>LR999963.1:73197135-75597135 GCA_905220375.1 Tachina fera
TTATTTAATTATGCACTCAAAAATACAATTTCGTATTTAATTCGAACATAAAAAAAGCAATGTAAGTCCGATCACAGGGGAGATGTGTAAATATCTAATAATGAAATTTTTTTAATATTGGCTTATGGTAACTAAAATAAGATATTGTTACGCTTAAATTTTATTAAATGTGTGAGTTCTTTTGATTGCTCAAAAATAAAATAAATAACAACACGATTTTCTTATTCGAAACTGAACTTACTTTTATTCTTGACTAACAAATTACAACTTGTCTTTTCTTATTTACTTCTGAACGTTATTATCCACGGAACGATGTCTTTTACTTTCAACGATGTTCACTCCACTAAATTCCAATTAATACTGACTGACTTCTCACATACGGCAACTCTTTTTATACTACAAAACCGGATCTAGAATGTTCGCAAATAGATGGCGTAGCAACATGCATGCATGTATGTACTTAGTAAAAACCAACTGGAAGAAACTATTTCCGCTTAAACGATTTGGCTGTTTAGGCGTGTTTGTTTATTGGTAGCCAGATGTTCAAACAGTTTTCTAGCACAATCGGGAAAATTCATGTCGTCGTTTCTAGAAGTTTGTATGTGATTCGATCGGCCGTTACTTTTTGAATTTTCAAAGTAACGACTTGTATGTTGGTAATGCAGAGTGCTATTTTTAGTACAGGGTGGTTACCATAAGTGCTCGCACTTTTATTTGTATAAGTGTGTCTGTAGCTTTGTACACAATTGTTGTTGCTATAGAGCTTGCACGTGAATTTTACTGCTTTAGTTAAATACTTCTAGATAGTTCTTTGCATTAACCCTGTAGGAATATTTTTACGTAACAATATATACATTTTTGAGTCTACTGTATTTAAAAATCTGTGGAAAACTGCATATATACTAGTGAAATTATTAGTTGAAGGGGTATATGGATAATTGCTCATATGCAAGTGGAGAACGTCAAATACAAATTTTGATAAAGCTTGCGCGTGTGGGTTTGCAATATTTGTATTAAAATCTCCACCCATAATAATTGGCATGAGATGGAGATTGCTACCGAATTGTCGTGCACCAGCTTCACTGTAAGGCCACACAACATACAGAAGTGTCACGAGACGGAAGATAAGGGCATTTTTCTGTTTGTCTCGTTTTCCCTCAAATTTTGTCGGCGTTTTTGTTTTGATACTTCTTCATAGTGCAATAAATTTTTATTAGATGTGTTAATTGGTAAGTAGTAATACACTACAGTATCAAATACACTATACTTTTCTCTTTTTTCCACGAGTTTTAAGAAAACCCTGTCTGGAGCTGTTTTTACCTGTCACTTTCTTCACTTCTGTGTATTCTGTGGTAAGGCAACAGTACGTAATGAAGATATGTTATAATATAATATTATAAATTCTTTATAAAGATTATAATTCTTTATATCTTTTAAACAAATATTTGACATTTAAAACGCTCTTTTATTTTAAAGTTTATAGGTATTTATTTTATATTTTTCAACTTTTTAACAAAATTATCCCGACCGGCAACACTATTACACTTCACAAGCAATTTTTATTAAAATTAACATTGCTCCTGAAAGTATGCTTTAAAATTTTGATGAGTATATTTCTATGCAGCTGTTAAGTTTATCTGTACTTCGTTCGTATGATTACACTAATACACTCATACATACCTCACACCGATTTGATAACGCTTTACGATCTTAATCAAAATTTGTGATTGTATTGTAAAAAAGATTTTTACCCCCTAGCGTATAGATGCTTACACATCAAAAAGCAAATAAAAAAAAAGTATATTTGCTGTCATTATATCAATCATATATGATTGATTACTCAATTGTGGGGGATATATTATTCAATTAGGATCAGTCATACTTGAGTAATATTTATGCTATCATTGATTAGTAAAAAGCACTAGAGTGAGCAGTTCAATTGTATGTTATATTCATTAGTTAGAGAGAGATGCAACATCACACGTACAAATGAAAAGTAAATTGGTCATTTATACCAGAGAACCGAATGAGACCATTCACATTTGCTAACAATTCATAAATTCGTTGCTTTTGCTATGCATTTATTCGACAATAACAAATGTAATTGCTATGATACCATTCATTGCGATTTGTTGATTGCTCATGCGCACTCTATTATTGCAATGCCGATATAACACAAGCAGCGAAATGAAATGATTCAGCATGAAAGAATGGATTTCTTTCATACCATCCACTCGGTATTCGCTGATCTTTTGTATATCACAATTAAATAACAAGTTTATTTTAAGTGTTTTTAATTTTTATAAATAAGAAAAATGCAGTGTGAGGGAGGAAATTAAAAAAAAAAAAAATGCCGATATATACGGTGTTAGAAGAAAGGAAAATACAAAAAGTAAAATTTGGAAAATGTAAAATAGATCTGAAATGTACTTTAAATAACTGTGTTATATAAAGTTTTACATAAAACACATTTGTATTAAGCACATTATCTAGAAATTATATAACACCCTTACGGTTACAAATTTATATAATGCATACCATATTGCAGTGATAGGTATTGTACCAAACACGAACTTGGTAAAAATTTGTATCTCACTACTTTTGATGGCCGAAGTTTAGGAAAGGAACTTGGCCTTTTTTCACATTTATGTTTTTGTGAGGTTACTTTGTTTACAAAAATTTCTTCATCATGTTGATGATGATGATGATCACAAGTATTTGAAAATTTTAATTTTCTTAACTTGTAATAATACGTCGAGCACGAACCAATCGCACATATGTACATACTACATACATACTTATGTACGTGTATGGGCGGTTTAACTATATAAACTAAATTTATAATGCTTAGGGCCATTATTATGACTTAACGATTAAGTTTCGGATAGTTATTCCTAACTTTAGCAAAACTGAACTATAAAGTGACCTTTAAACTTTTCCATTATTACAACTGTCCGATAAAATAAATAATAAAATGTTTGGTTGGTGGCAACATTTCCGTGGATATTGTGGATATTGTTTGCTAAAAATGATTAGTGGCAACTTGCTTTTGTTTATTGGTCGAATTACAAACATAATGAAAATATTTTTGTCAATTCTTGTTTTTTTATTATTCTTATGTGTTTGTGTTGTATTGGTGTTGTTTTATGCCATATTTTGACCAAATATGTAAATTTGACTTTGTTTTATAAAGTGTGGCAAGTGGCGAAAATATGGCAAGTTCAAATGACTATACCTCACAATAAAAGTTACAGGTAGGATCAACTTGTCTTTAGATTATCGCTCAATTTTTGTTAAAATGAAGTAGTAATAATGAAAAAGTGTTTATCCATTCAATAACATCCTAACTTTAGCAAACGACAAGTTATAATAATGACCCTTAAGATAACAAATCGAAAAAATTGTTAGGTGTTTTAATATATTGTTAAAACATTTATTTAATTATATTTGTTTCATTCATTCAATACATTGAATAGCAAAAAAACCATTTAATTTAATTTATAAAGTATTCCAGAATTACTCACTGATTAATATTTTCGCATCCAACGATAAAAATCTTTGCATTAATAATAAAAAATAAGGAAAACCTTTACAGATGCCAGAAAACGGCATTGCCAGATTGAATGCTATATAATTTCAAGGGAGTTAAAAAGTTCGGAGTCAATTCGATCCAGAAGCCGACGAGGATCGTGTATGTTTCTTTGATTTCTTGCGTTTCTTTTTCTTTTCACGAGATTTTTCATCTTTGTTATCGTTGGTAGAACTAACCGCTGCAGCTACGGCCGCAATCACAGTTAGTTTCTTGAGTTTTTCGTGTTCCTCGAGTTTCTTTAAAGTTTCTTGTTTCAAGCGTTCGAGTTGTTCCAGTTCGCGAGCAGTCTTTTCTTTTTCCAAATCTTCGAGACGCTGTTTTTCTGCGCGTTTTTCCTCCTCTTTAGCGATTTCTTTGCGCATATGGTCTTTGAACATTAGAAGGGCTTCTGCGCGTTTTTGTTGTTTTTCACGGGCAGCTTTTTCCTCAGACATTACAGAATTTTGCTCATTGGATTTCTTTGGTGAAGAATAACGATCTTTAGATTTCTTTTGATTATGCTCGGCTGAACGAGAACGTTTAGGAGATCGAGATTTCGATCGATTGCTACGACGCTGACTTCGTGATGGAGTTCGTGATCTAGATCTGGTACGCCGTTCACGACTGCGATCACGTCCGCCTCCGCCGGCACCAGCTGCACCTCTTCCGCGATCACGTCCAGTAGAACGAGAACGGCTACGTGAATGATCCCGACGATCTCTTGAATGCCTACGATCTACTGAAGAGCGACGACGCAACGGTGAAAGAGGAAAACGATTGCGAAAACGGTCGTCAGATCGTGACCGACGTCTTCGTTCACCAAACGGATTTCCCCTACGACCACGGAAATTATTGCGCCGTAAGGGAGAACGGAATCCTTGACGACGCATAGGATTTCGGCGATCATTACGGAAAGGAGAACGTCGGCGTCTCGAACGTGATGGGGATCGCGAGTTAGAACGAGACTGAGAGCCTGAACGCGATCTAGATTTTGAACGTGATTTAGAATGAGAATGTGATTTTCGGTTTTGCTTGACCATTTTTTCCTTTTCGTATTCACTTTCTCGTTCACGCTCACGTTCCTTTTCTTTTTCTCTTTCTCGTCCTCTTTCCTTAGCATGACTGTCCTTAGCATGAGTGTCCTTAGCATGAGTGTCCTTAGCATGACTATCCTTAGCAAAGCTATCTTTAGCATGACTGTCCTTAGCATGAGTGTCCTTAGCATGACTGCCCTTAGCATGACTATCCTTAGCATGACTATCCTTAGCATGGCTATCTTTAGCATGACTGTCCTTAGTATGAGTGTCCTTAGCATGACTGTCCTTACGGTTTTTATCACTTTCATTGCGATCTGTTTTACGTTCATTCTTTGTAGATGTCTTCTGATTGTCTTTTGCAGATGCTGACGAGGTCATTTTAGCTTTTTTATCTAAGGTATCATCAAGATCACCAGTGGCATCGTGTTCCGTTTCACTATCTGGTTGATGTTCATAGTCCAACGCGTTCAAGTCAACTGATTTTTTTCGTTCGGGGGTCTTTTTACGTTCCTCGTGACGAAATTGTTTTTCCGTCTTATCTTTCTCTGCTTTGGAGTCTTTACGACTCTTTTCATTGTCCTTATCTCTTGGGCGTTCCCGCTCTCGTTCCTTTTCGCGATCACCACTTCTACCACCACGTTCTTTGTCTTTATCATGATCATCGTGCTTATCATCTCGGCGTCGTTTGGGTTCACTATGTTCGGGTGACTCTAGACCTTCAGCATCCTTACCGCCATATGAGCTGGCATGGGGCAATTCAAAATAAGACTTTTTTGGGTTTTTAGCAGCCTCTTCGTGACGTTTTTTACGTTCAACTTCACGCCGCTTAATTTCCTCCTCACGCATTTTCTTCTCTTCTTCGATTCTCTCCAAATCTGACATTTTTATGGTACGATTTTGAGCTCTTTTCCAATGAGGAGGAGTAATACTTCTAGAGCGCGAACGAGAAGGTGTATGGAAACGCTACATAAAATAAACTCTTTATTTAAAACTGACATTTCAATATGATTTGTTTAACTTACGAAAACACCTCTGCCTTTAATTATTCGTCCACTACGTGATGTTGGCACTTTTTTCTTTGACCAACCGAAAGAATTGCGACCATCACTTTTTTCTTGACGATCTCGGGATGTGTCACGTCTTTCTTCCTTTTCCTGCGATCTTTTCGAACGATCATCACGCATGAGAAATTTATGGGAAACCTAAAACGAATACGATTTTAAAAGATCTATAAATACTATATAAATATTTTTAAACGTACCTCAGGTATTTCATCTGGATCTATTTTGGTAACTGTCACTAGAGGATGCAATTCACCTTCTTCATCACCAGTAGCTTGCCCTTCTTCTAGTTCTTTTTCTGTGTCAGATCTATCAAAAATTAATATACATATGCATATAATTAAAATTACGAATTTTTTCGATTGATTATTTTAAATATTTCTGCTGGGAATGATTCACGTGAACAGATCTCACTCAACTGTTTTAAAACATAAAAATTTTCTGCGCGAGGATTGCAGCACAAGGATTAGACAATGGCTGCAATCTTAGACATTGAGGGAGCCTTTAATGACATTATTATAGAGGCTATTAGGGAGTCGCTGGAGACACTCAGGGTTCACAACTTTCTAGTGGAATGGATAGTTATTTTTAACAGTAGAATCATCAACTCGGGTATGGGAAGGTGAAAACTGAGGAGAATAGTGACCAGAGGTACGCCACAGGGAGGACTTTTATCACCTCTTTTGTGGTTGCTGGCAATGAACGCAATTCTTAAGCCTTTTGAGAGGAGCGGCCGGAATATAGTTGGTTATACGGACGACGTGGTTTTACTGGTAATGGTAAAGTTTCTTTCCACTTTCAGTGGGCCAGCAACAAAGGACTGGCAGTCCTCTTTACCTGGAAATACAAACTATATATCTTTTTACTGCCTCGGATGAGAGGGATAGAACTGAGGCTAGCAGAGGGAGCGAAATACTTGGGTGTTTTCCTAGAAAGAAAGCTTTCTTGGAAAAGGAACACTCAGGAAAGTCTAAAGAAAGTGATCAATGCCTACTAAGCATTCAGGAACTTAATAGGAAGAAAGTGGTGCCTGCAACTGAAGGTAGTAAACTGGATTTAAACGTCGGTTGTCAGACCAGAAATTATATAGGGTTGTGTGGTATGGTGGTAGAAAAATTTCAGTATTAATTCCGGATATACGGAGACTTGAATCAAATCTGATCACTTATGAGGGTAGTACGGTCTTTACAGACGGTTCAAAAACGGAGAAAGATACAGAGACTGTTGTCTATATTCTGGGGACGAACATTTATAGTTCTTTCAGACTGCCGAATGAATACAGCGTTTTCCAAGCTGAGATTTTGACGATCCTCAAGGCCACGGAGCTTATGGCCAGAAATGTGGCTGAAGGCGAGGAGGTAACCTTCTACGTGGGCAGTAAGGCAGAGCTAAAAGCTTTAAAGGGAGACAATGTCAAATTGAAACTATTTAGTGACTGAGGTAGAGCTCTCAACTTGCTTATGGTCAAATACATATAGTATCAGATATGTTGGGTTCCTGGCCATAGCTGTGTTGAGAGAAATTAAATTGCCGATGAGCTGCCAGGAATAGGATCGGTGTAAAATGAGGGTGACAGATCGGTTAAATTATGGGTGGATCATTACTATAGGGCACTCAGTAATTGGGCGGTGGGCAGGACCAACCGCTCATCCGGAAGTAGGGAGAATTGTAGTCTCTATGCGGGCAAAACTTGACTCAGAAAGATCCAAACTACGAGCACTACTGGATATGAATAGAAAGGTGATGCGAGCATTGATAGGCGCATTGACTGGACATTGGCCGGTCAGAGCAAGGACCAGCATTTGAGACACTGGCAATTTATTTTACTGACAAAAATTAGTCCAGTACAAATTTGCAGACTCTCAGTCAACAACTGTCAATTAACTCTCTCAATTGGCACTCTCTTTTGCAATTTTATGTGTAAGCGAACGCATTTCAAACAACAATAAAATATGAAAATTTGTTATTGTTTTTAATATAAATTGTAAGTCGAAAGTTTCGTGTCGTTCATGGTGTAATTATACACCATGACGTCAAATTGCTTGTGTTCAACAATGTATTTAGAGGTGGTGAACCCGTATATTTAAATATATTTGTTTTTTATGCAGATAAAAACTTAAATTATCAATAAATTGATATTTATCTAATGATAAATTGAACTTTTATTTGTTTCATGTAGTTAAAACATTTTTTTGTACTTTTTTGTTGAAAAAAATTGATATTATTCCTTTTTGACAGCATGTGTTAAAAGATTATTGCTCAGCAATATATTTTAACATTTGTTGCTGAATATATATTTGAAAACATATTCATACGGTCGACATGTTAATATCTTGTATCGGCACACGAATTTGACAGTTGCCACGGCAATAATTGCCAAGATTATTGCTCGTGTGGACGGCTAGTTAGCTACAAAGCACATAGAGCAAAAAATTATCAGCTGAAGTAGCGCTGCCACGTAGTTAGATACACCTTGGTGTCGTTATTGTGAAACATGACATTAATATTTCAACATTAAAAAAAAAATTTTAATATTTTAATATTTTGTTTCAAGTATATCGTGGGACAGACCTTAATCTCCCGTAGAAACAACAGTATTTGTTTCTGTATTTTTTTAATACATAGTTTTTATAAGACTTATTTCACAATCTTTACAACCAACAGCTGTTTTTTTTTTTGTTTCTTCAAAATAAAGTAGTGCTGGGAAATCAAGTTGTTATAAGTATATAAAAACGTAAATGCATTTTGAAAGAAAAAATGCTCGTGTTTAAATCAGGGCCCCGCACAAACATACTGTCATACTTAATGCTTGTTTTAGTTTATTGTTTTTGAGTAGTTCAGTTAGTTCTCGACTATCCGTATTAGTTGGGACCTCGAGCATTGTGGACAATCGATTTTCCAGGTTAATAGGGTAACAGGGTTTTTAGTTTTGTTTTCATATTTTTCATTAATATTTTTGTATTTAATTACATATTTTTTATATACCACATACATATGTATAATAATAGAAAGTTCAATTGAAATAACAAAGCAAAAGCATTTTAGCCAGAAAAATAGCATTATTGGAGTCATTGGTTTTGCTTTTACGCCACAGTCGCACTGTATATTGGACGTTTCTAGCATGAAATAAAATGTTTTGTTTATTATAATTTATTATAAACGTTAAAAATCCACAATTCTAACTATTTACCTCTTTCATTGTTAAATTTCAATTTTTAATTTCATTATTCCCAACATTTATTTTATTCAAAAAGTAATAAAAACTAGTTGCAAAATCTTACAAGCGGAAATTTCTCCAGTAACATTTTGCAAGTTCTCTAACTTTCAACTGTCAAAAAATTCTCTTTTTGGCTCTCTCGCTGCAAGAGATTTCGAGTACGCAGACAACATTTTGCAAGACTTTTTAACATTTTGCACAAAATTATGCAAAATATGTGTACGCAGACAGACCTTATGATAAAAATAAGGAATTTCAATTATAATAGAGACAAATGTAAATTATAGTTTGAGCGTTGCGTTGTCAGTAGAGTTCGTATTTTCAATACATTCAAAGTAAATTTTATATGTTTAAATGTACAGAAAGACTTACTTTTCTTTATCGCTGGACTTGGAACGTTTCTTTTTCTTCTTTTTGTCTTTGCGTTTACTGCGCTTTTCGGACTCCGAATCATTAGCAGAGTCACGTTCATCGGATGAAGTTGTAGATCGTTTCTTTTTCTTTTTTTCTTTTTTAACTAAAATTAAAGACGTCGTGTTAATTTATAATTATTTAAATATGAAATTAAAGCTACAAAAATAAAATTACCTTTCACTTGACGCACAAGTTCACCACAATTACTGATTACAGCATCTTGCAAAGGCCGAGAATTTCGATCGACAGGCAAATCTTCTAATTGGCGTATTAAATCTTGGCCCGTTATAACTTCACCGAAAACAACATGAACGCTAAAATAATAATAAATATTTTGAATTTTTTGTTTGTATTTTTTTTTTGTTAAGGAAACTTACTTGTCCAAATGTGGAGCAGGTTGTGTAGTACTATAACGAAAAACAGAAGAAGAGAAAAATATTCTTTACACTTTGTCATTTATTACTACATTGATTTGAATGTTTTTTTTATATTTAATTTGGTGTTGAAATGGTTGAAGTATTGGCTACAATTTTAATATTTTTTGGATTTTGTTTGGGTATGAATGCAAAATAATTTCTACTTTTTAGAAATTAGAAAAACTCTGAAGAAAACAATCATTTGATGATAATCTCGGTTGAGGTAGAAACATTCACTGGCTTAATCCATGAAAAATCTGATTAAGTTAAGAAGTTGGTGGACCTGTTAGCATTTGAATACATAACTTCCATTTAATTATAAGCTTCAAACGTTGATGGGAAATCCTTCAGTATAAGCTCATCTTAATGTGCTTTATAAAAGTTGTAAAATAAAGTTTTAGAGTCAGGCCCCCATGCTTTTGCTTAGGATGCCACATTGCTAGATAATAAATAACAATATAATTATGTAATATTTAGATTTTTTTAATTTTGTTTCATGTTATCAAAAACAAATTAAGAATGATTATTAAAAAAATAGATACAAAATAATGCTGAAAATAAACTGGGAGTTATTATTGAAAATGTTTTATAATTTCAAAGATACACTTAAAGATTCTTACATAAAGAACTGTGAGCCATTGGTATTTTTACCACGATTTGCCATGGACAGCAAAAAAGGGCGATCATGTTTGATATCAAAACTTTCATCTGTAATGGTAAAAAAGTTGTATTTATTTATTATTATACTTTTTCAATATTTTGATATATGTTATTAAAAACAAGCTTTAAATACAAATATGGGAAATTAAACAGACAGGTTACGTTTAAATGTCTATACATATTTACTTTAGAACTATGATTAATTTTTTCTCTAACTAACTAAAGTTGTATTTACTATTTATCTGAACTCAATAGCTAACTTAGATGAATTTTAATGCTGAAATTCATGTTGTATATTAGATCATAGTAGTATGGGAATGCAAGTATTGGAACGATTTTCCCTCATCCCACGTCAATTTTGGTTTATAAGCATACCGGTTTCGGCTTTGTGCCACTAGAATACTGAATACACTGAAAATGGCACATAGCCGAAACCGTTATGTTTATAAACCAAATTTGACACGAAATGATGAATAATCGTTCCAAATAACCCTGTCGGAAGAAATATACATCACTCAGAATGAAAGTAAGTAATAAAAACGTAACAGAATTCTTAGTTGCCTGCGAATAGGAAAGGAATAGTGCAAGTACAGCTAGAAAGAAAGAAGAAAAACTGAATTATTTTTTCGAATTTTTATGTTAATAGCAGACTTGGGCAAATTCAATTAAATAAATTTCAATTACAATTACGTTATTGCAATTGTGGTTTTTTAAATTTTTACAAATTAAATCCTATTGTAATCGTTTTCCTGCATTTAAAATTACATGTATGTACATAATTGTATACAATTATGTACATACATGTATGACCACCAAGTACGAAGTGAAATGTACGAAGTGAAATGAAACTAAAACTAATTAGTGTTTTTTAAGGGAATTATTATAATTTAAGTTTAAAATTTTTTAACGCACTTATAATCACAAATTCAATGTAGCAAAGTTGAAAAATCCGGAAATCGCCAACCTGTACACTAATGAATTGGTAGAATACGCCTCAACTAACAGTGAAACCCGAACATGGCCGCATGTTAAGGAAATTTTCACTAATACAGCGGAAAAACACCTGGGGTTTAACAGTAGTACTAGAAAAGAATGGATTAGCGATGCTACGTGGAACTTAATTCAGCAGAGGAAGGCCGCAAAGAGCGCATTTAACACCAGCAAAACACAGTTGAATATGGCCAGCCAACAGCAACTATACAACCGCCTTAATTGCGAAGTAAAGCGGAGTGCCCGCAGAGATAAACGCAATTGGATCAAAAACATAGCGAAAGAACTTCAAGCAGTGGCTGAAACCCATCGTGTGAGAGACATGTATATGTCTGTTAACAAGCTGACAAACAGAAAATTATCGACCGGAAAGCCTTTAAAAACAATGCTGGAGAACTTATAACATCGCAATCCCAACAGGTCACATTATGGGAAAGCTATTACTCCGGTATGCTATCAACATCCACTGATCAATGTCCATCCATTTGCGAATGTGCTTCACATACATCAAATGCCGGCATCTCTACTTGATATAATTGAAATAAGCGAGTCCATAAGATTTCTGAAGGCAAACAAATCTCCTGGTTTGGATAATATCTCTCCAGAACTGCTTACTGCCGACCGAACAACCAGTGCACGATTGCTGGAACCCATTATTAGAGCGTTTTGGACCCACGAATTCTTACCTGACGAGTTGTCTGATGAAGTCATTATAAATCTTCCCAAAAACGGTGATTTGACCAACAGATAAAATTCGAGAGGCATGACCTTGTTAAGCATGGTAAATAAGGTAATTGCACACATTATTAACAAAAGACTCTCGACAACAATCTCCTCATCACTCAGAAATGAGCAAGTTGGCTTTCGCTCCGGAAAATCTTGCCTTGACCAAGTAAATAGTCTCAGAATTATCGTTGAGCAATCAGTGGAATGGAGATCACCATTATACCTGATTTTTATAGACTTTGAGAAGGCGCTTGACACACTAAACCATAACGCTATATGGAACTCGATGGTATGCAAGGGTGTACCGGAAAAAGTAATACGGTTAATCAAAGCCCTGTACAAAAATGTCACCTGCCGTGTGTTGCATGAAAAACAACTGAGAAACAGGATCACGGTGAAAACTGGAGTTAGGCAAGGTTGTGTCTTATCACCTCTACTATTTAACTGCGTCCTCGATGCTGTGATGCAGAAGGTAATAAGCCATCATAAAAGAGAAATTACGTGGGTCTTACAAGGACGGTTGGAGGACCTAGACTATGCCGATGACATATGTCTACTTAGCCACTCATTCTCAGAGATGCAGGCGAAAATTTCCAGCATCAGTGACATCGCAAGATTGGTTGGGCTGAAGATAAATATATCCAAAACAAAATCGCTCCGTATCAATAATAACACAGATCGCCATTCTTTGTATGTGATCAAGAGGTTGAAGATGTTAAGTCCTTCTGCTAACTAGGAAGCATAATTGACACAACTGGTGGCTCAGCAGCAGATATATCTAGTCGCATAAATAGGGCGCGGAGTGCATTTGCACAATTAAACCCGGTTTGGAAACCTTCCAATATTTCGAAAAAAAAAACAAAAACAAATTATTTAATTCTAATATAAAATCCACTCTGTTATATAGATGCGAGACTTGGAATATGGCACAACGTGACATACAATGCCTTCAGGTATTTCTCAATAAATGCCTCCGCAAAATCTTACGTATTTTCTGGCCTGCAACAATATCCACCAACCAGCTGTGGGCCGAGGCATACCTGGAAGCGGCAACTGACAGTAGAACTTTCGAGATTGCGTATGAAGTGGATCGAAGTCAAGCATCGAGCAGAAGATCGAGATTATTGGAGTCACCTTGTTATGGCCCTATGATCCCTCGAGGATTGAAAGGAACATACATATATATGTATATATATGTATATATATATATATATATATATATATATATATATATATATATATATATATATAAATCCCAAATTATTATTTTACATATTAAATAAAATATTTTTTTATTAAAAATACATTGAAGCATCGGTAACTTGAAAATTTACAATATTAATTTAAAACGTTTCATTCTTAATTTAAAAGCTCTCCATTAATGATTGATTCCAAACGTTTTATTTTAATTTAAAAATAATTAATTTTAAAACAAATATGCTTCCTTATAACTTCAAGAATATTTCATCCTCAACCCAAAGACATAAATTTTTATAGCTGATAGCCAAAGTAGCTAGTGCTATTCAAAATATTATATTAGTCTTATATTTATAAAAGTTTAATATCATGTAAATAAATAAATAAATAATAAATTTTTAATTTGAGCACGTTCAAGATTATATTTAAGATTGTTGTCGTTTTGAAACATAAATTAAATTATTTTAAAATAAAATAAATAGGAGTCCTAACTATATTATTAACAATATCATCAAAAAGATTGAGAATTCCAATATTACTTCCGTTGTGTCTCACTATATTCCTGTTCGTGCATACATAAATGGAAATGAGAAAGCCGATTTTGCTGCTAGAATGGCTCATAATTCGAATAATGTTATTAATGTTAAATGGTATTTTCACGATGCAGAATATGAATTACAAAAAAAGGAAAAGGGTATTTTATATACCTCAATATTCGAACAATTTCAAATATCCCTTGGTTTAACAAAATTACGCCGTGTTGGCAAAAATTTTAAAATTTAACTAGACTTTATTATCAGTTCAAAATGCTGGAAAGTAAAATCAACTGTAGAAAGCAAAAATCATGTAACATCATAAGCCACTACAATAATATGTACTTACATGTGTGTATGTGCCTACGGTACATCGAATAAGCAAAAATAATTAATGTGATGATCGTAAACGATAAGCAAGAATAGTTAAAAGTACTAAATTTTTCAAAGTCACCATATGTCAACAAATGATAATACAACATACATATGAGTTAGCATAAAATTTTTGACTCTACACGATATTTTGAATTTCATATTCATATTCATATTCATTTCATTTCATATATATATATATATATATGAAATTAAAAAAATTACGGAAATTGACAAAAAGCTGCAACAGCAGGATGACAAAGTCTAATAATGTTTTAAACTTTTCGAAACTGTTAAAACTAGTAAAATCCTCATATTTCTAACTTTGCAAAACAACCCATAATGAGGATTAATAAATTCAGTGAAGTGCGACTTTGACCCGCGCACGAAGGGTTCCGTACGGGCACGAGATATGTAATTCAATACGAACAATATAAACAATAGTTTTGGCATTTTTTTCGTTTTTGGGTTTTTTCGGTTTTAAGCGTTTTTTTTAGTTTGGGGGTTATTTTAATTTATTGGCGCTTTCTGAGTTTTGGCACTTTTTTTCACGTTTTGGCGATTTTTTTTTGGTTTTTGAAGTTTTTTTAATTTTGGCAATTTTTATTATTTTGGAGTTTTTTTTTTTTAATTTGGCGATTTTTTATTTTGGCGTTTTTTGTTAATTTTGGCGTTTTTTTCATATAGGTGATTTTTTTTTGGTTTTGGCGATTTTTTTAGTTTTGGCACTTTTTTTTCGTTTTGAGGATTTTGTTCGGTTTTTGGCGTTTATTTTAAATTTTGGCGATTTTTTTCGTTTTGGCGATTTTTTTAAATTTTGCGATTTTTTTTTAATTTTGGCGATTTTTTTTTCATTTTGGCGACTTTTTTTCACATAAACAATTATTTTGGTTTTGGCGCATTTTTCGCGTTTTGGCGATTTTTTTCGGGTTTTGGCGTTTTTTTTCATATTGGCGATTTTTTTTCATTTAAACGATTTTTTCGAATTCGGCGATTTATTTTAGTGCTAGAATTTTTTTTTTATTTTGTCGATTTTTTTCGATTTGGCGATTTTTTTTATTTTTGGTGATTTTTTTCAGGTTCTGGCGATTTTTTTCCTTTTTTTCGATTTTATAATTTTCGGATTTTTTAGTTTTACCGTTTCTGAAAATTTCAAGAGTTTACCTCTTACGGTCTCCAAAATATAGCAATTTGTCAAATTTACATAGTCAAAATTGCATTAACTGATGGACACCCTTTAATTTAAATTTTTTAATATTTTAATGTTTATTGTTGTAGACTATATAAAAATACACTAATTTTACAAATTTCAAGTGTCAATATACATATGTACATACAATTGTATGTATATTACATGAGATTTTAACATGCATTGCTATTTTATTGCATAAAATAAATACATAAAATTTTTTATATTTTACTCAAATAAGTACATTACTATGAAAAAATATGTCATGTATCGAATATAACGTTACGTATCAAGTATTGCTTGTATAAAAGACACTAATAAAATAATTTCAACGCAACAAGCACTAACGCAAAGCCAAATTAGTACAGTCAATTTAAGTTACGCGATTTAGAAAAAACGTGATTAATTTCGCAGAGTTTTGCATTTTCATAGGTGCGAATCAACACCACTTCCTTTTTTTGGCAACGTTCGTATCACTTTTTATTTGCTAATATCTTAGAAACCTATTTATGCAAGAATACAAATTTACCACTAAATATAAAACCAGTCCAATGCTGTTCAAAAATTACAAAATTAACAAAATAACATTCTTACTTTAGGTTTTCTTCCCTATTTAAGACGTACGACAGTATCGTTCGTCACCTTGGAAAAACCCATATATATTTAATATGCAGTAAATTGCCGAATTTAAGAAAAAATGGCAAATTAGGCAACACTACATACATGAGCAGAGCTAAAATATCAATTCTATATGCTATCATATTTGTGTATGCTGAAGGCTTTTCAACAAATAACATATCTGACACATAGCATATTTGTTACAAAGTAAAAATATGGTGTCTACACGATATGCTAAAATCCTGAACATACATACATTTGTTAACTTTAACAAATGCCCTTCATATGTAGTTAAGCATACGTATATTGAAAACATTTTGTGCCTACACGATATGTTGACACTGGTAACAAATTTTTCATCATAAATATGCTGATTCAACATATCGTCTAGACTTAGCTTTAAACATACTTAGTTAGAGTGATAAACAGAGAATGAATAGTGATACTTACAAATGTATTTACCAAACGTAAATCAATATTTGTATACACAATAATCACTTCTCATATTCCATTTTATTGAAAATTGTCTTTAATTAGCTGATGTTAAAACAATCTCTACCCCAGTAGATAGACATGCATGCTGATATAGTGCGTGGCTGCACAGAAAAATATCGGTATTTCCCCCAGCTAATAAAGTCTAGTTTAATTTTTCTTCTATTCTTTAGAAACTCACATTAATTAACAAAAATATTTCATTCAATAAGAATTAAAATTCGTATCGCTTTTTAAGCCAAATTACATGTGATAATTATTAATAAACAAATAACATCAAAGTTAGTTGTAAATATTCTGACAACACATAGTGTAACGGAACAGCCAGCCGTTTTCGAAGGCCACTAAACCTTCATCATCAGCGATCTTCTGTGTTGGTCCACTGTGTGTGGTGTCAGTTGATGTAGATTTCTGCGTTATATACGAAACTTTCTTGCAAATGGAACATGTGAATTGTTTTGATTCATCGTATTTCAATTTGCTAAAACGTGTTTTGTAATGAAAGCCCAAAGAAGTTTTAGTGGCCTTCGAAAACGGCTATCTGGAATATAAATATGTACATATACATACATATATACCAGATATGGAATGCCTTAGGAATTCAGACTGGCAAAACTTATGAAAATATATTGAGGAAACTTAAGTTCTCAACCTGACTTAGTTCAAGATCTCTATTAAGAACATACAACAAAACCATAAGCGCTATCCGCAATGGATTGGGGTTGATGCCCACCACCCGCAATCCTTTTCAATCTAACAACGCAAATGATGGATAGCATTTATTCAATTTATTTTCAATATATGATGTTGCCATAGTAATTTATGGCACGGAAATGATGCTTCCAATTTTTATTACACTTACCCTCAAATGTTCCACCAAAAATAGACTCGCCGCCTGTACCATTCCCAGCAGAAAAATCTCCCGACTGTATCATGAAATCTTTGACAACTCTGTGAAAGATTACATTTTTATAATGCAATTGTTTTCCCGTAACTAGGCCCGTGCCTTTCTCTCCCGTGCACAATGAACGAAAATTATCAGCCGTTTTTGGTACCACATCATTATACAGTTCAAAAACTATACGACCTACTGGTAGACCACCTATTGATATGTCAAAGAAACAACGCGGTCTGCTTGCATTTCTACTACCACCACCATTGGTTACAGTCATGACGATATTTATATTAAAACTTATTTCATATATATGACCACGCACATACACTTTACTATATTTTACAGTAAGTTTTAGATATTTAATTGCAAACGTTATTTCATTGATATTTCTTACTTATTTTCCGCACGATTTTCAGGAATGAAAATTTTATAAGGTTGTCAAAAAGTATATATGGCGCGTTGCCAATTATGAGTATGTCATAGGATTACCATACTGTTAATATTTTTAAAGAGCTGCCATTTCTACACGTAAAGAAAACAGGAGGCAGATTACGGTATTAGTTATCGAACAGTTTCATATAAATTTTTGTAATGAAAACCCATTTATTCAAAACTTGTATTTTAATATAATCACCTTCGTGACGTTGAATACAAAAAAAAATTAACACGGTTGGTTGTTGGTTTGCGGCACAGTATATTCAAAATAATGTGATGAAAAAAAATTTGAAAACGATAAAAGGTGTGACATATTTTCGATAGTCGTTTTGTCAATAATTTTAAAATTTGTTTTTAATAGTTTTTCCAAGCATATTTAATAAATTTCTTTTCACATCCGTATTATAGGGTTTATATTTTATCTTCTAGTGTGACTCTTAGAAGTCGGTAGTTTAAAATCAGCTCAAAAATGATACTAAATATCGATCGGAGTTCATCACACCTGCTCAAAACGATTGTTTTGAAATTGTTTTCCATCACATACTGTCTACAGCAAACCAATAACCAACCTACAATATGTCCCAAAAGTTTTACATAACTTCGACTCCATTCCGTTATATGTATGAACCACCAAAAGGTAATAAGACCTTACACTCGGTTTTTAGATTTTGGTGACCAATTTTTTTATGGGGCTCCAAAGATTTCGAAAATCTGTGCACTCGCAAAAAATAGTTGGCCTTTTCTGTAAACCGATCGATTTGAAATACCACGATTTTAGAAAACTAACTCCGACAGTACATATATAGTTTTAGATTTTTTTATTATATACATACATTCTCAAATATGTAAGTATATCTAAAAAAAATTATCGTGTATTATTTTAAACACTTCTGCAGGACCATTATTAATTTTTGGAAAACGAGAAATTTACTCGGATTCGGTTTACAGAACAGGGCTGACTATCGTCGGTTTATGTTGCATCTTGGGATTGGACACGACGATAGCAGCCCTATCACCAATCTAGGGGACAATTGCTTCAACACCTTAACATAAATGTAGAGCTGGCGAACAAAACTAGACATGTCCTCAGTACATGATATTTATTTTAATTTTTTTCCGGGTTTTCCAAGTACACATCTTTGATGTTAGGAAATATTTACATTCAAAACGAGTTCGATCCTACCTTAAAAAAATAAAGAAAACTAACTTTTTCTTGCTAGTCTCTAAGTAGTTCAGTTATTTGCTTCTCCTGTAACAGTTAACTAGTCTGGCTTTGTTCGCAAGCTCTACAAATTATAAATTAATAAATGAAAAATAGCTGCTGAACTCGCTCAAAAAATACTTTTGCAATATTTATTAAGACGCAAATAATTGAATTGAATTGAAATATAATTAATTGTATGTCATATAGCGTGGCGTAGCACTGAATTTGGCGTAGCTCTTAATAACCTTGTTGACTGCTTCCAAGAAATCTTTTTCTGTGGCTACTTTACGACGTGCTCGAATTGCAAACATACCAGCTTCTGTGCATACTGAGCGAATTTCTGCTCCAGTTGAGTTGGGACATAGACGTGCCAAAAGCTCAAAACGAATGTCACGTTCAACGGACATTGAGCGAGCATGAATCTTAAAAATATGAGAGCGTCCCTCTAAATCTGGTAAGCCAAACTCCACTTTACGATCTAAGCGGCCGGGACGCATGAGGGCGGGATCTAAAGTGTCAGGTCTGTTGGTAGCCATAAGCACTTTAATATTACCTCTAGGATCAAAGCCATCCAATTGATTAATCAGTTCCAACATAGTACGCTGAACCTCATTGTCACCACCAGCACCATCATCGAACCGGGCACCACCAATAGCATCAATTTCATCAAAGAATATCAAACAGGCCTTTTTAGAGCGAGCCATCTCGAAAAGTTCTCGCACCATACGAGCACCTTCTCCTACATACTTTTGAACCAACTCTGACCCAATAACACGAATAAAACAGGCATCTGTACGATTGGCAACGGCACGGGCACATAAAGTTTTACCTGTACCAGGTGGTCCAAAGAGCAAAACACCCTTCGGAGGTTCAATGCCTAAATTGACGAACTTTTCAGGATGCAACAATGGTGTTTCCACAACTTCCCGCAATTTCTCTATTTGTTCCTTGCATCCACCGACATCGCTGTAAGTAACATCCGGCTTTTCTTCAACCTGCATCATAGTTACTGTTGGGTCAATCTTAGGTGGCAAAGGTATATGAATCTGATACTTGTTGCGATCAACACCCACACGCATGCCTTCTTCAATATCGGTCGGCGCCACAGAGTCAGCCAGGTCTACGACAAATTTGGCAAATTGTTTTACATTTATAATGTACTTGGGATCATCTGTATCGGCATTAATTATTTTGGTACATCTAGCAACCTGAAGAGGTTGCTCATTTTGTAATATCTGCTTATCGGCTGCCAAGTCCCAAAGGGCTGGTGGTGCTAGACCTGTATCGCTTTCCTTAATGCCTGTCAATTCATTGACCTGTTTTACGGCTTTCTGTATGTCCTCCTCGATTACTTTAATTGCTTTGTGGTACTGACTCTGACCATAAGTTTTCAGCAGCTCAATATCGCCTTCATCTAACGATTTTATTTCTTTTTCCTCTTTTTCTTCGTGTTTAACTTTACGTTGATCTTCTCCTAAATAATCTTTCATTTTCCGTAGTTATTTTAAATACTTTTGAATAACCCAAAAGACTATTTCCTTCACAAATTTTTTAAATTTTTTTGGGCTTTTAGCAATGACTATGAAATTTAGTGTACTGTCAAAAAATGATGTTGCCAGTATATTTCGTTTTCAACTTTGTATCATGTTGCCATGTATTTTAAAAATGATATCATTGCCAATTACATACTGTGTTGCCAAATACCCGACTCGCTTTCAATTGATCGGTTCAGATTTTAAGGGTATATTGCGATTGTCCATAGTTTAGAATTATCAAAATGCCAAATTTTTGATAAGTTTTAAGATACAGGCTGTACAATTTTATCGTAAGCGAAAATTTACGTACAAAAGCATATTTGAATATTTAAAAAAAAAATTCTCCTGGAAAATTTAATTTTTGTCGCTTACGATAAAATAGAAAATAAGGCTCGATATAATGTAGTAGGTAGGTATTGGCAAATATCTTTAAAAGTCGATTTTCGATCAACTTTTTTAATTTCGATTTTTGAAATCTATTAACAGTACATGAAAATCGATTTTAAAACCATTTACGACAAATTTGTTGAGGTAGTAAAGTGACAGTTCTTGCGGTTTTTTGTGGAATTTCTTTAACAACCACGTTGCCTACTTCCTATGTGAAGGCATAGGTCGTGTACAGTCAGTCACAAAACTTTTTAAAATACTGTTAATACCATCTTGGGCATATGGTCTACGTTACTCCGCCCATATTTGTGCATCAACATATTATGCAAATTTACTTTGCATTAATATGTTTAATAAATAAATTAATAAATAGTTGAATATATTTTTTTGCTCTTCTATACAACTGAATTGAATAATAATTTATTTTTCCAAACTAGTTGAATATATTTTTTTTTGCTGTTTCATGCAAGAAATTTGAAGTTCGTTATTTTTCTATTGAGATAGTGAATTGGAATTACGCTTTTTACATTAAATTTTGTAATTGGATAATATTATATGTTGGATAATATTATATTAACATACTCTTCATCTCATACTATAGTTAATTTATAAATAAACATCCCAGTTATGAGAAATAGTTTTATATTAAATAATTGTAAATTTTTTTTATAGGCTAAGAAGCCTCATGCATTGCTGTAGATTGAATAAAATAAATAAATAATAATCAATGTGGAGTAAACATAACAAACATCAACATCCATATAATTCTCATCACAAACATCTAACTTAAGTTAAAGATACGAGTAGTTATTAAAAAAAAATTAAGTCAATTTGCGATAAATTACTCCTGCAGTTCTAAAAATCATTCCCTTCAGATTCTTAACATTCAACAGAATTGAAAACGAAATAAGTTACATACCTATTTCGGCATTACTAAAATCAATAGTGTTGATTTTGCTACATGGAAATCAATAATAGATTCTTTATTAAACGAAAATATATATGTAAGATTAAAAATAATAACTTTACATTACGTGCTATCAATTAAATTGTATTAATTATAATTTGGATCAGAAATTTGTCTGAAAATACCATTCTGATAAATTGAGTTTGTAACTGCTAACCAATTGCACATATTTAAAGCACAAACAATAAAAAGTAAATGCATATACACTATAACAATCAGGTATGTGATGTAAAACTATAGTTTTCAAAACGATTTCAAACCGGTCGTTTTGAAAACGTGTGATGGATTCGGATCGATTTTATGCTTAATTTTTAAGCCAATCTTAAGCTACTAACTTTTAAAAACCACACTAGAATTTAAAATATAAACAATATAGTAAGGATGTGAAAAAACATATAAAAAATTATTGCAAAAACAAAATTTAAAATGATGGACAAAACGACTATAGAAAATACATTGCCCCTTTAATTTTTTTCAAATTGGTTTTCTATCTAAATTGTTTTTCATCACATACCTGAATAAGTCCATACAATTCAGGCTGTATATGTTTGGGCTATAATACAAGAAAATACAACAATAAACGTATATATTGTATATATAAATATATTGAAAATGCTATATACTTAAGTTAAATTTTAAAGATATATGAAAATTGGAATAAAACTTATAAGTTCTCTTTTCACTCAACTGTGACGGATTTGGCAAGATTTCGCGGACAATCTACGTCACAACCTCTCAACACAGCAATATGATAAGACAATAATTGAAGGGGTATAACAGTTAAAATACCTTGAAGACAATCTACAGTTCGTGGTATTTCTAAGCTACGAGGAGAAAATGATTTTGTTTCTTCATCGCCTTCCTCACAGATGATAATTGGTCGTCCCTTGCGGGATGTCACCTGTTGCAAAGCATTCATGCACTTGACATAAACTGGATCACGTAGGATAATCATTAGAACTGGCATTTCATCATCTACCAGAGCCAATGGGCCGTGTTTCAGCTCACCGGCTAATATACCTTCGCTGTGCATATAAGCAAGTTCTTTAACCTTTAATGCTCCTTCCAGGCAAGTAGCAAAGTTGTACCCACGACCCATTATTAAGAGAGATTTATGCTGGTACAAATCCTTTGCCAATTCCTGTATTTTCGAATCCAACTTTAAGACTTCTCTTATTTGTTCTCCTAAATTTGATAGACCAGTTATTATTTCCTGCCTTCGTTGTTGCAAGGATAGGCGATCTTCCGACATTACCAAAGCAAACATGACGAGGGATATAAATTGTGACGTATAGGCCTTAGTTGATGCAACACCTATTTCAGGACCAGCATTAATATGCACACCACAATGCGATTCCCGGCATATACTACTGCCCACAGTGTTGGTTACACCCACAATAAGAGCACCACGTTGCTTGCAGTATCTCAAAGCCATTAATGTGTCAGCAGTTTCACCTGATTGAGAAATAAGGAAACATACATCATCGCGAAATATGGGTGTGTGACGGTCTAAGAAATCAGACGCCAGTTCAACCATTACCGGAAGTTCGGTCAATTCTTCTAAAAGTTGCCTAGTCGCCACTGCACTATGATATGAGGTACCACATCCAATCAGCATAAGGCGTCTACACCTTTTAATTTCGGGTATATACTCTTTAATTCCTCCTAACACTATCGAATGATTTTCAAAACGAACTCTACCTCTCATGGTATTCACCACCGACTCCGGCTGTTCATAGATTTCCTTCAACATGAAGTAATCGTAGTTACCTTTCATAATCTGTTGAATTTCGGTTTTCAGTGTGGTAATTTCTCGCGCATGTGGATCATCTAAACATCGTTTTAGGCGATGAATACACAAGGCACCATCCTTTACAGCTGCCACATCATCATCTTCTAGGTATATAACACGATTTGTATGCTCAATTACAGCTGAAGCATCCGATGCAAAGAAATATTCGACTTCAGTATCTTCTAGAGGCATAAACTCAGAATGGCTTTCAGTACGTGATACTATCGGTAAAACCGGCTGCAATACGGCGTGGCTAAAAGGACGATGTTCTTTAGCATAAAGTATAGGAATGTGATCAGTGGCCAATCGGGTTTTGGTTTTAATTCCCACCAACAAGGGGGAACCCCGACGAGTTGCCACGCATTCACCAGGAAAGTGTGTTGATTTAAAAGCTACTGCAAATGCACCCTCCAATTGTTGTATGGTTTGTTCCACTAGTTCACGAAAGGTGTATGAAGGATGTTGTTGCCATAAATGATGAACTAATTTGGCTATAACTTCAGTATCAGTGTCAGACTCAAATATATAACCCCTCTTTTCTAACAAGGTTTTGACATCCTTGTAGTTCGTTATAATACCATTGTGGACCACTACAAAATTATTCTCAATATCGGAACGTTGAGGATGGGAATTAATTTCTGATGGAACACCGTGGGTTGCCCATCTGGTGTGGGCGATTCCCACGTGTGTTGTTAAAGGTGCCGAGTAATCTTGGGTGGTACACAGTTCATTTATGGCATCTTCCAAAACTTTAACCTTGCCAATTCTCTTCACCATCATAATATCATGCCGTTCACCAATAGCATCTATAGCTACACCTGTTGAATCGTAGCCTCTATACTCCAAGCGCTTTAGGCCATTGACTAACAAATCCAAAACTTCATGTCGTGTTTTTGGTGTTAGGTAATTTAAGTAAGCAAATATACCACACATTTTCCAGAAAATTATTAAAACACTTCTATTTATTGTTTTTTACTATTCTTCGTTTTATATTACTGATGTAATCTTCGTCCTAATAAGCAAAAGCATACGCCTGTAATCCACAGAATATGAACTGTTATGAATATGAATTGTTAGTCTATGCTGTAATCCGTGAGCAGAAGTACACGTAATTAAATTGCTAACGAAGCAGATATTTTTTTTGATAAACGTATTTAGCTTTTATTTTTTAAATACCATATGGTAGGTATTTCCTTGTTTTATTAGATTTCTGCCGTAAATTCTTATAGATTCATTTCTATAACTACTGCTTGTGCCAGATAATTTACATTCAGATATTTTTTAGGATATATATTTCAAGTTAATTAATTTAACTTCTGAATGAATAAGCGATTAGTTATCAGTTGCTGCTATTTGTTTAAAAATTGTTAAACTTTCGATCATAAACAATTGAAAAAATTATAATTTCCCAATTAAGACGGACAGAAAATCAGAGGAGTTACCAGAAAAGAATGATTAACTTATGTTGATACCAGGGATACCAGATTGTAAAGTCCGTTTTACAACAATCGAAAATTTTTTTCAAATGTTGCACATTTCTCAAGTAAAAGTATTAATATTGTTATTCGCATCTGTTATAATGAATATCGTCAAAAATTTGTATGCATCAAACAAGGCATATTTGATATTGTCAAATGAATTCTTCGTTATAAACTTGTAAACAAAAAATCAGCGGATGAGCAATATGCCTGATACGTGTACCTGTTTGATATGCCTTGTGAATATCAAAGCATATTCTACTCAAGGAACGTAAATAAAAGCAAAGTACAAAAATCTAACTGTGAATGAAAGTAATTGATATTTATTTTTTATTAATACAATTTCTTTTATTAAATATGATCACCGTCTTTTATTTCTTCCTTTGTTTTACCTAAAAAGGTCATGTTATATAAATAAAAGTGATATTTTCACCTTTTATATCTACTTAAATATATACAGTAATTTAAACCACTTGAGCAAGTAGTGAACAATATTGTTGTTATGAATCTGGAGTGCCTTGCCAGAGATTTTTGTAATTTTTTCTTTAAGTCCTAATAACTTTTCATGTTGGATGTAAAAAGTTTATCAATTTTAAGTTTGAATAAACAAAAACAAGATTCATTGCTGATCTCTGCTACATACCACAGAATATATGTACATCTGTCGAATCGGCCGTAATACATACATACATATGAATGTATTTGAAAGATTTTTAAGTCATTGAGATAAACGGTTGTATTGCAATACAATAAATATAAATTTATAAATTCAAATGACAGAATACTATAGAAATTATAATTAATATACATATGTACATACACAAGGCAAAAGAATATAATTTTTAAAATAAATATTTTTATATGAAAATCAGCTAAAATTGTATGACAGTCATAAAAGTTTATGCAATACAATAATAGAACACTGCGAATTGGCTAATTGTTTTTGTTCGACAGGTAACTTCTTCAGCAACCCCATTGAACCCATCATCATTATTTTATAGGTATAAATTCCCCCTTATTGCAAATGACGTCGTCGACGTCACATCAAGACGACATTAAAACTTGGCTTTGTCGACAACAATTGACTACTAATAATATGCTTCATTAGTTTACAAAGCCTTAGATATTAGTAAGAGACTGTCAATAAGTTCCAATTGTTGTCGATAAAGAGTACACAAGTGCCAATTTTTACTGTCGTCTTGATGTGACGTCGACGACGCCATTCGCAATAAGGGGGATTATTTATTGTACTACAAATTAAATTAAAAAACTGTATATAAGACCTTCAGCCGTTTTAGTAAGCCGAACCAAAGTCTTTCATGGAATTGGCACCGAAAATATTATTATTTTTGATATGTATTTACTTATAATAAATATTTACGTATCCAAACATATGTATATTATTGTATAATTACACCATGGGTGACTGAGTAAGGATTTGTTATACAATAATACGGCAACCATAGCTGTGTAAAGAACCGGAGAATGTCAAAGGCACAAACATTTTTGTACCAAAACCAAAACAAAACGAGGTTTCTGACATTCGTTAGCTACAAGGCACATAGAGCAAAAAATTATCAGCTGAAGTAGCGCTGCCACCTGTTTAAAACACCTTGTATAAGACCTTCACCCGTTTTTGTAAGCCAAACCAAAGTCTTTGGTGGAATTGGCTCCGGAAATTTTATTATTATACACTTTACCAAAAAATGGTAAAAGGGTATATATAGGTTTGTCATTCTGTGTGTAATTTCCACAATATTAATAAGCAACACATAAAGTATATATATTCTGGATCCTTATGCATAGGGAAGACAAACAAGCGATGTCCGTCTGTCTGTACGTGAAATCGGTTTTCCGAAGCTCCCAGAACAGCTAAGACACCGTTCTTAAACTGGTGTGTCAGAAATTTTCCGAAAAATTTTGAACATCAGCAAAATCTAGCTGACGGTTTCAGAGCTGGAAAACTCAAATTTTATTTCCCGTACAAAATAACTACCGAAAACTAGTTTTTATTACTTTTTTATTAAATCAATCAATAAATTTTATACTTCAGTATGAATAAAATTGATGTTTCTAATTTAAAAAGACGTTTCCAGGGTTGGAAAACTTTAATATTTTTTCTTATAATTAAACATATTTTATGTTTTAGGAAAAAGGCTATTTTCCGTAAGAGCTACGGATCTGAAATTTGGACAGAGTATGTAGAGCTTTGGACGCTACAACAACAAAAATGTCAAAGTTAAAACTTAAAGGGTGTTCCAAAACGAGCATCGAAAAATATTAAAATCCCATGTAATATACATATATACAATTGTATGTACATATGTATATTGACACTTGAAATTTGTAAAATTACTGTATTTTTATACAGACTACAACAATTAACACTAAAATTTATAAAAATTTAAATTACAGGGTGTTCTATGAGTTTATGTAATTTTGACAACTTGCTGGGTCTTGGTAACCGCAGGAGGCAGTCTTGAAATTATCAAAAACGGTAAAACAAAAAAATCTCAAAATTATAAAATCGCCAAAAACCCGAAAAAATCGCCTAAACGAAAAAAGCACTAAATTAAAAAAATTCTAGCGCTAAAATGAAAAATATCTCCAAAATTAAAAAAAAATCGACAAAATACAAAAAACCTCAAAAACCTTAAAAAATTGCTAAAACGAGAAAAAAGCATCAAAACTAAAAAAACACCAAATTAAAAAAATCGACAAAACGAAAAAAATCGCCAAAATGAAAAAATCGTCAAAATGAAAAAAATCGCCAAAATAAAAAAAACGTCAAAAAAACTTAACAGATTGCTTAAACGAGAAAAAAGCACCAAATAAAATAAAATGCTAAAAACCTAAAAAAATTGCACCAAATTAAAAAAAATTACCAAACCCGAAAAAAGCACAAAAACAAAAAAAAAGCACCAAATTGGAAAAAATATCTACAAAATGAAAAAATCGCTAAAATGAAAAAACCGCCAAAATCAAAAAAATCGCCAAATTAAAGAAAATGCCAAAAAGTCTAAAAAATCGCTAAAACTAGAAAAAAGCACCAAAACTAAAAAAGCACCAAATAAAAAACGCAGACAAAATGCCGAAGCTATAAAAAACACTATTAAAAACGCTTAACACCGAAAAACACCAAAAAATGCAAAAAATATATTTTATATAGGCTAAAGCTCATATAGTACGGCACGCTTCGTGCGCAAGTAAAAGTCGCACTTAACTAAATTTATGTTTATCAAATGGAAATGGAAATAAAATTTATCGCTAAAGTACAGTCATAACTATAAAATTAATTAAAGAACATGTTCGGTTTCATTTCCCTGAAATTGTTCTGTAGGAATAAACGTTTACATAATACCACTATATATACCTTTTCCAATGGGATATTTAAATTGAGGAAATTACAATTTTGCAAAATCAAAGATTATTAAATAAAACAAGTTACATAGTTTACTTGGTATGGAGGTACAATACTTAAACTCTTTTCGAGGTTCGATGCTTTAGCGAACATTAGATCGAATCACATGTCAAATGGGATATTAAATATTGTTTTCATTGGATAGTTTTGATATAATGGCATTATTTGTTTGTTTAGCTATAAGTGCAACAAACGAGTAACTTATTCATCAAGTATCAAGATTATTACTCTTAATGCACCAAACTCGTATCTCAATAAATGCGCTTCATAATAAAACTTACTCCTAATATACCTATATATAGATGTAATCAATTCCTTAATAATGAGCTTTTATCGAAAAACCCAAGTGTATAAAGAGATGAACCGTTTCTATTTTGCTCTCCTGAAAACTTTTATTGTTTTTAGAAAGTAAGACATCGATATTTAACTTATTACTAATATCAAAAAAAACATATTTAATCGAAAAATACCGAGAGGGCGCTTGCTAAAAATTGCACTAGAGCAAAAATTATGAATTTTTTCACAAATTAAATATGTACCTACATACATATGTACATATCTCTGTGCTTATGTACATATGTATCTCTATACTACATAAACGCACTTTGGTAAAGGGTATATAAGATTCGGCACAGCCGAATATAGCACTCTTACTTGTTTTTGATATGTATTTACTTATAATAAATATTGACGTATCAAAAGATATGTATATTATTGTAACAGCTTTTTAGATTTTACCTTCCGTCTGTTGTAGCTATTTGTTTATTAACTACGTATCGCTCTTTTACTAAAACAACGTCATAACTAAAAGAACCACTTTGCCAGAAAACGAAAATTTTGTTTTTTCTCAAGAGCTTAGTATACATAATATTTGTCTGTAGTTTTTACAAAGTATGAATATTAATGTTAGAATTAATTCTGCATTATTAAATAAAAAATCCATTTTCTTAACTTATGACGTTGTTTTAGTAAAAGAGCGATATGTATACAGTTCAGAGTTGTATTTCGTATTTCCATGAAAACATTAATGTTTGTACCTTCCTGATGAGAACAAAAAACAATTAAATATATGTATATTAAATATATTAAGAAATTATATATAAAACTCTTCATTACTCTCTACACATTTTGGAATATTTACTGTGACATTTTGAATGTAAGCAAATAAAAAGAAGTAAAATATACTTTACACACTGCTGTCATATCCCCTCACGTTTACCCCTTCGTAAAAATAATAAGAAATGTCATCGTTCTTTTCGAAGTTTCTACCAACGGCAAAAACCACATGTCTTCTCGGTCGTACGAGATTTTCCAAAAAATTACGCTGAATTATTGTGAAAAGTGTTGCGAAAGTGTGAAAAAGTGATATATAAATACTGCAGTGATAATTTTCGATAAAAGATCAGTGAAAGGTCACTACACAAAGTGCATAAAACTACTTCAAAAATTTTTCTTACAAAAGCAAGACAAAAAAATTTCTAGTTTTAATTGTCGAGTTTCTTTTTGACTTTCCGACTTGTCAAATTACGTAGTTTTTGCTTTATATTTTGATTCGTTCGAACATAAAATTACCCCTTCACGAATTCGTGTTAAGCAAAAGTAAAAAAACAGCGCTATTGTTGTTCCATTTCATTCTTTTAAAGGGGAGAATTTGTACAAAAAGTTAAAAGTGAAAGAAACTAAATCAGAAACAAGAATAAAATAATTTGAAGTAAGCAGCATAATAAGAAAAGGTGATTAGGAAGTTCCATAACAACATTAAATAAAAGTGTGTTAAACATAATTATTAAAATACGTTAAAAATAATAAAAAGGAACTTGTGCAACAAATTCAGTTTCCCTCTTCGATTTGTTTGGTAAGTACTGAATTATTGATTGTGGTTTGTTTTTTTTTTCAAAAAATATAGCCAGTATTGCTGTCAAATAAAAGATTTGCAAAAATAAATAAATCATCCTTTTATTTTTCCTTAAAGTTCTGAGTTTTTAATCTTATTTGTTAATTACTTCTGTTCAGCTGCTGTCCAGTGTTGCTGCATATAGGTTTCTACACTCGGTTGTTTATTTGTGCCTACTATTTAATTTAACATCTGCTATGGAAACAATTGTTTTATGACATATTGACGGCTTGTTTCAAACATCTATAATTCCAACCCTTGTAAATATATATATTTGTTTCTGAGACACCAATTAAAAACACTTTTCCATCCCAATAACATGACGTAGTCCTCAATTTCAGAAACGTTTAAGATATCTGATTACTACATTATTAATTTTTTCCGCTTTCATGTACATATATAATTTCCCTGCAGGAAATGTCAATAGTAAAATTATACTGATTACCTATTGACGATTTCACCAATACTATTGACAAATTATACCCCAACTAATGCTATCTGCTATTGACATTCAATACAGGCTTGTCCTCCGAAATCTACCAGCAGACTACGTCAACACTGACTAGGTATTTCTTGTGGGACCATATGTCGAAAATGTCAATAGTAAGATTGTACTAACTTACTATTGACGATATCACCACTCTGTGAGAAATTTCCGCAGTAAAACTCTACTGATTAATTTAAATTTAAACACTTACCTTGGGTTTACACGTGCAAGAACAAGTTCGAAAAACTCAATACACTCAAACTCTTTTACTAACACAACTACACTTTCGGCAGTTGCAATCTACTTCCAACTCAACTGCCAAGGAATTTTACAAGACAGTGACTTGTTTCACTTGTAGCAAGTAAATGGAAAGTTTGCTAACAGAGTTGCCCTATATATACTTTAGTACAAATTAATGTAGTGTTGTACGAGTTTTTACTAATTTTATATACATTTAAAAACATTTAATATTTTTTATCTGAAATATTTATAAATCAAGCATTTAATGAATTTTTTAAACATAAATAACGTTGAAACAATACGCATAAAGTTCAATACTATTTGCTTCCCTTAAAATTAAACTTTTCTATGTTATGGACAACTCTGCACTAAAAGGTAAACATGCAAGTTGGAAGACAGTTGGGCATTTGTGCGAAATTTTCGTTGATAATACGTACATAGAGCTTGCATGCAAGGTACTTGCTTGTGTAAACGCAGGGTTACGTATGGATCTGAAAGTGTGATAAATCATAACTGATGGCACAAAATCTTCCACAGGTTAAAAAAAAATTTCCATAATTGGCACTTTCACTAAAAATTTTTAAGTTTTCACATTTTTATACAATATTAGATATACCAACTTACGACACAATCGTCCGTATTCTAGAAACTAAATGTAAATAATTTTGTTAATATTCAAAGAAAATTTATCTAAACGTCGTAAAAAATGCAGTAAAACACAGCCACCCACATAATTACGTACATATGCATAATTAAATAATACATGATATTAAAAACACAAACGAAATCCCTTTAACTAAGCTAGTTCAATTTATTGAACTCTCTTCCTTTCATACAATAACAAATAAGAGAAAAAAAAATTTAGATCAAGAGAAATACTACAAGCACACAAAATCTCATGTTTTGTTTCTTGTTTACTTGTAAGTTAATAAATGCGTGTGTAATATGTGTGCATGCCAGAGTAGCAAGCCGTACCGGCGCGGCTGGCGGCTAGCCAGTCAGCCGTTTTTTTTACACAAGCCGAGCCGCCGCCGAACCACTCGGCTTATCGGCGGCTTATATTCAGCCGTTATTTTGTCTTTTATTTTTTATAATTTTTTAAATTTCGTATTTAATATGATAGCGAGCGTCCCGGAGATAGTTGTTTTTGCTTCCACATAAAAAGAAAATGTTTATGTGAATGGTAACGTAGCTGCGACAACAGTTACGTACTCTTTTGGAGTCAGTTCTTAAATAAATGGACGTTTACATTGACTTTTTTGTTTAAGCAGTCAGGCGACTTTTCGATAATTAATTGTTCAAAGCTTTTTGTTTGTTGATCCGTAGCAGTGTTTCAATAAAGTAATTAATTTTTAATTCAATCCGAAAACTTAAATAAAATTTATGTAGAAGGCAATCATGAATAAAATTCCGCGAGAAATTTTTCCCGGGGAAAAATTACAACTAATAGCAAGTAATAGGGAAATAAACTCTAATTTTAAAAATGAGAAATTTCTCGCGAAATTTTATTCATAATTGCCCTGATAATCTAGAATATGTTTCTATGATTTAACAAATAATTTACGAAGCTATTTTTTAGGATATCAATTACTGCAATATTCAAACTATTGCAAAATAAATAATGTTACAATGTGGTGATTCAACAATTCACGTATTTTTCTAAAAACAGACTGGGTTAAAAATTTTTTTCAAATGCTTAAACAAATCGGCGTTAAGCCGTTCAGCCGCCGCCGCCGAAAATATTTGTCTTTCAGCCGCCGCCGAAATTTTTTGCTAGGCTTGCTACTCTGGTGCATGCAGTAGTAGCAACTTTAAACGCTTATAGCTCCCAAAATACTAAACCGATTTCAATAAAATAAAGATTCTGCACATCTGTACCGTAAAACCTTTAAAACCATATAACTCTTTTTAAAATCGGTGCAGTAGTACCAGCGTAAAAGGGATTACAGAAAACATTTTTGCCTATTCATCACAAATATCAATAAATTCGGTGAAGTGCGACTTTGACCTGCGCACGAAGGGTTCCGTGCAGGCACGAGATATGTAATTAAATACGAACAATATAAACTATAGTTTTGGCATTTTTTTCGTTTTTGAGTTTTTTCGGTTTTAAGCGTTTTTTTTTAATTTGGGGGTTTTTTGAATTTATTGGCGATTTCTGAGTTTTGGCACTTTTTTCACGTTTTGGCGATTTTTTTTTTGGTTTTTGAAGTTTTTTTAATTTTGGCAATTTTTATTATTATGGCGTTTTTTTTTATTTTGGCGATTTTTTTTAATTTTGGCGATTTTTTTAGTTTTGGCACTTTTTTTTCGTTTTGAGGATTTTTTTCGGTTTTTGGCGTTTATTTTAAATTTTGGCGATTTTTTTCGTTTTGGCGATTTTTTTTAATTTGGCGATTTTTTTTTAATTTTGGCGATTTTTTTCATTTTGACGATTTTTTTTTCACATAAACAATTATTTTGGTTTTGGCGCATTTTTCGCGTTTTGGCGATTTTTTTCGGTTTTTGGCGTTGTTTTCATGTTGGCGATTTTTTTCATTTAAACGATTTTTTCGAATTTGGCGATTTATTTTAGTGCTAGATTTGTTTTTTAATTTTGTCGATTTTTTTCGATTTGGCGATTTTTTTTAAATTTTTGGCGATTTTTTCAGGTTTTGGCGATTTTTTTCGGTTTGGCGATTTTATAATTTTCGGATTTTTTAGTTTAACCGTTTTTGAAAATTTCAAGAGTACCTCTTACGGTCTCCAAGATATAGCAATTTGTCAAAATTACATAGTCAAAATTGCATTAACTGATGGACCACCCTTTAATTTAATTTTTTTAATATTTTAATGTTAATTGTTGTAGTCTATATAAAAATACACTAATTTTACAAATTTCAAGTGTCAATATACATATGTACATACAATTGTATGTATATTACATGAGATTTTAACATTTTTCGTCGCTCGTTTTGGAGCACCCTTTAATTTCTCATTCTCCTGTATTTGTTGTTGTAGTGGCCAAGGTTCTACGTACTCTGTCCAAATTTCAGGTCCCTAGCTCTTACGGTTCCTGAGAAAATACCGTGTGACGGACAGACGGACAGCGTAGCGAAAACAATAGGGTTCCATTTTTCACCTTTGGTGAACGGAACCCTAAAAATAGAATTTATTGTAACACAATAATAATAAAGATTATTCACAAAAAGTTGAAAAAATTTCTCCACGGCAGCTACCAGTAATAAAATTTGCAAGTTTAGCACTTTTCACAATTTTTTAATAGCTTTTACGTATTTTTAAATTTGTTTTCAAAGAATTTTTTTAATAAAATATTTTTCATATTGAAAATTTTTAATTTTTTTTTAATTTCTCTTTCGTAAACAATTTTTGAAGTTTCGGATGAACTTAAATTACCTGGTGAATGTGCCTTGACGTTTAAAACAAATTATGACTTTACCCAAATTTTTGAATACTGTTTTTTTTTGTAAACAGAGAGGAAAACGTTGCCACATACATATAATGGTAACTTTTATTTAGGAATGCTTTTTGAAATGTGTAATTTGAGTTTAGAAATTTTAGTTTAATACATATTTTTTTAAACATTGGATATCAGGATAACAAAATTTGCGTGTAATATGACCTACAAAAGTAAGCAAATGATTGATTTTTATTTAATTCACCTGATAATAAAAAAATCTCACGGCTAGGGATGCAACATCATTCTTAAAAACATCGATGTTTGAAAACATGATTTATTGTCATGCCTTTATATAAAAATAATGCAAAAATAATGCATGCATAAAAATTGTTCTTTGCATTACATCCCAGCAAAAAATAAAATGAGTACTTCTTTAGAAAGCACTTCTTAATTACTTCTAAAATAGGTTATGCATTTTATTCTGGTTTAAAGAAGTTATTTTTGATCACATATCTAAAGTAATGGTAAATCACATATTTTACTATTATTATCTTCTAAAATAAAAACCCAATAAAAAGTGATGAAAAAAGTAGAAAAAGCACCACAACTACTGATATGAACCACTTCAAACTCCAGCAAGCCCGTAAGCTAATAAAATTGACTGATTGATTTAAATGCTTAAAAGTACAAATTGTTCAACTTCAAAAACGAACAATTTTGTGAGACAATTACTATAATTAAAATTCTTTTAGGAATTAAATGGCTTTCTTCCAAGTGAGCTAAAAAACAAGTGAATAAGTACTACTTCCTAAAACATTGATTTAAGTGCTTTGGAAAAGTGGTTAATAACCACATCCTAAAAGTAAAATATATTGGATTTACTTCACCAATAAAAAATCACACCTTATTTTAGAGTTTTTATAGCAAATAAAAAGTAAATCTTATGCGCTCACGGATTGGCAAAAATTGGACCACTTCGCTCCAATGACACGCTAATGTAAAATTCACTACTTTTTGCTCGGAGTTTGAAGTGCTTCGTATTAGTAGTTGTGGTGCTTTTTCTACTTTTTTTTAATCACTTTTTTTGCTGGGATGCACTTATACCGAATGTAAATACCAGGGGTTCTATTCTGTAATTCAAAGGGAACGAAAGTACTTTCGAGTTTGCATACTATTGGTTCAGAATGGAACCAACTTAGTATATGATTGGAGGTGTGTTTTAGCACCACCCTTCCTAACCTTGCATAATATTAACATACATAAACATTCCAAAGCAGTTGGATTTTCTTTTATTTTTCTAGTTACAGAGTAGACCACGTGGAAAAGTACTTATTAAATGATAGCTAGTTAAATAGAATAATGTTAACAACACTCAAATTCGAAAGCATTTTCTTTCGTTTAATTGAAGGAAATTGAACAAACTTGACATTCGTGCCCTTGCTGAAATTCTTGGTGTTACTGCAATTGTGGTATATCGTGGTTTTGTTTCTGTTTTGATGTATTGTCGGATATATATATATATATATATATATATATATATATAAGAATGGCGCGAAGTACCAGGAATTTGAAGTTGACCAGATACCAGTGTATTTATAAAGGGGTACAATGGGCGCATTCATAAGACGTAGCTGTTGAGCTCAAGAGTTGTGAAACTGCTGGCAACTGCTGGCCCCAACAGCTACTTCTTAGAAACGGCTTGATGTATATAATGTATTTGTGTGTCTTTATTTCGTTACTTAATCGCATTTGTAATGTAAAACTTAACAAATATTTGTTGCTGCCACCTAACAAAGCATACAAAAGAAATAGCTCTATTTGAGCAGCTCTTCAGGCTGAGCACAACGTGTTGACTATAGGTAGCGAAAAAATTTTATGATGGAAAATTACGTTTTCAACTGTTACGTCTTATGAATGCGACCAATAAAAAGTAATCAATTAATGATGTAGAACCATGTCTGACACTCAGATGAGTAGGCAAAGAGTTATGGTGACACCTTATATTTAGCCTGCATCACATATATCTGACAGAAGCTGATTTAATATTGTCAAACATATTATTATTAAAATCACCACATATTATAATGTCATTGTATCCAGTCGTAAGATCAGTAATACTATTCTCGAGCGCTTCCAAGTCACCATGAGGGAGATAAACTACACCTATAAGAATTTATGAATTATCTGACAGAAGCTGATTTAATATTGTCAAACATATTATTATTAAAATCACCACATATTATAATGTCATTGTATCCAGTCGTAAGATCAGTAATACTATTCTCGAGCGCTTCCAAGTCACCATGAGGGAGATAAACTACACCTATAAGAATTTATGAAAGCAATATTTACACCTACTTGAATCTGGTGTAGCTTGAAGAACTTTTATTAAAAAGGTGCCATAACAGATTCCAGACAGGGACCGAAAATAGTAATTATTCTTCATTTTTCAAAGAAAGAAATCAAGTACAAGGAAACATCGGACAACGTGGCCAATCAAACCATTTTAGTAGTTTTCAACTACATTTTTTTAAACTCGAAAGATTTTTGAATTTAAATTTTTTAAGCAAAAATATTGATTATTGATTTCTTGATTTTTATTGTTTTCAATAGAAATAGAAATCAATTTATGATTTCTAACTTTGTTAACAGAAATTGAAGTTATGTTATATGTATATATGTATGTACATATGTTCATATATGTTATGTTACTCTACACCTGTTTAAGTTCAAATTTAGAAAATACAATGTGTTCTAGAATCCGAATTGAGAAGAAAATTAAAAAAAAGGACGATTTAAAAATTTTTGATTTACTTGCTTTTCGTGTTGCTTTCACAAGACTGATAACATGTGAAAAGAATCCGAGTTTTTTTTTGCTAAAAAATGTAAACGAAAAAATCTAAAAGTTTGAATTAGTAAATTTCAAAATTGTTTTCTTCTAAATTCGGATGCTAGATCGAACACATTCGCCTCATTCTCATGAAAAATATATGAGAAAATGTATTAACCTGCAAAACAAAAACTTCACAGTGTGGACCAGTGCCACCAGATTAGGGGATTTGTCCCCAAAATGGGGATTTCGCCTTTCTCTCATTAGGGGTCAGCATTTCTTGGGGAGGGATTTGGGGACTTTTAATTTTGGGCTCTAACATCACTTTTTCTTAAATTTTAGCTTAATACAACACTTACGTTTTATGGGTTTTCTTATAATTTTACAGATTATTTTAAAAGAGTATTATCTCTTAATGAGTTTGATGTACATGTATCAGGATAAAAATTAATCGTGGATGTTGACAACTGTTTTTAAATATCTTTTAGAGTAGTGGTGCAATCACTATTAAATGAAGATGGTAATAGCACAAAAATAAATATTTACATAAGCAAACCCGTCTTCGCAGCTGTAGCGAGTTTTAAGCATTAAACACATTCAACACACCAATCTACCGACTACAAAATGTAAAGGATAGAGTACACATGTTTATATGAGAAGGATATTTTGACGGCAACAGGCTCAAGATTGCTGTCTGTGATACATTTATCGCTGTAGTCAAATTAACGGCCTGGCCGACGATGTCGACAAGAAATTTTCTTATTTTGTTTTTGTTTTCAATATAACTAAGCGACAGATAATTTCTTGTCGACATCGTCAGGCTGTAAACTTAATTCTATTTTTTATGGCTAGAAAGCAAAAACAGTTTTGACAACATAGCAAAATATGTAAATCAAATTGGTGCTTAAAAAAATTTTAATTGCAACATAAAAGATAAACTTAATAAGTTTTAATATTAATTGCAAAAGTAATTATATTTTTATAAAGCGAAAACCACGATAATTTGCAAAACTGTCAGGAAGCTTAAAAAACATCCAAAACCCCGCTTTTATGCGAACTTTGCAAAAAAAACGTCGAGGATTTGCAAAATTTTAAACAATCCCTAATATTGATTAAAAATCAATAAAACTTAAAGGAATGAAAAAAATTCGACAAAAATCGCGAAAATTACGAACACTTGCAAAAAAAACTTTTTAACAGCGGGATTGTAAGAAAGTCTCATATTGTTTAAAAATCAGCAAAACTTTGAGGAAGCTAAAAACATCCAAAAAGTCACTTTTACGCGAACTTAAAAAAATTGTAAGCAATTTTGACCAAAAATCGCCGAATTTTGCAAACAGCGAGATGATAATAAATTTTAATATTGTTAAAAAAAACTGCAAAACAGTTCGCGAGAAGTTGCAAAATCGAAAACAAGCCCTTAAATGGACCGGATATCGCCAAAGCCATTAAAAAAAAGTTTGGTAAAAACGAAAATAATCGCAACTTAGCTAAAAACTATTAATTATTCCTTAGCCTGAAATAGTAAAATTCAAAAAAAAAATATAAAAAATTGATTTGTTTTGATGTTTTTTATTTAAAAAAATGTGAAATATTTGAAAGCGGTACAACTGAAATACATATATATTTATACCTCAATATCATGTTTTTATTGTGCTGCTGCCGTCTTCAAAATAATTAACTTTTACTCTTAAATAACATTAGCAAAATACATTTTTGTTCACAAATTTTCACACATCAGCGTCAAAAAACGAACTGAATTTTTCTATGAAGTATGTCGGACATGCTATTAGACGAGTATGTTGGTGTGCGACAGACATAAGAAAATCAAAAATTTTTAAAAACCAACGTACATGTCTAACGTACTCGACATACAAGCTATTAGACAGTGAGTTTTGGTATGCCATCGCACATATTTTCAGACAAGTATGCCTGTGTAATAGCCCTTTAAGAAAAATAAAATTTAAATACAAGACAAAAAAAAAACGGCAAAGGCTTTAAATTTTACAGCTAAAAAAGCTTCAAAAGCGTGTTCTGTAACTCTCTACTTTTGTAGCGTTAAACGTTTAACAAGCCAGAATAGCGTTGTCGCATTACGCGTGCTATGTACCTTCACCTTAACACATTTAGAACAACTCTCCTTAAATTATTGAGAATTACAAAAATATTGGAGTTTGTCTAGAACATGATACAATTACACTAGGTACATGCAGAACTACAACAAAATTACAACACCAAAAAACACATGTATTTTGTTGGTATAAACAAACCCCAAATTGTCGGAAACAACTGTCTTTTGTTTATAAAAATAACAATTACAGGGTAACTAAAGTACAATTGCAGACGCGGCATTCCTGCATGATTATAGTTATTCAATGTTGCCAATATGGGTGTAGTTAGACAGTGTGTAATTTCTACTCACATGTGTATGCGATGTAATTAAATTCTTGTATAATATGTGTGTAATTCTACTTTGGGTTCTATTTTTATTTATTATTGTTTTAATTTTACCCTACACAAAAGATGTGTAGTGTAATTTTCTTCAATGTGTAATTGGAGACACAGCAATGTGTAAATTCATTGGCAACACTGTAATCATTTTATTTACACACATACATTAACATTTTTGCAGCTTGTAAACAAAGTTTGACAACTAGGTGCAATGTATACAGTGACAGCCTAGACTTGTGCATGTACCTAGTATAATTGTATCATGGTCTAGAAGCATTGGAGTTTTGTAAGCATTTTTGAATTGCGGTTAAGTACAACAAAATGCATCTAGACGTGTTTTACCATCAACAAATTAATTTTTTAACTCGCATTTACTTTGACGATCTAAATAAAAATAAAATATTAAAAAAATTTATAATGTTTTTAACATCATAAGGATTAAAAAATTATTACGAACAAAAAAAGTACTATCACTCTACACTATCGTCACTCGAAGGCGTGTGGGTATTATAGAAATATAGTATTTTTGTTATATAGCAAAAAAAATGTAAAATTTAAGCGTAATGAATTACTGAATTGTGTAAAAAATATTAATGCCTTTATTGTTAAAAGAAAATTTATATTATACCACAACTTGGTGAGGGTGATTTACATAAAATTACATAAAATGTAGTTAAGAAATTGCAACTCTGACTGATTGTTGTTTGGATTTCCCCTCATTTTTCGAAAACAGCTGTATATTTATTTTTGTTTTTCTCCCGTTTGTCTCCTTCTTTTATTATCAAATACAAGAATGAGGAGTAGAGAAGCATTGGAAAAGGTTGGATTATAACCTCACATCTTTTTCGTATAATTTTTGTACAACAACTAACGTAAAGAACTTCAGGAAAACCAAACCAAATGCTTCTGAAATCAGTCACACGTTACGAAAGTTCTTAAAAATCCATAACGTATTTGTTGTACAATAAAAATCAATTGAAATTATAGTGAAATATATCAATTTGTTTCAGTCGGAAAACAATAAAATTTTAAAAGGTTTAAAAAATAAAGGTATCACCATGAGAAAAATGCTAAATTAAAATTAAAAAGTAAAAGACCATAACAAAGAGAATAGCAAACAGCGGAGGAAGAGGTACAAATGCCAACCTGAAAGCGATCCATAGTACATATATAATACCTACAAATAAACACATACATATGTACATATAAGGCTAATAATTATACTTATTCAATTTATTTAGGGAAACAAGGAAGTCTATAGATATCCCCCAAAGTAAATACAATATGTCAAGATTGGAATAAGTAATAAGCGTGGTAACAAACAGTTCGTCTCTTTAGAGCTTTTCTTCATAAAGCTGAACAATAATTGCTTCAAATTGTATGTTTTTCAACATTATAATTGAGTAAACTTATAACTATACTTTTTTTGTATTTCAGTTTGCACTTGATAACCTCTTGGAGTTGTAATAATAAATAAGTAACTATTACAAACGACCTTCTGTGCCATTGTTCTAAGTGGGCAAGGAAGCATCAAAGAGTTTCCAATAAGTCTACTCTCTCAATTCTGGAGTAAATAACGCTCCAAACGTTATATTCTGGAAGACAACCAGAAGCAACTTGTCTGAGTTATGTCATCCAAAGAAGAAAGTTCCACAGCAGTTGCTGGTGCTGTGCGTTCTACAACAGCAACTAATTCGGTTACTAATGCTGGAGGGAGTTCAAGCACTACATCTTATGCAAATGTTTTGCAAAATCTTGAAAGCAAGAAAGCTGTTTCAATAGCATCAGCTTCTGCTACTGGTATAGAAACTAAAAAGCATGGAACTGACAATTCTGCTAAGCAGGAGAATAATGAAAATAAGGAAAATCAGCCTGCTCTCAAAACTTTGAAATCGTGGAGCGATGAAGTTGCAGCAGCAACCGAGGAATCTGTGTCGGTGGCAAGTATGGCTGGTGAAAAGCGTACAGCCGGTAATGCGGATGCGATTGCTGAAAACTCTTCCGAAATAGATGATAATGGTGATTTTGTTCCAGTTGTTTCTCACCACCGCCGCGATCGTAAAAAGGCACGTAAAGATAAACCTCGTGATGGTAAAAATGGTGGAGGCGGAGCTGGCAATGGCCATACCACATCTAATCAAGCTCCTGCTAATCAAAAAAATGGCAACAGTCAACGGCGTAATAACGGTGGTAATGTTAATATAGCTGGTGGTAATGCAGCCGCTGGAGCTTCCGGTGAAAGGGATGGAGAACGCAAATTTGCTGCTCGTCAACGCCAACGAGGTGTGAGTCCACGTAAATCAAATGGTAATAAATCGCAAGCAAAGGAACTTAAAGATACTTCTCCTCATGCAAGTATTGAAAATAATAACAACGGGAATGAAGATAAAATAGGTGAGAGTGAAACTCAAGCTCAAACTTCAACTGCCGCAAATGCTGCAACAGATGCCAATCCTACACAACCCAAAAAGTTTGTTGCTGCTCCGCCACCAAAAGTGAATGCTTGGAAGGTAAGTCCATTAATATACATATACATTTTTGTATTTATAATTATTTTATATTAGCTTTTAAACGCGGCTCCGCTCGTTTTGATCTGTTTAAAAAATATATAAAAAGCGGTTTAAAACAAATCTTCTTAACTGTTATTTTTGAAGATAAAGATTCCTCTCTTGACATGAGGAAAGCTACCTGCTTTAACTTTTTTAATGTTAATTGTACAAAAAAGTTTGCTTTGTTGGTTTTTAGGTTGCGTACAAGAATATTGTATTTTCATTGAATTGAAATAAATTCCTTTTCTAAATTATTGCAAATTTAATAAATAAAAATATTCGCATCTGAATTTGATAAATAGGAACACGAATATCTAAAAACGGCGGAATATTTTAGAATTTCGAATACGAATATTCGCGCATTACTAAGTACATTCATTTCTATATATACTTCGTGTGTAATATACATATCGAGCCTTTTTTTGACTTTATCGTAAACGACATGTTATCCAAAATAGACTTTTTTATTAAAATTAAAATTTTATAGGACTACCTATAGTTCAAATGCTCAGATTTAATTGATTGATAGATATATTTTGCATTTCTCTTGCTATTGCATATACAGTAAATAAATACATACATATGTACAATTTATGTTGTTAAATTTAAATTTTTTGCATAGTATTATACTTTCAATTTGGTGATTACTTTTAAAATACTAAATAATTTTTCGTGAGAAATTTTAATTTTTTTATTTTTTAGATTCTTTAATTGAACTGTAGTGAATTTTAATCAGAAATAATTCATAGTCAGGCTCAAGTTCAGTAATTTCAATTCATATTGAATGAAATATTTTTATTAATTAATTAATTTTTCGTTTAAATACATAAACATAATTTTCGTTTTTTATTTCATTAAACATTTTTTTTTAAATGTTAACACCTTTTTTAAAATATTACATTTTGACTTGTTGCAAACGACAGTCTGTAGTCATTAGAGATTCTTAAATTGTATGGTTGGACTTCAGCTACGTTGAACAAGTACCAGGGCAGGTTCCCTGTTTAAATCTTAAACATGAATAAGAGGGTGTTCATTATCAGTTTAGGTAGTATATCCTTTATGTGTGTCATTCTATTACATCTGAAAATACAGCGCATGCCTTTATTTTGTAGTTTTTGTACTCTTTCCTTCATTTGTTGATTGCCCAGGAACAATACAGTAGAGCAGTATTCAAAATGTGGTTTTATAACTGTGTTGTAAATGTTAATACCGGTACTTGTTAATATCTTAAATTTTATCTTTCTCAAAAACGCAACATTTTTTGAAATCTTTTTACATACATATTTTATATGATTAACTTTTTCGATATCTACATTTTCCATACGAATATTATAGTTTGAGTTTCCGTTTATTAACGTTTGATTTTGTTTTATTTGTATTTAGATTTATTTTATTAATTTTTACATAGTTTTCCATTCTGGCTAAATCTTCAATAAAGTTTCGCACACATTCATCTGCGAACATGCACACTTTACAATTCCTTACTATCTTTTCTGTCGTTTACATAAATTACAAAATAGAAGTGTTCCAAGCACTGCCCCTTTGGGTTGCTACTGTGTTTATTATTTCTGAGGATGAAATGAAGCTGTCACACTGTGTTCTTTGAAGTTCTGTTACTTAAATAGTTTTTGAACCATGACAATTCTGTCCCTTTAACAACATATTTTTCTAATTTCTGTAACAGAATTTCCCTGTTAACAATTTCAAAAGATTTTTTCAAAATATTTATTGAATTGATTATAAATTATCTTTTCCATTATTTTGTTATTGGTCGTATTTCGCTCCGGCTCTTGGTATTTTGACTTTTTTTGATTGGAATTGTTGTAGCTTTAAGAGTATCGGGGAAAATGTCATTCTGAAGAGATTTAATTACTAAGTGCTGTGAATACGATCATAATATATCGAAGTTTTCTAAAAGCATATTTATTGACAGGCAATTTTGATCCTTTTTATTATTCATGGTTTTCATAATATTCATTAGTTGGATAATGTTTATTATTTCAAACCTCATGTTGTTGTGGAGTGATGTCTTCGTATCTTATATAAGGTATATTTTCTGCAATTTCATTTACATTTTTTATAAAAGACATGTTGAGATCTTCTGCGATTTCCATCTTTCCTGTTTCAATACTAATTTTTTTATTTTTTCCACATATCTTTCTGCTTAGAACACTTATTGATTTTGTTTCTTACATAATTTCTTTCATATTTGCTTAATTCTGATTTGTATTTATTTCTTATTAACCTGTATTTTCCCCAATAGTGATCATTATTGTACCATATTGCCAGCCTATGAGTTTGTATTTTGCTATGATAACTATTAAACCAATATTTTGCATCATACGTATTTCCCACTCTTTTTTCGATTATAATTGATTTTAATGCATTGTTTGTTCCAGACGTTAATATTTTTGCAAAGTCGTTTACTGGTATTTTTAATAGAGTTCTATTGATTTCTCCGTCCATGAATGGGTTTCTTAGCATCGAATTGTTGTAGCGAAAATATTGTATAGTTTTTACTTTATTCCCACTTATTTTGAATGGCGTCTTCGACGTTACATCAAGACGACATTAAATAAAGTCGATTGTCTACTCTTTATCGGCAACAATTGGCACTTATTGACAATCTCTTACTAATCTCTAATGCTCTTATGCAAAAACTATTGGTAAAGTTAAAGCATGCTTTAAAACCGGTTTTGCCATACAAAATTCGTTTGTTAAACCAACTTTAAATTTACCATTCGTTTTTGCATAAGGGTGTAAGGCTTTGTAAATTAATGGAGCATATTAATAGTAGTCGGCAAAGAGTAGACAAGTGCCAATTTTTACTGTATTGATGTGACGTCGACGACGCCATTCGCAATAAGGGGTATTGTGACTGGTACACTTCTTTATTGGTATTTTAATTTCTTTTCATGTCACTAATTTTCTTTGTATCAACAGTCTTTAGGATGTTTAGTTGCTTGATATTCAAACAATAAGTGCGTTCGAGAAATCAAAAATTTGTACAAATTTGTACACAAAATCCAGTAAATGAGAGGGCGAATTGAGAGAGAAATATTACAGTTCATTTACTGAGTAAATGCAAATTTTTACTGGATAATTTTTTGCCAGTAAAATCCAGTAAAATTAAACAAACAAAATCAAAGTGAACCAAAAATTTGTTGTTTTTGATGAAATTTTCAAAATAACAAAAAACAAATGTATTATGTTATAATATTACATTTATTTATGTTAGTCCTGATTCACACACATCAGGTTTACCTGATCAGTTTTTGTTAAATTTTCTTTTGAACCTGCATTTGCGTTCATACACACCGTCAAGTCAAGTCATCAAGTCTCATCAATTGCGTTGTAGTAGAGTATTACGAATGACAAAACAAAACGAAAAAGCAAACTTGACTGGTACGGTCAAGTCTGTACCCCTTTTTATTCTCTTCACCGCTCTTTCCTAAAAGCTCAAGACTTGACGAGTCAAACCTGACGTGTGTGAATCAGGACTAAGTTTGATGCCAGAAAAATATTAGGGTATGCTATGTATTCGACGGGAAATTAAAACGTGCGGAATTTTCATAGAATTGTTGGAAATATGTACATATGTATTTATAAAAACAATGTCATGGCACTTCCAAACTATGTAATTTCACTTGGAATGCAGAACATATCCGATTGTTTTTAAACGCGAATAAAGTTTTTCGATATCTTGAATATATTAGGATATATAAAGTTCTTTTCTCCTTTTATATTTGTCTTAATAAATGCATTCATTGGACTTACTTGAAAGGAAGTGAATAATATTGATGTCATGATTGGCATATGCAACAACACAAATGTTTGTCTTTTTCTGTGCATCCTAATAACTTTAAACGTCGAGGATGAAAAGCTTAAAAACTTTAACGGCTTACTTACATATGTATTTTGAAAAAAAATAAGAAAGTTGGTTTTTGTATAAGTAAGGTATAGAAAGTTTCTTGTCGACATCGTGGGCCAAGCCCATAAGTTCAAACAAAAACATATGTATGTGTCTATTTCTTTTATTATTAGACAAAACATTCTATCGTGTATTTTTACAAAACAAGTGGAAAAAATCTAAATTAAGTTTCTCGAAAACAATTTGTTCCATACGGCTGGCCAGTACCCAGCAAAAATTACTGCTTTCCAGAAGCGTTTTTGTAAGGGAGACAATGTTACAGAATCACCTGCTGATGCGCATGAATAATGTATTTTTTTGTTCGAGATGAGCCAGCTAGAAGCAATACATTTAGCTTCCAAGACCATGAATTTTTGTGCCTTGTTAAAGTGCTCCACATAAATAATAATATATAATTTTCGTGAGAGCCCGCCTTATGTTAGTGCTTTTCAGAAGCATTTTTGGAAGCTTTTCTGCTTCCAAATCAGATTTTTTGTAATTACCTGACGATATGTATATATTAATACATACATACACATGTATGTAAATATATATTTTTTTTGCATATAATTTTTTAGCGCCAAAATTGTCAATCAGCTTTTCTGTATATTTTACTGGATTTTAAAATTTTTCAGTTCGCGTACTTTTATATGCAAACTTTTTTATTGAGAGTAATTTCATTAAATTACTCAGCTACTGGATTTTACTGGAAAAGTACTCAAACTTACCTAACAAAAGCGAGAAATTTATAAAAAAAAGCGAGTTGGGCTACATTTAGTACATGTCAAATTTTTCACGCGAAATAATGAATGGTACTGAAAAATTTTCAGAACTTCGAACAGAGTACCAGCTTTTCTTCCCTGTTAATAATTCCAACTTATGGCAAGTAATAGGGAAAACAAAAAATTCTAATTGGAAAAGAGAGAAATTTCACGCGGAATTTTATTCATGATAGCCCTAATAGGGGACAATTATGAATAAGAGAAAATTTTCCCGCGAACAATTCCAACTAATAGCAAGTAATAGGGGAAAAACTTCTAATTGAAAAGGGATATATTTCTCGCGGAATTTTATTCACAATTGCCCTGATAATTTTTAACTCTTTTATGTTTTTTGGTAAACTACAAATAATAAGATATAAACCTCTTATACATCTTAGTTGCTAATATGCAACTTTGTCAGACTCCAATCTATTTTTTCTTTGAATTGATAACTTTTTAAGACACGGGCTGTAAAATTTTATAGCAAGCGACAATTTAAAAAACCTGACAAATTTTATTTTTGTCGCTCACGATTAAATCGAAAATAAGGCTCGATATGTATGTATTAGTGAGGCACGAACATTCGTAGTTGAATTGCCGAATATTCGGCCATTTTTAGATATTCGTATTCGTATTCGCCACATTCAGGCGAATTCGAATTAAAGACCTGCACAGGTCACTTTTGTTTGCGAGCTAAATGTCAAATTTGGATTTGTTTGTATAATCCTAATCTATGTTCTTATTATCGTTAAAAATAATCTTCTATATAATTAATGGGCAAACACATTTTTGTAATCCCTTTTACTCCGGTACTACTGTACCGATTTTGAAAAGGTTTATATGGTTTCTGTTTTCAGATGCGCACTATCTATATTTTATTGAAATCGTTTTAGTATTTTGAAAGATATAATCCTGCAAATAACGCGACTAGCCCATACATTCAAATAGATACTAATCCATAAAGGACAAGGACTAGCCCAAAACTAGTCCAAATTTATATATTATATATGGTCGATTTAATATTGAGATGTCCATGTTCCAAATTTGCATTACATCGGACCACCCAAAAACTTTCCCATATGGAATAGTTATAGACTATTCGCATATAATTTGTTCCTAAGAAGAACGATCCTAATGGTTTAAACACGAATACTTAACGTGCAGCATTAAATCCTTGTGTTATGTCGTTCATAATCCATGACTGCATTACATAAAACAGATTACCAGCGAACTTGTATTGCTTTCAAATAAAAGTTTGCACTTATGATGCAGATCAGTGATGCATTTACGAACACGCCCATTATTTGCAGGGAAGCGTTTAAAGTTGCTACTACTACATGCACACATAGTACACACGCATTTATTACCTTACAGCACGGTTGTCAGATTTGACAATTTATCATCATTTTGACGTTTTGTGTGGCAAATATAGCATTTTCACGACTGCACGATTTTCGCCTTCAATTTGACAATTTTAAATATGACACTTCTAAGGTAAATAAAATATCACTAGCCCGTTGCGCCAGTAGAATTTTTGACACAAGAGATACATTTTTATTATATGTTGTAACAAGCCAGAAACAAAGAAAGTACTGACTTGTCACAACATATAATGAAAACTAAACATCAGCCCGATTTTGACAATATAAAAATACTGGACAAAGTTAATAATACTAGAAATAGATATATAACGGAAAGTTTAAGGATACAACAAAAAATCAACAAAGCAATGAATATAAAAGAAGACACGGATAATTTAAGCGCAAATTATAGAGTAGCAATAACATAAATAGAAGTATGAGCTGTGATATTAGTTATTTAGTTTGTGTGTGTTGTAAAAGAAATTTGTCAACCATATATATATAGATATGTACATATAGTTTTTTTTTTGCATAATATGACATATTAACACAATGTAAGTTAAATTTTAAAAAAAAATTTTTTTCCATACATACATAAATACGTATTTAAAACATTTACATCAGTTTTTGATATTATCTTACTATTTTTACTAAGTAAGAGTTTACACTATGCAAGTCTTATTGTTAAGCTGATTAGTTTGTTTGGATAGAGAGACGAGGGGAAAAGAAATGTTTCTGTTCCCCTCGTCTCTCTGTCCTAACAAACTAATCAGCTTAGCAATAAGACTTGCGTAGTGTAAACTAGGACTGAGTTCCAGTTCACACTACACAGGACTTATTGCTAAGCTTATCACTTTTCCTTGTTTGAACTTTCATCGGCGCCTCACAATGCAAGTCTTATCTTTGAGCACATATTTTTTATGCATAGTTTTGTTTATGCATGTGTGCATAGCATTACGAACGAGAAAGCAAAACGTATACATGTACATATTATGTACAATTGAATGTGTATATGCGTAGGCAGATAAATAGTTCAATTTTGTTTTCATTAAGCGACTATTTTTATTATAATTTTATTCATAATTTTATTATTATTGTAGATATCCTCTACATAAATGTTTTGTGTTACTACACTTTTTCCAGTTGTAATTCAGAAAGCGTCAATCGTAATTTAGATTTATCAATTTTATCTAATTCAGAAAACATTAATTGTAGTTCAAAAAGTGTAAATTTTAATTCAGAAAACCAAAAAATATTATTAACTATGCATTTATTTTAAATTTATTATAGCAAAAAAAAACTATTTTTTTATAGTTTTTTCCTCTCAATTGCCTCTTTTCCAATAATTACTGTTCTACAGATAGGAAAATCACTATCTGCAACAGTGGTGTATGTTTTTATATACTTTATGGCCATAGAATTTTTATGTACTGATTTTTCTTTATAATATTTATTATTTTCTGAATTAAAATTGATGGTTTCTGAATTTAAATTGATAAATCTAAATTACAATTGACACTTTCTGAATTGCAACTGGAAAAGGTGTAGTATTTTTAGGTTTTAGAGAAATTCAAACGCATATTATTAAGAATATAAAAACAATTTTGGTAGGGCTTCCAAAATTATTTTATTATGGAAAATTGGAAAATAAATCCCTCGTAAATATTTAATTAACAAGGAAGCACGAATAAAAATATTTATGTACATATGATTTTTTTTTTAATTTTTGTTTATTTTTTCAAATGAAATTATTTTGCAGTTAATTGGTGATTAATTCAATTTAAATGGAGAGATTTTTAAAAATAATTAATAGGCCCACTCTTGCTTTTAAATCACATATTAATTTTGGATATTTTCTAATGCCGAGTACACATCTGGCATTTATTGTGTTGTCATTTTATGGTACAATTTTTAAAATGTGTGCAACGCCGTTCCCATTACTTTATATTGAAAGCAATGCCACACAACGAGAAATATCGTAGATGACAAATCTTGCCACTAGTACACACTATTGGGATGTCAGAAAATGTCATAGTGTGTTATCGACATAAGTTAAACAAAAATTTAAAATTATGTATACCCGTGGCAGGGGTTTCATGCAAATGCATGTTTTATCTTTTAAGGGAGATACGAGTACACAAAATAAAATATATAAAAAACTAGCTGACCCGGCAAACATTGTTTTGCAGGTTGTTGTTGTAGAAAATAATAACGATGACGGAATATAAAAAAATCAAATATGTACCAAGCTTTTATTGTTTTAAATTTTTTATAATTTATACTTATATTTATTGTTTTTAAATTAACTCATACCAAATTTGAAGACTCTTATTATAGCTTTCAAAATATAAGAATTTTATAATAACTTTGTATTGAGGGTTACCCTTCCCCCGGTCTTATTCTACCAATATTTTGTATTACTTTGCACCTCTGTCTCAATAGAGTCCATAAGAAATTTTATGACTACTGCTATTATAGCTTTCAAAATATACGATTATTATTAAATATTTTGAACTCGGAGTTCCTCTTCCCTTGTTCTTATTCTACCAATATTTTGCATTACTTTGAATCCCGCTCTCAATGCAGTCCATACTAAATTTGAAGACACCTGCTATTATAGCTTACACCATGTAAGATTATTATTAATTCATTTTTATTGGGGTGCCCCTTTTCATGGCCCGTTCTACCAATATTTTGAATTACTTCACACTTGCTTCCCAAAAGAGCTTTCAAGATATAAGATTATTACTAGGTATACCAACGGACAAAACAATCGTCCGTATTCTAAAATCTAAATGTAAATAATTTTATTAAGATTCAAAGAAAATTTATTTAAACGTCATAAAAAATTCATTAAAACATAGCCACCCACATACTTACATACATATGCATAATTAAATAATACATGAAATTAAAATACGTGTGTTAAGATAAATTTCGAAATTAAAACCCAAGACACAAACCAGTAGCATTAACAGAGCTATGTTAACCTGATAACAGGGCCCTGTTAAACATGAAAATCTTGGAATTGTGTACTCCAAATGGAATCCTGGCCATATTTCAGCCATAAATCAGCTAAAAAAAATCGAAACATGAAGATTATTAAATTTTTCTTTATAAAAACAAAAAAAAAATATAAAAAATTTAAAAGAAACTATAATTTTTTAACTATCAAAGTAAATTAATTTTTTTTTATGGAAATTTTGGAATTCCTGGAGAACGAACATACCTGGGCGGCTAAATTATATTGGAATTTATGTCTTTTGTGCGGTCTTATGATACTTAGATGTCAAACCCCTTAACATTTGCGTTTTTCATAGAGAAATTTGATTTTTCTAAATTTTCAAATTTCGATTTTCACAAAAGGACGAATTTCAGGAGAACGAACATACCTGGGCGGCTAAATTTTTCTGGAATTTGTGTCTTTTTGCCCTTTTATGATACTCAGATGTCAAAACCCTTGACATTTGTGTTTTTCATAGTGAAATTTGATTTCTTCTAAATTTTCAAATTTCGATTTTCACTAAAGCACGAATTTCAGGAGAACGAACATACCTGGGCGGCTAAATTTTGCTAGAATTTGTGTCTTTTGTGCCCTTTTATAATACTCAAATGTCAAAACCCTTAACATTTCCGTTTTTCATAGAGAAATTTGATTTTTTCTAAATTTTCAAATTTCGATTTTCACTAAAGGACGAATTTCAGGAGAACGAACACAACAGGTTTGTTCATTTACTAAAAACTGTTACGAATTTGTAAACATTTTTACTGGAAAGTATTAATTAACTCAAAAAGTTTGCAAGGAGAGAGCGTCGAAAGAGAGACACAAATTGAGAGACCAAAAAATTCCTACAAATTATTACTAGTAAAATTTTTACTTGCAAAAATTATTAAACCACCTGTTGTGTGTTTTGTTGTCAAATAAATTATTTAAAAAATATTTGAAAATGGAAAACTGAAAAATATGAATTTCTTTGGTAAAAAAACATGTTTTCTTCGTTTATTGTTTTTCTTTCATTAAACCACATAAATTAAACTTTAATGGCAAACAATTTTCATTTCATTTCATTTCATTTATTTTCTAATCGAGCCCAAAGGGCCATATACGATAAGTTAAGCATAGATTACAGTGTAATGACAAGATAATAATGTTTTTCATATATGGTCAGAGATGGAAAGTGGCGTTTTTTGTTTTTGTTAATCAATAAAATTAAAAAATTATGAAAAATTCATAAAAAAAGAGAAAAATACATGAAACTGTGTAAAGAATTTCATATTAAATGTAAATTTCTAAAAAAAATTGCAATTTAAAATATTATCAAACAAAATACATCAGAAAAAGTACAAGTAAAGCGTTCATTTACTTTTTCATATTTAGGAGAGTAATTTTGTAAATTTCTGCCTTACTCTCTCGTTGCTAGTTTCTGCTGGGAAAGTAATTGAACAGACCTAATTTTAGACACAAATTTTTTTAGTGTGGCAAAAATATAACGCTATATAAACAGATTTGTTGTCAATACTAACTTAAAAATGTAGCTTTTTTTCAAGAAAGGGTTTTTTGACTAACCTTTTTATCACTTCAACAACTTTTGAATCAGATAATTTTTGTATTTGCAATAAAAATTGCTGTTAGCAATGGGAACAAATGCGTTATCTCTTAAAATCTATTCCAACATTTATACGTTTTCAGTTAACTTCGGATCATTTCAGAATTTTTAAGACATTACATTATAATCTTAAATATTTCAAATTTATTATTTATCTTTTATCCCCTATTATTTAAAAAAAAATAATGAAAAAAATTAAAAATGAAGGATGATTTTTAAGGCTTAGATATAATGAAAGATTAATCTTGAACATCCCCAAAATATTTTTTTCCGTGCCACAAAAAAGTAATGTCTAGATTTGCGGAAAAATCCGCATTACTGGACACCCTAATTCAATTGAAATAAAAAATTAATTAAAATTATTTATTTATATGGTACTTAAAAAAATAAACTGCGTAGGAAATTCTTCATTACTTTTAATCAAATTGTACAGTCACCATAAGGCAAATTAAAATACATTTATAATCTAAATTTGCATATGAATGTATTTATATACTTAATTATGTATGTATATAAATATCCTTAATTTAATAAGTTTTTTTTTGCATATTTTAATAATTGATAGCAAAAAAACCTTTAACTATTTTAGTTTTTTAATCCCTAATTTACATTATCAAGACACAAATACATAATATTATTTGAGTTAGGAAAAAAATATAAAATATCGCGCAAAATTAAAAAACACCAAAAAAATTAAAATTATAGTAAAGGTATTCATTTCAGTTATTTTTTGTTGGAAAAATGGAAAAATTTATTTTTTTTACAGCAAACACGAAAAATTTTTTTCCTGTGTTTGTTGTAAGAAAAATTAAATTTTTCCATTTTTCCAACAACAAAAACTGAAATGAATAACTTTAGTAATTACATTTTTATATTAAAAAAAGATAAAACTTATTAACTAACTAACTAAAAAAAAGAAGAATTACAGAAAAGCATAAAGAGTATTCGTTTCTTGAAGGAACCAAATATTTTATTAACTCGACCGAAAGCCGTCAGAAGTATAATGATTGTTGCAAATTGACACAAGTAATAAAATCAATTATATATAAAGAGCTAAATAGGAGAACTTTGCAGTGCAGAAAATCCTCATTAGAATATGTGGTGTCGAGAAACACCATGGTGGAGATAATCCGTATGTGCGGCCGAAGACTGGCAGTGCAAGAAACTTCATTAAGCAGGAAAACTTTTAAAAGTAGAAAATCTATGTAAAATCTCGGCTTCGCTTGCGACATTTTTCTGAACCACTTTTATTGCTATAGAAGCCAAATAATGGTGGAACACATTGGAGAAGCTTTCAATTATTTTCTACAATATACATATGTATCAGAGAACAGAATGAGACCATTCGCATTTGCAAACAATTCATAAATTCGTTGATATTGCCATGTATTTATTCGACAACAATAACAACTGTAATTGCTATGATTCAATTCATTGCGATTTGTTGAATGTTCATGCGCACTCTATTAATACAATGCCGATATAACACAAGCAGCGAAATGAAATGATGCAGCATCAAAGAATGGATTTATTTCATACCATTCACTCAGTATTCGCTGATCTTTTGTATATCACGTTTAAATAACAAGTTTATTTTAAGTGATTTTAATGTTTATAAATAAAAAAGGAGGGTGAGGGAGGAAATTTTAGAAAAAATAATGCCGATATATACGGTGTTAGAAAAAAAGAAAATACAAAAAGTAAAATTTGGAAAATGTCAAATAGATCTGAAATGTATTTCAAATAAATGTTTTATATAAAATTTGACATAAGATACATTTCAAATCCCTATAGTGTTTTATGAATACTAATGTAAGAGTTTTATACAAGCACAAAGTAGAAAAACTACGTTGTGGTCAATCACAGTAAAAAGCATTCGCATTCATTCCTTTTGACAAGACCACTGAAAATTTCTATAAAACAAGCAATGCACGCAATAAAATTCGCCGCACTCATCTCTTTCGCTTGTGCCATGCGTTGTTTACTTCAAATATTGTGGAATGGCAACAATATGCAGGTTTTTTGTGATTGCATTCAAAACAACAAAATAAGGCATTCAATATGTTCTCTGATATGTATACTAATGGATTTTAAACTCTGTATTCGATTTTGATGGTTGCCAGATTTTTTTTGGTGTATTTTTATTTCTTTTAATTTGGGGGATTATTCATATGAAAAATTACTTAAAATTTTTATGGAAAATTTTTTGGGTGGTTTTTTTTAATTTTTAGTTTTTGGCGATTTTCATAAAACATTGTTCATATAAAAAATTGGCCAAAATTTCAAAATAAACATCGCCAAAAAAAAAATTAAAAATTGCCCAACATTGCTTGGGCGATTATATACTCGTATTCTCTTTCTTTTACGAATATGGGCGGAATTCGGTGTTTGATGAAAATTGTCTTGCGTTAGTGTAAATGCAAATATCGGAGATTTTCCTTGGATTGTGTGTGTATGTATATTGTTGTCGGACTTTAAAGAAAAAAATTTTGACTCAAATACAATTAAGTAAATAATAATTCAAAGTAATCCCAAAAAAACAATTTTGCTGTAGGTTACAAGAAAATATCTCATTCAGAACGCAAACGGGACCAATATTAGCAAAAATATATTCGCCTTAATGTTACAACGTACGCAACGGATTTACCTACATACATATGTATATGTTACCTAAAATGTTTTAACAATGTTTTATTTAACTAGAATTAAATTATTTATAGTTTTTTAGTGACTATTTTTCAAGTCTGTTAATTTTTTTCTCAAACCTTAAAATGCTGTCGTTACAATTTTTATGTCCGCTCTCAAACTGGTCCCGTTATTTTCCCCCACAAACCTTGGCAGCACTGCTCAAATCAAATTCCCTTAGAATTTAGTTTATGAATGATTTTTATCGCTTTGTAATCAATACATTAAAATCATGTAAACGAAAAATCGAACGATACGATGCTAATATGTTTTTGTTATATTAACACAATGACTTTTTAATACAAATCATTTTTTTATATTAAACAATTGACCCTCATATCAATTGACTGATTTACACAACTTATAAAAATTTGTATACAATGAAAAAAGAAAAGCCACTGAACATGAAATTTGTTATTAATACGCTTTTATTTATATTTACACAACAGTAGTTAATCAGCCCAATCATGAATATTCCCTCGGAATTTATTTTTCACAAAAAGTAATTTTGTCGAGAAAATATTCCTCCAATCATGAAATTCTTGGGATCCAGAGTAATACGTGGTATCACCGCATAACGAACCTCCTTGTTTTGATTGTTTGTTGATATTTTGTTTCTCCCTTTCAGCAATTCAGCAATTTGGAAAAATATGTAAAAAAAGTTTATAAATGATTTACTTGTGCATTATTTGTATTTTTTTTACATACAAGATCTATAAAATACAAGTTTATGTATACAAATTGTGTTTTAATTGTGTATTAACTATGATTTTATGTAAACTCCCTTCTGTTTTGCAAGCGAAAGATTTTTAGTGAAAAAAGCAAGTTCAACGGCGTTCATAATACCTAGTTTTTTCCCCGGTGAGTTTTTTTGTTCCCGCATTTGGTAAAAAAAGGGAAAAAACAAATTCATGAAAAGTGAAAAAACTCGCACGGAATTGTTATTAATGATTGGGCTGAATTTATAAAATAACCCTATAAAAATAAGTAAAATCAGGTTATTTGAACTTTTTGATAAATTTGTAAAAAAAATGTCATAAAATAAATAAGAGTTTAATTAATATTATTATTAGATGAATTTTATGCGTATTAGTTGAATAAAATGTATGGTAAGGTTATACAAAACCTACTATAATTTTTAATTTCTTTTTCAATTATTTTCGTTCAATACACATTTTTTTATGAACAGTCGTTTGAATTGTGGTGAATTTTAGATACTTCCTATTAGCTTACCTAATCATTAATTTAAATAAATATTTACCTCTGATTAAATTGACAACTCTAACTCTTAGTTTTCCTCCGTCATAAGTTGTTGAAATTTCAAAATAAAAATAATTTTCATGATAAACTGTTTAGCGTCCAATGCACTTCTAGATAAATATGCTTATTTATGTATGTTTATATGTATATATATTTTGTTCTGCATGCTACATATCCCAGTTAACCAACTGGCCGCAGAGGACACTTTCATCAATCAGTTACAGTTTATTTTAAGACAATCTAACAGAAACCGTATTCAAAGACTCGATAAAAGAAAGTCTACTCAACTGGCCATTCATCAAACTAGTTGGTGGATATTGTCTCCAAGCTAGTCTTATAACGTGCAGTGTAGAACTTTGTATAGTTTCATTAATGAAAATGTTATGTAAATTGTCAGTTCTACAGGGACAAGGAATGTATGAGCGAAACTTTCGGTCTTGCTGTCATGTTTGAACTTAGCGGTCGTTTGTTCGAAAATGTTCTCAATGATCTGTTTCAACTGTCGCCTCAATCCTCCACGTCTTAACATTGTCGTTCATCCATCTTGCAAGATATCTGAAAGACATCACCAACTGGGATGTGAATATATACAAATAGTACATACATTTGTATGCACGTATATACGACTATATTTACTTACGCTTTTACCAATAAATTATATCGCTCATTTACTCAAACAACGTCATAACTTAAATTAAAACCAGTTTGCCAGAAAACGAATTTAAAGTTTTCAATTTACACAACTTAATGGAAAAAGACGATATGTAGAACTTTCCAAGAGAACGTTGATGAAACTCTCGAACACTTCTTGTGTCACTGTCCAGCATTGAGACAAATCTTCCATCTGGAAAATATACCAGGGGTAGAACATCTTAGGGGTTCAGACTGGTCAAACTTGAGAAAGTATATTGAGGAGACTAGATTCCTAATACCCAATATTTCTTATCAAGAGCGCACAACGTGCTATAATAACATAAGTATAGTTCGAAACGAATTGGCCCCTCTTTCTACCTAACCTAACCTAATGGAAAAATAAAATTTAATTTTTCTTTTAAGAGTTGAGTCAACAAGATATTTGTATGAAGTTTTTACACAATACCCAATTCGTAATCTTGTGCAAATGGCCTTGCATCATAGCATGTGCAAAATGGTAAAGTATATTGGTATTGAAAATTGTTAAGTAGTGATCGTCAATGTATTATACCATTTTGCACATGCTACGATGCAGTACTATTTGCACAAGATTGCAAATTGGGTTAATATGAAGAGCGTTATGAAGATTAAATCTGCATCACGAACTCAAAAATTCCTTTTTTTAACCGACTTCAGAAAAAGAAGGAGGTTATCAATTTGTCTCTATTTATTAGGGGTGTTTCTTCGTAACTCGATACATTTTAGAACGATTGTAAGAACTCTTTTTTTTTGTCTGAGAGGTTATAGCTTCCCATTGGTCCCATTGTAAAAAAGCAAAAGCATCGTAGCATGTGCAAAATGGTTAATATAATGATACTTACCACTAAACAATTCTTAGTGGTGAGTATCAATATACTATACCATTTTGCACATGCTACGATGCAAGACCATTTGCACAAGATTGTGAATTGGGATATTGTATTATGACGTTCTTTGAGTAAATGAAATGAATAATACATATGTACAAATGTAGTATGTGTGTACATCATTGTTTCTAAATCCGACTAAATGCATTATAAAATAGTCTTTACTCAACACAAATCCATACATACATCCATACATAAGTAAATACACATGGATTCTTTTTTTATTCTTTTATTCTTGTGTACTACACGCAAATGCAAATATTTACATATTGCTCATTTACTCAAAGAACGTCATAACTAAAAAAATAGAAATTTCGTGTTAATGGTGCGGAAAGAATGCTTATATCGCTTACTCTTTTTGAAAACAAAACATGATTTTCTTTTTACACGACTGCGCGACTTAGGAAATGGTATTGTGTTTATCAGGTTATGTATGTATGTATGCATGTGTGTTCCTTTGCGGCACTAAATAAACCCAACGCGTGGAACTATTTTGATGATTCTTATATCAATCCATTTGTCTTAATCCTGTGAGTGTCACTAAAGATATGGCAGTAGTAAAAATTCAATATGGCGGCCAACAGACGCCATTTTGTAAATACGAAAACAATAATAAGTCAGGGAATTGCATCAAAATGGGTACCATTCATTGATTTGATTTTGTTAATAACTACTTGTTCCATTAAGGGCGACTTTTTGGGTTGGAGATTAAGATTGGTTTATTTCTCTAATTAGCTAATCCGAAAATTTACCTAATCTCGCATTAATTGAGTTTGATGTTTTTGAGTGGTATCTTAAACTTCTTATTATATGTAAAATTAACATACTGAGGAATAAGATAGTGTCAAAATAGTGCATAAGTCATGCACACACTGAGTTTCTGTAAGAAGAAGAATAAACAAACAAGAACAAACAGAAGAATATACATTTTATTATTTACAAGTAAAATATTGCGCGAGTTAATGGAAATAGAAAATTAATTTAAAATATATATGTACATTAGAGCGGGTCAATTTGTATGGGACGGAAAAAATGAAAAAATCGCATATGCGGGAAGTAATCTACGAACAATTCTAAGAAAATTTGCCTAAGAAACTATCTGTGTAAAATCGATTCGGATGCCGCGATTTTTAAAGGGAAGTTTCATATTCAGGTTATAGAAAATTTTGTTAGAAAAACTTAAACAGATAGCTTATTTATGAGTGTGAGGGTAAAAAAACGCTAAGTTTTCTTCTAAACCCTTTGTTTTTACTTCTTATTTTTAAAGTACACTTATCCCTCGATTTACACAATACTTTTTTTAAGGTGTTAATCGAGGGAAAGGTATACTTTTGTTTGTTGACCATATATTGAAATAAAACTAAAATTATCCTTTAAGTTTTCTACGATTTATTGTTTTATTTGCAGTTATTAATTTAGCAATAAAATCAGAAAGAATAAAATAAATTTTAAGTGTATTGTTATTAATACAAAGTTAGTTTCTAGATTTGAAAAAAGAACTAAATAATTAAGTTTTTAAGTCCTGCCTGCTTTGCAAGCGTGGATTTTTTTTTCGACTAACATCAGTCACAGCCATAATACTTTCACGATTTTTTTCCGTTACGCGCCGAGAAACACTGGTTAAAAGTTTAACGCATCGTTCAGTTCCTTGAATGTGGCATGGAACTTGTGGGTCAGGAAGTGGTGGATCTTGAAATTCTAAATATTCCTTCAAATGGTCATACGGAATATCTCTTGTAATTGGTGGTTCTGATAAAATACTGTCATCATCTAAATCTATCATATTGAAATAATTGCAGCAGTCAAAATTAATGTTACATTTTTTGTACTCTCTAAGCTTTTCTGCATCGCAAAGTTTGTTACGGTAGTACAAAATTTTTTGTATTGCCTGGTCGCGTATTGATTTACGATCATCGTAAAGCATTGAAAGCATAACATTTTCTGGATGAGCAAAGTATGAGTTATTTTGAACTACAGAGTAAACAATTTGCCGCACATTCAAGGGAAGAAACTGTGTGAGGCGAATAAACTTAAATAAAAGCGTACTGCCGTAAATAACAGAATTGTAGTATTTGATGTTAAAGTACATGGGAACATAAACTCTTATTACGTACTCTGCTAGAGTTTTTAAGTAACTAGTGGGTGAACTTGTTGCGACGTACAATCGTAAAATTCTGCTGGCCTTGGTTAACCAACGGGAGTGCGCTACAGGTCCAGGCTTTATGTTAGCTAAGTCAACAGAAATAAAACCATTCGATATTGCTGAAGCCATTTGAAGCAAATACTTTACGTCATTAGATAAATCAAGCTTCCATTCGTCTGATGAAGAAGGTGGCATGTTCTCTAGCGGAATGGCTGTAAATTCAACAACCCTCTGAAAAAATTTTAAACTTTTTTTAATAAATGTTAAAAAAAATATTCTGGAAAAATTATTTTCCCACCATTTTCTCACAGCACGTAATTTGTTTACTAATTAAGCCGCTGGCAGTTCTTGGTCCGCTCGTTTTCGAATTATCCAGAAATTCGAATAGGTGACGAAAAGGCAATTCATTAAAATGTAGGAGACATATAAACCAATGCAATGGTCTTCCCAATGCGATCTCGAAACGCCGTATTATGCCATTTGAAACGCCTGTGTTAGTGTTTTCTCCATCACTACAAATACCAATTAAATTATTTAAACTGAAACCTTTTTTGCTGAAAAACTCGCTAAGCTGCCTTTGCTTTGTTAAAGCATCTTCAGCTTGAACTGTAACATATCCTAATAGTTTCGAGTTCGGCTCTTTAAGGACGACTAAATGTGCTTCTTTAACCATGCTTTGGTGGTATTTGCCGTCAATTTTTTCCATTGTTAATGCGTCATCTTTTCTGCCATCAAATGAAAAGTAGCATAGGTTGGTGTCTCCTGCTTGACTCTTGCGTACTGCTTCCCGTCCCTTCATCTTTTCTCTGGCGACTTTATTTTTATCCATAATTATTAGGTCTCCAGTTTCATCTCTATAGTCAATATCCTTAAATAGAGCTGTCGCTAAACCTGAAGCTACTCTGTCAGATATGCCGAATCTGTCGCACATCATCGCGAAATTTAAAGCCGAGTACCTTTTGGTATAAGCTCGTGGTTTCGGTGAAATTAATACATCCTCAGATGGTGCACTTAGCTCTATAAGCTCCTCCACCTCCATGTTTAACTGGCTTGGTTGATATGTCGAATCATGACTCACTGGTAGGAAGGTTGTTATTGTTATTGTTGATACTTGGTCAGAATGATTCTCTGGAATAGTCAGTTTTCTATCATTGTGTTGATCTAGCATAAAAAATGTCAACCTTTTTGGAATTTCTCCACATTTGCATTCATGTACTTTTAAATTACATTTGCATTTTCCAATGAAAAACAAATCATCAATCGATTCCACAAAACGATTTAATTTACTTTTAGTTTTTATTTCTCTTTGGTACTTTTCAATAAACTGGTTTAGTTTTAGTAAAATGCTTTTTTCATTCATAAGATTAATAAAAAGTCGATTCCATATTTCAGTTAATTTATTTAACACGTCATCAGTGAAGTTCTTGTAAGCACACTTTTTTCCTTCTTTTTTTGCCTGGTAACCCAAGAAGAAATAATACTTTAATACATCACGCTTGCTTGGTAAGTTAAGGCCACTAAAATCTTCTGGTGGTCCAAAAATGGAAATATCTGGGGAAGCCATATGAGATATGGTAGATTCAGAACGAACGAACGAGCCTATCTTTTAACACTTTTTTCTTAAATTTTTTTCTACTCTGGTCTTACTTTTCGTTAACGCTGGAAGCGATTTTTTTTTTAAAACTTCAGAATAGTTTTCAAAAAAGTTTTTCAATTCCTTTAAAGAAAAAACATGTGTAAAATTTTATTTCAAAATAAAAGTACTCTTAAAGTTTGCGAATTGATAAATATTACATTTTTGCGTTTTCAAATGCGAAAATTTCATTAATTTAATATACAGAGGAAATTTTTTTTTTTGCACTCTTCAAGGTTTTTACTCGCTGATTGCACGGATGTTACGATCGTAAAAATCGAATGTGTTATATCGTTCGTAATACCGGGAAACCACTGTACCACTTTTCAAAAAATTAAACCTTCCAATTATTGTCAAAAAGCTAAAAATATAAGTTTTGTACATGTAATTTACTTCTATGTAAACATATTTGATACAATTTTTTATACTACCTAAAACTAAATTTCCCCTTAAAAATCGCGGCATCCAAATCGGTTTTAGACCCATACTTTCTTAAGCAAAGTTTCTCAAAATGATCCGTAGAACATTTTCCGCATATGCGATTTTTCGAAAAAAAAATCGACCCGCTCTAATGTACATATACATATGTACATATTCATTTATGTGTTTTTAAATTATTTTACATATATCATAATTTTTGCAAAAAGTTATGTGTTTCACAAGTGTATGTTATCAATATTAATGTAAGATTAAACGATCACGATTGGCAGCTTAAACTAGCAAGTAAAACCATTTATTCGACTACCCAAAAATCACAAATGAAGGATTAAGGTTGATTTAATCTCTAATCTTGAGCTCAAAAAGTCGCCTTTAGTTGTTTATAAATTGAAAACTTTAAACTCGTTTTCTGGCAAACTACTTTTTTTTGAGTTAGGACGTTGTTTGAGTAAATGATCGATAGTACATACTCTTACATTACATTTTAAGAACAACGTTATATTTACTTGGTGATTATTTTATGGAATTTTTTATTTGCTTATTCGTAACCCAGCAAAAAAGTGAACATTTGCAATATCATAGAATAAAAATCCGACGAAAGTGGTATTTAATTATAGTGTACTTTCCACAATGCAAGCAAGTGATTTGTCTAAAAAAATTATATGATTCCTATTCAAATTTTTTAGACAAGTCGCTTGCTTCCATTATGGAAACTGCACATACATATGTCTGTATTCTTTATAAATGGAATCTATATTGTGGAATACGAAGTTATATCGTCATATTCACTACGTAATTAGTGGTTTAAAAATACTTCCCGGCTTGATGAAAAGGAACTGATCGAAGGAACTTAGAGTAAACTCTTTCAAAATAGTAACTTTTAGCAATAATTGCAGAAACTGTTAAAACTAAATATGGGCATTTCCACAGAAAAGTCCACTTTTTGTCACGTTTATTTTATGTATTTCATTGTTTTTTTTCCAACCAAATATTATTCATATTGAAATTTTCTTGTTAAATTTTTTTAATTTTTGCATTAAAAAGTTTCTTCTTATCCATAGATACGAGTAATCTTTTGTTATGTTGTGACTTATTTGTTAAGCATTGACAAAGATGTCTTTGACAGACTTCTTACATATCGAATATTCGTCCATTTTTAGATATTCGTATCCGTATTCGTGTTTTCCAACGAATTAAATAAATAAATTAAATATAGAAATTTGTGCTTGTATCATTTTCAAATATTATTTGATGACGATCTTTAAAATTTTGTGTAGTTTTTATTAACTTTAAAGTACGCCAACAGGAGTGTGAAGTCCTTTTTCATAAATTTTTTTAATATTTCATATTACAGGCGTAAATAGAACGCCAATTTAATGTCTATAAATTTCACATATGCTATTCGTAATCGTATTCGCGAATCTCGTTTCAATACGAATACATTCGTATTCGCCTGAAAATGGCCGAATATTTTACAATTCGAATACGAATACGAATATTCATGCATCACTAGTATGTATGAAATAATTTAATACATGTAAGCTCATTGTATTCATATCGAGAGTTTATATTCAAAACACGTCAACTCAAATTTGGTCAAAATGAGTTTCCGATGGCAAATAGCTTAGCTCCCCTATGCAATATTCATCTGTAGTATACATTTCGAATCAAAAAAATAATTTTTTTTGTCGTTTTATCAATTTTTCTTATTACGCCATCTTAAAGTATAATTTTTATTAGTGAAAATAAATGCTAACTCCCATGTAAATTTCCAATATTTTTAAAAAATGTATTACAAATTTACCTAAAACCTTATTGCACTTGGCGTGTTGAACACGAATCTGATAAGGATTTTGATATCCAATGGCTAGTTTTTGAGATACGGACACTTTAAAAATATCAGTACAAAGTGGTCCGATAAAAAATTGGTAATAACTAGCTAAAGCTGACTACCTCCAGATGGAAGAGGCTTTCAGTCAAACTTAAGTAATTTTTTTTCATGGTATTTTAAGTAGCTTTTCAATTCTTAGAAATGCCAGACATTTCTTAAAAGATTTCACAAATTGATTAAAAAAAATGAATTAAAAAATTTAAATTTTTTTCCGACAAAATATGCTAACTCTAAAGAAATATTTGTTTTCTGATCGACTAAAATATGCTATCTCATAAAAATATGCAAACCAGTGCAAAATAAAATGTTTTTTGCAGACCTATAAATTTGTAAGCATATTTAAACCATATTATGGAAAGCACATAATTTATTATTACAATAATGAGCGAATTCACTAGTTTTTTCGTTCTACTGAAAAGTTAGCTTTTTTGAGTTGACGTATTTTGAATATAGGCTTAATATAAAAAATTTCCATATATCGTCACCTTAAATGCAAACAGACGTAACTACACAAAAATTCGAAATCGAGTTTTTGATTGATTATGGTTCATTTCATTTATCATTTTATTTATTTATCAAACTATATTCACACAAATATTTAGACCTCTGCGAACAAAAATGACGACTTTATTAAAGAAATTCAAACATACGTAATTACGAATGTATCTATTTTTTATTGCAAGGAACGTAACTAACATAAAAGCTTAAATATATATATAAAAAGAAATAAATGGTTAAAAACATATAAGTATACATACTAGTAAGTAAATTTCAAATACAATTTTCAAGAATACATACTTTATTATTATTGATTTTGCATCGTTTTTTGTTTCTCCTGTAAAAAATAGAAAAGTGTAGTTACGTCCGTTTGCATTTCAGGTGACGACATGTAATATTATTTTATCACATAAAATTAGTTAGTTATTTTCCTTAATATTTTCTAAAATATTAATTTTAGTAAAAAACTTTCTTTGAGAATAAATTTTGCTGACTCAAAGAGCTACAATATTGCCATATACATATATCTTGTAAAATGATTTTTTAAAAAGATAGTCATATGCAAATAATTACATTGAAAAATGGTCTTGAAGGGCAACTTTGAGAGGTGGACGCACCCCCTAAAACACAACATACATAAAACTGAACCGATTTGTAGGGAGAGAATATAAGAAATCAAAAAAATATTAACGGCCACTCTAATGTACATACATACACAGTATATGTATTTAAAATTCTTTCATTGAAATGTATTATGTATCAATCAGTACACAGTGTTTCCATTTTTATTTATTTGTCATTCAATTTCTAAACCAACTAATGTTTTTCTTTAATTGGATTATGTATATATGTAAATAAGGCAACAAAGTCATTGGCCTTTGTCTTATGAATTTATTTATGCTAAGTACACATGAGACAATCGATAGAACAAACCAACGCAGGTTCTTGTTAAAATATTGCAATCATTTAATTCTTTGATCATTTTTAATCTACTTTTGAAACCAAAATATGATGATTTTCTACGCAACCCAGCAAAAAAGAGACTCCAAAAAAGTCATGAAAATGTAGACTTTGCGATCTGGAAGTAGTGAAAATTGCGATCGGATCTAATGATTTTTACATAGGGTTGTCATTGCAAGAAGTTCTCTTTTTCGCTGCCTGGTCACTGAATTGGAAGCGATTTTTAGAAAAATTCCCTTTTTTGTGTTCTATGATAATATTTTCATTTAGGAAAAATGGTAAATAATTACCTATTTTAACAATTCGTTTCTTTTTGTACGAATTTAAACCCGAAACAACAGTGTTTTCATGTAAATTTAAGCAAATAACTTTTAAATTTTATACTAAAATTAGTTCATAAATTTCGTTAAAAAATTATTTTTTTTAATTCTGGTGAATATTTTCTAACACTATGGAGGAGTTACAAGGTTTTGTATGACTAAAATAAGCTTCTACATGGTTTTTGCTCACTTTTGGCAAATTAAAAATATCGATTTTTTGGAAGCAATGAAAATGTAGTTCCACTAGAATGACTTCCATTTTTTTTACTGGGAAACCATGCACATTTTTTAATGATAAAGAAAAAAGTAATGAAACGCTATAGAACGGTGGTCTAGTTACTATAAGTTGAAATGGTTGTTGGTCTCATTCCATCAATTCAGACGCGTTATGAAACTTTTGATATACATACATACATGTATCGACTATTATTACAACGCTTCTTCAACATAACATAAACTTCAAAAATTCTATTAGCCAACAAAAAATCATTATTAAAGGCCATGACTCACTATCCTACACAATCGCACAATCTACGAAAAAATACAACCCTGGTGTGATGAATTATTTCTGTGTTTCGAAAATCATCAACTCCGTCATGATAGTGTATCACCACGGCCTTTAGAAAGATGTTGAGTTGAATCTAAACTATTTGGAACAGGATTTTTTAAAAGTTTGCATACTTGCATAAAAGTATTGGCTATGCCCGTAAAATCTGCAAATTCTTGCAACTCTCCAAAAAAATTTACAAGTTTAGCTTCGTATGTGTGATCACCTGTTTAACATTTTTTGCAAATATTTAACATCAGCGCATGTATTTATAAAGGATATAGAAAGTTTTCTTAAAAATAATTTTGACTATTGAGCAAAATAAAATTTTATTTTAAATCACAACTACTGCTTTGCAAATAGAGCATTGCGGTAGAGATGCCAAAAATTTGCATTGAAAAGCATTTGAAACAAAATAGTGCTGCTGCCACGCTCTATAATAACGAACGCACAGATTCTCTAAAAATATGGGCCTATTCGTAATAGGTATTATGCAGCATATAGGAAGCACCTTCCTATATCCAAATCGTTGCAACATTGTAGCTATAAGATGACTTAGTGAGGGTAATACTAACACATGGTTAATAAATATATTGCAGTGTAATCACACTGGCGGAAACTCAGTTAACTTTAAACTAACTTTAAGCTAACTATTTCGCAACTAGTGCTGACTGAGACTTGGATTACTTTCCAATGGAAACAACTAACTAATTTAACATTGCAATGTCCTAATGTTGACTTTATTTAACTCACCTAGTAGTCAGTAAATTAGCTAAAAGATGTTGGAGGGGTTCGAACTATATATCACACGTTGTATAGTCAACGCGCTAGCTACTCAGTTAAGGTACCATCTAAAATAATAACAACAAATTGTAAATATAAAATTGAAATGAGTTTCAAAGTAGCTGAGAGTAAATTTGTTGTCTCTCACCAAATCCGAATACGTAACGGTGATCTGCAATGAATCGTTTTCCGCTATTCATACTGACTCATGATATTTTAAATATAAATGCGTAGACATCGTTTAAACTCAAATACTGTGATTTACGCACACTGACAATAAGATTCATATTCATACACAGGAAAATACTTACACTACTCACATTGATTCAGCTCACTTAACTCGTGCATGCATGTCTAAGGTTTAATCATTAAACAGTTTGCAAGTAGTATACAATAGTAGTAAATAGGGTTGTTTTTCAATTCCTGCAAAAAAAAAAAAAACAAAAAAGCAACAGAGAAATACAAAACTTCATAATGAGAACTGTAATGTTCGTATGCGAAGTTCGCATTGTGAATCATACTTATTTTCCATCGTCCATAGGCGCTGAGTTAAGGAGAGTCGAAATCAACAACGTCATAAACGTTGCTATCTGGGTATGAGTTAGATGAGCACTTCAAACTTTTGAATGAATCTGATTCATAGACAACATTGCAATAAGTATGAGTGCGCATAAGTAAAAAAAAAATTACAAGTCATGTTTTAACTCTACTCATTGCTTGTCTCTGTTATGTACTCAACTTAAGAATTGATTTTGGCTTTTAGTTAGTCTAAGAAAAGTTAACTATATGTTTTGTAGTCGAGTGCTGATTTTTCGACATTGAAGCTATTTAACATTAGAAGCACACGTTTAAAGTGGTTTATCTATAAATATATTAATATTGTTTCGTGTGAAATCATGAATGTACTTATGGTTGGCCTGCCCGTAGCAGTATATTTCGATTTAAAAAAAAAAAATTAATAAAAATATAAACGTGCCAGAGAACAATAGTCCCTGACCTTAATAAAGAAGAAAAGTAAATAATAGAACGTTTTAGGAATTTGTTTACAAAATATATTTAATTTTAAAAACATTTTTTTAATTGCTTGTAAACATTTTTAGAGAAAAATATTTAATAAGCTTTTTAACGAAATGCAAATCTGCCAAACATTTCTATTTGTTCAGAATTAATGTTCTGTAGCTCGTTCATAATCAAATAAAAAATGATTTTTCTCACACAGATGTTTCTGTATCTTTTCTTTGCGAGAATTGTGTCATTTAAATAATAATGTAAAAAAATTAAATATTAATCATTCTCAAAGATATGTAACGAATTGTTGCAATAGAATTATTATTAACAAGGAGATATGTTTTTATTTATTTATATACCCCCTGCCCCAACTTTCGATCGAAAAAAAAAAACAAATTTTCGGACCTGTTCTGTAATCCGATCGATTTGAAATCGCACGATTTTAGAAAACTAACTCTGACAATAGAAATATTTTTTTAGATTTTTTAAAATTTTTTTATTATATAGATTCTGAAATATGATATTTGAAAGAAAATTATCGTGTATGATTTTAAACACGTCTGCAGGACCATTATTAATTTTTTCAAAACTAGAAATTTACTCGGATTCGCTTTACAGAAAAAGACCGTTTATTATTTTATTGCTGATTTCAATACAAGTTGTTGATCGAACGTTTTCTGTCGACGTTGTGAGCCATGTGTCTACAAATCTTAAATTTTTTTTAATTTATTTCAAATATTTAACTTTAATTTTATATAAATATTCATTACAGTGCACTCGCGATGTCGTGAAATAATTAAAACTGTTGTGAATTTTTCACTCTTTCGAATACTAAAAATAAAAGAACAAAATTGTTGAACACATCCAGGCTGACTTGGTACTTTTGTTTTCAATAGGGCTTGCTTTTGTTGTTGTGATTGTAAACATTGAAAATTCAAGCCTGCATATGTATATACATACATACATATCTGTACCTGAAGCTTTTGCGCAGCACAAGAAAGTGATTCTCTGGAATTTTGGCTTTATTGGAACACATTTTTCAAGTTCAACTACACAACATTTCTTCGCGATATTAAAATACTAAATGAAATTTGTGCAAAAAGGTGATTCCCCGAACTAACCAAGTCAGAATTTAATTAATTTTCTTGCAACTAAACGTATTGGATTTTTATCGTTTACACTACAAAGCTTTCTTTCTAACTTTTTTCATATAATAGAGCTTGCAAAGGCGGTGTTCACATTATTTGGTTTTCACATTAAAGCGATTGTAATTTGCAATGTATTTTATTTTCTCTTTCTTCTGCCATTACTGCCGTGTTAATAAAAAATAATTTAAAAATGTTTACAAAACAAATTTAAATTTGTTTGTTAAAATTGTTGCAAACGAAAATTATATTTTATGAATGAGGGTTTTATTCATTTTGTGACATTTTGTTTTAATTTGACACTCGATTAGTGGAAATATTCTAGTAAAAAGAGTTTGATTTCACATTAAAATACGGAAACACGCTATTCTCACAACTCGAGAAACTACGAAATGTTTTGTTTCACACTTCATGTGACAATTTTTACGATGCGAGAAACACAGAAATGGCCTACCGAATAAGAATATTCACAGTTTGGACTTGTGATTTTTCGATATTTTAAATAGAAAATTGTAGTTAGCGTTAAACGGTTTAATAAGATATCTTGATCTGAGTTCAAGAAGAGTCCAAGTAGATTTCAATAAGATAACAATTGTATGTTAAGGAAACTTTTATTGCTTTTGCAATTATTCAAACAGCCTTATTAATAAATACAAATTACATCCTGTTAATTGTTGGGGCTAATGCATTAAACACATTCACCACAGCAGGCTACACGAACACACGACTTCAAATGTCGCCAGCAGCATTTGTCGCCTCGTAGCCAGCTACTTAATTATTTTGGAGACGGCAGCAGCACCATCTGCATCTCATATATAAGTATAAATACATAGTTCAGTATTACCACCTTCAAATATTTCGCATTTATAAAAATTAAATTACTCTTTCGAAATGTACTTATGTATATGACGTAAAAGTTAAAAGTTTTTTATTCAAATGGGTAATTCTTGCCCGATGAAGAATATTGCCTTTTATTCATACTTTTATTGCAATTCAGTAAGAAACGAATGCTATTTATGCTTTTCAGCAAATTTTTCTTTTTTTCAGTATAAACATTAAATTGCTATAATTTTTTATTTTTTTTTTAAATTGATATAATTTTAATTTTTTTTGTGTTTTTTAATTTAGGGCTTTATTTGTTTTTTTTTTCGATTTTTAATTTTTTTTGTTGATTTTTAATTTTGAAATTTTGGGTGTTATTAAATTTTTTTCTGGTGATTTTTTATTTTGAAATTTTGGGCGATGTTTAATTTTTATTTTTAGGCGATTTTTTATGAAACCATTTTTTTCGAGTTCGAAATAATAAAAAATTAAAACACGGCACAGTTTGGCACTCCATAACTCGATAAATGTATATCATCATATAAAATAAATATTTGGCATACCCATTCATATCTACTGGAAGCAGTGATGCCAACCCAAAATATTTCTTAGAGGTAGATTCCTTGTGAAAAAGAGGTAGTTTCCAACACATCTTACTTTAAAAAGAGGCAGATTTACAACACTTATGTTTAAGGGTATTTTAAACACCTTAGAAAAATTATTTTTTACCGAATTCAATTATGTCATCGTTATTTAATTAATTTTAAAATTTTTATCATTCTCATATTTAAAGGAATGAATATTTTCATTAAATAATATCTAATGCTCCGCTGTAGTTGTAGATTGCCCAGCCCTGGCGCTGATATATCGTGTAGCTTTCCTTCCAGAGTAAAGATTGTTTATACAAATACTTTTTAACAAATTAACTTTCAACATTCGAACTGTGTATGCAATTTTCTCACAAACTGGCCCATTAAAGGAACTATTTGGGCTTGTAGCAGGTTTTAAATAGTTAAGTCAACATAGTGTTGCTTACATGCATTGCTAAAATATATTTAAGTTAAACTTCTAGTTTGAATTTGATAAAAAAAACTCGGGTAACTATACCTTAGCATTATTATTGAGAAACTAAAAAAGTGGTAGATTTTTTTCGAAAAGTGGTAGAGATGACTGAGATATCCAAAAGAGGTAGATCTACCAGAAAAGTGGTAGAGTTGGCATCGCTGACTAGAAGTATAGCTATGCCCAATACGTGTAAAGCCACGGTCACACTTGTCAAACATTTTCCCAAAAAAGCGTAACCAACAAACACTAATGAATAAAGTTTTGATCCAGACAGTTGCTTATCAAAACAGTTTCGAACACAACTAATAGACAATATTATAGAATCCAACATTATTGGCTACTCTTTTACTTGAAAAACTTTTCTCTGAATTGAAAGATTTTTCATTAGCATTTAGTGGTTACGCTTTTTTGGGCAAGTGTTTGACAAGTGTGACCGTACCTTAAGACATTGATGTCAGTTTCATGGCACAATTGTGGAAACTAAAATCACACACATTCTTATTCTGTTTTATTTAGTCGTCAATGAGACAGTGACGGTAACACATGCTTACCGGTTGTATTCAATTCTTTTTTCGCTTTTCGCGAAATTCAATGTGTTTTATGTTAAAAAAATTTTAAGAAAAGAATTTGTTTTGGAGCAGCTTCACTAAACTGCGTTTAATATCAAAACTTAAAAGACCAATAACTCGGGAAATATGGGTCGCAGTAAATTTTTTTGTTTAATCTTTTTTTCTTACTTGTCAAGTTTCTATCAGATAATCTATTTAAAAATTTATTTTCGGAAATTCTTCACAGTTTCCTATGAAAAGTTCAGAGCACCATAGCTCAGAAAATATAGGTCGCAGCAAACTTTTTTATTTAATTTTTATTCCTTATTTTTTAATATAGACTCCTTTTTATGTATTTTTATCTGCTTCACTAAAGTGCATTAGTTGCAAATATTTATTTTTTTCTATGTACTTCAGAGACGAATGAGACAGCTTTTCTCACACACAACTATAGATTTATTTTTGACATCACTGGCCTAAGATGAAGAATCTTCTAATGCCGAGTACACATCTGGCATAACCACTAATTATTAATGAAAAACTGTTTTATTCAGATATGTTTTTATTTACCACATTTTCATGTTGCCAAGCAACTCGCACCTGGGAGATAAAAAACCTTCTGCTTTTAACTCTGTCACGATGCAATAATAAGTTTTTAATTTAAAATAATGTTTGTATCAGAGAACAGAAATGCGTAGTGAAAAAGTGAATAGAGTTAAATCATGACTTGTAATTTCTTGTACGCATGGCGCACGAAGTGAGTATCGAACTCATACATAGCAACATTTATGACGTTGTTGATTTCGACTCTCCTTAACTCAATGCCTATGGACGATACAAAATAAATAAGTATGACTCACAATACGAGCTTCGCATACGAACATTACAGTTCTCATTATGAGGTTGTGTGTTTGTTTCTCTGTTGCTTGTTTTTGTTTTTTTCTGCTGGAATTGAGAAACAACCCTATTTACTACTATTGCATACTACTTGCATACTGTTTAATGACTAAACTTTAAAATAAACACGCATACATGAGCTAAATGAATTAAATCAATGCGAGTAGTATAAGTACTTTACTGAAATTAAAAAAACAAACAGATGCATTGTAAATGTCAGTGTGGTATGAATATGAATGTCAACGTCGAATTCATATTTATTTCAACTTATTTATAAATTAATGTCATTGAGAGTGTGCGCGTACATCAGAGTAGTTGAGTTTAAACGATGTCTCCACATTTATATTTAAAATTTCATGAGTCAGTATGAATAGCAAAAACACGATTCATTGCTGATCTCTGGTTTGTATGTATGTACTTATGTAGGTAATTTATCCACCTTATTTTTAATATCAATTATGTAGTATGGATTAATAGGTATTGTATTTATATTTGATTTTAAGGTCAATAAATTTCTTTAGAATGTAAATAAAAGACGTTTGTTATTTCATTTTTAATGTAGGAATAATTATTTTTATTGAAATCTGGTAACATTATTGATGATTAAAAGGAGCGACTTTAATATAATTACAACTAATGATAATCGAGTATAAAACTTGACGTATACAATTTATCGTTTATTTCAATTTAATTTTAATTTCTTAAAATGTATTTTAAAGACATAAAATGTACGACATAACGTAAAAAATAATATAAATAAAATAAAATATCATAGCCCCTTCCTTAAGTTCTAATATCACAGTTGGAGTTACAGTAAATTCGAAACCAATGCTGGCCACCGGGAGAAATGTGTATTAATTCGTATAAGAAGCCGATTGATGTTCGGCACACTCTGCTGCAACTTTGGCCGACTACGGTTTAAACTAATACAATACTATAACAAGCTGGCATTGGTATTGTTGTTGTATCCTGTGCCCCATTTCTGTAACTTGAGAAAAGTTCGCCCATCGAGAAAAATTTAACAATTATATTGGTTGTCATATTTTGTACAGGGTTAGTCGCATAAAAACTTGTATGAACTTACAAAAATATCAACAAATACAGTTTTTTTCTTACCCACCCTATGTTTCACAGGAAGATAAAAATTTTTTTCGACTCGAAAAGTTCTCACATTCCTTACAGAAACGAGGCACTGGCACCAAAGTTAATGGAGTTTGACAATAGCTCAAGTTTTTTTTTTGGAGATTTCGTCCTTTATAATAAAGGATTTCGTTGCCAATATAAGGGAGTTTGACAATCATTAATTTCTCCAGATTTTGTGTTCTCAATATTTTGACCTGGATAGCTTAGATGACATCTTCTTTTGCGTCCAAACTTTTCCCAATTGCATTTTAATTCTTATTATACCAAGATAATTTTTCTTTAGAACAACTTCTGCTGTGCAGCATTTGAAATAGACTTTGTTTTAGTTGTATAGTTTAGCCAATAATTAAATTAAATTAAATTATTTAATTCTAGACCATAAGAATATGTCCCCCAACAGAAATTACAATACCACTATATAAAAATTTCCGGTACGATCGTAGTGCATTTACAGTTGCAAGAGTACATACATATGTATGTATTTATCTACGCACCATTTAAATACAAAATATATTTTTATATTGTCCATGATTTTTTTTGGGCTTTGTTAAAAGAAAATGATTTTCTTTGTTTCTTTTGATTTTCATTATTTAAATATTTTGTAATCTCTTTGTACTTGTTAAATATTTCATATGCGATTGGAAATTTTCCTCTTAATAATCGTTCACAGTTTTAATCAGTTAAAAAGTAAATAGTGTTGAAATAACAGGTTTACCTTTGCAAAATAAAAAAATATATACTTATTATTTTAAAAGATAATTGAAAAATTTGCATACATACATATATAATATTTGTAAATTTATGTATAGCTATTAATAATTTTTAAATGAAAAATTATATATGCACATACTATATTGAAATGTACTTTTCAAATGTGTGTAAGTATAAGTTGATTAATTTCATTTTCGGAGATAAGAAAAATATTGTAGGAAATAGAAATAAAGAAAGTACATATAGTGTATATAGTATATACATATAGTATATGAAGTGATAAAGTGTTGGGTTCCGACGTTAAACCATAGTCAAAAACTGAAAGGTTTTATTTAATAAGAAAAAAGGTTAATCGTTTCTAAGATGATAATATGATGATAATGTGATTTTAGTTTAATATCTATTCAACAAATTATAAATTATTTGTGGTTAGTTTTTTTGTTATGTTTATTGCAATTAAGCTGCAACCTCTGATTTGGTTTTTCATTAATTCCAATTTTTAATACATTATCTACAGAAGATAAAATATCTTTTAAAGAAATATAAAAAATGGCTCTTCACATGTTCCAACATGTAAAATGATTCTTAAAATCTAGCAGGACCCCAGAGTTCAAGAAAGTTACGTATGAAAAAAGCTAAAAATCTGCTGATTTGCGTACTGTTAAAAACATACAAATGTAGTTTGTTTGTTATTAAAATTTTTAGCACAATGATCAAAACAAACAACAGAAAATCAATACCTTGTCAAATGAACAAGTTAACAGTTTTACCAAATTTACCAAATGCATGAATTTGTAGTGCTGAATTAAAAAACAGGGGGTCTATCTGTAATTCGAAACGAAAGATAATGCTTGCGAATTTGTCTGTTAATAGCACGCACGAACGAAAGTTCCACTAGAATAAATTCCTTCAACTATAAGTTCCGCGAGAACAGTATTGTAGAAAATTATGACGACAGAATGCTAAATCGATCCAAATATCTGCTAAAATGTTTCACAGAAGAAAAAATTTAAATAATAATACGATAATAAAAACAATAAATTTACATTGTTTTTTTTAAAGCAGATTTTTGAAAAACTTAAATTCTTTTTTAAGAAAGAATATGCTAAATCTAGCAATCAGTGCCCCTGTGGCTGACTGGTAGCGATGCTATCCTCTCAGTCCCTTAGATCTTGGTTTCCTATCCAGTAAGAGGCCATGGGTGCTTTTCGCATACAAGCTAATCGCTTCGCGCGGTTATGAAAAATGTGTGGTGGGAAAAAGGAAAGTTTTCCCCTCATAAACACCAAATAAATGAACTATTGCGGTACATAAAATTTTTTTAAACTTCTTGAACTGTTTGTTTGATATGAAGAGTTACAGCATTTAGAAAGTTTAAAGTGACCTTAAGCTTAAAACACATAAGCATATTCTTTGAATAGAAAAAACAACTCTTCTTTGCAAGAACACGTTTATGTTGTAAAAAAGATTCTTTATGTAAAAAATTAAATATTTTCAAGATTTGCCAAATAAATAAACACGTCCGTTCTAGATGACCGCTTTTATTCAAGTGTCTCTTACCATTTTTCATACAACCATAAAGCCAGACAACTATCTCGTGTTACCAGACCTTTACCTTACATTACTTATACTATACACTCTAGTTCAAAGATATATGTTACGACAACTCGGCCATTCCTGACGCGACCTCGTCCTCGAGTAACTCGTCTCATGGGTCTTCTAAATGATCTTCATAAGCATCTTCAATATCCGGATATAATGCGCACCACAGCTTCATTTTATCAGTACTTGAAATTGTTGAACATTTCCTTTGATTCCGCTGGGCAAAATCAATATTTACCAAACAGGCCGAGTTTTGCACATTGACATATGTATTTAACGTATTTTTGGCCTCACTGTGCATGGTTGCTGGCATCGGTGTGCTGCTGTGTTGACATAATTTGGTGCGTAGATGAACAAAAGACACTAGACGTTGACTGAGTTAATGTTGTTGTTATGCTTGTTAGATGACGCATTATCTATATTTTCACGGTTGCCATCTTCATTGTTTATATCCCTTTCCATGGAGTCTATCTTTTTGGTTAGAACAGCTACAGCCTCCATCAAACCGCGTTTTTCTGCATTTCAGCCATCACTCGACTCTGTTGTGTCTGTTCAGTATATTCTTCAAGCAAGAATGATAAAATACAAGATTGCGCATTGCGCATGTTTTCTAATATTAAACAAAAGTCAGCTGTTAATGTGTTACGTCACATCAGCAGAAAAGTTTTCGCGCGAATAACTAGAAGGAACAAATTTTTTTAAAAGCCAGTAAAAGGTGAACACAAAGTTAATATAAAATAACAAAAGAAAACATAATAATAAACAAAATTAAACAAAATAGTTCAAAATGAAGTGTGCTGTAGCTAATTGTAATAGTATCAACAATTCCAAGGCATGTGAAATTAGTTTTTTCTTATTTCCAAGTGATGCTACAATTCAAAACCAATGGGTAAAATTTTGTGGGCGAGGAAACAAACTAAACCCAAAAACTTCGTATAAGTGCATGTTGCATTTTTGTCCTGATGACGTTGAAAATAACTTGCAGTATGAAATGGGTATGTACAAACATAACATGAGCTTTAAAATATGAGAATTTTAAAACGTCGAACCGTTCCAACAATAACACCGATTTCAATTCCAAATACTAAATTGTATGAGGAAAGAGCGTCAAGAATTGAAAACCTTCAGAACAAAAAATTAGTTGCTTCAATTCTGCAGGAATATAATGCTGAGTAGTTGCAAGAAAATGTTGCCGATGATTTGCAACCTCATTTGAAGAAACTATTGCTTACAATGTTCAGCATGATTTAAATGCGGAAAAAGTTGAAAATTTAAAGACCGAAGTGTAAGTAGTGTTTGCATTGTTTAATCCAACATATTTAAACACTGTGTCTTTCTTAAGGCAAGCTCTTCGAAGCGAGTACAAGGCTCTGAAAAGAGTTATAAAAAAGAAGCGCTGTAGAATACGCAGTCTTCAGAAAGAAATGCTGAAATGAACCATATATTTCTGTGCCAATAAATGAGATGGACGTTCAGCCTTACACATGGATAGATCATCTCAGTGAAGGGGGCTTATCAAAACCAACAGAAGACATGATGTGTAAAATGCAGGCAATTCACAAAATTTTTGAAATAAACAATAAAGAAGGCTTGCTTATCACAGAAGGTTTTCTGAAAAAACACATGCAATTGGCCAGTGCAGCGATGAAATTAAAAAAAAATTTTCTTTCGAGCTCTTATGTATTTTAAAATTAGAGCTCTAAATAACGAAATTGCCGAATTTTCTAAACAAAGAAAACGACAAATTAACAAAACAATACAATGACTTTTATTGTGATATACATAATACACAAAAATAATTTATTTTAATTTTTAAATAAATGTATATTTAATGAATATAAGAACACTGATTGTTTTATTTTAAAAATTTTCTTAGTTTTCTTTCATTTGTATATATAAATCTGACTGTTTGTTTATGTTTTGTTTTTTCTTTTGTTAAACGATTGGCTGATGTGACGTACATAGATGCGCAGAACGAAAAATTTTTTACACACGGAATGCACAATCTTGTATTTTCTCATTCTTGCTCTTCAAATCCTAGTAAATTTTCTACCGAATTATACGCCATCTCAATATATTCTGGGTTATATTCATCAAACGTTTGCAATCTGTCTATCAACTCTGCTCTAGAACAGGATGTTTTTAAATTACGTATATGGAGCTTTTTCTTCAACTGTACCAGAGTATACTCAGCGTATTCCATAATACTTTCTATGACCTTTATTTACTTCTTTTTATACACTTTGCGACACACGCCTCTTTCAACTAAACCGATCACGATTTCTTTATTTAAATATCGCGACACACGCAGACCAAAATATTGTCTTTCAGGAATGAACTCAGTATTATCCCATTTCTGATATTTTGTCAAGATTTGCCAAATAAATAAACACGTCCGTTCTAGATGATTGCTTTTATTCAAGTGTCTCTTAACATTTTTCATACAACCATAAAGCCAGACAACTATCTCGTGTTGCCAGACCTTTACCTTACATTACTTATACTATACACTCTAGTTCAAAGATATATGTTATGGCAATATTTTTTACCTTCTATTATATGTACTGAAATTACAAAAATATAGCCAGAAATACCGCCAAGGAGTTTAAATAACGCCATGTAAATTGAAAATCGCCATTTCAAAACTTATATCGCCACACTTTGCAACAATTCGCTACGTTTGACAACACTGGTCGCAACTCTACACCAGAAAAATGTTTATTCCCCTTGCCAACTTGTATACAATTTCATAGGATTGTTGACTTGTATAAATATCTAGTTCTAGACATCTCCCATTTTGCGGGTGCTGAACTGGAGATGGGTTTTCTAAATGTCAATATATTTCTTGTGATCCATTCTATCTATTATCTGTAAACTTAGAAAATCAATCAACAAGAAAAACAAAAATTCTTACTTCATTATATATGTACATCAGTGGCACAGACTCTACTGTATGTAGACGCTAGCGGAACCGCGGATAAAAGTTAGTAAGTATATATGTAAATACATATATAAATATACTTCGGTATTCACCGATGTACTCTTACAACCTGTCAACGAAAATGTTGCTTAATTTGATGTTAATATTTCTTCTGAAGAAAATCGAAAATATGGTGCTTCTAAAGACGATTTTTTCACCGCATTAAACCCAATGCATACTGACATCGAAATATCACCAAGTATTCATGTATTTATTTTCACTTAAAAATTTTTACCAAAATTGCAATAAAAATAATTTTTATGAAGCTACACAGCAAAAAAGTTTGCCTACTAGAATGCAAAAAAGTCTATGTACTACCCAGTCGTAAGTACTTACAATTTAACTGAATAACCCATTAATTTTGTTTGAGACGTTAAAAAAGTATGCGGTACCCTATACTTTTTGCCTACAAACATCCAAAAGTTAATAGATTACTGATTGCCTAAAAGTATTCAAAATATAATGGGTTATTTTTTGCATAAAAATATGCAAAAAACTTTAGATTACTTTTTATTTAAAATTATTCAAAAGTTAATGAGCATTTTTTTCTTTTTGTTGTCTTCGAAGCTCATTTTCACGATAAAATTTTCTGTGGATATACATATGTACATATGTACATATTTTGTTATAAACTGGAAAGTACTACAATAAGTACTTTCGCGTAATGGTATAAATAAGTTCTTATTTTATTCATTACAGGACAGTCATTATTATACACATAAAATAATTAGATAAATATGTACTACTCGTTACTTTGTAAGCTATTAAAAGGGTGCTACCCATTAAAAAATCTTGAAAATTTTTTGCTGGGCAGCTAGCATTTAATTACATATATTTCTATATTTTATTGATAAAGCTACAGTATGTACTCGTACTATCTATCATATAGGGTGTTTTTTTTAGAGGTATAGAACTTTGAATTGAAATAAAACACAAGAAAATCGTTTTAATGTCCATCAATTTGGCTTTATTGGAAGGATAATTTTATGCCATTAATGTTTAAATATGATTTCGGGCATGTGGCCGCCGCGGCTGGCTCGAATAAAGCCAATTCTACAGGTCCAATTTTCAACCACTTTTTCGAGCATATGGGGCCGTATGTTGGCAATAACGCCACGAATGTTGGCTTCCAAGTCCCCTAACGTTTCTGGTTTGTTGGCGTAGACGAGCGACTTCACATATCCCCAAAGAAAATAATCCAATGGTGTCAAATCACACGATCTTGGTGGCCAATTGACAGGTCCATTCCGCGAAATTATGCGCTCATCGAATGTTTCCTTCAATAAATCGATTGTGACGTGGGCTGTGTGGCATGTAGCGCCGTCTTGTTGGAACCACAACTCATCCACATTCATGCCATCCAATTCGGGAACAAAATAGTCGGTTATCATGGCTCTATTGCTGTGCACGGTGGCGAATCGATTCATTCGGGTCCTCTTCAACACTTTGTTCTACAGCGGCAATTGTTTCTTCGGTGCGCACTGTTCGACGTCTCTGCGGATGCGTATTATCACATAGAGTAAACGTAGTGCGAAAACGATGCATGGTTAACCGAATTAATTGCTCTGATGGACGATTATGTCGAACATAAAATGGACGGAGCTTGCGGTAAACTTCGCGAACTGAACCATTATTTTCGAAATAAATTTGCACGATTTGCAAGCGTTGTTCTTTTGTCAACCTGTTCATGATGAAATGGCAAACCAAACTAAATATTAATCACTTGCCAGCTGACAAAATGGCCGCCAGTTAAAAAAGTGATGCCAACTTAAAGTTCTATACCTCAATAAAAAACACCCAGTACATATGTAAATATGTATGCATATGCATAAGTATGTAAAAATGTAATAAAATTATTCTGCGTTGTTTTTTTTTAAATAAATACATACGAGAACTTGTTTCAATTAGGAATCGCGCCATTTATTTAAAATAATAAAAGCTTTAAAAAACACTTGAAAGAAAATACCAAAATTTAAACAAACAAATATGTATGTAGATATATAAGTAATTTTTCAAAACAAGGGGTGTGGGGTGGATGCACTGATTATAAATATGTACATACATATGTCCATATGTATGTACATATTTATGTGATATCTAAGTGTAGTGCATTTAGATTATTATTTTTTTTAAATTAATAATGTGCAATAAAAATGTACATATGTATGTACATTAATATCGCGTGAAAAAAGAGTGATTTGAAGGCCAAATGAAATAATTTTTGTGTTATCAGTTAAGAAAAAAGTTAGAATGTTATTTTTAGCTTTTGATACGAGTACATATGTATGTGTTTATGTAGTTGTTTACAAAATTTAATTTCAATTGAATGAATTTTAATCTAAAGTTAAATTGAAACGCATATTGTGTCACATTAATTTAATTTTTTTTTATTCTTTATTTGATTTTTTAAATTATTATAATGTGCTTATTGTACTTACTGAATATATTATTTTTCATAACAAATTCTTTAAAGGTCTTTTCAATATGAGCGTGTCGGTGTTAAATATGACTAGGACAGGCTGTGTGAGAGTTAATATTTCTTCAATTAATGTGAAATGTTACGTTCGAAATTTTATCACTAGAATGTATAGGTTTCGTTTGCTTTGAATGTAGAGATTTGTTCGGTATTGCTGTGGTAAACTCGAGAAAGAAATAGTATTCTTCAAATTTATAATTTTTTTTCGAGTATAAATACGTACTCACTTATTATTTTTACCAGGGGGGAAATCACGGCACTCGTTATCGAACGAAATTACGAAATATTTCCATATAAACTCTATTGAAATATTTCATAATTTCGTTCGATAACGAATGCTTCGATTTGCCCCCAGACCTCAAAGTTATTCTCGAAGAATTGCATTATGTTTATATACACATATTATTTCCGAAAATAATGTAAACACCATTTTTTATATGATACCCATCAAAAAACAAAAGGAAGTAGTTCGAAGGGTTGCTCTTCATTCACACCTTCATAATCCATCATGGAAGTAATTCATGTTTATTCGAATAAATTCTTCATTATCGAAGTGATGAAAATCAACGTCTTCCAATCTTATTGACATAAGGGGTCATGTCTCTAGTTTAGATCTAGCTGCAAGGAAAGTTTCGCGTCTGCCCCCTTTAAAATGTGAGCTCAAATTTCATGTACTTTTACCGAGCTGATTCATATGAAAATTTTCGGCTTGTAATTTTTGATTTGTGGTCCTTTGTAGGAAATGAATAACCTTTTCTTCATATGTAAGGGTCATATGCAAAAAAAAAAACTTAACATCGCTTTGCAAAGCAATGTTGTATAAAGTTGTATTCTAAAAAAATCATTATATCAAATTTCTAAAGTAGGTCCCCCCGCTTGTTGAGACTACTTTAAGTTGATATTTTCAAAATTTGTATTTGTACCCCAAATATTTTTGTTAATATAGCACATTTTCATTCATATTACATTTGAAAATGAAGCTAGAATTGTTAGCTCTTAACTTAGATTTACTATTTCTGTCATGTGATGGAAAACATCATCAAATTATACAAACTACTCAAAATACATGGTAAAATCCATAAAAAATATTAAAATACAAAAGTGTTTTAGTGATGTACATACAATCAAAACAAATAGAAAAAAGCTCGATATTCAAATACTCATTTCATTCGAATAACAGAAATTGTGATAATTCTTTTTTGTTCCTCATATTTTTTTTACGTATACTTCATAGAAATGTTTATCTGTTTTCCTAGCATGTCAGAAGCTCACATTGTTTAAATTAGGTTGCTTTACTTCAAGAAAAAAAAAATTATTTAATAAAATAAAAAAATATTTGAATACCCGAATGAAATTGTATTCGATTTTGTACATCATAAGCTGTGAAGTGGTTGTTGAACACGGTGGTGATACCCGTATTTATTATTAAATAACAAAATAATTAAAGTTGTGTTTTGCATACAATTTCTTAAGAAAGCAATGTTAGCCTTAAAGTGTTTGGCAACTACTATGAACTTTAAAGCTAAAGTAAAATATTTTTTTTGCATAAGGGGGTAAATATTTAGAGTACTTTATGAACAAGTTGACATTTTTGTAGATAACTTAACGACTCCCATCTCGTAGTATACATACATATAGTGTGTAGTTGCCATATCGTATGATATAAAAGCAACCCTGTTAGTGTAGGAATTTACTAGACTCTTTTCTAGACTCTAATATTTTACATCTGACATTTCAAATATCTCATTGCAAAATACATACATACATATGTCAGGTCGCGTGAAAGCATTAAAACAAAAAAAAATCTGTAAAAGTCAGGCTGCAATATCAAATGACAAATGATTAAAGTGCTGTTTTGTAATGGCAACGGTGTTTGGTGGAAAAAATATAAAACGAGGTTATGTCAGATGTAATTAAACATTTACGTTTGAAAGCAAAAAGTTACAATTTCTCTGAAAATTTGCGATTTTGACAGACATATCAAATTACATATGGATTCTATAGCTGGAAAGTTAGATGTAGAATACAGTCCGTGTGAAAACAGCTTTATGGCGAATGTATTTTTTTAATAAATCACAATCCAAAAAAGTGATAATAATAAAAATAATAAATATGTACATAAGTAATAAAAAATTTAGAAGAAAATATGTATTAGCAAAAATTTATTGCTTTCTGACAAATAATTCAAAATTCAAAATTAATTAAATAAATAATAAAGTGATAAAAATAGTTTGCATATACCTAAATACATATGTATGTATGTATGTATGTATGTATGTATGTATGTATGTATGTATGTATGTATGTATGTATGTATGTATGTATATACATATGTATATGTACATATATATGTATTTATGTATATTAACAAAAAATTAACATAACCCGTTTAAAATGTATTATTATTGTGTTTTTCCCTTCTAAATATTTAAATTAAATAAAACTAAAGGGGATATATTGTTTGTTGTAAAGTGCAAACTATAAATTTATATTTGATCAGAATTATGTTTACTTTTTATTATAAATGGCCACAACAGGTTGTATAACGAACGATTCGTGTAGTTTTTTCCTTTTCTAATTAGCGTTTATGTTTATTTATACTTATATATTCAGGGCAATTCCGCGAGAAATTTCTCCTTTTCCAATTATAATTTTTGGTTTTCCATATTACTTGCTATTAGTTGGAGTTGTTCCCCGGGAAAAATTTCCCGCGGAATTTATTAATAATTGCAATCATTATGTATGTGATATAATCAAAAGGGGTATAACCAATTTGTTTGAGATAGTACCATGAAGTCAACCATGTCCTCCAATGCTTTTGGTGTATGAACTTTTTTGACCTTAGCGAAAAAATAAATATACATACATACGTTCCCTTATAGTTTTTATGATCTGTCGAACTGTGCTATGTAAATTTTGATATTTTAAAAAATTTTTAAAAAGTTATATCCCTAATGTACATACATACATAATTAAATTAGCCGATGTTCTACGCTTAAGCTTTAATTTTGTTCAAAATACATAAACGAAAAAAATTAATTTTAACATTTATTAACGCATTAATACTCCCAAATTATTATTTTACTTATTAAGTAAAATATTTTCTTTACGAAAAAAAATACATTGAAATTGGTTATTGAAAAAAATAACAACTGGCCGTCAATAAGTTAAAATAGGTTAAGAAAGATTAACAAAAATTACAAAAACAAGATTAAAGTTTTAACTAATTTAAATTAAAAAATGCATTATTTTATAATTTATTAGTAAGAACCATTAATATTAAGTTTATTGATAATATTTTAGACATTTAGTGGCTGCCAGCTACCTCATTTGTTTAAAATAACTTCATAAATTCCAAATATGTAAAAAAATTTAATTCCAGCAGTCTGTTATGACTTGAATTAAGGAGTCCTTATCGTACAATTGTCTTCCCCCTACATAAAACTTGCATAAAAGTCAATCCCACACAATTATGTTTTTATGTTTTGGGCTGGAGAATATGGTGGTCATATATAAAAGGTGAACATTTTTGTTTCAAATATATTCTTTTATAACTCTGGCATTATGAATAGGATCATTATCTTGTTGCCGAATCCATAGAATCTGTCCCAAAATATCTTAATTTAAGGAAAGCTAGTTGTAGCAGACTCATGTAGTTTTCTCTAGTAATTTTTACGCTTTGAAATTCCAAATCGATTGTACCGTAATACGTTATAGCACCCAGACCATAACCCCACCCTCTGTGCTCTTATGACGATTTAAAAATAGCTCCACTCGTATCTCTCTTATCGTGAAAATAATAATTGTAGCCATCTAGTTCATTCATATTCAATTTCTTTTCGTCACTCTAACAAACTCGGTAGGCCAAACGTTAAAATAACCTTATATTAAATGTCCCATGCCATGACTACTGGCAAAAAAATAAAAAAATACCAAGTGGTGAAAAAAATTTAGTTAATTTTTTTTTGGAAAAGGAGCTTTACATTAAACTTTTTATTATTTTTTCTTTAATCTTAAATTGTTAAAACAGAAATTCAAGTGGTTTTTCCTATATGAAGTTTGCCTATGCAAAGAGTACTTTTCTTTAAAAACTCAATGGCGTTTCACTCCAGATAAATACATACATATCGCTCATTTACTCAAAAAACGTCATAATTAAAAAACTTAAATTTTGGAGTTAATAACGCAGAATTAGTCCTCATATCTTTATTAATATTGTGTAAAAATTTTATAAAAATATCTTGTATAATAATTTCTTCAGAGGCAAATTAAATTTTCTTTTGCTATTAAGTTGTGTGTAAATTGAAAACTTTTAAACTCGTTTTTTGTCAAACTACTTTTTTTGAGTTATGACATTGTTTGAGTAAATGAGCAATATAATTTACCATATTTTGTTTTCGTGGCGCATGGGAAATAAATAAATATTTATCTATTTACTTCCTTATCATGTATTTAATTATTAAACAAATATTAAAATCATGTAAATAAAAAATAAAATAACAAATTGCACAATCAGCACTTTTAATCTAGGTTACATAAAAATGAAAGATTATTGTAGACTGACTTACAGATATTTATAAAAACACATATGCACATATGTGCCCTTAACTGTGAAAGTGGTATAAGTCATGTAAATTTTTGCTTCGAAATATTAAATGACTTAAAAAAAACATAGATAAATATTTAATAGATATTAAATAAATTTATATTAACCGAAACTAGTACAACTCTAAATTAAAATGTTGCGTAATATAAAAATATTTTTTTATTTGTTCAAATGTAATGTACTAAATACGTCGTTACAAGAAGCATATGACTTGGGCCACTTTCATCATTATGGGCCCATATGTATTTATATACATAAGTATGTATCTACAAAGCTGAATATACACACTTGGTACATATGTATAGAGGCGTACAAAATTATTCACACATTATATTATCAATCCATATCTTTTTATTAAACTATTATTCAATTCCCACAGTTCCTAGATGGAACATAGGTCCTTTTTATTAAATGCTTGCAAAATACATTGTTAACAGGAATTTTTACTTTAATAGTAAATTCTTCAGAAATAAAAATCAAATGCGCAAATATATTAATCCAGCGAAGTTACAAGTCTAAATAACAACCGCCCACCGTAAAGTCTTCCAAATGTGTTTGTTCGTGCTTGAAGAACAAACACAATAAACACATCAAAACGTGACAACAAAGCATGTCAAAAACCCAATTTTTTTTATTAATAAATACCAAGGTTGGCAACCGAAACAAATAACGGTATCGGTATTGTTACCGGTACAACCATTTTTTAAATTTCGGTATCGCTAACGGTATCGGTATTTTTTTATTTCGGTATCGGTATTACCGGTACATACCGTTACCGAGTTTATAATACCGGTATACCGATATTACTGCTAAATTTATTAGTTCAGACAGTGGACAGAGCAAAAAAACTTTTTTTGATTAAATTACTTCGAAAAGGAATTATTTTTACATTAACATATAAAAACATTTAAACTTATATGTTCTATATACGTTTTTATACTTTTATTAAAAAATAATTTATTATAAAAGCAAAATAGGGAAACTGCAATTGAAACTTTGTATATATAAAGTATACATTTTGGCTAATTAAACAAAATAATAAAAATAAATACATACAGTGTATTTATATTATACACGAAGTACATGTAGAATTGTATGTACTTAGTGATGTGCGATTATTCGTATTCGAATTTCCGAATGTTTTCTTAGATATTCGTATTCGTACTCGCCAAATTCAGACGAAACGAATATTTGAATATTTCAAATCAAGCAATAAACAATATTCTTGTAGCCAACTTAAAAACAAACAAAACAAATTTCTCGTACAATTAACATTTAGATAGTTAAAGTAAGTACTTTTCTTCACCTCAAGAGAGCAATCTTTAATTTCAGATATAAAAGTTTCGAACATTTTTCTCCATTATCCCTATTAACCCATTAACCTTATATTTGAATTAGACCAATTTTTTTTTGTTATAAATATCAAATTCCAAAGCTGTAAACAAAAAATGTATTACGCTTCTTTAAAACAAGATATGTTTTTAAATATGTATTTCCAAAAATCCTCTTCGTCCAGCGAAAAATAAGAAGAATACTGCAAAAATACTGAAAAGTACCATATTTAATTTAATTTTATTGGAAATCACCGGGAACTCAAAAGCAAATTATATTTGTTACTACTTTCTGTGTATTGCTTGCATCATTTTCTACCTAAAGCCTGGTAATCTGTTCAGAATTTCGTGCGAAATGCTGTCAAACTACATATAAAAGTATTTGGTATGAAATATTTGCGAAATAAATTCTGTTCTTGTTGTGAAAAACACGTAAAGTCATGTCTTTCCATGCAAAATTAGTCTGGCATCATCTTAGTTTAGCTGCGAAACAACATGAGCAGTGCTTTTTTGGCACGTAATTTTAAAAATGTTGCATACTTTCAAGCAATAAAAGCCAGAAATGTATAAAAAAACCGCGAGTTGGGCTACATTTAGTGCATGTCAAATTTATCATGCGAAATGATCAAGGTTTTTCGCAACTTCGAACAGAGTACCAGGCTTAAGAGAGATTTTTCAGCCGAAAATATTGAGTGTCGAAATTCTTTTATAATAGCAAAATAGCACTTTTTTCTTAAAAAAAAAAACGGCGAAAATTTAATTTATTTTTTTCTTCACAATTTTAGTTTAAATTGCGTAAAACTTTTGACTTAATTGTGATTTTGATACCACTTTTTTAATCTTAAAAGTTTTGTAACTTATTCATAATGAGTTTCATTTTTTTAATCTGGCAAGATGCGGCTCCTCCATTAGCAGAACAGTGGACCAAGGTTGGTAAAAAAGTCAAAATTTTAATATTTTTTCTCTAATATTTCCTAAACTGTAGGCGAAAGCCCAAAATGTAGCAGACTTCGGATAGCTAGTTTAGAAACTAAAGAATTATTTCCAATTATTTTTACAAAACCCCCACTGTGCACCGGGTACTTTAGGCTCGCTAGACATTTATGGCAGCAAACCTCATATTTTAGACAAAGCACATATGTAGTATATCAATTAAAGAAAAATAGCTTTGCGACCAGTTTAATGGGAATACATATATTAAAAAAGCACTCTTGAAAACTTTAAATCTTCGCATTAGCTTGTGTATCGGGAACAGCCTATATACTAATTTTCGCGATTTCATATTTAATAACTGTGGCTTGCAATGGCTTTGCTCTTTTCACCAATTTAAAACTTATACATATATGTCTAGAGATACGTTTTTCGTTCCTAAAGGCATTAAAGCAGTACACGAAGTTAGTCCTAGTTTACACAATGCAAGTCTTATTTCTAAGCTGATTAGTTTGCGAGAGAGAGACGAGGGGAAAATAAACGCATACTCAGCTTCATGTACTGTCAATACGTTTTGCTTTCTCATTCGTAATGTTAAAAAATCACACATGCATACACAAAACTATGCATAAAAAATATGTGCTGAAAATAAGACTTGAATTGTGTGGACACCGATGAAAGTTCAAAGAAGAAAAAGTGATAAACTTAGCAATGAGACTTGAATAGTGTGAACTGGGACTTTGTTAGTATTTCTCACTAGTGATGATTATGATATGATTGCACTTTCCGGTTGATAAAAAAACAGCGCTTATAAGAATGTGTAAAGGAGAACAAAAACGTGTTTATGAAGGAAAGTTAATTGAAATATATTTCTGAAATTTTATTTTTAGTGGGAATCGATATACCGGTACATATCGGTATAGACGTAAACGGTGTTCTGGATACCGGTATTTTCTAACCGAAATGAATTTCGATATCCGTATCGCTACCGGTATCTAATTTTAGGGGTATTTGAATCGCTATCGGTATTTTTACGATACCGAGTGCCAACCTTGATAAATACATACTCATTTTCATAAATACTACCACAATGCTTGATGAATATTTTGATAGTGTCTAGTCTGCTCACAGCTTAACTGTTAAGAAATTTGAAAGGTGCCACGAAAAAGGTATTTTGTCACCAAAAAGGTAATTAGAAACATACAAAATTGTCAAACACCAGTAATTTAAAATTTGCAATGTGTTACAATCCTTAACATAGTGTCCACACCTGATGATTTTATATCATAACTCGTAATATAACGCCGGCAGAGCAACTGTAACTTTTTCATTAATATCAGCACAAAGGGGTGATTTGGGTTGGTGATTTGAAAAACAATTGACAAAAATATCTAATTTGCTTGTTGTTCAGTTTTTTGGTCATAAATAATTGTTGTGCCGCCTTTTTAAATTAAAAATGTTTGATAAATAAACATTAAATGCACAGTAACTCTTAAAATAACTCATAAAAGATGAGTTTATCATGCCGTGAGCTCTAATGATTATATCATAACGCTGCCATAATATTAATAAATTGAGTCTATACGTGATGAATTTTTATCATGATATGAATTTGACATTCATCGTGATATAAATTCATCAGATGTGGACACTATGTAAGGCAAAATATCCGCAGTTTTTCTTACTTATCTAACAGCTTTCTTCATTTTTTTACAATAGAAATTAAATTTTTGCGAATACAGATTAATGAATTTTGACTGTTATATAAAATATTTTGTAAAAAATAAAAATAAATAATGCAATTAAAGTGATCAGTGATCACAAAATAAATTTTATGTAAAAAAAGAAATTATTGAACGTTTTTTTATTTTATTTAAACGTGTTTGAATCAAATATTTTTGTGACTGCATGTTTAGAATTGTCTACATACAGATATTCCTTTTAATTGCCTTCAAATATTCATATGTACTTATGTGCATGTGGAAAAAGTGATTCTATTAATTTATTTTTAGCATTGAATGTTTGTTGAGAATGAGTGGTTAAAAAATACAAAGTTTTCACTAGGTCTGTGCAAGTGATGGCAAAGTTGATACATACGATCGTATTTTTTTTACTCTAACCTATTTGATATTTTCACACCAATGATCTGCAATGAATCGTTTCTTCGCTATTCATACTGACTCATGAAATTTTAAATATTCTGACCTCGCCTAATCCTCCAAAGAACTAAGAACTTCATGAACTTCACCAGGAAGCACTTGATTTATCTCTGGGTCACACTGACCGCCCACAGAACTTTCGGAACTCATGCTAAACGTATGGGTCTACCGTACAAGGATTACTGCTCCAGTTGTAATGATGAAGAAGAGGAGGAAAGCATCTCGAATTTACTTTGCTTCTGCCCCGCTTTGGAAGATTTAAGTCTGCGCTTCATTGACAGAATATTCTTCAGTAGCCTACTCTTTTCTCCTCAAGTAACCATTCATGTATCAGGGCAATCATGAATAAAATTCCGTGTGAAATTTCTTCCTTTTACAATTAGAATTTTTTGTTTTCCCTATTAATTGCTATTAGTTGGAATTGTTCCCCGGGAAAAATTTCACGCGGAATTTTATTCATGATTGCCCTGTATTTACGCGCATAGTGTAAAGCTCCCTTATTGATCATTAGTCTGAAAGTCTTTCGTTAAGTTGTGCTTTTGTCTATATCTTTTTCATGTAAACTTACTTGCAGTTTGTAAACCCGATAGTACGGTACGTACAGGTAAATGAAAAACCCCGTGAATTTAAATAAAAGTGAAATTTTATATATAAAACTAAATCTACAATTTTTTTTTATTTTTTCTCTCCCCCCCCCCCCCCCCCCTTTCTCTATTACTTTCAACAGGTAGAACAAAGGGTTCATCTTATTAGAACCAAGTGGACGAATAGGTTTAATTTTTCACCAGCAACCTGCTAACCTAACCTAACCTATCGAAAACTAAAACCAACTTAGAAATTTTAGTGAAAATTACAATTTAGCAGTTAAAAAATATTTAAGAAATAACTAAATTTCTCTTGCCCAAAATCTTTTAAATAAATGAGCAGAAAATTGCTATCTCCATTTTAAATTAATTAAAATTCTTACAACTAAAATTTTCTGTTAATAAAACAATTTCTTTATAAAAAATCTTGTTACTCCTGAGGTTAAAAAAGTGCCGTCAAAATTCGTTTTAATAGTGAATCGTAAAAGCATTAAGTTTTATCTACTGTGTAGCGCTCAGTTAGTGGAGACGCTAGTGACTCCAACTGCATGCAATTTCCAACTTGGCCTACGTGAGATTTAACATGTTTATTTGTTTATGTTTTGTTTTTAAATTTTATGTACATATGTACACACATATGTATTATACATACATACATATGTACTATATAAATACATACATACATATGTATGTATATGAATGTAGATATGATATTTTTGTAATGCAGTATGCATAAATAATTAATTTGTTTGTGTGATATGTGCTGCAAAAGAAGTTTTACTGCCAAATTACGACCGGTTTTAATCTGTCCACAATACTGTAAACTGGTTGCTCAGAAAGGTGTTCGTACTCCAAATTTGTTTTTCATATTCTGTTTTGGTTCCCATTTTTGTTTGGAACAAAAACAAAATAGTGTAAATGGGAATCAATGGCCATATATACTATACATATGTGTATACCTACATAAATATATAAATAAGTATGCATGTAAATATGTATGTATGTATATACCTACATATGTACTAAATACATGTATTTGGTATGTAAATATGTAAATACATACATACGTGTATATGTATGTATGTATCTAACATGTGGGTTATTGTACTCGTACATCCCGTAGATGTCATCTAAAAGTTTTTGTTAAAAATAATATCAGTAGCTTGAAAAACAACTTTAAGACAGGGTTCTCTATTATTCTTTTTTATTTTTTATTTAGTCGCTGTACATGTTTTCTGTTCATGATAGAAGTCTCCTAATTGGGTTTACTTTAGCATTGTGTCTATACGAGTATACGAAAGTTATGATAAACTCGTCCATTATGGTTGTTATCTTTTTTTTAAGTATGTATTTAAGTATGTATGTGTATGTATGTATTTGTATATATCTCTTAGATTGGGTTAAACTACCTTTTTTCTTCTACACATTTTACTTTTTTGTGTGGGGTTGTTTTCTACTTTTTGTTTTGCTTTAAAATTTCCTGCTATATTATGGTTCTTCTTAATGTTAACAACTTTGCGATTTTGCTTCAGTAGACATCTATTAAGAGTTTCATCTGTGGACGAAACAAGGGGATCTGCTTTGTATAGTAGTAGTCAACTTTTAGTTTTCTCGCTGACTTTTAGATTGGTGGAAATTGCTCTCTACATAGTCTAAGGCAACATGAATTGTGTAAAAATTTGTTTGCGTACAAAATTTATCATATTTTTCTAAACGAGTTCAGCGTTTTTTTTCATTTTTTCAAGAAATCATCATTTGCTTACTACATTTGTAGAGAGTTCTACAATGTTTGCATATTTTTTTTCTCAAGTAAAATGCTATGCAAAAGTTATGAAAATTTACAATGATTTTCTGTGGTAAAGAAAATGTACGAGAGCGGATAAATAAGTCCGTAGAGCTTTATTGAGCTCTATACACTTTGTCCAATGTTTCTCCAAAAAATATAATTTGCCAAAGTCATCAAAATAGGTATTTGTTTGTTAGATGATTTCATCGTTGGAGTTAAATCTCTTTTCGCCGAGCCATTTCTTTAGGCTAGAAACAAGAAATAGTCACTCGTGGCTAAATCCGGCGAATAGATGCATACTTGCATTGTCCTGGGGCAAATCACGGCATTCGATACGACTCGTAATTTAAAAATATTTCAATAGAGTTTACAGTGAAAACTCCCAATAGCGGACACTTTCTTAAGCGGACACCTACCATATGCGGACAGTTTTCGAATAACGGTGCACCAAATTAATTTTTCAGAGCAAATTTCCCTCCCAAGAACGGACCCTCCCTTGATCGGACGCTCCTCTGAAAAGAGGACAAATATAATTCAACATAAAACAAAATACTAACAATTGTACTTTTTTACAATAGAAACCTAGGCGCTATAAAAAGCCTGCGTTTAAATGTGTACATACAGACCTTTCTCATTTAAAAATATGCATGTGACAACTATGTACATACATACATACTTACTTTTAAAAACTGATTATGCAGCTTTTACATTTGTAAAAAATTTAGAAAATCACCTTCAAACTCGTTTAGCGACAGAAAAGCAAGCAAGTATGAAACAAAAAACTATAAAGACTTTTTTATTTCAAAATAAGTACAAGTGCGTATAACTTATGTTCCTTTTAGTGCCTTTAAAGCAACTCTTACCATGAATTTTTTAATAATTAAGACATTATTATTTTAATTTATTAAATTTTCTTTTTTTTTAGTTAAACCTTTTTTGTTAATTAGATATGAATTGAATTTTGTGTTAATAATGCTCTAAATAAAAAATAAAAATATTTTTTTGTCCTTTTTTGTCAACTCCCATAGGCGGACACGACACCTCCCAACAACGGACAAATTTTGGTCGACGGTGGCTGTCCCCTTATGGCAGTTTTCACTTTATATGATAATATTTTTAAATTACAACTCGTATCGAATGCTGTGATTTGCCTCTGGTTTAAAAAGCTTTTTCTTGACCTAAATGCGGTAGTTTTTCAAATCCTCTTCAAAACGAACCTAATAAGTTGACATAATACTCTAAATTAATTGTTTAACACATACATATATTTATTTGCCAACGGTTGGCTTTGCGTTTTAAAAAATATGGCTCTGATTGTTTTGAATTTTGTCAGTTTGAAGCTAAAAATATTTTAAAAGAACATGGAATTACAAGAATACATCTTTTGCTTTTAATTTTGTCTTGTCATTTTAAAAATGTGTGCAACACCGTTCATATTCACACCTATCGTGAAAATTTTTTCCCTCGAAATACATATTTCCACTTTTCACCAAATTGCAATTGTGAATAATTCTTCCCTCGAAATTTTTTCCTTTGTTTTGATTCCAGTTATCGTGAATAATATTTCACTTTCCCCTTGACTTTGTTAACTTTATTTTTGCAGGCGAAACGGAATTACTGCATCGAATAGCGAAACGGAATTACTGCATCGAATAATTTCCTTTGAACTATATTATATTAATAGTTATAAATATTTATTTTTAGGAGAAGATTAGTAAGGAAAGTTCATGATTCTTAACAATAATTCTCTGCAACACCCCTTTTTGTTTTGAATCGCTTTGATTTACACACAGTAAATTTCATGATGGTGCACAGCAGTGGCATACTAAAGAATTTTTTTCCACTGCATCTAGAATATTTAAAAACACAACTTTAAAGTTAAAACATTTTATTTGGAACCTAAAATTTGTGTATTTATTTTCTTTTTAACTAAGTTGTCTAATTTTTAAGCTTTACTAATCTTCTTACCTTTTTTACAATCACTGGGACTAATAGCGGAGAAAAAAGTTCTCGGGAAATTCACGAGGGGAATGAAAATTTCACGTGAACAAAATATCCAATTGTTATTCACGATAGGGGTGATTATCTTTTTTTATATAGAAAGCAACGAAACATATCGGAAATTAAAAACGTTGCCACTAGTACACACTATTGCGATATCACATAATGAAATAATCTGGACTCGTGTGGCATTAAATGTACAGCAGTTGATAACACTAATGCATTGTATTTTTGTGTGTTGGTATACATACATGCGTATCTGTGTGAATGTTGTATTTTTATTTTATGATTTTGTTTTTATTTTATATTTTTATTTACTTTTGTTGTTGGTTTTTCAACATTGATTATTACCACTACCAATACAATTGCTTTCATTTTATAATACAGCTGTCCCCCTACTTGCTGCTACAACTACAATTTTCTTTGAACAGTTTTACTAAATGGCTTTCATATACTAATTGAACGTAAAAACATAAAAATACTTTTCACGAAGTTAAGAACACCTGCCATATTGTATTACAACACTTTTTAAGAAAAAATAAAAACATTGGTTTGCAAAAATATCTTCTCTATCTTATGGTAAAAGAAAACATCGCCCTTCAGGATTCCGGCTATTTAAAAAACCTTTCGAAAGTTTTTAACGTTTTTGGAAGATAGAAAAGAAAATTTAATGCTTATTCAAAACGCACTTCATCAAAAATGTAATCTCTGTAAAAAAAGTGCTTTTCCAACAATAAAGCTTTGAGACAATTATTTTGAAGCCTCTCTCTTTTTTTGGGCGGTTTTCTTCCCTTTTTGAGTGGCATTTTTTAATTTTTCGTTTTCTATCATTTTAAAAAATTAATTTTTGTGAATAAAAATATTGTAAAAAATCAAGTGGCCCCGTAATTAGAAATAAAAAATTTCCCAAACCAAAAAACAAAAAAGTTGCACTAATACTAAAATTAAAACCTAGAGACATTTATCTATGGCTCGATGTGTAAGCGGGCAAATATTTACACCGGTTATATTGATAAACGATGGTTAAATTTAAAACATTTTTTAAACTTGGTTTTATCGTAAAAAATTTTTGCGTTAAGCCATTTTTAATAATCGTTTATGAATACCGGCTTTATAATTTAATTTAATTTCTCGTACACCAGTACTAATATTATAAATGTGAAAGTGAGTTTGTTTGTTTGTTTGCTACGCTTTCACGGGCTAAAACGCTAAAACGATTTTGAAAGTCCTTTCACCAATAGAAAGCTACATTACCAGCGTCAAATATAGGCTATTTTTTATCTGGTTCGGAACCTTTTTTATATTACGCATGGATTTTCAAGCCGCTAAACTGATTTTTAAAATTTTTTCGCCAATAGAATCAGCGGCAAACATGGCTTATTTTTTATCCGGCTCGGAACTGGATATTATATATTTAGTTCGTATTTTTTCCGACAAGCGCATTTTTGAGCTAGTTAGGGCAATTTTCGTTTTGAGTTTGATTGTTTCACCAGTTTTAAAACGGGGTTTATTCTGTTTTTTAATTTTTTTATCACCTTTTTGTCGCATTTCATAGTATTTTTTAACATTATCATGGAGTAAGAAATAACAAAGCATTAATAAATTTTAAGTATAGTTGCTATAATATCAGATCAGGTAAAAGCTAGTTATAATACGAGTATAATTAGTAAAAATCATGAAACAATTTGAATAGATTACTTCTGAAAGCGCTAGGAGTACAAAATCACAAATTTCTATTATAAAGTTAATCAATTCTTATAGAATGAAATATTTTTATGAATTAATGTGATTTCATCCAGCTAAAAGTCTACTTTAGTTTTAATAAAAATATTTTATTAAGAATTAAAAAAAATAAAAGCATAGACAGACGACAGCGTTAATTTGCATTAACTGTCTTAATTCAAATTAACTTGTGAATTATCCCCATCCTAATGCGCATTAGATTTGCCGTAAATGCAGTAAATGAAACTGAATTAATACTGAATTTAACTGTATGATAACACCGTCCTCATATGGTAAAACCGTCATCATATGGTAACACTGTTAACCATCAATCAAATTGTGGCTAATTGTGGCATATTTTGTTTACTTAATGCAAATACTGTCGTCTGTCAGGGTAAATTTTTAATTCACATTTGTGAGATTTTAATGCAAATTAACGCTGTCGTCTGTCTACGCTATAATACGCATTGGAATGGGGATAATTCACAAGTTAATTTGAATTAAGACAGTTAATGCAAATTAACGCTGTCGTCTGTCTACGCTATTAGATTTACCGTAAATGCACTAAATGAAACTGAATTAATACTGAATTTAACTATATGATAACACCGCCCTCTTATGGTAACACGGTAACACTATCAACCATCCATCAAATTGTGGCAAATTGTTTTCGTTTTCAAAATTAAAATGGATTCAAAGTCAGGAAATTTAAGTTATTTTAATTGTTTTTAGAAAAAGAAAAAAAGAATATTAAAATCGAGACATAATTTTTCTATTTTAAGATTTCCAAGGAAAATAATCGAAGTGTGTGGTACGAAAGGGATGCACAGATTTTGCTAACTGTTTACTTAATGCAAATAACAGTCGTCTGTCAGGGTAAATTTTTAATTCACATTAGTGAGCTCTTAATGCAAATTAACGCTGTCGTCTGTCTACGGTATAAGCCCGATTAAGAAATTATTCCTGCTTGAAATTCATTCTACTTCAATTACATTTAATAAGTTATAAGATTATTTTTACCGGAAAAGTGAAGTTAATCATTTCTAGACTTAAATTGTATATCATGATTTTTTGAATTATAAATATGTGGATATCTAATATTTATCTAATAATAATCTAATATTTATTAAATTTGTAAATTTATAACAAAAAACGTTGAGGATTTGCTACGGTTTAGAAAATTTATACTGAAATTTTTGTAAAAAGCGTTACTAAGGGGGTTTAAAACTTCCTAACGCTAAAAACTTCCAGTGAAAAAATTTAAAGTTATTGCTGAGAAACTACTTTTTCTCCTTACATAGCATCAATAAGTGCGAATTTTGGATTTTGCAAGAAGTTATTATAAACAACACCCGGTAATTAAAAAGTTATTTTTTATTTTTTTTTTTTGGGCAAATGAAGTTTTCAATAAGCACGTTTACTTCATAATATAATGATTTTCTGCCTATATATGGCCGGATCACAAGTTTGGGATCTTATTGACTTCCTTGGAAACTCTTTTTTTTTTGTACTGGGATCTGTATGCTTATAAGAAAATCATTCTGTCTTCTTAGACACATACTCAATATTGCTGCCAATTGTCAATGTGTTTGTAGCTTCAAAATTTTTGTTTATCACTTACATACATGAGTATGTATATAATTTTGTATCAACATACAAATATGAAATCGAGGGTTAAGTGTACACACTTGGTTTTGCTCACGTAGTACATACCTCTAGATGATAAACCGGCAAAGTAAAAAGTTGTTTTCATCGCCAGCTCGCAAGCATTTAAAATCAGAATATCTTGAACATTCGTACAAGACACACGTCAATTCCTCAAGCCAAGCAAATTTAATAAAATTTACAAAAATCAAGTTCTACTAAGAATTATTCTAAAATTTATTAATTAAAAAAAAATAAAATTCAATAAAAGTTAAAAATAATTTGTGTAAAGCGACAAAAAACACAAAAATTGAACAAATAACTCAGTAACTGGGTCACTTTATGTGAAAACAAGTGAAGCTAATTAAAAACAAGCGTTTCTTACCTTAAACAAAAAAACTTTTTTAATTAAAATTCTTTAAAGAATAAACAATAATAAAATTGAGAAAACAAATACTTTTTAAAAGAAACATTCCACATACTTAGAATTCTTAAATGCGACTATGCAAATATAATAAAATAAGAATTGAAAATAAGTTGTGAAAAAATTCAAACTTTATCAAATACAAAGTAATACGCAGTAGATTTTCAAGTGCTCTCCGCATCAAGTGAATTATTTTATACTTTCATCAATTATCTTTATAACTAGGTATGATATCATTAAATTAAATAAAATTATTATCTTAAAATTTACATATCGTTACCTTAACATAGAAAGGCCCAAACTATTTATTTTTTTTAAATCAAAATTTTTGCATTTTTCGAAGCAATAGATGTTTCTCTATCGAAATGCACAAATAACTCGATTTAAAAAAAAATAATAAGTTAGGGCCTTGCTAAATTAAGGTAACGATATGTATGTATGTATACTAAATTTTTTTTATATAATAACATTATAACATTTTCACTCTATGGCTGAATATGCGAATATACTATTGAAATTTGCATGTGTATCTTCAAAAAATAACATTCGATTTTGACGATTTCTTTTGTACTGCGTGGCATAGGTATTACTGAGCGCGATATGCATACATTTATACAAACATACATATTTCGATAAATTTCTATTTCCACTCCGTAAATATTTTATTATTTTAATTTCTCAAGGGAAAGGCCATGAGTTTGTATTAAAAAAGTATGACCCTAGGATTATTTATAAACATATTTTTTTTATCACACGAGCGATAAAATATAGTATGTATACCATGTCACCATGAACGAAAAGTCTAAAGAAAATCGATAAATTTTGTAAACGTGATAACACGTTTTTTGTACGAATACTACGTATGTATATTTATTTATGCAAGTGCGTCCCTCCCAACACGTTTAGAAAATTTATATGGGAAAAGCTCTCTGTTTTTATTTTTTTAAATGCTTTCTGTTTTTAGGTTCTTTTAAAAGTTTCTCTTTCTTCTTCTATTTTAAAATCATGTGTTATGAGCGTGTTATTGCAAAATTTTTTTGGTATTTTTCCATTGTTTTGTGGAGCAAAAAAAAATAATTTCAACGACTGAAACTTTCATCTTGAGAGTTTTAAAAACCTGAAAATTTACAAACAACTCATGTGTACATACTATACAAAGTTGTATGTACATATGTTTATTTGCTTTACTTGCTCATTTACTTGAACAACATCACAACTCAAAAAACTAGTTTTTAAGAAAACAAATTTATGTACATATATATTTAAAGTTTTAAATTTGCACACAATTTATAAGAGCTGAATACCCACCACTAAGAATTGTTAAGTGGTGAGTATAAATATATAATATAATTTTGCATTCGATACAAGACCACTTGCACAAGACTGTGAATTGAGCTAACATTTTTATTGAAATTATCAACTACTCATGTAAGAACTACGACTCCCACAATATGTTGTGAATTGAGACATTGTGCTAATGAATAATAATTTGTTGAGTTTCATGAAATTTCCTGCGTGTAAAGAAATCTCGATAAAAATTATTAATAATGCTATTTCATTAACTGAATGAATGTTTTTTCTCCCAGTGTTAAAAACACGACACAAAATTTCTTTATCAAATTAATAAATTATGTATTAAAAATTTATAAAGCTTGAAAAAATATAAAGTTTCAATATTCATTTATATACAAAAAATGCTATATTTACATTAAAAATCTCTGTAATATCATTAGCATATCAGCTGCTTAAATTAAATACTATTGGATTTCCGAACAAATTCCATTTTCTTAACTTATGAAAATAAAATGAATTTATTTGTATTATCATATATGCAATTTACGTCCATGTTTTTCTCACTTGCTGCAGTGAACCCTGAACAAAAGTGTGCCATTTTTTTTTAATTTTTTCAAATTATAATAAATTATCAAAAACACATTTTTTTACATTTCTTTTACGTCATATTTGTTTTAATAAAAATCTACGTATGTACATACATACATTTTTAAAATGTCCTTAAATTTGCCAAAATGAAATAAAAACTTCAATATATGTTTCTATTTTCAGATTTCAAAACAACAAGCTTCCAGTCCCAAAACTGGTTCGCCACCATTGGATAAACGTGTTTTGCAACCCAAACAACAGCCTAAACAGCAGCAAACAAAAATATCACAAAATAATCCAAAAGCACAGAATCAAGTAGAAATTCAACCGTCGACTTTAAATTCAACAAACACCACTGTAACCGAAAAAGCAACAAGCACAGCTGCTAAAAATACTAACACAAACGCACAGACTCTCACCAAATCCCAAGTGGGCAAACAAGTCGAGTCAACAACCATTGGTGAGTTTTCACGCACGTTATTTCTTTTAAAATACATGCATATACTAATAATGGAGAAATAGCCAAAGGGAACATTTTTGTAGAGCTATTTCATTTTAGCACCTATTTTTTTTTGTAGAGTTTCTTAGTGGTGTCCATGCTGTTTTTTTATTTCAGTTGCAATTGATTTCAATTACTTTTTTAAATTGAATAATTGGCAATAATTCCACAAAGACCTCTCAAATTGCTTGAAAATATAAAAATAACTAATTTTTTGTTGAAATATTTAACATTATTATTATCTATGTATGTATATTGAACTCAACCATACACCCATACATTCACATACATGTGTACATATTTATTATTTTATTGGACGCGTGTTAATTGAATGAGAGGTAGTATATAATTCCTATAAATAAATCTTTAAAAATACTTAAGAAAGTATTTTATTACGTCTCTTCTTTTACGATTATTAATGTAATGTTCCATTTCTTATCAAAATATTATTTATTCGTATTATAAAATGATTAACTTTCTCTATTTATTTTCTATTACTTTAAGTTGTTTCCAAAAGTGAAGCTAATGCTCCCGTTGTAAAGGATAAAAAGAAAGTTAATCAGAAAGTAAGTTTCACTTCGATTACAGCCGAGAATCTATAGATAGTTATTTGTGGCTTTATTTCTCTCCCTCAGGCTAGTGATTTCAGCAACGTTGGTGATTGGCCAATGCTAATTGGTGGTAAGCCAACAGCTAACGAAACAAAACGTTCAACAAAGAAACAACGTTCCAACGCTCAAAAAGAAGACAATACCTCAAGTAGCACAGGTATAGAATTAGTTGAAAATTCTAGTGGTGCTACAAGTGAAGTTAAAGTAACTGAGGAATCAACAGTTGCATCTGCCAGTTCGATTGCAAGCACAACTTCTACTGGAACAGTTTCTAAAGATAAAGAAAACAATGACCCCAAGTCCCTTAATGGCCAGACAGCTCAAGCCACAACGAGCAATAATGAAGCACCCTCTACCAGTAATGCAGGAAATGGGATCAATAAGAAAATTCCCAAACACAAGTGGAGACCTTTGCAAATCGATTTGGCAAAATCTAGTCGTTCCAAATCGATTGGCCGTCCAACACGCCGAGGAGTCGCGTCAACACAGCAACGTTATCATGAACGCTCCAGTCAAAGAGGCGAAGGCAACGTCCTGGAACGTCGCTCAAATGCCCACAACAACTATGAAATGCAACGTGAACGAAATGTCGGTGGCAACAAAAGGTCTGGCGGGGCTAATGAACGCGTTGATTCCTGGCGTAGCGGCAGCGGCGCCGAACGCTCGTCTGAACGAGAATACGAACGTCCGATCCGTACGCAACGCCGCTACCGCACGTCATACCGCGGCAGCAGGCAAAGCCGCGGTGGATTCTCCAGATCGGGACCAGGTCGTCCGACAAATCGCATACCACGCCATTTGTTAGCCAACAGCGAGTTCGCAAATTATTTGCCAGCGGATGCTGCTGGTACAGATCAATCATTTGTCCTTATGGGAACCCATTATTACGGACCTATGCCTTCTGCTTATATTGAAATGGATGCTCAAAGCGTCAAAGAAGCTATTAAAAAGCAAGTGTAAGTAATCGAGAATATACACATTTCTTTAAAAGAACTTTCCATAATGAAATAAAATGTTTCTTTCGTTTAGTGAATATTATTTCAGCGAGGAAAATCTTACTGGCGACTTCTTTTTGCGCCGCAAGATGGATGACGACGGTTGCATCCCAGTCACTTTAATCGCTTCGTTCCATCGGGTTCTGGCTCTATCCACTGATGTCGCTTTGATCATTACAGCCATCAAGGAGTCCGATAAAATAGAACTTCTTGAAGGCTATAAGGTGCGCACAAAAACAAATCCAACAATATGGCCTATCAAAGATGTGTTGGAGACGATTGCAACCCAACCATCGGGCGCCTCAGCAGTAAACCCCACTAAAAGTGTTGCTGAAACTACCTCAACTACTACAGATACCAATCAAAGTGAAAGGGATGAAACATCTCTTGATAATTCGGAATCGTCAGACAATAAAACAGCTTTGACAAGTGACGACACTGCGGTCAAAAGTGCTGTTGATTCAGCCGCTGTAAAATCAAATACCTCGCCTATAATAACTTATGTACCCGAAGTGCCTCTGCCACCGATACTAACCTCGCCCATGGCCATGAAGCCACTGAGCTGTATACCCCCACCACCGGTACCACGGAATTCGCATAACCTTTTACCCACCATGTTGTTACAACAGGAGAGGCAAACACCTGCCGCCGCTCTTAACACAATTAGTGCTCTCACTAAAAAGGTGGAAACAGGCCAGGAAACAACGGGTGGAGCGGTGGCTCAATTGGCGGATCATTTAAGTGGACTAGCAGAAAGTGTTAAGACACAAGTTGCGCCAAAAACCACTTCGACACCAGTAAAGGAAATACCAGGTGGCCGTGAAGCCAAATTCAATGAGAAGCTCTCTTCTGCTGATGACACCACAACGGATGCCGAAACTGCATCTGAAGGCATGTGGAAAGAGGTAAAGAGACGCTCTAAATCAAATGCTAATAAAGATACTAAATCAGCTACCAACTCAACACAAACGTCATTACAATTGCCACTCGACTCTTCTGCCACTCCCACTACCACGTTCACTTCAATCATACCCAATTCAAACTCTTCCAATTTTTCCATCAATACCAATTCATCCAACTATAATAATTCACTGTCCAACACCAATAAACCTATTGCCATAAATGTTACCACTTCATCAATTGCTTTCTCTAATGCCAACAACAACAATAACAACACCACCACCACCAATACAACAACCATCAATTCTTCCTCTGCCTCTTCAAAAACAGCAGCATTCTCCACCGCGACCGCTGGCCAACATCATGGCGAGAAGGAAGAACTAGATTTTCAATTTGATGAAGAGCTAATGGATTCCATTCCTGCCACTGGACGTGTCAACAACTTCACAGAACATTATTCTGATGATGATGAATCGGACTACGAGTTTGCCGATCGTGATATTAATAAACTGTTGATTGTTGCGCAAGTACAACGTGCCCCCAAACATGAGGGCTACGATCGTACAGCTGACTATACATCCCGAACAAAAATTACTCAGGATTTGGAGAATGTCATTAACGATGGCTTGGCCAACTATGAAGAAGACTTGTGGGTTACTGGTAACAATTACCGCACAGTCAATGTGATCTCACAAGAGGATTTCGAAAAAATGTCCGGGAACCAAAAGCCCCAACAGCAACAGAGACAACAACCGCCCCCACCACCTCCACCCGCCTACGACGACGAAGACTTGAACCAAACCTTAAATTCGACAATGAACTCGACCCTGAACTCCACAATCAAGTCACGTCGCGCCCGTTTCTATGCTGCACCTAACACACATTCACTTGACTTACGTACACCACGTAAACGCAAAACCCGCCACTCATCCAATCCCCCAGTCGAAGCTCACGTCGGTTGGTTGCTCGATACAGTCGAACACAGACCACGTACAACTTCAATGGGTTCATCGGCGGGCACTTCGCCTACAACTTCCTCATACGGCTCATCTGTTCCACAATCGCTTCCCGTCTTCCAGCATCCATCGCACTCTCTGCTCAAAGAAAACAATTTCACGCAACAAGCATATCATAAATATCACTCGCGATGTCTCAAAGAGCGTCGTCGTTTGGGCTATGGACAGTCACAGGAAATGAACACTCTCTACCGTTTCTGGTCATTCTTTTTGCGTGAAAATTTCAACAAAACCATGTACAATGAATTCCGTTCTTTGGCGTTAGATGACGCCAGTCATGGTTTCCGTTATGGGTTAGAGTGTTTATTCCGTTTCTTTTCGTATGGTTTGGAAAAGAAATTCCGTCCACACATCTACGAAGATTTCCAAGAAGAAACAATGGCTGATTATGAAACTGGTGAGTTCAAACTTTTGCTATTTTGTAAATCAATGTGACTGATATATGAATGTATTTTTGTTTTGATTTTTAGGTCAACTGTATGGCTTGGAGAAATTCTGGGCTTTTCTAAAATACTACAAAAATGCCGATAAACTGCAGGTGCAGCCTAAATTAGCTGAATATTTGAAAAAATTCAAAACCATTGAAGATTTCCGGGTTGTTGAACCCGAAATCAATGAAATGTTGCAAGGTGTGGGCAGTTTGAATCGTGGACGCAACTTGCAACGTCATCGTAGTGTATCGGAAAGTGATGGCACCAAAGTAATCGTAGCGGGCAGTGGCCGTAGGCCTAATACTACCATAACTAATCGCAGTGATTATGTGGGCAATAGACATCATCAGCAGCCGCAACAGCAAAACCATTACCAACAACACAACAGCTACAATCAAAACAATAACAATCGCAGACGTACTGGTTCATTTGGAAGTAGCACTGTGAGAGTACGTAGCGGTTCTGTGGGTAATAAACCACAAGTTGCCAATCGCAATTATCGTTATGGTTCGCCCAATGAAATGAGACGTAGTGCAGGGAGTGGAAACGGCAGCAATACTGGTTTAAATAGAAACTATAGACAGAATCAATATCAACAGCAACAACATCAACAACAAAAGCCAAAGTCATCGGTTATAAGTACACAGCAACAACAGCAGCAACAGCAACAAAAAGATGATAATAAACCGCAGACATCCAATGAACAACAGCAACAACATTCACAGCAAAATAAGAAGTCGTTGACAACGTCTGTAGCGGCGGAAAATTGAAAAAATTCATTTGTTCCTCCTCTACTTGAATATTAAATATTACATATTATTATCTATATTTTTTGATTATGCTTTTCTTTCTTTATTAAATAAAATTAAGTGCTATTTTTATGCTTAGCTTATAATGCTAAAATATTTGCTCTATTATTCACTTTTTAATTTTCCTTACACTTTTTTAATTCTTTAATTTTTATTTTTTTTTGAGTATTTTCAATATTTGCGCAAATTTAATTGAAATACTGGTAGTATAGCATTTTATAATTAAACATAAACATATAATACTTTGAAAAAAAAAAAAAATTACTAAATTGAAAGTAAGTAAAGTAAATTTAACGAAAAACTTTAATCGAACAAAATTATGAATATATATTTTGTATTAAATACTTGTTGTATTTTGTTTTCTGTATGTAATTTATTATAGACATTCTTATATCCAATTATTGCCAACCAAAAAAGAAGAAAACAAAATTTGAAAATGCTCAATAAATTTGTTGTTTTTCCTATTATTTCAATATATTATTTAAAACACTTTATTAATTTAATATTATTTTTTCGTTGTTATTAAAATTAAATACACAAATAAAAAAAAATAAATATAATATAATTATATTTGCTAAAAGTGACTTTAGACTTTATGATATAACTATAAATTAAAAAAATACATTATCTTAATAAAAAAATCCCAAAGGGCCGAGAAAACAAAACAAAAAAAAATTAAGTTGTGTATGTATTTTTTAACCCAATGGAGATATGCAGCCAACGATTTATTTGACAGAATTATTCTTGATTTGATTTTAAATATTTGTAAAACTACTTACATAAATTAAAGGAATTGTGAAGGGTCTTGTGTAGATTATGAAATAAATTATTTATTTTTTTTATGTCACAGAGTTCAATACCGTTCGGAAACGGAATTCAATCCACCTCAAGATGTCAAGCCCTAGCTGAAGAATACCCAGGCATACCAGCGCCCCCGACAGCCTGTACACATCTGACAAGTTTTCGCATTTAAGTTTTCTTTTTTAGACAACATCTGCTACAAAAACGAGATGGATTGAATTTCGTTTTCGAACGGAATTGAACTCTGTGACATGGCCGAATATTAAAACTTAAAATAACTAAAAAGAAATTAGTATTGGAGCTTAAAAAAGAAAGAAAAGAAAAATGTATCAACTAACAAAATTCGTTGAAAATTGTTTATCATTTTTATAAAAAAAAATTGGTATTGAAAATACTGGTTATTTAATTTTTTTTTATCAAAGAATTTTATTTAAGAAATATTACTAGAAAAGAAACACTAATAAACAATTATTAGACTGTGTAATCTGTTTATTTTTTAAATCATGTATAAATAATATTACAACAATGACAATGTCTAAATTAGAAATACATACATATGTACATACATATGTATGTATGTATATGCAAGCGTGGAAGTTTCTAAGTCGTGCTGTAAACTGGATTCCCCGAACAATGTACTTATTAATAATAAGTGTAGGGGTTACGAGTTCGGTTTCCCCCCGAAGATTATCGATGTTTGTATAGTCGATTCAAAAAAGTTTCACAGCTTTTGTTTAACGTTAAAAATTAATGCTAATGCTTAATTGTCTGCTATGACACAATTTAAAGGTATATTTCATAAAAGATGTTAGTCAAATAAGTCTAAGTTTTCAATATTTGTAAATTAAGCGAATAATATTATCAATAAGAAAATAGTCAGTGGGAGTTTCAAGATTATTTTTTAAATTTCGAAAGTATTTTTTTCATTCGATGATCTTATATTTTTTAATACTCAAATATTTAAATTAATCCAAGTTCGCTTTCCGAGTTCGATTTTCGGATTTTTACAAAATTTTGTTTTGAAACAATTTAAAAAAAAAATATTTATTTTTATGTAACGAAATCTAAATGCTGTTTGTTTTTAGTTTTTGAAGTAGTAAGAAGAAAAAAGATTTTTATTATTATTAATACAATACAAATGTTGAGAAACGTAAAATGTTACCATCGTAAATAAATCACAAGAAATGGCCAATATAACATATTTTTATTTAAATGCTTTTATTAATTTAGTTTTGAAACTCCAAATTAAAACTTAAACAAAACATTTGGTATACTAATTATATTGCCGATCATAAAGTTACAAAGAAGTAAAAGGAATAGCAAAACAATCGATAAAAATGATTTTATTAATGAAAAAAATATTTGTAACGCAAAGTAACGTTTTGCAGGCTTATTCAACTTTAACAAATAAAAAAATTTTCCTCATCTTTGGAAATAAAAAAAATTAGTTTAAAAATATGTATGCACAAATATGTAAATGCATATAGGTTGGCTGCTTTTTAATAAGCTTCTCTTTTAAAAATCATGTATCGTTTTTTAATGAAAATATTTTTAACAACATGTCCTATAATTTTATATTATTTTTTTAATTTTAATAATGATTTTATTTTTAAACACAATTAGAAAATAAACCGCAAACAATTAAAGTTAAATAAAAATAAAACAAAAAAAATCAATAAAAATAAAATATTTCTCAAAATTATTACATACATACATATATTATAAAGCAAGAAAACCACTACATAATATTATAAAATAAAACAATTACTAAACAAACTACACCATACAAATAAATATTTATATGAAAACACAATGAAGAAATAGAAAGCAAAAACCGATAACAATGAATTAAATATAAAATATATATTTAAAAGAAAAATATTGACAAAAAAAAATGTGCAGCCCCAGTGCCAAGCTTAATAGAAATTTTCAATTTATATTTTCTTACCAAAAATTATAAAAAAAGAAGAAGTAAAAAAGAATTTTAATTTATATAGAAGAATGTAAAGAATATTTTTTTAATGATGAATTTTTTCCTTTTGTAAATATTTTATTTTTTATAATATTAGTTACATTGAAAAACACACACATGATTTGATTATTAATTCTTAATTCTGAATTTTGTTATTAGTGCATTAAGTCCTACTTAAAAAAAAATATTAAAAAGAAAAATAAAAAAAATTCTTAATGATCGGAATTTAATTTGTTCCGATGCAAAAACCTAAAAACAAAACAATTTTTTTTTGTTCTGCTTTAAAATTATATTCATGGAGTGAAATTTGATAATGCTGCATAAGCAATTTTTGTATCTTCACAGCCTTATTTTGACTAAGCGCTAATTAAACGATATCAAAAACGTTCGACTAGTCGCACACTCACATTTGAAACAACAACAAAATGTGAAAATTGGTTTTTGTTTCGAATGTGATTGTGCGACAAGTCGAACGTTGTCGACATCGTGAAACTGACCCTAACATCTCCCCCAGAGTTTATTCCACATTAATTGTTCCCCCTTTTTAAAAAGCCGTTTTCAAGCTTTCAGTTAAACTAAAACAACTGGAAAAAAATAGTTGACTTCGAAAATTCGAAGTTTTTCCTGTAATTTTAATTTTAAGCTGAATCTGGGATAGTTGAATTTTATTTTCAGAAAAAAAATTTTAATTCCGTGAGAATTATTTCCCGGGGAATATTTAGAACTGTTCTGACATAGTGTGTACGTCTCCAGTATAAAATTTGTACAATTACGAGTAAATATAGTCGTGGCGATTTTTTGAGAGGAGGGTTGCTTACACACAAGTTCGTCGATTTCCCTTTTGAGGTTGCTATTAAAGTCCTGCACAAGACCATTTATAAGACATTTACAGAGAAATATTCTAAAACAAATGCTCAACAACACTGTTGGCAAGACATTTGTTTCAGTTATTTGTTTTGCCAACAGTGTTGTTTAGCGTTTGTTTTAGAATATTTCGCTGTAGTAAAGCATTTAAAAAATCTCTCGTTTTGAAAGGTCTTGTAAATGGTCTTGTGCAGGACACTAGTTGCTATTGATTTTTGCCCGAATTTCACGTTTGAAGTTTTGCATTTAATAAAATGTGTTAAGAGTTAGAGTTAGACATGCAAAGTTTACTTTACAAAGTTTTGAGTATGTTAAAAGAAAATGAGCTCTTTTCCCTTCTCGCCAACACACTCATGAAATACAGGGTTTCTTATGCTTTCTGTTATATTCAATACGTCTCAACCAACGAATTTCAACATGTTTAGAACATCCTATAATTTTTAACTGTTATATATTTGCTATTGTAGCAGCCAAAGGTTATCGAGAAAACAACTTGTGACGGACAGAAGGACATCGTAGCGAAAACAATAGAGTTTATTTTCATCTTTGGTGTACGGAACCCAAAAAAAAGAGAAAGACGAAAATGTTAGTCTTTTCCCTAGGAATTTTGAAGGGAGCTTGCACAAAAATAATAGTATTTTTAAAACTTAATTAAACAAGTTTGAGGCCCTCCATTATAACTTCTCATTAATTAAAGTGTGGATATCATTGGACAGATAAATAATTTTTGATTACTACAAGTTAACTTTAAGTCGAAAGGACCGAAAACAGCAGGTTTATGCTGCTGGTAAATTTTAAAGTTAACTTTAATTATTTGAAGCTTCTATATTTTTGGTTAAAATACTGTAACTTTCACAACTGCTTTATGTCAAATACGCAAACAAAGTCAATACAATATCAACAAATTGAGGCCTGTGTACTCGCTGGCTTTTGTGCTATTGAAAGTCTATTTCTGTTCCCTAAAGTCTAAAAAGTAGTATGAGCCTGTCAATAGCAGTAGTCAGTTGTTTTCCACAACATGTAGTCGATCCCCAATTTTTAATAAAATTAAAAATAAATAAAAAATTAATATGAAACTAAATTAACTACTCCTTATTTAGTAATTATTCTGATTATTCTTGAAGCAGGTCTGAGTTTATGGGTGAGGGAGAAGAAATAATCAAGCCTACCATGAAAAACAAGTGGAATATTTTTTACGTGAAAATTTTCATTCACCTTGAAAGGAAAAATGCTACCGTGAATCTCCCGTGAAATTTTTTCCTGCTATATGTTCCAGTGAATGCAAAAAGGGAAGACGATTAGTAAAGCTTTAAAAATTATTTGAAAATCAGACAAATTTAAGTTAAATAAAAATAAATACACACATTTTAGGTTCCAAATTAAAGTTTTTTAACTTTAAAGTAGTCTTTTTTAAATATTCTAGATGCAGTGGAAAACAAAATTGTTTAGTATACCACCGCTGTGCACCGCCATGAAATTTACTGTGTGTGAACCAAAGCGATTCATACTCCCCGAAAAAAGGTTTTGCAGGGAATTATTGTTAAAAAAACGAACTTTTTTATTTTATTTTTCGTTACTATTTTGTTACTCTAATTGTTCACAATCGGAGAATTATTTGGCCAATTCGAAGAACTATTTCGCCACCACCAATTCGCACGATATGTCGTGCTACAGTTTAACTTTTGTTTCCCTTAGGAATTCAGTTAATATCTTGTAGTTGTTTGCCGTTTCTTGTTTGAAGAATTCTGTAATGTTCACATGTTTGAGTAAAAGTGGATAGATATCCCACTCTGATGCCTTGAAAATGTTCGCATTCAAATATTACGTGTGAGTCATCCTCTGTTTCGCCGCAGTGATCACATATATATGTCTGGTTCTATCACTCGTATACTTGTGCCCATTTTAGCCATAGTTTGTCTTCGATTATGTTAATTGCGTCTTTTGCAGATAATTGTACCTGAAGTTCTTGTCCTATTGTGAGTGCTTCATTTGCTCCCCTGTCGGCTATATCATTCCTTATGATGTCCGAATGGCACGGTATGTTTCTGAATCTTTGTCGTTTATCATGCTGTGAATTTTTCTGATGAGGAAATCATCACTTATACCTCTGACTAATGCAAAGCATCGTGACTTACTATCTGTCAGTATCGCCACCTTCATTTCTCCAGCGTGTTTTATAGCTTTTGCCAGTAGCTCCGCTGTCATTGACGACACTCTGTGTCCAATTTTGAAACGCCTGAATTGTTCGCTCACGTCATGCTAGAACACAGTCCCAGTGGTTTCTACTCCCACCGAGCCATCCGTGTAGTAAATTTCATACTCTTGTAGTTCATTCAGTTTTTCCCACATCAAGGTGTTAATCACATCTCGGCTGGCCACTTTTTTGCTTCTATATATTCCTTTAAAGAAATCTGTTACTATTAAAAGGTTTGAAGAGAGTCTATTGTCCCCTCCACCTTCTTGATCATTAACATTATTTCCCTATATTCAGTATATGTCCTGGCATAGCTTGTTCTTGGGTTGTAGTCCCATTGTAGAAATGTATTTACAATCGGCAGTCCGAAGGTGAAACATTTCACCATCTCACGTGCTGCTGCGAGTTCCAGTCTATATTTCATTGGCACTTTTGCTGCCATCTGGTATAAAATTTGTACAGGGGTTGACTTCAGCAGTCCCAAGGCTCCCCTTAGGCAGTTATCATTTTCAGGGCCGTCTTCCCTATGTTGGCAAAGGAGGCCGCTGTTGCGTATTAAATTTTTGCTCTGATATATGCTCTGAAGACTTGTAGTGAACGTGCGGGCTGGACAATATACGTGCATCCCGCAATTAATTTGCCAAAACTACAGGTTCGTTTGATTTTGTCTAATATCATTTTTACGTGTTCTGCTGGTGAGTTGTTTCTGTCAATAATTCTAACTAGGTACTTTATATTCCGTGTCTGTTATTTCTAGGCCCTCAGATACTATACTAGACTATACTAGATTTTTCGGGGTTGATTTTCATGTTGAGGTTTTTGGTAATGGTCAGAAAGTCGTCAATTGTTCTTTGCAGTAGTATGTTCTCTGCCGAATGCTAATATAAAGCAATCGTCAGCAAATTGATACAAGACACACTCGTCGTCCGTAGTTTCATATAGTGTAATTTAATGGAGGTTAAACAGCAGGGGGCTGATGGCGCTGCCCTGCATTAGTCCTGAAGTCAAAGGTATTGTGGCTTTACCCAGCGTCAGTGTCCTATCTTTTAGTATGTTGTATATCCATTCAATGGATATTCAGTATTTCGATGTCCACTTTTTCGTAGACTTTTTACAGGTCCACGCAGGCTCCCATAACATCGTAACCTCTGTCTCTACTAAAGTAGACGGCATTTATTAAATCATTTAGCACTGTGAAGTGAAGTGGTGTTTCCTAAAAGAGTAACATCTTTCAGGCAGTAATTTATTCGTTTCTACAAATCTCCAGTCCAGTTTTATTCTTATGAGTCTTTCTGTGAGTTTCAGAAGGGTGGACAAAAGGCATATTGGCCTATAGTTTTCTATTCTGCTCAAGTCCTTATTTGCATTCGGCATTGGGCGAATCCTTATATTTCTCCATTCGGCTGGTATCGCTACTTCTAGCCATAAACTCACTAAAATTTTAAAAAGTGCTTGTTTTTCCTCTTCGGGTATTTTTTTGAGTATTGCGTAAGATATTCCATCTTCGCCCCTGGCGGATTTGGAATTTCGGGATTTAAATATTTCAAGAAAGTTCTCTTTGTTAAAAACAGGTTTGTCCTCACTTATGTATAAGGACAGTATGAGGATATTGTCTGTCAGTATTTGTCTGTCAGTATTTGCGGGCTTGTAATTTCTTTCTAAAATTTGGAGGTATTGGGTATTTTGCTTTTCGTCCCAGGAGTTGTTAGTATTTTTCGTGCATCCGATTTTTTTTAAATTTGCCAGCATGGTCCACATGCCAGAGCTTGATTTTGGCAGTGATACTTCTTATAACGCGTTGCTGAATTTTTTTCTTCTCCTTTCTTTTATGTGGTTTTTTAATTCATTTTCTGCCTGCGAACAGTTTTGTAAGTTCTCTCGTGTACTGTTGTGATTATATTTCTACCTTTTTGCATTACGTATCCTAAATAGTCTGCTGGTCTCGTGCGACCACCAGCACTTAGAATTTCTTTCCAGTTTTGTATTTTTTTCAATTGTGCTTTTTTCCAAGGCTGTTTTAATGTTAACATATAAAGCCGATATGTTGTCACCCAATTTTACAGTGGCCAGTTGCCTACTTAGCTTCACGTGATCTATCCTGACCGTTTTTTCCTCTTACATAACCCTGCCGAATTTTCTATAATTATGGGGAGGTGATTACTACCTGTTATTTTCGCCCCTGATACGTTCCACTTGAGATTCATATTTCCTTCGTTGACAAATTTGAGGTCTAAAGCCGATGATGTGTTGCCCGTAATGAATGTGTCTTAGCCGTTATTGAAACAGCTGAATGCCTGATCCATAACACAGTCCTTCAGTAATACACCCCTCCCATCTGCGTCAAGGCGGCCCCACAGGGGTGACTTCGCATTGAAGTCGCCACAAATGATCGTCGGTAGTGAATTTCCGTTGCATATACATATGTTATATATCGGATGGTAATAATCGCGATATGATTGAAATTTAGTGCACGACTTTTAATCATAAAAGATGTTTATTATACATAAAAATGGAACAATTAATACTATTATCAATACATAAGAAAATGATGTATTAATATCAGGAATCTAATTAATAATAAAAAAGTATACATATATAAAAGTAGTTTTTCTATTGTCAATAAATATAAAGGTGAACTATGTTAATATACAAAATGCTACAATTCTCCCTCACATAACAAGAACATATATCAGTATCTTATATAATCATTATGATAACGAGGTTGCCTCTTCTGTCGACCAGATGTACGTGGGAGTGCCGTTGCTGTAATCTCATCTTCGATATTATCCAAAGTCGACTGTTGTCTTTCTATTGGTATTTTTGTCGTTGTTGTATTATCATCTTCGGTATGATCTAAATCTGCCTGTTGTTGTTCTTTTGGTGCTTCTGTTACTTCTGTATTCTCATCTTCGGTATTATCTAAATCTGGGTATTGTTTTTCCTTTGGCTCTTCTGTTGTTTCTGTTGGCGTGGTACTAGGGGCTGAAGTATTATGTGAAAATATCTGGCAAGGAAGGTAAGGCAATAAATTTGAATGTGGAAAAATTCGTTGACCTTCTGGACTTTGCTTTGAATCGGCCTGTCCGCCATTTGTATATTCGTAGGACGCAATTGATCTATGTGACGTTTGAAGATAAAACCGTTATTAAGACGAACCAAGTTTTGTAGAAATAATGCCAAGTTTCCATGATGGTTTATTTAAGATATAGTATCTAGCTTGAACACGATCTCCCTCACTCAGCTGTCTTACTATTTTTTCATGAACTGCACCAACAGAAACTATTACAGGCTTTAAAGCATCAAGTTCAATTCTGATCTGCCTTCCTAGGTACTGCTCAGATGGCGACTTCCCATTTCGTAGTGGTGTTGCCCTATAACGAAAAAGAATCGCTCGAACTTTTTTAGGAATAGTTAATGGATCGTCTGCCATAGCTGCTAAGCGTTTCTTTAGTGTGTGGACACTCCGTTCAGCCAAACCGTTTGTTGCTGGATGGCCAGGGGCAATGAATTTCTGAAAAATTCCACAATTCTTGCAAAATTTTAAAAATTCGTCAATTTTGAAAATAGATGCATTATCGGATACCATAACATCTGGATATCCATTTCTAGCAAAAATGTTTGACAAAAGCTCTATTGTTGAAGTTGAAGTTGAAGTTGGTGCTGAGGAACACACGCCCACTTCTACCCATTTAGATTTGGAATCAATGACTACCAGGAACTGATGACCCTGATAAGGTCCCGCGTAGTCAATATGAATTCGCTGCCAGTTTTCTTGTGGCTCCTACCACGAATGTAAAATTATTTTTGGGGGATTATTTTGCATAGAAGCACAAGCAACACAAGAACGCACGTGCATTTCAATATCTTTGTCTATTGATGACCGGAAAACATACCTCCTAGCTAATTGCTTCATTTTGGTAATGCCCAAATGTGTGTGGTGAAGTTCGTCAAGTACTGCTTGTTGAAGTGAACATGGAATCACTACCCTTTTATCCTTGAACAAAATGTCTGAATCAATCTTATATTCGGTATCAGCCACATTTGAAGTACGTAATTTTGTAATTATTTTCGATAGTTTTTCATCACTTTTTGTTGCGCCACGAATTGAATTAAAGTTTAGAGTTGATGAATTTATTTGTAATAGTGTTGAACTGCAAATAGAATGTACTTCTTTGCCTACGAAATGGATAGAAGAAAAGCTTGAAAATAGAGGAGGCCTCGACAAACAGCCCACGTTAATGTTTTCTTCACTTTTTTTGTAACAATTTCATAGTTCTATCCAGTTAGAAAAGCTGCGTACCTCTGAAGCCTTGTGAACGTCATGCATTTTGATGGAAAATACGTGATAACGGCTGATTGTCTGTAACCAGCTTAAAAAATCTACCATAGACGTATTCGTGGAAATGTTGAATTGCATACACTATTGCCAAAGCCTCTCGATCCAGCTGGGAATAATTTTGTTCTGCCGAAATTAATGATCTTGATGCAAAAGCAATGGGTCTTTCCTCACCATCAATAATGTGAGACAATACACCCGCTATTCCTGTTGGACTTGCATCACATGCAATTTGAACCTGTAATTTAGGGTTAAATGGCATCAAAACATGATCACTGTGTGTTCATAAATACAGCAGAGTTATTTTTGGCAATGCGGCAAGTTCATTATTACAACGCAATTTTTTTCATTGTGCAACATCTGTCAAATTTGTGAATTGCTTTCATTTATGATTCTTTTGTGCTTTGGTATATTTTTTATTAATAATTGTTTATCTAATTTTTCGACCTTTTATATACATATGTTCAATAAAACTATTTTTTTAAGCTTTAGTTCAGTAAATTTCATAAATTTCTTTCTATTTTTATTTTTATATCGATATTTTTTTTCTTGAATCCTGAAGAAGTTAACCAAAGGTTAACGAAATATCGATATAAAAATAAAAATATAAAGAAATGTATGAAATTTATTGACCTAACAGTACGAATAGACGAGCAATTTTTATTTCTGAACATAAGAAATAACGTCGTTAGAATGACGTAAGAAAAAAGTTTGTATTCAAACTTATTTTAAGGGGTGGCTAGACGTATAATGTTAAAAATCAAAATTTGGGTAGTCGTATGCATACAAAATGCGCGTTTTAAGTTTTGATTTTTTAATAATTCTGCAACAGAACATATATTTTATGCTTCTGCTTGATTTTTTTTTACAATATTTTATAATTATATTATAATATTATTATTATACTATTATTTCTAGTTTCCCGCCATTATTTTCTACGAAAAAAGGAAATTTTACAGCTTGTGTTCTAACATAATTGTTCAGACTTGTGTTCGAGCAATTATTTGCAAACATATGTTCGAACACTAACATTTACGGTTTACACAGTAATTTTTTGTGTTAGCAACAGAATTTGACAATTGCCAACACAAATATTTCCAAACTTATGTCTCGTGTAATCTCACTGTAAAGCTTAAATAAATAGTTTTATTAACAATGTTTTAATTTGTATTATAAGCCAATTCGAAAGCAGTTTTTATGAGAATAGCATATGATTGCTGTAATTTAATTTTACAAAAGTTATATTTAATGACACAAGTAAAAAACTTTTGCGCGTTCCTAAATGGATTAAGTGACTACACTAATTGCCAAAGCAGTGTTGCCAAAAAGTATTGCTTTGCCTTTTAAATGAATATCTTTGCAGTGTTGAATTTTAAACTGAATTTATGAAGTCAGCCACTGTCATCAAGTAATCGGTGTGGAAACTTCACTCATCTCTAATTCCAACTCTACAGAAAAAATAAAAAATATTTTTTTTTATATTTTTAAGACAGTAAAAAACGCCTTTTTTGAAATATGTAAATTTTTTTTGATATAATTCAATCAAATTAGATATAAGAATTTTATAATTTTGTATTTGAAAAAAAAGAAATATACATACATACATACATATATAAGAGTGGAAATATAAGAAACACCCTTGTATAAATTAAAAATACTAAAAATTAGAATGAGTTTAACGAAAATATTATTAGTTTAATAAAAAAAGAAGCAGGAAGTAAATTATAATATACTACATACTTGCAAAAAATATAAATTAAAATATAAAATATAAATGATTAACAAATAAACATTATTTATCTAAAAACATGCATACTTATACATACATACATACATATATAAAATATTTCTTAAATATAAACTGCTAAAGATTGTAAAACAAAAAACTTTGAAAAAATTTAATCGAAAATAACTGATAGCAACTTATAAAATATTAAATAAAAAAACCTTAACGATATATAAATTTGTTTTATTTAAAAATAATACATCATTTATATATCGCTTATTTACTGAAACAACTTCATAGCTAAAAAAGGTAGTTTGCCAGAAAACGAGTTTAAAGTTTTTAATTTACAGGCAACTTAATGCAGAAAGAAAATTTTATTATACATACATATATACAGTCGTTAAGCAGATCTGGGTCGGGGAACATCTCTCGCGTCATCGTAATTACTTCTTAAGTGCGGTCAGACTTGTGTGTGTTGTTTGGCCCTTTAGAGTTTTTCGTCTCGCTCGCACTGGTTGACTGATCTGCCACGGATAACCGTATAATCTTGCGGTTTTTTGTGGAATTTCGTTAACAAAAACGTTGCCTACTTCCTATGTGAAGGCATAGGTCGTGTACAGTCAGTCACAAAACCTTTTAAAATACTGTTAATACCATCTTGGGCATATGGTCTACGTTACTCTACCCATATTGCATTAATATGTTTAATAAATAAATAAATATACATACATATATGTATATTATATTTTGAGTAAATGAGCGATATGTGTTATGAAATTTTATGAATTTTGTTGTTGGAAATTGTTTTATTTTCTTGTCGTGTACTATAGGTTATACATTCCATTTCAGAAGAACAACATATTCACCCCTATCGTGATCAGTTTTGCCCTCGAAATATTTTCCCTTTTCCCCAAATTGCAATCGTGAATAATTTTTACCCTTAAATGTGTTCCCTTTCTTGATTCCCCTTATCGTGAATTATACTTTTCACGTGGACTTTTCACTTTTCACTTTTCTCTTGGTTTTGTTCACTTTATTTTTTGCATGCGAACCGAATTAATACACTGTGTAATTTCAATATTATACTAGCAATTACATATACATACATATATTAAAAGTTATAAATAATTCTTTTTAGGGCAAGATCAATAAATAATGTCCACGATTAATAACAATAATTCCTTGGCACATATTTTTTCAAATTGATATATCAATTTGATATACAATCATTTCTCATATTCCGTTTCATTAAGAATTTACGTTAAATAGCTGATGTTAATAACAATCTCTACCCAAGTAGATAGACTAGGGTGTTGATGAAGTGCGTGGCTGCACAGAAAAATATCGGGTTTTTTCCATAACTAGCTAATAAAGTCTAGTTTAATTTTTCTTCTCTTCTTAGAAACTCACATTAATTAGTAACAATATTTCATTCAATAAGAATTGAGATTACTGAACTTCAGCCCGATTAAGAAATTATTTCTGATTAAAATTCATTACAGTTCTGTCTAACACATGTATATTAATTGTATAAAAAGTTATAATTTAATATCGAGAGACTATATTCAAAATACATCAACTCAAAAAAAGCTAACTTTTCAGTAGAGCAAAAAACCTAGTTAATTCGCTCATTGTTTTAAAAATAAATGATGTGCCTTCCATAATATGCTTTAAATATGCTTACTAGGGTTTCTAATTTCCCGGACTTTTCTGATTCCCGGGAATCGAGAACAAGAATGTTATTAGTTTTAAATTATTTTCGCGAATAACATAATAAGGTTATGTGAAAAAATTTTCGTACTAAAGCCTGGTACTCGTTCGAAGTTGCGAAAAACCTTGATTATTTCGCATGAAAAATTCGACATGTACTAAATGTAGCCCAACTCACGGTTTTTTTTTATAAATTTCTTGCTTTTATTGCTTGAAAGTATGCAACATTGTTAAAATTTCATGCGAAAAAAGCACTACTCATATTGTTTTGCAGCTAAACTAAAATGATGCCAGACTAATTTTGCATGGAAATACATGACTTTACGTGTTTTTCACAACAAGAACAGAGTACTACTTTTGCGAATTTATTTCGCAAATATTTCATACCAAATACTTTTATATGTAGTTTAACAGCATTTCACACGAAATTTTCAACAGAGTATCAGGCTTAACACAGTTATATTCACGATTTAAAAGAATTATAAATGAGTATTTATTATAATTCACAATTAATAATTTCAGAAAATAAACCTGGATTCGAAAATACGCTAGCAAAATTGATATCAAGCTCATGGAAACAGCGTGCGAGGTAAAAAAGAGTAAAAACTAACTACACAAAACAAGAGGTAGGGACGACCTACGCGCGTTTGCAAGGTTGCCCAACACGTTTCTGACGTCATGAGACGTGTCGCTTTCAAATGAGACGTGTCGCTTTCAACACGCTCAGTGATAGTACACCAAAGATACACGTATTTAAATCTTTAAAATGGCTCTCCTGAACAAAACCAGTTTTTACCCTTAGGTCCCTTTCTATCTTGCGCGTCACATATAGAGAATATTGGACGAATATTTTATTTTGGCCTAAATGTAGGAATTTTTTATTATCATATTGTATTTTTTGTGCATAAATTTTGAAATAACTACACCCAAAATGTATTTTTGCTCATAAACCAATTCAAAATTTGTTTATGTTCGAAATTACATAGACTTTTATCTAATTATTTTTGTATCACAGTGCCTGTCTTTGGATCAGATTTTCCCCCTATTCTTCTAAGGCCAAGCACCTCAGGAAATAGAAAATGAGCATCTACTAAACAATGATTTAATAATTAAAGATATTACTTATACCTATTTAACTTAAATCTTATTAAACTCCATGAGTGCAGAAAATCCAAATACGCTTTGTGTGTTAAACTTGTATTATAAGATAATTTCTGAAAAACAGCATGACTTAGGCTGAGTTTAGATCTGGCATTTCTTGTGTGTCATTTGCCAAAAAAAAAACGTAACCAACTAATTAGTAATGAAAAACTGTTTGATTCAGACATGTATTTATTGATTTAAATAGTCTACAATAATTTTAGATTCTATAAAATTGTCTATTAATTATGTTAGAAACTGTTTAACTTAATAAATACATGTCTGAATCAAATAGTTTTTCATTAGTAATTAGTTGGTTACGCTTTTTTTTACGCTTGTGTGGCATTTGGCACACAGACGTAAACCCGGCCTTAATTTCGAATGCAGAAGTTGTCATTTTAAATAATTGAATACAAAAGAATTACATACATATGTCAAGTTTTAAGTTACCTACTGTAGCTGTTATTTTGTAGAAATAATTTTGGTTTAAAAAAGGTTTACAAACTAATTTTATATGGACATTTGTTTGCTAAACGTTTTGTAAGCCAAATTATTTTATTCTGAATAAGACCTAAAATGTTTTTAATTTATCTTTCTCTAAATTAAATTACTAAAATTTGTAGATTCTCGTATATAGAAAGAAAGATTAATTCATCGTTTAATCTGGGCCTTAAATTAAAAACAAAACAACTTTATTCGTTCATTTGATGAACAACAATATTTAGAAAACAAAACAAAAACAAATAAATTCATGTCGCTCATTTACTTCAATAGTGGCATAAATCAAAAAATGGGTTTTTTGAGTTAATAATGCAGAAAGATTCGGCATTTCATATATTATCTGGTGTAAAAATTTCATACAAATAGTAAAAAATATTTTATTTTGTACTGGTTTGCGTATTTTTATAAGATAGCATATTTTAGTCGATCAAAAACAAATAGTTTTTTAGAGTTAGCACATTTTGTCGGAAAAAATATATGATTTTTTTTAAATATGTTTATTTTTTAATCAACTTGTGAAATCTTTTACTCAATACTAGATATAAGAATTGAAAAGCTGCAAGAAAAAGCTTAAAATACCATAAAAAATAACTTAAGCCTGACTGAAAGCATCTGCCATCTCGAGGTAGTCAACTTTAGCACTCTCTAACTCACTCTCTAGTGTAAACAGGTCAGTCTTAGTTATCAATTTTGAAAGCTAATATCATTGGCTATATTCGGTTGATACATTATGTTTCTATTCGATTAACAACTTAAAAGTTATAGATACATTACCATTTATTGTATCAGAACCCCTATTTACTAAAATGTTAAAAGTGACCATATTTAAAAAACTAGCCATATGATAATAAAATCCATGCCAGATTCGTGTTCAGCATGCCAAATGCATTAATATATAACCTAGATTTATTATAGATTACACTTTTTTTTTCTAAATATTGTAAATTTACATGGGAGTTAGCATTTATTTTCACCAAAAGAAATTATACTTTGAGATAGCAGAATAAGAAAAATTGATATAAAACGAGAAAACATTAATTTTTTTGATTCGAAACTTTTGTTACAGATGAAGATTGTATAGGGGAGTTATTTGCCACCAGAAAATCATTTTGACCAAATTTGAGTTAACGTCTTTTTGAATATAGGCTCTCGATATACATATAACATTAGAGAATACAAATTTTAATCAGTTTCTTACATTTCAAATATATAACGTTAAACAATGCAACTCTGTTTACAGTGTAGACTTTGCTTTTGGCATTTCCTTTTATCTGACACTTAACAAATCTCCATATTTAGTTTTAGTCACAAAATTTGCGCGTAAGGTTTATAAGTAGTTAAAGAAGCTCGTGCAATTTCAAAGAAAAAAGTGAAATTTTTTATTAATTTAGCACTTCTTTTAATAATAAATATATTATTTAAGTGTTAAAGCTTATATTTTCATATAAATTATTTAAAGTTTCATGCTGATGTAAAGCAAATAAACAAATTAGGCCGGCTTCTTTTTTGTGTTGCAAAAATGTTGTGCGTTTGTGTTTTGTGTTGTGCCTTTATTTAGTGTTTGTAGCAGCCGTCCTTATATTTTTAAAATAAAAATAATCTATTCATTATTGTGAAGTTATTTCGAAATTATAAAAAAGCTAATAATAATAATAATAATAATAATAATAATAATAATAATAATAGCAAAAAGTATTGCTTGCAAGCTTTTGTTTTTGTTGTCGAGAATTCGATGTGAGTGGAGAGTTTTTTTTTGTTTTTTCTTGTGTTTCGTTAAAGAAAGCCAAAGTAAACAAAAGCAAATGCTGCATTTAATTGAGGAATATGGGAAGATTCATTCAAAACCGAATGAATACAACAATGTAAAGATAATTTATGGTGAGTTTCTAATTACTTTCTAGTTACAAATTTTGTAGAAATCTAATTGAATAATTTAATATTTTATATTCAAAAATATACAAATATCCTTCAGTAAGGGTACGACTGAAAATTATAATAGCCAATTCACAATCTTGTGCAAATGGTCTTTAATCGTGGCATGTGCAAAATGGTATATCACCACTTAACAATTCTTAGTGGTGAGTACGAATATACCATTTTGAACATGCAACGATGCAAGACCATTTACACAAGATTGTGAATTGTGCTAATGATTTTTTTTCATTTGCAAAGAACAGCCAACATAAAAAAATATAGCAGATTCAGATTAAGGCTAACATTTGGATTTTTGTATAGATCAAAAGTTGATACATAGTTAGTAATGCTAAAAAATATTAAGAAACCATAAGTTTATAAAACATTTTTTCATACAAACATTTGTTTTACAAACCTTTAGTAAAAAATAATTTTTATGAACAAAGCTTAAGACTTAAGTAGAACAAAAAATAAGCAAATTAACTAACATGTGCATAATTAGTAAAGAACAAACGACAATGGTAAGACTGTTGTAAATTTAGAGATGGCAAATTTGAGCTTTCATTACAAAACACTTTGCAGCAAATTTAAATACGACGAATAAAAAAATTAATAGTCATGGGCTTGTGGCAAAAATTACATAAAATTTACTCAATAGTAACAAGCCAAAAGAGTTTGTCTGAAGTAGAACAAAAAATAAGCAAATTAACTAACAGAAGCATAACTAGTAAAGAATAAACGACATGGTTTCATTACAAAACACCTTTCAGTAAATTGAAATACGATGAATCAAAACAATTCACATATTCCATTTGCAAAAAAGTTTCGTATATAAACCAGAAATATACATCAAGTGACACCACACAGAGAGGACCAAGCACAGAAGAACGCTAAAGATGAAGGTTTAGTGGCCTTCGAAAACGGTTAGCTGTTACGTTCAACTATGTGTTGTCAGAATATTTACAATTAACTTTGATGTTATTTTTTCATTAATAATTATCACATGCAATTTGGCTTACAAAGTGATACGAACTTTAGCCTGTTCAATTCATAAAATATAAGAACATAGCTTTTAGTTTAACCAAAATGTCAAAAATAGAATTTTTCTAACATAATAATAATAAAAATTATTCCCATAAAATTGAAAAAATTTCTCCACGGCAGCTACCACTAACAAAATTTGCAACGTTTAGCACTTTTTACAATTTTTTTAAAAAGTTTTTTCATATTTTTGAATTTGTTTTCAAAGAATTTTTTAAATGAAATATTTTTAAAAATTTTGTTTAATTTCTCTTTTGTAAACAATTTTTGAAGTTTCGGGTGAAAAAAAAATAAAAAAAATAGCTCAGCTGCGTTTCCGTTACTACCTGGTGAATGTACCTTCATTACAACACTGATTTATAAGTATAAACATAAGTAAAAATCGAAGAAATAAATATAATAAATAAAAAGGAATTGTAATTTATATTTAAAATTCTAAGTAATAAATATGTGTATGTAGGTATGCAAACTATTTCGGCTAAAGAAGCAACACAACTGTGAAGCGGTACTCTGCTGTACAAACAAAAAGAATGTCGTATCAACCATTTCATACAAAAATTTTTAAAATTTCGGTAATATTTCGCTTCCGAAATCACAAGTTTTCGTCAACCGGTCGTTATGAATTCTTTACGAATTTAAAGCATTTGGTTTGCTGGTTAGTATCTGCACTTCTGTATTAAATAAAACTTAAAACGTTTAACACTCGAATTGACTTGTGGTTTAATAGAAATAAGAAACCAATTAATTTTGAAATATAACAATTATTGGCACGTACAATAACTGCCACTAATATTTATTAGCGTTATGTGAAATTGAAAAGCAAACGCAGAACCGACACATATATACATACATTTGTGTAGATATATGCATGTACATGTGTATATGTGTGTATGTAGTTATGAACGAGTTTAATATATGTACACATGTATGTATATACGCAACCATTAATATCATACCAGTGACAAACTTTTGGGGGCCCTCGGTTATAAGGCCTTCTGTTAGAGCTTCCTAGACCTTTTTTTTGATGCAGTACTCATGCTCGCTTGCCCTTTTAGGAAGGCCTTATGGAGAGCCTACCTACTCTATTTTACATAGGTTATTTTTTATCATGTGTGTATACATATGCATACACAAACATACATCTTGTGCACGTACTACGTTTGCAGCAACAAAACTGTTAAGCTCATACAAAAAAATTCCATTCGAAAGACAATACAAATCAATAAAAAACCTTAAATAAAAATGCGAATGCCTGCTGAAGAAGACCTACTACCAGACATATTGAAGAAGGGAATGCAAAACGCCTTGTCTTGCTGGGAAATCGTGTGTAAAAAATGTATGAGTACACTAAGAGAAAAATGACGATCTAAATTTAAGAACAAAATTCTTGAATTTAGATTGCAAAAATCCTCAATATTTCTATCTTGAAATATTGTCAAAAAAATTGACGTTCTCAAATTTAAGCATAAATTCTTAATTTATAGAATGAATTCTTAAATCTAGCACGTGGTATTAATTTTAAGATTATATTCTTAAGTTTTCAAGAATATGATATTAATTTAATCTAAAATGAGATTTTATTCAAGAGTATAATCTTAAATGTGATCTTAAAAAAAATTAAGATTTTATTCTTGAATCAAACATTTTAGCATATAACAGACTATTAAAATTGAAATGATTTGATTTCGAGCCTAAAACCTTGATGTTTGCACGTTTTCCCGTTAGTGTACAGAATAATAGCCTTTTGTCTGATAAAAAAGGGCTTCCGGAAGGCCTTCATATTAGATATTTTCGCTGCTGAGATGTTAATGCATATCAAAACTCATACAAATATACACTTTACATGTCCGTGCTTTTAATTAGCTTTAAGTGTGTGCAAAAGTGCACCAGTATTGGCATAAAGTATTTACATACATACATATGTACATATATTTTTTACAGGTGCTTCATTAAGAGCAGTTAGTTCGACGTACGTACATACATACATACACATGTATGTTGTCAAAAATTGTATTGATAAATTTATTATAAAATATACATAGTTTACAGGAAACACAAGGCGTATTGTATTACTTTTTGTTGCAAAGTCCTTTGCATCTTTTGAAAATGGTGCAAATCTACCATTTAAACAGTGTAACGACAACAAATTGTGCTTTGCACCGGCTTAGCTAAGAAAAAAAATGGATTAAACATTTTCAGTAGTGTTTCGTCTCTGATCCAATCACTGCATTTTCATTCAATATTTTAGCATTTTCACTGCTAGAATTATAATAGTGTTGAGTAAAAGAGCATTAAAGTTTTTTAACAAACTGCTAAAACAACATCCATATACATATATCATTACCTTAATATAGAAAGGCTTTAACTCATTATTTTTTTGAAATCATTAGATATCATTCATTAGATATTCTTCTATCGAAATATTCAAAAAACTTGATTTCAAAAAAATAATGAGTTAGGGCATTTCTATATTAAGGTAACGATATGTTTATCAATTTAATTTAATTTTCTTCTGTAGAACATTTCATTACTTTTAATCGATTTAGCATTCTGCCATCATCAATTTCTGCCAACACTGTTTTCGTTTAATGGCATTCCGAAAAGCCTCGTACATTTATACTGAGGATGTTTTGGAGCAGAGCTTTTTTTGCAATAGTGTTTATATTAGTAGCAACGTTTGTAATTTTGTGGGAACGGCATTGCACACTTTAAAAATGACATCCCAAAATTTTACCAAAACAAATGCTAAACGTGTACTCAGCCATCAGCCTTCTATTCGATACATTTCTGCCGGAAATAGGGCTGCCAGATAAAATTATCGAAATATCGTCGAAATCCCGATAAACTATAAAATAATCGTAATTTTATACGATATAATATATAATATATAATATAATATATTTATATATACATATATAATATTTCGAAAAATCTTCAGAAAAACCGGACAAATTGAAATGAATTATTTAACTTGTATACTAGGCCGGGTCGGTTTTTATGGATAAAAAAAATTAAAAATTATAGTAAAAACAATCTACATATGTATATGTAATTCTAAGAAAATTTTACGAATACACCTTGGGTCTAGAAATTAAACCCTATACCGCGCCTCTCAATATGAAAACTTATTTCCTCTTCCTGAGCTGCTTCTTGTTTCGCTACTGCCTGCTTTATTTAAATACATTGACTTTAAAGATGAAAATGAAGAGCCAAATATTATGGATAAATCTAACGGCGTTTTCTTTTCTGAGCAATATGCTGCATTTATACTGCTATTTACATTTCTTTGTGTTCTTTTCTGAAAATTATATGTTATTTTAAAAATGTAATGCGTTCTTTTCTCATGATGTTACCCTTAAAAAGAAGAAAAATGTTACATATTCAACACTCATTTTCTTTAAAGGAGTATGAGTGCAGGATTATATTAACAGCTGGTTTTGTTATTGTTTATGAAAAAATAAATCATTTTCTAATTCGTCATTGTTTTAAGCCGAAACTTGTTGGAAAATTGTTATTTTGTAAACGTAAATATGCAACATTTCTTAAAAATCAGGTGAGCATTTAAAAATGTTGCCAAATCAAATGTAACACTTTTCTTTTAGAAAACAAAACGCCACAAGGTAGCTCGCGAAAAAATTAAAAGCAGGGAGTACGTACGTGGGAAGCAGAATGATGATTCGAATTTAGTATCATTTATTTCAGAACACACATTTCTATTTGAAAAAAAATTGCAATTAAAAAAATTGTTTTTCTAAAGAAGAGGAAATACGTTTGCATGACGAGAGGAGCGTTATAAAGATTTATTTTAGACACGTGCCATCTTCGGAGAATTTTCCCAGAATTTCGTGTAGATTACGTTTTTGCTGTTTTCACTTCGCCCTAATGTATACATACATATGAACATACATATGTTTTATTTTATGTTTATTGGTAAATTGAAACCATTGTCTTCTTTTAACCCTTTAAAACTTTGTTCCCCACAGTTATAAAATTGTGAAAAATATTGCCAAGTTAAGTCCAAGTTTTGTTCTCAGTACTTTTGATGGCCGAAATTTTTTATAGGAACTTGATTTTTTTCACATTTATGAGTATGTTTTTTTTGAGAATATCAATTTACACAAATATCAATAAAAAAATAAAGAGTGGACAAAATTACACCAAAATATTTTAGTAGGCAAGTAATACATGAGCTGTAACTGTCGATTTTTTCATAAGAAACTGCCATATTTTGAGATTCAAAAATCGTAAATTGTAAGGAAAAAAATCGTCAAAACGTCATTTTGCTATTTCCGGCATCAAAAATCGTCAAAATGACGATAAATCGTCAAATCTGGTAGCCGTGTATAGCACACTGTAATTTACCAAATCGAATAAAAAAATTAAGCAAGTTGGCAACACCGCTTAAACACAACATGAAAATGACTCGTGTGAAATGACAATGCAAAAGAAGAAGAGAAAATATACCTAGTATAATCGTATCATTTTAGTGCAGACACATTTTGTACCTCTATTTGTTGACAACTTCCCATTATTAGTTTATCTCTCCTTCCGAATAGCAGATTCTTCAACCAGATGAGGAATATATTTTAAAAATTATAAATAGAGTGTGCCATGTGATTATAACAGATATTTAACTTCTAAAAAAAACACACACAATTGAATGTATTTTGCAAGGCAAATTTACCTACAGTTGGTGTCGGTAGCACAGCTTTGCAATTTTTTCTTTTATAAGTTCATCAAAAACATAAAAATTTATATTAAAAAGAAAATAATAAAATGTCAAAGAAAAATTTTTAACTATAGCGAGTTCATATTATAAGTGGTAGTCATTCTACAAAATGTAAAAATGAAAGAACATGATTCAAATTAGCATATAACTTTCATCTTAACTAAATTATCATAAAATCCATGATATTGTGATGGTATAACAAGCTTAAATCTTCACAGAAAAAAACTATTCCCAAAATATTTTCAAACAAAAGTTTGTTTGAAATAAAATTTTGATTCAGTAAATATCTTTTACTATTCCAGTAAATAGTTTGATCCAATTTTGTTTTAAGCAAAACAAAAAACAATATGGAGTGAAAAATTCTAGTTGACACAATTAATAACTTGTAACAAAATTGTTAATTGAACATTTCTCTTCCAATATAGAAATTGAATACTGTACACAACAGTTGTTTATTCATATTATTATATTATAATTTTGTTGAATCAGACAATCTGTTGATTGAAAAAATCGGGGTTTTTTCCAAACAAATTATTACAAAATTTTGCATTTGAATTTACAAATTTCTTTGTGGGACCTAAATTGAAAAAATTAAGGCAGAATTAGTTTGTACGTGCTGTTCTGTTCTGAATCAGCTGTTTTGTTTCTGTTTATTTGAAAATCTGTATGTGTGGTTAGTTTTTAGTTTTTCGTTCTGTTCTGTTGCGGACAGATCTGTAGAAAATAGAATTCAACGTTAAGTGACAGCCAAAAGTGTGTATGTATTAGTGTGTCGTGATACTTTTTGTACAATTGTAATCAATTCTATAGGTTGCCAGGTGATTTTTTTTCACAGAAAAAGTAATTGCAAAATATTTTATACGGAAAAGAACGGCACAGAACAGCAACAGAAAGTAAAGACTAATGAAGCCTTTAGTATTTGATTCATAGAATTTTGTGTTTGAAATGGAAAATTAGTATTTTCTGTGTTGTATATGTTTCCATTTACTAGGTTGAATTGGAAGTTGGTAAATGTGTTAAGGCTTCGGTTCAGTATATCCTGCGAATTAAATCGGTTAGATAAATTCCTGTAAATTCCAGATCTCAATTGCGCTACTGTTGTAAGTGAATTTGTCTTCAATAAATACGTAAATGTTTGATAAAATGTTTAATACATTCAATGATTTCTATCCATAATTAACTATTATTATTTTTTTTAGAATTCAAGCCAATTCTTCCGAATTCAATTATTAAACAATTTTATCAAAATTTAGTTGTATTCCGATATTTTCGTTATGACAAATGAAAACTATTTTTTTTTGGTTTTGTTAGATTTGAAATAACATCTCTTGAAAAAGATACTCTTTAAAAAGTAGTTTTGTTTTATGCGAGACTCAGTATTTATGTGGTAGTAATTTAATAATGGATATCTTATGCATTCAATAATCATCATAAAATATTCAACTAAAAGGCTTTAGCAATTTAATTATTAGTCATGGCTACAAATATTTGAATATATTAAGTATTAAAAAATTATTTAAGGTTCGACTGCAATCAAATTGTACACCAATAAAGCGGAGTAGTGTAAAAATTAGAATTAATAAAACTTCAGATATTAAAAGTGAATTTTAAGAACTATCTTTACACAGCAAGCTAAATTAAATTGTAATACGAGTATTTGAAAACAATTTAAAGCACTAAAAATACGTTTTCTTAAAAGTAGACTTTATAAAAAAAAATCCTTTAAAGAGCAATATTTTAAAAGTATCTCTTGTAAAATAATTTTAAGAAGAAGAAGTTATTGCAAAGAGTACTTCGTATAAAAAGTACTTTTTATAAAACGTACTTCTCATAAAAAAAACTTTTATAATAAGTATGTACGTTTTATAAAAACCTTTTGTTGAAGGTAACTTTTATGGAAAGTATATTAAAAACAATTACCTTTTATAAAAGTACTTTTATAAAAAATACCTTTTATGAAAAGTACATTTCAAAAAGTAACTATTATAAGAAATATTTTTTTATCAAAAGTACCACTTATAAATGGAACTTTTTAAAAACGTACCTTTTTATAAAAATTACTTTTTATAAAAAATACCTTCTATAAAAACTCTTATAAAAAGTACCATTCATAAGAAGTACCTTTTATAAAAATTATGTTTTTTTAACAACAATTTTTAATAAAAAAGTACATTTTATAAAAAGTGCCTTTAATAAAAAATGCTATTTTATAACAATTTTTTTTTATAAAAAGTACATTTTATAAAAAGTATATTTTATAAAAAAATACCTTTTATAAAGAGTACATATTATAACAAGCACTTCTTGTAAAAAGTATCCTTTATAAAAGGTACATTTTATAAAAAGTGAGTTTTATAAAGAGTACATTTAATTAAAAGTAGCTTGAATAAAAAGTACCTTGTATAAAAAGTAAATTCTGTTAAAAGTAAGTCGTATAAAAAGTGCCTTTTACAAATATTATCTATTATGTAAGGTGCATTTCATAAAAAGTAGCTTTTATAAAAAGTACATTTTATAAAAAGTACAATTTACTAAAAGTGCCATTTATAAAAAGTGCCTGTTTAAAAAAACACCTTTATTAAAAGTGCCTTTTATAAAAAGTTCCTTTAATAGAAAGTACTTTTAATAAAAAGTACCTTTATAAAAATTACCTTTAATAAAAAGTACCTTTTACAAAAAGTACAATTAGTAACGCTTTATAAAAAGTACCTTTTATAGAAAGTAACTCTTATAAAAAGTAATTCTAATAAAAAATACATTTTTCTAAAAGTACCTCATGTAAACAGAACATTTAAGTAAAAAGTATTTTTACAAAAAGTACCTTTTGTAAAAAACGTCTTTTGTAATAAATTAAATGTATCTTTTGTGCCTTTTTTAAATTTTAAAATATATTTTTATTACACTTTTTGCACTGTATAGACTGCACACACGCCTTATAAGCCTGTTTTGACACATACATACGTATGTATTTGTATGAGAAATTGAAGAGCAAATGAGTTTATAAATTAAGTTAAACTTACATCGATGTGCACATTCCGTTGTATACTCAAACTAAAACTTCAATTACTACATACACAGATGTGTTATGTGCAAATGTCTTTTTAACTTAATCGAATTGCAATACTAATTACTATACTATTAATAATATCTGCTTTCAACAGACCTATCGAGCAGAATCAAGGATTTAAATTGCAATTGTTATTACCTTAACTGCGGATTACCCACTTTTGCGCTGCTGGACTTATTTATTTCAGATTGAGTCTGTAACTTATTAATAAGACGAATTTTTGTTGTTGTTGGTTAAGCAATTATGTCCCTGTCCTGAAGCTTTTAAGGAGTACACAGCCTTATGTGCTTTTCTTGTTTTGAAATTTGCACTTTAAGGTTGGTAGATGTGAGAAATTTTTAGATTCTTTAATTGAACTGTAGTGAATTTTAATCAGAAATAATTTATAGTCAGGCTCAAGTTCAGTAATTTCAATTCTTATTGAATGAAATATTTTTATTAATTAATGTGAGTTTCTAAAGAAGAGAATAAAAATTAAACTTAGACTTTCAGTTGGGGGAAATAACGATACTTTTCTGTGCAGCCACGCACTTCATCAGCACCCTAGTCTATCTACTTGGGTAGAGATTCTTATTAACATCAGCTATTTAACTTAAATTTACAATGAAACGGAATATGAGAAACGATTGTTGTGTATACAATGGATTTACCTTTGGTAAACACATTTATAAGTATCACTATTAATTTTCTGTTTTTTCCATTTTTTCATTTTTCTATTTAGGTTAGCACGAAATTATATTACTCTACCTAAGTATGTTTAACTATTCTTGCTTATCTTTTACGATCATCACATTAATTGGTAGATGTATTTCACGTTCTATTTGATGTTTTATTTTATTTTATATTAGGTCTTTTCAATTACTTTCCCAGCAGAAACTAGCAACAAGACTAAAGGGAGAAATTTACAAAATTACTCTCCTAAATATGAAAATGTAAATGAACACTTTACTTGTAAAAACTTGCAAGAACATTTTATTCATATCAGAACCATGGCTGGAAATCATGATGCAATTGAACTTTTTCTGATGTATTTTGTTTGATAATATTTTAAATTGCAGTTTTTTATAAATTTACATTTAATATGAAATTCTTTATAAAGTTTCATATATTTTATCTTTTTTTTTTGCATTTTTCATAATTTTTTTATTTTATTCATTAACAAATGCAAAAATGCTACTTTCAATCTCTGATCATATATGAGAAACAAGCAAAATTGTTTGCCATTAAAGTTTAATTTATGTGGCTTAATGAAAGAAAAACAATAAATGAAGAAAACATGATTTCTTTTTACATACGTATACATATGTACATGCTTTTTTTACCAAAAAAATTCATATTTTTCAGTTTTCCTTTTTTAGATATATTTTAAATAATTAATTTGACAACAAAACACACAACAGGTGGTTGGATAATTCTTGCAAGTAAAAATTTTACTAGTAATAATTTGTAGGAATTTTTTGTCTCTCAATTTTTGTCTCTCTTTCGACGCTCTCTCCTTGCAAACTTTTTGAGTTAATGAACATTTTCCAGTAAAAACTTTAACAAATTCGTAACAATTTTTAGTAAATGAACAAACCTATTATTTTATTTTAATTTATTTCATTTCATTTTATTTTATTTTATGTTATTTAATTTTATTTTATTTTATTTTATTTTATTTAATTTTATTTTATTTAATTTTATTTTATTTTATTTTATTTTATTTTATTTTATTTTATTTTATTTTATTTTATTTCATTTTATTTTATTTTATTTTATATTATTTAATTTAATTTTATTTAATTTAATTTTATTTTATTTTACTTTATTTTATTTTATTTTATTTTATTTTATTTTATTTTATTTAATTTAATTTAATTTTATTTTATTTAATTTTATTTTATTTTATTTAATTTAATTTTATTTTATTTTATTTTATTTTATTTTATTTTATTTTATTTTATTTTATTTTATTTTATTTTATTTAATTTTATTTTATTTTATTTTATTTTATTTTATTTTATTTTATTTTATTTTATTTTATTTAATTTAATTTTATTTTATTTTATTTTATTTTATTTTATTTTATTTTATTTTATTTTATTTTATTTTATTTTATTTTATTTTATTTAATTTAATTTTATTTTATTTTATTTTATTTAATTTTATTTTATTTTATTTTATTTTATTTTATTTTATTTTATTTTATTTTATTTTATTTTATTTTATTTTATTTTATTTTATTTTATTTTATTTAATTTTATTTTATTTTATTTTATTTAATTTTATTTTATTTTATTTAATTTTATTTTATTTTATTTTATTTAATTTTATTTTATTTTATTTTATTTTATTTTATTTTATTTTATTTTATTTTATTTTATTTTATTTAATTTAATTTTATTTTATTTTATTTAATTTTATTTTATTTTATTTTATTTTATTTTATTTTATTTTATTTTATTTTATTTTATTTTATTTTATTTTATTTTATTTTATTTTATTTTATTTTATTTTATTTTATTTTATTTTATTTTATTTTATTTTATTTTATTTTATTTTATTTTATTTTATTTTATTTTAATTTATTTTATTTTATTTTATTTTATTTTATTTTATTTTATTTTATTTTATTTTATTTTATTTTATTTTATTTTATTTTATTTTATTTTATTTAATTTTATTTTAATTTATTTTATTTTATTTTTTTTATTTTATTTTAATTTGTTTTATTTTATATAATTTTATTTTAATTTATTTTATTTTATTTTTTTTTTTTTATGTTATTTTATTTTATTTCTTCAGTTGCATGAAAAACACAAAATATAACAAAAAGGAAATAGAATTGTTTCAGGGAAATTTGTGGTGTAATATAATTTTTTTAAATTATAATTGCAAAACTAGAATTTTATAATGTGAACACTAGACTGATACCAGTTTGTGTGGGATTTTTTTAATTCTTAATATGTGTGCTTCTAAAATATGAGATTTATCAGAACAATTGTCACAATATCTGCAAAGAAGAAATATATTGTACGAAAATCAATATGGTTTGGTTTTACGAAATTTTCTGGTACAGTGGAGGTACTAATACATGTAATTGAATATATTTGTAGGGGAATCGTTGCTGGGTGTTGCCGGAGTTTTTTGTTTTACTTTTCAAAAGCTTTTGACTTAGTCCAACATGATATTTTACTTAAAAAACTGAGAATTATTGGTGCTGCTAATGATGCACTATTACTTTTTGATGATTATCTTAAAAACAGACTTCAGTTTGTTCAGATTGGCAGCTCGAGGAGCGGCTTACCAGTCAAACATGGTGTTCTTCAAGGTAGTGTCCTGGTACACTTATTATTCAAAATATATATAAGCGATTTGAAAAACATACATTTTTTGTGGTCAATTATTTATGTTTGCTGACGACATTTGTTTTTTTTTATAAATATAAACATGAACGGGCATTGCAAATAGAAATTGGACAAACCACATACAATAAAGCTGAATATTGATGTGTTTGGCACCCGCTTTACTCGTAGATGAAAATATCTTGGTATTTTTAAATACAACTGAATGTTTTTTTTAGATTTTGTTTTTTAAAAGCTCTGGTGCTTATTCATAGTTCATAGCTATAGAGTTTAAAACCATTGGCGCATATTCATAGTCAAAATAAAGTATACTTTAAAAATTTAAAAGCAGTATTCCCATACAAAATAATGGTTCTAGACTCATAAAGTATAGTTTATTGTGACTATGAATATGCGCCTCTAATTTTAGTCTAATGTGGCAACTAATTGTAAAATAAATAATATTAATAATAAAGGTGTGTTTGTTGTGAAGTTTTTGTTTGCAATTTTTCTTAACTTACAAGTATTTTGTTTGTGTAGGTAATTCTCATTAACATACTGAGAATTTTTCTCTACACATACGATGTTTTTTTAGCTTTTCCCAAGAAGTTTTTGTAGAAGTCTGCTGATAAGTTTTTAAGTAGATGTTGCTTCACCAACAACAAACCAATATGCCTAATATATATTTAGTTATTTTAAAGGCAACATGTGGTGAATTCCAGCTCAAGAGTTGGTAGCGGTTAACTGAATTCAATTAAATACAATAGAAATACTATTGCTTAATTCACAACAATCTGTATCGTATGTTTGTTTATCAAATACACTTTCTATTTTTTAATTGTGAACACCCTTTGTGTAGTGTATTAATGTATTTTGTATTTTTAATGAAAAAAGGAGAACAAGTTTCATAAAAACCTCTCTGTACATTTTTAACATTTTAAAAACATATGAAATAAATGTCAGTCGTTAAGCAGCTCTGGGTCGGGGAACATCTCTCGCGTCATCGTAATTATTTCTTAAGTGCGGTCAGACTTGTGTGTGTTGTTTGGCCTTCGAGAGTTTTTCGTCTCGCTCGCACTGGTTGACTGATTTGCCACGTATAACCGTATAATCTTGCGGTTTTTTGTGGAATTTCTTTAACAACCACGTTGCCTACTTCCTATGTGAAGGCATAGGTTGTGTACAGTCAGTCACAAAACCTTTTAAAATACTGTTAATACCATCTTGGGCATATGGTCTACGTTACTCCGCCCATATTTGTGCAACACCATATTATGCAAATTTACTTTGCATTAATATGTTTAATAAATAAATAAATAAAATGAAATAAATGTGTCATAGTGTATTTAGTTTTTATATGAAAATTTCAGACAACAAATGTTACATTCTTGTATATAATATGATAATACAATCGATACAGAGATACAAGAGGTTTTGTGAATTAAGCATATATGCAGGGTGACCGATGACATTTTTTCAAAAAGTGTCCTGCGTGCTCTTCAATTATTGTTTAAGTTGGCCAATTAGACAGCGATTGCATGGAAATTTATGTCATGATAGTCGCACATACATATGTATGTATGTATGTACATTCGTCACTTGTATTGTCATAATCAACATCATAATCGTAGCCTTTCAATTATAATTGATATCGATTAAACAATGACAATTTATCTCTTATGCAGTTATTTGCTTATTTCATGTTATGAACAACACTCAAAAGTAAGAAACGTTTTATGGTTGATGGATAATTGACCTTATAATAGCAGCTTGTCTCACTCATACGTAAAATCGCACTAATTCACATATTTAATGCCGTAATCATAAAAAAATAGTTTTGGTTCACAAAAGTTTCACAAAATTAATTTTGTATTGAAAGTTTTTTGTTAAACGTTTTGTAAATCAAAATTACTTTTTATTATTAATACTTTTTAAAAAGAGGCGTTATAAGTTTGTAGTGTGTGTCTGTGCGCCTACTGATTTTAATTTAGTTTTTTATTGTTTGAAAGGTGCTTTATTGAGAGTGTTGTTAGTTATGTTTAAAGAAAATCGGTTCAGCCATTTAGAAGATATCACATATTTTCTGGATAAATAGAAGGGTTTTAACATTTTTAATTTCTGTAGTTTTCAATGCGAGAGAGACAAGTTTCTTTAACTTTAGCTGATAGATTATTGGCCTTATTTATAAAAAATATTGCGACTTTATAAAGGGCTATTAAGTAATTTTTTTATAAAAATCTATTTTATAAATCTTTTATTAAGCCTCAATAATTTTTACAAATAAGGCTGTAAATTTAAGATAATTAAATAAATCAAGTCATGGCATCGGATTTAATAATGAATGAATGTTATTTATTGAACTTAGGCCCAATAATTGATTTCTGAGTTAATTGACATTTATCTAATTGCCACTTAAATTTAAGTTGCACTTAAATGCAGTTATATATTCAGTTATAAAATTAAATGATCATTTTAATACTATGAAAGTATGGTAACACTGTGAAACGCAGATAGTTCTAAAAAAACAGATGTTTAATAAAAATAAAGAAAGTTAGGTTATCAATATGTAGAAAATTAAAATTGCTTAAAAACACATTTTATGAAACGAAAAGAGCATCAGAACGCAGTTATATGAAACTTTATATTGTATTTGTTAAATATTTATGAAAATAAAAACTAAATTCTTCTTAATAAGACCACATGATGTTCATGTACATGTTTTCAATAAGCACACAGAAGCACACAAAATATTGCTCATTTATTCAAATTCTCATAATGTGTAAAATTTTCATACAAATATCTTGTTAACTTAACTTTGAAAAAAAATAAAATTTTCTTTTTCCATTAAGTTGTGTGTAAATTGAAAACTTCAAACTCGGCAAACTAGTTTTTTTTGAGTTATACCGTTATTTGGGTAAGAGAGCGATATGGAATGCTGGCAAAACTTAAATAGCATTTAAGATCACGGTTGCCCGAAATGCATATTTATCTGGATTTTGCAGATTTTTACCCTCCAAAAAGACGAAATCCAGATTTGAAGATCTTTGGCTTAAAAATTCAGATTTTTCAACTCCAATTATAATGAATTTTTTTAAATTTTTCCTATTACTGTTATTACTTTTTGTTTCTTTTATGTATGAACGACTGACAGTTTAGAGAATTACAATTTTTGAACTTAGAAGACATCATTGAAGAAAAAGAAGAAGTAACTTTGGCAAGCTTCTGGAATTGAATATCTGATATAAAACGAGCTTATTCTGATTATGATTTTGCATCTCTAAGTTAAATTAAAATGTAATTTCTTTACCACATTCATTTGCAAATGTCGAAAGAATTTTGAGTCAAGTGAACTTGAATAAAACAAAACTTCGAAGCCCTTTAGATATTAATGCAACAAATTAAATAATTTTTTGTTTAATTTTTTATGTATATCCGAATTCTTTTATCATTCATTTTATATTGTTTGCACATAACTATGAATAATTTTCATTTGTTTGTTGGTTTTATGCATTTCGTTTCTCCTAAATAAAGACGGTTTTTAAACACAAAAGTTTACTTTGCAAAGTCTAAACTTTGTAGGAGAGAAGATAAAACAGATCTTATTCTATATTCTTTTTTCTTTAACAAACTCAAGACTTTGCAAAGTAATCTTCGCGTGTGGAAAACCCGTCAAACTAATCAGTACACTTCAACCAATGTCGCAAAATCGAAGCTGTTATATCGTAAAGATTTTTGCTTGAAGCTTTTAAGCTTTTTCTGCCGTATTCATAAAAAATAGTTTTGGTTTACAAAACAAACTGTATGGAAATTTGTTTGTTAAACGTTTTGTAACCTAAAATAATTTTTGTGAATATTACCTTTTATATTTGTGTACGTAATTCTTAATAACACATTGATAGTCGTTCTTTAAACATGTGAAGTTATTTGCCTTATTTTTGGGTTGAAGTCTGCTGATGAGTTTCTTAAGCAGAAACGATATGCACATTCTTCGAACATTAAAGGCTTCTATTCATAAAAAATAAAATGTGATTGAGTTATTTAAAAAAAAAAATTTAAGTCGAGTTTAAATTTTATGAATATGGGTTACTGAAAAAATATTTAATTTTTTTTAATATATATAAAAAAGTTGTTTTAAATATAGCTTTGAAGATTTTTTGAAGATTTTAAAAATAAAATGCAGATTTTAAAGATTTTCTCGATAAAATTTGTTAAATTTTAGCTTTAGAAATTCTGGCAACACTGTTTAAGATTCATTTAAATGTTTCTGAGCTTTGTACTCAAAAAAATTAAAGAGAAATCGACGTTCCCATTCCAAAACATGCTAAGTCGACATACTGGCAATACCATTTCTGAATTCATCGTTTATTAACTTGGATTCTGTAAAATTTTGATAGTAATTGGACTATTCTATCAAAAGTTATGAGTAAAAATGTACTTAGCAAAATTTTTCAATTTTGAAAAACCTCAATTTTGAAATGTTTTAAGTACACTTAGCATGATTTAGTAGTAGTTAGTTTAGTTGTAAAATAAAATTAACTTAACTTTTTTCCAAAAATAAAACATTTTAAGTGTACTTAGATAACTATTTTAGGTGAGAAAGAACCTTACTTACTGTGATCTACGAAAAATTCCAAAAAAAAGTTCAAATAATTACAAAAAATTCTTTTGCAATTATTATATGATTACAAAAAGTCTCAAGTTTCCGTCTAATAACATTTCCGAGATATCATCAATAAACTTTGAAAGCGTTTATCTCAAAACTACATTTTTTTACTCAGCATTAGGGTTTGCGAAAAATCGTGGATATTAAAAAACCGCGATCTCCGGTTTCGGTTCGGTTTTAAAAGTATGCATGTATATAAATAGGTATGTAACCTGGAGAGATAAACGATGATTTAAAAATAATCACCCCTATCAGCCCACGTGAATGTAAAAAAGGGAAGAATATTTGTTAAGCTTAAAAATGAATTGGAATTCGGACAAATTTAAGTTTAATGAAAAAAATCACAAAAATTTTAGGCTCTAAATGAAATTTATTTAACTTTAAAGTTGTACTCATGGAGGTGCTTCTGTTGATTTAGCTATTTTTTTATATTAAGTATGCACCATCATGAAATTTACTATCTATGAACCAAAGAGATTTATACTCTATGAAAAAATGTGTTGTAGGAAATTATTGTTAACAATCGTAAGCTTTCTTACACCTATTTTACACACGGAAAAGTTACTTTGCAAAGTCTTAATTCAGCTGGGTGAAAGACAGAGAGCGGAATACTCTTTCTTTCTGTCTTTCTGCCAGCTGAATTGAGACTTTGCAAAGTAAACTTTCCGTTTGTAAAAGGGGTATTACTAATTTTGTCCTAAAAATAAATTTTTAATATATAATTCAAAGAAAAATATCGAAATTATTCGAAGTAATAATCCAGTTTGACTGCAAAATAAAGTGAACAAAACCAAGGGAATAGTAAAAAAATTCAATTGAAAAATATTATTCAAGATAAGAGGAATCATAAAAGGGAACGAATTTCTGGGAAACATTTTACGAGGGAAAAAATTGTTGCTATAGTGGTGATAAAGTTTCTCTGGTTTATATTAAATTCAGGTAATTATAGTAGAAAAGGAATATTTAGTAATTAGTATGTGTATAAAAAGCTTAAGAATAAAAAATTTACATTTAATTATCCAAGTTATAGAATTTCAGAAACATTAAAGCATTCAATGAAGAGTTGTTTAAAGGAAATCTTAGTTTTGTGCAGAAGTTACCAGCGACAGAAAACAATCTTTCGCTTTCAGTTGAAGATGGCTTTATTGTGTTATTGTCTTATGAAGCAATAATATGTTGGGTATTTTGTTGTTCGTTTTTTATAAAGTAAAAGTTCTTGTGGAAGAACGTTAATATTATCGTTTTTTTTGCTTTACATCTGCTAAAGATTTTTTGATAATAGATTACAATTCTTCCTGCAAAGAATTTTTATAATTTTCTTAAAATTTGTAACAGAATGCTTAGTAATGTATAAAAGTATAAATGTAAAGTACAGTTGCTGTATTTTTAAAAAAGATAATAATGTTAAAGTAAAACTTTAATCAGAAATAATTCATAGTAAGTCTCAAGTTCAGTAATTTCAATTCTTATTGAATGAAATATTTTTTTTATTAATTAATGTGAGTTTCTAAAGAAGAGAAGAAAAATTAAACTTAGACTTTAAGCTGGGGGAAATACCGATACTTTTCTGTGCAGCCACGCACTTCATCAGCACCCTAGTCTATCTACTTGGGTAGAGATTCTTATTAACATCAGCTATTTAACTTAAATTTACAATGGAACGGAATATGAGAAACGATTGTTGTGTATACAATTGATTTACCTTTGGTAAACACATTTATAAGTATCACTATTAATTTTCTGTTTTTTCCAATTTTTCATTTTTCTATTTAGGTTAGCACGAAATTATATTACTCTACCTCAGTATGTTTAACTATTCTTACTTATCTTTTTACGATCATCACATTAATTATTTTTACTTATTCGATGTACCATCGGTACATGCATGTAAGTATTATTGTAGTGGTCTTATGTTACTTGTTGTTGCATTGTACAGTTTTATTTTTGGTTATTCCAGCCTTCTGAAACTGTGATAGCCAAGTGAACATATTTTGTCACGTGCCCATGATGTATTAAGTGAGAAATTTTTAAAGTAAAACTTAAAAACCGACACTTTTTTGTAGGTTTTGGTTTCGGTTTTTATGGATTAGAAACCACGGGTTCGGTTTTGGTTTCGGTTAAAACCTAACAGCAATCCCCACTCAGCATGTTTTAGAATGGAGCCGTCGAACTGACATTTGGGCCTTAAAGTTCAAATGTATGTCATACTTTACGTGTTGCTTTTTTTGCTTGACTTTTTTTACATTCCGTTTTAAATTTTCTACATAAAGTCATGCACATTTAAATTGTGCATTTTGCTGTGACTTTTTTTATGACGTTGGAACAATAACAATACGCATATATGCGGAAATTAAAGAAGTATAAATATAAATGTTATTCTCCGCAAGCTTATTTATGCCGTTCATTTTCAAATTTAAAAGACATGCCTGTATAGTCTTACAAACACGAGCATATGATTAATGGTTTACAATCTTATTCGAGGCGCCCAAGAATGCCACAATTTTCTTATTGATCCTTCAAGTAAGCTCTTCTATTTAAGCTTTTGATGGTTTTAAACGTGAACACTTGAGAAAGTTCCAGATTAATTAATTTTATATCACTTCAATTTTTAAATACTTTGTTTGTATTTGTTGAGTTTGCTTTCCTTTTTTTATTTCACTATAATTTGCACATAAGCTTTATATCCTTTATCCTGCTAACCATCCAATTAGGTTTTAATATAAATAAATATATTGGAAGTATTTTTAATGTATTTCCACTATTTTGCCAAGCACATTTTTGCATGTTTTTAAAACAATATGAATATTTTGCAGATAACAAATTTTTGGAAATTATTTAACTAATAGGTAACAAATTTTGCACAAATAATTGGACTATGACATTCCGTGCACCAATGACCTCCATCTGTACTAAAATATTTATAATGGCGGTACAGTAGGACAGAAAGTATACTAAGGTTCTTATCTAAGTTGTAGTATAAAATAAAGGTTCTTATTATGAGCGAAAATCGATGTTGCCAAGGGAAAAGGTAATGCCATCGAAATTTATTTCCCTCCTCAATCTAGGCTATTAATTAATTTAAAATAAAATCTTGTAATTTACAGCTAAATTTTGAAAAAGGATTAAAATTAACTACTGACATAAATTTTTTCTTGCTTAATTTAATAAGTCTTATGTTCGTACTCGTATCACATTGATCAGTTATGATGAGCAATAATACTTCAAATGGGTTTTATAGCAAATAAATGGAATAAATAGGTATTGCTGTTACCTTTCTTTCAAAGTGAAGGGTGTTTCAATACACAGTGATTATCAGTCAACGTACATTACTTAATATTCTTAGTTGTAAATAGTTTACCTCAAAAATTAGTGGAAAAATATTGCACATATTATTATTACCAATTGCCAATATCAAAATAAAAAATAATTATAATAATGGCAACAATAACACATACACTTTATGTGCAAATGTATTTAAAAAAAGTTTTTTTATTGGTGGACTTATGTGTGCTTTCTACAATTGCCCTGCATAGCGCGATTGTTAAGCATTTCTTACACATTCCAGATGGTGGGCCTTTAGTATAAATTTTTGGTAAAGCATTTGCGAATGCAAATTCTCTCGATAAAACACTTGGGTAAGCAGCTCATAGGCATTCCTCATTGCCAAAATTTTAATGCGGCAGGTAAAACCAGTGTGAACATCAACACGAAGCCATTCATCCATTTCCAATTACTACTTAATCTTGAAATAATAAAACCAAGGACTGAAAATAATAATTATGCTTAGAAACTTTTCCAAAAAAAACAACAAATTTATGCACGTGTTGCCTGTTTTTTTACTAACCTTAAAAAAACAATTTAACAATAATAATAAATCTAAATAAAAATTAATAGCTATTTGTTTGTGGCAAAAATTAAACAAATATACTTGATAGTAACAAACCAAAAAGGGTTGTCTTAAGCAGAACAAAAATAAGCAAATTAACTAACATATGCATAACTAGTGAATAACAAACGACAATCACAAAACTGTTGAAAATTTAGAGATAGTAAAATTGAGCTTTCATTACAAAAAAGTTTTCAGCAAATTAAAATACGATGAATCAAAACAATTCACATATTCCATTTGCAATAAAGGCTGAGTATATAAAGCAGAAATCTACATTAACTAACATCACACACACAGCGGATCAAACACAGAGAATGCTGATTATGAAGGTGTAGTGGCCTTCGAAAACAGCTAGTTGTTCCGCTCTACTACGTCCTTATCAGAATATTTACAATTAACTTTAATAATAACAAATTTAATTTACACAATTCAGCATTTTGAAAATTCGTGAACTAACGGGTATGGATTCCCATATGCAACTATAAAAGTAGCGGTATCTATGTGGACTTACATTTATTTAATACTCACAAATATCTATACATGTACATAAAATTATATGCATGTATTTTGTGTATGTATGGTACTAATTAAATTAAATATTTCATAAATATTTTATGCATGATTTATACATACATAGATATATTCATAAATAAAAGGATTTGCCCAATAAAATTGTAAACAAATTATTTTAGATTGTAGTCAGTAGTGCTGTGTAGATAGCGTCCTTTGGGCGAAATTGGTTTGGTTTTGCACTGTGGTATGCTTCCATTTGTGGCCTGTTGTTATGGCAGTGCTATAAGGGGTTGTCTCCTTTGGAAGCCAACACATATAAAACCAATTTTAAAAACCATTCATATATAGTATTTACACATAAATATTTTATGCTTATGTATTTATTTATTTATGTTTAACCTTTTTGTTATCGCATTGATATGTAGGTGCGCATACATATACACATAAATATAAATTTTAAAAACTAGTTATAATATTTTCGAGTTTAATTAATTATGGGTTTCATTATACTTATATATATATATGTATATGTATCTGTGACAATATGGAATAATAGCTTCAGTTGAATTAAGCAAAGCAGGGTTTGTCGGAAGTTTCTACCGCTAATAGATTAAATGACTCTGAAGTATGATTATACTTTCTGTTCATATGTGTTATCTTAGCCACTAACGGCTCTATGTATAAGCAAAAATTGGCACGAAGTTACAGACGATTGTCAGATCTTACAATATTGTCAGATCTGTCAATGTGCTGGCAATGTACTGGCAATCGAAAATTGCCAGTAGAATTTTCCTTGTCAGTTCACACGGTTGTAAGAAAATCTTACAATTTATTGGCAGACGGTTGTATGACAATAAATTTATCTGACAAAATCGTCAGTCGAAAAATTTTTAGTTCACAAAAAAAGCTTAAATCATAATTAAACATGCAAGCAATTGCAATGATTTTGTGTGCATATATTTTACTATACATTTTTTCTTTAAAAAAAGCGTGGGCAGTGTTGCCCATAGAAATAATTCTCTTACAATGACGCCATTGTCAGATGCATTAACTTTGCACATCTGACAATATTAAAATGTCTGACAAATATCTGGCAATAATTTTACAATGTGATTGTAAGATGTCTGAAAATTTGTTGTCCGCTGCTAGTCTTTCAATGGACTGACAATGCTTTTTCTGGCAACGACGTCTGACAAAATTTGTCAGTTAACATGGTTGTAAGAAATTTTGAGCACATTTTACTAACAATATTGTAAGATCTGACAACCGTCTGTACATAGCTTAAGTGGCAAAATTGAACATGCTCTTAAAGAGTTTTGCCATGAAAATTCACATTAAAATTATGCTAGAACTTAGAGGTGGATTAAGATTAGGTAATGCGACCATTTTTAATGTCAAATTGTATAGAGGAAATCATTAACACCTAATTCAATTCCGACACTTATACTAACTTTATTCCAATTTTTTCTTATGCATAGGGCCGTAAAAATTCAAACTTGAACAAAATACAGCATAATAAAGCTAAGTTTCCTTAAGTCTCGCAAAACAGTGCCCCAATCTAGCATTAGCAATGTAATGACTATTTTAAAACAATATAAAAATTCTTTAAAACGATTTAAATAAAGCGTGTTTTTTATAGACTGTCACAAGTTTAAATCATAATTAAACAAGGAATATATTTTTAATATCAATGAAACGGGCTTTATTGGATTTTTTTTTTTTTTTATCAAATTAATGTTTAAATATGATTTCTGCCATGTACCATGTAATCTGGAACACCAATTTTCAACAACTTTTCGCAACATTTGCGGCCGTATTTCACCGATAACTCTTGGAATGTTGGTATACAATGCTCGTGGTTTATTGACGTAGATAACAGACTTAACATAACCCTAAAGAAAATAGTCCATTGAAGTTAAATCACACGATCTTGGTGGCAATTTAACTGGGCTATTACCTGAAATTATTTCTCCATCAAAAGTTTCTTTGAGTAAATCAATTGTAGCACCTGTAGGAACCACATATCAGCAAGATTAATGCCACATAATTTGGGTTCGAAAAAATTTTCCAATCATCTTCCTATACCGTTCACCATTGACAGTAACATTCTGACCATCGTTGTTTTTGAAGACATATCGGCCAATGGCTCCGGCAACAGTAATTTTCTGTGGAGGTGATGGTGTTTTCACAAAATCTTGTGGATTCTCTTTACTCCAAATGCAAAAGTTCTGCTTATTTATGTACCCATTCAACCAGAAATGGGCTTAATCGGAAATGAAATAAGTGCACGATGAGTTTGACAAATAGAACAATTACTTTGATTTAAAATTTCAACAATTTGCAAGCGCTGCTCTGATATAATAAAATTCTAAAGCAAACTAAACAAAAAGCAACTATCAGCTTTAAATGGATGCTCAAATAAAGCAGTGATGTCAACTCAAAGTTGTGGCATTCTAAAAAACGCGCTTTAGAAAAGAAAACACAATTATTGTATAAGACAGCGATGATCTAATATCAAATTAATAAATTTTCTCTTATTTGAAACTAAACCTATAGTATACGATGTGTAAAAAAACTATTTGTATTGGTCACTGAATTATACCAACTTCAGCAGACACTAATCCTAATGTAACATTATTTATTTATTTATTTCAGTCTATGGACAGAAAGTCCTTTCAGACAACGATATAAAGTTAACATTTTTAATAACTAAGAATAAATAACTTATTTGAATAGTAAAAGATCAACAAAAAATAAAAACAAGTAAGAGTGCTATATTCGGCTGTGCCGAATGTTATATACCCTTTACGAAAGCACAGAGATATGTAGGTAAATATTAATTTTGTGAAAAAATTCATACTTTTTTCTCTAGTGCAATTTTTAATAAGTGACTTCTAGGTATTTTTCGATTAAATATTTATTTTCTTATATTAGCAATAAGTTGAATATCGATGCCTTACTTTCCAAAAACAAAATATAAGTTTTCAGGATAGCAAAAAAGAAACGGTTCATCTCTTTATACTTCGGTGTTCGGATAAAAGTTCAAATGCAATTATTAAGGAATTGATATATAGATATATAGATGTAATATCTTAGTAGTAAGTTTAATTATGAAGCACATTTATTAGGATACGAGTTTGGTGCATTAAGAGTAATTTTAATACTTGATACTTGATGAATAAGTTACTAGTTTGTTGCTTTTATGGCTAAACAAACAAATAATGCCGTTATATCAACACTATCCAATAAAAACAATATTTAATATCCCACTTGACATGAGATTCGATCTAATGTTCGCTAAAGCTTTGAACTTCGACAATAGTTTTAGTATTGTACCTCCATACCAAGTAAACTATGTAACTTTTTTATTTAATAATCTTTGATTTTGCAAAATTGTTAATTTCCTCAATTTAAACATCCCATTGGAAAAGGTATATATAGTGGTATTATGTAAACGTTTATTCCTAAAAAATTTTTTTGAATTTCTTGAGCTCAAAGGAACGGTTTCAGGGAAATGAAACATAACATGTTATTTATTTAAATTTATAGTTAGAACTGTAATTAAGCGACACATATTTTTTCCATCTCCATTTACTAAAAATAAATTCAGTAAAGTGCGACTCTGACTTGCGCACCAAGGGTTCCGTAGTAATACTATATGAAGTTTAGCCTATATAAAATATAACCTTGGCATTTCTTTAGTTTTTGGGGTTTTTTCGGTTTCAAGCGTTTTTCAATAGGGGTTTCTTTAGTTTTGCCGTTTTTTGCGTTTTTGACGTTTTTTTAATTCGGTGCTTTTCTTAGTTTTGATGATTTTTTTCGTTTTACAGATTTTTTTTTGGTTTTTGAAATTTTTTTTAATTCGGCGATTTTTTTAGTTTTGGTGCTTTTTTGCTCGTTTTAGCGATTTTTTAGGTTTTTGGCATTATGTTTTATTTGGTGCTTTTTAAATTTTTGGCGATTTATTTTATTTTGATGATTTTTTTAGTTTTGGCGATTTTTTTCCCATAGGCAATTTTTTTTTGGTTTTGGAGATTTTTTTCGGTTTTTAGCGTTTTTTTAATTTTGGCGATTTTTTTTTCGTTCTGACGATGTTTTTGGCTTTGACGATTTTTTTTCATTTAGGCGATTTTTTATTTATTTAATTTTTTTTGTGGCAATTTTTTTAGTTTTGACACTTTTTTCTCGTTCTGGCGATTTTTTCGGTTTTTGGCGTTTTTTTAATTTTGGCGATTTTTTTTCGTTTTGGCGATTTTTTTGTTTTTGCCGATTTTTTTCATTTAGGCGATTTTTTATTTTTTGGCGATTTTTTTTCATATAGGCAATTTTTTTTTGTTTCGGCAAATTTTTCGGTTTTTGGCGTTTTTATTTCTTTTTGGCAATTTTTTTAGTTTTGGCACTTTTTTCTCGTTTTGACGATTTTTTTCGGTTTTTGGATTTTTTTTAATTTTGGCGATTTTTTTGTTTTGCGATTTTTTTGATTTTGCCGATTTTTTTTTCACTTAGGCGATTTTTTTAATTTTTGGCGATTTGTTTTCATATAGGCAATTGTTTTCGTTTTGGTGATTTTTTCGGTTTTTGGCGTTTTTTTAATTTTGGCTATTTATTTTCGTTTTGACGATTTTTTTGATATTGGCGATTTTTTTTTCATTTAGGCGATTTTTTCTAATTTTTGGCGATATAAGCGTTTTTTTGTTGTGGAGATTTTTGCGGTTTTTGGCGTTTTTTTCTTTGTGGGAATTTTTTTAGTTTTGACACGTTTTTCTCGTTTTGGCAATTTTTTCGGTTTTTGGCGTTTATTTTAATTTTAGCGGTTTTTTTGTTTTGGCGATTTTTTTAAATTTTTAGCGATTTTATAATTTTTTGATTTTTTAGTTTTACCGTTTTTGAAAATTTCAAGAGTTTAACTCTTAAAGTTTCCAAGATATAGCAATTTGCCAAAATTACATAGTCAAAATTGCATTAACTGATGGACCACCCTTTAATTTAAATTTTTTTAATTTTAGTTTAATTGTTGTAGCCTATAAAAAATACACTAATTTTACAAATTTCAAGTGTCAATATACATATGTACATAAATTGTATGTATATTACATGGGATTTTAAAAGTTTTCGTCACTCATTTTGGAACACCCTTTAACTTTTAGCTTTCATATATTTGTTGTTGTAGCGAACAAAATTCTACATACACTGTCCAAATTTCAGACCCGTAGCTTCTACCGTTCCTGAGAAAATAGCCTTCTTCCTAAAACATGAAATATGTTTTATTATTAGAAAAAGTTAAAGTTTTCCAACCCTGGAAACGTTTTTTTAATTTGTTAAATTTTTAAAATTTTTTTTTATTATACATACCAATTTTATTTATACCGAAGTATAAAATAAGTTAATTTAATAAAAAATTAATAAAAATTTGTTTTCGGTAGTTATTTTCTATGGGAAAATAGATTGCGCCAGATTGGCCACCCGTGGTGGCCACATGACATAAATCATATTTAAATACTAATTTCATAAAATTCTCTTTCCAATAAAGGCTGTTTTTTGATATTAAAAATATATTTCCTTGTTTTATTATGTTTTAAACTTGTGTCACTCTTTAAAAACACCCATCATGTGTTTATATATAAAATTCGGCACGGCCGAATATAGCACTCTTACTTGTTTTTTATTACAACGATCACTAATGCTCCTTGAATTTCTTTAATTTGTGTAGTGCAATTTATTATTCGCTTAAAGAAATTTTATTTCCTATTTTTTATTACTCTTATTTCAATCGACTCAATATTCTCCTAGTTGTTTCTTAAACATGGCACTTCGATTGTATTATATTACTAGCATTGATTATTAAATACGAAAAGTAATAAAACAATTTTTCAACGCATTTATTTTAACAAACAAACCACTTCGAATACAAATACCTCGCTAAAAGTTAAATTAATAAATATTTAGTTTTTTACTTGGACTCTTATAGAAAGACGCCAATTAAGATGGTAAGTGATAGGTACTTGTGTTGTGAGCAACTTTTAACTAAAATAACTTCAGTTGCATTTCTTATCGTGTCTTATCATCCAGCATCTCCCCTACGAATTTCACTTCCGTCTTAAAGCTTAATGATGTTTCCGGTGTTTTTTTGCCATTTCCTTCTTTGACAGTTTTATTGTTCTTTTTATCACAAAACTTAATGATAAATACGAGCAATAAACAATCAACAGCAATTAAATCTGCAATTCACAATTTTCCAAAAGCCATCATCATCATCTTTCTAATCCTATTTTTTAAATAGAACAAATAAACAAAGACCAACGAGCAAATAAACAAGAAAAAAGGTCAAATATAACACTTTGCAATAAAATTACTGCTGTTGTTGTTGTTTTACTATTGCTATTATTGTAGTTGGACGCCCTTGTCACTTATACACTGGGCCAAAGCGAGCTGAGATGAAAAAAAACTATAAAAAATTATGAATAAATTTTTTGCTATCCTGTTTTGATATTGAAGAGTGTTTTGTTTTTTTCAAACTATTTATAAGTAATGCGCAAGCACAGGGTGTATTATCAATAGATGTTATCAGCAAAATATGTGGCAGAGTATAAAAAACAATTCTTTGCAAAGTAACTTTAATTTTTTTTAGAAACCAGTTCCAGCTTTGTGTTAATTTTAAGGCAAAACATACTTGCTGGGCTCTCAAATTTTTAAAATCCTTGTAGATGAATTCAGATAATCGAAAAATTGGTTTCGACTTCATATTCATATGTATGTTAATACTAACATTATACAAATTTTCAAGCTCATAAAAAGTCAAACCATTCTCTAAGGGTAAACATTTATTCTGGAGGATATATACACTTGTAATTTGTATTGTGTAATGAATTATTTCTTTTAAATGTATTATAAAAGAAAGCGATCCAACAAACAGCAGTTGATTTTTTTTTGATATTTATTAGTATTTATTTCATTTAAGATTTAAATTTATATCATTGAAGAGATTTATTTATATGTAAGATTTTTTACTTTTATTATAATACTCAGTATTTTATTTAAATAAGAAAATCTCAAAAACTATACGTAATGAAATCAATATGTGAATAGATTTAAATTCAGCACACAAAAGTCCATTAGAAACACATAGAGAACTTCGTGCTCCTGACTTTTTACGTGCAGACAGACGCACGGATGGACATACGGACAGCCCGACATCGCTTATTCGTCTTCCCTATTCATAAGGACCCAGAATATATGTATATACTTTATGGGTCATATATTAATAGTGTGGAAATTACACACGGAATGACAAATCATATAAACGTACCCTTTACCATTTTTGGTGAAGGGTATAAAATACAACTCTGTGGAAATATGTATATCATAATCACTTAAGTCGCATAATCGCATAATCGCTTAAGGAAAATAAGTTTTGACCGCTAAGATACTAGTATGAAAAGACTCGAATGTATGATTCTACTTTCATTCCAAGTACTGCAACTTTCAATTGGGACATAATACAGCACAATAAAGAAAAATTTTCTTAAGTCGACTTAAGCGATTATAACATATTGCCACACATATAATGGTACTCTCAAAAGTTGAGTGAACAAGATATTTTTATGAATATTTTACACAATGTTAAGCATGATATAACGATTAATTCTGCAATATTAACTAAAAAGCACATTTTTGAGTTATAACTTTCTTGCAGCAAAGGCGCGATATGGTCTTATAACCATCAATTTCATAGTCACTATTTTTGGCTGCAACATTTCGTTTTGAAAGTTTTATCTTAAAATATAATCTTATTACACATCCTTACGCAGAACTTTTTATTTAGATTTTATATATTCAATCTTTTTTTTTTAATGCAATATTCAATTGAATTCTGTTTTTGGACTCTCAACTGTGAAAAACATTTCAAGTGTACTCTCACAAATTCTACTTAAAGTAAAATGAGTTTTTGTGAACTCTTTTGTACTTTCCATTTAACATTTTCCAGTCAACTTTAGTCAACAAGGGAAACTATCAGTAGGACAAAACATACAACAGTACACAAAACATTATAAAATAGAATCTACCAGGAACGGGAGAAGACACGTCACAACATCAATATCTACTGGAGAGTCAAGAGAAGATACGATTTTTTTTCAAACCACTTTTCAGAAATAGAAACGATGGACAAATAATACTGCGATATGAAAAAATAAGTTACAGAAAAAAACCTGCATATTGTGATGCTAAGCATCGAACAAGGAAGGACCAGTCTTTACTTGCTCCTTGTGTTACACGAGTTGCATCGTAAAAAACAACGAAAAAAAATATATAGATATATATATGGAAAGTGGTACTTGAGTCAAATGGAAAATTTATTGCGATGACAGTTATGGGCCATCTCAATAATAATAAAATCATGAACAACAAACCAACAAACAAACGCAATACCATCAGCGCCATCACCAACGCCATCATTATCGTCATCTCGTCATCTCGTCATCGTCATAACACAAGCGTAAATAAACAGATGCAGTAATTGAAACAGCAGCAAGAGCACTATCACCATCGCCAGCTTCAGTTAAAAGAGAAATACAAAACCTTAGCTTGATGACTAGCGGCTGCTGTGAGCTATATGTGGGAAAAGTGTGTCCCAGTGTTATCATCAACGTCGTCGTCGTCAACGACCTCACTGCCATCATCAACATCATTAAAGTCCATCATTGTCGACGTCGTCATAATCATCAACAACAATAAGGGCAATAAGGCATTTAGTATCTGAGTTTCGTTGTTGGATATTAAAGTGTTGGTGTTGTTTTTTTATAGTTTTTCTTTAGTTTGCTAGTTTTGATAATAGTTACAGGGATGTATTGCAATTTTTTACAGTTTGATCAATGGGCCTTGCAATAACACATTGGCAATCAGTTTAAGTTTTGCTATAGCAAGAAATCATTAACTTGTACTTTCTAGGTTATGAGTAGGGAAAGGATTTTAATGTAAATACATTTTTTCTGTCGTTTGGTCGTGTTGGCATCGAGTTGTTAATGTATATTTTTGCATATTTTATAGCAAATACATATTTTTGCATATTTCAATATAAATGTATATTTTTAGTGCATTTTTTTTAAGTGTACCGGCTCCTTCAATTTGGCTTAAGTCAAGAATATCAATACCATTGAAAATTAAACAAAAATAAGATCAATTGTATAATAGCCCTTTTAAACTGCATTAATTTTATGTGAATATAAAGTGCTTTTCAAAGCTCCTTTGCTTGTTTCAGGCTTTAATGAAAAATATCCAGTGATACGATACGGATACATTATACAGTAAATAGATGGGGGACGTGGCAGAAGGCTGTCACGTCCCCCATCTGTTAATAAAATTAAAGAAATTTTAGTAAAACAAATTTCCCCCATTTGCAACAAAAAAAAAATAATATAACGTGTGTTTGAAGTTTACGTAAAAAAAACTTTTCGCACAAAAACTGGCTTTAACGTACACTTGAAGCACAATTAGAGGTTTTCGTTACTTTAACACCTCAAGTTGAATTAATTGAAGATGTGGTAAAAAATAAATTAAAATATATGTAACAAATTCTATCAATATAGTTCAAACAACAAAAACTTAGAAACTGAATATTTCACAAACAAAATAGCAGCATTTAAATGCGCACCAATAACTTAATTTTTATTACATAAAAGTTTTTTCAGAAATCGTCAAAGATTTACATTTGACAATTTACAAAAAAAAACATTTATCCATTCATATACGTAAATAAAAGTTCGACTGAAGTTTATTTTGTATTCCATATGATATGACAAAATATTTGTTAAGAAAGCACTGCTTAACTTTTTATGTTTTTGAAGTTTTTAGTGACAAAACATTTGTTAAGAAAGCTTATTTTTTTAGGTTTTTAATGTTCTTAAATGTTGAAAAAAGTTGATAAATGCATATTTTATTAGTTTTAAATACATATTTTTATATTTTTACTGCATATTTTGTGTACATAAAACGTGATTTTAAATGTATGAAAATCCTTTCCATAGTAATGAGTTATTAGAGCATCTAAAAATAGAAAAACTTCTATCTCTATTTAAAATGGTTTTACTTAGCGATAGACACAAAAATTCTTTGTATTTCTTTAATAAAATAAAGCAAGACTATTGTAAAGTTAGAGATGGTAAAATTAATTTACCATCCATTATTTACCAATAATGTTACAAAAAAACTTTCCGCAAATTGTAATACAATACAATACAATGAATCAAAACAATTCACATATTCCGTTTGAAATAAAAGTTGCGTATATAAAGCAAAAATCTACATCAAATGACACCACATACAGTGAACCAAACCCAAAGAACGCTGATGATGAAGGTGTAGTGGCCTTCGAAAGCAGGTTCCGCTTTACTAAGAGTTTAACAGAATATTTACAATTAACTTTTTTGTTATTTGTTTATTAATAATTATCACATGTAATTTGGCTTACAGAGTGCTATGAACTTTAGCCTAAACAAGTCATAAATATAGAAACAAATGACGTTCAAACAATAATAAAAACCAACCTATATATATTATTATTAAGAGCCCCATATAATTACTCCGCCACAGACTCCCAAGCGATCCTGTATAAATCACTTCTCTGTTTTCTATTACTGCTGCTTCCTATATACAAACATACATACACATATTTTTTTTTGTCAGTAAGTATAATTTTGTTTTTTTGATCCAACAATCATCTGCATATACTTATATACATATATATATGTATATACATACATACATATCGATGGCTTAATATAAGAAAGGCGTAACTGGAATTTTCGATATTTTACAGGACAGGGAAAAACCTAAATAAAAACTAAAATATTTACATACAAGAATAATTTTTTAAAATTAAAATTGAGTTAAGCTCTTTTTATATTAAGCCATCGATATGTTTGTATGTATATGTATGCATTTTGATTTTTTCTGCTATCCTGTATTAATATTGAAAAGTCTTTAGCACACGAATGTTTGCACTTCAATAAAAAAATAAATAAATGAAAGTGAAGATGAAAAAAATTCATCCAACGGCATTGATTGAGACTCTCAAGTTCTAGGGATGCATTTAATGTGTCGTTACATAATTTGATTGCATTTTATACGACAACTTATAAATATTTCTGCTTTTGAATGCAAACTAACTGCTGTTGCATGCAGCTTTGCTGCATCCACAACATTCTTTATAAGACTTCTTACAGATTGGACACACATTGAGTGAGATGTCAGGGAGTGTTTTAATATAAATTTATAATGAATTCTATACAATGACTAATGTTGATAATTAACTCATTAAAATATTAAATATGTTTCTTGGTATTGCATTAAGTTCACAGTTTATTGTTTTAATTTTGTGTAATGGAAATAAATTTAGTGATTTTAATTAGTAAATCTAAAAGACGATTTAAAAATTTTATATGAAGATATTTATTTAATGGAATTAAACTTTTGGTAATTGCTTCCAAAGTTGCTAGGAGAGGGATCTTGACCGACAACTATGGTTATTCGAAACGATAGTGACGGATGGTCGTAAGCCGTAATTGATTAAACAATTTTTTTAATTTTGTTTAGAACTGATAAAAAAAAGATAATCAAGAATAGTAAAACATACCTAGGTAGAGTGATATAACTTCATGCTAAACTAAATAGAAAAATTAAAAAAAAAAAACGGAAAAACAGAAAATGAATAGTGATACTTACAAATGTGTTGACCAAAGTTAAATCAATAATTCTATACACAACAATCATTTCTCATATTCCGTTTAATTAAAAATTTAGGCTAAATAGCTGATGTTAACAACAATCTCTATCCCAGTAGATAGACATAGGTGCTGATGGAGTGCGTGGCTGCACAGAAAAATATCGGTATTTCCGCCAGCTAATAAAGTCTAGTTTAATTTTTCCTCTCTTCTTTAGAAACTCACATTAATTAACAAAAATATTTCATTCCATATGAATTGAAATTACTGAACTTAGGCCCTATTAAGAAATTATTTCTAATTAAAATTTAAAAATTATTAATGAACCGATATGAGTGCTTTCTCTTTGATGAAAAGTGAAGTTCTTGGTAAGCAATTTGACTAACTCAAAGTTCGGTTTCCTGAGAGATGCTTGCTGATATTGGACAAAGCTTCTTCGTGGTAATTAATGCACGATTGAGTTAAATAAAGTTCTAATAAAAATAATAACTTAAATTAAAAAAAAAAGTTTGTCTTTAGTAGAATAAAAAAAATTAGCAAATTAAAAAGCATGTGCATAATTAGAAAAAAAACAACAACCACCAATGGCAAGACGGTTGTAAAATTATAGATGGTAAAATTAAGCTTTCATTACACAAAAAAATTTTCAGAAAATTGATATGCAATGTCAAAACAATTCACATATTGCATTTGCACTGAAAAACGTGTATATAAAGTGAAATTTTTTGCATCAACTGGCGTTCTTCGAAAACAGCATGTTGTTCCGTTCTGCTAGTGTTTATCAGAATATTTTATTTGTTCCTTAAAAATTACGATATGTGTTTTGGCTTCATAAAAATATGAAACTTAGCTCAATCAAAACTAAATCATAAAAATTTTATTATTTTTTATTGAACTGACAATATATAAAATATAGTTAAACTTAATTGAGCCCCTTTCACATGAATATTTGAACAATACAAAAACATTTTTAAATTTTGTTGAATAATTATTTTTTCCTACCACAAATTACTTGAAACGTTTGATCAATTATTGTAAAACATATTGTAGAGCATGTGAATTGAACATGCGTTAATAAAACAATGTTATTTAGAATTTAGCCTTGTCTTTTTTTCAACAATTTGAAATTACATATTTAAAAATTTCAACTAATGAATAAAGGTACATATTTACAAATAATGGAATTATCTGCACTTAATTTAATAAATTTATTTGATTTTTTTTATCAAAACCTAGTGCCTGGAAGCCAAATAGAAAATAATAAAAATGTCTGTAATTAAAGTAAAATATTTTGCGCCAATTAAAACAGCAAATACGTGTGCAAAATGAAATCGAATATGAGCATATTTTTATGAGTAAATTCTCTAATGATTCACAGAAAATAAAGGATTGAAATAATAGTCAAAGACCATGTAAGTAAGTAAGTTGATTATAACAATGTGGATATATGCTAAATTTCCCTAATGCTTATGAACATATTTAAAGGGTTGCACAGTGGGATGATTTCATGCTTTATATTGACTAAACTTAGAAAAAACTGCAATCTATATCGATTTTTTCGCATAAAATTTTTCCTGTCCTAGAAGAAATATTCAATTTTCGTATTAACATATAATTTAAGAACTAAACGAAAAAGATGCCAAGTTTCATAAAAATCATTCACGCCCACTATCCATGATATATAGTTTTATTGAGGGCCAAATTTTTATGTTTTGTTGCTGTTTCAAATGTAAGTGTGCGACTAGACGAACGTTGTCGTCATCGTATGATCGGCCCTTAGTATTCATCTATCATTACTTTGACTACACATATTTTCAATCCTGTTTGGATGGTTCTTGTCTTTAGCTGGTTAAAAATAGGGTCTGATGAAATCAATAAACGACGAAAAATGGTGGAATTTTTCCAAACTTTATTGCGTTTCCTAAAAAATAATAAAATTAAAAATGTAAATTTCCGCGAACTATTTTTTTATTATTTAATTTTATTTTTTTTCATTAAAAATCAGAAGTAAGTTCTTTTTCGGGTCTTTTTAAGCGCTCATCATATTTTCATAACTTGCCATATAGCGCACTTAATAATCGATTGATGGCAAAATAAATTTTCTTTTAATAATGTTTCTATAGAGTACTTTTGGGTATATGTTAAATTATTGACTTATGCTGACAAAGCAGCAACTTTCAAACCATTTGATGTCAATATTCAAGCCACCATTCCCGCCGTTTGACCACACTTATTAACAAAAGTATATAAAACAGGTCTAATTGAATGTATAATTTAATTCATGTGTGTGCAGACATATGCCGGAAATAAGTTTTAAAAGATAAATGCCATGAAGTTATCTAATAAAAAAGTTGCATTCCAACAATATTTCAGTCTTGTATTATCATTTTAAATTCTCATGCAGCTAAATTATTTTTGCCGATTTTCTCTGTTCAAATACATTTCGAACTTGCAATATTACATTCATGGTATGACTTCGGATTCGATATCTTAAAATTGTTGTCACCACTATTATTTCTCTGTAAAGTAAATCAAATCACATAAGAACTTGATGTAGCTAACTCAAATGAAAAGTGTAACCATAGAAAAATAAATTGCTGAATTGGCAACAGTGGCAGCGAGTGACATAAGTAATATTTTGGTAAGTTTCGGTTCACACATATCAGCTTTGAGTCGTCAAGTGTTAAGATTTCAAAAAACCAGAACCAGAACCCTTGGTGTGCGTGCCAAATTTATTTGCTTTGTTTTGTCATCCGCAATGAAAAGAAAATAAATTAAAGTTCAAAAGAAATTTAAAGAAAGAAAGTTAAATATTCGCTTTTGAAATTTATACTTTTAAATCTATGTACTAGAACTTATTATTGGAATATTAATTTTTCGCTGGCAAATTAAAAATTAAAAAAAAACTTCCAGATATATGTATGATCTTTAGCATGCGAGTATAGAAAAATGTCAATAAATTTAATATGGCTTTAGTAATGAATAATATTTCATGCTAATATTGGAAAAGCATATTTACACATACACGTACACACGCACGCACACATACACACTCATTGAAATACATATTTTATAAAAAGCAATTGCAAAATTGTTCTTTTTGTAATAGTTGTTGTTCTTGAAAAATTGCAAAAAGAAATGTAGTGTCACAATTTAACCGATACCAAAAATTAATTACAAAATAACAGGCGAGCAACAACGACAACAATAACAGCTATACTTATTTGTATGTGGCTGCTTGCATCTGTATTTGCATGTTTATTTGCTTGTCTATGCAAGAACTACAAAATATTCACACAAAATAAAGGATCTTCGTTTAAGGAATTCTCATTTTTAAGTTTAAATAAAACGAAGTCCAATGCATTTCAATGGCTTTTTAATGCTACTAGGTATGGAGTGTAGCACAATGCAAGTTTCCGAAGCAAGTATCTAAGATAATCAGTTAATATTACATCAATGTGAGATTACTAGGTCATCAAATTAATCATACAGATTGACCTATTTAGCATGAACAGAAAGCAAATTTCGTTGGTGTCCCAATAATATACATATTAACGATCGGAATTGGAAAATATTCCAAGCGCCCAAATATTGTCCGAACAGAAAGGACAACCATTTTGATAAAAAAAATTAGGGCCTGTCCCACGATGTCAATAATGTTCAACTTGTCGCACACTTGCATTTAAAATTTGTTTTTGTTTTGAGTGTTTTCGACATTGTGGGACAGACCCTTAATCTTGTGCCCAGTCGATCAATGTAGCTTCAACACTATGGCCGCTATCCGTTGTCAAAGTTCGAAAGTCCCTATTGGAATACCCAATACAATAATAAGAGCAGCAGCAAGGGCAATAGCAAAAAATACGCACATACACTTGTATGTTTGTATGTATGTGTGTGTATGTTTATAAAATTTTCTAACGGGAAAATAAAAAAAATCATCAACAACAACCAAAGTGCACTTTCGTGGATACTCATAAATATGAGTTGGGAAAAAATTAGAAAAAAAATTTAAAACGCTGAGTATGAGAAAGAAAGGACCGAAAAATGACAGTAACAAAGAAAAATTTAATTGAAAATTCCCCACGAAAATTCAAATACCATAAGCCAAAAACTACAACAACAAGAAAGCATCGCAAAACACCAAAATATTGTTTGCTAAACTTTTCAGTCCGCTGGAGACAATGGCAGAAAAGGAGAAAGATAAAAGCACAAAACGCAAACAACTATAAATACTCACACATACGCTTGACGCACTTTCATATATGCTTTTGTATGTATTTATATATGTATGTACATATGTAGTGTTCGCATACTATTTTTTCTAACATTTCACACTGGTACGACAAACTATTTTGGGATATATAGTATATCAGCACTTATATTTAGCACTTGTGGAAAGCTTCCCGTGATTATTCGGAATCTGCGCTATTTTTTACTTTGTATCAGTTTTGTTTCTAACTTCTTTTCAGAACTTTTAATGCTATCAAACTACTGATAAAATATGCAAGCCCACTTAAGGCGCAGTACATTCGTATTCGCCTGAAAATGGCCGAATATTCGACAATTCGAATACGAATACGAATATTCGTGCATCACTAATACATATGTAGGTGATGTACATACAAATTTTTGTATGACTTTTAAATTTGTGCCTTTTTTGATAAAAGTCAAAAAATAACTTTAAATTTTGACTTTTATTTTTTGAGGCAACAACCAAAAGTTATTTTTGACTTTTATTATATTACTCAAGAAATAAAAGCTATTTTTTAACTTTTAATATTTTAAGGAAAAAATAAAAGTCATGAATTAGATATTGCATAGGAATACGCAAGTTTTATTGCTTTCAATGCATAAAATAAATGATAAAACATCCGTTATCACAATTTCAAGAGCATTGCAAAAAATAAGTCTCTTATTTTGTTATTAATAATTATTGCTATAATAACTGCATCACTGTTAATTCTTTCAATATATATCTTTCAATGTGAGTTTAATATAGAATTGTTGAACTGAACTGTTGATAACGATCAATCGCGAATTAGAAATCATATTATTAAATACTTCGTTCAAGATTTTTAATTTTTGCCTTAAAATATTAAAAGTTCAAAAATAACTTTTACTTTTTGCCTCAAAAAATAAAAGTTAAGAAATAACTTTTATTTCTGCCTTAAAAAATAAAAGTTAAATATAACCTTTTTTCTTGACTTTTACGATAAAAGTCATAACATTTTTGTTTCAGATGGAAAACTCAATTGTATGGATGATTTTTAAGAAAAATCTAATGATCTATTTTTATGTATTTTGTGTTTGTTTTTATTAACTGTTATCTTATATTTATGTTCACTTATATATACGTATATGTGCCATTAATTACGAAAGTGGTCTAAGCTATTTATCTCATTGGTTGAAATATTTAATAGATTATATATGAAGAAATCTAAAATTATGTTTATATTATGCAATATTTTAATTTAGAGTCCTACTAGCATCGAGTAATATAATATTTATTAAATATTTATTGAAGATTTCTTAAGATTTATTTCATATTTTGAAACAAAAATTCATATGACTTAGACCAATTTCACAATTAGTTATGTAATTTTACTTTTTTGATCTCATATAACAACGTTTTTCATGTTGGAAAAAACCCTTTAAGGAATTAAACAACTATAATTTAAAAAAATTTAGTTCCTGTCTTAAAATTCAATTAACATACGAGTATTTATGTATTATTAATACATAAGATATGTTCTAGTTAGTGTTTAAAACTTTATAATTACATTTGTATTAATGCCAGACAAATTTAATTTCTATTATTTCTTTGGAGAGGGATCCCGGGATACCGGGATATTTAAAAAAAACTTCCCGCTTTCCCGGCAATTGAAAAAGTTCGGCAAAAAAAACTCTAGTAGTCACCCATCATGGATATTTTCACTAAATAAGTCGGAACTTTTCAATATTTTCTCAGATGACAATAATTTAAAGCTTAATAAGTTAGTTACAAGATTTTATTTAAGATACAGGCTTAAGATAAATTTAAGATTTTTTTTGCTTAAAATATTAAATATAAAAAAAAACTTAAAGACTTCAAATTTTTTTAAATCTAAAGGAACGTAACTCAGTGAATTTTTATCCGACCAACAGATTTAAAATATGGGCTGTTACAAGAAAAACATATCTTTGCAATGGTGCTAAATTTGCTAAGTTTTAATAAACTGTTTTCAAGATTTTTGGGAATATCTTTGTAAACTGTAAAAAAAACAAGTTTTTCGCGAATATCTTAAGCAAAATTAATAAATGCCATATTCGTGTTCTGCGACCCTAAATTATCTAAAAATCATCTTATTTTAGAGTTTAACTTTTTTATTGCACAGTGTAATAGTCAAAAACAAAAACAAATATATTCATATGCTTTGAGTTATAGCATGTATGGAAATTCCATCTACATCTTCCACACTAGATACTATTTTCTTAAAGACATTTTAGGTTGAAAATATTTCGTAACGCTTAAAGTTGTTGGAATCACCTCGAAAACCTCTGTTACATCTGCTTCCATGCTTATATTATGCATCGTAGAACAATGAAACAAAAAACCTAAATATTGAACTCCCGAAAATTTCCCGGGATTTGTAAAAAATAATTCCCGGGAATTCCCGTTTTTTTTCAGACTAGACCTGTGCCCATGTTATGTTACTTTGGTGAGAACTTTTCACGTCGAAAAAATTTGAAATATATTCCATAGTGTGTCTGTAAGTCAAGTTGGAAACTATCAAAAGTGGTTAAGTCGTTTCGATAGAAAAGTCAAAATATACATGTCGAAGCCGATGGAAACGCTCATCAGAAATTTCGATGACGCCGACCAAACTTTACTGAAAGTAAAAAAAATAAATACAACCCTTGAACATATCAAATAATGTACAGTGTGACTTTGTTGTTTACAAACTTGATGGAAACATTTTGCAAAACATGAACAAAACGCTTATATTTTCTGCATTATTGTTCATTGCATTTTGAATTTTGAATACATATTTTTTGTTAAAAATTTTATCTTACTGAATTTTCATCCGCGAGCATTTGATAGTACAAAACGAGAACTTTTCTTATGCAAAATTTTACAGGCATAATTTTTCTGTGAATTATCAGTAAGAAAAAAGGTGTCTGTTTCATTTCACACGTTGAAATTGAAAATTTTCGGAACCGGGGAGTTACAGAACATGAGTACTGTTAAAGTCAAAATAAGAATGAAGGTAATTCAAAATTAGTAAGTACCTTTCTTTTTAAAAATTTTTGTTGATTGGTGTATTTTTACTTCGTTTTTTATTTAATAAATATCACACACTTAATTATAAACAGCTATACCTCAAAACTATCAAAATAATTTTATTTTTCCAAGCAGGTCTCTAATTAACGCAAATATTTCTTTAGAAACATAGTTTTCGTGAGCGTTATGACTACTTTTATATAAAATACTTGAATCATTTCTACAGGGTAGCGTTGGCTGAAGTAGTTAGCACGTTGACTACATAACCAAAGTTACTGGGCTCAATCCAACAGTCATTAAATAAAACAACACTACGTATTTATTTTATGTGCATTAGTGTCCTTTTGTGTCAATTTTTATAGGTAAGTTCAAGTGATGAAGTTATAATCACTGGTCTCTGAACTATAACGATTTCAGCAGATACTAATCCTAATGTAATATCAGAGCGCCCTCCTTCGTTGCGTAGTGGAATCACCGGCGAAGTAAAATAAGCGATAAAGTGGCTACTAACCAAAACTTGTAAAAATATTAATACGCCTCATTTAACACCAGAGGCGCTGGAACGTGCAAAAAGCAGAGTTGTAAAAGAATGAACCTTTTCTCTGTCTCTTCCTCCACTGCCTGTCTTCTCTATCACTATCCTTTTCCTAAAAGAAGGTAACACCTTGTAAAAGTAGTAGACATTCATTGTCTGAATGTTACTTCTCTTTATATATACAAAAAGTGTCATTGTGCGATATGTTTAAAATATAAATTTAAAATTCTTCAATTGATATGGTAAACCAAAGGAAATACATAAAAGAAAACATTTAAAAATTTAAAATTAAACTTAAGTTATTTTTTTCTTATTGCCTTATTGACACAGCAACCCACATTCAGCAAAACCAAATGTTACATTGTGATTTGGTTTGGTCATAATCCTTTGATAACTTTTTCTTCTTTTTAATATTTAATTTATTATTGCTATTGTAAAAAAACCAGGAAATATATTTATGTATATTATTATTTGATTTTGAATCTATTTTAATACTACCGCCATGATCATTCTTTCCAATTGATAAAAAAAATTAATATTAAAATTTTGAATAACAATTGCTTTGGGCTAACAAAACATTTATTTTTGTTTTAATTTTTAATTGCTTCTATCATTTTTTGTTGTATGTATTAGGTCAAAATATAACTGTGATTATGTATTCGTGAGTGTGTGTGCGCCCATTTACTCAAACAACGTGATAACTCAAAAATCTGACTTTATAATTAATAATGCAGAATAATTCATTAGCCCAATTCATAATCTTGTCTTGCATTATAGAAGTACCAAATGGTATAATAAATTGATAGTCACCACTTAAGAATTCTTAGTGGTGAGTATCAATATACTATACAATTTTGCACATGCTACAATGCAAGACCATTTGCATAAGATTGTGAATTGGGCTTCGTATCTTATATTATTGTGTTTAAAAAAAGCTCGGAAATAGTTTGTAAGCTCAACTTTTGACAACAAAAATTTATTGGATATCTGAATTGTATGTAAATTGAGTTATGATATATTTTGAGTTAATGTGCACTGTGTATATTTTTTTTGGACATTAGAGACCTGCATGAATGCCAATAAATGAAAATATGCAAAAGTATATCATTATTTTTCTTACATTTATTAATACAGTGAACAGCTGATCCTCAAAAAAATATAAATATGAATAAGTTTCGGCGATTGAAATCATTGAGATCAAAATTGGACCAAGTTCTTGTTTGGTACAATAACTATCACAACAATCTTTTATGCAATATATAAATTTGTCATCGTGAGAGTATCATCTCATTTTTATGTAATATTCTACTTGGCAAATTTAAATTTTAAATTTTCAAGCGAGTGACACCGCCCACTTTTTTTGAATGTGTAAATAAGTAAAGTTCTTTAGGACATGGTTTTTAAGAAATACATAAGTAATCGATTTAAATCTACTAGGTTGAAGTTCATTAAACATAACGGTAAAAGTTTAAAGTTTTTAAAATGACAAGTGCAAAGTGTATGCAATCTTTTAATTAAATCGATTCAGTTGCAAAGTTAGCATTTAGTTTTTATTTTTTCATTTACTTCGTTTACTTAGAGCAGTACCTTCCACCAAATTTCTGTTCACGGATCCCTTCTTAGGTAGAATTAAAAATGCAAGAAAGTGTCAAAAAACATATATTTTATTTTGATTAAAAATTTTATTATAAGAGTTCAGATATAATACCGGATTTATTTAATTTAAAATAATCTTCAATATATTTTCTTTTCTTTGACAATATTAAGCTTCACTCACATTCTATTAAACTAAATGAAATGACGATATCAGCTGTTTTGAATAGTGATTACAATAGAAGTGAGTGTAGAGTCTGCGTGGGATAATTTCAGGTATGTTCTGACACTCGCATTGTTTTCAAATCGCATGTGAGTTGCAAATCGCCAAACTTGCTTCTGCATGTTCTGTAACTCATGCGTTTTGCTTGCGACTTGCCATATTGATTTAGGTCAGCTGTGTGTTGAAATCGTCAGTGTATAAGTATACAGTGCAAAGAAAAAATTAACAATACTAAAAGACATTTTCTAAATTTAAATTTTATAATAAAAATTTTATGAAACTATTACTATTTATGATTAAAATCAAAAGAAAACATATTTAAATTCATTTATTAACATTTTAGTATTTCTTTAAAGTTTGGTTTAGGTTAAATTCATCAGTTCACTTCAGAATATGCCTGTGATTTGAACTCGCCAAGTGTCTTGCTATTGCAATTTGCACAACGCCTCTATTGCGAGTTCAAGTCACAATCGCAAATGTTATGCGATATACGAGTATCAGAACATGCTCGTTTATGTTAAGCAGTGAGGAGTAAAAACTACCACTAATATTTAGTTCTTTGGTTTATGTATATAAATTAAAATATATAATAAAACATAAAAAAGTATATAGAATATAAACTTTTACTATTTTTAAAAACATTGACCCATATTCATAGTAAAAAATAACATATACTTCAGGAAAACTAAAGTCAACTTTTTTAAAAGTCGACTCTAATTCATTTAAAGACAACTTAAGTTATATATTTTGGCGATAAAGTCAACAATACTTCAAAGTCTGCTGAACCTGTATTTAACTCATTTAACAACACCATCTAACAAAATACTACTTACATACACACAATTTCGTAAAATAAACAAATTTTGTTTTTTTTATCATTTTCTTAGAGTACAAAATTATTCTGAAATCCACACAAGTTTTGTGTATTGTTTTGTTTTATTATGTAATATTTTCCCAATTTATTTTCCTGTCATTGTATATGTTGTATAAAAAATTATTAAATAAATTTCAATTGAAATAAAAAATTACTGTAAGAAAAAATTAGGTTTTGGCTTAAGCTATGAAAATAACTGAGATGAACGATAAATCTCCTCCACGGAACAGCAACGAAGAATACGTAACAGATCTTGTAATTTTGATAATTGAAAAATTGGTTATTGTTTGTTCAAATATAGAGAAAATTGTTATTTCATCGTAAGAAACTGAAATAAATCTATCGCAGAATTCGTCACGCTCGAAGAATTTCGTTTTACAGCAGTATTGTGTTAATTTTCATATGAACAAATATATTTTATTGAAAGTTGACAACGAAAAATTGTGTTCCTAGTTTGATGCGTGCGTTTCAGTGCAAAATATGTATGTGTGTATGTGTATGTGATGTATGAGGAATACAGAGGCTGTAACAATTCCCCTTAAATTATCATCTTCTTTCTATTCCCAGTAAAAAAGAGACCCCAAAAAAGTCATGCAAATGTAGAGTTTGCGATCTGGAAGCAGTGAAAATTTCGATCCGATCTAATGATTTTTACATAGGGTTGTCATTGCAAGAAGTTCTCTTTTTCGATGCTTGGTCACTGAATTGGAAGCGATAATAAGAAAAATTCCCTTTTTTGTGTTCTATAATAATATTTTTATCTAGAAAAAATGGTAAATAGTTGCATTTTTTAATAATTCGTTACTTTTTATACGAATTTAAGCCCGAAACTGTGGTTTCATGTAAATTTAAGCAAATAACTTTTAAATTTTAGGCTAAAAATAGTTCATAAATTTCTTTAAAAAAATAAACTTTTTTTTGAATTCTGGAGAGTATTTTCTAAAATAATGGAGGAGTTACAAGGTTTTGTAAGACTAAAATAAGCTTCTAGATGGTTTTTTGCTCACGCTCGGCAAATTAAAAATATCGATTTTTTGGAAGCAATGAAAATGTAGTTCCACTAGAATGACTTCAATTTTTTTCACTGGGTTGTTACAACATTCAATTTCAATATGTAGTTTTTTTTGCAGATTTTAAAGATTTTGATTTTACACAAAGTTTCGTATATAATACAAAATTGTTTTTCATGATTCACGAATTTATTTGGTATTTTGAATTTATTTTGTTTATAACACTGTGTTTCGCAAATTTACGAAAATAAAATGTGTAAATGTGTGTTATTTACAGACGAAAACTATTTCGTAAAATAGACAAATAACATTTCTACTATATACGAAGCATATCGTAACGTAAAAAGAACGAATATTTTGAAAAATTAACCACATTTATTTTAGTTATGAGATATTTTGAGTGTATAAATAAAAAAATATATAACTGAAATGTATACACGAAAATTCATTCAAGTCGATATAGCCGTTTAGTTGCAGTATAGATAAATAACCTAGATACGGACTGCAGTGCCATCTCCCGGACTGATTTGTGAATCTAAACCATCCAGGGCAGCACCCAAATGCATACAAAAAATTCATTAAAATCAGTTCAGTGAAATACACACGTACAGTAGAATTATATACATACCCAGTAAAAAAAGAGACTCCAAAAAAGTCATGAAAATGTAGAGTTTACGATGCGGAAGTAGTGCAAATTTCGATCCGATCTAATGATTTTTACATAGGGTTGTCATTGCAAGAAGTTCTCTTTTTCGATGCCTGGTCACTGAATTGGAAGCGATATTAAGAAAAATTCCCTTTTTTGTGTTCTATGATAATATTTTCATCTAGGAAAAATGGTAAATAGTTGCCTTTTTTACCAATTCGTTTCTTTTTATACGAATTTAAGCCCGAAACAGCGTTTTCATGTAAATTTAAGCAAATAACTTTTAAATTTTAGACTAAAAATAATTCATAAATTTCTTTAAAAAAATAATTTTTTTTTAAATTCTGGTGAATATTTTCTAACACTATGGAGGAGTTACAAGGTTTTGTATGACTAAAATAAGCTTCTATATGGTTTTTAGCTCACTCTCGGCAAATTAAAAATATCGATTTTTTGGAAGCAATGAAAATGTAGTTCCACCAGAATGACTTCCATTTTTTTCACTGGGTAAATATAAAAAATACGGCCCAATGTGTTTTCGGACCCCCCAAAAGTCCGGGAAGCATCATCTGGGAACCGTTGATTCAGAATATGGTTGCGAGTATGAATACAGTATTAGGTTGTATTGACTGTAGCCAAAAGAGTTGAATGTAGTAATGCAATACTTTAGTGGACATTAACCACGTTGTTATGGTGCGTGTTATTAGTGTGGTCTACTACATATGTACATACACATGTATGTATATGTGCAATAATGCGTATGAGTGATTTTAAAATTATATGTATATACGGTTGCACAGATTTATGTTTATGTGTGCATGTGCGTGTGAGTGTGTGAAAAGGGTTTGAGCTTATGAGCTCGTGTATGTAAATTAGCTAAAATAAAATTGTGTAATGGGTGTTTTTTATTGAGGTATAGAACTTTAAGTTGGCATCACTTTTTTAACTGGCGGCCATTTTGTCAGCTGTCAAGTGATTAATATTTAGTTTGATTTGCCATTTCATCATGAACAGGTTGACAAAAGAACAACGCTTGCAAATCGTGCAAATTTATTTCGAAAATAATGGTTCAGTTCGCGAAGTTTACCGCAAGCTCCGTCCATTTTATGGTCGACATAATCGTCCTTGAGAGCAATTAATTCGGTTAACCATGGATCGTTTTCGCATTGCGTTTACTCTATGTGATAATACGCATCCGCAGAGACGTCGAACAGTGCGCACCGAAGAAACAATTGCCGCTCTAGAGCAAAGTGTTGAAGAGGACCCGAATGAATCGATTCGCCACCGTGCACAGCAATTGGAGCTTTGTCCATCAACTTTATGGAAGATTTTGCGCAAAGATCTTGGGTTGCGACCTTACAAGATCCAGCTTGTGCAAGAATTAAATCCGCGAGACCATGCAATGCGTCGTGATTTTGTTGTATGGGCCGAAAATGAGATTGATCTCGATGCTGATTTTCATCGCAAAATTTTGTTTAGTAATGAGGCTCATTTTTGGTTGAATGGCTACGTCAACAAGCAAAATTGCCGCATTTGGAGTGAAGAGAATCCATATGAGACCCTTGAGACGCTATTACATCCACAAAAACTGACTGTTTGGTGTGTTCTATGGGCTGGTGGAGTCATTGGGCCATACTTTTTCCGAAATAATGCTGAAGAGTCAGTTACCGTTAATGGAGACCGGTATAGAGCCATGATAACCGACTATTTTGTTCCCGAATTGGATGGCATTAATGTGGATGAGTTGTGGTTCCAACAAGACGGCGCTACATGCCACACAGCGCACGTCACAATCGATTTATTGAAGGAAACATTCGATGAGCGCATAATTTCGCGGAATGGACCTGTCAATTGGCCACCAAGATCGTGTGATTTGACACCATTGGATTATTTTCTTTGGGGATATGTGAAGTCGCTCGTCTACACCAACAAACCAGAAACGTTAGGGGACTTGGAAGCCAACATTCGTGGCGTTATTGCCATCATACGGCCCCATATGCTCGAAAAAGTGGTTGAAAATTGGACCTGTAGAATTGGCTTTATTCGAGCCAGACGCGGCGGCCACATGCCCGAAATCATATTTAAACATTAATGGCATAAAATTATCCTTCCAATAAAGCCAAATTGATGGACATTAAAACGATTTTCTTGTGTTTTATTTCAATTCGAAGTTCTATACCTCTAAAAAAACACCCTGTATTTTAACATACAGCAATATCTTCCCACTCTCTTACTCTCTTTTAAACTAAATATTGCGTTCGCATTGTATGTGTATGTGTGAATATGAAATTCATGCGTGTATATGTATGTATGTATATGTGTGTGTAACTAATTTAAATTGTTTAACAGTTAATGGGAATTTAATTGAAAGCTACGATACGAATCAAAAACATTCACGTATGAATTGTTTTTCTGAGACTAGTCTTATTGAATGTTGTTCATAATTTTAACACAATTTAAGTTCATGTTAAATATATATTTTGGCAATATGAATATGTTTATTAGACAATAAATAATATAACATTATTTCAAGTGCAATTTTGGTGGTTTAATTAAGCTTGATATGAAATTAAATAACGATGGAATTAAAATTATTGCACAAAGCTTATATTGATACAAGGAAAATATTAAATCTGTAAAATTATTGAAACACAGAAATTTCTGTATGTATATGAATTTTATGTGCTATCGAAAGTTTTTTTTAATAGATTATATTATGTTATACTGAATGAGGACAGCAAAAAAATAGTTGAATTATATTATAAACTTGTATTAAGATGAACTTCATTAACGCTTAGGTCGTTGGATTTTGTGTTATGGATTTCTTATTTTATAGAAAAATTATTACATTCTTATTTACATTCTTTAATCAAAAATGATATAAGTATTTAGGATTACTACGAGCTTGTTTGGCATAAAAACATTAGGACTAAAAAAAGAATTAATCAATATAGATACAACTTTCCTTTAGAGGTTTCTTGACAGATTACTGCTGGATAAATTGCTAGTTGTTCCGTGGCATCAATGACTGAATAATGACTATTAGCGTTTTTAAAGAATTTTTGTATATCTGAGGTATATTCCACATAACTCTGGGAAGCCGAAAATGGACAACCTGATTTGTGATATGAATTGAAAAAGATATCAATCATTCTTTTCAAGTAGAAAGGATGATAGTCTAATTGGTCAAAAATTAATACACTCGGTGTTGGAAGTCTTTCCTTTTTTAGGTATGCTGTATATATGTTGGAACGCAATGTTGATTGACATGCATGTCAAGCCATTCGCTATAAGTTTTGACTAAATTTTTACTACTATTGGCCAAAGCTATTTTTGGGAATGTATCCATATGGATACAAACATATTTTCAACTTTCATAAATGAAATTTTCTGTAAAATATAAATAATAATTAATAGCCTAACGGGCACTGGAAACGATCAAATAAGAGCGTTAATCCGTCAATTTGTATTAGTGTCGTTTAATTGACGCTTTTTGAGAAACGTTCTAACAAAATCGTCAATCAACATTTAAATTTTGTGTTCGTCCTGTGCGGTGTCAAGTATGCCTTATCAGGGTGATGATTTTTTGTTATTAGCGGTACAGTTTTGTTAACAAAAAATAAAACTCTTTGCGAAATCTGGGTAAAAAACAACAGTTTAATAAAACCTTTAAGAAATATGTATTATACAGAGTTAAGTAATAATTTTTTTACCTTCCACTCTAATTTTTCATTTTCAAATGCGACATTGATAAAAAATAATAGTACAATTGCTTGCAGTCTTTAGATTGTTTGGTTTTTTTTACAAAAAACAATGACAAATATTCATAAAACGTTAAGTATTTTTACTTATTGTTTTTTTTTGGGAATTGTTACAATTTGAGTTAAAAATCTGTTAACGCACTAATTATTCCAAATTGATATTTTACTTATTCAGTAAAATATGAGTTCTTGCTTCAACTTTGATATTTGTTGACTTCTTATTTGTTTAAACGAAAGTTTAAAACATAATAATAAAGCTAGTTTTTCCAAGAAATTTTTGGGTAGAGGTTCCCTGATGATCTTCATTAGCAATAGTGAAATGCGCATAGAATCCAGTTAAGCGCCTTAATAATAAATTTTAATGTATTTTTAATTAAAAAAATATTTTTCTGAATAAGTAAAATAATAATTTGGAATTATTAGTGCAATAACGTAGTTAAGAGTCTACAGCATAAATCTTGTTTAAATTTAATACCAAAATATGATTTCTTCGTGCTTTTTATTTTTTTTATTGCAAAGCTTAAGAAAAAAATATTTTTTTTCAGTTTTTTTCGTAATAACTTGCAGGGACTCCTAATTTTTTTACTAACAATATATATCAAATTTTAGTTTATTTAGTTATTATTTTTGTTTCTATATTTTATGAATTGTACAAGCTAAAGTTTGTAAACCAAATTACATGAGATAATTATTAATGCACAAATAACTTCAAAGTTAGTTGTAAATATTCTGACAACACATAACATAGTTCAACGGAACAGGTAGCCGTTTTCGAAGGCCATTAAACCTTCATCATCAGCGTTCTTCTGTGATTGGTCCACTGTGTGTGGTATCAGTTGATGTAGATATCTGCTTAATATACCAAACCTTTTTTGCAAATGGAATTGTGAATATGTGAATTGTTTTGATTCATCGTATTTCAATTTGCTGAAAGGTGTTTTGTAATGAAAACTCAAGTTTACTATATCTAAATTTACAACAGTCTTACCATTGTCGTGTTAATTAATTTGCTTATTTTTTATTCTACTTAAGACAAACTTTTTTGGTTTGTAACTATTAAGTATATTTTATTTAATTTTTGCCACAAGTCCATGACTATTAATTTTAGTTAATTTAATTAATGTTGTTTGAACTTCAGTTGTTTCTATATTTTATGAATTGAACAGGCTAAAGTTCGTATCGCCTTGTAAGCCAAAAAATATAGCTGCGGTAAAGTTGAACAACTTTTGTAAACATATGAACACAATCAAACCTACCTATTTGGCATATTGTCAGAATAGTAGTTTTGAATAGTCATAAACCTCTTACTTTATGCGCAGACTTTCAAAACCTATATGAGAATTCATAAAACAATAATATTTTTGAAAATCACAAAGAAAAACTAAGCTTAGTAGGCTTTGAAACTGATACAAAACCCAGCAAATAATTTAAATAAAATGAGTTCACCTGAATATAGCTTTTCCAAATAATGTTAGCAAAAATTTAGGAGTTCCTTTAGTTAAATTTTTCTAAAAGAAACTGAAATTAATTTTTACTTAATTTTTGCACACAAAAAGTGAACAAAGAAATAGTTTTTTTGGCATAAAATGTTAGCAAGATTTGCTTGGTAGACTCCCAGCGCTGTTATTACTATATATAGATAACTGTTATCACTATGTCTTAATTAGCTGTTGGCCAAAAACGTATGATACCATTTTTTGAGAGCGCACTGATTTTCGAAATCTTTGGAGGCCCATAAAAAAATTGGTCACCAAAATCGCCAAACTGATTATAGGGTTTTACTATCCTTTTGTAGTACTATCGAACGTAGACTGCCCAGATAGTGCGGATTTTTCACGACTACATGCACAAAATTATGTTATTGCTGCTTTTATTTGATTGTCTTTTATGTATTTAAAAACGTTCGAAGAAAACATAAAACTAAATAATTAAGCTGCCAAATTACTGAATTCGAAATTGATTTAGTTTCAATTGATATTGAATTATGGAATTCGAAATACGTATTTTGCATATAAAAAAACAATAATTTTATTTAAAATAATATTCCTTAAAATATTTTCCGCTAGGAATGCATAATAGCAAAAAAAATTACAAACATGTTTAAAGTCCAGTTTCTAAATATTATTTAAATTCTATAGAATGATAGAAGAAAATCTAGTATGTCTATTTTTTCTATAGTGCAAATATATTTTGGTGCGAAGTATCAAAAGTTTTCTTCTTTTTACCGCAAAATCTATATTGAGAGGATAGTAGAAACTATTTGGACAATTCTTCTATCAAGCTATCGTAACAGATTAATGTTGTCTGATCTTTCTATACCGCAGTCAAGGTTCGTTAACTTCTATTATAATCCCTTTACGCAAAATATTTTAGATATTAATCATCCTTTTGTGTAAATTTTAAATTTTGAAATGAGCACAAGAAATAGTCATTAATGGCACCAAAAAGTTCCAAAATGAGATTATATTATTATTTAATTAACTATAATTTGCGACGAGGCAAAAGTCTATGAAATTGTGTGACTAAATAATTGTCTGCCACGCAATTTCGTTAAAGTTATAAAATCCTTGTAATAGACAATATATGTAAAATAATTCCATGTACTTTTCATTTAATGTTAGTGCCAAAAAATCTAAAATTTCTTGAGGAAGTTGGCAAAATTGGAATTTTCACAAGTTGCTTTTTTACACACAATTCTTCTTAAGTTAAAATGGGGGGTTTCAAAGGCGTTTATGTGTAAAAATTTGGATTCGGTAAACTTGGAAAATTTAATTTCGAACCACAATTATTGGTCTATATCTTATCCAAGACTGCATTTTGCATGTAATACATATTATCATTCAATAGCAGTTTGTAATTAAATATTCTTTTATGAAATTTACGTAACTTTTTCTTCTTAATTCTTCCGTGAATTATATAAAATAGTTGCTATCAGTAAAATGGATAAAAATGAATTGAAACTGTTGTTAGCATTCTTTTTATTTACATATTTTCAAGTATATGGCTAAATATTTGTATTTTTTATGTATTTTTCAATGTTTCAATACTTTCATTTCATTCGTTGTAATTGTAACCATTTAACATGGTTTTTGTATGTTACTTGTGCAACTTATATTAACTGAAGTAAATGATACAAAAATAGTAGCAACAATAATTTTATACGATTATTACTTATACACTGGAGCCTCGACTTGCCGTGTTATTATCAAAGCAATATGCTAGAAACACAACTGGGACGAACGAAGAATTATTCGGTGCGAGCTTGCGTCATAAAAAATAAGACACATTTGTGCATATGAGAATGAACACAATACTGCCGTCGAACGAAATTTATCGTGCGTTACGAACTCTGAGATAGATTTATTTCTATTTTGTACGCGGACGTACGATGAAACAACCATTTTATTTCTCACTTTCTCTATATATATGTATATTTTTACATATAATAACCAACTTGATCAAATGAGAGATTAATTCGGTGAGTAAATTGTGCTTCACACGACGAATGCTTATCGACGAATTCGTCGACGTGGATGAAATTCGTCGTTCGTGCCAGGTGTGTTCCTAGCAATATGAGTAAATTTTTATTATCAGTTGAAATAAATATTTAAAAAAAAATTATTTGCATATAAACATATTTTAGTATGTTTAGATGCGTTTCAGTACAGCGCAAGAAAAAGGGAACAATGATTATAAGTATTTTCGCGAGCACAACAAAAGAAAAATATTTAGATATAGTACCAATGAAGACCTGTGCACTTCTGATCCATATATCTCCAGCATTTGACAAAAATGGAATTCCACCCCCTTGGAATTTGACATAGACACCTAGTGTAGCTCCTTTAAGATAAATAGGAGACATACTTAGATGAAATTTCCACTAAGCCAGTTAAATGAAAAATTTATTCTATGCAAATTAACACAAAAATTAGAGCATGAAAGCACAATAAATATTGAAAGTTTATAAAAGAAATTTTATTTTATTTGGAGTAAAAAGATTTCTTAGAATTTATGGTAAAACCTGTTTTTGGGATATGGATCTCCTACATATCTGTTATGAATTCACGTTTAAAATATGTTTTTAAATTGTTCATACAATAATAACATGTGAAGCTGACGAACTGACATTTGTTAGTGAATTATGATCACCAAGGCTATTTTACGAAATTTGACTTACAAAGGCCCTATGAGTAAATGTGGACAGATTGCCCTAAACTCTCACAGGGATATCAACGACTAAAATAAAATTAGTTTTGCTAAATATTATATCAATATTAATATATTTTAATCAATTATGAGCTTATTCTAAGTGGTCCATTGGAGAAGAGGGCTAAAGGTCAAAATAAAATGGAGCCGGGTGGACTGCTTAATTAAGTATATAATTTTTTAGTTCAGTTAACGTTACTGTTTATAAAATACAATGTCAAATCACTACATTTACAAATTAATTTTTTTAAGGCCGTAAATAACTGTATTCTTAAGTAATTTTTCAATCATATATAAGTGTACTTAAATATGGCCCGATTTTAAAGTTAATGCATTACATTAAAGCTTAAGATGTCTTCTATCCAACAAAAAAAGTTTCATTAAAAAATTTCTACCCCCTCAAAAGTTATATAATTTTGACCGCCAACTCACAAAATGTGCCACTGTGCGGCGCATAGAGGATAGCCGTATAATTTGGCTCTAGTGTATGGTTTTGTAGATATGTATGTATCAGAGATCTGCGACAATACATAACACTCGCGAGCGCACTCGCTGTTTACTATTTGATTTGTAGTCTCGAATACTTTGAAGAACTCGTTTTCATTGATTTGTTGTTTTATTCGCTCATTATTCATATAAGCGAGCCTCATGAACGAAAATGTACACAATTACTTTTTAATTTATACTTATACTGAAAGTAACAACAATAATACATCCTCTCAGAGCAAAGTTTCTTAATTTTTATATTTTCGTATTAAGTAACTTCTTTGTATTCAACTACCACGACTTTGGTGTTACGATCAGCTTGTAACAACTTTTACCTCATATTCATTTGATATATGTATATTTGTGTATTACTATTCAATAGTCACAGCAGACGCGGCTGCTAGATTTGATTATTTGTTGTAGGTTTGACGATTTTACCCGTTCTGATGATTTAGTTTAGTGCCTGTTTTATTATACATACATATATTTCAATATTATTTATTTTAAGGTCAAAGATCAAAACTTATGGTATACTTGTCTTAAATTTATATTAAAAAAATAAAGGGAAGAACAAAATTTAATTCAAAACTACTGTTTATAAAATATCTAATATGATTTTAGGCAATATTTTGTGGCAAATTTTTTTAAAATTAATTTAAAAACAGCAAACTGTTGAACGATTCGCTTTTGAGTTTAAATATTACCCGCTAATGAAAAGGTACATTCCGATGCAACGTTGCTTGCCAGTATTGAGTGTACATGCTGAGCGAATTTGCATAAGCGAGGATAGTATTTTTAATTTTCGCCCCCACTGCATTAAATCAAAGTTATCAGTCATATTTACTACTTTTCTGCTATATTTTTGTATTTCATCATTTATAGATTCTTTCAATGCATTTGAGGACGTATTTATCGTTACATAAAAATCTGCTCCTTTTAAGATCATAAGTCTGTTGCATTCGTAAAATATTTTAATTAATATTTTCTATGAAAAATGTTCTTATAATACCTTTTAAATATATTTTATTTCATTATAAATTTAGCCCTTCATATTTATTTAAATATACAATTGTTGATTTTTTCCCAAATCTTCTGGCAACGTTGCTTTCAGTAATAATACGATTGACGAATGCTGAGAGTAAATACTTATGAACTCTGAGAACTATAACTCTTGTTATTAATGTAAGTGTGTGTCTTCAAAATTCCTACACACAAATTTGTTGTGTTGTTTATCAGATATTCGAAAACTATTACCGAATGCTGAAGAAAAATATTTAGGAAACAATACTAAACAGACAAGGTGTATAAACTTCATTGTGATTGTTACAGGCTCGTATGTTCCAACACAAATTTTTACGAGTATGGCGAGCAGATACCAAAAAAAATTGCTGTGTTAATTACACCGCAACTCGTTTTAAGCGAGTATCATAAATCATAAAAACAGGTACTCATTGCAGTTCTCTGGTATGTATAAACAACTACATATTTGCTTGTTAATTTGTTGAATGAAAATATTCATTTTATTATATGCCAACATTAAAACTAAAATTGCAAATTATATAGAATTCAAAATAATTTACTCTTTCATAATAAATGTTTCTTTATTAAATGCTATCATATTATATTCAGATATATAAATGTATGTATGTGTGGATATACTATATATGTATGTAAATATATATGTATGTGTATATATCTATCCATATGTATATATGTATGTCTGTACGAGATGGTTTCTGCAGCAGCAAATGTGATGTGTATGAGTGTTGAGTTGTTGATAATTGTGGAGTGTGTGATGAGTTTATAGGAGCACATACATACATACATTATTAGTTTTTTATATTTCTATTTATTTTAATATAAAAAGGTTTTTTTGTATGTATTAATGTATTTATAATATATATATTTTTTCTGCTTAATGTTGGCGTAGTTGTTTTAAATTTAAAATTTCCTGCCTACTGGCCTGTCGTTAAATTTGTCCATGTGTCTGTTGCTGCTTTGAACTAGACAGTTAGTTAAATTCTTTTTTTTTGTTTGTTCATTTCTTGGTCAGATGGTTGTCTAGTTAGTTGTTTCTGTTTGGTTTGGCTGATTGTGGTTGTTTATATCAACAAAAACTTAAATATATTTGGCATTAAATAGATACATACATATGTAAATATGTATATATTTTTCATATTTCTATACTCTGCATTAGTAAATGTTTGCTTTATATGAATTTTGTTGACGATGCTGTTGCTTTTGGTAATGGCGGTGACGAGAATGACAGCGTTGATACAGGTGATGACGTTTATTAACAAACAATACTGCAATGCGTACAATGAAATCGATCATAGAAGTTCGACTGCTTTTTTACATACGAATAAAATGACCAATGCAAATAAAAATTAGTAAGAGTGAAATATTTGGCTGTACCAAATCGTACACCCTTCACCGACAAGCATATGTATATGGAGTATGTACCCTGCAGGAGAATAGGCGTCAATTGTCTGAAAGCTACTAGTATAATTACTAGAACAGCATGAAAACACGAGTGCGAAAAGGGTTAAAGTTGTTATATAAAATTACTAGTTCTGATGAGTACTAGTATATGAAGTAGTTCCAAGGCACCACATTGCAAAATAAATTTTAAATGTCTAACAGAGCCCTTGCACTGTACGAAAATTTGTATTATACAATTATTAAAGTTTTAGGTTCACCTAAAAATAATTATAATCAAATAATTATAATTAACCTTTTGTATTTTTCAATTTTGAAAAATTATTGTGAATTTTAACTACCAGTTGTCACTGGGTAACAAAATAATAAAACCACCAATTTTATAGAATTTTTCTTTGCAAAAGAACTGGTTACAAACTAGTCCTAAACTAGTACCAATAGCACTAGTAATTTCCTAAACACACTCAATGTTAATTTGAGCATCAAGATGTTATAGGAATGCTTACAGTTGGAAACTAGTGGTGGTGGTTTCTGTACTAGTAAAATACCAATTGGACACTAGTTCGATCTCGTGCAGGGTATATACGATTACACACATAGGTACATTGATACATACTTATGCATTTGTTTCGTGAAAATAATATATTCTTGCTTTAGATTTTATTTTTGACATTTGCAAAATCGATAGCGAATGCCATGATCTGAAACTGAAAATAAGTAAGACTGCTATATTTGGCTGTGCTGAATCTTATATCTTATATATGGAATATATACATACATATGTACATACATAAATACAATTATGCATATATGTTTTGAGAACAAAATGCATCCTGTATTGTTTGCTCTAGTTAGCACAATTTATAATGAGTGATAGATATACATATGTAGGTATGTATATGGGCATTTGTTGACACAAGAATTTGGTTCATAGATTTTATTTTCGATATTAGCAATAGCTGAATATTTTATTCTTCACTCTGTATTTACCGAAAATTCTAACATTATGTAGTAGTATTTTCTCCTTTAAAACGAATGAGGAGAAATTAATTATAGAGGACTTTAACAGAGATCAACACTTTCGGATAGCGATATAAGTTTAAGATTTTGCCAGCCTTTACTATTTTACAGAGTGGCCCAAATTCTCCACCTAGCCGGAAGAAAGTATTTTTTATTTTTTATTATGAAATTAAATATTTGGTTTGGTAGTAAGTTGACAAGTTCCCACATTGCATAACGGAACATGTTGTTAATTATTTAACTTCTGTTTTAAGTTTGCTTTCTTGTTGTAAGGTTGTCGTTAAAAAATTAGGACAAAGTTCTTAAAATAGTTTTTTGCTGAAGTTAATTTAACAAAAGTAGGAACAAATAAGAGTTTTAAATTGGAATTTATAAAACTTTAATTCTATTCAATTAAACTATTTTTTTTGAGCTTTAGGTCTGGTATTATTTGTCTTTTTATTTTATCAATATTTCGTTAACCTTCGGTTAACTTCTAAAAAATAGTTTAATTGAATATATAAAAAAGGTCGAAAAATTAGATAAAAGAACTTTAATTCTATTGTTTGTGTCTTTGTAATCTGCATGGTTCTATCTTGTCTATGTTTGTTGTAGTATCATATGTTTTTGCATAGTTTCTGGCTAAGAAGTGGGCTCAAGCCAATCCAACAAAGCTAGTTTTTGAGAGTACAAACAAATATTGGCTAAATGGGAGTTTTGTTATTCCAATTAAGCCTTCTTCAGCATCTCAGGATGACAGATTACTGTATTGGCCATCGACATCAAACAAATGGCAGACTTTCTAAAGAATTTTTAGATAAAAGTGTGAGATCAAAGCGAAATAAAGTTGCACTTTTATTGGAGACTTGGTCGCCAGAAGAACTAAAATTTTGATGCTGGAACAAGTCTTTATAAGTTTCCGGTCAAGACCAGCAAAAGTAAAATCAATATGCAGCACTTCCTATAGGAATGTTGTTGGTAGAAGTATTGGAGTCTCGAAATAAAGACTTCCGAAATATACCAGAAAGTCACAGCCAAAAAATGTGTCGCCGGGGAAAAGCAATGCATGATCTTTATACTATCTCCTCTTGTCTTCAGATTCTCTTATTTGTTATTTTTCAACAAAGGCTTCTTTCTATAAATTCTCGCAGTACAAAGACTTTGGGCGAGGATGTTATTGGGTTCGTCGATTTAGAAAGTGAATCAAATTGAAGCAAACATGCTGTGTTCACCACAGGCCGTTGTTTTTTGAATAATTTTCAGTTGTCTTTGATTTGCCTTTACATTTCACTTGCTTTTTCATTAAATTGAAAAAGTTATTTCTTTCTATAGCTCCTAGTAATGTAGATTAAAATTTGTGATAAAAATTCGAAATTTTAGATAAATAAATATATAATGTTTTACATAGATACAGATATATTATTCGTTTTTATTTATTTAACAAAAAACTGCAACGCCCATTTTACAGATTGCACCCATTTTTTTTGGTGATTGTTTTTATTGGTAAAATCTATGAACGTGCAAAGATTTATGTCAATGCGGCTTTTTAAAAGCCAGTTATTTGCGAAGCAAAAAAAATTATTAAATAAGAATCCATAATAGTACTAAAAGAAATTTCTCTGTTACAACACAATAATCATAGTGCTGTACTTTCTTCCCTTATCAACTTAGCTTACTTATTTTGAATTTGCTGGTATTTTATAAGACTTAATTCAAACATTCCATTGCCAATGTAGCAATCAGTAAAATGAACGAATTTAGTCGCTCTCTTTACTGAGCTGTTTTACCTCAGCAATACTGATAAAAAGTACAATTGAACGGAATGAACGAACGAGCGTACTTAGCTGTTTTTGTTTCCTTTTTTCTTACTCATGTGAGATTTTTTGTCATATTCTGAATATTTTGTGAGTTTTTATTCCTAAGAACATAAAAAAATTTTAGTACTATAAAAATGTTTACTTGCTGATTTTTTGTTTCTTATATTTTCTGTTATTGATAGTTTTGCTAAACAAGTCATAACAAACTCACTCCATTTGTCCCTTTTGATTTGATGAATCAACTGTTGTTTGTTTGTTTTTATTTCATGCTATTTCTTGAAAAGAGCTGACGAACGAACTCGTTCTTTTTTTGCAAATGAACGAAAATGAGCGGTCACTTGAATAAACGATTCGGCACATCTCTAATGCTCAGAGCATAATAAGCATTATATCACAAAACTTTGTAAGAATAATCAGCGCCCATTATTAAATTAGATTAACATATCAAAATTTAATAAATAAAAGAAAAACTATTGATTAAAGCTCTTCCTAAAATATCTTTATTTAGTTACTCTTTACTGTTTAATTTTGCTGGTTTTCAATATTTATTTATTTCGAACCATTTCTGACACACCAGCTTAAGATCGAAATCTCTAGTTTTTCTGGTAGCTTCGGAAAACCAATTTCACTTACAGACAGATGGATGGATGAACAGACGGACATTGCTTATTCGTAAGGACCTAGAATATATATACTTCTTTGGTGGGATATTAATATTGCTGTGAAGGGTATAAAAAGTGATCAAGTCAGCTCGTTATTGAAAGTGACAATTAGATCCCTGAATAAGAAAAAATATTCCTTGAATTAAAAATGTTCAGCAGTTAAAATAAATACATAATAAATATGAGTATTAGTGAATCATTTATTTATTATTATTATTGCTGTATTATCATACCATCTGAGTTATGTCTTTTTCTTAATTACTTCCAGAAACATAAAGTTACCAATTGTGCCCTTCTTGATTCATTTTTAATTTATTTTTTTTTAAATTTCAAAAACCAATTCTTAGTGAATTTTTACATTGAAAGAGGAAAACACATATCGAGTTTTGAGCTTTTGTATTTGATTGTAATAAATCAGACACTCAATAGCGTTATTCTTTTAAATAAAAAATAAATTTTTAAAGTATTTTGCCCAGAAACTGTAAAGCTTTGTCACACTCAACGGCAAAACTTTTATATCATATTTGTGTAACAAATTTCAATTAATTTTTAGACAAACTTTCATAAAAAATTCCTGCTAGTTTAATTGCTCAAGGATATTTTGTTTCAATTTAATCTTTTTTAAAGTTTTTTTTGTGTATAAAAAACTTTTATTTATACAATCAATTAAATTTTTTTGTTACAATTAAAGTTTATCCTTTCATTACCAATATAATGTTTTTTTACATACTCAATGCTTTTCTTTGACCATTTTTAATAAATTGAATTTACATACAAAAATAGCTTTCGAGTGAAATTTAAATTAAAATAATAAAAGACTACAAACACTTCCTTTGTTCAAACAGTTTTAAATACAATATGATGTAGTAGGGCCAAAGGATAACTATTTTTTAATGAATTTTTATTCTGTTATAAAAATTGGATAAAAAGTTAAAAAAAATATCCAACGTATTTGTGTATTATAGAACTTGTTGTGTTTTTTTTTGAAATTTTGCAGAAATTGCAAGGGAAAAAACTTTAAAAAATATTAACAAGGACATAAAACGTCACACAGTTATTGGCTGAAAGTTTGTTTCCACACAGAATCATCAATAAACATTCCATGTCTACAATGATAGTGAAGATAAGAGAAGTAAAGTAGAAGTCTATTTAAATGACGAAAGATTTAGATGTGACAAGAAAAGTTACAATTATTCAGTAATAAACAAATACCAGCAGTGCAGTTCAACAAAACATTTTTTTTTAATTTTCCATGTCTATTAAAATAATATGTTTGATTTATACAAATGTTTTTCAAACAGATTTTCATATAAAACTTTTTTTATAAGTCTTTTATAAAACAGAAATATTTTTTTTAATAAGGCAGTTAATCTAGCATTCGTATCGTTTAGAAGGAATAATTATTCAGCAAAAAAACCTAATAAAAATGGGATTGAATCATGGGTTCAACACATGATTAAATAATTCATTTTAGGAGATACATGCATGATTTTTGTGTTAGAATGTATGTTTAAATTGCTCTTAATTAAAATGAATGAATCGAAAAAATATGTATATGTGTTCTCTGATTCAAAGACCTTTTTTTAATATGTTAAAAAAATATTTATTATATTGGGTGTTTTTTATTGAGGTATAGAACTTTAAGTTGGCATCACTTTTTTAACTGGCGGCCATTTTGTCAGCTGTCAAGTGATTAATATTTAGTTTGGTTTGCCATTTCGTCATGAACAGGTTGACAAAAGAACAACGCTTGCAAATCGTTCAGTTCGCGAAGTTTACCGCAAGCTCCGTCCATTTTATGGTCGACATAATCGTCCATCAGAGCAATTAATTCGGTTAACCATGGATCGTTTTCGCACTACGTTTATTCTATGTGATAATACGCATCCGCAGAGACGTCGAACAGTGCGCACCGAAGAAACAATTGCCGCTGTAGAGCAAAGTGTTGAAGAGGACCCGAATGAATCGATTCGCCACCGGAGACCGGTATAGAGCCATGATAACCGACTATTTTGTTCCCGAATTGGATGGCATGAATGTGGATGAGTTGTGGTTCCAACAAGACGGCGCTACATGCCACACAGTGCACGTCACAATCGATTTATTGAAGGAAACATTCGATGAGCGCATAATTTCGCGGAATGGACCTGTCAATTGGCTACCAAGATCGTGTGATTTGACACCATTGGATTATTTTCTTTGGGGATATGTGAAGTCGCTCGTTTACACCAACAAACCAGAAACGTTAGGGGACTTGGAAGCCAACATTCGTGGCGTTATTGCCAACATACGGCCCCATATGCTCGAAAAAGTGGTTGAAAATTGGACCTGTAGAATTGGCTTTATTCGAGCCAGCCGCGGCGGCCACATGCCCGAAATCATATTTAAACATTAATGGCATAAAATTATCCTTCCAATAAAGCCAAATTGATGGACATTAAAACGATTTTCTTGTGTTTTATTTCAATTCGAAGTTCTATACCTCTAAAAAACACCCTGTATGACAAAATTATTTCAATTTAGGATAGCGTTTATTATAAACTTCATTAGCAAGACGTGAATATGAAAACTAGTTGCTCTCCTTCAGTTGGAAATTTGAAATTTGTAAAATTTTTTGATTAAGCTTATCACAATTTACTTAAACTTTATTAAACAATGCTCGAATCAAAAATTATAAAAATTTCATTTATTGTTATTCGTTCTCAATTGATCATATTTTTTCATCATAACCGGTCTTACTAGAATAATAACAATATATAAAACAAAAACATTATGAAAACTATAAAGTACTTTAAATAACTTTGTACTGACTGGTCTTATGTTAAGAAGTATAAATTTGTGGAATTTACAAGGGTATCTTAAGTGTCCTAAGTGTCATAATGTCTTAACATTTTAACATAGTTTAAAAAAGTTGTTGTTGTGGCTCAAACAAAAAGGTCATAAAGCAATAAGACTTTCTCGGCTATGTTTATTGTTTCTCATAACTACATGTAGAAATACATGAGAGCTTACCAAAGGAATTGAGAGAGAATGTAAGCAATGCACAAAGGTGCTGAAACCAAAATACAAATAAGTACAATGTTTATAATTGTAAATTATAAACGTTTGCTCACAGCAGTCATATTTTTTCGTTTTATTACTTTAAAACGTGGTAATTTGTAAGTACCTTCTGAACACCCCAAATGGTTATAAAATAATAATTTTATTCCTAGAAATTTTTCAAAAACACTGGCAAATAAAATTTTCCTTCCATAGCCAATAATGAGCGTATGAGTAATATTTAATTCACCAGTATTAAAAATATCACTCATACGTAAATGTGAGTGAAGCGAGTGTTTCATACTTTTTCGTAACATAGTGTCCACACCTGATGAATTTATATCATGATGAATGTCAAATTTATAAATATTATGGTACCGTTTGGTAGATAGAGCTCACGGCCTGATGAATTAATCTTGATATCAAATGCCATTTTATTTGTTATTGTGCATTTAACGTTTATTTTTAAAAAAATTTTCGTTTAAAAAAGTCGACACAACAATTGTTTGAGACCAAAAAATTAAACAACACGCATATTTGTTATTTTTGGCAAGTATTTTTCAAAAATTTGTTTGATTCATATTAATATAAAATCATCAACGTAAAAATACCGATACCTTTTCAAATACCGCTAAAATTAGATACAGGTATCGATACCGATACCGAAATTCATTTCTGTTAGAAAATACCGGTATCCAGGATACCGTTTAAGCCTTTACCGGTATGTACCGGTATACCGATTCCTACCACAAAGAAAGATTCAAAAATATATTTCAATTAACTTTCTTTTATAAACAGGTTTTTTTTCTCCTTTACATATTCTTATGAAGCCTTGTTTTTTTAAAGAACCGTAAATTACTTTCATATCATAATCATTGCTAGTGTATGCAAAGAAAAGATATGGTTGTAGAATGGTTGAGAAAAAAATTATTATGTTCTCTGGTCGTTGAAAACTAGTTATTTTTATTTTAAAAATTAATTTAGCTACGATAAACAAAGTAATGTTTGAATTTAATAATTACATTTTTTTTTGGCGATTTTGTAAAAAAATGTTATTAAATTTTATACGATATTAGAAGAGGTGTCACAGAGCTCAATTCTGGAGCAAAGCAGCAAAGTGGGCAACCTTGAGTTAATGAAAAATTAAAATCGATGCCAATCTCATGTTTCTGATCAAATAAAAAAGTGGATGTTTTTTCTATCCAACAGGTAACACAAGTCTGCTACAGTTATGGATTTTCGTTTAAAGTTTAGAAAATATTCGAGAAAAAAAATTAAAATTTTGACTTTTTTGCCAATCTTGGTCCACTGTTCTCCTAATAGAAAACTCAAATCTTGTTAGATTTAAAAAATTGAAACTCATTATGTATAAGAAACAAAACCTTATTAAAATTAGTTAAAATTTGGTATCAAAATCACAATTAATTAAAAAGCTATACGCAATTTAAACTAAAATTTTGAAAACAGTATATTTTCTCCATTTTTTTAAGGAAAAAGGGTTAATTATTTCGCTATTATAAAAGAATTTAGCCAATCAATATTTTCGGCTGAACAATCAATCACAGCAATCAATACACAGCAAGTAATAACAAATATAATTTGCTTTTGAGTTCCCGGCAATTCCCAAATAAATTACAAAATCCTAAAAATGGGACTTTTCAGTATTTTTGCTGCCTTCTTCTTATTTTTCGCCGGTCGCAGATTTGATGTTTGGAAATATTTCCCCCAGCTTAAAGTCTAGTTTAATTTTTTCCACTTCTTTAGAAACTCACATTAATTAATGAAAAAAATATTTCATTCAATAAGAACTGAAATTACTGAACTTAAGCCCGATTAAGAAATTATTTCTGATTTAAATTCACTATAGTTTAACTAAAAATTTAAAAAATGTCTCATTTTTAGAAATATTAAAAAACATATCTTGTCTTAAGTTGACATAATAAATTTTTTGTTTACTGGTCTTATTCAAATATATGGTTGATGGGTTAATAGTACAGTTTCTACGCGGGGAAAAAAATCCCGGGAATTATTTTTTAGAAATCCCGGGAAATTTTCAACGGGAATTTTCGGGAATTTAATACTTACGTTTTTGTAATCATCTTTTTATACATTGCTGTTCGTTGTTTTTTTTTTACTTAAAAATACAACTCTCTAACGATGCATAATATTAGCATAGAAGCAGATTTAATAGAGGTTTCCGAGCTAACTCCAACAATTTCAAGGGTTATGGAACATTTTCAACCTAAAAAGTCTTTATATGAAATAGTATCTAGATTGGCAGATGTAGATAGAATTCTATCCATGCTGTAACTCATACAAATTTATTTTTGCTTGTTTTATTTTGTTTGTTTATGAAATGAACGAATAAAGTTGTTTTGTTTTTAGCCCCCGACAAAAAGAGGGGTGTTATAAGTTTGTAGTGTGTGTCTGTGTGTCGGTGAATCTGTATGACTATACGAGTCCATGTACGTAACAAACGGCTGGACCAATTTTGATTTAGTTCTTTTTATTTGAAAAATAAATCGAGAGTGTTCTAAGCTACGTTTGATGAAAACCGATCCAGCTGTTTAGAATATATTAAATCTTTTCAAGATTTATTCGGTTGAATCTGTGTGTCTGTAGGTCTCAAATAGCTAGACTCGAGTTTAATTTGGTTTTTTCGTTTGAAAGCTGACTTGAAAATTGGTCCAGCCATTTGGTCTGCATGCCGGAGGTTCTTAAAATTTAATTAATTTTTGTTATTAATTGAAATGCTTGTATGTTTTTTCATAAAACTATATTTTTTATTGAGTTCACTTATTTAAATTCATATGTTTTTAAAATTCCCGCGAATTCCCGGAAATAAAACATTTTACTTCTCAATTTCCGGGAATTGGAAAAGTCCGAGAAATTAGAAACCCTAGTTGTTAGGGATGATGGAGAGAAATTTTCTAAACTTTTATATCTGAAGTTAAAGATTGCTTGTACAAGAAATTCGTTTGGGTTTTTTAAGTTGGCTACAAGAATATCGTACATTATTTTAATTGAAATATTCAAATATTCGTTTCGTCTTAATTTGGCGAGTACGAATACGAGTATCCAAAAACGGCCGAATATTCGGAAATTTACTAAGTGCATACAATTCTACATGTACATATATCGTGTATAATATCCATACATATGTATTTATTTTTATTATTTTGTTTAATTAACAAAAATGTATACTTTATATATGCAAAGTTTAAACTGCAGTTTACTTATTTTACTTTTTTAATCAATTATTTTTTTAATAAAAGTATAAAAACGTATATAGAAACAGATAAATGTTTTTATATGTTAATGCAAAAATACTCCCTTTTCGAAGTAGTTAAAAAAAAAGATTTTTTGCTATGTGTACAGTCTAAACCAGTATTGTTCAAGCATCTCTTTCTCTATAACGCGTTATAGGAAAGCAAGAAAAAAAAAACAAATTCTGCTTACGCAGCAAACAAAAACGTACACCGAAAAAAATGTTGTTACTCTCGCGCTCTTTAGGTTTTGGCTTTTCTTTAACATAGAGCAGGGATGGATAACAAGTATTTTTACATTTTATCTATATTTTGAGTTAAAGGGCTTGTTATTACTCCTCGTGTGTTTTGCATTTGTAATTGTATTCATTGTATATGATGTAATATTTTTATTTATTAGCATCGGACTGAGTGAGACATAATAAATATTTATTATAATAAATATTTATTAGCTCATCCAGATCTATGGCCTCGGTATTCCTTTATTCTTAATAGGTCGGCTACATGCCTATCATTGTTGCCTCAACAAATGATAAACAGAAAGTTATTCAAAAAACATTTCCACCTCTGTTAAAAGTAAGCAGAGGGGTTTCTCTGCGCCACACAAAATTGCAAGTCTGTTTAAGTGTTACTGCACATCACTGGTCTAAACTTATAAATTTAGGAGTAATATCGGTATACCGGTTTAACAAACTCGGTAACGGTATGTACCGGTAATACCGACACCAAAATAAAATAAATTCAGTAAAGTGCGACTTTGACCCGCGCACGAAGGGTTCCGTACGGGTACGAGATATGTAATTCAATACGAACAATATAAACTATAGTTTTGGCATTTTTTTCGTTTTTGGGTTTTTTCAGTTTTAAGCGTTTTTTTTGTTTGGGGGTTTTTTGAATTTATTAGCGCTTTCTGAGTCTTGGCACTTTTTTTCACGTTTTTGGCGATTTTTTTTGGTTTTTGAAGTTTTTTTTAATTTTGGCAATTTTTATTATTTTGGCGTTTTTTTATTTTGGCGTTTTTTTTGGTTTTGGCAATTTTTTTAGTTTTGGCACTTTTTTTTGTTTTGAAGTTTTTTTTCTGTTTTTGGCGTTTATTTTAAATTTTGGCGATTTTTTTCGTTTTGGCGATTTTTTTAAATTTGGCGATTTTTTTTTAATTTTGGCGATTTTTTTTCATTTTGGCGATTTTCTTTCACATAAACAATTATTTTGGTTTTGGCGCATTTTTCGCGTTTTGGCGATTTTTTTCGGTTTTTGCTGTTTTTTCATATTGGCGATTTTTTTTCATTTAAACGATTTTTTCGAATTTGGCGATTTATTTTAGTGCTAGAATTTTTTTTTAATTTTGTCGATTTTTTTCGATTTGGCGATTTTTTTAAATTTTTGGCAATTTTTTTCAGGTTTTGGCGATTTTTTTCAGTTTGGCGATTTTATAATTTTCGGATTTTTTAGTTTTACCGTTTTTGAAAATTTCAAGAGTTTACCTCTTACGGTCTCCAAGATATAGCAATTTGTCAAAATTACATAGTCAAAATTGCATTAACTGATGGACCACCCTTTAATTTAAATATTTTAATATTTTAATGTTTATTAATGTAGTCTATATAAAAATACACTAATTTTACAAATTTCAAGTGCCAATATACATATGTACATACAATTGTATGTATATTACATGAGATTTTAACATTTTTCGTCGCTCGTTTTGGAGCACCCTTTACTTTTTATTTCTTATGTATTTGTTGTTGTAGTGGCCAAGGTTCTACATACTCTGTCAAAATTTCAGGTCCGTAGCTCTTACCGTTCCTGAGAAAATACCGTGTGATGGACAGACGGACAGACGGACAGCGTAGCGAAAACAATAGGGTTCCTTTTTCACCTTTGGTGTACGGTTTAGGGTTCCGTACCGATACCGAAATTTAAAAAATAGTTGTACCGGTATTAATATCGATACCGTTATTTTTTTCGTATTCTGACATTGGTTATGATATAAAATCATCAGGTGTGGATACTAATTACTATTAATAAAAACTGTTTGACTCAGACATGTATTTATTCATTTAAACAGTTTCCAATCATGTTGGATGCTATAAAATTGTCTATTAGTTATGTATGAAACTGTTTATCTCAATAAATACATGTCTGAATTAAACAGTTTTTCATTAGTAATTAGTGATTATGCTTTTTTGGGAATAGGTGTACTAGATATGTACTTAGCAAAGTTGACTCTGACAAAGTCTATTAAATTGTCTTTCAAACTTGGTTTCACTGCTCCACCAGTAAAGTTAAGTTTTGCAACTTTTAATTATGCCACGAAGTAACTATACATAATGAAGGTAAACCCGAAAGAAACGAACGAATAGCAAAACAACTTTTCGAGCACAAAAAGTCTAAACTTACCAGCATTTTTTTTCTCTTATTTCAAACAAAGTCATTTCCTAGGTAAACTGTGCGCGTTGAAAAGGTTTTTAGGATAGTGAATGGATGGGATTGTGCATACTTAAAAATTTTTAAAAAATTTTTCCTAAAACCATTTCAAACTGCCAAGCCAACCAAGTCCAAAGTCTTATTAGCTCTTAAATACACGTCAATTTCTGCTAATTTGGCTTATTTTGCTCGATAGGTATCGTTTTGGCAAATAAAGATAGCTAACTGAAAAAATTCCTTGCTTTATTTATTAAATATATTTAATATTCTCGAGAGATCTAAGCTCAAGATTTGGCTTACCCAGTTATTGCACTCTTACTTGTCTCAATTATTATGAAGAATTTTTTTAGTATGTATAATATAAATAAAAAAAATCCATAAAAGTATTTTATTAAGAAGAGCCTTAAATTTAGAAAAAATAAACAATAAATATATTTGAGAAAATTAAACATCTGTGTTGACTATTTTGCACGAACTTTATTTTATACTTTCATAAAAATTGTTAACCCTCCCATTGCGAATATAAGAAGAAAAATTTTAAAATTATTTTGTTCTGTTAACAAAATGAAATAAACCATATTGTCGGTCAGGCATTTGGTTTATTTATACAAAATGTAATCTTTATTACTTTTAAGCATTTGCTGTGGAACATTCTTACAATCCGCCCTTGACTATTAATGCATTTTTTGCTTCTTTACTCACTTTCCACTAAAAAAGAATACACAGAACAATAAAAACCCTTTGCGCTGCTTTTCACAAATCATTTGAGCTTAACGAAAAACATACATGTTTATTAATAAGAACTTGGGTATATACATTAGAACTGTTATATAACGAACTTCAGTCCGATATATGATATCTGGCATTTATAATAATAAGCAGTCTTATTATTTACAGTTAGTTCACGACTGTTTGCGACTTCCAGAATCATAGAGACTGCTAAAATCAAAAGGAAATCAAATTATAACTTTTCAAATCGTCGATTGCTGAAAGTACTGCACAATTCATCAGGAACCATTTCGTGATTTTACTTTGACTGAAACTGTTGTATTTTTCAAAAGCAAAAGCTGAACCAAAAGGACGATTTACTTATTCCATTTGCAAGAAATTTTCGTATATAAGGCTGAAATCTACATCAGCTGACACCACACACAGTGGACCAACACGCTGATGATGAAGGTTTAGTGGCCTGGCTGTTCCATTCAACTATGTATTGTCAGAATATTTACAGCCAATTTTGATGTTATTTGCTCATTAATAATTATCACATGTAATTTTGGCTTAAAAAAGTTATACGAACTTTAGCCCATTCAAATAAATCATAAGCATAGAAACAAAAGAAATTTGAAAAATAATAATTAAAAATTAACTGAAATGAAAATCATTCAAATTTTTTGAACAGTGATAATAGTGCCTTGAATTAAACTCAGCTAAAAAATAAATTTAAATTTAGACAATTTAAAAAATTTTGATAACAAAATAGTGCAAAAGTTCATATGTATTAGTAAAAACTCGGGTCACGCTTTCAAAAACGAAAAAGGTTATCCAACCCTAAACCGGGGTGTGATGCGACCCGTGCCTATCGGATTTTTGCAGTCAGGGTTAAAAGACTGTGTTAGAACGGAGCCTTGCTGATACCTGGGCACCTCAGCAAGTAGACGACGCCCTCACCACGTTATCGGGGGCTATGACGTGGTGGCCTTCAAATCCCCCACACTCGTGGGACCAAAAATGTTAAAAAACTATTCAAATAAAAACAAAACAAAAACAAAAAACAAGACCGGGACCGATGAACTGACGGTGCTTTCGAGCGCGGAAGGACAGGGGACCGGTTTCACGCAACCGTCTGGCACGAGAAAACTCGTTCAGGCGAAGGCTGCCGAGAACACTGGGCAGATAGTCGGTACATGCAGCAGTGCGAGCTCGGCCACGCCGGGTTCAACCAAGCATGTCCGACCATCAAAAATGAGGCATAACCAAAAAAGGCTATGCCTACGCATTGTAAAGACGCTGGGCACTCAAGACCCATCTAAATTGTCCGAGGAACAGAAGTCGTCCCTTGGATGGGCAAAAGGTGTCCTTGAAAACATGGACACTACCGCCATCAGTAGCGGTGCTAGCACGTCGTCAAAACCGTCTGGTAAAAGACTGCGTTCGCCGGACGACAAACCATTGCCTAAGCGGCCTAAGGCTAATAGCAATATTGGTGTTAGGTCGTTTAGTGAGGTTGCGAAAGACAACCTCATAATGGCCGTTGTCGACAGGGGAGATATGGATGGAACCATCCCCAGGGGCAAGTGGAGTACTGTGGAAGCTAAGCTTGCAACCACGTACTACCAGGTCCTTGCGGAGAATCCAGGCTTACCTCCCGTGTGTCGCGATGCAGGCTGGTATCAAGGCAGGGTCAAGCTGATGGCCTTTGGAGACCAAAGATCGGCGGACCTGTACAAGGCAGCTATCAGCAGGATGGGAGAGCCGTGGCCGGGTGCGAAAATCGATCTTGTCAACAAGAGCGACATTCCATCCCGACCACGCGCGCATGCATGGATTCCGGCATTCCCAGACACGGCTGAAGCAGCGATAAAGTTGTTAAAGGACTGTAATCCCTCACTTCCAACCGGCAACTGGAAGATGGGGAGGTTCGGTGAGGCGGAGGGGGACAGACGTGGTGTAATTATTATACTAAACGCTGAAACCCTTCCTCACTTGGCCAAGTCCAATAATATCTTATCGTACGCCTTTGGACAGGTTACGCTGAAGGTGTACAAAGGAGATCAGTCTCCAGTGACGGATAAATCCAAGACAGTGTGTGGAAACGCTGTGGAGGAAGAATCTGAAGAGGAGGAGAAGAAGGCCAGCTTGCGAGAATCTTCGGAAAAGGATGGCTATATTACATCCGATTCTGAAATTCTCGGAGGCGCCTCAGGCCTGTTCGACGCTGATCACGGCGAAGACAGTGACCTTCTTCTTGAGACTGACGACGAGTCCGATAAAACGGTCGTGGAGATGGATTTCGTAGCGGATGCTGAACCTGCTGCAGATAAATCTCCACCACTCTAAAGCAGCCTCAGCGGCTCTTCAGCTTCGCTTGACAACATGCGAAGTTGACATAGTCCTAATCCAAGAACCCTGGATTAGTGGTGGCAGGGTTTGCGGACTAAGGACCAAAGATTTTAAGATGCTAGCCGTCAAGAATGAAGGTAACAATAGAACCTGCATCTTGGCAAGGAACCACCTTAATACATTTTTATTATCTAACTTCAGCGGCAGAGACATAACGGCGGTTAGCGTGGAAGTCGGAGATACATGCTACTGGCTGGCGTCGGTGTACTGCGCTCACGATGATCAAGGTCCTCTACCGTCGGTAGTGGTGAGAAACTTTGTGGATGCGGCGGTAAACGCTGGGCACCATATCATCCTGTGCTGTGATGCCAACGCACATCATACTATCTGGGGAAGTACGGACACTAATGAAAGAGGTGAGGAACTTTTTGAATTTGTAGTTAGTGCTAACCTTAACATTTGTAATAGAGGTCAAGAACCTACTTTTATAACAAGGAACAGACAGGAAGTCCTGGATGTTACCTTTTCGTCTGATTCGGTAACCGATAGGATCATGAATTGGCGTGTACTTCAGGAACATTCCTTTTCTGATCATAGGTTTATTGAGTTTAGTATTAGGGAGCGGGCACCTGTGGTAGAAATCTCCCGAAATATTAGGCAGACAAACTGGCGTCTGTATAGGACCATTTTTTTCTAGACAATTAAGAGTGATTGGAGACTCGTCACTTTTAGAAACTTCTGATTTGGATTGTGAGGTTGATAACATTACTACAATCTTCAAAAATGCAAGAGAGTCGTCTTGCCCTTTGAATAAGCCAAGGGGGAAAAAGAAACCGCCTTGGTGGAATAGAGAGTTACAATTGTGTAGGTGTACATGTAGAAAACTCTTCAATAAGGCTAAATCATCCAGAAATGAACTGGACTGGATAGCTTATAAGGGTAAATTAAAAGAGTATAAAAAGCAGATAAGAATCGCTAAAAATACAACATGGAAGAAGTTTTGTGAAAATATTGAAAATATTTCAGAAGCCTCTCGCATGAGAAAAATTTTGTCCGCTACTCCCTGCACCCTGGGGTATTTGAAGAATCCCAATGGGACGTGGACTACATCCAGCGAGGAGTCGTTAAGAACCCTGCTGGACACTCATTTTCCGGGTAACTCAGTGTCTGAGATTCAGACATCTGATCCTTACCCCATACCTGCGGAAAATATATCTGACATCGTCAATATGCAGACATTAAATTGGGCTCTGAGAAGTTTCAAGCCTTACAAGTCACCAGGACCTGACGGTATCATACCGGCTGAGATATGGAAAGTATCGAATCTCGTAGCCCCAAGGCTACTGAGAATTTACACCAGTTGTCTAAAACTGGGTTATGTTCCTGAAAAGTGGAGGGAAGCGAGAGTGGTCTTTATACCGAAGGCTGGTAAAAGCTCTCACACCACACCGAAGGACTTCAGACCTATAAGTCTATCATCCTTTCTTCTGAAAACATTAGAAAGGATGGTTGATCATTATATCCGCAAAACCATCAATAGTAAACTACTTTCCCCGCATCAACATGCATATCAAACGGGAAAGTCAACAGAATCGGCTCTACATGAGCTGGTTGGCACGATAGAGAAATCTCTTTCTGTAGGTGAATATACCTTTGTAGCCTTCGTGGATATTGAGGGGGCTTTTAATAATATATCTCCAGATGCGATAATTGAGGCATTGTCGAATCTGGGGGTTGGCGCGGGATTGTGTAAGTGGGTTCAAAATCTACTAACTCACCGTAGGATAACTGCGGCTCTAGGAGCTTCTAGGCAGACCCGCTTTGTAAATAGGGGTACACCACAGGGAGGAGTTCTTTCACCACTATTGTGGAATTTAGCTCTGAATCCTGTGCTGCTATCTCTGGAATCGCGGGGGTGCAGAATCGTGGCTTATGCTGATGATGTGGCAATAGCTGTAAGAGGAAAATTCCTCACAACATTAAGGGACATCCTACAGGATGGTCTTTTATATCTAACAAAATGGGCGGAGAAACGTGGGCTCGCCGTTAATCCTAATAAAACGGAACTAGTCCTTTTCTCCAGGAAGTATAAGATACCTGATTTCCGGCCTATAACACTTAATAATACGCAGATAAAAGTGTCCAACACTGCAAAATATCTGGGTGTCATTCTTGATTCAAAGCTGAGTTTCAAAGCGAATATTCTAGAAAGAGTGAAAAAAGCAACAATTTCACTATATCTATGCAAAAAATCCATAGGGAAGAATTGGGGTCTTACCCCAAAGATTGTTCATTGGATCTATACTGCAATAGTACGTCCAATTCTCATGTATGGCATCATCGTGTGGTGGCCATCCCTGGAGAAAAAGACGTATCTACACACCTTACACAAGGTGCAAAGACTTGCATCCTTGTATGTAACCAGTGCTATTCGCACCACTCCTACGGATGCACTGGGGATGCTTCTTCATCTACTACCATTAGATCTAGTAGGGAAGGAGATGGCAACGTCCTCGGCAATCCGTCTTAGATGTGTTTCTCTGTGGAACGGAAATGGAACCGGCCACTGCAGAATACTAGATGGTGAAGTTAGGGGATGGAGGATTGACCAAACCTCCCCTGCTCTACTACACGGACGTCTTTATAAAACCTGGATACCATCTACAGAAATGTGGATGAATGGAACTCCGGGTAGGAGAAAAAGCGTTAATTTTTATACGGACGGCTCCAAAACACATGAGGGTGTGGGCTATGGGGTCTTTTCGAGGGCTTTAGGTCTTCGCATTGCAAGGCGACTTCCAGATCACTGCAGTGTCTTTCAGGCAGAGATCCTTGCTATAAGAGAAGTTGCGAACTGGTTAAAAGTGAATGTCACTTCAACGACTTTAATTAATATTTACACCGATAGTCGAGCAGCTATTATGGCCCTTGAATCCTCGCTTCTAAGAACAACAACAGCCCTCGACTGCCGATCATCTCTAAATGAGATGGCAGAGCAGTTTGATATTAGGATCATCTGGATCCCGGGGCATAGAGGCTTACAGGGGAATTCTAGGGCTGACGAGCTTGCTAGAATTGGGACAACCTTACAGGTTCCACCGGATTTGGAATGTGTAGGTCTACCCCTAATCTCTTGCAAACTCAGACTTAGGCGCAAGACGGAGGATGAAACAAATAGAAGGTGGGTCACAAGAAATGATTGCGTGATCACAAGGCAGTTATGGACTCACCTAAATAGGGAAGGTACGGATTACCTAATTTCAAAGAATAGGAAACAAATCTCGATTCTAGTGTCCGTGTTAACCGGACACTGTCTCATAGGCAGGCATGCACAAAGGCTAAGGGTTGAACACAACGACTTTTGCCGTAGCTGCCAAGATATTGATGAAATGGAAAGCATAGAACATTTTCTTTGTCACTGTCCTGGACTTGCAGGAAAGAGAATGGCCACAATGGGCGCTCTTGAATTCAGGGAACTTTCTGACGTTGCTGGTGTTAAACTTCAACGTATTAGCAGCTTTATACTGAGCTCTGGATGGTTCGACGGTGGGGACTCCGCATAAGCAGAGTCTCCGTGGTATCACAATGGACCAAAACGGTCTAAGTGAGTCCGGGTTTCTGACTGCCACCCCTACCTAACCTAACCTAACCTTTCAAAAACGAAAGTGAGTGACTACTGATCACAGAATTAGGAGTAAAATTCTTGCAATTTTTAGTTTATGTACTTGAATCTTTCTCATGCACTTAAAAAATTTCAATAACTAATTATTGAATATATTATAATTATTTTGTTTGACTATAATTTCTCTTTAGGAGTCTCAAATCTAAAGTTTGTAATATTCAAACACCATTTAATTCGTTATAGAAAAGTTCGACTGTACACATTAATACAGATGTGCATATGAGAGTAATGTATGTATATAAAAATCACATAAAAGTAATTTTTTTTATCATAATGATCGCAGTCGTATTGAATAATTTGTTAAACATAAAATGCATTAAAGTATAGCATTCATACAGATGAACATATCTTTGTACGCAATAACATACATTTATAAACATAAAATTATAAAGTAACTCTCGACTGTAGCGAAATACCCTGCAAGGTTTCTTATCGTGACCTTAGGAATGTTTTAAAGAATATCATCATTGTTAGTTACATTAAATTCAAAGAGAATCTACTCTGTATAACTATGAGAATACATTTTAATAGAACATATTTGATAATCCCACTGACTGCAATCTATGCACTTCGTCTTTTCATCCTATCTATAAAATTTATGTATTTATTACAGACCAATATATCAATTATGTAACGGATGCTTATGTCTGGTAAATAAACAGCCGTCTTCTTGAATTGAGCTGATTTTAAACGATGATAGAAGGGAAGCTTTTTTGATGGATTTCTGGAGTCTCGACCAGTGGACAAGCTGCTGACCTGCCTTTAAAGATTTAAATCAATGATGATGGCAATATGGTAACACTTTGCATAGTAACTGAGACACAATAGTGTTCTACGTAAACATTTTAAGCAGTGCATCTAACAAATACAGTTGCTCATAATGAGGAATACCTATTATAACTAAATACTGCATGTGTAGCAGGCAAATTACACGGTTCTCTTATGGTGCATATAGGGCCGGTGGTGAGCGTTTTAGTATTAAGTTGTATTAAGATCACCATGGTATAAGCTGTCAGAAAACTTAAATATATCTGTTCTCACTTAAAGCATATATGCTTAGACGAGTGTACCAGAGTATCACAGGTTAGCCATCTATAACAGTTTTAGATCGTTTTGGTCCATTGCGTTAGCAAGGAGACTTTGCTTATGTAGAGTCCCCGTCATCAATCCAGCCAGAGCTCAGTATGTTGTAGCTTAAAACTGATAACGTCAGAAAGTTTCTTGAACTCCAGAGCTCCCATTGTGGCCATTCTCTTTCTTATAAGTCCAGGACAGTAACACAGGAAATCTCTTCATTGATATCCTGGTAGCTGCGGCAAAAATCATTGTGTTTGTATATAAGACAGTATCCGTTTGTTTCCAGTATTTTTTAATTGAACAGGCTGTACCTGTTCTATTTAGATGAGTCTATAAATGCCTGGTAATCATGCAATAATTTCTTGTAATCAACCTTCTATTTGTTTCATCTTCTGTCTTGCGTTTAAGTCTGAGTTTGCAAGAGAGTAGAGGTAAGCCCACACAATGCACTTCCGATGGAACCTGTGAGGTTGTCCCAGTTCCAGCAAGCTCAGTCCTAGAGTTCTTCTAAAAGCCTCATTGCCCCAGTATCCAGATGATCCTAAAATCAAACTGCTCTGCCATCTCGTTTATAGATGATTGGCAGTCCAAGGCTGTTGTTGTTCTGAGAAGTGGGGATTCAAGGCCACAAAAGCTGCTCAGGTATCAGTTTATATAGTAATCAAAGTCATTGAAGTGACATTTTCTTTCAGCCAATCCGCAACTTATTTTGTAGCAAAGATCTCTGTTTAAATGACGTTGCAGTGATCCGAAAGTTGCTTTGCCATTCAAAGACCCAAAAACTCTTTATAAACAACTCCTTCTTGTGTTTTAGATCTGTCCGTATAAAAATCAAAGAATTTTTTTCTGCCTGGAGGACCATTCCTCCACAATTCTGCAGATGGTATCCAGGTTTTATAAAGACGTTCTTGTACTTCATCAGGGGCAGTTTAACCAATCCTTCATCGCCAAGCTTTGGCGTCGAGTAATCTATAGTGGCCGGTGCAATTTCCATTCCACCGAGAGGTACAACGAAGATGGATTGCTGAGATTATTACTGTCTTCTTCTTTACTATTAGATCTATAACACTGCGTGACAAAAAAGTACCTAGGACGTCTCATTACTTTTCTGGTAGGTATTGTTAAGTATAACAACAATCCGTTTTTGAAATTTTCCACTCACCCCCAAAGTCTCGAGTTAGGGTAAAAACTTGGGTTTTCATACCCGTATCCACTTATCAGCCTCTAAAAAAAGTTGAGTATCAACACATTTGAAATTTGTAAGTGAATTTACAAAGAAGAGATCTAGACTCTTGGAATATTGTATATTTTATTTCAGTAAATTTCAGACATATGTATGTGTATGAGTATTTTTTACAATATCTATTTTTTCGGTTTTTTTCGTCACTTTTATACTTTGAATTCATATTACGCAGTATTTTTGTAGAATAACCATACTAATTATAATTTTATTTATAAAGCATTACTAATTACAAGTAAGACGCAGGTTAGTGTTAAAAATTCAATTGAAATTGACTGAGTTATTTAATATTTTATAAAAAGACGTTTTGTTGAAAAACTACCTGCATAATCCCAACAAAACTTATACTGCTTTTCAGAAGCGTTTTAAAAAAGGAGACAGACAGTGTTACAAGATAACTTGCTGCATAAATAAGGACTTTTTTTGTTCGAGATGAGCCAGCTAGAAGCAATATATTTAGCTTCCAAAAAGCTATGATTTTTTTGTGTCTTACTAAAGTACTTAACAGAAGCAATACATTGCTTCCCTCAGTTATATGTGCTTCTAAATCAGAATTGTTTTTGCTGGGATGTATTTTGTGTCATATTTATGCACTTTTTGTGCTTTTCATAGATCAACACAGAGTAAAATACTTTTCACATACATTACCCTCAAACTCCGCCAAATTACAGAAAATTTAAAATATATTTTGGTATGTCTGTTATTGTTTGAAATAATACAATGGAAAATAACTTATATTTTATTTGCAATCTATGTTTATGTTTAGTTAGTACCCTATGTCTGTCCTAATTATTACGATTTGTATAGCATGAGGGCGGCAGCTTGCAAGTCACTAAAATTCCAATTAAATAATAATCCGCGAAAGTGGCATCAGAGTGCCAAACTTCAGTCGAATTCTTATAAAAATTAATACACATACACCAATACAATTCTCTGTGTGGTCAGCGGTGTAACAGTTCATAGTTATGTTTATGTTTCTGCTCATGGCCATGTTAATATTTATAGTCATGTTTATAATCATGTTTATGTTCGTGTTGATGTTAATTTTTAATATAATTAATAATTTTTAATAATACTCTTGTTTAAATTTAATATTGGTATTCATGTTCAGGTCCATAGTTTTACTCGTGTTCATAACCATCATTATGTTCATATTCATGTTTATGTTTATGTTAAAAATATTGTTCATATTCATGCTTATGTTAATTTTCATGTTCATGTTCATGTTTATGATTATGTTTACGATTATGTTGAATATTCATGCTTAATTTTCATGTTTGTATTCATGTTCATGTCCACATATATTTCGTGTTCATAACCATATTTATGTTTATGTTTATCTTCAGAGTAGTGTTCATGTTTATGTTCATACTTATGTTTATATTCGTGCTTATGTTCAAGCTCATGTTCATTTTCATGTTCATTGTCATGTTCATGCTTATGTTAATGTTCATGATCATGTTCAATATTCATGCTTAATGGTGATATTTGTATTCATTTTAATGCCTTCATTTATATTCATGTTCAGTTCATATTTATGATCATACTTATGTTTATGTTCATGTTCAGAATCATCTTCCTGTTCATGCTTAATGTTAATGCTTGTGCTTATGTTTAAGTTTATGTCCATACCTCCATGTTGATATTCGTTTTCATGTTCATGTTTAGTTATTAAGTTCATGGAACTGAAAACAGTTCTATGACCGAAATTGGTGATTTTTCCTCACATCTAAATCAATCTAAAAATAGAACTGCAGTACTCTGAACAGTTGGTAAAAAGTAATTTTAAGGTAGCATAAGCATTGCAAATCCTAATTTGTAATTTCTATTAATTTCTGTCGAATTTAAATAAAATAAAATATAGGACGACATGCTTTGTTTTTGTATATTTGTGCATTTTATTAAATATATTCATCTCCACAACCTGTTTGCAGAGGTTTATTTTTAGTATTAAATTCTTAAAACTGCAATTTTAACTATCCACTAAAAGGAGCCAAAACGTACAAATTTGAAAGAAAATTGGTCAGCTCATGTGGATCAAAAAATTAATAGACCCATTGTGAATTCTACTCCTCTGTAGTATAAAAAATCGTTAAAGGATATCGCCTTACTAGTTTGCAATATTAAATGCAGTTTTGGTTACTTTTATTTTTCCTTGTAGCGAATGTGATAATGATTTATGGTATGTATATTGATAAAATCACTGATATTATAATTTTTTATGAGAATATCTTACAGTTTAGCAGAAAGTTCAATAAAAAAGGTTTGCTGGGCGTGCTTATGCATGTCCACTGGCATATGTTATGAGGTCTGAGTGTTTGTGTTTTATGTACATGCACATATGTATAAGTGTGTGCATATGTACATCTGTATTTATTATTTATGCATGTATTTTAAGTGCTAGCACATTAAGTATCCAGATTCCCAAATGTGTTTTAAAGAAAAATTTATAATAAAAAAAACCTCTTTACTTTTACTGCGTATCCTTTCAGCACGGCTCGTATATATCATAGCGAGGGTTGGCATAAAACTTTGACATTTCTCGAAAAAAAAACTGTGTTCCAATAAAATTTTTTCATTGCTACACTTGTGGTACACTCTCTGTTTCTTTGTTTTAAGTTTTTATCAGTTATTTTTATTTCGTTTTCATACTCATACTCAGTTTTACTCGTATTTTAGTACAACTTCAACATTATTCATTAACACATTCAATACACAAAATATATTGTCATTGAGGTTATGGCAACTTGCTGCCGCTCATGCCATCTGTGTGCTGTTGTTGCTTTTATAATTTGCAATGAATGTGAAAAAAGCAACAAGAAAATTATTGCAATAAATAATTGATAAATTGCAGATGAATTTTAATATTAAATTGATTGTGTGTAACGGGGACATGTTTTTAATAATAATGAAAATAATATAAAATAAACAAAAAATAAAAGATATATTTATGTATGTACATATGAAAAAAACTGAGCTACCAAAAAATAGCACAGAAATTTTAATTCGAATGATTTAAAGGTTTCTACAAAAAAAAGAGAGAAATGACTATTAAACTCCAATATGAAAAAGTGTTATATTATACTTACTTTTTTTTTTATTATGCGGATATACAATTATAGGATTTTTTCGGTGAACTGACAAATTGTTTCATCAATCAATAATTGTATGGTTGGCATTGTTTTTGTGAAACATGGATATTGTCGGGACGACATTTTATTTAAACAATGAAAAATTCTTAATATTGTATTAAGCAGCATTGATGAGCTTCAGACTGTAGGAACAGTCTTTTTGGGAGCAAAATACAGAATTATTTTTATACTCTTAAACAAAAATGTTAAAGGGTATAAAATGTTTACCATTTGGTTTGTAATTTTCATAATCTTAAGATGCGATTCCAGAATAATTATACTTATATATATTCTGGGTCCTTCTGCATGGGGAAGACGAATAAGCGATGTCCATTTGTCTGTCCGTCCAAACGCATGTCTGCACGTTAAATCGATTTTCCGCAGCTCCCAGAAAAGCTAGAAACTGAGGTCTTGGAAGGGTGCGTCAGAAAGGGTCCAAAATAGATTAATATTGAAAAAAGCAAAATCGAGCAGATGCTTTAAGAGCTAGGAAACGTAAAGTTTATTTTGTATTTTAAAAGTGACAAGCTAAAACAAATTTTTGTTTCTTAACGACATTTTTAATACCCTTTACCAAAAAAGGGGATATATATGAAGTGTATATATTCTGGATCTTAATGCATAGGAAATACGAATAAGCGATGTCCGTCTGTCCATCTGTCTGTATGTGAAATCAGTTTTCCGTAGCTCGCAGAAAAGCTAGACCTTTGTTCTTAGGCCAGTGTATCAGAAATAGTCCAAAACATATTGGAAAACGTAAACTTTATTTTCCCATACAAAATAACCAGCGAAAACTAGTTTTTATTATTTTTTATTAAATGAGCTTATTTTATACTTCAGTATTATTAAAATTGGTATTTAAAATTGAATAAAAAATAAAAAAATTAAAAAAAACGTTTCCAGGGTTGGAAAGCTTTAACTTTTTGTTATATAAAAGTAACTTACTAAAACAAATTTTTTCTTTTTTCTATAAGTTAAACATATCTTATATTTAAAAAAAAAGAGATTGGTGCAAGAAATAAAAAAATACAAAAAGGATGATTCCAGGGTTGGGAAACTTACACTTTTTGTGATATGTAACAGTAACTATGTACATTTGTAGGTCTAATTAATTTTTTTCTTTTTTTTATAAATTATATATATTTAACGCTTTGGAAAAATAAATTCAAAAAAATAAAAACCATATCACCAGAGCTGGAAACTTTTAACTTTTTTCTGGACATTAAAGTAATTAAATAAAAGGATTTTTTAAATTTCCCTTTATCTATGTTAATTTTTTTAAGAACTACTATATTGGTATAAGGAATCAGAAAAATCTAAAAGAATAATTGCATGTTTGGAAAATAATTTTTTTTGTACTTAAAAGTAGCTAGGTAAAACTATTTTTTCTTTTTGCTTACAAATTATTTATACCTTATCCCAGTAAAAAAAGAGACTCCAAAAGAGTCATGAAAATTTAGAGTTTACGATGCGGAAGTAGTGCAAATTTCGATCCGATCTAATGATTTTTACATAGGGTTGTCATTGCAAGAAGTTCTCTTTTTCGATGCCTGGTCACTGAATTGAAAGCAATATTAAGAAAAATTCCCTTTTTTGTGTTCTATGGTGATATTTTTATCTAGGAAAAAGGGTAAATAGTTGCCTTTTTTAACAATTCGTTTCTTTTTATACGAATTTAAGCCCGAAACAGTGTTTTCATGTAAATTTAAGCAAGTTATTTGCTCAATTTTAGACTAAAAATAGTTCATAAATTTCTTTAAAAAATTCAATTTTTTTAAATTCTGGTGAGTATTTTATAACACTATGGAGGAGTTAAAAGGTTTTGTGTGACTAAAATAAGCTTCTACATGGTTTTTTGCCCACTCTCGACAAATTAAAAATATTGATTTTTTGGAAGTAATGAAAATGTACTTCCACTAGAATGACTTCCATTTTTTTTCACTGGGATGTTTTAGAAATATATAGTTAGCATAAAAGTTATGAAAATAAAAAACATAGCTGATTAATTTTTTTCGGTATATAAAACTAATTATTTGTATGGTAAATACTTATATTGTATATTTTATAAGGAAATAAATTAGTATTAAAAATTAGAAAAATCAAAAAAATCAGGATTGGAAATTAAAACAAATATTTCTAATAAAAATAAAGTCGGCCATTCTAGAAAACGCATCAAAGAAGTAAAACTTTATATTAAAACATAAACAAATTTTCAAAAATTGTTTTTGTTTGCCATACATTTATAAAATGGAGTAAACGTGAGAATTTCAATACGTTTCTCTCAATTTTAAAAACCGTTAATTTTCTACGAGAAACAAAAACAATATTCTTACATTGACATATTTTTGTTTTTGTTTTCCATGTAACTTTCACCAAGTTGACGCGTATTTCAGAATAGACACCATAATCATAAACAATTATCTTCCAATTAAACAAATTAAATGCTGTAGGAAGATCTTTACTCCAGATTTTTTTATAAATAAATAATAAATTTTTATTTAGAAATAAATGAAGGTTTGTGCCGTGTTGCTTATTATGCTCTCAGCATAGATGTGTTTCAAATCGATGGTCTTTCATTGATAGCTTGTAACGAGCGAGTTTATATTAATTTTTAGTAAATAAAGATACAAATAAAATTTATGGCTAAAGAACAGTCCTAACTATAAAATTAATTAAAGGACATGTTCCGTTTCATTTACCTGAAACCGTTTCTTTGTGCTAAACAAATGTGGAAAAAATGTTTTGGAATAAACGTTTAAATACTGGTAATACCGCGATATATACCTTTTGCAGTTATATGTTTAAATTGAGACACTTAACAATTTTGCAACATCAAAGATTATGGATGGAGGTACAATACTAAGACTATTTTATACAGTTGTTAAATAGTAGAACGGTTTTACATTATTTCGAGTGCCAGTAAAGAAGCAACGATTTTTTGGTATTGTATGACGTGACGTCGATTTTAACAACTGGAATAAGGATGAATATAAAATATTTTTTAAATATAGAGTGTAGAATAAAATATTCAACTTATTGCTAATATCGAAAAAGAAATATTTAACCGAAAAATACTGAGAGGTCACTTACTAGAAATTGCACTAGACCAAAAAATTATAAATTTTTTCACAAACCTAACATGTATTATATCTTTGCTTATGTATGTATTTCTATACTGAAAAACGCACTTTTGCGAAAGGTATATAAACTTCGGCACAGCAGAATATAGCATTCTTAATTGTTTTCTTTTATTTTAAATAAAATATGAAATATTTGAATTTAATTTTTTTAACAGAGATTTTCCCAATTTAAGTGTAAAAGATATAAATTTCTGAAAATCGACTTGAACGCTTGAAAGTGCTCCCATGAAAAACGGTGCAACTTAAGCTGTATGTGACTTGAGCAGTTTTTTTTCCTTAATGGCACAGAATTATTGAATAAATCACTTAACCGTACGATTCATAACCAGCAAAACTCCTTTAATTTCATAACCAGGTACCCGGGTACCCGAAGTAGGTTGTTTTGCGTTTATTGAAATAAAATAATATTTTCCTGTAAATATTTTTGTTGTTGATTATATTTTGCGTTCTCAACTGTACAAATTTGATATTTGAAAAAAAAAACTGGTGCGCCAATTTTCAACAAAAAATGCAATTGAAAGCATCATCGGAAGACCGTTGCAGAGTGTGCTTTGTGCTGCAGGTCCGTCAACATCTCCGTCAGCACGACAAAGGGGCAGAAAAGTACATACGGGCGTGTGCTACATGTGCAACCTTCTTCCAAATAAGCGCAGAAGAAAAACTAGAAAAAATTGCAGCATATGTAGCACGCCGATATGCGATGAGCACGCCATAACAATTACTTAATGCTACAATTGCCACAATAGCAACCATAGTGATTCGGATGAATTATAATATAATATATATAAAATATGATAAAATAAATAAAAAAGACATTTATTTCCAATAAAAACAACACAAAAAAACGTTTTTTCATTTACATGTCAGGCATTTACATAGGAATTGCATTAGGGTACCCGGGGACCCGGTTGTGTGTTTATGGGGGTAAAACATTTAAAATCTGTTTTTAAAGAAAATATTGAAAATATTTTGAATTTTTTCGTATTTAAATCTTAGTTTAGCAAAAATTTGTCATGATTCGGAGTTTTATGTCCATATCTCAAAAATTATAGGCACATCAGCACTTTAAAGTCAAAAAAGGGTACACGGGTACCCGGTTATGAATCGTAGGGTTAAAGTATTCTTTATTAATACTTTTCAAAAAACGATTTAAATTTTTTTCGCTTAATTTGTTAATATCAAGCGCCTATTACATCCATACTGTTCATATAAAAAATATTAATTTTCTTGCACTATTTCATGGAATGAAGTACATTTGCAGTTAAAAAAGTATTGTTTTTAAAACTTAATTAAATATTCATCCATACTTAAGCCTGCTTATTTTCGAAATACCTCAGCTTGTGTTTCAAAAGCTGCTAGAACAAAATTTGATCAAAGGTAGTTTGCTGAATTGCCAAGAAATTTAAGCAATGAAAAAACAAATTCAGCTAATTTAAATAATAATCTAAAAATTGTACAAAAAAAAAAAGAAATAAAAACACAACGACACCTTATTTAACCCTTCCCATCAAGATGACAGCATTAAACTGGAGAATAAAACTACATTTGCCACTCAACTTCATTTCCGTTTTCTTAGCTTACCAGTGTTTCTTTTTTTCTTTTTTGTTATTATTGCAGCACAGCAGCAGCAGTAATGGACCAGTGATTTGCTTGCAACAGTTTTCACGGAAGGAAATAAGTTTGGATTAGGACACGACATAAACTAAGAGCATTTGTGATGAAGACTCTTGAAAGTGTCATGTAGTGACGTTTCTGCATAAGTAGTTAAAATACTTAAATAAATACTGGGAAAAGTACTGCTACATCTACACATTCGTTTGCAAGCCAACGTGTGTGTTTGTGTGAGCAAATGAATATGTATGTATGCACACATACAAATATAGACCCTGTCAGGGTTTTAGTTTGCTTAGTGCAAGATTATTCGGTTATAAAAGAGGGTATAAAGAAAATTGAATGCATTGAAGCGTTTCTTATGTTATATGCCAACGAGAGACGTGTAATGCAATCTGATAAGGAGTTAACACACTTACACTTAACTGGAAAAGACAAAAAAGAAAATCGAGACGCTTATATATGACACGACTGAAAAGTAACTTTAGCATGTTTTCAAATGCATTTAATTTTATATTTTTTATTAAATAATTTATTTTCAATATTCGCTTCATTTTCCGAAAAAAAAATATTTTTTCTAATTTCTTATACAAAAATTTTATTTCTAAAACATAAATTTTTTTTGATTTTTAAAGAAATGAGGAAAATTAATTTGACCCATGATACAATAATATAAAGGTAAAACCACATTTGACGTTTAAAATTAATTATGACTTTTACCCAAATTATTTGAATACTGTTTTTTTTGTAAACAGAGAGAAAAACGTTGCCACATACATATAATGGTAACTTTTATTTAGGAATGCTTTTTGAAATGTTTAATTTGAGTTTAGGAATTTTAGTTTAATACATATTTTTTTAAACATTGTATCAATTGGACATCAGGATAACGACATTTGCGTGTAATATGACCTACAGAAGTAAGCAAATGTTTGATTTTTATTTAATTCACCTGATAATAAAAAAGGCTCACGACTAGGGATGCAACATCATTCTAAAAACATCGATGTTTGACAGCATGATTTACTATCATGCCTTTATATAAAAATAATGCAAAATGAATACATGCATACAAATTGTTTTTTGCATTACATGCACTTATACCGAATGTAAATACCAGGGGTTCTATTCTGTAATTCAAAGGGAACGAAAGTACTTTCGAGTTTGCATACTATTGGTTCAGAATGGAACCAACTTAGTATATGATTGGAGGTGTGTTTTAGCACCACCCTTCCTAACCTTGCATAATATTGACATACATAAACATTCCAAAGCAGTTGCATTTTCTTTTATTTTTAGTTACAGAGTAGACCACGTGGAAAAGTACTTATTAACTGATAGCTAGTTTAATAGAATAATGTTAACAACACTCAACTTCGAAAGCATTTTCTTTCGTTTCGAAATACGGAGTAGACTCCCAGAATGTGAAAGTGTACGTGTGGACAAGACTGCTTTAAAGCAATAATGTAATGCATGTATTTAATATGGCAGTTACCTTTAAAGAGGAATTGCACTTAGGCTCAAACGGATGCAATGATTTTTCACATTAATATGCTTTTCACGGGAGTTAACAGAACAAATCAAAGGATTTTTTTGGCAGCAAACCATCATCTATATTGGATGTTTTTTACAATTTCTGCCGCATATATGGAATTGAAGGAAATTGAACAAACTTGACATTCGTGCCTTTGCTGAATTGCTTGGTATTACTGCAATTGTGGTATATGCAGCTCCATAACAAAATCTTGACTTTAAGAAAGTGACGGAGAGAGGGGCTAACAGCCATAATATTTAAAGCTAGAATTTGAACTAGAGAGTTTAAATTCGATACCCCTTAAGTTAAGGGGTGAGTTACGTACAGGAAAAATCCGAAAGCACTGGTTGTTACATTAAGGGATGTGGGGCTATGTTTATTAAAACTTAGATCAATGTTATACGGCAGAGAACTGAAATTTTGAAAAAAAAAATTGACTTAGGTAAGTTACCAACTAGAAAATATTTGAAACACAAGCTACTCTATTGAAACTTTACATGCACATTTCACTTATGCTGGCCTTTAATTTTGCATTTTCAAAAGTACTTCGTCTAAGCAGACTTTAAAACAATAGGCGGGGTCACTTCTACTAAAATGTACACTATATTTTACATATTTCTACTCTGATAATTCTTAAAAACTCAAATACATCAGTCGGTCCTTGTAATGACACAATGGTGCACATATCACACTCTAACCCATTATTGTATGTAGGTCTACCCTTTAAAACTGATGCAGTCATTATGAATAGAACTATAACAGACTAGAAATTTAAAGTTTAATAAGCTTTGTTTAGAAAACCTTTCAAAAAGTAGTAAGATCCTCACAAAAACATAAATGTGAAAAAAGGCCAAGTTCCTTTCCAAAATTTCGGCCATTAAAAGTAGTGAGATAAACATTTTGACCAAGTTCTTGTTTGGCACAATATCTATCACTGTAATATGCTATGCATATTATAAATTTGTAACTGTAAGAGTGTCATATAATTTGTAGATAATCTGCTAACTTGGCAATATTTTTACCTTTCTAAAAAAGAATAATGCATACTTGTTTATTTCTTTATATAAATTAAGTGCCGTGTTTGTCTTTTGTTTCAGGGGTTGCGTTGAATTAAAATTTATGAGACGTCCTGATGCAATCAATTTAGCATACCAGTGAGTTATGATTTTGTGGCCCTTTTTACAAATTTTCATTTCCAAATACGGGATGGAACTACGTTCTTCTCTCTCTATAGTAAATTTTAATTTATTATGGTAACTATTAAATGTCTTCAAAATAATTTCTTTGTCCTTTTTCTTAATTATAGCGAAAAGATCATCCACGTATTTGGTAATTAGTTTTATATATGTATACTTTCTCCTTCTTTAGATCTTCCGTTACTTCTTCAAATAATCTATCAAACACTATGTCTGCTATAGTTGGAGAAAGTGGGCTCCCCATAGGCATTCCGTATGTCTGCTTGTAATATTTATCTCCGTATATGAAATAATTATTATCGTCAAGACAAAATTTTAATATTTTAAGAAACTGAGCTTTTGGAATCTTTGTGTGATTGTGTAAACTGCTCCATTTCTTCATTTTATTATTAATAGCCAGGTGAATTGTGATGCTTGTGATTGGAGAGACAACATCTAGTGAAATGAGAATTTCATCAGCATCCAAAGTTATATCTATAGAATTTTTAACATTGTATTCCTCAAGTATCAAGTGTTTTAAAATATTTCCAATGTACTTAGAAAGGCTATAGCAAGGGACTTCTATAGAAGATGATTTAGGTCGTAATGGTATGTTTTGCTTGTGTATTTTTGGTAAACCGTTTAATCTTGGGGCTGTGGCGGAGTTAATTTTAATTTTTTGTATTTTGTTATGATTTTTTTCTTGCATAAATCCATGAGTATTTTGTTATTAATTCTTTGTAATTTTTGTGTGGGGTCACTTGGAATTAATCTGTATGTTGTCATATCTTCTAATAATTTTTCCACACCTCTCATATAATTTTCATTATACATTATTACCGTTTTGTTACCTTTGTCAGCTTTTGTTACTACTATAGTATCCTTTTGCCTCTCTAGAAACTTTTTGGTTTGGTCGAATACGTGTAGAATGAATTTGTCTTTTGGGTTATTTTGCGCTGCTCTTTTGTATGTCAATATTCTGTTTGCTATTCGCGATCTGGTTATTTCGTTTTCTCTGTCATCTTCCAATGTCTGAACCCATTGTTCGATGTCTGCAATTAAATCTATGGCAGAAAAGTTTCTTCTATTCATTGGAATAGTAAAGTTTCCTCCTAGCGAAAGTAGCCACTTGCTTTCGTCTGTATATTTTACATTTGTTTTATTAATCAAAAAATTCGGATTAAATGTGAGATTGTATTTCTCTAACGTCCCTTTTCACAATGTATGGTTAAGAGTTAACGTGAACTTTAACTGACAGTTCTCCATACAAAACTTGGCGTTAAAGTCCCTGTTAGTTTTTAACCATACATTGTGAAAAGGTATGTAACTGTCTAACTTTCAGGTAATTTCAATTATTATTTTTCGAACTTTCAGTTTGTCAATTTTTGCTCGTTACATCTCCATGAATGCAAGTTTAATTTTCTTATACCTTTCCCCCTGTATTCTCGTAAACTTGTCAAAATCGTCGTCATTAATTGTTGATCGTAGTGCAGTTTCCATATTAGTTTTAGTCTTCTTTATGTTTTTAAAGTTTGTATTAGTATCTTTAATATTCAAAATTAAAATTTTGACGTGGAATTTATGCTCTATTTTACTTATTTCCCGCGAGATTGTCAGAGAAGTGAAAAGTTGTCTTGCATTTCTAGTTGATTCAACTAAATGTGTTGGGGTGAGTCCATTTCCATTTTTCTTTGTTCACTTAACATACTTTTTATATATTTTAAAGAATTACCAAATTGGTAAAAGAAATCAAAAAAAACGAAAAAGGATGATTCAAGGCTTAACAAATTTAATTTTTGTTGTTATAAAAGTTACTAGATGAAATATTTTTTTAGTTTTCCTTGCAAATTATTTATACTTTATATTTTAGAAAGAAATAGTTTGGCATTGAAATTATAAAAATAAAAAACATAACTCCAGACCTGGAAAATTTAATCATTTTCTGGTATATAAAACTAATTAAATAAAAGTAATTATTTCTTTGGTAAATAAATATATTGCATATTTTAGAAAGAAATAAATTAGTAGTAAAAATTAGAAAAATCAGAATTATGGTTTCAGGGGTTGGAAATTGAAAAAAAATTTTTGTTAAAAACTATCAACAAAAAACAATTTTTTTTCAATTAAATATATTTCAGGTTTTAGGAAGATGTTTACTCTAGATTTTTTTAATATCTGTTCAATTTTTATTTCGAAGGTTTGTGCCATGTTGCTTAGTATGCTCTCAGCACAGTTGCGTTTCAAATCGAAGGCAAATCGTTGACAATCTGCAGCGAGTTTTTTTTTAATTTTTAGTAAATATAGATAAAAGTAAAATTTATCGCTAAAGCAGAGTCCTAACTATAAAACTAATTAAAGGACATGTTTCGTTTCATTTACCTGAAACCGTTCCTTTGTGCTGAACAAACTCAAAAAACGTTTACCGCGGTATATACGTTTTGCAATCGGACGTTTAAATTTAGACACTTAGTAATTTTTCAACATCAAAGATTATTAAATTAAACAAAAGACAGTTTGCTATGGAGTTACAATACTAAGACTATTTTATTTCTTAATTTTATATAGCTCTCTTATTTGTTTAGTTTAAATTTTTCAGGAAGAACAAAGAGCTGTTTTTGTACTTTTTCTGGACTTAGCATATTAGCTTACCGCTGCATGAAAGCAAGAAAAAACTACATAACGAAATTTTATTATTGCATTTTTTTCTGTATCATTTTACATTAAAAACGCAATTTGCATAAAAAGTGGACTTAGAATATTTGCCGCCAACGATATGTTTACTGCAACCAATGACATGTATACTTTATAGATTGAATATGGTTACTGTGAAAATAACACACTACTGATGAACCTATATACTCGTATATAATTTTTTGATTTTGGTGAAAGATTTTAAAACTCAAAGCTTTAGTATAGCTGATTAGTATATAGCATTTGTTTTTAATGAATTCCAAATATGCGTAAAGAAAGTTATCAGACAACTGATTATCTTTAATAATTTCTTGTAGGTCACTTTGTGTATTCCGCATAATACTTCGTATGAAATTCTCATAAACTTAAAAGTTTTATTTTACTCTATATATTTTTGAATGCTTATTTGGATTTTAGCAGCTCTTAATATATCTAAATTTTTTATGAAATTAAATAAGTTCAAAGGCTTGTTATATGCTACCCAAAAAATCATCAATACTTTCCATTTCTTATTGAGAGCACAAATTTAGAGGTGTTTTTGCTGGAGAATAAAGCTTAATATGGATTGTGCATTTTAAAATTGCAATTAAACTTCATTTCAAATTTTTCTCAGACTTAGTAATACCTTTTCGGTTTGCCTTCATACGAGTACAGCAAAAACTATTTACAATCTACTTAAAATAATGTTACGGTCGTAGTGGCTGATCGTCGAACTACAAACATGATACGAAAATAAGTAAGAAGATTTGTGGAGCTCTCACTATTGGCTTAGTGTAAAATTAACTCTTTTCATTTCATTTTTCTTTGGGTTAATTTTTTTTTCAAATATACTCTTAGTTTTAATTTATTTAACAAATATTTACTTTTGTTGACATACTGATGTACATACATACTATCGAATTTGTGTTGGTATGCACAAACGTCTCTTGCCTGTGTGAGTGTATGCTGTTTCCTTCGTGTCAATTCATTATCTTGTCATAGTTTACTTACATTTCCTTAAAAGGATGGAAATTAGAAAATTAAAAAAAAAACATAGATAACGTGAGCTACAAATCAGATATGATTTATTTAAATTAACATTAGTTATAGGTATCATAGAAAGAATTTTTAACAGCAGTGCATTTTTAATTACTTTTTTTTTGCTGCAGCTATTTTGGCAAACCTGAAACAAGATCAAGAAAAGTGAAATAACGTGAACAATTTTGACAATAAAAATAATAAATTTTAGCTGATTCAAAGCTGATTAAGGCTCTACACATGTACTCAAAATGTATTTTAGTATGAAATTTTTTTTAGTGTATTGGGAGTTTTCGGAGAAATTTATGAAAAATTTATTAAATTATAGTTTCTATGTGACCGACATTTTATAATTTTATTATCAAGCCAATGTGAAATCTATTAGCTTCTACTTTCCATAAGCATATCGTAGAATAAAAAAAAATACATAAACCAAAAATTAAAAAAATAAATATCAAAAAGTAAGTAAATAAATTTTTATTTTGACAACAATCGTGCGCAGTTTATATATTTTTTGTACTTTTGATATAAGAGCAATTTGTTTCGTATGCAAAATGTATATTTATTCTTCTCTTTGTTTCCTTCATTTATTTAGATATGATGACAAATATCTTCACATGCACAAATGCATCTGCATCTGCATCGGTAATTGAACGTCGCTTTAGTTATCATTTTGCAGTTATTTGAGTATTTTCTTTATGGAAATGCATTATTTTTAAAATATCTTTGAGGCCACAGAATGCTTTCATTAATTTTTGTTTTTTGTTTTTTTTTTTGGCATAAATACTGAGACGAATGCTTATATATATTATTGTACGTAAGTAGGTGAAAATATATCATTACCTTAATATTGAAATGCCTCATTAATTTTTTTTAAATCGAGTTTTTATTAGATGTGCTTTCATAGAAATATGCAAAAAACTAGTTAAAAAAATGAGTTAGGGCCTTGCAATATTAAGGTAACGATAATTATGTACATATTTATGTATATGGTAAGAATACTTCTAAATAAAAAAAAATTAAACATTTAGGGTCGTATGCAAAAAAACTTAACAAAGCTTTGCCAAGCAATGTTAAGTAAAGTTGTATTCTAAAAAAATTATTATATCAAAATTTTAAAGTAGGCACCCACGTTTGTTAACACTACTTTTAGTTGATATTTTTAAAATGTGTGTTTTGTACCTCAAGTATTATTGATAATATAGCACATTTTGCTTCATGTTACATCTGAAAACAAAGATAGAAGTTCTAGCTAGCTCTTGGTTTAAATTTAGTATTTCTGTTCCGTAATGGAAAATATCACCAAATAATCCAACTGATTTGAAATACATGCCAAAATCCATAAAAAATATTAAAATAAATACAATTATTCAAAAATGTTTAGGTGTTATACATACAATCAAAGCGAATCGAAAACAAGTAAGAATGCTATATTCTTATATACCCTTTACCAAAGCGCGTTTATGTAGTATAGAGATACATACATAAGCACAGAGATATGTGGGTACATATTAATTTTGTGAAAAAATTCATAATTTTTGCTCTAGTGATATTTTTAATAACTTTTTAAATTTGTTTTTTTTTTTGATATTACCAATAAGTTGAACATCGATGCCTCACTTTCTAAAAAATACAAGTTTTCAGGAGAGCAAAAAAGAAACAGTTGATCTCTTTATACTTCGGTGTTTGGATAAAAGTTCATATGCAATTATTAAGGAATTGATTACATCTATATATATAAGTAATTCTTGGAATTTGGTGCTTTTTTAATTTTGGCGATTTATTTTGGTTATTTTTTTAATTTTGGCGATTTTTTTCATATAGGCAATTTTGTTTGGTTTTGACGACTTTTTTCGGTTTTTGGCGTTTTTATTTCTTTGTCTCAATTTTTTTATTTATAACACCTTTTATTTTCGGCGATTTTTTTCGGTTTTTAGCGTTTTTTTTAATTTTGGCGATTTTTTTAAATTTTTTTCATATAGCTATTTTTTTTTGTTTTGGCGATTTGTTCGGTTTTTGGCTGTTTTTTCATTGTGGCAATTTTTTTAGTTTTGACACGTTTTTCTCACGATTTTTTTCATATAGCGATTTTTTTTGGTTTTGGCGATTTTTTCGGTTTTTGGCGATTTTTTTTCATATAGCTATTTTTTATTTTGGACACTTTTTTTTCTCGTTTTGGTGACTTTTTTTGGTTTTTGGCGTTTTTTTTTTTTAAATTTTGGCGATTTTTTTTCGTTTTGGCGATTTTTTTTCATTTAGGCGATTTTTGTAATTTTAAGCGATTTTTTTCATATCAGCAATTTTTTTTTACGATTTTTTCCGTTTTTTTCATTGTGGCAATTTTTTTTAGTTTTGCAACGTTTTTCTCGTTTTAGCGATTTTTTTCAGTTTTTGGCTTTTTTTTAAATGTGGCGATTTTTTTTTCGTTTTGGCGATTTTTTCTAATTTTTGGCAACTTTATAATTTTCGGATTTCTTTGTTTTACCGTTTTTAAAAATTTCAAGAGTTTAACTCATACGGTTTCCAAGATATAGCAATTTGTCAAAATAATTTTAGTGTTAAGTGTTGTAGTCTATATAAAAATACACTAATTTTAAAAATTTCAAGTGTCAATATACATATGTATATACAATTGTATGTATATTACATGGGATTTTAAAAGTTTTCGTCACTCGTTTTGGAACACCCTTTAATTTTTAGCGTTCCTGAGAAAATAGCCTTCTTCCCAAAACATGAAATATGTTTAATTATTAGAAAGAAAGCTAAAGTTTTCCAACCCTGGAAAAGTTTTTTTAATTTGTTAAATTTTAAATTTTTTTTCTAATTATAAATACCAATTTTATTCATACCGAAGTATAAAATAAGTTAATTTAATAAAAAAAGTAATAAAAACTAGTTTTCGGTAGTCATTTTGTATGGGAAAATAGAGTTTGAGTTTTCCAGCTCTGAAACCGTCTGCTCGATTTTGCTAATTTATAGCAATAGCAAAATTTTTCGGAAAATTTCTGACACACCAGTCCAAGAACGAAGTCTCTAGCTCTTCTGGGAGCTTGGGAAACCCGATTACACCTACAGACAGACGGACAGACGGACATAGCTTGTTCGTCTTCCCTATGCATAAGGATCCAGAATATATACATATATACTTTATGTGTCGCTTATTAATATTGTAGAAATTACAAACGGAATGACAAACCTATATATACCCTTTTACTATTTTTTGGTAAAGGGTATAAAAAAGCTGGATATTCAAATACTAGTTTCATTCGAATAAAAGAAATTGTGATAATCCTTCTTTATTCCTCATATTTTTTACTTATAATTCATAGAAATGTTTATCTGTTTTCCTACCATGTCAGAAGCTCATATTGTTTAAATTAGTTTACTTTACTTCAAGATAATAAAAAATTATTTAATAAAATAAAAAAAAAAATATTTGAATACCCGAATGAAAATGTATTCGATTTTGTACATCATAATCTGAAAGGGTTTGTTACACATGGTTAATAAATAATTAAAATTATCTTTTGCATATAATTTCTCAGCAAAGCAATAGCAATGTTAGCATTAAATTGTTTGACAACTACGATGAACTTTAAAGCTTAAGTTTTTTTTTAGTTATAAACAATACATAAGTAGTGATAATCAAAAAGGAAAAATAAAGCTTAAGTAAAATATTTTTTTTGCATAAGGGTTATTGTAACCTATTTTTTGACATGCATTAACATAAGAGTACGAAATTAAAAGTTTATGTTTTGTACGTTAAGCACCTCTGGATGTATTGCGTTGCTACTTAAGTAACTAACCAGTAGACCAGAGCTGCTTAACGACTGTCTGTATAAATATAAATAGCTATGAAATTAAATTTTCAAACTGTTGAGTGGTAAAAAAATGCCAATAAGATAAAATTTATATAAAAAAATTAGTGTTTTTTATTGGGAATTGTTAAAATTTAAGTTTAACATTTATTAACATATTAATATATGCAAATTATTATTTTACTTATTTAGTAAAATAATTTTTTTTTGAAATACATTGAAATTGATTATTTCGTTAATAAATGTTAAATTTAATTTGTAACAATTCCCAATAAAAAACACTAATTATTAACTTGACGGCACCAGGTCAAAAATACTTGTGTGGCAATAGCTGTTGTTGTTATTTACATTTATTTTCTTTACATATTTTTACAACTACAAATAGAGTTGAAAAAAGTCAGCCAATGTAGTAAAGTATGAAAATAAAAAACATGTTGATTATTGAGTTCTTGTTTCAACTTTGTTATTTTTTGTTTAATTGATTGTTTATAACATAACAATTCTAGTTGTTCTACGAAACTTTGGGTAAAGGTTCCCTAATGAGCTGCATTAGCAACAGTGAAGTGTGCATAGGATCCAGCTAAACCACTCCGTAATCAATTTCAATGTATTAAAAAAAATAATGAATAAGTAAAACAATAATTTGCGATTCTTAAAAAAAACATTACTTGTTAATAGAATTTTACCAAAATGGATTACAGTACTGAAATGCTTAAAAAAATATAAAAATATTTTAGTAAATGGTGGTATTATGTGTCACATTTCGTGTTTTTATTAGTTCATGTTTTTTGTGAAGTTGCGAGAAAGCTTTTTGTTTTCTCTGTGATATAGTACTTACGTTATTCGCATTTCTTCGAGCAATTATATAAATATTTATATGAAGTTATTTGTGGGAAATTCAGGCTTCATACTATACTAGAATTTTTTGCAAGCTCTTGCAGTTAAGTAAATACGTGCTTACCCAAAATTTATTTATAGGATTGACTTATTCATCTTTATGGAAAAAGCCATGAGAATAAAAATTTAAAATTGATTTCTTTTTTGGAAAATTTTGGTTGAAAAATGGGCTTGAAGTGTGAAGGTGGCTATTGTCAATTTTTTTGTAAACGCTTATTTCAGCAACAGAGGCCTCTACACCAAGTTTAATGATGCTTGTTTATTTGGAAATAATTTTTGCGGTAATTTCAGTTTTTTGGACACATAGTGCAGTCCATTGTAACTGTGAATAAAGCAAATAAACACCAACACACTTAAAAATCATATTATTTCAGATAAATTTAATATGATTTGCAATCAAAATTTTGGCATGCTGATTTAATGCTGGTATATATTTTTTCTGTGCGCGTCAGTGCACAAATTGATTTTAAAAAATGTGACAATATAGGTTGTTATATTGACGTTATTGATTTTGTAATGTCTATTTCCTATTAAGGTACATATTGAGTACCTGTTTATATTCAACTTTGAAATCCTAACTTTTCAGGAGAGCTAAGGAACTAGTGATTTTGCTAATTATTCAAAAAATTTTGTATTTGGTCCACTGAGATTTGAAGCAAATTTCAATTTACCTGTTTATATTCAACTTCAAAATCCTAACTTTTCAGTAGAGCTAAGGAACTAGTGATTTTGCTAATTATTCTAAAAATTTTGTATTTGGTCTACTGAGAGTTGAAGCAAATTTCAGCCTTGTGGAAAATATTTTCAGTTCAAATGGTATATGTTAACTATTAACAATCATTCCATTATAATGAAATTAAGTTTTTCTATATGTTTTATTCATTTGAACAATATGACTGTAAATATATTATGTATGTATGTGACTATGGAAATTCCCATATATAAATTTTATATTCTGCTATATATTTAATATAAAGTATGTTTATATGATATTTTTTCTCACCATAGAAATATGACTAGCCAATCCAGCGATGATATTTTCCATGTCAATCGAGCATACAATTTATATATTTATAAATAAAAATGCAAAAAAGAATATTTATGTAAAATTTGCATTAAAAATTTATCGCAATTTCGAAATGAATAAATATTGTTCGCAAAATAAACATACATTTACATAAATGTATCTAAGTTGCGGTGTCGCATATAAAATATAATTGTAATAAAACATTAAACGAAAAATATCTTTATGCCTGTCCGTCTGCTGATTGTGCAGATATGTTCATACATTCGCTCATACTTTAAAATAAACGATGTGTAAAAAAACACACGTATATTTACATTCTTGAAATCATATTTCTCTAAAGGAAGACAATGTAAAACATACGAATTCATAATGTAGCCTTGTGACATTAGCATAAAGTAGCAGCATCAGGCTGGTAAATACAACTTTTTATAAAAGATTCATATGAAAGTAATGTGAACAAATTGAATTTGTGGTTACAATTATTGTATAAAGGGTTTTGCAATAAAAATGTTTGAATTATACAAAGTGGTAAAATTTTGTAAAAATTTTTTAAGGTAGTACAGTTTTCATTGAAAATGTACACACAGAAAAAATATCAATGTGAAATCGCCTTGCGAAAAAAAAATTTATTGCAAATCAAATTAAATTTATTATAAATATTGGCGGTATACGATATTTGATGGAAATGGTCTTGCACGCAAAGAAAAGATATGGTTGTAGAATGGTTGAGAAAACAATATTATTTTCTCAGAAACAAATATGTGGCCGTTGAAAACAAGTTATTGTTATTTTAAACATTAATTTTGTTACGGTAAGCAAATAAATGCTTAAATTTAATAATTACATTATTATATTCATAAAAAAGTGTGATATAGTTAGAGTTTAACAATATAGTTTTGTTAAAAATTTATGACTGCAAAATAATTTTTGCTATTATTTAAAAATAATATAATGTAAATAACAATATAATGTTATCCAAAACCATACTATTTTAAGTCTTTAAAAAATCTTTTTCAGAAACATCTTCGAGTATACACACATATGTATGTAAGTATACATTTCTATATATCCATTTGATTTCAAAAATATTAATTTATTTTTATTGCAGATTTAACGCACAGCTGTTATAAACAAGATATCTACCAATAAATATATGATTTGATTAAAAAGAAATATCATTATTATTTTAAATAATACTGTTGTCGTACTTAACAATATTATTATTATATAAGAACATGGTGTGGTGAGTCTCAATTATATTTTAGTCGCATCTAACAATAGTGTTGTCATATTTACAATAATAAGATTATGTGTAACAAAGTTAATTGTTTTTGTTGATAATATTATTATTAACTCAGATAATAATATGATTAAAAGTTTGCTTTCCTATTGACAATAATATGATTTAACTACAACCAATCATAGTATGTTGCTGTTTGATTATGGTTACCTCAACCATATTTTTTCTTTGCGTGTGTGTAAGTGTAAATGGAAAACATCGTAGTTTTTCTAGGGTTGTGTGTGTACAAGTATTTTGTTGTTAGAGTTTAAAGAAAAGCTACGATATTTCGAATTTACACTCACGCAAGACCATTTGCATCAAACATTGGGCACGTTCATAAGAAGTAGCTTTTGAGCTCAAAAGTTGTGCAACTGCTGGTAACTGTTGGCCCCAACAGCTACTTCTTAGAAACGGCGTGATGTATATAATGTAATTGTATGTCTTTATTTCGTTACTTCATCACATTTGTAATGTAAAACTTAACAAATATTTGTTGCTGCCACCTAACAAAGCATATAAAAGAAATAGCTCTATTTGACCAACTGTTCAGGCTGAGCACAACGTGTTGACTATAGGTAGCGAAAAAATTTTATGATGGAAAATTACTCAACTGTTGAGTGGAGCGGAGATACTCAACTATGCGTTTTTAAGACAAACACTCAACGGTTGCGCAACTGTTACGTCTTATGAATGCGACCATTGTTCAAGTGTTTTGGAGCTTATTTGCTTTTTCCTGACTACAATGCACTGTTGTGTTCAGTTGCATGACATGTTCTTGTTTTATTGTTGTTGTTTGTTTGAATTTATCTAGTAGATTCAAATCTAGATTCAAACCCTGCAGACAAAGCCAAAGTAGCTTCGCAGATTGGGTTTTTTAATTATAACTTTAATTATTATTTTAATTTCTAATACATTTTATATTATGCGATCAATTAATTCAAGTTGAATTAATGAAATTTATGAAGTATGTGCTTAAAAAATATTTAAGGTTGTTGTAGCAGATGAGTTCGATTTGAAATCTTTTCCAGAGACGTCAACTTATACACACATTTTACTTAGTCCTGTGCCAATACACTTACTCATGTAAGTTAAATAACTAATAAAATAAAATGACTAATCGACTTGAAATATTTTTGATTCAACATGGCTTTTCGTGTTGTTTTAGTATCAAATTCTAGTCCTTTCAACTTAAAATAACTTGGATTAAATATGATTCTTCATTTTACTGGAATGTTAAATTAACATGAAATAAAAATATTTTTAAAAGGAAAAATTTTCTTTAAATATTACTTTTAATCATGTTGAATTAACATGAAATACATATGAAGTGAAATCATGAAATACATATGAAGCAATTATGTCAAATTAACCGCGTTCTCGTAGATTTTAATATAAACATTTTCTGTGTGTAAGAAGAAAACAAGAAGTTTATTGCAAATTTTATCTTGCTTCATAATTCCTGGAAAAGCATGATCAATTCTATTAACTCTAAGTCTCAGAGATTTATAGTAATATCTCAAATTTATCATCATGGCGAGAGCCACATGTTTTTTTTTTTCAAGAGTAAAGAATCTTTCTAAACGTTTATTGCAATAATATCAAGTGCGCATGAAGAATGGGAAATTTGTTCTCAAACAACTGATAAGTAGGCTTTTTCATATCACACTAAAAAGTTCAGGTAGACAGACATTCTACCAAAGACCTACTAAAAGTATACAATTAACTTCATTATAATAATGTTGTACCCTAGTTGAGAAACCCTTTGCATTTATAAATAGTTGCTCTTGTTGTACAAGTATGTAACATGTTGTACACAGAAAAGAAAGATGAATTTGAATGAGCAACAGTGTTAAGTTTTATGCCATCATTTTCTTGTTGTCTCGCAATGAATTACTTTTGTTCGCCGTGAAAAAAAGGAACGGAGAAATTTGAAACAAATATAATGAAGCAGCTGAGTAAAGAAGAAGAAGAACAAGAAGAAGAAGAACAAGAAAACTACATTCAAATAATTGTACTAGCGTATGAATGAAGTAGTTATTACATCGGCCCTAAATTAAGCGTATACATGCTCACTCACACCTTCATCATTTTGTACGACATTTAAAATAAATGCTAAATAAATATTTCAAATGATCAAGAAGGTACGGAAAACTTTTTCTTTCTGCTGTTATTTATATATTTCAAAAAGTTTTGCGTTTCCTTTCGCCTAATAATGTTAACGTTTTATTTAAAAATTTTGTTATTTTTGTAAGTTAAAGTTTTCTTTCTCTCGCTTATAAGTTTTATTACTTAAATATCAAATGTAAATATAGAAGTTTCAAGCAAGTTATTCCATTTGTAATAAAACAAATAAATTTGCATATTGCACCGCATTTGAACTCAATAAAAAGTGTATATTATAATTAAAATTATTTTTAATATAATTAATAAATGAATTAATATCCAAGTATATTTATTACATTCTTTTCAAAAGGATTTCTATAAAGAACTCACATATCAGTTTGTTTAGACTTGTTGGTAGAAATAGGAACTCATTAGTAGACTTTAACCCAAATCATTAAGGGCCATAATTATAAGTTGGCGTTAATAAAAGTTAAGATGATTTTATTGAATGAATAGACACATTTTTGTTATTACAACTTGACTTCAACCAGCTACAACTTTGTTTCAGAGAGTAAATTAAAATTCAGAACGATTTGCAAGATGTGGGCCTGAGAAAATGCAAAAATGACACCGAGTCCCCAAATCTTTGGGCTCATAAAAAACTGCATGACTTGGGGCAAAACTGGGAGACAAGTATCTTTTTGTTTGGTCTTTTATCACTTAATGGTGTCCGTATGTGGTTATATTTCTTCGTGTTGCATTGTGTTAGCGGATCACTACCAAACCTAGCAAACACCACTAGTTTAACAATTTTACACAATATGCAACTTAAAATAAATTCAGTAAAGAGAAACTTTGAATCGCACACTAAGGGTTGCTTACGTATGCCACTTACATATTGTCGCTGTTCTAACTAACCGACCGAACTGATATTTTTTTTTTGAAATATTAATTAATTCCACTACTAGACTTTATGAGTCATAATAGACCTTGTCTACAATTTTTAAGACTGTAAAGCCTTTAAAAGTAAAAATATTTCAGACGTTTCCATAAGAATGCATGTAGAAAACAATCATAAAAGCTGCACTCCTGTAAAATCATACAAATATTACATAGGTCAATAAAACAGTGACGATATGTAGTACTTGTACTGTACGAACTTTATCGGATATGATGGAATATCTTACGTTGTATAGAAAAATTTTTTAATTTCAAGTACACACAAATAATTTTTTTAATCACTTTTTCATAGCTTGGAGCTTTTTCTTAGTCTTGGTGCTTTTTTAAGTCTTGTCATTTTTTTTTCGTTTTTAGCGACTTTTTTAGTTTTTGGCGACTTATTTTATTTTTTTATAGCAATATTTTTTTTATTGTTTTTTGCGCTTTTCTTCATTTTGGCAATTTTTTCTGTTTGGAATTTTATATGATTTCATTGATACAGCAAGTTATCAAAATTGTATATATATTATCTGGGAAAGTAGGCGGTAACATTAAATTTTTTGTATTAAATTATGTGTTTTCTGCGTATCAGATTCCCACAAATGCTAGCAAGCACTCTGGGCTCTGGAAATTTTACAAACTTGTGAACTTAAAACCTTAGGAAAAGCCTGCCTATTACAGCTTAATATTATACTTTACGTCCTTTTACTTTCCCGTTTCTTAGTAAATTTGACACACATCTTTAGCTCTGAAAGTGGCAATACGTTGCATATAGAAAAGTGGATGTAACGCCTTAAAAATCATAAGTTCTATGAATTTCAACATTAATCCAATGAAAAAATTCATTAAAATTCATTAAAATTCGACCAACGTCACGCTTCGTTGGATTAATGAAATCAGTTTCATTAAAATTATTTTAATGAAAACTACGTCAAATGTATTGAATAGTGTCACCAATGCAATGAAAAAATTTCATTTAAACCACGAAATAATTTTATTAAAACAATGAAATAACTTCACAAAAACAGTGAAATAACTTTATTATAACAACGAAATAACTTAATTGAAACTATATGTGTAAATAAGCATGCAAATACTACAAGAATAATCATACAGAACTACCTTTGATGCAAACTTTTGGTTGAAAACTGTTGAAATATGTTGAAAAATTTTCATTTGGGCAACGAATACATTTCATAGATATAATGAAATTCTAAATTGCTGTATATTTTATTAATTTTATTAGTTTTAAAGAATTTAATCTTTAACTTAATTGCTTTAAGGTATGTACTTGTCTATATATCGACGGCTTATATATTAAATACCCGCCATACGCCAAAACACTATTTTTCAAAATTCTTAAGAAATGAATTAATCTTTCTTCAATAATATTTTTTAAATATGAATACTGAGTCAACCTTATAAAAAAATGGAACTTTTTACTCTATTCGTAGCGATATGGTTGATGTCGGGTATTGCAACTGAAATCTTAAAATATTTTTATGGCGTATAGCGGTTATTGCACAGTAATAAAAATATATGTTTTTTTGCTCTAATATGTAATTTTATTAAATTAAGCATTTGCTTAACGTTTTTCTAACATAAAGGAATTCAATAACAAAAAATAAACATAATTAAAAAAAGAAGAAGTTAATTCAAATTGGACATTGTCACATTTCTTTGACTCCATCTGAACTAAATTATCATAAAAGTAATGATATTATAGTGGTATAACCGGTTTCAAATCTTGAAGATGCTTCCATTTACTAGGCTGGATTGGAAGCTGAGCAGTATACAAAGGATTTGCTTCAGTATATCCTGTGTACTTTTTCATTCTGTAGGGCAAGTTTTTGTATTTTTCATTAAAGTTAACTTTAAATTGAACTTCTCCACTTGGCAAATACTTTAGTGATCTTAATTGAGAAACTGTTGGATCATTTTTTGTTCGAAAAGCGAATAAGTTTGGCATCATTGAAGTTTTAAAAAAAAAAACTGTAATTTAAATACATGGCATCGAATGGTTTAATAGTTACTGTGTCATTAATTTTTACTGTTTTTCCTGATTCTTTGGTTATTCTGATATAGACTATAAGCAAGTATACTGATTGATTTTTAAGTTTGGTTTCTATTTTAGCATGTGCACTGTCACATTCCATTTGTGTGTGACCTTTCTCCAAGTACTTTTGTTCGATTATTTTATTATTTTCTATAGCGAAAATAGATAAGGCATTTGATAAAAACTGGTTACGGGTTTGGTAACCGCAACCATCTGAATAAATTATTATTGGTAAATTATCTGATGAGCAATGTGTTTTCAATTGATATAGTATGATGAAAAATTTATGAGAGAAGGAACAAGTGGAAATTTATTCATTCCGTATTCTCAATTATGGCGTATTGCGGGTATTGCATTAAACAAAAAATCGTGCTGTTGATAACGATATCACAAATATTTAAAAAAAAGGACTTAAATTAATTTTTTTCGGAAATTTTTGTCAGAGATTAAGCTGGCATCAGTGAAAAATTTGCGATCAAAAAGTCATTTTCCAAAAATTGGTGTATGGCGGGTATTGAATATAAGCCCTCGATATGTTTATTTCAAACAACAACTGTAAATGTTTCTTAAATTTAAAGGGGTTTCTTAATAATTAGAAAATATTTTTGTCATAAGTCCAATGAAATATGGTTACGAAAGTAGAATACTAACTTAGCAGTTCCAATGAAATTCTTTCGTGAAATTTACATTAGATTTGTGAAAAAAATGTAATGAAATTGTTTCGCTGGATTTATGAAGCAAAATTCTGTCGGTGTAGGTAACACATATTAAAGTTTCGTATTTAACTAAAAATAAATTATTTTAAAGTTTCTACGTCTAATTTTTGAAGACTGAAGAAAAGCTTTACTTTATGAATATCGAAAATTTCTTTTCTTAAAAATTAATAAATTTAAAACAGTATTAATATTAATATATACTCAAACAATTAAAGGGTTGACATAAACATGATAATAATACATGTATAATTCATTAGAATATATTTGTATTACACTTAATTTCTTTTAATTAAATAGTTTTAGAGCTTATTGTTGAGATAAGTAAGCTTTTTGTTTGTTTAATGCCTTTAATAAAAAGGTGTCTTCTCGTTGCGAAGTCCCATAATTTTCCCTTAACCTTCTGTCAGTGCATAGGGGTCAAATTGACCCCAGTCTTTGTAAAAGTGATTTAATAAGGTTTTACACCAACTTACTATACCAAGCAACTAGATAAGCCTCAACTAATGTTTAACTCACACATTGCAAAAAAAATAATCGAAAAAACATTATAAATGACTAAGCTACGACAGTTTTAAGCAAGTCAAGCATATTTTGGTGCATTGGGGTTAATCTGACCCCAATTTTGTATTTAGTTTTAAAACTGTCGTAGCTTAGTCATTTATAATGTTTTTTCGATTATTTTTTTTGCAATGTGTGAGTTAAACATTAGTTGAGGCTTATCTAGTTGCTTGGTATAGTAAGTTGGTGTAAAACCTTATTAAATCACTTTTACAAAGACTGGGGTCAATTTGACCCCTATGCACTGACAGAAGGTTAAATTTCTTTGTGTTTTAGGGGATTTTTTATTATGTAATATAATATAATTTAAATTATCTTAATGTCAATCTTATATATTCTGAATAAAATAAGTTTTTTTTTCATTAATAAATAACAATAGAAACGACTATTTTTTAACAAAAAGCTTAGAAAATGCATTTAAATATATGTGGGGTCAGGTTGACCCCATGCACAGACTATGTAAAATTTACTATGCACTGACAGAAGGTTAACAAATACTCATTTTGCTCTCAACTCCTAAAAGCATGCTTCTTATTTTGCACAGTTAAACAAAGAGAAGAAGAAGAAGCATAACCCAAATGAATTGTTTGTGTGCGGTTGTGTGCGTTTGTTTTTGTTTTTTTTTATATTAAAATAAATACGGGCATTATTGAACAACCGTAAGGCCCTTAAGAAATCATTTGCATAAAAATACACTAGACTTTTTGTTTTCCTTTAAATGTTGGGTTTATTTTACTATAATACTTGTTTCTATTATTTCGGTATAAAATTAATTTATTCACTCACTTAATGACTTTATTATCTTTGCCTCAAACTCCAACATTTTGGTTAAGAAATGAAGCCAAGTTTTATTATACCTATGTAATTGTTTTCAAAAGAACAACAAATTTTAAATTATTTTTTTCATACATTTTTATTTAAATATTTATAATGTTTTATTTTTATTTTTTATTTTTACATTTCGTTGTAATTAAAAACTTTTTATCTTCAGGTAGCGAGATATGTATAACAGTTAGCTTGAATAGGGTTTTATTTGCATACAAATGTGTTTTTCTTAGGAATAACTAACGAACTCGCTGCGTATGTTGCAGCATTTGTAGCTGAATAATAATATTGTTGCAATTTTAATTAATTCATAATTACCCATAACATTTTTAAACGTTGTAACTTTATAACGTTTACTTATCGTTTTTGTTTTTGTTCTTCTTACATTTTTTTTCCATCTAAAACGCCAAATTGCCACTTCACTCAAAGCAATTCTATAAGAGCAAGTTTAAGAGAGAAGGTTTATAATTTGCATTACCTGCATATTAAATTATTTTACGAGTATTAAGCAATACCTGGTGTAGTAGGTTTATCTGGTATGCACGATTTTTTGCCTTTTAGTTTTTGTTTGAATGTTTATAAAGCATATTTATGTACATATTAGTGATGTGAAGAATGTCAAATACACCAAAAACACGAATACGAATATTTTAAACGATATTTGATAATACGAATACATATGTCAAATTCACAGAAAAAAAATGTCATCAAAATGCAACCAGCAAAACAAATTGTTAATAGTTAAATTAAATTGAAATAAATATTTAGTTAATATAAAAATTTAAGTTGTTGATATGACAAACACAGAAATTTTTTTCAATAAACTAAACTAACCAAATTTTATGTTATACATGGCGCAAAAACTCAAAAAATTCATTGTTGATTTAACAAATTAAAATTTTTCTAGTCAGTTAAATTACTCAACAAAATTATTTGTTAAATTATATCATAACGGAATACGCACATGTAGAAGAAACAGAAGAACTCACATTTTGTGTGTATTCATTATTTGCTTATCTAATAATGATTTGCTCTTTAGATGAGTGGTAAGTATATTAGTCTACTAATCAAGAGATTGGCGGTTCGACTCATCCAAACATCTTTAAAATTTAGCAAAAAACAAAATTCTAAAAAAATATAAACAAAGAAACAACACATTAGAATTTGAAAAACAAATTCATTAAAAAAATTTTTTTTCTCTTAACAACTCAATTGTTAATAACACAATCATTTTAATTGGAAATAGTTGAGTTGATTTTGTTTTCTTATGTTACAAATGTGGGTTTGTATTTACAAAAATCGTTGTAGGTGCCTTTTTAAATAATATTTTAATTGTATTCACAAATAAATTATTTGTATTTACAAATCTTTTTTTTTTCTGTGTTAATAGACTCCTGCAAAATGAAATATGAAAAAATTGTTATGAAAAAGAACTTCATACTCCTGTTGGCGTACTTTAAAGTTAATAAAAACTACCCAAAATTTCCAATGATACAAAGTACACATTTTTATAAAAAATTTCATAAGAATTATTATTATTCTTTTATTTACTCAAAAAATTAATTCTTAAACTAAATATACTTAATGAGCATCTGCTACAAAGTCCATCAGCTATCATGAAAATAAATTTTTAACCATTTATTTAAAGTTCGTTTAGGATTTATGCATTTATTTATTTAATTTTTTTTGGAAAAATATTCGTATTCGTATTCGCATGAATTTGGCGAATAGGAGTACGAATGCGAATATCTGAAAATTGCCGAATATTTGGCAATTCTAATACGAATACCAATATTCGTGCATCACTAGTACATATGTACATATGTATGTATGAATGTTTGCTTTATTATACTAATGAGTTCTCATTAATTGAATTATTTTTTTTTCTTTCTTTCAAAATTAATGCTTGTTAAAAGACATCGTATGTATAGTGGTTTTGTTTGTCAATTGAAAAAAAAACACCAATTCACGGAAAAGTTTTCACCAAAAACAACAAATATTTTAATAATTTTTTGAATCGTTTTGCGATAAGCTGGACCAAAACAAATTATTTTTCAATGACAAGGAGTGTAAAAAAACAATTGTTTTTTAACTTATCTATGTGCTCTGATATCCCAGTACAAGCATATAATGATAATAATAAAAATCAAATTGAATTATCGTATGTTATAACACAATGTACATTTTATCCTATGTAACAGTGTTATTTGCTTTGCTATCAAAATTATCGTATGTGCCATCAGAGCTGCCAGATTTGACGATTTATCGTCATTTTGACAATTTAACAATATACGATCTTATAATATTCTATATATGGCAAATTTTTAAGAAAAATTTACTATTAAAATTCATGTGTGCATACTAGGGTATTCAATCAGTTAACCGTTAATCGGTTAACCGGTTAGTTACTACCCGATTAACTGATCGGTTAATTTAAAATAGGCCTTTTCGATTAACAGTTAAACCGGTTAGTTTTAGTCGATTAACCAATTAACCGACGTAACAAAATTTTTTCATATTTGTTTCGTCTCATTTACAAGAAATTATTCTTCATACAATCAAAAAAGTATGTTCACTGATCCTAACTTACATAAGTGAACTTAAAAATCCTTGGACAATGCTATAAAAGAGTATAGTCAAGACTCTGGTGCTCTAAATAGTGGGAATTTTTAAATTTTTGTTTAATAATTTAATAAAAGTCAATAGAACAGTTCCCAATGATTTAATTATGAATTAATTTTATGAGAGAGGAATTCAACTATTTGACGCCTACAAAAATACAGTACAAATACGATGTGTATTTCCTTTTGTTTTACTTATAAACTCAAATAAATATATGTATGTATAATTTCTGCACTTTTATTTGTTAAGAAATTACTGAAATTATGGAAAAACTTTATTAATCGATTAAGCAAAAATCTCGATTAATTTATCGACCAATTAACCGGCTAAAGCAATACCCTAGAGCCTTATTCTAAATTGCGATGAGAAAATCAATGCGATGCGCAAATGAAATGCGATGCGTAAGAAAATTGGTATTCTATAAGGCTTTCGTAATCGCATTCGAGTTTTATTTTAAATCGTGGCAACGCCGGTCAAAAATAACAACGCTGGCCAGAAATAACAAAGCTGGTCTAAAATAAACGTCAAAGTTAAATTTACGAAAGAAAAAGGAATTTGTGATTGTGCTTACAAAATAACATTAATTTATATAACATATATGTAATGTATCAAAAATGGATTCTGTGGCACTATGGTTTGATGATGAAGAGGCGCATGACCAAAATGAAAAGGTGCAAAGAAGATTGCTTAGAAGCAAATCGGATATTCTAAGCTTGAATGCAAAAAGGTAATTTATTTTGAAGCATTGAAAACAACAGTGACCCTTTGCCAGTTGGCTGTGTTTCATCATAAATTCCACGATTATTTCAAATTGGTGCGATTTGGTGGTCTTGTTGTTTGTTTCCCTGAATAATTTTAACAATTAATGTAACAATAAATAAAAAAAATTTTTATTTTTCACTTACATTTGTTCTTTGCGAATGCTGTTTTGCCGTCGAATATATTTTGCAATTTTCGTATGTATCTGACATTTGTTTTCGCAATACAGAATACCGAATTGCCACATTTTCGCATTTTAAATGCGAATAAAAAAAGTACTTTGCGAACGTCGTAACACAGAATAAAAAGTGTTCCCATTTGCATGTTTTCGAGTCGCATTAACTTTCGCATCGCAATACAGAATAAGCCTCCTGATGAAATGAATGCCCTAATGCATACCCACTAAACGACTTTGGTGAAGCTTTACCAACTCTTTCTTAATAAAATTTTTTATTTGAGACATTTTTATATTTTTAATTGAACTGTGATGATCGTAAAAGATAAGCAAGAATAGTTAAACATACTTACGTAGAGTAATATAATTTGGAAAAACAGAAAATTAATAGTGATACTTATAAATGTGTTTACCAAAGGTAAATCAATTATATACACAACAATCATTTCTCATATTCCGTTTAATAAAAAATTTAAGTTAAATAGCTGATGTTAATAAGAATCTCTACCCAAGTAGATAGACTAATGTGCTGATGAAGTGCGATTAATTTTTCTTCTCTTCTTTAGAAACTCACATTGGGTAAAGTGAATAAAAAATAAGCATTTGATTTTTATTTGAAAATTTGTAAAAAAAAAACAAAAAACACATACATATTTCAGGTTTTAAAACAAATTTTTAAGTAAAAAGCAAATGATTATTTTTTATTCACTTTACCCATTAATTAATAAAAATATTTCATTCAATAAGAATTGAAATTACTGAACTTAAGCCTGACTAAAAATTATTTCTGACTAAAATTTTTTATTTAAATTTGCCCTTTCTGGACATACCTTCAATGTAAAATAATTTTTGTTTTGCTTTTACTAACCATTTTGAAATTTTGAGTTAATATTCTATTGTTGCACAATGCAATAAATGTAAATGAGGAGGTTCATAAAAAAATACAAAAAATCGAGGAGAATATATATCTATTGGAATTGTTTCATTTTGGTCTGAATATTTAGTTTATGTATTGAGTCATAATAAAACTATAGACCTTTAAAGGTATGTTTTATTAAAATGTTTACATAGATTTTAAACTGTAGAATTGTATTAAGTAAAAAATCAGAAAACTCAAAAGTGTTGCGTTTTGTTATGGATATCGACAAATGATATGTATCAGAGAACAGAAATGAGTAGTGGAAAAGTGAATTCAGTTAAACCATGACTTATACATAATTTCTTGTATGCATGACACACTCATATTTATTGCATTGTCCTCTATGAAGCGAATCACTCGAAAGTTTGAAGTGAGCATCGAACTCATACATAGCAACATTAATGACGTTATTGATTTTGACTCTCTTTAACTCAATGTCTATGGATGATACAAAATAAATAAGTATGACTCACAATGCGAACCTCGCATCCGAACACTAAAGTTCTCATTATGAGGTTGTGTGTTTGTTTCTCTGTTGCTTATTTTTTTATTTTTTTTCTGGAATTGAAAAACAACCATATTTACTACTATTGTATACTACTTGCAAACTGATCCATGACTAAACTTTTAAATAAACGTACATAAATGCATGATATAAATGAGTAGTATAAGTACTTTTCTGAAATTAGAAAACGAACTGAGGTGTTTTGTAAGTGTGAGCGTGGTATAAATATAATTGTCAACGTCGCATTCATATTTTTTTCTACTTATTAATAAATTAATGTCATTGAGAGTGTGCGTACATTAGAGTAGTTGAGTTTAAACGATGTCTACGCATTTATATCTAAAATTTCATGAGTCAGTAAGAATAGCAAAAACACGATTCATTGCTGATCTCTGATATGTCTGCATGTATGTATGTTAAAAAAACTAAATTTTGAATTGTACGATTTCTTGACGATTTTTCGAGTATGAAGTGATAATTTTTTTGTATTTATTGGCATTTCGATGATTTTTTGACAACTTCCATTATAAGCAACTGGGTTTTGCAACCAAATATGGTGAACTGAACTTACACATCAGTTGTCAGACCGCTTATTTCCTTTAGTTGTGTGGTACGGTAGGAGGCATTGAGGAAGGAAAGTCACAGGGGATTATTAGCAAATGTTCAAAGCTATGCCTCGCTTGGCACCACAGGTGCTCAGAGGAGCACACCTCAGGCTGTCTTGGCCGTCATTTTTTACCTACTTCCTATAGAGAAGTTTGTGGTGAGAACGCAGACTAGAAGTCTCCGTAGACTCGTAGAAGCAGGTTTGGTTAGGACAGGAATAACATTTCACTCCTAAATTTTAACTGAGATCAGTTTTAGTGATCAGGGATCCGTAAGCATTGGGTTTACGGACTATAAAGTCTTTGAAATTAATTTTAGTAGAACATCTTCACTGGAAATTCCAAACAGGAACTATTGGGACAAACCCGATAAGCTATATAAGAGTAGTGTGGTATTTACAGATGGGTCAAAAATGGGGGAAGTCACTTGGGCTTGTGTCTTTATCTTGGAAACCATCACGTGTAGTTATTTTATACTGCTGAATGAATGCAGACTTTTCAAGTGCCATGAAACTGGTGGCCTCGAATGTAGCTGAAGGTGAGAAGGTAGCCTTCTACGATGACAGCCAGGCAGCGCTGACATCTTTAAAGGGACACAATATCAATTCCAAACAAATTATGTTGGGTTCCTAACCCCAGCAGTGTTGAGGGAAATGAAATTGTGAATGAGCTAGTAAGAATAGCTTTGGCGTTAGGTGAGGGAATGTTCTTTTTTTTTTGATTTTGTTTATTAGATTACAATTCTGGGAAAAAAATAACTATAATAAACAATAGTAGCAATATTTGATGTGTTATATGTACATATATACAAAGTCCCATGGGCTCTCAAGTATAATTAATATATTATCAATATTTGGTTTTTGCAATATAATATTAATTTACGTACTTCAGATGAAGAATATATATTTCTTTATTCTATGTGATGGAAAACTTAAAAAAAACCATGACTTTTGTATATAGGCAGTTTATAGATGGTCAAATGGTAAAATGCGGAAAAAATGGATTAATGTGTGAGCCTCCAAAATGCAAATAATGATAGGCGCTTTGACTGGTCATTGTTCGGTCAGAGCAAGAACTAGCATTTGGGAAATTGCCACTCAAGATTTCTCTAGGATGTGCAGGAATCAACAAGAACCAGAAACCATTAAACATATTATCTGTCACTGCCCGAAGCTGCAACGTGATAGGCTTATATGGCTGAGCAAACGTTTCCATTACTGATATCGGAAAGCGTAAACTGGAGAATATAAGGGGCTTCATCATGAGAATTTAAACGACGGATAACAGGGTCACTTCTGGCTACAAATGTGAGTTAAATATTACTTTTAACCGGCAATAGAAGGGAATAAAAAAGAACCTAACTGGGTCTCCGAGTGGAGGTGCGTTATAGCCCCACCCTTCCTAACCTAACTTAACCTTGTGGGGTGAGTTTGATGGTATGCTCAGATCTTTCTATTTATTGGATACCTCGTCACAGCCGTCATCCAAGGAATGAGGAAGCCAATAGGGTCTCTGCTGCTCTTTTTATGGGCCCAGACCCGTTTTGTGGCGTAAGTTGGTCAGCTGTAATATTTCTGATTAAAGAATATGTCACTTCGATCGCTAAGGAGATTTAGCTGTCTTCTTCTGGCTTAAGGCAAGCCAAAGCTTTGATGCAGCCATTTACATAAAATGGCATCCTGAACTTCAACAGGAATATCTTATGGCTTGCTACTGGTTTTCTGTCTGGTCACTTTAGACAGAATTATCCTCTGTGAAAAAGTAACCAAGTTCGCTCAACTTTGTGTCGCTTGTGCTTGGAAGATGACAAGACGATGACACACATTCTTTGTGAGTGTTTCGTATTGTGTGACAGTAGAAGGCATGTTTTTAATTCTGAGTTTTTGGGTTCAGATGATATTACGCGCTTCTTCAATATCTGTCCTGACCTTCATAAGGAAATTCATACAGAGATTGAATTAATTTAGCTCATAGATCTATGGTACAAAGGATCCATCAGGTGTCGCAGAGCCGGTCTTTGCACCAGATCTTCCCCCTATTCTATTCTATGCTAAGCTCTTTGTAAATATTTCTTTTTTATTGGGAATAGAAAAATACTCAATGAATTAAGTATGTATTGTCATAGTTGCTTGCAAAATAAAAATAAATATTTTCTGCTGTAGCAGATATAAATTTTTTCACCAATAATGAATTTTACAATTTGATAGACGATATTACACCAAGGGTTGGTAACGAGAGCTGATAAAGGGTTAAAGAGCAATTTTTGTGCCAATTTATGGAAGATAATCAAAAATTCTCGTCTGTCTATTTATATTGGAAACAAAAAAAAGCATTAAAATTTGTTTTTCTTTGTAATATAAATAGGCAAACGGGAATTTTTGGACTATCTTTGATAAACTGGCAGTTATTCTTCCTAAAATACAAAATAAGTATAATTACCAAGAAAAAAATATATTTTTAGCGAATTTTTAATTCTTATAAGAGCGCTCAATAGTACTACACTGGCTTATGTTTGTTCCCAGACATGACCGCAATGGCTCCTCTCACCAACTTTAGGTTAATTTAATCTTATATACCAAAAAAAGGCGAAGCCGTGGAACTATTTTATACATTCTAAGTGTTTTGATACCAATATATTAAGGACAATTTTTTTAATATTGGTCTAAGACGGAAGTCCTTAGCTTTTTTAGGAGCTTTGGAAAAGCGATTCATATACAGACAGACGGACAATGTCTCGTTGACTTTCCTATTCATAAGGACCTTTAATATACATGCATACTTTATATTGTGGAAATAATGAAGAATTACAAATCAATATGTACGCTGTACCATTACTTAGAAGTTTGAGGATTGCACAAGTGCGCACGCACAATTATTCCTTTAATTCCTCATCCAAGTAAAAAAGTACATTTTTTTTATTTCGTTTGCCAACAGAGACTTTATTTTGTTGCTTGTTTCCCTTTTTTGCTTGCTACTCGTTTGTTGCGTTAAGTTTTGGTTTCGAAAGGATGAAAATTGAGTTAATACCTGCTTAAGCAGCTTGTTGCATTGATAACTTAAGCCTAGAATTTCCTTTAAATGTCTTCATAGGTTTTTATGAGTATGTTTCTTGGTAAAATTTGTTTAGTCATGTGTGTATGGATATATATATATATATATGTATGTATATTTTTCTATATGAAAATGTACCAAGTTCGTTAATACTCACTCAGATGCAAAAAAAAAAATAGCAAAATATTCGTTCGTTGTGCTAAAAATTCAGTTATTTACATGTTACTGGCAAAAGAGAATTTTTAAATAGTTGGCTTAGTGTTTTCGGTTTTCATTAAATTACTACATCCAAACAAATTGCAAACACACATACGCACACACACAGAAACACACACACACACAGCCGTTGCACTTGCATTACATCTGCATAAATAAGTATTAAATTGAATATTAAACATTGAATGTACGAATACTGTTAATTTGTTGTTGTTTTATCTAATACAACTTCTTCATGAGTTTGTACAAAAACATACATACATATGTGTATGTGCATATAATTAATGTTTGAGCCAATTTTTAGCTGAAAGCCTTAGAAGCAATCACATTTTTAGCTGCAAGGCTGGTTTAATTCAAATTTGTAAAGTTTTTCTAAATCAGCTTTTGCTTTGTTAATAAAAATTTAGTATGATAAGAATTTTAAAGATTTTGCTTAGAAATTTTTTTCTATTATAAGTTTAACGTAAATTTTTAACCAATATTTGTACACATCTGGTATGAAAATAATAGGACCGGAACCATTAAAAAGCTGAGAGTTGAGAAAGTTTGCCCAAATATGGATGTAAAAGATGAGCATGGAAATAGTTTAAGAAATCATGGCCGAATGATGATCACAATGCAAGCACAATTTGGTTTCATCAAGCAAAAGATAATGACAGCTCTAGCGACCCAAACTAACTGTACTAAAAATACAAGCGCTGTCAAACCTAAAACTGGGAAAATCCATAGGATCATGACGAAACCGATAACAGAATTTCTATAATACATGATGGCACCAGGACAAGTTGTTTTTTTTTGAAGTCCTGTGAACGGAAGAGTATTAATAATAAACCCAATTACTAAGAAAGGAGATAGTAAAGAAATCAAGAATATGACGGACGACATTTTCTTTGTTTTTATACCCCTTACCAAAAAATGGAAAAGGGTATATAGGTTTGTCATTCCGTGTGTATTTTCCACAATATGAATATGCGACCCATAAAGTATATATATTCTGGATCCTTATACATAGGGAAGACGAATAAGCGATGTCCGTCAGTGATTCCGTCTGTCCATTTGTGCGTGTGTACGTGTGTACGTGTGTCTGTCTGTCCGTGTGATGCACGTGAAATCGGCTTTCCGAAGCTCCCAGAAAAGCTAAAGACTTTGGTCTTGGACTGGTCCCAGCAAAATATGTTCAAGATTTTGTAAATGGGTAGTACTCTTTTAATGGATTATAAAGTAATGAGTGGTACTTATTTATCTAGTTATTTTATGTGTATAATAATGACTGTCCTATAATAAATAAAATAAGAAGTTATTTATATCATTACGTGAAAATACTTATTGTAGCACTTTCCAGTTAATAATGAAATATACATATCTACAGAAAAATTTATTGATCGTAAAAATGAGATTCGAAAACAATAAAATAACTGGTTAACTATAATTTTTACTAAAAAATTAAATTATTTTCACATATTCTAGGCATATTTTAGGCAAAAAGTAATCTAAAAATATTTGCATATTTGTAAGCAAAAAATAACCCATTAAATCTTTAATACGTTTAAGCAATCAGTAATCTATTAACTTTTGGATGTATGTAGGCAAAAAGTATAGGGTACCGCATACTTAATTAATAAAAGTATAGGGTACCGCATACCTTTTGAACTTCTCAAACAAAAATAATGGGTTATTCAGTCAAAATGTAAGTACTTACGACTGGGGAGCGCATAAGCTTTTTTGCATTCTAGTAAGCAAACTTTTTTGTTGGGGTGTATCAGAAAACTTAAACTTTATTGTGCTACATAAAAGTAACTAGTTAAATCTAATTTTTAATTTTTTTCAATAAAATTATTTTATATTTCAGTACGAATAAAACTGGTAATAAAAATTAAAAAAAATTAAAATATAAAAGTTTCCTGGGTTGGAAAACTTTAACTTTTTTGTTATATAAAGACTAATTTTTCCTCTTTCTATATAAATTAAACATATTTTATATTCTTAAAAGAAATACATTGGTGTAAGAAATCAGAAAAAATATAAAAGGAGGGTTGGGAAACTTATACTTTTTGTGATAATAAAAGTTAGAAGGGCTAATTAATATCTTCTAATTCTTTATAAATTAGATATAATTTATGTTATTTAAAAAAATTTGATATAGAAAATAAGAAAAATGAAAACCACAGCTGCAGAGCTGGAACATTTGACCTTTTTTCATATTAAAATAACTAAATAAAAATAATTTTTTCCTTATATATTTTTATCTTTGTCCATTAAACATATTTTATGAATTTTTTAAGGAACTGTATTGGTATTAGGGGAATGATTGTAGGGTTGGGATATTAATTTTTTTTTTTGCTTATTAAAGTAACTAGCACAATAAAATTTTTTTACAAATCAAATGTAGTTTGTGTCTCATAAAGAAATAGTTAGAAATAAAAAACTAGAAAAATAAAAATTATTTCTCCAGACCTGGAAAGCTTAAACTTTTTCTGTTTGTAAATTACATAAAATCTTTGGTAATTAAATATATTCAACATTTTAGAAAGAAAGAAATTAGTAGTAAAAACCAGAAATATCAAAACTATTGTTCCAGGGTTGGAAATTGAAAAAAAAGTTTGGTAACATAAACCAAAATTTTTTTCTTTCAAACATATTTCATGTTTTAGGGATATCTTTACTCAAGATTTTTTTATATTTGCTTCATTTTTGTATGGATATCTTATTTAAGTATAACCGAATTTTTGTGCTATGTTACTTATTATGCTCTCGGCACAGTTATGTTTCAAATCGATGTTCTTTCGCTTACAACTTGTAAGGAGTTGTAATTCATTTTTAAATGGAGATAGAAAAAAAATTATCGCTAAAGAACACTCATAACTATAAAATAAATTAAAAAACTTTTCCATGAACGTCTCCAGGAAATGTCCTGAAAACGTTCCTTTCTGCTGAACAAAATCGAAAAGATTATTGAGGAATATGAATGGAATGGGATGTTTCAATTGAGACACTAAACAGTTTTGAAACATCAAAGATTATTAAATTCGGGAAAATATATAAAAAGTTAGTATAAATGGTACGGAGGTACAATACTAAGCATATGTTAGGATTTTTAAATAGTAGCATGGTTTTTGAACATCTCGAGAGCCCCATTTTTTTTTTGGTATTGTATTGACGTTTCGTCGAAATTCACAACTGGAATAATAGTGAATGTAACTTATTTCTTAAATACAGAGTGTAGAATAAAATATTCAACTCTTGCTAATATCGAAAAAATATTTAAATCAAATTCTGTAGCCGAAAAATATCGAGAGGTCACTTACTAAAAATTGCACTATAAAAAAAAACTATAAATTTTTATACAAAATAAATATTTATGTATGTACTTATGTATGATGTGTCTGTTTACTACATATAGATACGTACTTTGGTAAAGCGCAGTAATGCCCACTGGAATTATTGATATCGGCATTCATTACTGATATCGATTTCCAATATATCAAGAACATTTAACGTGTAAAACTATCAAGAGTGACACTCAAAAATTAATCGAAAAATATTCACCTGTCGCTCAGTTTTGTCCCAAAAAACATTCGTTATCGAAATTTCGCTAGCAATATCAAATATGAGAGAATATCGAACTAATTTCGATATCCCAAAAAGGCAACAAAAAAAAAGAAAAAAAGTAATTTTATTTTTTCATTTATTTAATTATTTATTTGTTTTATACTTATTTTATTTATTTTTTTAATACTTTGACTTACGATGCAGGATTTGAACATGGTACCTCCATTCCAACAGACTTACACACTACCACTAGGCTATCGTGACAAATTTATATCTGTTCAATTATTGCACATATGTACGTATGATTTCTTTTTTATTTTTTAACTTACAGTGCTGTCATGCATCGAACTTGGTATGTCTAGTCTACCAGTCTAGCACACATCCTCTCGGCTACCATCACACATACAAAAAACTTCCGAGAGAAGTTCCAAGCTCGAAGTTTTAGCGAACATTTGATTTTTCTTTGATTAGCGAACAAATATCGAAGAATTTTGTTTCGAAATTTATTCGCTTCAGTGAGAATTCGTTTTTATCGACTCACAGGTCAAGTGGGAGGGTATATAGGCACAGCCAAATATAGCACTCTTACTTGTTAAAAATTCCAATGTTTGTAGACATGTACACATATGCACATGCATACTGGCATACATATGCATACGTACATGAGCGCGAACTACACACACACATACGCTGTATATTATGCTAGGAACACAATTGGGTCGAACGACGAATTTCGTCCACGTCGACGAATTCGTCGATAAGCATTCGCTGCGTAAATTCGTCGTGTGAAGCACAATAACGACGAATTTACTCACCGAATTCTTCTCTCATACTTGACAAAGTTGGTTGTTATGTGTACAAAAACAGAGAGAGAAGGAGAGAATTTTCTCTAAATTTGGTTTTTTCGTCTTTTTTCGGCGTACAAAATAGAAATAAATCTATCTAAGAGTTCGTCGCGCACGACGAATTTCATTGTATGGCGGTGTTGTGTTCATTTTCATATGCACAAATGTGTTTTATATTTTATGACGAAAGTTCGCACCGCAAAATTCGTCATTCGTCCCAGTTGTGTTCCTAGCATTATTCAGATGAGCTGATCTCTCTTCTTGTTTTTTGTTTGTGCATGTATTTATTTAATATTAAGCTCAATGCAATATGGATCATAAATTTTACTTTATTTATATTTTTAATACACACAAAAAAGACAAACAATATTTCATGTTGCACAAAAAATAGGAAAAATAAATAAAATATTTATTATTTGCGCACAAGAAAATATATATAATATATATATATATTTGGTAACGTCGTTGCATTCATAATTTCCAAATAATTTTCATTATTGTATTTCGTAATCTTTTTCCTAGAATTATGTTACTTTATTAGATTCGAGTTTGCTAGTTATTTTCATATATAATTTTTTTTAATTATCGTCCATCTAACAGGGTCTTTACACGAGTGGACTAATTGGCATAATAAATTAAATTATAAAAGAAATATATGCATACATATTCGTTTTATATGTATTGCAGCCATTAACCATTTTAATTAAAGCATAAGATAATAATCATTTAATCATTTAGTATTTTAATTTAATTTAACCTTAATTTGTGTTTCATCAATCTAACATTATGTAAAGTAATTTTTAATGGAAATTTTTCTTTTTAAAATAACTGTATTTCATGTTGATTTAACATTCCCGTATGATTAAATCAAAATGAAAGATAACCTTGAATCAAAGCCTTTTCAAGTTGATTACTAAAGTCGATGCGGAAATAACACGAAGAAGAAACGTTATATATGTTTTTTTATAATATGGGGAGCTTTCGGCCCCACTAGGCACGACTAGGCACCGTCGGATTGAACTGAAAATTTAGGACATGATTTCGTACACCAAACCTCATATTTTAAGCGGCGCAATTAATCAAATTTCCAAAAAAAATAACTGCGACCATTCTAATAGACATGCTAAGCCATCAGCAAATAAATTTCAATTAAAGAATTATAGTTATTTTAATTTAAATAAATTTTATTTTTAAAATTTTGAAGTTTTTAATATGATTTTATTTAAAACCAGCTTTTAAGTACACCATATTTTGTTTAACCCTTTCACTAAAGATGATTTCATTTTCATTATTTTATATGCATTCATGTATCATGGGGATGTTTATTATGGCATTATATTTAACAAAAAAAAAATGCTTATTTGTTTGTGTAAAATACAAAGAAATATGTGTATTCAAACTGCATTATTAATACAAGTGAGCTTGCAAAAATTTTTCATATATACCTACGCACACACATACGAGTATGTATGTATATGGTGCATGTTTGTGTGCACATATGCAAATACACAAACTTTTAATACGCATTTATGGATAAGAGAAGATTTGTGAGTTGTATACGTATGTATGAGTAAGAGTATGTATGTATGTGTGTACGTGTTGTCATAGTTTTTAATAAAAATATGAATTTAACTTTGTGTGTAGATATTTATTTATACTATTTGCAAGACAGAAAAAAGAGAAGAAAATAATGTTATGGCCTTTAAAAGCAATGAAAAAAAGCTAAAAGAAAAATGTCGCAATGTTGTCAGCAATGGATTTTATGTTGCTTAATTTCCGTTTCCGTTATATTACGCTCTATGGCTATAAGAGTTTATGTTTGTGTGCTTATGCAGGCTTTTAAAAGTTTGTACACACACACGCACACATGTATCATGCAAAGTAAGAGTATAAACATTGAGTTTCAGTAATCTTACAACAAAATAGTTGTTGTTTTTACAGTGTGCTAAAAAATAAAATATAATTAATCTGCATATTTGAAAGTACCCCAAATACTATGACTTGTGACTTATCTTTTTAAGAGTTCTTATCTTATTTGGAATAAAAGCTTAAATCAGGTTATATTTTGGTATATTTCAATTTGAATGTATTATAACTGTGGCAATAAATAATAATGGCTTAAGTCAAAATTTCGTGTTTTGAGATCTTAAGGAATTTGTCAAAAATAAATTGTGTTTGGTTTTTTTTAGAACAAAACTATTAATTTTATAAAAAAAATAAACGTTATATAAAAATAAAGTTTAAAAGAAAATTTGTTGGTAATCCAAAGCGTGAAAATAACTTTGCTTTCCTAAGTGTTACGTAGTGGCTCAAATCCTTCATTATTTTCGGGTGTACTTTTGTGGAAGCTAAGATAATTCACTTCACACCTGTGAAGCTATTGACTAGGCGAGAACGACTTTCCTCTACACTGTCGGCGCTATTTATTTTGTCGTCTTCTGCTTCATTATCATCTACGTCGTCGCTGTTGAGGGTAACTTTGAGCACGAAGAAGCAAACTTTGGCCCCATCTGACCGCCACCATTTTTTGCTCAAATATTTTTTTCCAAACTTCACAAAATGAGGGGTCCTTACATGTCGATATCGAAAAGTCGTCCATTATGCCATACCTAATGTACATGCATCACGTTTGTATACGCGCCCATGCATAGAAATAAGCAAGCATCACAAATTCTTCCGACACGAAGTATTTTCTTTTTACTCATATATCTGCAATAAATTAAACAAATTTATTGCCAACAGTATTGTTTAGCGTTGATTTTAGAACATTTCGCTGTAGTAAAGCATTTGAAAAATCCCTCATGTCTTAAAAGTTCTTGTAACTGGACTTGTGTAGAACGTTAAAAAGTACCTTAAAAAAAATAAATTTCAGTTAAGATGTTATGTGTTTCAAGAAAACTCAAGTTAAAATATAAATGTGTATAGTTTTATGAGCATACAGCCAGAATTTTGATTTATATTCTTTGGGAAAATTTCCCCCAAAAACTGATCAGTCGCTTTGGGGACCTCACATGGCCACCGAGGTCACCTGATCTAACTCTTATGAATTTTTTTTATGGTGCTACCTCAAAGAGAGTATTTATAATGACAATCCTCAATATTTTGTGGCTTTAAAGGAAAAATATTCGTCGAGAAATCAGCTAAATCTAACCAAGTTTACTGCAGCGTGTGGCGCAGAACATAAGGCTCTGTTTTAAACATTATGTATGTTCACCTCGACGGAAGACATCTGAATGACATACTTTAAAACAAAAAATCCGCATATCCATTCTGTCGTTCAATGCTCTTAATATAACTTTGTGGCAATTATTACGTTTTATAATTAAGTTTGAAAATCTAAATCTGCTACCAGATGCCCTGTATAATGCTGGCAGTGTTATAATAATACCTGCCCTTAAGTTTCTGCTCTCACTGTAGATGCAGTTTATGTATTAATGTGACTTTTTAATGGTGCTGTTTCAGCTATGAATTTTTCTTTTTTTCAATATTTTTGTATGTTCATGCGAAATGCCCGAATATTGGCATTGTGTCTCAATATTCGTTTATTGTATTTTTTTGTTAAAATTTTGTACTTATAATAAATAATATATGTTGTTGCTATTGTGTTGAAAACATTATCCTTTTGCTCCTGAAACAAGTTATGGTAAATGTGTAACGAATATGAAACAAAAAAAAAACGCTATGAATTTAATGCTTTCTTTCACTCCTGTTGAAAAACGTTTAATATTTTTGCCATAAATTAATTGGTGAATGCAATTAGTTGCATTCATAAATTTTGTTTCATGTTTTAAGTTCATTTTGTGCTAAGTATGCAATTTTTTTAATGTTTTTAACATGAACGTACTACAACCAACTCTAGCAATGTATGCCAGCAACAAAGCTGCAACAGCAATAACAACAACAGCAACAATAACTAAAAACGAGAATATATTAAAACAGTAAAACAAAAATTATTGAAATAAAACTAAAGTTTTGCCATTTGCACTTTTATCTAGACTTTATAGATAATATCGCACACGCACATGCAAACACATACACATACACACACAAACACATGCATGCACATACTCAAGCACGTATTGTACATGCACAACTTGAAGTGTCTTTAGTTAAATTGAAAACTTTATTAAAATTTATTAACGCATCATATGGGTCATAAATAAATAAATTAAAAAAAAGAAAAATAATTTATGAATGTGCAAAAGATTATGAAATTTGTTGTTGTGATTTGTAAGCATTCAAGAATATGATTTTTAATTTATAAAATAACTCAAGGATATAAAATAAGTCTTAAAAAATAGAGATAAATAAATTTAAATTTATTTTTTTGAATTGCAAGAGCAGAGCCTTCTGATACAAGTAGTATACATCCAAGTTTACTAGTTTTTTGGAAGATATTTTAAACACAACCTTAAGCGGGTTTCTGCAAAATCTGATGTAGTAATGTTTAATAATATTGAGGTTATGAACAAATCAGCAGAGCAGGCCTTCTTTGCAAAAGTCTCCACAATATTACATAAAGATTTTAAAATTTAAAACCAAACAAACAAACATAGAAAATTAATACTAAAATTCAAGTTAAATTTCCAAGCCACGCCGACAAACAAAAGTAATTAAAAAAATCGTGTCTTAGCTTATAATAATTCACCTACTTAGCACCAGAGGCGCAGCAATGATATTTTAATAATAAATAACAATACCCAGCGGAGTTATTTTAACAAAAAAAAAAAAAAATATTCTGCAGTCTTTATCTGTCTATCACTTCAACGTCTGCCCTTAAATTAACTCTTTTGTACTCTCGGATAACCCAACTAGACATTTTATGCATTTCATTTGTCTTTAACGAACGCTTCAATACAGTTCAACAAAAAATTTTTTGAAATTAGCTAAAGAACTAACCATGCTTATAGTAAAACTTTTCAAATATTAAAAAAGCTGCAGTAAAAATAGCAAAATTGTGACATTTCATTCAATCACAACCTGTTACTTTCCTACTTCTGCTAACGAAAACTCAAAGAGTTGCAGTCGAAGTTAACATCATAAATAAAAAGCTATACACAACAAAGAGCTCCAGCTGTCGAAATGTTCGAACAGTTTGCGGTTTGACTGACTGCTGTTTTAAATCTGTTAAATGTAAAATAATCTTAGCTCAAAAATATATTTTGGAATATTTAATAAATCAGAGCTAGACTGACAATTTTTCCCACAGTTAACTGGTCAGATACTGAGGTTTCATTCCAAATAGAATTCTTTTGATAGTCCTTGAAACTTACAGCAGTATAAGTTGATGCTTCCATAAATGAAGGCACTTTCTTTATTAAGCTTGAGCAACTGACTAAAGGTAATATCTTAAAAAAAGAAGTACTCATAATGGGCTCTGGAGCATGGTCACAACCGTTATTTCTTATTCTATTGACAGTTATAAGGAAATAGTTGACAGGCCAAATAAATGAACACATATAAACCAATGCTTGCCACCGAGAGAAATGTATTCGCGTGTGTGTATTAATTTTTACTCGTATAAGAACCCAGTTGATGTTTCGTACTGTGGGCTACTCTGTCCGGATACGACATAAACTAAGAACAATTCCTAAGAGAACATTCTATTTTGCATGTTTACTTGCCATATGCTTATTTCATTAAATTTCACCCAAACACAGGCTCAAAACCAAATATAATCATGCTCTTTGCAGCGAAATCTTTAATGCAATGATAAGCAAAGGCTGAGTTTACATCTGGCATTTCTTGTGTGTCATTTGCTCAAAAAAGCGTAACCAACTAATTACTAATGAACAACTGTTTAGCTCAGACATGTATTTATTGATTTAAACAGTTTCTAACCATGTTGGATTCTATAAAATTGTCTATTAATTATGTTTGAAACTGTTTAACTTAATAAATACATGTTTGAATTAAACAGTTTTTCTTTAGTAATTAGTTGGTTACGCTTTTTTTACGCCTGTGTGGCATTTGGCACACAGATGTAAACCCGGCCTAACATATTTAGACAGAGGAATAGTCGATCAGCATTTTCTATCCAAAAATTTAAAAAATATACATATTAATTTCTTTCTCTTTTATATAATGGAAGACAAAACAAATTGAAACCGAGTCGTCAAAATTTTTTGAATTTACACTGATGAAAAGTAATTTTGCAATTAACATCTAATGATGCATGAGAGGAAGACGTTAATGTTTACTATTTTGCTTAAATCCAATTTATAATTCATTGTAAAAACAAATTATGAGTTCATAAGATATCATCTCTAGCAAGAAACAAATTCATGGTAAATAAAATATATTACATCACTACACTGAAAGAATTTTGGTCAAAAATTCTATGAATTTCAACATTAATCTAATGAAAAATTCATTAAAATTCAACCAACGATACACTTCGTTGGATTAATGAAACCAATTTCGTTAAAATTATTTTATTGAAAACTTCATCAAATTTTTTTAACAGTGTAATTAATGCAGTGCTATAACTTCATCGAAACAATAAAATAATTTCATGAAAAGAATGAAATAACTTAAATATAAAGGGGTGTCTTAATAATTAGAAAATATTGTTGTCATAAATCCAATAAAATATTCTAATGAAACCATAAATCGAGGAAGCAATTCCAATGAAATTGTTTCACAATATTCATAAAATTTTCATTGCATTTGTAAAATTATCATGAGATTTGTGAAAAAATTTTCATTCTATTTATGAAGCAAAATTCTTTCGGTGTACAGAATATTTAAGTTTGGAAGTGGTTACATACATTTATTTTAAAAATATAAAGCTTTATCGGAACATTTTCAATGTTACTGATCAGTTTCTCTGATGCAGTCCGTTCCCATTATTTGATGGATTAAAAAGAGTAATAAGTTTGTATAATTCATATTATATACATACATACGTAGATTGTGTGCTTATAAAAAAAGTAGAGATGTGCACCTGAGCGTTTTTTGACTCACGACACGCACGATCACGCGGAAAAATATTTTACTGACGCACTTTCATGCACGAATAATATTAAATATTTTCACGATCACGCACGCTCACGAATAAAATATTCTTAATCACGCACGAGTGATTTACAAGCTGTCACGATCATGCACGCTCACGAAAAAGTATATAATTAAATTTGTATAGTTTTTGCGCTGAAAAATAAGGTTTTACACATACAAATGTATGTAAGTACATTTATATGCACGTGCATATGTAAAATTAACATTGTACAGTGTGGACTTTTACATAATAAATGGTTATAAATCTGGAACTTCTAAACTACTAATTGGATTTATATGAAACTAACATCCGTAGAGGAGGACTTCTACTTTATAAAACATGACATGAAAGCTTTCTGGCTTGAGCTGGAGAGGAGTTACAACAGTTGCCCAAAGATGACCACTTGGGACTAAAGAAAAACTTCTGAGGCTTGTAACTTTTTAAAAATTATTCGGTTTTTTTTACGGATAAAGCATATTGAGCTAACTTTAATTTGAAATTTATTTGCTGGTGGTTCAGCGTTGTCTATATGCATTTCATTGTTGCTGTAACAAATCATCAGTAGACTTCAACCACACATTTTGAAGTCACAAACCTCTTTTGTGATTTTCAAAAATATTATAATTTTTGAATTCTCAAATAGTTTTTGAAAGTCTGTGCAGGAATGATATTTCGTGAGAACGTGAGAATTCGTGCGTGATTCTTAAAAATAGGACGCGCACAAGTAATTTATTTTAAATCACGCTCACGCCCTCAAGCGTGATTAGTTATAAATTTGATCACGATCACTCGTGAATCACTCGTGATTCACGCGTGACACGATTAAATCACGACATTTGCACATCTCTAATAAAAAGCACACATCAGTTTATATAAATATTTTCTTCAATGTAACTCAGCCTCGCTTCGTTGCCTCTAACCAATTTATTTTTCCTTTCATAATAAACAAAATAAATAACTCTCCTTTTTGGAGTTTGCATTTAAATAAAATAATACATAAACTTAATAAAAAAATAACTTCATCTTTAAAGTTGAAAAAAACTCAAATGAAATTTCACAAAAAGAAATAAAATAAAAATACACTGTGTAACTAACCACAAAAAGTTCTTAACTTCCTTTGAGGCTCTCTACTCGAAAATAAAGAAAAAATAAAAAAACTAATGGGAGAAGTAATTTTTTGTTGCTCAGCAAAGTGAAATTCCAAACGGGGTTTACTATGAGTGTTTTAAATGCAAAAATTAAAAAAAAAACAATAATAAAATCCAAGTGAAGAACGAAAAATTAAAATAAATCCACAACTGACAAAAACATTTTGTAGTTGTGCTCATTTGGTTGTGCTGATGCAGAAACAAAGCGAAATATACACAAATGCCACAAATAAGTTGCATACGAAAAAAATAGTAATCACAAGATAGAAACAAAAACGGAAACGGATATGAGTAGCCAAATGATTTCCCATGATGCAAACACTGCGTAATGCTATCAAGAAAAGGAAAAAATAAAAACAAAGTATTTCAAAAGAATTGTTCAAAATCTACACACACACTCTCACTAACATTTTGAACAGTAGAAGCTGTTACTTATTGCAAAAGTTTTCTTATATCGCATTTTGTATAAACTTTGCCATTTAAACCTGCCAGCTACTGTATTCGGTTCATACAAATATGAACAAAATTTAATGCAAGCGCATCTTGGAAGTGTATCAACTTAAAAGACAATGCTTTCACACACACACTAGCACATGGTTATATACATACTTAATAAAATATTTATGTTTGAAAGGGATGTTGTGCTTATTACGCTTGAAGGCCGTTAAGACACTAAAGTTTTTAAAAACAAAAATAAGCTACCGAAAAAATCGCCTTAAAAATAGAAAAAATAGCAAAATCATATCTTAAAATATTTAAACTTGATTAGATTTAGAGTAGACTAAAAGCTTATTGTGCTTCTTTTCTTCATAAAAAAGCAAATAGTACCAGTGCCCAGATGGGTTATTTGAGGCTTGAAGTATTGTTTCTTTGAAGCTTTTATGCTTCCCACCAGAGTAGCAAGCCGTACCGGCGCGGCTGGCGGCTAGCCAGTCAGCCGTTTTTTTTTACACAAGTCGAGCCGCCGCCGAACCACTCGGCTTATCGGCGGCTTAGTGCTCAGCCGTTATTTTGTCTTTTATTTTTTATACTTTTTCAAATTTCGTATTTAATATGATAGCGAGCGTCCCGGAAAGATAGTTGTTTTTGCTTCCACATAAAAAGAAAATGTTTATGTGAATGGTAACGTACCTGCGACAACACTTATGTTCTCTTTTGGAGTCCGTTCTTAAATACATGGACGTTTACATTGACTTTTTTGTTTAAGCAGTCAGGCGACTTTTTGATAATTAATTGTTCAAAGCTTTTTGTTTGTTGATCCGGATCCAATCGGAAAACTTAAATAAAATTTATGTAGAAGGCAATCATGAATAAAATTCCGCGAGAAATTTTTCCCGGGGAAAAATTCCAACTAATAGCATGTAATAGGGAAAGAAATTCTAATTTGAAAAATGAGAAATTTCTCGCGAAATTTTATTCATAATTGCCCTGATAATCTAGAATATGTTTCTATGATTTAACAAATAATTTACGAAGCTATTTTTTAGCATATCAACTACTGCAATATTCAAACTATTGCAAAATAAATAATGTTACAATGTGGTGATTCAATAATTCACGTATTTTTCTAAAAACAGACTGGGTTAAAATTTTTTTCAAATGTTTAAACAAATCGGCGTTAAGCCGTTCAGCCGCCGCCGCCGAAAATATTTGCCTTTCAGCCGCCGCCGAAATTTTTTGCTCGGCTTGCTATTCTGCTTCCCACAGGCGCTTTCCAAAGTTATTATATTTTTTCCTTATATAATATTTTGTTGTTGCATTTATTATTTTTATTGTTACTTACCTACATGCAGGCAGGAACTTTAAATATGGTTTACGGAAAACAGGAAATTACTTAATAGTTTCCTTTTTAAAATTGAATGTGTTTATTAAACAATAGCACACTTTTTTTTAGAAAATAGAAGTTTAATATTTTTTTTAATAAACTATTATAAGAAGATGTTGTTACTCGTATAATTATAACTTTGTTATTTTTTTATTATTAATTATATATAGAAGTGTTTGTAATACTTAAAAACACATTTACATAATGTTTTACATATTTAAGCCAAGCCCATTATTATTTCCAAATAAAATTACAATATTCTTTCTAAAAACACTATTATTTTTTTTTGTCTATAGGTAGTGTGACATCTGGTTGTATAAATTCAGTCATTTATAGAATAATAGTTTTTGCTTTGCGATTGTATTTGTTCGTTAGTTATACCCTAAGATCCACAGTTTTTTGTAGTATATATGGTTGTACTTCCGAAACATTTTTTAAATGATCTGCTAAATATTGTGGTGCTGCTCCCATCTCAATTTTTTGAACAAAATTCAGCGTGTTATAACACAGAGTTTAATTTTGGACCATATATTCTTAAAGGGAATGGAGCCACAAAGCACCAAAGTGGGTAGCCAAGGGTTAATATAAAATTAAAAACGATGCCTTTGATCTGACAAAAAAGGTCAACATTTTTATCTCCACTACTTTTGATGATCGAAATTTTGGAAAGGAACTTGGCCTTTTTTCACATTTATGTTTTTGTGAGGATTTACCATTACGCGAATGTACTGATTGTAGTACTTTCCAGTTTATAACGAAATATGTATATCTACAGAAAAATTTATAATTAAAATGAGCTGCGAAGACAACAAAAAGAAAAAATGGGCATTAACTTTTGAATAATTTTAAACAAAAAGTAATCTAAAAATGTTTGCATATTTTTATGCAAAAAATAATCCATTATATTTTGAATACTTTTAGATAATCAGTAATTTATTAACTTTTGGATGTTTGTAGGCAAAAAGTGTAGGGTACCGCATACTTTTTGAACTTCTCAAACAAAAGTAATGGGTTATTCAGTCAAATTGTGAGTACTTATGACTGGGAAGTACATACACTTTTTTGCATTCTAGTAAGCAAACTTTTTTGCTGGGTATCGTTTGCTCTCTTGAAATTTATAGAGACTTTTTGTTTTTTTTTTCAACTAACTAATCGGATTCAATTTTTATTTCAATAGTTGAACATGTAATCCTGCGCTCGGTACTTAAAAAATTTTTTACGTTATTAATGGCCTATTTCCCACCTGCGAAAGAAAACGTTCGACTTACAATTTATATTGAAAACAAGAACAAATTTTCATATTTTATTGTTGTTTTCAATATAAATTGTTAGTCGAACGTTTTCTTTCGCATGTTAGAAATAGGCTATATAATTTTGTAATTTTAAAATAAGTCATGAGCAATAAGTAAGAAAGGACTTTAAATTTGATCAGCCTTTTAGGACGACAATTTAGTCTGATTTTTATAAATCAAGAAAACGGTTGGAAATCGATATTTTTATCATTTTTTTAAATATTGTGCTAATCATAAGTACGATCATTTAATATTTTAGCAATCCTAAAACAACTTAAGGAACTTTAATGAGAATTTATGCCTTAAGTGCTTAAAGAAAATCAAAGGAGCTTTTTATAAAAAATAAACTAAACAATTTTATTAAGCAATCAAATGCTGATAATACAACAATTAGCTGACATGCCAGTAAGAGAGTTAGTTAGTCTTTGTTAATATTTACAATGTATAAATATTGTATTCCAAACTAATAAAATTTTAGTTTTTATTGTTCAACATTTAATGTGTATTTAAAACTACATTTTCATATCGTTAATCAACGCAGTCATTTATTTTAAGTGTTTATTTGATTATCTACAATCGGCACGCAACGCGAGCTAGCATACTCCTCATTTCCGTTTCCTTTCATTTTTTTCTGACTGTTCGAACAAATTAAGAACAACAAGTGGCCAAAAAATAGTGCGGGGAGAACAAATTTTAACTATCGAAATCTAATGATACACAGCATAAATTTAAAATGAGAATGTTAAATAACACGCACATATTCCTTCACTTAAACATTCACTTCACTTGCTTAAATAACTGATATACTACGTTCTCATTGACGTGTTAAAATATGTACGGCATGATAATGTTTAATGGGCTGGCGAATTATGTAAAAAATTTAAGAAGGCCTAAATATATATTGTTTATTTTATGAGTTTGTTTTTATTTTTGGTGAAATAATACGCGTATAGGCACATAGAATTTTACATGTAGTCGTACACTGAAAAAAATTACAGAACTTGTATACTATTGTGGGTATTTCTTGTTAAGAATTTAAAAAAGGGCTAAACTATTACGTTTGTGCTCAGTGAGAGAGCTATTTTTTCTAAAACTTATGCTAGGAACACAACTGGGACGAACGACGAATTTCGTCCACGTCGACGACTTCGTCGATAAGCATTCGCTGCGTAAATTCGTCGTGTGAAGCACAATAACGACGAATTTACTCACCGAATTCTACTCTCATATTTGATAAAGTTGGTTGTTGTGTGTACAAAAATAGAGAGAGATGGAAAGAAATGTCTCTCAATTTTGTTTTTTCGTCGTTTGTCGGCGAACAAAATAGAAATAAATCTATCTCAGAGTTCGTCACGCACGACGAATTTCGTTGTACGGCGGTGTTGTGTTCATTTTCATATGCACAAATGTGTTTTATTTCTTATGACGAAACTTCGCACCGAAAAATTCGTCGTTCGTCCCAGTTGTGTTCCTTGCATTACTCTGCGACAAATACCAACCGAACGTATTTAAAGGCGTTCGTGGGCTTGGTCCACTGTGTGTGTGCTGCCTGTTTATGTAAATTTCAGAACTACATACTTTATTTATAAATACTTTGTTTAATTTTAGTGGAATGTTAAACTTCTCTTTAGTGAACAGAGTGACTGTTTCTTTATTTTTTAATATTTGTTTTGTACGCCTCTGTTTTGAGCTTTATATCACACAGCCCCAAATATGCAATAATCGAAAACAGTTGCTTGTATTTCGCTCTGTGCACATAATACTTATTTAAGAAAATTATAAGAAAACAATAAAAACCCCTTGAAAATTAGACTACAGCTAAGTATTCGTTAGGGAATCAACAGCCTAATGCGATTTCTATTAAGTTAAATAACACTCAATAAAGTTCATTAAACATTAGCAACAAAAAAAATTATAACGAAATACATGTTTTGTATTGTTATTTCACTTATAATGTAAACCTAGTGGACATATTAAAAAAACCTTAACACATATGTTATATTACCCAGTGAAAAAAAATGGAAGTCAATCTAGCGGAAGTACATTCTCATTGCTTCCAAAAAATCGATATTTTTAATTTGCCAAGAGTGAGCAAAAAACCATGTAGAAGCTTATTTTAGTCACAGAAAACCTTGTAACTCCTCAATAGTGTTAGAAAATACTCACCAGAATTTAAAAAAAATTTATTTTTTTAAAGAAATTTATGAACTATTTTTAGTCTAAAATTTAAAAGTTATTTGCTTAAATTTACATGAAAACATTGTTTCGGGCTTAAATTCGTATAAAAAGAAACGAATTGTTAAAAAAAGGCAACTATTTACCATTTTTCCTAGATGAAAATATTATCATAGAACACAAAAAAGGGAATTTCTCTTAATATCGCTTCCAATTCAGTGACCAGGCATCGAAAAAGAGAACTTCTTGCAATGACAACCCTATGTAAAAATCATTAGATCGGATCGAAATTTGCACTACTTCCGCATCGTAAACTCTACATTTTCATGACTTTTTTGGAGTCTCTTTTTTACTGGGTAATATTGGGTAAGTAAAATTATAATACGCCAAGTTAATAGATTTGAAAAAATTTCTTTAAATGTCTACAAAACTGCAATTTTTGTTCAAATAACCCTTCACTAATATTTTTCATTGTAAATATTTTTTTTTGCTCCATTACGTTGAAAAACTATTGTTAGCAACCGCCAAATTCAGTTCAATAGTTTAGGTTTGCAGTTATGAGTTTTTGCCATTAAAAGGCTAATTACACCTACAACTGCTGTTGTAATAGCCATAAGTATAACAATCATCTACATGCATACATACATGCATACATACATACATACACATAAACGCAATTTAATGCCATAAATATTCTTTTGCATTGTTTAAAGGTTTCCTATTTTCCAAAATACCGTTACTTAATGCTCAATGCAAGAGCACAAGCACTTACACGGTTTAAAACGCACACACATACACACACACATACGCATACAGCCAATCATACAAACATATGTATATCCATACGTAACAATGAGTGTGTTCCCAGCTAGCAATTGGGTGATAATTTTTGGGGAGAAATTTCTTATATGATTCTCCTCACATCAGTTTTGATGATTGAAATCTGATTTATCACTGGAAAAATGATTCAATTATAATTCATTTATATGATCAAATAATGATTTCTTGAAAATAGAGATGATCAAATAATGATTTCTTGAAAATAGAGGAAAAAATGCAAAGCAACTGCAAAAAGGTGATTTAATGATTAAATACTACCAGAAATTTGTTCAAAAATTAATCAGCAAATCGTATCATAAATGATTCTTTGGTATGCTTGATCTGAAGGGTACCATTTTCTTACAACGCACTGTGGGGTGAAATCCTTCACAAGTGGCGATTAATTCAAAAGATGAACTTAACCGTATTTGGTACGAAAGTAGATACAATTATACATCTTTAACTGCAAATATAAAAGTTCTGCTTTTATATTCGCCCTTCTATGATTGTGGTAAAATACTGGAATGCCATTTATTTCTTGAATAATGTTCTTACTATCTAGGTAAATAAAAGCTTCAGGAGGAACAAAACCTTTTTTTAAACATTATATTATATAGTTTTCATTTATGTAAAACGGTGCCATTATTAGGTTATTTTCATAACATTGCAAACATCTTAAGTTGTAATTTCTATTCAAATTGATTATGAAATTGTCTATGCGTATAGTATTTGCCTTGTTATACAACTTAAATCATTTGAATATATGATACAGCACAAGTATTTCATGCAAAGATTTACGCTTAGTACAAAAAACTAATACCAAAAAATATTGTTGGCTATCTAAATAATTTATTATTATCTTTTTTCTTCCTTTTTTCCCTTGACACTACGTTTGCGAACGGTCTCATATACTAGCAATGTTTTAAAAAAACTTTTTCATTGCAAATAAAAAATGATCTTATATACGTATTTTTCATATAAATAAATAAAAACTCAAACTCATTTTGTAAAAACCAACGATAACCATACCAAAAATACTAGAGAGCTCGACTAAGAGACATTGTATATATGTAAATAGTAATATTATTAACTAGTGTTTATATAGTGTAAATATCTTCTTTCCTTATCAATAAACAAAAAAAAATAAAAAAATAAAAAATAAAAGTTCTTGGTAGTTTACTTTATTTGCAGTGTGTGTTCAAAGTTCAATAAATTTAGTTATTTTGGCGCGCATTGATTAAAACAGAAAATTTTGGTATTTCAAGTGATTATAGTTTTTGTTAGGACTTCTATAAGTAAAAGTTTTATAATGGAACCATCAACTTCAGGTATATGAGCATTTAAAAAATAATTTTTTGCTTAGATAAATGTTTTCAAAATATAAAAAAAATTAAATTGCTCCAAAAATGTGGTATTTTTGATATTCAACACCTTTGCAGATGAGTGCAGGGAAAAATGCTTTTATGCTCTTAAAATAAAACAGCCTCATTTATAAAAATTATTAAGGGTTAAGAAAGGCTTCTGAAGAAAAATGTTGTATGAAAATTTGTTTTTATAAAGACTTTTTAAGTTTTATAAATAAGTCTGTAAGATTTTAGCTAATAAATCCTAGAATAAATGTTTGCGCATTTGTGCAATTTTTGTGTTATGAAGGTTTTTGTTGCTAAGAATCAATGTGGAAAATGCATATTAACGGCCCTATGCATAAGCAAAATGCATAAAAAAAAAGTTAGCAAAAGTGACGAAATTGAATTAGGTGTTAACGAGTTTCTCCATACAATTTGACATTTAAAACGGTAGCATTAACTAATATTAACCCACCTCTAAGTCCTAGCATGATTTTGATTGTGAAGTTTCATTGCAAAACTCTTTAAGATCATGTTAAATTTTACCACTTATGCTAACTTCATACCAATTTTTGCTTATACATAAAGCCGTAAATATTTATGTTTTTTTTTTATTTAAACAAAAAAGAAATATTTTTTAAAAGCACATAAAGTATGCTCTAATTTACAATTTACTTTACTAGTTTATCTATTTTTATTCCAAACTTACAACAAAAATAGTCAAATAAGACCATTTTCTCCAAAATACAAAAAAGCCCATAAAAGTTTAAAATTTTTTTTTCAAAATTTTTTTTTAAATGCTGGTTTTTTATGTATTTATTAATATTCATCAATAAAATATAACAACACTTTAAAATAACTACTTCTATGAATTAATCGCCACTTTATCTACCATTCACCCGACTGTGCAACGGGAGCATCATTTATGATCGAAAAATTAGCTCATACACGGTTATTTTTCCCGTCAAGCTGATGCAGAGAAGATTCGATTTTGATACAAAATGCTAGCTGGGTTTAAGGTGAATTATGTGTGCTGGTGTGTTTATTTATTCGCTTTTATGAGATATAACGAACGTTCCTATTAGAAGCAGGTTTAAAATTCAATGAAACCGTTTTTGTTTTAATATTTTGTATTTTGAGCATAGAAAGCTTAAAGTTTTTAGAGGGCGTGTTATTTGCATACGAGTACCTTAATTGTTTTCAAGTTGTTTTCTATTGTTGTTATTTAATTTTAATTTTTAACTTTTTAGTAGCTTGATTTATAAATTGTAAACTTAATAAAAAATTGATAACATAATGATTTTTTATATTGTTACATTACAATTAGTCATCAAACTGTTTATAAAATTTATACGAAAAGAACTTAATATTTTTTATTGATTTCTATACAAAATTTTAAGACAAGTAAGATTTTGCAATGTGAATAGTGCACCTTATTTGAAAACTGAATCTTGTTAAGTCTGGGGTGCTGCTGTCATACTATTCTATATGTCTTGAGTTTCGCGGATAAGTTGTTGCTCTCTGTTAAGTGTTAACGCAGATTAAGTTATTATAAATGTTTTAACTTTATTTGTATGACAAAAAATTTAAATAATATAATAATATACAAAACGAGTATGTTTGCTATGGCCTTACGTTTTTTAATACCCATTTAATAAAATTTTAATCAAACTTCAATACAAATTGAAAACAAGCTAATACAAATAGTGAATTGTAAGCTTTTCTTAATTTCATTTACAATAATACTTATAAAATGTGAATTCACGTAAACAAGTTTTTGTAAAGTTTACATATAAACAATAAACGTATTGCACTTAATCAACAAGAGGGTATTAACTCAAAATTTTCACATTTTCAGTAGAACTGAAAAACTGTTTGTGGTAACAATTTGATTATTTTTAAGTAGAATAAAGGCTCAAATCAAAATAATAAACTTTTTATGAAATAATACGATACATTTATATTTACACTTTTGTAAAGCACGTTTTTTAGTTGCTTGTTTACATAAGAGCAACGCGGTCGAATTTTTGAAATTTTTAATCCAAGTAATTGTTCTATTAGTCAACTCATCGTGCACCTCTTCCATTTCATATGAATCCCATTTCTGGTTGAATGGGTACGTAAATAAGCAGAATTGTCGCATTTGGAGTAAAGAAAATTCACAAGCTTTTATTTAAACACCTTTACATCCACAGAAAATTTCTGTTTGGTGCGCTTTATGGGCTGGCGGAGTCATTGCCCCATATGTCTTCAAAAACGATGATGGTCAGAATGTTACTAAAAAAACTAATTGGAAGCTGATTGGAAATTTTTTCGTACCTAAATTATGTTGTATTAAACTTGCTGATATGTGGCTCCAATATGACGGAGCCACATGCCACTCACCGAGCACTACAATTGATTTACTCAAAGAAACTTTTGATGAAAAAATAATTTCCCGTAATGGCTTAATTAATTGGCCACCAAGATCGTGTGGTTTAATACCATTGGATTATTTTCCTTAGGGGTATGTTAAATCAGTTCTCTACATCCAAAAAAAAAACAGCTTAACAGCTTAAAATCAATTAAAACTATATTGAATTAATAAGAAACATTAATGAAAGTCTAGTCATGTTGAAAATTTTTACTTCAATATGGAAAAATATTAATTTACAGTATTAATTTATCATTTAAGAAATTTATTATTCGACATATTGTCATAATTATATCCCAATTTTATATTTATTTGCTGGTGGTTCAGCTTGGTCTTTATGCATTTCGTTGTTGCTGTAACAAATCATCAACACACACAAAATGTGTGGTTGAAGTCTACTGTTGATTTGTTACAGCAACAATGAAATGCATTTAGACCAAGCTGAACCAAATTAGTATTAGTTTATTAATTTTATTTATTTTAAAATATCTCAATACACATTTTATACTATATTAAAAATTGTTGAATTAATGTGACGCGTTCCTATTTTTAAGTTGAAGCTTATCCCTGAGTGTAAGTAAGGCAATAAACCACAAACAATTTAACACCTGTACCTGAATTCTGTAACTTTTTGCAAACCAAAAATCGTAATATTTACCGACATATCTATTAGCATGCAGTAATGATAATGTGATTTCATAATTTCTTTTTTACAATAGTCTCTAGCTTTATCTTACTCGCCATTTAATTCAATATTATGTGGTATCTCTGTATAGAAAAGGTGAAAAAAAGCGAAAAGCACAAAGAATAATAAATAAAAGCTATATGAATTTAATCTTCTGACTTAATTATTTTTCTCCAACAGCCAGGGATTGTCGTTTAAATATGCTACTGAAAAGCCAAATCGATTTCTCATAGCCATAAAATTATCGTAATAAAAGTTACTGAATCCAGGTACGGGAAATCAACATTCGAAGAGTTCTCGGCGAAATATGGCCGCAAATTCTGCAAAAAGTTATTGAAAATTAGTGTTCCAGATAGCGCTTTCTACGCGTTAGCCATGGCGGCCATATGACAGAACTTACCCAGCAAAAAAGTTTGCCTACTAGAATGCATAAAAGTGTATGTACTCCCCAGTCGTAAATACTTACAACTTGACTGAATAACCCATTATTTTTGTTTGAGAAGTTCAAAAAATATGCGGTACCCTATATTTTTTGCATACAAACATCCAAAATTTAACAGATTACTGATTTAGATTAATTTTTGCATAAAATATTCCTAGAATATGCAAAAATAATTAAATTTTGTAATAAAAATTGTATTAAACCAAAGTTATTTTATTTGTTTCGAATCTCATTTTCACGATTAATAAATTTTTCTCTAGATATGTATACATATTTCATTATTAACTGGAAAGTACTACAATAAGTACTTTCACCTAATGATATAAATAAGTTCTTATTTTATTCATTAGAGGACAGTCATTATTATACGCATAAAATAACTAGATAAATAGGTACCACTCATTACTTTGTAAGCCATTAAAATAGTACTATCCATTACAAAATCTTTAAAATTTTTTGCTGGGTATATTTAAACATTAATTTCATAATTTTTTTATTCCAATAAAGTGCGTGTCTTTGATATTAAAAATATATATCATTGTTTTATCATGATTTAAACATGTATCATTTTATAAAAAACACACATTATTTTGGAAACGTGTTTTCTATGAAATGTACTCCGTATATAAATTCAAAAACTTACAAAAAGTCCAAACCCATCGTTTCGAGTGATACATACAATACATCTATTCACAATATTTTTATCGAGGTATGCTCAGATATATGAAATTTATTATTGAAATTTAAAGGACTACTGAGAACTAAATGCACTAAAAATTATAATATTTTAAATGCAACTTACGCCTTTTTTTGTGTTTGTGTAAACTTCTTCCAAAAAGGGATAATGAATTGATTGTACAGACAGTGATCATATATTGATGTAAATGCATCCTACTTAAAGCTCTTTCTTCTGCAAGTCGTATAAAAATTTTGCTTAATAACTATATAGTCGATATAAGAACTTTAACCAAATATTTGAGAAAAAATCAGGCATTATTTAATTGACTTTAATATAATATTTAACTTTAACTACTACAAAATATCTTTATTTAATGTTCTGAATTTTTGCAGTTATTTTACCTTCTGTGCACGTACAATCATGCGTTTGTGACATTCGTAAACGTCTCTATAAATAAATGATATATGTATCTACGAAAAAAAGCTAATATGTTGTCATAAAAATATCTCAACTTGTCTGCAGGTTAACAATAATATAACCGCATTTACACCAACACACACATAAGCGCATATATGTATTAATAAACGGAAGTGTGCACACACACACACATACATATAAGAGAATAATGTAATAATAAATTGATTGAGTAAATGAGACAAATAGAATAATAACGGTATAAAAAAATAACTTCATGTGTATGTAATTACATTTTCTATACATTTATTTAATGTATTTCACTCGTCCATGTGTGTGTGTGTGTGTGTGTGTGTCGGATATAATTTCCACAATAATGATGAGTTATGATGACATCTAGTCGTACAAAAAAGAAAAAAAAATTAAATTATATATTAGATAAAATGGTGTTAATATGTCAAAAGTTATTGTTGACATTGTTATTGCTACATTTTCGTTAAATGTGTTTTGTGTGGATATGTTAACATCATTATATCTTATTTTAGTTGCATAAAGGTTAAACTTATTGTCCTTATCTAAAAACTTACATATAAATAAAGTGGCTGAAATTGCGAAAGTTAATAATAAATGTATTTATGATAAATTACAAGTTTTATTGTGAAATCGCAGTTATAATGCGTTCAAATATAAATCTTATATTTTTCAACATAATTTAGTATTATCGCCGGCTATAAGCGAATGCAATCTTTAAGCTGCATACTTTTATATAAATAAAAGATGTTTGTATAAGAGAATACTATGAATGGAAAAGCCAGAGGTCTCTGGTAAGAATATTTGTCCCCAATATAAATTTGATTAAATATATAAATGTATAAATTTTTTTTCTAAAATAATATCGTTACGTGTAAAGTTTTTAAAAATATTTTTTTTTGTTTACACTTCGTCATAGATGGCGTTGTTAAATTTGTGCAAACTTAGCAAAGCCAAACAAAAGACACTGTATTACTGCAAAAAGATCTTGCTGCTATGCACACTAGACTGTATCGCCTTACGTGTAAAGAAAAGTTCACGGTAAACAAAGTATTGTTGCAAGGCGGTTTCAAAAAATTATTTATTTTTTGCGGAACGTAGGGCTCGCCAAAAACACATTTTTCGTTATATCTATATAGGCGGATGTTAAAGTGTGATATATCGATGTTTTTATCTCGAGGATATCAATGTTCATTCATTCATTGTCATTGATCTCAAATATCCCATTCTAGTATTTAACCATCAGACCTCAGTTCCCAGCACCCTAATGTTCCACTCCAATGTACCACCCTTATTTCAGAAAATTAAAGCTTGCAAAAAATCATTAAACTTTTGCTAAGAAAGTATTTCAATAATTCCAGCAAGTCTATTTAATATTTTTTAAGATCATTGCTTGGCAAACAGAATGAAATAAATAGAATCTGGCCAGGAAGTATCGGAGAAAGATTGTGTTCCGCATAATATACGTCAATGTAATTGTAAGTATTTAATTAAAAATTCGGATCTTTTATTGCTTCTTCCGTTTGGTCAGGTCAATAAAAATTTTAAACACATTCCATTGGGAAAAATACCAGCAAACATAGCAGGCTGGAATGTTCAAGGTGATCAGTTTTATTTGTATAGTATAGTTTAAGCAGTTAGCTCGTGGTGTTATTAGCACAACGCGCTGGCTAAAAACAGCCTAACCTGCTTTTATGAAGTTTATGCGCCATTCTGATTTCTTGTAAAAACCCAACCACTAGTAATTCCCGAAAATTGCCACATTTTTTAGTATCTAGTTCCGGCCAATGCACCTAGTGTGTATATTTACAGGATGCCATTCGAGCTGTTTTACCCCCCCCCCCCCCTAAACTTTGTTCCCCGCAATTGTAAAATTATAAAATTTAAACCATAACTAGAATAAATTTATGTAACCTCATAAGCAAAGTTTGAAAGTTTTATAAACAAAGGTTCCGGAGATATGGAGGTGCAAAAAGTCCATATTTTAAGACATACTCACTGACCAATGACACACTCATCAAATTGATGAAGCACTTCCGCTATAGCTAGAAAGCTGAAATTTGTTATACGATTAGGTCTAGGTGAGCAATGAATTAGAAAAATCTAAAAACCTGATAATTTTAACCAGGGCGGAGGGGTTACGCCCATAAAAATTAAAATTTGCGCTAGTGAGCTGAAATTTTGTACAAAAGTAGAACTAAGTGAGTACTCACATAAAAAAATCTTATAACCCGAAAAGGCGTTTAACTCAAGCGATTTTATTAAAATTTGGCACACATGTTGCAATCATACCAGGCTCTACATTTTTTGTTTAAAAAAGTGGGCGTTTACATGTCCATACAATTTAAGCGTCCTATTTCATGTGTTTCGGGTCAGCACATTTAAATGTACTATTTATGTAAATAATATTATCCGTTTCCAACGAAACTAAACAGGAAAGATAACTGTTAGCCAAATAAAAATTTGGGGTTAAACAAGTAGGCGGGAGCACGCCCATAAGATTAAAAATTGACATTTTCGCTAGTGAGCTGAAATTTGATAAACGAGTAGTTATAGATTAGAAAATTACTAGAAAAATCTAAAACCCAAAAATTTTACCTAGGAAGGCGGGGCTGCGCCCATAAGTCTCAGAATTTAAAAAACAAATATAAGGCTTTAAACTCAAGCGATTTAATTGAAATTTGGGATACATGTTGCAATAGTACAAAGCTAAAAATTTTCGTTGAAAAAATGGCCGTTTAGACGCCCTTACAATTTAATATTCCTATTTCATGTACTTCGGGTCAGCATATTTGAATATACTACATATTTCTATATTTATTACTATCCGTTTTCAACGAAACTCGACAGGAAAGATAACTAATGGCTACAGCACGTATTGAGATTGAAAAAGTGGGCGTTATCACGCCCATAAGAACAAAATAAATAAACTATACGCTAGCTAGCTGAAATTTAATAAACAAGTAGGTCTAGACTAGCAACTAACTAGAAAAATCTGAAAACCCGGTGATTTTAACCAGTGGGGCGGGGCTATTTCAATAAAGCACACAATTAAAAGACCAAATTTAAAATATTTGTTTCAAGCGATTTGATTGAAATTTGGCAATTTTGACCAAGTTCATGTTTGGTACAATACATATCATTGCAATAGGTATGCATTGTATAAATTTGTAATCGTAAGGGTGTTATATAGTTTCCACATAATGTGCTAACTTGGCAATATTTTTACTCTTCTAAGAAAGGAGAAAATAATGTATATTTATTCGTTTCTTTATATTGGGAAAAATGTTTTCAAGTAAGCAGATTATCTAGAAATTATATAACACCCTTACGATCACAAATTAAGATAATGTATACCTATTGCAGTAATAGGTATTGTATCAAACACGATCTCGGTCAAAATTTGTATCTCACTACTTTTGATGGCCGAAATTTTGGACAGAAACTTGGCCTTTTTTCACATTTATGTTTTTGTGAGGATACACATATCTTATATTCGTCAGTTGCCGGACGACGTTTAACAGGCCCTTCGTCCGTTCATAGAAGATAATGCTTACTTTTCCCACTCCGACAATGTTTTGTTATCGTTGATAACAGATCAACATATGATAAAATAGACCAAATTTAAATTGACTCAACTGCCATTCTTGCAGCTCTATACGCAAGACCAGGTGGAAGCGTTGCAATTTTTAAAAAAAAATAATCGAATTACCATTTTAGCACATCGAAAACTTAGTACATGATTCTGCCATGGCTGTCACCGCATGGGCCACATTTTTTTCCAAACTCTAGAGCCACAAAAAATACAGCCAAAATTCCATTATTTGATTTTACGTTAATTTTTTAATTATTGTTTTATAAGTTGACATATGGTAGGTAAGTACTAGAAGAGGGTACTTGAGGTCAATGTCTATTAAATAAAAACAGGTTTCTCGGGATAAAAACGTCGACTCTCATACTCTAAGATCCGAATGTAAATGCAGAAAATATAGCGAAAATATATTTTGGCGACCACTACGTTCGGAAACTTTTTTTGTCGAAACTGTCTTGCAAGTTTCAACAATACGTTATATCCGGTGGTGTACGGTGAAATTTATTTTTTCGATACACCCAAATGCACACGGTGACATTTAGAAGTCCACACTATGAAATTTGAAGTAAAATAAAGGAAGCTTAATTAACGTTATACACTTACTGGAATGTCATATGCGCATTCTCATGATGAGATTTTCTATGATCTAATTGCATGTTGTGAGCAAGATAATGTTGATATTATTATTAGTTTCGTTAAAAAATATCGTTAGTTCGTTACTTTGAAGTACGTAAAATTTTGGATTATAATAGTATACAGTACTTACCACCAACTCAAAAAATACAATGTAGTGTCATTGCAAGAGCCTAAAGCTATGGTCACGTTTGGCAAAAATTTGCCCACCACTAACCACTAAATACCAATGAAAAATGTTTTAGTTCATATATATATATAAATAGTTTAAAACATAAGTAATAGATAATGTCATAGAATACGACGTTATTGTTCACTAGTATTTATTGAGCAAAGTGTGCAAGTGTGAACGTAACTTAAGGTGCATGCAAGGTTTCAAATATATCGGTTGGGCAAAAGTACATGAAATGTTAGGAAAGTTGCGTAAATACCAGTTGGGCAGATCTACATAATAATAAAAGTTTATAACTTTGGAGGTCTGATCAATCTCAATTTTTAAAACACAAAATTATAGCATTGCAAAAATGCTATCTGAATGCAGAATTAAATTTTATGTGTGCGTATACATTCTTTTCAGTATATCAACTTTGGCATCAATATTTTCATATTCAAATGTCTTAAACAGATATACATAAATATGCATTGATTTTTGTTTATCCCGTGCTATATATATTTTTTTTAGGTCTTTTAAAAATAAAAAAGGAAGTTGAAAAAAATGCAGAAAATTCATGTGTATCATTCATCCAAAATGTATCAAAGATAAAGCAATAACTGCATGCGTGGAAGGGTGAAACAACATACACTGCGTACGCTTGAGTGAGAAAGAGAATGTGGCTGTCTGAAAAAAATATGCTAAGTGTATGACAGTTGCCACAGTAACTTTTTTTTTTTGAAAGACTTAAAGGTGAAGGTGCATGCAAGCGTATCTGTGGGTCATAATAACCCAGCAAGTGTAAGTGTTGAATCGAATAAAGAATTATTTGAAATCTTGAAAACCCTGTTTTTTATAGAGTTATAAAATTTAAATTTGGCGGCCATTTTTTTAGCTGTCAAGTGAGTTATATTTTTTTTGGCTTGGCAGTGCAACATTAATAAACTAACGCCTGAAGAACGCTTCCAAATTCTACAAATTTGTTTTGAAAATTATGGTTCTGTTTCAAATATGTATGTGTGCATAACGTTCATTTTATGGTTAAAATAATTGCTCATCAGATCAATTAATTAATTAGCTATGGGACGGTTTTGCACCAAGTTTACTCTAACTGGTAATAAGCATCCACAGAGACCTTGTACAGTGCGTACAGGAGAAGTGATTGCTGCTGTAGAGTGTCGTGTAGAGGAAGAGTCAAATGAGTATATCCGCCGCTAATGAGCCATGATTACTGACTTCTTTGATCACCAATTGATTAACAATGATGTGCGAGAGGTGTAGTTTAAACAAAACGGCAAAACATGCCACATAGCTCGTGCCACAAGATCGAGGGTTCTAAGACCGCTAGACTATTTTCTCTGGGAATTTGTAAAGTCACTAGTCTATGGCGTTAGACCCGAAATTATTGATCACTTGTAAGAAACCATTCAGCACATTATTGCCAATATACGGCACACAAATTCTGGGAAAAGTAATAGAAAATTGGACTTCCCGATTAGACTACGTCCGAGCCAGACTTCATGGTAATATACCAGAAGTCTTATTGAAATTATAATGCCAAAAGATTATCTTTCGAATTAAGTATATTTCATAAAAATTTAAAAAACCTTTCTTTGTTTTATACACTGAAAGAATTTTGTTCATAATTTCTATGAATTTCGACATTAATCCAATGAAAAAATTCATTAAAATCAACCAACGTCACGCTTCGTGGGATTAGTGAAACCAGTTTCGTTAAAATAATTTTAATGAAAACTACGTCAAATGTATTAAATAGTGTCATCAATGCAATGAAAGAACTTCATCGAAACAACGAAATTATTTCATTAAAACGATTAAATAATTTCATTAAAGCCACGAAATAATTTCATTAAAGCAACGAGATAATTTCCAACGAAGTAATTTCCAACGAAATAATTTCATTAAAATAACGAAATAATTTCATTAAAATAACGAAATAATTTCATTAAAATAATGAAATAATTTCATTAAAACAATGAAATAGATTCATTAAAATAATGAACTAAATTCACAAAAACAACGAAATAACTTTATTATAACAACGAAATAACTTAATTGAAACTTTATGTGTAAATGACCATACAAAGAGTACAAGAACAAACATACACAACTATTGAAATACTATACATTGATATACATACATACAACATGACAACTGTTGAAATACATTTGTGATAAATCGAATGAAATATTGTTACGAAACTAGAATACCAACGAATCAATTCCAATGAAATTCTTTTACAATATTCGTGAAATTTTCATTAAATTTGTGAAATTATCATTAGATTTGTGAAAAAAATCTAATGAAATTGTTTAGTTGAACTTTTGAAGCAAAACTCTTTCGGTGTACCATATCAAAGTTCTATATCTCTATCAAAACACCCTTTACTTATATGCACTTCTTTTTCTTAGCTGAAGAAGGATAATGAATTGAATTTAATAAAATTAATAAGCCGTAAAGGTCTTCTCGAAAAAATAAAACCAATATGTTTTTGTTAACATTCTATTTTTATTTTTATATCCTTCACCAAAAGGATATATAGTCATTCTGTGTGTAATTTCTACAATATTTATATCCGACCTACAAAGTATGTACATATGTATGTATATTCTGAGTCGTTATGAATAGGGAAGACGAATAAATGATGTTCGTCTGTCCGTCCATCCATCTCTACGTGAAAGCGGTTTTCCGAAGCTCACAGAAAAGCTAAAGACTTTTTCGGTCTTTGGCTGAGGTGTCAGAAATGGTATTGAAAATCAGAAAACTCAAAAAACGGCTCCAGAGCTGAAAAATTAAATATTTTTGTAACTATATAAAACTAAATTTTGTTATTTATTTTGTGTTAAATAAAAGTATTCTGGATTTTGGTAAAAAATTAAACTAGTATTAAAAGTCAAAAAAAATCTAAGAGGTGATTCCAGGGTTGGAAAATGGTATTTTTTTGGTATTTAAAAGTAATCAACATAAATTAATGTTTTTTTCTCTATATACAAACGGCCTTATTTTTAAAAATTATTAAGGCTTTATGAAGGGTTTTTTAAAACAAATTTTCATAAAGTTTTATAAATAAGGCTTTATATATATTTTATAATTTTAAAAGATATAGATTAGTATAAGAAATCAGAAAAATCTAAAATAATTATTCCAGGGTTGGAAAATTTGCACTTTTTGTGGTATATAGATTATAATAATTTTTTTTTTAATTTATAAATTAAATATATTTTTTGTTTGAGAGAAAGAGTTTGAAATAAAAAAAAACAAAGGTGGAAAATTTTAATATTTTAATTTTAATTTAGTATTAATTTAACAAACTTTTTTGCTCATATTTCAATTTTTTTGGTTGTTAATTAAACCTATTTTGTATTTTAGAAAAAACCAAATGTGTGTATAAAATAGCAAACATATGGTTCAAGGACTGGAAAACTTATTTATTTTTTTTGTAAAAAAGTAACTAAATTATGATATTTTGGAAAGATTTTTACTCAATAGGTTTTCTTATATTTCTGACATTCTGCTGAATAAAATCGAAAAAGGTTTTTGTAATAAATAGTTTAGGTAATATAGCGATATGACTGAATGCGCGACATTGGTAATGACATGTTTGAATTGAGACACTAGAAAGTAAATATATCAAATATATAGTAGAACTAAGCTTAGTTGGTATGGAAGTACAGTAAAAGAAAAATTTGTTGTAGTACTTATTTTATTAATTTTTTGGTGTTGGTATTAAAAAAGTGAAGGCTGCAAAAATATTTAACTTATGTGTACATATATACATAAACGGGTTAAAGTCGCTTTAGATGTGGGTGGGTAAGTAGCGATTAAAGTCTACTTAATAATAGTCTCTATTAAAGTCCTCTCTAACTAATTTCTCCTTAATCTATTAAAAAAGAGAAAATATTAATAATGTAAAAAACATCTTAAGTACCGAGTGAAAAAGTAGTAATATCGAAAATAAAAGCTATGAACCAAATTCTTTTGTCGAAAAATGCTTATTATGCTCTTAGCATGCTTATGTTTTAAGTCAATGCTCATATGTTGACAACCAGTGACTAAGCCCTTATTAATTTTTATTAAATGGAAATAATATTAACTATATCGCTAAGAACATTCATAATTCAAAATAATTATTAAAAATTAAGGCAGATATTCATTTGAAACTGTTCTTTCTGTTCAATAAAATAAAAAATTCCATTGGAATAAATTATTTAATTAATACCACAATGTAAGCAAACGTGAAATATTGACAAAAATGTTTGGTTAAATTATAAATTGTTCAATATTAATTATTTTTTATGTTTGGATGTTTGGAAGACCTTGATTACGCAGGTGATATTTGCCTTCTTGCTCAGAGATATTCTGACATGTAAAACAAACTCCGTGCAATAGAGGAAATCTCGGCAAAAGTACGGCTGAAAATTAGCCTCAGTAAGAACAAAACATTATGCATAAATTTATTAACCACTCAGCTATTCCTTCTATGGCACCAAGCTTTGGAGGATGTAAGTACTTTTTTTGCTATTTGCTACCGGCTGCTCATTCCAAGATGTGAAATCCAGATTAGACAAGAGGAGGCGGGTTTTTGCTATGCTGAATCCTGTATGATGATCCAATTAGCTATCCAAATCTTTAATTCCAACGTGAAGTCTATATTGCTTTGTGGCAGTCAATCTTGAAATGCTGCAACCAAAGACATAAATAGCATCTAAATTTACTTAAACAGATATCTTCGTCGAATACTTCGTATATTCTGGCCCAAAAAAATAAGCAACATAAACCTCTGGCATACCACCCACCAAATGCGCATCCAATTGGAGATACGAGGGCAGATCAATACTTCCCTCGCGGTTATACGAAATGTAACACACTTTCCATCAAGTACCACCTGTTAATAGACTACTGTTCAAAATATACAAACTCTGGTATTTTTCTAAATATGGAAAAAAGGAATTTCGTGTGTTAATTAAACATTATTTTTTGTGAAAAAACGCCAATCAAACCAACTAACTAACTTTCGTTGTGGTCGCACAAGTACAAATGACACTGAACCTACTGGACGACCAATCGAGGTCAGTATACCCGAAAATGTTGAAAAATCCACGATATGATGTTGGCCGATCGAAGAGTATAATTGTGTGAGATTGTTGATGCCATAGGCATCCCACATGGATCAGTGTATTCTATTTTGAATGATTACTTGGGTACAATAAAGCTTTCACAAACGCATGTGAAGTTTCTATGGCAAAAATGAATTGGGCTTCAAATTACATCCTCATCCGCCCTTTTCTGCAGATTTAGCGCCTAGTGACTATTTCCTATTACCAAACCTAAAGAAATGGCTCAGTGGAAAGAGAGAGATTTAGCTTCAACGATGAAATTATTGACCAAACAAATGCCTATTTTAAAGACCTCAAAAATCCTATTTTTTTGGAAGGGATACAAAAACTGGAACTAAGTGAATTAAGTGTATTGAGGCAAAAGGAGATTATGCTGAAAAATAAAATTTTGTTTTGCAAAAACAAATTGTGTTTCATTCAAAATGTTAAGGACTTACTGATCCACCCTCATACGTATATGTAAATGGGGCTGGATTGCTCATAGGCTGAGAAAGCAACAACATTAGTAGAATGGCCGTCGACTGGAATCCCCAAGATCAACAACATATTGGTAGACCTGTTCAAACTTAAAGAAGACACCTGAAGCTTTCAGGAAGTAGCTGCAGCATCGGAGATGATAGGAATGATTCGAAAAACTTTGTTGTGGCCCTATGTTCCTTCCAGCCATTACAGGATATAATATTTAATTATTTTTTATGCAAAATACTATCTCGGTTAGATTTTGCTAAGTCTGCAGTTGATTAGTTTCATTTTTATTAACAGCAATACTCGAAGAAGAATCTTTCAAGTTTCAAATGAAAAAGGAAAGGACTTATACAATTGCTTCGTTGGCAAACTTCTCTCTCACTCCTCTTCCTCTTTCACTGCAGACATGTGACCCACACATTACACGCATCCAAAAATGTGATACATCAAACGTCACTATATATTATTCTGTAGACAGGCCAGGTAATATTTTACTACATACACACTTTTGTTTTTTAAGCAAAAGTGTTTAAAACTCTCAGAAGATGTAGCACAGTAGTATTTTAATGATGACTTTAATTTTTAGAAAAATTAATAAATCAAGAAAATTTATAACTTGAAGGTATTAAACTTGTTGTTTTTGAATTAAAATAAAACATTAGCTTAAAACGAAAGTGTGCAAAACTATACATTTGTATATTTATTTCTCTTATTCCTGTCACTGTTGCCTACCCACTGTGATATATCTGTGTAATTCGTTTTTTCTTTTTTTTGTGCGTTTTTATGTGTTGCAATCACTATAGTGATTTGGCAAAAACGCCACCATTTAGTTCGCATAAACAGCAACAATAACAATTTTGCAATTTTTTCTCGCTTCCTTCTCAACGGGTCGGGCAAAGCCAGTAGCATCTGAAATGTTAAGGCTGTTAAATTGTTGTTGTTGTTGTTGGTGTTGCTGTTGCTATTGCGACCATTTGTATCTGTTTCTGCTGTATTTGGTTGCTGCAACATTTGTTTGTATTGCATCGTCATCATCAATATCCCCTTGTTACTATGGTTATTTCACGGTGGTTTCATCACGTATGGTCTTTAATGTTACTTATTGCAACACTGATAATTTGTTTGTTGTAGCGAAACGTGAAAATTTCAAATGACTTGGAGGTTTCTTTATTTGCAACAATGACAAAGTGCATTATAAGGCCAGCAGGAGGGTAACAATTTACGTTTCAATATTCTGGGATTAAAAACAAAATTGTACAATAAGCAATAGAAAATGAAGGAAGATGTGCTTTGTTAAGAACTTAAATTTCTTTAAAATTGCAAGCAAGCCAGCTTGTTATCTTAAATAAGAGGATACTTTTTTTTTTTACAAATCCACATTTGTTATTTATAGACTATAAAATGAAATAAGAGAAATATTCCGGGACTTATTTGTTAAAAAATATTATCACATGTCCTTTTGGTTTTTTTAGGAGACTTCGCTTAATAATTTTATTAAGGTTCACATAGCGAAAAATATGAAATACTTTTTAAGAAGCCTATTGTTATTTTAAAAATTCTGAATGCAAATATTTTTAACAATGCAGTACTAAGATAATTTTTTTGTACATTAACAATAATTGTCACTCCAATCGCTTAACATTAATTTATGTCTGATATTCTTGCAACTTATACACGTTAAGCAAATTTTTGGCTTTAAATTGGATAACTTATTTTGTCTTGTGTTAAAATAAATAAGGGGATTTAATTTTTAGCAAATAAGTTAAATTATTAATTTAATAAACAATACATATCAATTAATAATGACTACATTTATGGAACTATTCAATATAAGGTTGTCCAGAAGTATTCTATACGAGTTACGTACATTAACTTACGTCCGATATTTTTGCTCGATATACATGATAAGCAAATTTTTGTTTAAAACTGTTACGCAAACATTTAAGAAGTTTTAATTTGAAATTTATTTGCTGGTGGTTCAGCTTAGTCTACATACGTATTTCATTGGCGCTTGAACCAAATCTTCAGTAGACTTCAACCACAAATTTTGAAAAGTCACAGTTACATTTAAGAAATTAAATATTCGATATATTGTCATAAGTATATTTAAATTTGAAATTTATTTGTTAGTGGTTCAGCTTTGTCGTTATGCATTTCATTGTTGCTGTGATTTTCAAAAATATTATTATTTGTGAATTCTCAAATAGTTCTTGAAAATATGTGTTTATTGTGATTTTGAAGAGATAACATGCAGAAAAACTTGCTATAAAAGCTTCAATTCGAAATAAATTCCGCAATTTCAACTTATGGCATCAAAACGCGTATGGAATAAAGCATTGCTGTAACATCAAAGTGGTAAAATTTTTTAAACAAAATCGGTTGCTGCTTGAAAAATATATTAAATTGTGTAATTTTTAAGACCTTTATCAAAAAATGCTAAAATGGTATATATGAATATATGTAGTTTTGTCATTCAGTGTATAATTTCAAAAATATTAATAAGCGACCCATAAATTATATATTCTGGATCCTTATCCATAGGGAAGACGAACAAGCGTTGTCAACCTGTCCGTCTGTCTGTCTGTATGTACTTGAAATCGAAAGCTCACAGAAAAGCTAGAGACTTCGTTCTTAAACTGTTATCTCAGAAATGTTGCGAAATAGATTGATATTGAAAATTAGCAAAATCGAGCACACTGTTTCAGAGCTGGAAAACTTAAACTTTATTTTGCCATATAAAAGTAACTACCTAGAACTAATTTTTATTTTTTGATCAACAAATTTATTTTATATTTCAGTACTAATAAAAATGGTATTAAAAAAGTTTAAAAAATTAAAAAGACGTTTCCAGGGTTGGAAATCTTTATTGTTATATAAAAGTAAATTACTAAAGCTAATTTTTCCTTCCTTTAGACATATCTTATATTCTGAAAAGAAAGGGATTGGTGTAAGAAATCAGAAAATCAAAAGGATGATTGCAGGGTTGGGAAACTTATGTAATTTACGTTTTAAAAATAAACATTTGGTTTGGAAAATTATAAGAATAAAAGCTACAGCTCCAGAGCTGAAAACTTTGAATTTTTTTTCTGTATATAGAAGTAACTAAATTAAACTACTTTTTTTATTTCCTTTTTTCTTTGTTCACTTCACATACTTTATATATATTTTAAGAACTTCTAGATTGGTATGGGGAATCAACAAAATCTAAAAGGATAATTCCAGGGTTGAAAATTATTTTTTTTTGTATTTAAAAGCTATTAGGTCAATTTGTTTTTTGCTTACAAATTATTTATACTTGCTATAAAAATTATAAAAATAAAAAACGTAGCTCCAGACCTGGAAAACTTTAACTTTTTCTATTATATTAAACTTATTATTTCTTTAGAAAATAAATATATATATATATATTAGAAAAATTAAAAATATAGTTCCAGGTTTGGAAATTAGAAAAAAACATTGTTAGTAAAAATATAACCAAAAAAAGGTTTTTTTAATTAAAAATATTAAATTTTTTTATATCTGTTCATGTTTTATTTAAGTATAAAAGAAGGTTTGTGTCATGTTGCTTACTTTGCTCTCAGCACAGTTATATTTCAAATCGGTGGTATTTTGTTGACACCTTATAACGAGTTCTTATTAATTTTTAGTAAAGAGAGATCAAAATAAAATGTATGGCTGAAGAACAGTTCTAACTATAAAATTAATTAAGGACATTTTTAGTTTTATTTACCTGAAACCGTTCTTTTGTGCTGAACAAACTTAAGAAAATTCTTTAGGAATAAACGTTTACGTAATACCGCAGTATATACCCTTTGCAATGGGATGTTTAAATTCAAGCAGTTAACAATTTTGCAACATCAAAGATTATTAAATAAAACAAGTACAATAAGGTACAATACTTAAACTTTTTTAGAAGGTTATTAAATAGCAGCACGATTTTAAAACATCTCGAGTGCCAGTGAACAAGCACCGATACTTGAATATTGTATGAGGTGACGTCGTTTTTGACAACTGGAATAAGGGTAAATATTAAACATTTCTTATACACAGAGTTTAGAATAAAATATTCAACTTTTTGCTAATGTCAAAAAAAATATATTTAATCAAAAACTACCAAGAGGTCACTTACTAAAAATTGCACTAGAGCACTTATACATATATACTATATATACGCACTTATGTAAAGGTTTTATAAGATTTGCCACAGCCGAATATAGCAATGTTACTTGTTTCTTATTAATATTATAATTTTTTTAACAGCTGAATAAAATTTTTGACTTATGTACCTTGCTGCTAATTAAACCAAGAATGTTTGCTTTTTAAAAAAAGCACTCACTCGTAAGATTTATTTTAAATAATGTCAATAATAAAAAAACAAATAAAAATTTTGTGGCAATTTTTGCACATGTCCCTTAAATAAAAATATGCAAAAAGTCCCAGATGTTGTCAAATGCAAAATTATGGCAATACAATTACCATTTTATTGCTTTTAAATATTAATGCAAGTCCAATTGATTGCATTAATTTGCATACGAGTCTACTGGAGATAAAAAATACGAAATATTTTTATATCCTCACCATAATAAATAAAACAAACTTAACGGCTTTCATTGTTGTTTCCAACTATCTATCTGCATAAAAAAACTTCATAATGACATAAAACAAAATGTATTCAATGTTATTAAACAATTTTTATCAATATTTCTATAAAATAATTAAACAATTTGCCAAAAAAAAAATTTCATTATCAAATGAGTGCTAATAATTTATATTGTATGCAAATATTTTTAGTGTATTGTTTAAAAAGGAAATAATTGACTATGTAAATATATCCGCTAAAAAAGCTGGGGGGAAATAATTTTCAAACTTAATTTTTTGACCAAAATTGACTATTTACAATCGTAAATAATCGATTTTCTGAAAAAAACGAGGTCCAAAATATGGGTCGGTTAAGCTATTTTGGCAGTTATGGCTGGATATAATAATATTTGTATGTACATTAGAGTGGCCGTTAATTGTACGGATAATTTTTTTACAAACAAATTTTATAGCGATAAGTCGTGTCTTAAGCGGCCCATACACTACAACAGCATGCACGCACAATCAAGCGATTGAGCATTCATGCTCGAACCACACAACATGCCAGCAAGCTGGTGCAAAATATTTATTTCTTACAAAATTTCGCGAAGGCTGGTTATAAATAGTGACACAGTTTTTGTTGTAATTATTGTTGGTATGTTGATAAAATTAGCAGCTATTTATAGTTAAAGTGCTAAAATTCTGTTTCCCATTGAAACAAGTTATGTTTCAACAAATTATATATCTTAAATGAATGTTTACTCCATAACATCTTTGCTCAACTGAGCTAATTTCACCATATACTATACCAGCAAGCTGGTGCCATCAGCAAAATATCAAACTCTAGTTGACATCGCTACAGCAAACCGTACAATCACACAAAACACCCATACACGACCAAACCGCTGGCACAAACACTTGATTGCGCATCCATGCTGTTGTAGTGTATGGGCCCCTTTAGTCGTGTCCGCCATTCAAAGTTGGCCCACCAGCCTATTTATTCAATGTAATTTCTTAATTTTTGTTCAATTTTCTTTTGACTACATGTATATTTAATAGATATAGGATCTTGCTGTACATGCTTAATATAAATAATTTCTATATAACGTCCCTTTTTACAATGTATTATTAAGATTTAACGTGAACTTTAACTAACAGTTCTTCATACAAATCTTGCTGTTAAAGTCCTTATTAGCTTTTAATTGTACATTTTGAAAAGGGCCATAAATATACTTTTGGTGTATATCATTTCTGGTATTTTGATGGTTATTTTCTTCATTTTGATGGTTATTTTCTTCATTTTGATGGTTATTTTCTTCATTATTTTCCAAAATATTAGTTTTAGAAAAAACTTTCTTTGAGGCTATAATGTTGTTGACTAGAATAGTTAAAATCAAGGTTGGCAAACGGTATAGTAAAAATACCGATACCGATTCAAATACCGCTAAAATTAGATACCGGTATCGATACAGATACCGAATTTCATTTCGGTTAGAAAATACCGGTTAAAGGATACCGTTTACGTCTATACCGGTATGTACCGGTATACCGATTCCCACCAAAAATAAAATTTCAAAAATTTATTTCAATTAACTTTTATAAACACGTTTTTGTTCTCCTTTACGAACTCGTATGAAACGTATCTCTAGACATATAAATGTTTTAAATTGGTGAAAAGAGCAAAGCCACTGTAAGCGAGAGTTATTGTATATGAAATCGCGAAAATTAGTATATTGGCTGTTATTGATACACAGGCTAACGCGAAGATTTAAAGTTTTGAAGAGTGCTTTTTTAATATATTGCATATTAAACTGGTCCCAAACATATTTTTCTTTAATTGATATACTACATATGTGCTCTGTATAAAATATGAGGTTTGCTGCCATAAATGCCTAGCGGGGCCTAAAGTACCCGATACACAGTGAGGATTTTGTCAAAAAATTGGAAATAAATTTCTAAATTAGCTGTTCTATTGTTATGAAATCTTACACAGCATTGATGAAGGTGTCACAGAGCTTAAGTTTGGAATTTAGACTATATATATTTAAAGGGGGCGGAGCCACAAAGCACCAAAATAGGCAACCTTGGGTTAAAGAAAAATTAAAATCCATGCCAAGCTCCTGTTTTTGATCAGATAAAAAAGATTTCCTGCAAGTGTTTTTTTTCCAAGAGCAAAAAAAGTCTACTACATTTATGGGTCTTCGCTTACAGTTTAGGAAATATTTGAGAAAAAGTATTAAAATTTTGACTTTTTACCAACCTTTCTTTGTCCACTGTTCTGCTAATGCAGAAGTCAAATGTTGTTAGATTAAAAAAATTAAACTCATTATGAATAAAGGACAAAATTTGTAGTATAAAATTTTTTTTATCAAAATCACAATTAAGTCAAAAGTTATAATAAGTTTAAACTAAAATTTTTAACAAAAGTCGCTTTTCGCAGTTTTTTGAAGAAACAAGTGGGTTAATTATTTCGCTATTATAAAAGAATTTCGCCAATCAATATGCCTTATCGTGGTTGGCGTATTTCAAATACGACTACGACTGTTTGGTAATAGATTAAAGAAGACTTCAAGAGTTTTTCTTTAATCTATTACCAAACAGTCGTAGTCGTATTTGAAATACGCCAACCACGATAAGGTAGAATATTTTCGTCTGAAAAGTCTCTCTTAGGTAGAAAATTATGCAATCAATATGCAGTTTGCTTTTGAGTTCCCGGCAATTTCCAAGAAAATTAAATTAAAAATGGGACTTTACAGTATTTTTCCAGTGTTCTTCTTATGTTTCGCTGGACGCTGATTAGATTTTTGGATATACATATTTAAAAACAAATCTTGTTTTAAGGTGGCGTAATACATTTTTTGTTGACAGATTTGGAATTTGATAAAATAGGTTTAATTCAAATATAGGGTTAATGGGTTGATAGAGATAATGGAGAAAAAATTTCGAAAATTTTATATCTGAAGTTAAAGATTGCCATTGTTACAACTTAAAGTTAGTTAAAAGTATGATTTTATCGGACGTATAAAACGCTACAAGAATATTGTTTATTGCTTGATATCAAATATTCGTTTCGTCTGAATTTGGCGAGTACGAATACGAATATCGAAAAAAGACGAATATTCGGCAATTCGAATTCCCATATTCGCACATCACTAAGTGCATACAATTCTACATGTACTTCGTGTATAATGTACACACACTGTATGTATTTATTTTTATTATTTTGTTTAATTAACCAAAATGTATACTTTATACATATATGCAAAGTTTCAACTGCAGTTTCCTTATTTTACTTTGTAATAAATTATTTTTTAATAAAAGTATAAAAACGTATTTATATGTTAATGTAAAAATACTCCCTTTTCGAAGTAATTTAATAAAAAAAGAGATTTTTTGCTATATCCACTGTCTCAACTAATAATTTAGCACTCATATCGGTATACCGGTATTATAAACTCAATAACGGTATGTACCGGTAATACCGATACCGAAATAAAAAAAATACCGATATCGTTACCGATACCGAAATTTAAAAAATAGTTGTACCGGTATCAATACCGATACCCTTATTTGTTTCGGTTGACAACCTTGGTTAAAATAATACCATATATCACATTCTTGGAAAATTTTTTTCTTATGGTCTTGAAGGCCAACTTTGAGGGGCGGACGCGACCCCTAAAACACAACTTATTGCTATGATATTTTTTGTATTTTTGGGGGAGAGTACATAAGAAATAAAAAAATATAACAGCCACTATAATGTACATATCGTCCCTACCACGTCAACCTTTACAATAAGCAAAATTCGTTTTTTTTAGATTCGTTGCCTTGGTCCTACATTGGGTATGATATGCATAGTGCCAAAATGTTGAATCTCTCCACTTAACAGAAACAGAGGAAATGCATTTGATCAAGTATCGAATAATTACATTTTTTTAAAAGGTACATTTTCAAAGTATCCTATATGCACATTCGCTTTTTTGCACTAAATATAACGAGTTCATGATACTTTGAGACCATATGAAACTATCGAATATGGTATATTGTATACTTTCACGCGATAGAACAATATAATCTTGTGAAGTTCATGAAATTTCATAGTATCCAATATGTGAAATTCGTTACTAAAATAATTTACTATATAAATAATAATGGATTAATTCATAAAAAATATTTGGATTTTATAAGAAGTTTAATAATAAAATTTCCATAGAAAAATTATTTTATTTAACTCTTATAAAACAAAAATATTTCTTATGAATAAGGCAGCATATCATATATTATATAATTAATAGGTAGTTCTCATGTATGTACTTATATAAATTGTCAAAATTGCAACCTTAATGTAATGAGTTGTTCAGTCATTAATCAGCTCTGGGCTGATTAATGCACATTGCTCTTGCTTATGTGCATTGCCTGGCCTTCTAGAGAGAGTTTTTCGTCACGCTCGAGCTGGTTGACTGATTTGCTACAGATATTCGGTTATCTTGCGATAACTCATACCTTATAGTATGCAGGCATAGGTTGTGTATAGTCAGTCACAAAACATTTCTAAGAATACTGTTAATAACATTATGGGCATATGGTCTAGTTACTCCATACATTTTTGTGCAAAAACTTTAAAGATTTATTTAGTAAAGCACTTATAAAATAAATAAATAAATAATGAGTTTTTATTGTTTTCTGCATAGTTTGCTAAAAATCAATAAAATGAAAACCCGTGATTTTGTTTAAAAATTCAAATAAATCAACCAGTTATGGGTGTTAAACATCGAAAGCAAAACTAATTGAATTTGTATGCTTTCAACATAGAAATTCAAAAGATTTTCCTTTGGCTTACATAAACATAACTACAGCTCGGTTTAGTTTGTAATCCATATTTAATAATTATTACCCTATTGATAGTATCACACTGAACGAATGTTTTCATAAGAATGAATTTTGACATTAATCCAATGAAAAAAGTTCATTAGAATTCAGCCAACGTCACGCTTCGTTGGATTAATGATACCAGTTTCGTGAAAATTATATAAATGAAAACTACGCAAAATGTATTAAATTGTGTCATCAATGCAATGAAAGAACTTTATGGAAACAACGAAATAATTTCATTAAAACCACGAAATAGTTTCATTAAAACGACGAAATAATTTCATTAAAACCACGAAATTGTTTCATTAAAACAACGAGATAGTTTCCAACGAGATGGTTTCTAACGAAATAATTTCAATAAAATAACGAAATAATTTCATTAAAACAATGAAATAACTTTACAAAAACAGCGAAATAGCTTTATTATAATAACGAAATAACTTAATTGAAACTGCATGTGTAAATAAGCATACAAATAGTACAAGAACAATCATACAGAACTACCTTTAATGCAAGGTTTTGGTTGACAACTGTTGAAATACATTTAATTTATCAGACTTTCATGAATACAATGAAATTTTCATTGGGACAACCAATACATTTCATAGCTATAATGAAATTCTAAATTGCTGTATATTTTATTATTTTTTTAGTTTTAAAGAATTTAATCTTTAACTTAACTGCTTTAAGGTATGTACTTATACATATATGTTTATTTATTTATTATTTATTATGTTTCTTAAATATAAAGGGTTTTCTTAATAGTTAGAAAATATTGCTGTAATAAATCCAATGATATATTATTACGAAACTAGAGTACCAAGGAATCAATTCCAATGAAATTCTTTCACAATATCCGTGAAATTTTCATTAGATTTGTGAAATTATCATTAGATTTGTGAGAAAAATCTTTGAACCCCAATACCGTTCTCAAATCATTATTAATGATCGATAAAAATAAAAAAAAACACGAATTAATAAATTGAAAATCTACGGTTTTCTTGTCAGTTTTCGGTTTCGAATGTTTGACCTTAAAAACCGTTTTTCCGGTTTCTGTTAAAACCGAAGAACAAACTTTAGTTTTCTGAGAAAGGTAAAAAATAATAGGTCTGTAGCAGCATTATAAGAAAAACTTACGATTACAGAATTTAAAAAAGATATTCTGTCTCCATGCTGACAAAATATAATATCAAGGCCCTACTATCATTCGTTCTAGTCGGATTTTGGACGGGCGAACATTCGAAAGAAAACGTCTGGAATTCTCTCTTCTTGTTTGCTTCATTATCACACAGACGAAAGTTTTCCAGCAATATTCCAATATTATTGGATAATATCAAACACATATGTCAACAAAGTGTGTCAGCAAGAACCGAATACAAAAATTATTCTCACTTCCCAACCCGTAAATTGATACAAATTAAATATATGTATGTATAAATAATATGTTTTAGATTCCTAACTAATTAAATTCCTTAAAGATGAAGTGCAGTTTATATGTGTTTATTTAAGTATGCATAGCATATCACGATAAAACTATAAAAATACGACACGTGAATGTGGATGCAACATTTTTGAACGCTTAGCGTTGCGTTTTACAAAATTAGGCGCCTATTATCATCAAATATTATTAGTTGTTATATTAATTAAAAAATTTTATGTTCAATTAATTTCTATTTAAATTACTGAAAAAATACATTACACTTTCCAACAAGAATATTCCTTCTAAGGGAAATCACACATTCATGGCAATACTGATATCTTATACAAAATCTGTACAAATACCCAAAATTTAACAAATAATTGTATGTGTTGAACATCATCGAGCGGAGATACATTTACACATAAACCCTCTCAGTACACGTGTATGCTCTACCGAATACCAATATTCAACATTTACCAAATTGCAATATGTTGTTTGGTGATATTGGCGGCCACTGTTCGCGATGAGATAACAGTTTTGCTATTGTCTTCAAACTGCAGAGTAACAAGTAAGAAAAAAATATATAAAACAAACCAAAAACAAAAAATATATATTCTTCTGCCCGTGAATACCACCAAATCCTATTAAAAAAGATGTTACAAAAACTATTTATGTATGTGCGCGAGACCTTATGCATATTTATATTTGCAAAAAAGGACATATTTCATTTTTTGTGAAAAATAAATAAATGATTCAATAGAATGTGCAGAAACACCCTCAACTTATTTTATTGTTTTTATTTTACCCTACTGTTAGTTAGGAACATATTATCTTTATGTACATACTTGCTGGCATTATGATCCCTTATGCCTTTTAAATTAAGCCGGAAATCTAGAAATAAATTTGTCTTTTGTAATGTCTCTATTAAATCCGTACAGAATTAAGAAAACAAGTCGCTTTACAAAATTCAGTGTAATTCAATTTATATTTATCTAGGCGCACGGCAGTGCGCCATGCCAAGTGCCGGCCAATGCACGCAGTGTGTATATTTACAGGAAATCATTAACGCCCTCATAACTTTATTCCCCGCTATCGTATAATTATAAAATGCTCATAAGAACATAAATGTGAAAAAAGGCCAAGTTCCTTTTCAAAATTTCGGCTATCAAAAGTATTGAGATAAAAATTTTGACCAAGTTAGTATTTGGTACAATACCTATGCATTACAATATGGTATGCATTATATAAATTTGTAACGGTAAGGGTGTTATATAATTTCTAGATAATGTGCTTACTTGACAGCATTTTTCCCGATATAAAGATACGAACAATTATACATTATTTTCTCCTTTTTAAGAAGAGTAAGAATATTGCCAAGTTAGCACATTATCTAGAAATTATATAACACCCTTACCGTTACAAATTTATATAATGCATAGGTATTGTACCAAATACTAACTTGGTCGAAATTTTTATCTCACTACTTGTGATGGCCGAAATTTTGGAAAGAAACTTGGACTTTTTTCACATTTATGTTTTTGTGAGGATCTGACTACCTTTTGGAAGGTTTTCTTAATAAAGCTTCTTAAACTTTAAATTTCTAGTGTGTTATAGTTCTATTCATAAAGTTTGCGCCAGTTCAAAAGGCAGAGTTATATAAAATATTGGTTTATAGGGTGATATGTGCACCATTGTGTCATAATAAGGACCGAGTAATTTGCTTAATTTTCTTAGAGTCATCTGAGTAGAAATATGTAAAATATAGTGTTCATTTTAGTGAAAGTGACCCCGCCTATTGTTCTAAAGTTTGCTTAGATGTAGTACTTTTGAAAATGCAAAATTAAAGGCTAGAATAAGTGAAATGTGCATGTAAAGTTTCAATAGAGTAGTTTGTGTTTTAAATTTTTCCAGTAGGTAACTTACCTAGCTCTCAGTGTTAAGTTAAAGTTTCAGTTAAAAGGTTCAGTACAATATTAGCGTAGCCCCTGCTACTAAAAGTTAAAATATTTGGGTTTTTAGATTTTCTATTTGGTTTCTCATCTTGACCTACTTGCGTATAAAATTTTAGCTCTCTAGCGCAAATTTAATTTTTAAATTTTTATGGGCGTATTTCCGCACACTTTTTTTTAATAATTTTTTTTGCCAGTGTCTATCATATGTGTCAAGCTTCTTTGGAAACGTATATTAATATTTAAATAAATACTATATTTAAATCTGCTGATCCAAAGTACATGAAATAGGAGCTTTGAAGTGTATGGGCGTGTTAGCACCCACTTTTTTAAAAAAAAATTTTATAAATTTGCGTTATTCCAACATTTGTGCCAAATTTCAATAAAATCGCTTGAGATTAACATTTTAAATTTGATCTTTTAATTGTGTGCTGGTCAAAATCTCCGGGTTTTTTTAATTTTTCTAGTTAGTTGCTAATCTAGACGTCCTTGTTTAACAAATTTCAGCTTACTAGCGCACATTTTATTTATTTTCTTATTATATTCAATCTCAATACCTGCTGTAGCTATTAGTTATCTTTCCTGTCGAGTTTCGTTGAAAACGGATAGTAATAAATATATAAATATGTAGTATATTCAAATGTTTTGACCCGAAGTACATACCCGAAAATGTATAGCCTTGTATTATTGCAATATGTACATACGTCAAATTTCAATAAAATAACTTGAGTTTAACGCCTAAGATTTGTTTTTTAAATTCTGAGCCTTATGGGAAGAGGCGGCTATCCTCCTAGGTAAAATTTTTGATTTTTCTAGTAATTTTCTAATCTATAACTACTCGCTTATCAAATTTCAGCTCACTAACGCAAATTTTAATTTTTATTCCTATGGGCGTGTTCCCGCCTACTTTTCTTAACCACAAATTTTTTTTGGCTAGTAGTTATCTTTCCTGTTTAGTTTCCAACGGATAATAGTAGATACATAAATAGTACATTTAAATGTGCTGACCTGTGTTAACGCCCACTTTTTCAATACAAATCTAGACTCTTGTCTTATTGCAACATGTGTGCAAAATTTCAATAAAATCGCTTGATTTAAACACCTTAGAAATGCTTTTTTAATTCTGAGCCTTATGGGCGTAGCCCTGGACCCTTAGCTAAAATTTTCGGGTTTTCAGATTTTTTTTATGTTAGTACTCACTTAGTTCTACTTGTGCACCGAATTTCAGCTCACTAGCGCAAATTTTAATTTTTATGGGCGTAGCCCCACGCCCTTGTTAAAATTTTCGGGTTTTCAGATTTTTCTAGTGCATTGCTCACCTAGATCTACTTGTTTACCAAATTTCAGATATCTAGCTATAGCGGAAGTGCTTCATGATATTGATGAGTGAGTCAGTGAGTCTTAAAATATGCACTTTTTGCACCTCCATATCTCCGGAACCTTTTATTGTAAAACTTTTAAACATTGCATATGTGGTAACATAAATTTATTCTAATTATAATTTAATTTTTATAATTATACGATTTCGGGGAACAAAGTTATGAGGGGGTACAATCTGCTCGAATGGTTTCCTGTAAATATACACACTGCGTCCATTGGCCGGAACTTGGCCTGGCGCACTGCTGTGCGCCTAGATTTAAACCATAACTAGAATAAATTTATGTTACCACATATGCAAAGTTTAAAAGTTTTGCAATAAAAGTTTACGGAGATATGGAGGTGCAAAAAGTGCATAGTTTAAGACATACTCACTGACTCTCTGATTATCTAGAAATTATATAACACCCTTACGATTACAAATTTAGATAATGAATACCTATTGCAGTGATAGGTATTGTACCAAATTCTAACTAGGTCAAAATTTTTATCTCACTACTTGTGATGGCCGAAATTTTGGAAAGAAACTTGGCCTTTTTTCACATTTATGTTTTTGTGAGGATTCTAATTACTGCACTAACTTATTATTATGAATTTCATTCTCTAAAAAATCAAAAATTTAGCAAGTGTCTTGCTGTCGGTGTGTCTATCGAAAAACTGCACTTATATACTTAACTGCAATTATGTACATAATTTGTGATTGCACAAAAAAGAGTGAAATGACGGAATTTCAATTGCACAGTGGGACGAGTACTTAACAGTCTCCTAACTCGGAAAATTTAGCTTCCAAACGTAGAGTATACTAAAGTGCGTTGTTACCTGTCGAACACTTCTTTTACTTATTTTATTACAAAGTATTTTGTATTTCCAACGGTATCATATATTGTCCATAGCAAGTGAGTTTTAAGCTCACGCTTAAAAGGAATGTCCAAACTGTACAAAAATTCGGTTCATACATTTACATATATTGGAATTTTATTTTTCAGATTGTTTTTTTTTTGTTTTTTTTTATATCTTGTTGTGCTTGTGACAAAAATGTATTGTGGGCTTTATTTTTTTCAAGAACTTACATACATACATAGTTTGTCAATATGGCTGGTTGCATAATGTGAAAAAAAGAAAAAGGAAATTGTTCGTAGAATCAATGATGCTGAGGGAACTGTGTTGGGCATCTGGGATATAGAAGGAAATTCTCAATTTTGCACAGAAGATTTCATGTCATTTTCGCTAGGTTGCAAATAAAAATTGAAAGGTCATTCTGTAATTGAATGTGTGCAACAAATTAATGCAAGGAGAGAATTTAAGGTTTCTTGTGCTAAATGTTTAAGATTTTAACCAAAAAATGCAATAAGATAAAAGTAAACTTTAATTATTTTTGTTTTATGTATATTGAAATAATAGTTTAGATGCTTGCTAAAAATATGTTTTTTTTAATATAAATATGAATATATATACATATGTTTTGATATGAGTTCATTTATTGAAAGTTATCTGATTATGCATGGTAATAAAATATTATGTATGAGTTGATATATGGGAATTTCCAGGGTGACGAAAATTATTGTCGTATGTCTTAAATGGGGAAGAATCCCTTAAGTAAGAATGTTACTTTGTTCATTTTGTAATTTTTGAACAGCATTGGACTGGTTTAATATTTAGTGGTAAATTTTTATTTTTGCATAAATAGGTTTCCAAGATATTAGCAAATAAAAAGTGATACGAATGTTACCAAAAAAGGAAGTGGTGTTGATTCGCACCTATGAAAATGCACAACCCTGCGAAAGTAATCACGCTTTTTTTAAATTGCGAAACTTAAATTGATCTGCACTAATTTGGCTTTGCGTTAGTGCTTGTTGCGTTAAAATCATTTTATTATTGTCTTTTAAACAAGCAATACTTGATGATACTTTTTTATGCAATAAAATAACAATGCATTTCAGTATATTATTTATCTATTGTCTTATAAAATTATAAAGGGCCTATCGTGATTTTAGAAATACTTTCAGCAAGTGATACATATTAAATTATATTGAACTAGAGTAAATTTTAATCAGGAATAATTTCTTAACCTGGAGTAAGTTCAATATTTTCAACTCTTATTGAATGAAATATTTTTATTAGTTAATGCGCGTTCGAAATTAAATTCGTCTATGTTCTGGATTCCGTATCGTTTTCACATGTTTTCTTGTAGGTTCGGATGTTAAAACACATGCTACATTTGTTTAGGTTTAAATTTAAAAAAATATTTATAGTATGTGTTTTAGCACCCGATTGAAAAAAAACCAATTTAAAAATGAACGATGTGAAGTTTTTAGATATTTTGGCAAAAAAAACTCGTATTTTTTTCACTTCTTAGCAGTCTTGTGAAAGCAAAACGCAAAAAGAAAATCAAAAATGTTAAATTGTCCATTTCCAAATTGTTTTCTTCTAAACAAATACTATTAATTTGTATTTTCTTAATTTTATTTTAAACAGACGTAAAATATGCTTAAGCATCCGAACTCATAGGAAAACATGTGAAATGTGTAAATGTGTTTACCAAAAGTAAATCAATTGTATACACAACAATCATTTCTCATATTCCGTTTCATTGTAAATTTAAGTTAAATAGCTGATATTAATAAGAATCTCTACCCAAGTATATAGACTAGGGTGCTGATGAAATGCATGGCTGCACAGAAAAGTATCGGTATTTCCCCCATCTTAAAGTCTAAGTTTAATTTTTCTTCTCTTCTTTAGAAACTCACATTAATTAATAAAAATATTTCATTCAATAAGAATTGAAATTACTGAACTTAAGCCTGACTAAGAAACATATTTATGAAAAAAGCACAACCATTACATACTCCTTAATGTATTGAACATTAAAGAAGAAATATGGGTAAATATTACTAAGAGTTAGAAGAATAGAAATTAATATTTGGCCGCCAGGTTTTTCTTCACTACAACTGAGATGGCTTAAAAATATATTACAATCAAAAATTATTTAAAGGGTTTTTTATGATACCATCGGTCAAGCAAAGTTTTTTAATAACTTTTAAATTTTTGGTCATGGTTTGTTTACCTTTTGCTGAAAATGTCCATATACGCTAATATACGAAATGTTTTGTAACATATGAGTTCTCATGTGGAAATTTATTTGTACAGCTTCTTATATGTTTGTCCATATATAAAAATGTTATGATATTGTTTCTTAATCCAAAAAGTTTAAATTTTAATATCTTTTTATTTACCACTGTGATTTAATTATAAAAATCGTGACTAAACACAGTGAAACGAATCCCGAATCTAGTTGGATACAATTTTTTGATAGCCAGTCAACTCATAAGTTGAGACTGCTAAAGTCGAAAAAAGTTTAAAATTCAAACTCAATGTTTTAACAAATTAATGATAAAATTTCGATATTGCGAAGCTCGTTAGCATAAGTTTTTCAGATGCTATTACAAAATTCGTATTAGCCTTTAATGTTTTATGGGAGCATTCCATGACAAAATCTTTTTTATTTTTATTAATACATGTATTTATTTATTGTATCTTCAAATATGAACTAACTAATCTTAAATCTAAAATATAATTATTAGGACCGACCACTGTCGGACATAAACTTGTTAATAGTTACAAATAATACATAAGTAGTGATAATCAAAAAAGGAAAAAAAAATATTTTCAAGAAATCCCATCTGGAGTGTTGATTATTAGAGCCCTTGTGTACCTCTTTTTTAAGCGGATGTGTCCAGTAAAGTTCAAAATATTACGAGCAAGTGGATTAGGATGTGACTCGAGTTTTGTTAAATATTTGCCTGCGTATTTTGCAATTTCTTCAATCACTAGTGGCATATTTAAATCACGATGTATATTAGAATTTTTCATGTACCATGAAGCCGATGTTATTGACCGTAAAATTTTGTTTTGCCTTCGTTGGATTCTCTCTAAATTGGAAGCTGAAGCAGTGCCCCATAACTGGATACCGTAACACCATATTGGCTTTAAAAGCGACTTGTATATTAAAAGTTTGCAGTCCAGACTAAGTGTTGAATTTCTGCCAATCAACCAATGAATTTGAGATAACTTAAGTTTCATCTGAGTTAGCATAAAGTCAATATGATGTTTCCATGTAAGCCTTTGATCAAGGTGTATACCAAGTTATTTCACTTGGGAATGTTGAGGAATATTTTGATTATTGATTCAAATTGGGGAACAAGTATCTCTTCTTATGGTAAACGTTATATGGACACATTTTTGTTCATTTACCTTAATTCTCCATAAGTTCAACCACATTTCCAATTGTGTAATATGTTCTTGTAGATATCGGGAAGCCTCGTGAGGGTTTTCATGGCAGGCTGTATCATCGGCAAACGTACATGTATGGATATTGCTGCTCAAAGGCATATCACAAGTATAGATCAAATACAAAACTGGCCCCAGTATGCTCCCCTGTGGCACACCGGATGATATATATTCGGGCACACTCAAGAATTCTCCTTCCACAACCATGAACTTCCGGGTAGTAATGTAACTTTCTAATAAATTCATTAAATTTATTGGTAGATATGATTTCAATTTTAAAATTAGAGCTTCATGCCACACTTTATTAAATGCCTGAGAAACGTCAATAAACAGGGCAGAACAATACTTCTTTTCCTCAAATGTTTTTCTTATAAATTGAACCAATCTATGAGTTTGTTCAATGGTGCTATGCTGACTTCTAAAACCAAATTTATGGTCTGGGATGCACCCACTATCAGTTAAAATTGGGGACAATTTTGTCATGAGCAGCTTTTCGAAAAGTTTTGACATTGTTGATAGCAAACTTATTGGCCTATATAACTCAGCTTTAATAAGATCTTTGCCCGGATTTGAAATCATTTTAACTTTGGCAAGCTTCCAGTGTTGCGGATAATACTCCATTCGTAATATGGCATTAGAAATAAACAGCAGGATTCTTATTGCAACATGCGGCAAGTTCATCAGCATCTTGTTACTAATTCCATCAATACCTGGAGCTTTCTTTGGCTTGAGTTCAGCAATTACTTTATGTACATCACGCATCTTAAACTTTAAGGCTCGAGGGGGTAGAGCAACTTGGCAAATCAGCAATACCAGTACATGTATTTGGGGTAAATACGGATTTTAAATGCTTAGCAAATATTTAACATTTTTCCGTATCGCTTCTTCCCCAACCTCCGGTAGATGTTCGCAGAGGTGGCTTAAACTCAACGGGTGTTCTAAGCTTTCTAGCAGCGCGCTACAAAGAGTAATTAGATGTTGGCGTGACATCAAGACCTTCCAAATAATTTTTAAGAGATTGAGTTTTTTCAGATGCAACTTACTCTTGGAGTTGTTTAGTACATTATTTAAGTCTGAGTTTATGTTAAGGTGATCTGTACTGTCGCCATTCCCTTCTAGCTCTTCTTTTTTTACACACAAGATGTTTAATATCCCTGGAATAAATTTTATTAAGCCCAGACTGCGGGTGGAAGGTAGTGGCATGTTCAGCAGCCTGTTCAATATTTTCGTTAAGATTGGCAATGTTGATTTCAGTATCATTGCGTGTTATTAGCGTAATATTTTCCGTGCAATGACTATTAATTTGTTTTTTTTGAATCCCAGCCAATTAACACGATTGATCATCTTCATATATGGGTGAGGTAAGTCACTTCTTAGTGGGTTACAGATTGTAGCGATAGTGGGGGAGTGATCAGAGGAGAGATCTAGAGAAGCTTTAACGTTAATTAAATCCCTAGAAATATTTTTTATGACGCCAAAATCAATAACATCCGGAATTTTTTGTACGTCAGTAACCAGTAAGTGGGCTCCCCACTCCAAATAACATCTAAACCCATTATTGAAATTGTATTAAACAAAGCTCGACCTCTAGGTGTTACAAGGCATGAACCCCAGTACGTATGCTTTTCATTGTTGTCTCTAGCTGTCACGAAACAAGATCCAAGCAATTTGTAGAACTTCTCGATAATTGAAAATCTGGGAGGTGAGTAAATTGATGATATCGCGAAATTAGAACAAATATATTCGTATTTTTCAGTAACGTTGTCAAGGATATAGTGCTTGAGTCTTGACTTAGTTAGAATTGCAGATCCACCGCATGCTCTCCCTCTAGGGTCCTTTGTATCATGCATAGTGTAGACATTATTTTTGAGAAAGCTTCTCAAAGTCAAATGTGTCTCAGAGACCCAACATATATCAATATTTTTTTCCCTAAGGAAGTGCTCAAGATCATTTTTATGTTGACGAATTCCGTTTGCGTTCCAGAAACATATTCTTAACGTGTTCATGGCTTGTTAATTAATGCTTGAATCAGTGTATTCTGCATTCGTAGCATTATTTGCAATAATGCTTGTCATATTTGTTGTAAAATTATTTATATTTTGCACTTAATTATCAATGGCAGTTTGAAGGCGATTAAAACTAAAGTTTGAGTTTGTATTTGTTGAAATATTTGGCGGGGAAACATTTTGTGTGGGAATAGAATTTGTTTTAGCAGCATCGGCATACGATACACGAGAAGTAACTGGATGGCTTTTTTGCGCAAAAGTCTCGGAGTACCCGTTTGCTGATTGAGATGGAGCTAATTTGGGGTTTTGCACCATAGTCTGTTTGACAAAAGAGTACACAGGACGACCTCTGTAGTTAGCGGTGTGATTACCCCCACAATTACTGCATTTTTTTATCACTTTGATCTTTTGGCTTACTGCAACTAGCAGTGCCGTGTAATTCGACGCACACAACACAAACAGTGGGTAATTTACAGTATGTTTTTGTGTGGCAATATTCTTGGCAATTATGGCACTGTACGGGACTTGATCGCTTATGTGGCTCTTCAACTGTAATTTTTCGATATAAGAGGTATTTTAGGCTATAAATGGGGTGTGTCTCGTTTTTTTCAGCTCTATATCATTCGGCTCCAGTTCAACACGAAATAGAGCCTGGGGGATCTTCTCCCTTTTGATTATGTTGGTAAGATTTTTTACTTTAAATCCTTGAATGATGATGCATCTTTTATTCTTCGGGATTAACATAAGAGTCAATGCCCTTCAATATGATTGACACACCTTTGGCACTCTTAAGCTGGTACGTATAAAAACTTCTTTAATTTTTTTCGAATTCAGTCAGTATTTTGCGGAAATCTTTTTCTTCGTATATTTGAATTTTAGTTTCGTCAATGTTACCACGCTTTATTGGAATAACATGAAATGCGTTTTCACCAATGGCCGAGACTAATTCTTTAATAAGGGCGTTAGAATTTTTTTCTCTCAAATATAAAAATAAAAAATAAATAAATAAATTAAATTAAAATTAATTTTCTAGGGTTCCGTACACTAAAGGTGAAAAGGAACCCTATTGTTTTCGCTACGCTGTCCCTCTGTCCGTCACACGCTATTTTCTCAGGAACCGTAAGAGCTACGGACCTGAGCTTGTGACAGACTATGTAGAACCTTGGCCGCTACAACATCAAATACATGAGAATTAAAAATTAAAGGGTGTTCAAAGCGAGCAACGAAAATGTTAAATTCCCATGTAATATACATACAATTGTATGTACATAAGTATATTGACACTTGAAATTTGTAAAATTAGTGTATTTTTATTTAGACTACAACAATTAACACTAAAATTTAAATGATTTAAATTAAAGGGTGGTCCATTAGTTAATGTTATATTGAAAACTTGCTGGACTTCGGAAACCGTAAGAGGTAAACTCTTGAAATTTTTAAAAACGGCAAAACTAAAAAATACGAAAATTATAAAATCGCCAAACCAAAAAAAAAAACCCAAAATTAAAAATAAATTTCTAACACTAAAATAAATCACCAAATTCGAAAAAATAGCCCAATTGATAGCCCAAAAATCTAAAAAATCGACATAAATAAAAAAATCGTCTAAATGAAAAATAAATCTCCAAAACGAAAAAAAAACTGTCAAAACTCAGAAAAAAACTAAAAGAAAACGCTTTAAACCAAAAAACCCAAAAACGAAAAAATGCCAAAACTATAGTTATATTGGCTAAAGTTCGCATTGAATTACATATCTCGTGTCCTTACAGAACCCTTTTTGCGCGGGCCAAAGTCCCACTTCACTGAATTTATTTGAAACTAAAAACTAAACTGCATAATTTTTTTTCAAAGGCTTTGTTGAGGAGAAATTAATTAAAACGCGAAGGTAAGTTTATATGTCCCACACGTGACGCATATTGCCTTTTTATAATGATAATTATAAACACAATCAAGTGTACAAATCGATTTTTGTTTTTTACAGCTAAATTTTAGTGGTCTAAAGATTAACGAAAAAATTTTATATAAAAATGGTGTAATTAATAGTAGTTGATACACAGAAAAAATTATTGTTGAATTTTTTTTAATTAAGTGATTGCTTAGAAAAAATAATACTTTTGATTAAAATTTTAATTGAATATATGTTTATTTTAATTGACTTTGCTGCTCTAACAAAAAAGTCCTATCAACAGAGCTTAACTCAGAATATTCTGAAATGGGTAAAAATTTTTACATGTTAATTGTATGTAAATAATGTAACTTTTGTTTTTATGTATGAAAATCGAGCTGTTTTTTTTTAGTATGCCACATTGTTTTGAAAATATATTTTCAATTAAAATACTCAATTAATCTTTTAATTGGTTTTGAAATTTTATATGGGAGAAAAAACTACTCAGCTTAATTTTTTTTTTTGATTCTTAGTAATTTTGACATAAGTTGAATAAAAAATTAAATATGAAAATAAAAAAACAGAAATTCATTTTGTTCCCTTTTCTTGAGAAATAACAAGACAATTATGATAAAAAATGCAAGCTTATAGACCAAATGTGGATGGTAAAGTTAGTATATTGGCGGTATTAGGGGTTCGATGCAAAATGTCTTGCGTAAGTAGATATGGAAATCATCGAAGCCTTTCTTTAAAATCCAATCATAAAATATTCTGCATTTACACTTATGCAAGACCGGATACGGCCATTGTACTTTTTTCCTCCATTCAAACTTCAAAAGCCATGCGATGCATCAGTTAGGTTTTTGGTACAATACACAAATGTTTCCATTTTTGTAAATTTTTTATATGGAGATATTTTATATACATACATATGTATGTATATAAAATTTTTTATATTTTTACAATTTTTTATATTTTTATACTCTTAGAATTTTTATATTTCAATTAATATTTTAACTGAATCTTTAAAAAATGTTAATAAGTTATTTAATTGAATCCTAAAAAGTATTTCAATTCATTTTTTAATTGAATCTTCAAAAATATTTCAATTAAATTTTAATTAAATCTTAAGATCAATCAATCAATTAAATTTTTAGTTAATGTAATATTTTTTTAATTGAAAAAACCAAAAAATTTTCAATTAAAATGGATGAGTTAATACTACAATTTCCGTGATTGGTTGAAAACTAATTAAGTTTTTAACTGAATCTTTGTTTTTTTAATTGAATCTTGTTTTTACTTTTTTCTGTGTACTTGGTGATTAAAAAGTGTCTGTATGTGGTGCCAAGAAATAAGAAATGTAATATCCTTCGATTTTATTAATGTAAAAGCAGTAATGCCTAACAGTTTTAAATAGCATAAATATAAGTGGCAAACAAAATTCAAGCAGCTCTAGCCGTATGCGAAAATTTCGCGAATATCGTGAGGAGGAAGATCTGAAGATCATCAGTAATGAAGCTAAAATAATATGTAATCGAAGAAGAAAAATTTTTTTGGAGAGTGAGTTAAAAGCTTCAATGATTAACATTGGCGTAGAAAGGTTGTTTGGGGAGGGGGGTATTGTCGGCCCCAAAAAATGCTTTTGACGCAGTCGTAATGACCCCCATCCCCGCAAGAATATTTTTTAGCTCTTCCAATTAGGATTAGGGAAAGATATAAGAAGACATTGCAAAGAGCCTAGAATCGGGATCAATATCAAAATGTTGCTTATGAAAGACAGTCCGTCAGATCAGGGCAAATAAGTAACTTCCAGCGATGGTCCTTCATAAGAATTTAAGAACTGTTAAAACTTATACAATGTTTATTGAAAATTGCAAATAAAAGTTTGTATACAACGGAATAGCTGTGATAGACAGAATTGGCACATATATAAAAGATTAGTTAGATATAATATGATGATGAAATGAAAAAGTCGTGGAATGGAGAAAAAATAGATTATCTGCAGATAAAACTGTGTATAACTACTGATGTTTAATTATTTTATATATAAATATTTAACTATGCCCCGTACGTGACTCTGTTTGTCTGTATGTGATAAAATATAAAAACCAATTTTTAATAATAATAATAATAATATAATAAATTACAATTACAGCTGAAAAAAAGTCAGCCAATATAGTAAAGTAAGAAAATAAAATGCATGTTGATTATTGAGTTTTTCTTTCAATTTTGTTATTTGTTAAACTTCTCATTTGTTTAAATGAAAGTTTATAATAGCTTAAGTTATTCGAAACACCTCAATAATAAATTTCAAGGTATTTTTAATAAAAAATTATTTTACTGAATAAGTAAAACAAAAATGTTGGATATTAGCGCATTAAAAAAACTTAAAACTTAAGTTTTAACAATTTCCAATAAAAAGGCTTCTGAAATTTCTTAGCACCTGAAGAAGTGAATTCCTTATTTCAAAGGAAGAATACCTTTGAGTTCGAGCCTGGACAGAATGAGTCACACCCCAGGTGGTAAAGTAAGCCACATTACAATATTACTGAATGAGTAAATGTAGTGGAATTTTAGGAAAAATTTAAAAAAAAAGTTATTTGCGCAGATGGTCAACTTGAGTGGAATTTTTTTATGAGAATCACTAAATCACTGCCTGGCATATGAAAACAGGAGGTTAATTGTTCTTGTTTCTAATTTTTTCATTATTATTTTAATAAAAACTATTTTTTAAATTTGACAAACTTCCTTCTAGAAACAAAAAGCGTTAGTAGTTTTTGCTTGTTTATTTCCAGATTGACATCCCATAGTACTTTCAACCTGACAACATCATGTACTTAACACAGAAAAAAGTGTTCACCAATTAATATTTTCAATTAAGAATTTAATTATATTAATTAAATTTTTAACTGTATTAATTAATTTGACTGGAAAAACTTAATTGAAATTATCAAATTGCTTATAGGTGAAAATTTAATAAAGTTTTTAATTGATACTACAAATATTTTAATTAATATTACAAAATCATTTATATTACTTTTATGTGTGAACTTAATAACAAAATTTTCCTGAATATTCAGAATGGTTGGTTGTCAATTTTATTCTATTTAATCCTTGCTTATAATATTAGAACGGAATTTAAATCTTGTTTTTGAGTTTCTTATGCTACAGAGTTTTGAGTACGTTTCCTGTTTCTGTACTGCCTCTTGTCAGTTTATCTAAAAGTAGGAGACTGTATAGATTAAATTGACTTTTCAAAAAATTCGGGAGAGCTAAGAAATGCAAAAAAAAGCTACAAAGATTACCCAACAATTTGGTTTACAAGTTTAAATTTTATCATTTTAATATTTTTAAAATGTCACTAGATTTTTCAGGTATTTATGAAATCGGAAAAGAGTTTCGAAGAACTAAAAACTTAACAAAATTTTGTTGCTTTAAAAATTTTCTAACTTTATTTTTGTTGAAGAAATTTATAATTTCTTTTATAGCTTTCAATTTCCAGATTGAATTAATTTTATATATATTAATTTATTTAAAAGCACTGCATAAAAATAAATTAAACAGCTGGAAAATGTTTTTGGCAAAATAAACAACTTTTATGATGCTCTGAAAAGTTTTGCATATAAGCAAAACCAAAACAAAGTTATTTTAACAACAAAGAGCGGAAGTTAGAAAAGTGACTATAAGCTTTTTAAAGTTTTAATTCATTGTGAGGCATTTCGTGGCTACTTACTCTAATTATGTATTGTTTGGAAGAACCATAGTATTATAAATATGTAGTTATTCAACTTTCTTTTACACAAATTAAAAATAAACAGGCTTATCATGAATTCCATATGTGAAAATTTCCGAATGAAATTTTGTGTTCACATGGATTTTAATTTCGTATCATAAATTCGAATAAAATTAAAAGCTTAAATATTTCCACTTTTTCCAACAGCCAAGACTTTGTGAATGATTTTCTTCATAAATTGTCAAAATATTGCGCAATCTTATGAAGTTTTTTGAGACCGATTGCCTCTACGTTTGGAAATTTCCATGTGAAGTTTTATTTATGATAAGCCTAATTGTTTAACTTTCTTTTTATATTATTTATCTTGCAACTAATTTTAATAAATGTGTGTGCAGTCATAAATAATTCACAAAACTATTTTCAAAAAAATATCCACGTATGTTGGTTTGTGTATATAATATACATACATACATTTATATTTACCTAAATAATTGTATGTTTGTCTGCTTTTATGTGTATATAACAAAAATTTTCATCTCTTTTATAATGCAAAAAATAAAAATAATTTTTGTTTATCCTTTTATGTTGCTAAGGAACCCACGTATGAATGAAATGATCATACAAAGGTCCAACGCCACAAAAAACTAAAATAAAATAAAATACAATTAAATAAAATAAATAAATAAAAAATTACACAAAAGCTTATAATAACGCAACATCAGCAACTCTTTGAATATTGAAAACATTTTTTCTACATTGTTTTGTGATCGAATTTGTTGAAAGCGCAAAATTGATTTTTTTTTATAGTAAAAAAAGTGTGGGAAAAATTATTATACAATACATTTATGTATATAAAAAAATAATAAAGAGGCAACGATACAATTTGTTTCGAATAATGGGCTTACATATACGAGTACATTGTGCAACAATGAAACAAAAATAAAATTGAGACCAACAAAAAAAAAAAAAGAAACAAAATTTGGTAACGTTGCATAAAACAATTAATTATTCTTTGTTGGAATGCAATGAAAAACCATTATCTTTTTCTCTTTGATAAAAAAAATAAAATTAAAACAATTTTCTCATTTTATTATTATTATTTTATTCATGAGCCATGTTGTACATTGTTTTGCAAAACAATATGCTGATGTAAAGTTCGTGCTAAAACGTGTCTTCGTATTGATGCATAAAAAGAATTAAAAGAATTTTATTTCTCAAATAGTACGTAAGTTATAGAATAGTTCAACTAATTATTTTCAATTCAAAGTGATTATTCTTGAGCTTAAAATATATAGGCTCATACCATAAACTAAAAATATGAAAGAAAGAAACAATGTTTAATTAAAGTTGATTTGAAACTAATTGCAAAATTAAATGGTTTAAGTACAAATTAAAGCTTGTTACTGTTACTCAAATGATTTTCTTGATTCAATCAAAATGGCAAAGTACTGTAGCCCTAAAAGAAAGTTTTGCCATTATACAGTATTTATATACGAGTAATCTTTCGCTTTACATATAGAAAACATGTTACAAATTAATCTAGATCCTGAAAATTACGACCTTATATCACCATGGTCTTAACAGAGAGTGAAGTTGAGCATATGCTATTGAACCTATGCATGCTTAAAAAGCACTATGCGACTTGCAAGGAATGCAGAAGTCGCAATATATGAAAATAATTAGGCCTGACTATGAACACGTACCTCGCTAAGGTAGTCCAGCTATCTTAGTTCTTGCTGCTATGACCATATTTGCTGTATTGCTACAGCATCTATACCGCCATACGCCAATCACTAGCATTGATTTAAAACTGGAATACCAAGATTATTCTCTCAACAAGTTTGGAAGCAATCACAGCCATTAAATCAGTATCACCGTAATAATACGTGGCGAATGTGGTTCCTCAAATCCAATGCATGTCCTCCAAGAGAAGACCTCACTAGTTACCGGTATAGCATCACTATTCTCTATATTAGATCATCTGTTGTGCCAATTGTTCCTGTAATACCAGCATTAGGCCACTGTTTCTACCTCGGAAGGCTTCACTTCTTCCGTCTCTTAAATTATAGAGAGTTTTAGGTGACTTTGTAACTTTAAGTCCCCACAACAAGCTCCATTACTCGGTTATTTCAAAGGTTGGGTAGTAACACATATTTGGATTTTCAAACATTTTAATCACTTTAATTATACAAACACTATTTATTAAACATATTTTTTTTTAAATATACTTAAAAAAAACTTTATATAAGTTTAGCAGAAGCCCGGTTATACAGGGTGGCCCAGAAAGACCGAAGTGGTGTGAATTCCTTATAACTTTTTATTTAAGACATATTTTTTTAATTTTTTGTTTTTTAAATACAGTAAATTTATAGGGAATATTTTTAGATTAGTTATTAAAAATTGTATCCCGCAAGTGGTGGCCATTTTCTGCTTCGCACAAATGTGCTCTTTCCATTTCCATTATTCATAACTTATTTATGAGTGACGAAGCCCATTTCCAATTAAATGAGCTCGTTAACAAACAAAACTTTAGGATATGGGATATTGAAAACCCGAGAGTACTTCATCAACGACAATTACACCCAGTTAAGTGTACTGTTTGGTGCGGTGTTTCTTCAGAAAGGATCATTGGTCCATATTTTTTGGAAAATGAAAGAGATGTCGCCATTTCCATCAATGGTGATCGATATCGGGCCATATTGGAAAATTTTGTAAGGCCAGCCATGGAATACCATCCGCAAATATGGTTCCAACAGGATGGAGCCACAGCGCACACTCCGAGGGCCATAATGGCTATTTTACGCGACATCTTTGGGGAAAGAATAAATTCGCGTAGAAGCAATTTTAATTGGCCTCCGCGTTCCCCGGATTTAACCGCTCCAGACTGTTTCCTTTGGAGTTATTTAAAAGGGAAAGTTTATGTTAATAAGCCTAGGACTATTGAGGAATTAAAAACCAATATTCCAGAAGAAATTAACAACATAACACCGGAAGTTTTGCGAAAGGTCATGGAAAATGTGTTGAAAAGAGATCATTTGTGCGAAGCAGAAAATGGCCTCCACTTGCGGGATATCATTTTTAAAAACTAATCTATAAATATTCCTTATAAATTTACTGTATTTAAAAAACAAAAAATTAAAAAAATATGTCTTAAATAAAAAGTTATAAGGAATTTACACCACTTCGGTCTTTCTGGGCCACCCTGTATACAAATTTCATTTTAATTTTTTTTTGGGTTAAAAATAACACTTCCTTCAATAAATAAATATATATATATATGTATATCGCGAAGCAGCTCTGGTCTTAAAAACTGTGAGTCACATTAATTGTTTCTTAAGTAAGGTAAGTCTTGTTTGTGTTTTTTGCCTTCGAGAGCTTTTCAACTCGCTAACACTGGAAACTTTTGTAGAGTTTCATTGACAATCATGTTGATACTTTTTTGTGAAAGCAAAGATCGAGAATTTTTAAGAATATTGTTAATAACATCACGGACATGTGATCTAAGTAATTCGTTCAGTTTTGTGCAACCATATTCTGCAAGTTTACTTCGCAGATTACGTACTATGTACATATATATATATAAATAATTCAATTAAACAATTTAAAACTTCTGGAAAACTTAAGAGTCATATTTTTATAGCTTAAGGTGCCCCTGGGGATGAGTGGTAGCGATGCTTACCTCTCAGTCCAGAGGTCGTGGATTCGATCCCCACCATAGATCTTGGGTGTTTTCGGCAGTCAAGCTAATTGCTTCTCGGCTTGTGTTTGTTTATCAAAAAAGTAAAAAGTTTAGTAAAATAAAAGTGATAAGAAAACAAAAATATAATTTTAAAAACTGCACCTCAACCTTTAAGTGTGGTTTTTATTTCAATGCAATCTATATTTGCAAATTGTACGTACATAAACCTGATACAGCCCATTAAAATTTAGTATTTGTTTTATTTTATTCTTTTATTCAAAGGAGGCAAAAGATTTCGATGGAGGAAAAGATTAGGATAATCTATTATTTCAAATAATTTTAGATGTCTAAGAAATATAAGTCGCAAATCATAGTGCTTTAACTTCCTGAAAAATCACACATTTTTGACCAGGAGTACTTTTGAATATGCAGACTATGGAGGTACCATTAACTCAAAATCAACCTTTACTCGACTTATGCACTTTTTCCTTTTAGCTATGTGCTTTTACTTCTCTCACACCTAAAGCTGTGTTCACATTATATGTATTTGCCTTATAGAATGTCACTTTTTTTACACAGGATATTTTCTGTGTATGTTAAAATCTGCATTTTGCATATGGTTTATAATTTTTGTGTTCACACGTTGGTATGTTATTTACATTTGAAATAACCTATAAAGGCAAACAAATGCTTGCTTTTCTTAATCCCTTTTAAAATTTTCCTTTCATTTTTAGTTTAAAATTTATTAAATCCAATTACTTACTTTAATTTATCTCACAATTTTACTGAATTTTTAACGCCACAAGCACTTGCTTTATTTAAATCCAGCTGCTGTCAGATGCTTTGTTACTTGAAAATAGATCACGCTCTAAATCAAAATTATCGTTTGTACTGCATACAGAGAAATAACACTTCTATTGCTTAAAGGTGTTCACACGACAAATACATCTAATGTGAACGCAGTTTAATTATGTATGTGTATAGTATTTGTAATGGAATGTTATTAAAGTATGCAGTACGCGTATACTTAATGAAATATGATGTTGTGTTAGTTATTCATTAAGTATACGACACATACGCTGTGTGCAAACCAGAGAACAGAAATGAGTAGTGAATAAGTGAATAGAGTTAAATATGACTTATAAGTTTTTGTACGCAATACGCACTCATATTTATTGCAATGTTGTCTACGAAACATGTTCACTGGAAAGTTTGAAGTGAGCATCGAACTCATACAAAGCAACATTTATGACGTTATTGATTTCGACTCTCTTAACTCAACGCGTATGGACGATGCAAAAGAAATAAGTATGACTCACAATGCGAAATTCGCATACCAGGTTGTGTGTTTGTTTCTCTGTTGCTTATGTTGTTTGTTTTTTTTTATTGCTGGAATTGAAAAACAACCCTATTTATTACTATTCAACGTTGCCACTTTGGTTACTTTTAACCAAACTTGGTTACTTTTTTTTCAATGTGTACTTGTGTACTTTTTTCCCATTTTGGTTACTTTTTTTAACACAAAAATAACCATTTTTATATGGTATTTAAATTTGCATATCCTGATACGCTACCACATTTTTAAATTAAATTCGTAGCTAAAAAAAATGTGGATAAGGTGCGGATAAGGAAGAAGAAATTGTTCCCCTAGCAATTGCTCAGATTTTCCCAATTCGAAATAAAAAGCATTGATATTGATATATTTTGAGAAAAAGTTTCCAAACATACAAATGAATTGATTGCCGCACAGCTCATCGTTTTTTGAAAGGATATTTTCGTAGCTAAGCTTAATCAAAACTAATGCAGGGAGCTGGATGTTAATACCAACTCTATAATGCATATGTATTTTTATAAAATTTTATCTATTCATTCATGTATTTGGATAACGAATGTAATGAAATTAGTTTTTTTTATTGCAAAGATCTTTATTGCTTTTATTATTGTTTATTATTTCATATATATTTTTATTTTTTTTTCAATTCAATCGTAATTCACAAAAACTAGAGTTTTCAGGAGATGGTTTTTTATAATATTCAAATTTGTTCTACATACGTAAATTGTCGCTTACGATAAAATTTTACGGCTCGTATCTTAAAATCTATCAAAATTTTTGCATTTTGATAATTCTAAACTATTTTAATTCCAATAAAAAGTCTATTTTGGATTACATGTCGCTTACGGTAAAATCAAAAATAAGGCTCAATACAATTAGGAAACGGAACTACAAATCTAAATGTAATAGTTCAATTTATATTATATGATTTTATAATGATTATATCTGTGGCAATATGGAATAATTGCTTGAGCATGCTGAAGCAAATTAAGCTTTATTACGTAATATTAAGCACCAGTTGAAAGTCCAAAAAACAATTCTTTGATTAAAAATTCTCAACCGATTATTCCACACTATCACAGATATATTTCTCAACTGAAGTACAAATAAGTCAGTATATTAAATACATGCAAATTTTGGTTACCTTTTTCGTCTTCGGTTACTTTTTATTGATATTTTGGTTACAAAAATATTTTGGTTGTGGCAACGCTGTTACTATTGTATATTACTAGTAAACTGTTTAATGACTAATGCTCTTATGCAAAAACGATTGTTAAAGTTAAAGCACGCTTTAAAACCGGTTTTACCAAACAAAATTCGTTTGTTAAACCAACTTTAAATTTACCAATCTTTTTGCATAAGGGGGTAAACGTTTAAATAAACACACATACATGAGCTAAAAGAGTTAAATCAATTCGAGTAGTATAAGTGTTTTCCTGAAATTAGAAAACAAGCTGAGGTGCTTTGTAAGTGTGAGTGTGGTATGAATATGAATTTTAACGTCGCATTGATATTTATTCCGACTTATTTATAAACTAATGTCATTGAGAGTGAGCGTACATCAGATTAATTGAGTTTCAACGATATGCTTTTCATTTACTAAAAATTATTACGAATTTGTAACAATTGTTACTGAAAAGTGTTCATTAATACCTGATTTACATTAAGCATTTTTTTCATGAAATTAGTTGCATGAAAAAATTTTATTTAGCAATAGGAGGCCTGGAAGAGAAATTTATATCAAAAACGTTGCCCAAAATGCATCAGAGAATCATTCTACGTCCTTTTTTATATTAAATTCTCTTTTATATCGCTACAATTAGCAAATAGAAAAAGTTGCGTGCAACAAAATTCATGAAATTTCATGAAAAAATGCTTAGTGTAAATCAGGTATAACTCAACAAGTTTGCAAGGAGAGAGAGTCAGAAGAGAGAAAAAATTGAGAGATAAACAAATTCCTACAAATTATTACTAGTAAAATTTTTACTTGCAAGAATTATCCAACCACCTGTGTTGTATGTTTTTGTCAAATAAATTATTTAAAAAATTTTTGAAAAAGGAAAACTGAAAGAATGTGCATTTCTTTGTTAAAAAACATGTATACGTACACCCAGAAAAAAGATTGGTTGAAAAATGGTTAGGCCAATAAAATATCATTTGCATAAACTATATTTCAATTCACGCTATCATTTTTCTATTAGTCCAAAAAACAATGCATGTTCATAACCAAAAGAGCACAATTGTAACAAATATATGATTCTGACAATTCTTAAATTGATTGCATCAACCGAGCGTATGCTTTTGTCATGACTAATTAACTTATTGGGTAACACAAGCGAATAAAATATTATGAATTGGATCTTACGACCAACTTTTGGTATTGTCAACTAATAAATTGTCCTTCTATATTAAGGTTAAAATAAACACTTTTTTTATCAGTTGCTGCAACTAACTAGAGGTTGAGCTTACTATCAAAGTTTATAGCAGCAATTTAAAAAACAAACTTTTGTGATTTTCAAAGATATTATGATTTATGAATTCTCAAATGGTTTTTGAAAGAATGTGCATAAGATAACATGCTTGTGGCTGTTTTAAATATGTGGTTTAAGAAATGCATAGAAACATGCTTCACCACCAGAAAATAAACTTCAATTAAAATAAATTTATGTCAAATAATAAATTTCTCAAATTAAGTTTTTTTATTTGCGTCTATTGTTTGTTTTTATTTCAGTAAGGAAAGCCAATTATTCTTTCACAGGAATCAATTATGATATTGTTTTAGTTATACTAACCATATTTTCGGTAGCACGAATAACTTTTATTTCAAATTCAATACTGTTACCCAATTTTTTCTGTTGCTGCAACTATTTGGTTAAGGGTTATAATTAAAATATGGTGCTAGCGCAAGAAAATTGCAGTCGTTATACCAGAATTCTATGTATTTGGTGCAACCACAACCAAATCGATTGGCAACAAATTCGGTTGTCTCAACGAATCTGTTTTCTCTCTGTATGAAAAAAGAAAGCATGTTTGCTTAATTTATTGTTTTTCTTCCATTAAGACACATAAATTAAATTTTAATAGCAAATAATTTTGTTTGTTTCTCATATATGATCATAGATGGAAAGTGGTATTTTTGTATTTGTTTAATGAATAAAATTAAAAAATTATTAAAAATGCATTAAAGTAGTAAAAATACATGAAACTGTGTAAATAATTTCATATTAAATGTTAATTTTAAAACAAAATTGCAAATTAATCTATTATTTTAATTTGAAATTTATTTGCTTGTGGTTTAGCTTGGTCTATATACGTATTTCATTGGCGCATAAACCAAATCATCAGTAGACTTCAACCACAAATTTTGAACAGTCACAAACCTCTTACTTTATGCACAGACTTTCAAAAACTATATGAGAATTCATAGAATAAAAATACTTTTGAAAATCACAAAGACAAAATAAGTTTGGTAGGCTTTGAAACTCATACAAAACCCAGCAAATAATTTATATTCGATTTGAATCTATTTTATTTTTCTACACCTTCTTACAATTAGAAATCCATTGGTTTGTGACTGTTCAAAATTTGTGGTTGAAGTCTACTGATGATTTGGTTTATGCGCCAATGAAATACGTATATAGACCAAGCTAAACCACAAGCAAATAAATTTCAAATTAAAATATAATTATGACAATATGTCGAATAATAAACTTCTTAAAAATTAATCTATTATCAAACAAAATATATTAGAAAACGTACAATTGTATAATCATTTCCATCTATGGTTCTGAAATGAATAAACTTTTCTTGCAAGTTTTTACAAGTAAAGCGTTCATTTACTTTTTCATATTTGGAGAGTAATTTTGTAAATTTCTGCCTTACTCTCTCGTTGCTAGTTTCTGCTGGTAAAGTAAATAAACAGACCTGATGTCTTACGCATTTATATTTAAAATTTCATGAAAAACAATATTCATTGCGGATCTCTGGTGCAAACGCAACCAAATACACAAATTTGTGCAAATCGTCTTGCATCGTAGCATGTGCAAGATGGTTAGTATATTGATAGTCACCACTAAACAATTCTTAGTGGTGAGTATCAATATACTATACCATTTTGCAAATGCTATTATTTGCACAAGAAGGTGAATTCGGCTTTGTTTCTATTAGCGCCAAACATTAAGGGCCGTATCCAAAAATATTAACTTGAACTTTAAGTGTTCTTTTTTCAAAATTTTTATGAAAATTTTGTTTTAACGTAAATTTCAAGCTCAAATATTTTATTTTTTTGATACAGCCATAAAAGTATATCTCTCATTTACATCAATAGTGTCATAACTAAAAAAAACTGGTTTTGCAGGAAACACGTTTAAAGTTTTCAATTTACATACAACTCAATGAAAACACGAAAAAATATTTCTCTCTCAAACAGGTGATGGTGCAAAGTATTCATATGAAGTTTTTGAACAAGATTAAATACAAAACGCCGAATTATTTTGCATTATTAACTCAAAAAAAAAACGCAATTTTTGAGTTATGACAATATTGAAGTAAATGAACGAAAATAAATTAACTGAAAATCAGGTTGCACAATTTTTCAATAAGTTAATTTAGCTATTAGCCATTTTTTAAGCCACTTTTAGTTTTTTTTTGTATTTTTAGTAAATTTTTCCACACATGATTTTTTTTGCGATTTTTTCATAAACAATCCTAACTCGCAACAAAGGAACTACAAAAAAGTAATAAATTGTTAATTTCGTATTATTATCAATAAAACAAAAATGGCGTTTAAAAAGTGTGTAACCATTTGCAATGCAAAAAAAGCCATAATATGAAAGAAATGGTGTCAGGTTTGTTTTATTTAAGTGAAAATAAAATTTAAATTAAAGTTGAAATAAAAAAGTTCGATAAATAGCAAATAGACATAAGAGATTTGAATTAAAAATGTCATGCAGTTTTTGAATATTTTTGAATATTTTGAGTTTCTTAGCAAATATTGGCACAAATGACAACTTTGAAAAAAATAACTAACACTGATCTTAATGATGATGATCTAATTTTTTAACTAAAAAGTTATGGACAAGTAGAAATTGCAAATTATTGCTATATGATTGCACAATAGTTGTAAAGATTTTTTTTGAGGCTTTCAAATTTATTATGTTTGTATATAGTGATTCTCAATATAGTATAAAACATCTTACTACAAACATAAGAAGTTCGTCAGCTAAATTAAAAATTTTTTGGGTTGATGTCTGCTGATATGTTCCAAAAGCGAAAACGAAATGCACATAGACAATGCTTAAAAAAAACAAGCAAAATTTGTGAAAATCTTAAACTAATATCCATTTATTTTGATAAAAATAAAAATTACAAAGACTTCCTTACAAATTGGTAGATTTCCTCTGTCCATTTATTTATTATCGACAATTAAATAAACATTTCTTAATTAGTGATAAATGTTCCACATACACCGCATACTTGTTTTCTTTTAAAGTTCTTTTCTCGATTTTACTCATGTAGTACTAGTGTACTGTATGTACGTTTATTATTCATTACTCCCTTTAGATACGGGTGATTAATTTCCTTGTCCTTGTTGTAAGTATACAATTTTTCCTGATTTCATTCTTGCGTAGAGTACATATTTTTCTTTAGTTCATATTTCCAAATAAAGTCATTTAAAATACCAAGAGAATGAAAGCTATGGAAATGCAATGAGTGTTAAATAAAATCAGTTTATTTTGTTTCTGTGTATACGCATTGTTATAAATGAGAGAAAAGAAATATGTATAAGGGAATCATGGAATGTGGTTTACTTACGTAAAGTGTGCAATAATTTTTACTTTTTACCAAAATAAAAAGAAATTTTTACCATATAAAAATTAAAATAATGAAATGGACGGAGATGCGTTGGTCTTTTAAATTTATAAAGGCCCTTTAGATGATGTCCTTAGGTAAATTATTAAATGTTGCATATATATATGTATGAACACAAATTTTACTATCAAACCTCCGAAAAATCCCCTAAAGTTCGCTGAAATTTATTCAAGTAGAATATTATCTTATTTAAACTTTAAACGCCTTAATGTTATTTTTTTCAGTTTCATAAGCTTCTATATGTATGTTTTTTGTTATAACAAACTTCCACTTTCCCACAAAAGCTGCATACCTACCTCAAGATTTTAACAATTTAAATACATTTATATATAAGACTTTCGGAAATTATTGCAGTCAAATTTCGAAAAAACATGAAATGAATAAGAATATAATTCATTAATTCATTTACATAAGCTTCGTTGTTTAGTTTTCAAAATGCAAGCAAGTGTTTTGTTTAGAAAAAATTTATGAAAAATACTCAAACTTTTGAGTGATTCTTACACAAATTTTCTAAATAAGCCGCTTGCTTGCATTGTGGAAATGACACATGCGCATTTTCAATCAGAAGCCCTCCCTCTCTTCCCTGAGATGGTGGAATTCATCATTACCTGTCATTGAGCCACCTGATACCCACAAGAAACCCGCTCATATTCTCGAGTTTGTAATCGGTGATAGCTTCTAGTTATTCAGAAAAACTGCTATCTGTCTGTGGTATTGTAGGCTCGAAAAATGGCGCATGATGTATTTCTGAGTTTCTGGCAGCTTGCAATTATCGCAGAAATGCCATCAGTCAAGACTCCTATAAGATTAATTTTAGTTCAAGTATTGGCCATAATGCCTGCGAGATCTTGAAATTGTGCCCATTAATATACGCACTATTTGATCTTCATATATAGACCAATTATTGAGTTATTTTATAAAGTTGTTATTTACCTACTGCTTATTTTACCTCATCTAATAGTGTTCGTAATCTCCTTAATTCATTGCCGATCCTATTTTCTTCAATATTGCTAAGGCCTAGACCCCAAAAAAGCTTATACTATTCCTTTTCATGTCCGTTGAATTGAGTCACTAACTGTTCTCGACTTGAGAATATTTCACTTGAAAACTTTAATACTATTTAGCTGATTAATAATTCCGAGTTTTCATATGTCCACCTTGGACCTATCTATAAAAACAGGTCAATACTGATAAAAAATATCTTAATTTATTATAAAAATCCCCATCAGTGATAGGGAGTGTCTTATTAAATGCAATCTATGCTTATGTGTTTATATATAAATATGTGAGCATAGCTTTCTGAAGTCCACATATTCCACACAGAACAACCTCATTCATTCAGTAAAGCTAAATCCTAAAGCCTGAGTGAAAATCATGCTTCATGCAACGAAGAAAAATTATCAAGGCAGTGTAGGGAGTTTATTGTGACACACAGAGAAGAATTTGAGCCAAAAAGCTGTCCATACTGTTTTTTACTGCCAGATCATAGAAGCCATGTAAAAATTCTCTGCTATCTATTTATAACGAAAACAAAAACAAATTTTGAGTACTTTGTTTTTGTTTTCAATATAAATAGGCAGATGAGATTAGATTAGATTTAGATTGCTTGTGAAAAGTTATTGAGTGCTCCTAGATCAATGAAACTTCGCAAAATGTCTTATAATGTTAAGTTATTGACTTTCGAAAACTAGAAAAATCGGACAAAGGGGAAAAAGTTCCCCTCAGAGGAACTAATGCAGCATCTGAAAAATAAAATTTTTTTCTTAAATTTTTTTATACTTTTGCCTAGCAAATGCAACTTTTAATATCGGCGAATGTCAAAACTTTAAACTTGGATCCTGAAGATTTTAAGATGTCATTTTTGCCCCCGCTTACTTTGGAGGGCGGTGACAAAAATTTTATTTGCAAACAGTATGTAAATATTAAAAAAAATTTACTATTTATTCCTCAATATGAGCACAAAAAAGTTTCTTAGTCATATTTATAAATGCAAGATGAACAAAAAACAGAAAAAGATGAAATTCCCAAAAAATCATCAAAAAACATCGCAAAGTTGCGCAAGTTTTTTTTTGCTTCTAAAAAAAGAGATTTTGAGTTTTATTGTGGTATAAACTTCAATTCTTTTTTGTTTTTTGTTTGCAAAAAAGGTGCGTAATATATTTATTTTTAATCTTCTAACGAATTGTTTCAACATTAATATTCGAGATATTTTTTTTTGTTTTAATACTAAAAATAACGTTTGATCAAATCTTTCAGCAAAAAAATTAAGCTACACATTAGAAAAAAAAAACATTAACGGACTGACGCACGATGTCACCTGCAAACGTTCGATCGACAACTTGTATTGCAAACAACAATAACATTAGAAAATTTGTTGTTGTTTGCAATTCAATTTGTCGATTGAACGTTTGCTAGTGACATGTTGGGACAGGCCGTAAGAACTCATGTAATTTTCTTCACTTTCCTGACTTAAGCGGTGTCTCAAATCTTCAAAATTTATAATATAATGTAAAATTTTATTGTTTATAGAACTGCGTACTTAGTTTTTAAGATTTCTTTAAATTAATTTTTGACTCTTTGGGCAGCTGTTTGGCTCAAATACTCCTCTGTGCGATAAGTAAGGGATTTCCTATCCACTAATTCTGTAATTTGGTAAGGCTGAAGATAAATTTGATGGCTCAACATAATTAAACATTTTTGACCATGACATAAAACATTAAATTAAAATTTTAGTCGATTGCCCGATTTGGCAATCCATTTTCAAATATTCTCAGGCAAAAATTTATAAATCTGCCTTATATTCTTAGCGATAGAGATTTAGTTTTACCGAAGCACATAGTAACGGGGATGGTCTGACATGACAGCCTTTGTAAAATCTTATTTCCTGCTCTTGGCTGTAAACCCTAATTTTATCCAAAAGAGTTTCCGCACCTGCAGTAGGCTTTAACTTCTTTCGAAAAGTTCTTCATTTATTTAAAAAGTTTTTTTTTGTCAACTGTAGTAAGCATAACGTAAACTCTCATAATTACTCAATTTATCTGTAGCGTTCCTCATAGAAAAAAATAAAAGAAAAATGATAAAACATTTAAGAGTGGAACAACAATTACCACAGTTCAAGTACATTGCGTAACATGTGTTGCACATGGTGCTTGTTGCGACTCTAAGTAGTAAAACAGTAACAGCAGAAAATACAAGAACTCTTTGCTTCATTTTATACAACATTCATCAATATAAATCAACAATGAATGGACCGCAAAAGACTACGGCCCAGCCAGGCAGGCAAGTTCATGGGAAATATGTAAGACAGAAGCAAAAATAATTGCATTCAAGAATGCAAGAGGCAAAAGCAAAAAAATTATACAACTAAAGTGTACAACAATCGTAGTTTTTAATTTCCGTTTGCAAGTGAAAATAAATGAGAGCGCGTAGATATGAAAGAGTGAGTTATTGAAATGTCTGAATCTTAAGTATGCACTACAAGTTTTCTAGGAAGGCAAAAAACAAAAAATAAACGAAAGTGATTTCGGTTTGTGCCACAAAAGTGATTTTATTTTTCAAGCTCATGTATTGCAACAGAATAATGCAATTATAACAACTAATTGTAAATACTAAAGTATATTTACTTGTATTTTGTTCCTATCACAAATCCATACAACAAAATATCAGTATATACGCTTTTTATGTATTCCTTTAATAAAAAGAAACAAGCAAGAGTGTTATATTCGGCTGTGCCGAATCTTATATACCCTTTACCAAAGTGCTGTTTATGTAGTATAAAGAAAGATACATACATAAGCACATAGATATTTAGGTACATATTTATAGCCTGTTTGCCGATATCGAAAGAAAAATTCTTTTGCAATCTAAGCGAAAGAAAACTGATTTGGGTTTGTCTAACTTGGTTCTATGGAAACGATGACTCGAACGACAATGCGAATGAAAACGTAACTGTTTTCATACAAAAAAGCGTTTGTCTATTTCGAACGGGTTGTCAACATTGCGAACACAAATGTCAATATCAGGCACTAGTTATTTTGTGTTCGAATGACAATAATTTCGTGCAAAAGTATCTGAATCAAGAAATATTTGTGAAAAAATATATGTATATATTAACAAATAGTTTTTTTATTTGTAAAATTTTAAATTAAATTAATTTTGATTCAAGTGCAGCTTCAAAAGAGGAAAAAAACAAAAAATTGTAAGCATCAAAATGGACAACAAAACGTAACTATTATTAAACATGCATACATATGTACGTATGTAAAAATAATAAATTTATTAATAACAATTATAGTTTGAAGAAATCAACAATGCAGCAATGCAGAGTTCGCCAGAGGAACACCTGTGTTTGGGGCAAACAAGTTGTCAACGGAGGAAAAATGGACAACCATTTGCCAAAAGCTCAACTCCAACGGGTCTCCCACTCGTACAGTTTTTGACTGGAAAAAGGTAGGTAACCACATAGATGCATATCGCGCTGGATCCTCTAAAGGAACTCAATTCAAAATTTCTCTTATTTTGTTTTTGTAAGAGAACGATTATGCAGTAGTAATATCCATCAAATGAAAACTTTTGAGTTAACAGACTTTAGAGGAACCAGTACTTACATAAATATGTGCATAACTAGCTACATAAACTTACATACTTATGTATGTATGTACATAATACTGACAACGTTAAACCATTTTATTTGCAGACGTGGGCTGATTTGAAGTCTCGAACGAAAAAGAAAATCGCCGAAAACCAAAAGAGCCGGAGGTCTCTACCGGTGTAATTACTTAAGCGAACTGCAGCAGGCAATTGACCGTACAATGCTGTTGTCATCGGCTGCTGCTCCTAGTGGTAAGGTGTTTGGTGGTAGAGTTGAAAATGTGACAGCGCATTCAATAGATGATTGTTTTCAATCTCCTAGTGGTAAGGTGTTTGGTGGTAGAGTTGAAAATGTGACAGCGCATTCAATAGATGATTGTTTTCAATCTCTAGTGGAGTCGTCTCCAAAAAGCACTAAAGCTGTAGCGGTGATCACTCCCAGTAGATTGAAAGAGAAATCTATTGAGCGTATATCGGAGCCTACTACCAAACTACCACAGCAAAACCCACAACACAATGCAACCTTTAAACGGCAGGCGAACGACAGCGATGAAGATAAACAAACTTCATTGACATCAACGTCGTCGGAGCACTCCAAGAAATGCACAGCTATTGATAAGTCCATTGTTTATTTTTTGGGAACAAATACAAAATTAATATTTTGCTTTATTAACAGCTGATCAATATTAGGCAGTATTGCATTTATTTACGAACAATTAAGTAGTATTTTTTCTACTTTTAGAAAAAATCGCTGCAAAATACCTAAATTTGTGATTTGACACTACCTAAATTTCACAATAAGTAAGCTTCTATAATTATTGTACGTAAGTGCATGCGAACGAAAGTGAGTGACATAGGCAAACCAAAATTGATTCGAATGTGAGTGACTAGCTTTCTTTCGCATGAGTTTTCTTTCGATATCGGCAAACTGGCTATTAGTTTATGAAAAAATTCATAATTTTTGCTCTAGTGCAATTTTTAGTAAGTAACCTCTCGGTATTCTCGGATTGAATTGTTTTTTTTTGGATATTAGCAATAAGTTGAATATCGATGCCTTACTTTCTCAACCTCGTATCTTAAAAAATACAAATTTTCAGGAGAGAAAAAAAAGAACCGGTTTATTTCTTTATACTTCGGTGTTTGGATAAAAGTTCATATGCAATTATTAAAGAATTGATTATATATATATGAGTAGTAATAATACACTAATCTTTTCTAGTTTAATTATGAAACGCATAAAACTATTAAATGAAAACAGTATTTAGTATTTCACTTGAACATTTACTTAAAATAAATTGAGTAAAGTTCTATAATACTAAATACTATATGAGCTTTAGCCTATATAAAATATAGTTTTTACAATTTTTTCGTTTTTGGGGGTTTTTCGGTTTTAAGCGTTTTTAATAGGGTTTTTTAGCTTAGGCGTTTTTTTGGGTTTTTGGCGAATTTTTTATTTGGTGCTTTTTTAGTTTTGATACCTTTTTCTCGTTTTAGCGATTTTTTAAGGTTTTTTAGAGTTTTTTCTATTTTGGCGATTTTTTCATTTAAGCGATTTTTTCATTTTGGCATTTTATTTTAGTTTCACATTTTTTTAGGAATTTATTTTTTTTTATAGTTTTTAAGCGTTTTTAAAGTTTTTTTGTTTATGGCGTTTTTTTAATTTAGTGCATTTTTTTAATTTTTATGCTTTTTTCTCGTTTTAGCGTTTATTTAGGTTTTTTGCGTTTTTAACTTTAATGTTTTTTTAGTTTTGGTGTTTTTTTACATTTAGCGATTTTTTAATGTTCTTGGCGCTTATGGGCGATTTTTTCTTATCATTTTGGTTTTATTTTTCATTTTAGCAATTTTTTTAATTTTTTGATTTTTTTTTTCAATTTGTAGCTCATTTTCGTTTTTGGGATTTTTTTCGGGTTGGGTAATTTTTTGTTATTTGGTGGTGTTATTTAGTTTTGGTGCTTTTTTCTCGTTTTAGCGGTTTTCAGCATTTATTTTATTTGGTGTTTTTTTAGTTTTGTTGCTTTCTCGTTGCTTTCTCGTTTTAGCAATTTTTTTAAGTTTGTCGCGTTTTGATTATTTTGGTGATTTTTTTTTAATTTTGGTGATTTTTATCATTTTGGTAATTTTTTTATTTAGCGATTTTTTTAATTTTTGCAATATATTTTTTTGCTAGAATTTTTTTAGTTTGGTGATTTTTTTCGTTTTAGCGATTTTTTTAGTTTTGTGTTTTTTTAGTTTTGGTGCTTCTTTCTCGTTTTAGAGATTTTTTTAGGTTTTTGACTTTTTTTATTTTGTCAATTTTTGTTTCATTTTGAAGATATTTTTTATTTTTAACGATTTTTTTAATTTTTGCAATTAATTTTAGTGCTAGAATTTTTTTAATTTAGTGCTTTTTTCGTTTAAGCGATTTTTTCGGGTTTTGGCATTTTTTCGGTTTGGCGATTTTATAATTTTGGGAATTTTTTGTTTTCCCGTTTTTGAAAATTTCAAGACTTTGCCTCCTACGGTTACCAAGATACAGCAAGTTTTCATAATTATATAGTCAAAATTACATAAACTTATAGATCACCCTGTAATTTTAATTTTTATAAATTTTAGTGCTAATTGTTGTAGTCTGTATAAAAATACGGTAATTTTAAAAATTTCAAGTGTCTATATACATATATGTATATGTACATGCAATTGTATATATGTATATTACATGAGATTTTAATATTTTCCGATGCTCGTTTTGGAACACCCTTTAATTTTAATATTTTTGCTGTTGTAGCTACCGAAGTTTTACATACTCTGTCTGAATTTCAGATCAGTAGCTCTTGCGGTTTCTGAGAAAATAGCCTTTTTCTTAAAACATAAAATATGTTTAATTATAAAAAATAATATTAAAGTTTTCCAACCCTGGAAACGTCTTTTTATTTTATTTTATTTTAATTTCTTTTAAATTAAAGACATCAATTTTATTCATACTGAAGTATGAAATAAGTTAATTTAATAAAAAGTAATAAAACTAGTTTTCGGTAGTTATTTTGTATGGGAAAATAGAGTTTGAGTTTTCTACTCGATTTTGCTGATTTTCAATAGCAGAATTTTTCGGAAAACTTCTGACACACCAGTCCAAGAACGAAGTCTCGAGCTGTTCTGGGAGCTTCGGAAAACCGATTTCACGTACAGAAAGATGGACAGACGGACAGACGGACACCGCTTGTTCGTTTTCCCTATGCATAAGGATCCAGAATATATATACTTTATGTGTCGCTTATTAGTGTTGTAGAAATTACACACGGAATGACAAACCTATATACACCCTTTTACCATTTTTTTGGTAAAGGGTATAAAACACTCTTGGCCTGTGTTTGCCAACTAACAAACATATATTTAGTATAGTAGTATACATACCAATGTATGTGTTGATAACTTTTTTTATGAAAGATATAGAAAAGATAGGTCCGGTGCTAAATTATTAAGTTAATGAGCTCCTTTTTAATTACGGCATTAACTATTTTAGCTGTTAGCACCTTTGTAAAGCGCTTTATGTGATTAAAGCACATGCGTAGAAAAATCGAATAAACGATAAACAGTCTGTCCGGCTGTCTGTATGTGAAGTTGGTTTTCCGAAGCTCTAAAAACCTAAACTCTAAGAATGACCTGTTTCTGACAAAAAGGACTGAGATGTGATCTTAACTGAGAACGCTTCACTAAAATATTTTCTGTCCATGCCAGAACTAGTCGTTAGCATTTTGTTATCTCTTGTTAATCGTAAGCGAAAATAAGTAAATTATTCAGGAGAAGGGGTTTTTTAATATTCCAATATGCTTTTGTACGTAAATTGTCACTTACGATACAATTTTACAGCCCGTATCTTGAAAGTTATCAACAATTTTGACATATTGATAATCCTAAACTATAGGTAGGCCCATACAATTTTAATTTTAATAGAATGTCTATTTTCGATAACATGTCGTTTAAGATAAATCGAAATGAAGCGCGATATGTTGAAGTATGACCGATAATTTTTACTCAAAGACAAAAGTTTAATTTTGACTGAATTTTTTTCTCAACTGTAATCGGTTGCACTGTGGAATGAACGGTTGCAATGCAAAATTTTCAAGCAGATATTTTAATTTATATTTCTGTTGCATCGCCATATTTTCGAAATGCTGATAAAACTCATTAACATATTTTGAATTCGCTTTATTAATAGACATAAAATTACCTATGTTAATTTTCTTAAAAGTTTCTGGAAAGAAACATATTAAAAATATTTAAACTTAAGCTTTAGCATTCATTTTAAAGACTGACTACTAAGCTAAGGTTGCCTTACTTCTCAATTGATTGAAATATAAGGATATAATTGCAACACACTGCGTTGGTAATAAAGCCATATAGACTTATTCCAGAATGAATTGATTAATAATGACATTTTGGCTTATTACTTGTGACTTTATGGCAGTGAATCGACGAAAATCGGCACATTGTGCCAATAGTGTGATCCAGACTTTAGACTCTAGGATATTTTCTTTGAAAAAAAAAATCAAAAATTTTAATTAAAAACTTTTGCTTCTTATCAATTTACATACATACATATGTATGCATGTTGGCAACTTTAAGCCTGCTGCAGGCATGTATGAGAAATATATGTAAGACCTGGAATTAAGTTGCACATCCGATCGTATAGATTTCATTTTATAGAATTTACATTTCATTACCGTTAAGCCTTAAGGCTGGTAATGCCTTTTGCGGATTTCCATTGAACATATATGTATATACATATATATTTAAATATTTTGTATATTTATTTTTGTGCTGCTGTTAATATTCATCTCATTCTTTGGCAGTCATTTAATAAGTTTGTATGTACAATGGATTTTGCAATGGGATTGGTTTTGTATAACACGTTCACCAATAAAAGTGTTAAAAAAGAGAAAACAAGCCCGAAGCAGCCAGCCAAGCCAGCCAGCATGCTTTTACTTGCAATTGCAGCTGTGTTATTGTGGGTATTTGTGGCTTTTACATTAATTCCTGGTAATTTTTTCTTTTTGTTTCTCTTAAGCTTTAAATATTTATTACCAACTTATATGCTATTGAAACAGCAACAAACAAACATCATCATGAGCAGCAACAACAACAGCAAAAGCAACACCATCATCTCTGGCTTGTCATTGATGGCTTTTGCGATGAAATCGCCTCCAAAAAGCGAACATTTTTAAAACGAAATGTTTTTCTTCTTTTGTTTTTTTTTTTTTTTTTTTTTTTTTGTAATTTGTAGTTTATGTCCTGTATATTTTAAGTTTCAGATTTTGTAACACGAGTCCCTGCGGCCAATTTCTGTAATTTATGTATTTTATTTCCATACCATTAATGTTCTTTATATGATTTCTTTGCTTGTTTTGTTCGAGTGGTTGCAACATGAATTTAAGAATACATATAAATTATTTAGTATATGCTAAAAACAACTGTTTTGTTAAAATAGTAAAATTCCTTTTTTAATCTTGAACATTTTAAATTAAGTTAAGTTAAAAAATATTTGATACATATTTATTATTTTATTTTAACTGTAATGACTAATTTGGGGAAATTGCCACACGTTAGGTGGAGCAAATGTATTTCTTGTCTTCTCTAAAAAAAAATTACATTGATGTACAAAAAAAAACTAGGTTTTACTGGTTTTAAAACAGATTAAGAAATCAACTTCCCGAAACGAAAATTACCACGGAAGAAATCTATCCCAAATTAAATTATCCGGTTCCGAATCGGATCAAAATATCCGCTGTTATGTCTCTTTCTAGTTTAAAAAAATCTTATAATATTATTTTAGGTATTCAGTAAAATATTTTTTATTTAAAAGACATTGAAATTGATTATTGAGGGGTTTAGCTGGATGCTATGCGCATTTCATTGCTACTAATGCAGATCATCAAAGAACCTTTACCCAAAAATTTTCTTAGAACAGCTAGAGTTATTATGTTAAACTTTTATTAAAACAAATGAAAAGCTCAACAAATAACAAGTCTGAAACAATAAATCAATAATCAACAAATTTTTAGGGTTCCGTACACCGTCACACGGTATTTTCTCAAGAACCGTAAGAGCTACGGATCTGAAATTTGGACAGAGTATGTAGAACCTTGGCCACAATAACAACAAATACATGAGAATTAAAAATTAAAGGGTGCTCCAAAACGAGCGACGAAAAATTTTAAAATCTCATGTAATTTACATACAATTGTATATTGACACTTGAAATTTGTAAAATTAGTGTATTTTTATATAGACTACAACAATAAACATTAAAATATTAAAAAATTTAAATTAAAGGGTGGTCCATCAGTTAATGCAATTTTTACTATGTAATTTTGACAACTTGCTATATCTTGGAAACCGTAAAAGGTAAACTCTTGAAATTTTCAAAAACGGTAAAACTAAAAAATCCGAAAATTATAAGATCGTCAAACCGAAAAAAAATTGCCAAAACCTGAAAAAAATTGCCAAAAATTTAAAAAAAAATCGCCAAATCGAAAAAAATTTACAAAATTAAAAAACAATTCTAGTACTAAAATAAATCGCCAAATTCGAAAAAATCGTTTAAATGAAAAAAAAAAATCGCCAATATGAAAAAACGCCAAAAACCGAAAAAAATCGCCAAAACGCGAAAAAATGCGCCAAAACCAAAATAATTGTTTATGAGAAAAAAAACGCCAAAATGAAAAAAATCGCCATATTTAAAAAAAATTGCCGAATCGAAAAAAATCGCCATAATTTAAAATAAACGCCAAAAACCGAAAAAAATCCTCAAAACGAAAAAGAGTGCCAAAACTAAAAAAATTGCCAAAACCAAAAAAAGTCACCTATATGAAAAAAACCCCAAAATTAAAAAAAAATCGCCAAAATAAAAAAATCGCCAAAATAAAAAAAAAACGCCAAAATAATAAAAATCGCCAAAATTAAAAAAAAAAACTTCAAAAACCAAAAAAAAATCGCCAAAACGTGAAAAAAAGTGCCAAAATTCAGAAAGCGCCAATAAATTCCCAAACTAAAAAAAAACGCTTAAAGCCGAAAAAACCCAAAAACGAAAAAAATGCCAAAACTATAGTTTAAATTGTTCGTATTGAATTACATATCGTGCCCGGGTCAAACTCGCACTTCACTGAATTTATTTATATTCTTATTTTACTACATTGGCTGATTTTGTTTAAGCTCTTATTGTAGTTGTTAAGAATATGTAAAGAAAATAATTTTAAATAACAATAACAACAACAGCTATTCAAAAATAGAGTGTTGCCACACAAGTATTTTTTGATCCGGGTGCACTGAGGTTAATAATTATAATTAGTGTTTTTCTTTTGTGAATTGTTACAATTTAAGTTTAACATTTATTGTCGCACTAATAAGCAAGAATTATTATTTAAAAAAAAATGTACGTTAAATAGCTGATGTTAATTACAATCTCTACCGAAGTAGATCGACTAGCGTGCTAATGAAGTGCGTGGCTGAACAGAAAAATATCGGTATTTCCCCAGTTAATAAAGTAAAAAATTGGTTCAAAAATTTTATTTTCGATATGAGCAATAGTTGAATATTTTGTTCTGCACTCCGGACTTAATAAATATTTAACATTCACCCATACTCCAATTGTCAACATAGACGACAATCCAACACAATATAAATAAATTGGGGTTTTGAGATGTTCAAAAACCGTGCTACTCTTTAATAACCCTAAAATAGTCTTAGTATTGTACCTTCATACCAAGTTAACTAACTTGTTTTATATTTTCCCGTTTTTAATAATCTTTGATGTTGCAAAAACGTTTAGTGCCTCAATTTCAACGTTACGCAAATGGTATATATCGCGGTATTATGTAAACGGTATATTCCTTCAGAATTTTTTTGATTTGCGGTCAGCAGAAAGGAATGGTTTCAGTGAAATAAAATGAAAACTTCCTTTAATTTATTTTATGGTTATATCTTTTTTTTAGCGAAAAATTTTATTGAGACATTTTTAGATTTAATTGAACCGTAGTGAATTTTAATCAAAACTAATTTCTTAATCGGTCTTAAATTCAATCATTTCAATTCTTATTGAATGAAATATTTTTGCTAATTTATTTGAGTTTCTTAAGAAGAGAATAAAATTTAAACTTGACTTCTTTTCTTCTTTAGAAAGCAAAATTAGCTGTTAAAAAAATTAACTGTTTTAAAGGAGAAAAAAACTCGTTGAAATTCTCACAAAAACAATTTTTGAAATTTGGTTTTTGTTTTAGTGAAAATTTTTCGTCTTCGGCGTCTTTTCCAGAATAGCAATCAATAATTTTGTGTTTATTATTATTTGTGTTATTAAAAAGGGACTTTTTTTTAATAAAACTCAATGCTAAGCGTTTACTTATATTTTATGTATACTGTTTTTGTAATTTAAATTTTTTTTAACAAGAAATTTGTTAACGCTTTGCACTACATTTTACAATTTAAGCCCTAAGGGCCTTGCAATTTATGCTATACAGTTGCTCCTGAAAAGGCAGTTTATTATTTAAAAAATTTAATAACTGATTTCATTAAATCGATAAGTCGATCAATACTCAAAAATTTTAAATAGAAACAATTTTTTAAAAAATACAGATGTCTTCCCACTTTAAAATATTTTTCACTACTCTATTCGCATTTAAAAAATTTTTGAGAACTAAAGTTAATAATTTTTACAGTGTACACATAATTTTTTTGAAAGCTTATCACTTTCTTTGTTGTTGTTTTGTTTAAGCCAAAGCTCTTCCATCTTCACATCGGATATTAAAACACAAAGTTAAAGTCTATTTTCTTATTTAAAATCCTAAAAGTAATTACAATAAAGCTTAAAAGAATTTTTTGGCTCTAAAATTTATGTATGTGCTATTTACGTAACTGATAAGCTCTTGCCTACATCCCATGGTCTTATTATATACATACATACAAACAATTTTTTCTTTCTTTCTTTGAGGTGATTATTTTATTTTAATTACTTTTCTAAAGCATATCCTAAGACATCCATTGTGTACGTTGTAGGATAAGTAAGTTTAAATTTGTTTACCTTTTTACATTTTTGAATTTGAAATTTTAATTTTGGTCTATAAGCTGGTTAATTAGTTTCTGTTAAATGAATACAAAATGAGAATTACGTCTGCTTTAGTGCTTACAAAATCATGCAAGAGAAAAAGTGAATATAAAGGTATTAATATATTTTAATTGTTTATTTAATTTTATTTTGGTTTGTTTCTAGTAACTACTTAATGTATAATTAATATAGAGTTAATGATAATAAAGAACTGAAAGTGCATAGAATTAAGTAAGAGTTCATAGTTTGTACAGTTTTACGTAAACATTTTTGTCCGATTTACAATGAATTGTGCAGAGTTGGCAGATGATTTCGAGTTAGAGTCCATAATTTTGTCTACCCCTTTCTCACGAAAGCATTTAGTGTTCAACGACTTATGCAAACACATGTTTTAGACTAGGCAGTTTTTCTCGAAGCAATTCTGAGTTTGTGGAAGAGAGGGGAAAGAAGAAAGAAGAGGGGTACTGACTTGCTTGTACAGAAAAGTTACTTCAATTCTCTTTTGTTATTTCATTCGCCGCATTAAAATAATAGAAAAATTGAACAAGAAACCGTCCGTGTGTAAACAATCGAGCAATTTTAAAAGAAAATTCAAGAGAACTGCTTCAAGAAAAACTGCCAAGTCTAAAACTTGAAAAATGATAAAATTATTTTTTATCAAAGTTGGTGAAATGTTTTGGCATTGTTACACGCGGTTCGCTCTTTTAATATTCGCCAGCAGTATGAATCGATAACTACCGCCAATATTTTCTCAAAATTAAATGTTTAGTGTTATAATTTATTAAATAAAATTTTCAATAAAACTGTTTACAAATCTAAAAATTATGAGAGCATTAGGTTTGTTCATTTACTAAAAATTGTTACGAATTTGTAAAAATTGTTAGTGGAAAGTGTTCACTAAGTCAAAAAGTTTACAAGTAGAGAGCATCCAGAGAGAGAAGAAATTGAGAGACAAAAGGATTCTTACAAATTATTACTAGTAACATTTTTAATTGCAAGAATTATCCAAATAGCTGTTCTGTGTTTTGTTTACAAATTAATTATTTGAAAAATATCTGAAAGAGGAAAACTGAAAAATGTGCATTTCTTTATTCAGAAAATATGTATACGTATGAAAAAACCAAAATTTTTTTCTTAATTTATTGTTTTTCTTTCATTAAGCCACATAAATTAAATTTCATTGAAAAAAAATTTTGTTGGTTTGATCAGAAACTGAAAGTCGCATTTTTGTATTTTTTAATAGAATAAAATTCAAATATTATGAAAAATGCATAAAAATTTTAAATAATACATGAAACTGTGTAGAGTGTTTTATATAAAATGTAAATTTAAAAAAAAAAATTCATTATAAAATATTTTCAAACACATCAGGAAAAGTACAATCAATCATGATTCCCGCTCATGGCTTTGATAAGAATAAATTTGTTTGCAGGTTTTTGCAAGTAAAGCGTTTATTTACTTTTAAGTATTTCAAGGAGTAATTTTGTAAATTTCTTCTTTACTCTTTCGTTGCTAGTTTCTGCCTGAAAAGTATATGAACCGACCTATTATTTCATTTTAATTAACGATTTTTTAGTTCAATAGCAAAGTTAGGTTGGTAAAATTACATTTTACAGGGCAGACTTAAGCCAGATTTAGTTTTTGCTTTCTGTTCTGTTACGAATCAGCTGACTCTTCTTTGTTTATAGAAATCTAATATAAATCGATAGTTTTTCTGTTTCATTCTGTTCTGTTTCGGAACTTGCTTACGCAACACGTTTTCGTATATCTTGGTACAGACACTGCAACCTACAACGCAACCGTCAATGTAAACCATAAACATCAAAACATTTTGATATTTTCGAAACTTTGAATGCAACTTCGAACGCAATCATAAACAAGACTATAGACTATGCGACCGACAATGCAATCTGCCTGGTTGCATAAACACGTTGTTAAGTTTGTAACTACCATAAGTGTTTAGAAATGAATTGTGATTGTGCTTTAAGAATTAAAAAAAAATAATTTTTAAAAGAAAAAAATAAAATTATATTATAACTTAACAATGGACCAGGCAAAACTCATCGTTTTAGTGCAAAACTGCAACCCTTCTGGTAAGAAACAGCTGATAAGTTACTGCAGAAAAAGTAAGTACTCAACTTTAGAAGCAGAACGGCACAGCACAAAACAGCAAGAGAAAGTAAAGTTTAATGCAACCTGCAATGTATAAATAAAAAAAGATAAAAATACAGAAACTAACTATTACATCACAATAACAACTTGTCTGGTCTAGTAGAACCTAAGTAAGTTACGAGCTGTATAAAGCTTTTAAACACCCATTTATGGTATCTTTTACCCTTCAGTAGCTCCTTTCCTGGTTCAGCCGTGTACTGCAGGCCTAAGGATTAAACAAAAAATTTAATGAAAATCATATAAGAAAGCAATTTGTCTTGAAATCTTCTAAATATCTGCGTCTATTTGGAATATTATTTAAATTTAAAAGAAAGATAAATGAAATCAAAGGTAATGATTTAAAACGGCCTGCTTTAATTTTTTTGTCTTACTTACCGTGTGTCTATGCCTTTAATATAGACAAGAGAAATCACAAGCCATTTTAAAGCTTGCTTAATAAAGAATCAAATAATGTATAATATTTTCCAATAGCTGGCCCAAATGATCACGGTATACATAACAATATTGCAAAACCTGTTGGCTTAATTGTAATGAGAATAACTAACTGGTTTTAATATTTGTACATACAAGCAGTTCTTGACTTCTCTTGAAAGAAAAATGTTACGAAAACTTTTATCCAAAACTGTTAATTAACTGAATAATTTGAGAAATATTGCAAATAAATAATAACTTTCCCACTCTGACAATATGATTATGCAAGAAAAAAAAAATAATGTTGTATTGCTATACAACAATTTTATGGTGATTTTAACAAACAGCTTAAGAATAACTAAGCGAAGTAATAGATGAAAAGGCAACAAATATATACAAAGGCTACGCAAACTAAGTCAAAATTGTTTAAGGCAACTTACTCGTACCTTCAAGGCAAATAATGAATAAGAACGACAATAAGTATAGCAGCTAAGCAAAAGAAATTTTCCTAATGCTAAGAACCCAAATAAATCCGTTAACAAACGAAACATTGACCGAAAGTACATAATAAAAATAGCGTAGCGGCGCTCTTCCGCTTATCGCACTAAAATACTCAAACATGTTGTTATTTTTATTACTTAGAAAGTAAGTTTTCAAAATAATCCCAACATTAGCAACACAATCAAAAGTATTACCAAGAAAATGTGTTGAAATGTAATGATGGCATCAACCAATGCCCGTCTGTCGCCGCCACACTAAGAAATGCTGGTCTGCTGTTTCCCAAATGCTAAGAGTCTTAAAGTTTTTTTTTTTGCATTGTTTCTTGTGGATTTATAATTGTGGCTTGAAAATAGAAAAATATTAACAAGTAAACAGAGATGGGCAGTTTATGTGTGTGGGTCACGCATAATTATGAGAGCCAAAATGAACATAACTTTGAATAACATGAATAAGCTTGATTGAGCTAATTGAAAAATAAAAAATTAAGAGTGCTATATTCGGCTGTGCCGAATCTTATATACCCTTTACCAAAGTGCGTTTATGTAGCATAGAGATACATACATAATCACAGAGATATATAGGTACATATTTATTTTGTGAACAAATTAATAATTTTTGCTCTAGTGCAATTTTTATTAAGTGACCTTTCGTTATTTTTCGATTAAATATGTTTTTTTTTTTTTGATATTTGCAGTAAGTTGAATATCGATGCCTTACTTTCTAAAAAAATACAAGTTTTCAGGAGAGCTAACAAGAAACGGTTCATCTCTTTATACTTCGGTGTTTGGATAAAAGTTCGTATGCAATTATTAAGGAATTGAATACATCTATCTATATTAGTAGTAAGTTTAATTATGAAACGCAATTATTAAGATACTAGTTTGGTACATTAAGAGTAATTTTAATTCTTGATACTTGATGAATAAGTTACTCGTTTGTTACACTTATAGGTAAACAAACAAACAATGCCGTTATATCAACACGATCCAATGAAAATAATATTTAATATCCCACTTGACATGAGATTCGATCTAATGTTCGCTAAAGCTTCGAACTTCGAAAATAGTTTTAGTTTTGTACCTCCATACCAAGTAAACTATGCAACTTGTTTTATTTAGTAATCTTTGATTTTGTAAAATTGTTAGTTTCCTTAATTTAAACATGCCGTTGGAAAAGGTATATATAGTGGTATTATGTAAACGTTTATTCCTACAGAATTTTTTCGAATTTGTTCAGCAAAAAGGAACGGTTTCAGGAAAATGAAACGGAATATGTTCTTTTTATTACCATCTTCTTTTACTAAAAATAAATTCAGTAAAGTGCGACTCTGACTTCCGCACGAAGGGTTCCGTAGTAATACTGTACGAACCTTAGCCTATATAAAATATAATATAGGAATTTTTTTCGCTTTTGGGGTTTTTTCGATTTTAAGCGTTTTTTAATAGGGTTTTTTAGTTTTGCCATTTTCTTGCGTTGTTTTTTAATTTGGTGCTTTTTCAGTTTTGGTGCTTCTTTCGATTTTGAGCGATTTTTTTAGGTTCTTGGCATTTTTATTAATTGGGCGATATTCTTTAGTTTTGATGCTTTTTTCTCGTTTTAGCGATTTTTTTAAGTTTTTGACGTTTTTTTTATTTTTGCGGTTTTTGGACATTTTGGTTTTTTCATTTTAGTAATTTATTTAAGTGCTAGATTTTTTTTTCCAATTTAATGCTTTTTTTCGTTTTCGTGATTTTTTTCGGGTTTTTGTGCTTTCTTTAGTTTTGGTGCTTTTTTGTCGGTTTTAGGTTTTTGGCATTATTTTTAATTTGGTGCTCTTCTTAGTTTTGCTTTTTTTCACGGTTTAGCAATTTTTTTAAATATTTAACACAATTTTTAATTTGGTGCTTTTTTTTAATATTGGCGATTTTTTTATTTTGGAGATTTTTTATTTTGGCATTTTTTTAATTTTGGTGATTCTTTTTTCATATAGGCAAATTTCTTTTTGGGTTTTGGCGATTTTTTCGGTTTTTGGAGTTTTTATTTCATTGTGGCAATTTCTTTTAGTTTTGACACTTTTTTCTCGTTTTGGCGATTTTTTCGGTTTTTGGCGTTTTTTTAATTTTGGCGACTTTTTTCTTTTGGAAATTTGTTTGATTTTGACAATTTTTTCATTTATGGCAATTTTTTTAGTTTTTGCCGATTTTTTTTCATATAGGCAATTTTTTTTGTTATGGCGATTTTTTCGGTTTTTGGCGTTTTTATTTCTTTTTGGCAATTTTTATAGTTTTGACACTTTTTTCTCGTTTTGGCGATTTTTTTCGGTTTTTGGCGTTTTTTTTATTTTGGCAATTTTTTTTCATATATGCAATGTTTTTTTTTGTTTTGGAGATTTTTTTCAGGTTTTGGCGTTTTTTTAGTTTTGGCAATTTTTTTTTCATTTAGGCGATTTTTTTCATAGAGGCAATTTTTTTGTGTTTTGGCGATTTTTTTCGGTTTTTGTCGTTTTTTTTTTAATTTTGGCGATTTATTTTCGTTATGGCGATTTTTTAAATTTAGGCGATTCGTATTAATTTAGGCGATTTTTTTTCCTTTTTTGGCGATTTTTGTTCATATAAGCATTTTTGTTTGTTTTGGCGATTTTTGCGGATTTTTTTCATGTGGGAATTTTTTTTGTTTTGGCACTTTTTTCTCGTTTTGGCGATTTTTTTCGGTTTTTTTCACATAGGCAATTTTTTTTTGTTTTAGCGATTTGTTTCAGTGTTTGGCGTTTTTTTAATTTTGGCGTTTTATTGTCGTTTTGGCGATTTTTTTTATTTTGGCGATTTTTTTTCATTTAGGCGATTTTTTTTTTAATTTTTGGCGATTTTTGTTCATATAAGCATTTTTTTTTTGTTTTGGCGATTTTTGCGGTTTTTGGCGTTTTTTTGTCATTGTGGAAATTTATTTTTAGTTTTGACACGTTTTTCTCGTTTTGGCGATTTTTTCGGTTTTTTGGCGTTTTTTTTAATTTTAGCGTTTTTTTTTCATTTTGGCGATTTTTTTCGTTTTGGCGATTTTTATTTTAATTTTTGGCGATTTTAAAATTTTTGGGCGATTTTAAAAGTTTTGGAATTTTACCGTTTTTGAAAATTTGAACAGTTTAGCTCTTATGGTTTCTAAGATATAGCAATTTGTTAAAATTACATAGTCAAATATGCATTAACTGATGGACCACCCTTTAATTTAAATTTTTTTAACTTCAGTGTTAATTGTTGTAGCATATATAAAAATACACTAATTTTACAAAATTCAAGTGTCAATATGCATATGTACACACATACATACAATTGTATGTATATTACATGGGATTTTAAAAGTTTTCGTCACTCATTTTGGAACACCCTTTAATTTTTAGCTTTTATATATTTGTTGTTGTAGCGACCAAAGTTCTACATACACTGACCAAATTTCAAACCCGTAGCTTTTACCGTTCCTGAGAAAATAGCCTTCTTCCTAAAACATGAAATATGTTTAATTATTAGAAAAAAAGTTAAAGTTTTCCAACCCTGGAAACGTTTTTTTAATTTGTTTAATTTTTATTCGGCTGAAATATTTTCTCATACATTTTAGCGAATGCAAATAGCAAAAGTAATTTGCGGTAATTTGCGAATGCTTATGCGAACAATTGTTACAACTCCAGTTCTAACACTTAATAATCGTATACTTAATGTAGAATAAATAATATTATGTATACGCATGTATCAACTTCCCAGTAAAAATTGTTAAGCGGCCCACACACTTGCAATATACCTGTGCAATTTTTCGTATAGTACAATAATATCGCCAATGTGTATGTTATATTCGAAGGTTGCACCATATATTGGCAAATATCAAAAGACTTTTGATTTTTATTGTGCAATCAATACAATTACGCAATGTTGTGGCAATATTGTTCCATGTTGTTTACTCTTTCACTGCCAGGAAAATTGGGCAATATTTTCTTTGGAAATATTGTACCATTTATTGCATAGTATAGTTCAAAACGACAATGATATATACAACGGCATATATGCAATAATATTATATAATGCATAGGCCGCTTTACATCTCTAGTTCTAACGCTTAATAAGCGTATACTTAATGTTTTACAAATAACATTATTTACACGCATGTATCAACATCTCAGTAAAACTTGTTAGAAGTCATTCTTCAGGTACTACACAGAGAGAACAGATTGATTAAAAATCTGTTGGATCAACAAATATTTATTTATGTATTCCAATGTTCCATATTTGCTATCAATTATCAATCAAATGAACGATTTTTTCATATTTATTAATAAAAAACCATAATTACAATACAAATAATATTGCCACAATATTTTATTAGTAATAACAATTGATTGCGTTCATTTATTCACAACTGAATAAAATATAATTTAGAAAGTAAAGTGGCTGAATATTGGCTTTTGAAATTAAAAAAAAAAATATTCTTGTAAACAATATTTAATTTGAAACCAAAAATTCGGTTATTTTAACTAACTAATCATTTGCCACCGTACTGAAACTGTATTGTAATGTAGAGGAAAAGAAAATAAAGTACAATATTGATATTCCTAACCGAATAAAATGTTAACCCATGAAATTTTTTATTCTAGATCCATTTGTGGAAAAATTTGTGGAATGTAATAAACAAAAAATCAAAATTAAATAGAAATGTCATAGTATAAAACAAAAAAATATCCTTTGAAGAATAAATACACAAAATCCTGATATACATATGTGTATAACAAAAAAGGCAAGGAGATTATTACATATGTTAATCGCAAAATATTGTGTTAAAAGTGCTATTTTGAAATGAAATTATTTGTGCAAATAATTTGTGGTTTCTTGATAAGAAAATGTATCTGTGTAATAAAGCCGAATAACGGCAAGGGATGTTACATTGCACCACGTGGATCAAAAATTTGCACATTTCACTTCAGAATATAAGCAAAAAATTTAGAATAATTTGGGATAAATATAATGATGTACTTACTATATCATTCTGCACATATTTGCTTAATTCACAACAATTTGAATCGTGTATTTGTGTATCAAATACACTTTTTGTTTTTTTAATTGTGAACACCCTCTGTGTAGTGTATTGATGTATTTTGTATTTTTAATGAAAAAAGAAGAACAAGCTACACACAAATTCTCTCAGAGAGCCTCTCTCTGAATACAATATTTTAAAAACATATCAAATAAAAGTGTAATTGTGTATTTAATTTTTATATGAAAATTTCATAAAACAAATGTTACACTCTTGTATTTGATATGATAATACAATCGATACAGAGATACAAGAGTTTTTGTGAACTAAGCAATTGTTCTTATGTACATATGTATGTATGTTTATACATATGTATGTATGTATGCACGTATCTTCATATATATATATGCGCAATGCGCTCTAATGATTCCTTTCGAAATACCAATTATAATGGTTGTATCAATTAATTATTCCTATATATTTTTTGTTGCAATAACCATTCCACTCTAAAAATTCACATATCGCTATTGAAAAATCGCTGCTTACAAAATCTTTTATTCATTCATTGCAGCCGAATTGTGAGTTAGTTGTTGGAACCAACAAAATTCGATTGGCTACAAATTCGGTTATCACAACAAACCTGTTTTCTCTGTGTAAACAATCAATCCTTCCAAAAAGTCGATACTTTAAATGACCAGATAATAAGCGAAAAATCAAGTCAAAATGTACACACATAAGTTAATATATATAAGTACAAGCTGAGCGCGGCAAACTTTGTTTTACGCCTCCACTTGAATACCAGTGAAAAAAAAATGGAAGTCATTCTAGTAGAACTACATTTTCATTGCTTCCAAAAAATCGATATTTATAATTTGCCGAGAGTGAGCAAAAAAACAATGTAGAAACTTATTTTAGTCATACAAAACCTTGTAACTCCTCCATAGTGTTAGAAAATACTCACCAGAATTTAAAAAAAAATTATTTTTTTAAAGAAATTTATGAATTATTTTTAGTCTAAAATTTAAAAGTTTTTTGCTTAAATTTACATGAAAACACTGTTTCGGACTTAAGTTCGTATAAAAGGAAACGAATTGTTAAAATAGGCAACTATTTACCATTTTTCCTAGATGAAAATAATATCATAGAACACAAAAAAGGGATTTTTTCTTAATATCGCTTCCAATTCAGTGACCAGGCATCGAAAAAGAGAACTTCTTGCAATGACAACCCTATGTAAAAATCATTAGATCGGATCGAAATTTTTACTACTTCCAGATCGCCAACTCTACATTTTCATGACTTTTTTGGAGTCTCTTTTTTTGCCGGGTACATACACAAAAATTCATCCAAGTCGATCCAGTTGTTTAGTTGCAGCATGGATAAATTACCTAGAAACCGACTACAGCGCCATTTGATGGACTCATTTATAAATCTAAGCCATTCAGGGTGCCACCCAATCGCATAAAAAAAATAAGTCTAATCGGTCCAGACGTTTAGGAGGATTTCAGTGACATACACACGTACAGTAGAATTTTATATATAAAGATATTTTGTAGTATTAGTTTTAAGTATATTTTTAATTTAAAAGAAGGTGACTTCAACGTCTTGAGTCCACTGAGAGTTTGTACAAAGGTTTTTAGATTCTAATTAGTGCCCACTTACACTAATCTATTCTTCATTATGACTGAGCATGATCGTGACTGATAAAGTATTCGCTGTACCAACTCTGATACGAATTAAAGCACGCAGTGCTAGTGAATCAAGTTGCCAAGTTTTAAGGCTTTATTTGCTGCCAAGTTGTTTTATATTGTAAGTTATGGTTTTTCTTTGTACTGGCTTCTTGGGTTTTGTAGTGGTTCACCCAATGGCTGTTAGTTTTTGCGAAAATTACAACAATAAAGAGCCAGAATTTAAGGCCAAGACAATGCGTGTTATATAAATAGACAAATATCAAAAGAATTATAAGACCTCAAAATAAATGAAAGGACAAATTTTAATAATTATTTTATTGGAGTTATAATTTTGGTGTGTTGCAATTAACTGACAGCTTCTTTTGAATTATTTACTGAAATATTATGTATGTATATAAGATAGCAATGTGATTTTTAAATTGAAATTTATATTGTATTTTTTAACCACATAGGGCATTTTTAAAGAATTTTAACTGGTCTTCCTAGGATTCAAAAAATATACAAAACAGTTCAGATATATTTAAAAAAAGTTAAGCCTTCTTTTTCTAACTTTAAATTAGCCACCCAGCAGACCTAAATTTATTTATTTTTATTTCCTTCTTAACATAATATTTTTATTCTTAAACAAAAAATTTCTAAGAATTTGCTCAAAGATGTTTTTATGAATAAACATTAGCATGCACCATAAAAAAAATATTTTTTGATTTTTTTTTAAAGAACTGTTACAATTTAATTTAAGTTTAAAGTTTGCACTAATAATGCCAAAATTTTATTTTAGTTATTCAGCAAAATATTTTTCATTAAAAATACACTGAAATTGATTATTGAGGGGCTAAGCTGGATCCTATGCATATTTTACTAATGCTAATGCAGTTTTTCAGGACAATTGTATCCGAACATTTCTTAGAACAATTAGGGATATTATGTAAAACTTTCATTTAAACAAATTAGAAGTTGAACAAATAACAAAGTTGAAATAAGAACTCAATTTTAGAGCAAACAGCAACAAGAGATATTTCCTTAATTTTTTTTTAACAAATTCAGTAAAGCGCAACCTTGACTCGTGCACGAAGGATTCCGTACAAACACTAGATATGTAATATTACACGAACTTTAGCCTATATAAAATATAGGTTTGGATTTTTATTTTCGTTTTAAACTCTTTTCTAATTTTGCTTTTTTTTTGTTTTGGCGTTTTCCGTTTTTGGCATTTTATTATTTGGGTGATTTTCTTAATTTTGACGATTCATTTTAATTTTAGAAATTTATTTTTAATATTACGTTTTTTTTTGTTTTTAGCGATTTTATAATTTTTGGATGTTTTAGTTTTACCATTTATGAAAATTTCAAGAGTTTGCCTCTTACGGTTTCCAAAATACAGAAAGTTGTCAAAATTCCATAGTCAAAATAACATTAACTGATAGAACACCCATTAATTTAAATTTTTTAATTTTTATTTATAAATAAATTTTATGATGTAAGTCCGGTCATAAAAAGAAGTAAAATGTATGTGTTTTAATTGAATAATTTAAAAGTAACATGCGACTCGTCTAAAAAATTTGTATAACGTCCACATTGGAAAACACGTGGTTAATATGTCGTCCCAACACTAAAAAAAATTAAATAAAACTTTTGAAAATGTTCTAAATTTGAATAAAAAAAGTTGTCGTATGGCTTTAAAGCTGTTTTTTACTTGAAACCAGAAAAATATTTACTAAATTTCTAGTTCATTAATGAACTAGTTTAAAGTAATTATATTTTTATATTTGAGTAACAATTTTCTAAAATTAAGTAAAATTTTCCCATAAAATTCGGTGCTTTGCAAGAAATTTTTTCATCTTTGATCTCAAATTTAGTAAGTTTTTCAAAGTTTTTTATGTCTTTAATTCTGGTACTTCTTTTTATTTTTCATTAAATTCTATACCACTGGTATGTTTTTTTGTTATACCTTCATATTATATTCTGAATTAATTCACCATACATACATTTATATTTCTTGAGAGGAGACAAGTATTGAACCAGCACTTTAATCAAATTTTTGAGTTTTAAAATTTAATTTTATTTTCAATCAAATATTCCTCCAAAATATATAAAAATTTTTGCTTAATACAAACAAAATATGTATTCTATAATTTAAAGAAAAAGTACTTAAGACTGGTCAATATTTTTCTAAAATTTAGAATAGCCTTTTATATCTTTCAATTAAGTCAAATTTGATGAACTAATCAGGAGTAAGTCATTTCCTAAAATTAATTTTTTGATTTAAAACGAGATTGACTAGTTCTAAGGATACAATTTCCCTAAACTTTTAAACCATTTGCCAATTTTTGGTAAGTACTACCTTTGAGCCAGTAAACTTGTCCTTGAATGTGAAAATTTTTGTGGGTTTTTTTTGAACTATTTTTAAGGATATGAACTTTTTAATTTTTCCTCATACTAACAGCCTGTTTTTGTAACATAAGTTTTTTTATATTGTACGTCAAATAACGAATGAATTGAACTTTTGGTTTTTGTACATTTTATTTTGAGTAAAACTAATAAGCTTTTAGCTTTCGTTTGAAAAATTGGCTTACGTATGTACGACACAAACAAAATGAAAATTAAATTAAATTAAACAATCAGGAAAAATTGAACGTGTTCGTGAATTTTTTGAATTTTTACAATTAAAATGTAAAATAATTGATGTTTTTACCAAGAAAATTTAAATATTTTTCAGCATAAAAAAACTAATCCTTGGCAATTTAAAGTGTTAGTCTAATCAAGTAAATTACCACCTCCGAAAGTTTTGATTTCGACATGTATGAAATACATTCCTTTCCGGCACAAAACTGGTAACCACCAGTTGCGAGGAATTTTTGGAATGTTGTCACTTTAATTATAGCGAGAACACTAGTGATTCTACTGTTTTGCTTCATTGCAGATTCTATTTTCTCCAGCAGTATTAGAAAAACTTCCTTGTTGGAAGTGGTATATAATTATTTCATTTATTGAACTTACTGTTCGTGTGGAAACTGTAGCAAATTTGCTGTGTCTCGCAATATTCTGCGTTATCTCGGTCGATATAAAAAAATCCAAGTGCAACGGATCAAATCATTGTTTTTTCAATAAACGCGTATTTTTTGTATACTTTAAACAAACAATTTTTGAAAACTTTACTTTTTATTTATTTTTACAATTGATTTTAAAGAAACTTTTAATTTTCTATGAAAAAAGCTCTAAGAATTACAACTAAATGAGCAATGGAAACACTGTTCTTAGACGTTTAATTACAAACAAAAAGAGCTTTTATTTTCAAACGAAAAAAGAAAATGAACTCAATTTCCAACTCGATCGTTTGCCTAATAATCGCTCGCCTTCTAACGTAAAACAGTTCGATGAACAGGCTGTAAGTAATTTTTAATAGATTTTTTTAAAAATTTACTTAACCTTAAAAAAAATTACCTAAACTTAGAATTTTTTTTTACTTAAATTTGGAAACTTTTCTTTCTTTATTAATAGTATATATCTTTTTTTTGGAGTGTACCATATCAAACTATGCAACGTTCAAATTTTTACTTTCCAGAAGAGCGCGAAGACTCGTCAGTTATAAGTTTAAGGTCGGCGTATTCCTAAAAGTGCTAAAGTTTAAATATTTCTTATTGAGGTATCTGCCATCCATGATAATTTTAGCATTTTGAAAAGGATATATCATATAAATTAGGGTACCAAAATAACAAAAGCAAAAGAAAATATTTTAAATAAAAACAAATTGCATTGCAAATATTTACAAATTACGTATTTTTAAGTCTTTTATAAATTAAATGTTTGATTATAAAACGGAATATAATTTAATTTTTCCTAATAACTCTTTTTTTCAAGTAATAGTTTTTATAAAAATTTCGCTGGAAAATTATAATTGGCCCCAAAAACGCTACTGGCAAACACACATGATACTTACTTATACACTTAATTGCTCATGTGTATGTATGCGTGATGAAAGAAAAAATCTCATTTAATCTTTATGCCGGAATTATGGTCTTGTTAAATGAATGCAGACCATGAATACAAAAAGCTATACAATTAGTAGGCTTAAGAGGATTCTACAGATACAAAATATTATTAATACTCTTTCATTCAAACATACATTAAACAAATGAGCAGAAAAATTTTATGCGTAAAGCAAAAGCAAGCATAAAAGTATATATGTATGCATGAATATAAAAATATAAATTGAATAAAGGACTATCACTCCTTATAATAACCAACTCACATGCACTCACACACATACATACAACCACATTTACAGTAAGACTGGACATTATAACAGCATATTTAATAATAACATTTTGAGCCGCCCTCTCGAACACTTAGTGGTGATGACCATTGCTATATTAATACAATGGAACCAAAGACGACAATATTAGTGTTGGTAGTAAATATTACGTAGCACAGATAGTTAAGAATGCAAACCAACAGGGAATTGGCAAACGGAAGGGGAGATATATTTTTGTAATAACAACATAACAAACAAATTACACAAATACTGCAGCATCTGAAGAATTGTGTTGTAGTGCTTATCACCACCAGCTTACCCACAATTGGTAACAATAGTGCATAAGTAAAAATTATAATCTGGCCTATTCTGCAAATCACAACATGCCAAATCACGTTGATTTCAAAAAACATATTAAAAGATAAATCATTGCTTTTGTAAATTGTAGAGCTTAAAGCGTTGGAACTAATCATTTAATATTATTTTATAAATAACACTAACTCTAAAAATAAAACTTCAGCTATTAATACTTCGATTTTGAAATGATGTGATTTGAAATTACCGTGATTTTCAGAACAGGCCCGTACTTTTCTCTACTACGGGAGTGAATCGTAAACCAACATATTTTTCTTTTACTTTTTATTTAAATATACTGTTGCCTTGTAAAAATTTACTTTATGATAGTTAAAATAAGCGAAAGGCTAAGGAGACAAAAGGGCGAACAGATAGACAAACAGACAGAAAAGCACACTTTACGAAAGAACGACAAGCATAATGAGTGGATGAAAATTTGTCTGTTTGTGTACAGATTTATTTGTATTGTATGTCACTGTTTACTTTTTCTTTAATGAATTTAATCGCGCATGATAAACAAAAACAGACGCAACAGAAATGTTGAAATATTTGTATGCGTAATATATAATAACAAATTCAATGAAAATAAAGCTATCAATACATACATACATACTTATGTATGTACATAAATATTTATGCGTATGTATAAACTACATATATATGCATTCAAGGACTTCTTTAACGAGGATAGTGTATGATATCCAAATTGGATAGTCTTCGTCCAGTCTTGTGTTGTCAAGCCTTGTCTTTTCCACTCTTGTCTTGTCCAGTTATCGCTTAATTATCTTCTATATAATTAAAAGGCAAACATGTTTTTTGTAATCCCTTTTACGCTGGTACTACAGCACCAATTTTAAAAAGATTTATATGGTTTTAAAGGTTTTTCGGTATAGTTGTGCACAATTTATATTATATTGAAATCGGTTTAGTATTTTGGGAGCTATAAGCATTTAAATTTGCTACTACTACATGCACACATATTACAAACGCATTTATTAGCTTACACGTAAATAAGAAAGAAAACATGAGATTGTGTGTTTTTTTGTAGTATTTCTCTTGATCTACTTTGTTTCTCTTATTTGCTATTGTATGAAAGCCATAACACATAAAGGAAGAGAGTTCAATAAAATGAATTAGCTTAGTTAAAGGGATTTCGTTTGTGTTTTTAATTTCATATATCATTTAATTATGCATATCTATGTAAGTATGTGGGTGGCTGTGTTTAAGTGAATGTCTTATGACGTTTAGATAAATTTTCTTTGAATTTTAATAAAATTATTTACATTTAGATTCTAGAATACATACGATTGTATCGTCCATTTGTATATCTAGTTACTATTCAAAAGAAATAGATTTAGTTTTATAAAGCAATTGTATATGCATTACCTAAGTGTTATTCGAAGTCGTTGCAAGTCATATTTATGCGCTTACATTAGTGACTTCCACAAGACCATTTATAAAACCTTTCAAGACATGAGAGATTTTTGAAATGCTGTATGACAGCGAAATATTCTAAAACAAACGCTAAACAACACTGTTGGCAAGACAAGCAAATGAAACAAATGCCTTGCCAACAGTGTTGTTTAGCAGAAACACTTGATATAAAATATTAAATCTTAACGGGCGTAAGTTCACCCATTTTGCTGCTTCATAATTCGGTAAAGTTTACACCGATTGCAAAAATTCTATTTCTGTGTGTGAGAGAATATTAATCCGATTGTAAAAAAGAGGGCGAATACACGCCCAAATTTTTGCTAATTTAATCTAATGATATTTGATTGCTTCGAAATATGTAAACCGTCTTTGGTTCTTGTATTTAAAGTTGAAAAATGGGCGGGTTTACGCCCATTAAAGTTTGTTATAATATTTCACGTGGATTTACTTAAATGATTTTTATGAAACTTACCACACACCTTGAGCTCTCATTCCACCATTTCAAAAAATGGGCGGAGTCAGGCCAATTCAAATTTAATATAATTATTTTAAGCAGTTCTACTATACCATGCTTACGAGACTTATAACGCACCCTGAACTCTAAAAAACACATAATATTGCATTTAAAAAATGGGCGGTGTCACTCCCATTAAAATTTAATTTTACATTTCATTTCTATCAGATCTTTGCATTGAAGTCGTTTTTTTTTTGGCAGAAAGAATTATTAACTATGATATTGTGTCGTTGCAAAGACCAAGGTCTGCTAAGTTTCATAGAGATCCAATAAGTAAAAGTACATCAAATCAAAAATAACCCACAAATTTTTTAACCAAATTCATTTTAAAAAATATTTTTTTTTAAATTAACATCCGGAAGTTTGTATACAATAATGATAATATCTGAAAGTAATATATTTGAGTTTCGAGATGATAAATTAATTTCATAAAAAAGCAAAGAACCTGACCAACCAACCAAGTTAAAGTGATCGTAAGTTTTTTGATAATATATGATGTTCAAAAATTTTGTTACTAGTTGATGTTCGTTTTAGTCTCTTAATTAAAATATTCTATTGTTAATGCTTCACTTTCTTTTATGTATACCGCTGTATAAGTTAAACATCTTATCCTATTGAATTGTTAGATTTGGATTTCAAGAAAGCCACAGACATATGAAATGGGACATGTCCGTTAATTGATATTATTTTCACTTACTAAAAGTTAATGAGAACTAAGTTACGAGTTTTTAACGTTTGATAATTGATTTATTTAATTATGCTAAAAGAATAAAAGGCAATTTAACTAAAGTTTTTTCTAATATATCGAGCATTGAGCGCAACATTATCGTAAGCGACAATAACTAAACTTTACAGGCGAATGTATGGATAAAATGTATGGAAAAAATTGGAAATATTTTAATGCAGTTTGTGATAATTTTATCCTGGAAAGTGAAAGGGAGCAAAAACCATTTTGTATTTTCATATTTGGCACTAGTTATGGCGCAAACGATAATTTTTTTTTCATTTTAAGGGAAGAATTTAAAAAAGTTTTTCGCTTACGCTTTTTGTGTTTTTTTAACCCCCGACTAAAAAAGGGGTTTTATAAGTTTTTAGTGTAATTATGTGTCTGTGTGTCTGTGTGCTTGTGTATCCGTGTATCTGTGTAACTGTCCGTGTCCACGTACAGATCAAACGGCTAGACCGATTTTGATTTAGTTTTTTTTTGTTTGAAAGATGACTTGATCGAAATTGTTCTTAGCTATGTTTTAAGATATATTCGGAAGTTTTTAAAATTTTTAATTTTTGTTATTATTTAATAGATAATAGTTTTTTTTTGTTTGAAAGATGACTTGATCGAAATTGTTCTTAGCTATGTTTTAAGATATATTCGGAAGTTTTTAAAATTTTTAATTTTTGTTATTATTTAATAGATAATTGGTACATTTCGAATTTTTTTTTAAATCTCATTACAATAAGGTTGTCAAAAGCAAAAACAACAATACTATTTTGGCAATAAATAGGTATTATAATAAACACTATTATTTAAATAATTTTAAGTATTTTATTAATAATTGTGTTAGGTATTTAATGGTTTTTATAAATATCAGAATCTTTTAATTTGTTGCGTGATTCCGCATTTATATTTTTATATTTCTCGTAAATATTTCATATGTCTTTTTTTGTTTTTAAATAATAATGACACGGTTAATGTTTGTTGGTGAGAAGATTTTAAAGCATCCAGGTAAATTTTGTACAAATTTGCCACATCACGTAGATCCTCCGATAAGTACAGTTTATTGCTTTTATTTCGATCCTAATCGGTTTGAACCGCTGGTAGTTTTTCTATAAAGTCACACACTAATCGCGTTTGTTTTTCACTGTATTTATTATGTACTTTCTTTTTTTTTTCTTTAATTTTATATTGATTCTTTTTTAATTCAGCAAATGTTCTTATGTATATCAGAAAGGCATTTGGAAAATTCCAAGCGTTACTAATAAAAATTTGGGTTTTCCTTTTTTCCAAGATACAGATTGGTTTACTTTTCCGACATAATTTTCTTCCTTTTACACCAATAACAAACCCTTCAATTAAATTATCTTCAGTGTAACAATCATCAGTGTCACTATAATTTACTAACTTTGGAATGGTCTTAAAAGTCTGAGGAGGCAGGCTTTTATTCTGAAGTTCACAATTAATAAATACATTAAGTACACAATTAAATAAGTATTTTATTCAAGTATCACCTTAGATAATTTGGGGTCCATACTTCAATAAATATATTTTGTTATATATAGATATTTCACTTTAAGTATCCGTTAACCGTATATAAGGAAAACGGTTATAAAAAACTAATGTATATTACATTTTTAAAACAAATATTTTCGCTTGATAGCCCCCATTGCCATTTGATATTATCGTATGTGTATTACTACCAAAAATTAGGAGATATGTCAAAAAATCAACAATCACTACACAGTGCAACTTTCTTTTTATGTAAATTCTTATTCACTTATAAAATCGTTAAAACTTCTGCTTTAGGTGAATATATTCATTAAAATTACTCGAATAAATAAAATATTCCAATAAATATGTGTCGCTTACGATAATTTTTATTATTTTTTTTAAACATCTACTTAAGATAAAATCTCACCCGCCGTATTTTTGAAACTATAAGCAATTTTGATATGTTGAGAATTTCGAATTTTGAGCTATGTCATCCAATCTTAATTTCTCAAATAAAAAAATTTTACCGGATGTCGATATAAAATATGTTTAATTATAAAATTAATTAATAAAAAAAATTAAAATTTTCTAGCCCTGCAACTATGTTACCTCTTTGATTTTGCTGACTTTCAATACCAATCTATTTCTTTCCAAAAAATATAAAATTTGTTAAAATTAAAAAAATAAAATATTATTTTCGGTAGTCACTTTTGTTTGGCAAAAATAAATAATTAAATTTTTCAAAACCTGAAACATTTTTTTTTGGATTTAAAAAACAACATGTTTCTTCCTAAAATATAAAACAGATTTGATTAATAAAAACAAAAATTTGTTCCAGCTTTTTACTTTTATAAACTAAGAAATTTATAAATTTTGCCACCCTGGAACCGTAATTTAATTTTTCCTGACCTTAAATATTAGAATATATATTTATAAAATATTTAACATTTAAGAAGTTTATTATTCGACATATTGTCATAATTATATTTTAATTTGAAATTTATTTACATGTGGTTTAGCTTGGTCTATATACGTATTTGTGACTGTTCAAAATTTGTGGTTGAAGTCTACTGATGATTTGGTTTAAGCGCCAATGAAATACGTATATAGACCAAGCTAAACCACAAGCAAATAAATTTCAAATTAAAATTTATAAAATATTTTTAACTAATAATATAATAAATAAAAAAATTAGTTTGGACTAGTTTGGACTAGCGTTCCATCGCTGTAACTGTTTTCTTTTTTCTATTTGGATTTTCAATACCAAGTTTTTTCGTTAATAACTATAAAATAATTTTAAAAATACAAACAAAATTCATTTTGAAATAGTTAATTTCGTATTTAAATTTTAAGGTTTTCCGCCCTGGAACTGTGGTATGGATTTAATTGATTTTCAATGCCAATGTAGTAAGAACCAATTCTAACATATCAGTCCAAGGCTGAAGTCTTTAGCTGTTCTGGGAGCTATGGAAAACTGATTTCAGGTGGACAAACGGAGAGAACAACGTTGCTAATTCGACTGTTTCCGTAATATGTATAATTTAAGCGGTCATATATTAAAAACTATTGTAAAAATTTAACATAAAATGAGAAAGCCGTATAATAGAGAAATGATTTTTAATAAAAAAAAAAAAAATTATAAAAATAAATCTGATATTTACTTAGATCTGCCCAAAAATTAAAGATTTCCCCATATATGGAAAAAAATTAAAGTGTGCTTGAAGTGTACGTTAAGACAAAATTTCCATACAAAAACCGGTTTAATGTACACTTGAACCATACGTTAATTTTTTTGCATATGGTGGGGGGGGTTCATGTATTTTTTTCTTTAGCTTTTAGTTTTTCTTTCGCCTAAACTACCTTGGCTTTAATAACCCCAGTGAAAAAAAATGGAAGTCATTCTAGTGGAACTACATTTTCATTGCTTCCAAAAAATTGATATTTTTAATTTGCCGAGAGAGAGAAAAAAACCATGTAGAAGCTTATTTTAGTCACACTAAACCTTGTAACTCCTCCATAGTGTTAGAAAATACTCACCAGAATTAAAAAAAATTATTTTTTTAAAGAAATTTATGAACTAATTTAAGTCTAAAATTTTAAAGTAATTTGCTTAAATTTACATGAAAACACTGTTTCGGACTTAAATTTGTATAAAAAGAAACAAATTGTTAAAATAGGTAACTACTTACAATTTTTCCTAGATGAAAATATTACCATAGAACACAAAAAAGGAAATTTTTCTTAATATCGCTTCCAATTCAGTGACCAGGCATCGAAAAAGAGAACTTCTTGCAATGACAACCCTATGTAAAAATCATTAGATCGGATCGACATTTTCACTACTTCCAGATCGCAAACTCTACATTTTCATAACTTTTTTGGAGTCTCTTTTTTTACTGGGAAGTAACGAAATTTCTATATCGTTTGTAATGTAAAATCAAGCCCTTAGAATTGAATTTGTAAAACTGCAATTTTTATGTCACCCTCGTTACTTCATGTACATGCTCAGCAAGAGCAATTTAGTATATGTATGTTAGCTGTGTGTTGTTGTGCTCTGCTTTAGCTAAAGAGTTTTTTTTTTATTCTTATAATAAAAAGCAATACGACCGACCACTGACAGCAAACCATGTTTCTTAGCGGTTGATGGGCTTAAGTTTCAGTTTTAATTTTTTTATATAAATTCCTCTAGATTTCGCTACTTTTTTATCTGGTTTGTTGGAAACGCATTGTTTGTATAAGTCTATTTGTTATATTTGCGTTCAACATTTTCTTTCGTTTTTTTTATCTGCGCTTCATTCATTTTCTGGTATGTCTTTGTGGTTAATACGATTGTGATAAGTGCTGATTTATTTGCTGCAAACAAAACGTTACAACGTTTATTGTTTTTGTATGTTTGTTTGTTTGTTTGTTTCGGATTGTTGCTCTCAATGCTGTGGTGTAGAATATTTTCTGTTTGTTAAATTTCTTATCATTATTTTACATACGAAAATTGGAAATAAACAATGAGTTTTAATGACGACCGTTGACTTATTTATTCTGCGGATGGCTTACGTTAAAATATAAAATCTGAAACTGTTGCAAACTGAGCACGTACATAGTTATGGAGAGTTTAATTAATTTTATACAAAAACATGTCAAGAGTAAGAAATTAAACATACTCTATTTATTTTGTTTTAAAAGTTTTTGAAACAGATTTTGTCCGTTGAAAACTTTGTTAGTTTGACATTGTCGACATTAGTTGCATGCCAACTATGTCAACAAGTCAAATCTATCTATCTATGTCAAATCACAACACGCATTTATTATGACTTAAAGCAAATTTTTATAAAAAAATTTTTCTTGTTAAGCCTTTGTAAAGCCTCAAAATTTTAATAAATAAGGCTGTTAAAAGTTATATTCATTGTTGTTTTTTTGTTAAAATTATTTCAAAAAAGAGCTTATATTTTTTATTGAAAAAATGTATTTTTCTCTTTCTTGTATTTTATTTTAATATTTTTTTATTTCTTGTATAACATTTTGTGTAAAGAAAATATTTTAGCAAAATTTTATTTTACCACCCTGACGCTTTTAAGAGCATTCCCAAATTTATTTAATTGTGATAGGTCAAAATTATAAATTTCTAATAATTATAATAACCACTGCTAATTATAACTATTCTGTTCTCTTTCAAGTTGTTATGAAGAAATTTACTGGATAGTATCTATATAGAAAACTTTATATTTGCGAGAATTGCAAACAGTTATGAGCTGATAACCTTGCAAAATATTAATATTAATATTAATTAATTTAACGAAAAACAAAAAACAATTGGGATATCATTTGATTAGAGCAAACATAGCAAATTCCCTTTAGTTTTTAACTAACTATTGCCAGTAAGCTTCGTTGTAAATTTTATTTAAACTCCTTTGAAATATATTCTTTTCTTATTTATTGGAGCTTTACTTTTATTTAGTTGTTTGAAGCTTAACATGTATCAAATCTTTTACTAGTTAAGGGTATTCAATATTTTCAAGAAATATTATGCGTACAAATATTAAATTATCAGGAATGAATGACTAAACTATAAAAAATAAAATTGTAAAATAAGCTTTTTTCATTTATATTGATAATTTTTTTTTTGTTCCACTGTTACGTGTAACGAAAAAATTACACCCAAATTTCGTAATGAAAAACTTCAAGCATGATGATTTTCTTAACGTTATTTTTACAAATATTTTTTGTTCTACGAATAATAATTAACATTTCAATTTTATTATTATTTCAGCCACCATTAACATTGTGCGTTGGTGAAAAATTTTCTTGCAAATATTGACTTAAAGTTATTATATTTCTTCTTTCAACCCGGAATAAAATCCATTACCGTGTTAAATTTTATTCTCTTTCACTGCTTTCTGTTCGTTTTATATCAAAATAAAATAACAGAAATATTTTAACGCAAAATAATAAACTTTGTTGTTTTTCATACAAAACGAAAATATTTGTTATCCCATTTTTATAGTTAAAAAAAAGAAAAAAACACCTCCCACTTCCAAACTGTTGCATTCAAGAATAACAGACAGGCTGGTTGCCATTTTAAAAATTTATGAAAAGTAATTTGTGTGTGTTTTTGGGTAGCTTATCTTGTTGAAATTTATTCATGTTATATTCAACAAATTGTTCAACTTTTAAACGCACTAGAAACGTTTTATAATTTCTTTGGTTATCTTGTAACATTTACGTCCCTTTTCACAATGTATGGTTAAGAGTTAACGTGAACTTTAACTGACAGTTCTTCATACAAAACCTGCCGTTAAAGTCCCTGTTATCTTTTAACCATACATTGTGAAAAGGTACGTTAGAGTCTTAACTATCAACTTGCAATCTTAAAGAATAATGAGTGCTTATTTTTTCTTTGATTTCCCTTAATTTTTGATATTTTTTGGTGTCTTTAAACTGCCACTAATAAGTTTGGAGGTTTTTTTTATTTATCCAATGATATTTTTTTTGGTTTTTAAACCCTTCACCAAAAATGGTAAAGGGTATACATATCGCACACTAAATCATAAACAGTCACAACTCAAAATGATAAGAGCAGTTTTGTTTTTTCATAAACCAGTTAATTGACCAAATCTATAAGGACCACAAATATTTCTTTTGCAATGTTGTTTTCTTGAAATATATAAAATACCCTTGTGCTTATTTTTATGTTCCATATTTGCGTTATTTCTGCAGTTTCAACAATTATTTGCCATTACTCAGCATCTGAAATTTTTTGAGTTGTGACTGTTTATGATTTAGTGTGCGATAAATAGGTTTGCCATTCCACGTGTTATTTCCGGAATATTTATATGCGACACATAGGGTATACATATTCTATAGGGTAGCCAATTAAACGATGTCCATTCGTACGTCTGATGTACGTGGAAGCGGTTTTCCGAAGCTCCCAGAAAAGCTAGAGACTTCAATATTTTTTGTTATATCAAAGAAACCTACTAAAACTAATTTTCATTTTTCTATATATTTCGTATTATATTGAAAAAAAAGCAAAGTGAGTCCGATCACAGGGGAGATGTATAAACACTAGTAGTGATTTTTTTTTAATATTATAAAGATTGCGACTATGGGTTTGCCAAATTTGTATTAAAATCTCCACCCATAATAATTGGCATGAAATGGAGATTGTTACCTAACTGTAGTGAACCAGCTTCAGTGTAAGGCAACAGTACGTAATGAAGATATGTTATAATATAATAATATAAGTTCTTTATAAAGACTGCTATGTATCTTCTAAATAAATATTTGACATCTAAAACGATATTTTATGTAAAAGTTTATATTATATATTATATATTACATTCCAACTTTTTTACAAAATTATCCCCACTGGCAACACTATTATACTTCACGAACAATTTCTATTAAAATTAACATTGCTCCTGAAGGTGTGGTTTAAAATTCGGAAAGTAATTAGGTGTAATTAATTTTTTCGTTTTCTTTTTAAATTTAATATATTTTATATCTTGGAAAAAAGAGGTTGATATTAGTATAATAAAAACCAAATCTCTAGAGCTGGAAGTTAATAAATAAAATTAACTAAAAATTAATATTAATGGGCATGTGACAAAAATTAAATATATATACTTAATAGTAGCAATCCAAAAAAGTTTTTCTTAAGTACATCAAAAATAAGCAAATTAACTAACATGGGCGTAATTAGTAAAGAACAAAGGTCAATGGCAAAACTGTTTAAAATTTAGAGACGTTAAAATTAAGCTTTCATTACAAAAAAGCTTTCAGCAAGTTGTATTATGATGAATCAAGACAATTCACACATTAAATTTAAAAAAAAAAACTGAGTACATAAAACAGAAATCTACATCAACTGACACCACACACACTAGACCAAAACACATAGAACGCCAATGATGAAGGTGTAGTGGCCTTCTAAAACAGCTAGGTGTTCCATTCTACTACGTGTTTGTCACAATATTTACAATTAACTTTGGTGTTATTTACTCATTAATACTTATCACATGTAATTTTGCTTACAAAGCGATACGAATTTTAGTCTTATAAAATCATATATATAGAAACAAATGAAGTTTGAACAATAATAATTAAAGTTGACTAAACATTATTAAAATAATGATGCAATTTATTTATTTGACATATTGTCAGAAACTTAAATACAATAATTGAAATTTATTTGCTGTTGGTTTAGCATGTCTATAAACTATGAACAGTCACAAACCCGTTATTTTATTTTTTTATTTTTCAAAAACTATATATGAATTCATAAAATAATAATATTTTTGAAAATCACTAAGAAAAATTAAGCTCAGTAGGCTTTGAAACCGATACAAAACCCAGCAAATAATTTATATTCAGATGAACTCATTTTATTTTTCTACATCCTTATACAATTAGAAATCCATTGGATAACAACAAAAGTATTTGCAAGGCTAAATAAAAAATAAAACATTAGTTGAATTTTAATGAAATTTATTTATTTGACATATTGTCAGAGGTGTAAATAATAACAATAATTGAAATTTATTTGCTATTGGTTTAGTATGTCTATATACGTATTTCATTGGCGTATTTCATCAGTAGACTTCAACCACAAATTTGGAACAGTCACAAACCTCTTACTTTATGCACAGATTTTCAAAGCCTACTGAGGTTATTATTTCTTTGTGATCTTCAAAAATATTATTATTTTATGAATCCTCATATAGTTTTTAGAATTAGTTAAAGTCTACTGATGATTTGGTTCAAGCGCCAATGAAATACGTATATAGACATGCTAAACCACCAGCAAATAAATTTCAAACATTATTGAAATATATCTTCGTATAAAACTTCAAATCTTTAGCTTTATAAATATTCTTAAATATAAATTTTCTTATATGTGAAGTCCTTGACGTCCACTTAAAATATTATTCCTTTCAGACCATCAGCAATATACTTTGAAAATTGTAGCAAAATCGCTTTACTGGTTTAAGAGTCCATAGCTTTGAAACATACTCGTACAAACAGACATAAACTTTTATGTATGCAGCCTAATTATAAGTAATTCCTGAGAAATTTTGACCACAAAATCGTTCGTTCGTTAAAGTCACCTTATTATAAAAATCTGCAAAAAGAAGGAAGAGAATTTCAAAATAAGATATTTTGTCTCCAGTTGTTCTATTTTAAGTGAAAGTTTGCAAATGATTTATGATTTATGTGGAAAAGATGCCCTAGAGGTGATATAGACATGTCAGCACGAGACTTGTGAATTGAAAATCCTATTATTGTATCAAAAACTAATTAATGTTTTAATACAATAATGTAATGTATACCGTATTTCCACAGATTTTTTAATTCAATAGATATATCGTGTACCGTATAAAGTACGAACTTTAACTAAACACTATCTAGGAGCACGGTAGTGCGCCAGGCCAAGTTCCGGCCAATGCAAGCAGTGTGTATATTTACAGGAAGCCATTCAAGCTGTTTTACCCCCTTATAACTTTTTTCCGCGCCGTCGTAAAATTCTAAAATTTAATTCATAATTAGAATAAATCCATGTTACCTCATATGCGAAGTTTGAAAATTTTAGAACAAAAGGTTTCTGAGATATGGAGGTGCAAAAAGTGCATATTTTAGGACATACTCAATGACCACTGACCACTGACCACTGACCACTGACCACGGACCACTGACCACTGACCACTGACCATTGACCACTGACCACTGACCATTGACCACTGACACACTCATCAAATTAATGAAGCACTTGCGCTACAGCTAGAGATCTGAAATTTGGTACACAAGTATATCTAGGTGAGCAATGAACTAGAAAAATCTGAAAACAATAAAAATGTAACCATGGGAGCGGGGCTACGCCCATAAAAATTAAAATCTGCACTAAGGAGCTGGATTTTGGTGCACAGGTAGAACTTTGTGAGTAATCACCTAGAAAAATCTTAAAACCCGAAAATTTTAACCAAGGGTCCGGGGCTACGCCCATAAATCTCAGAATTAAAAACACATATCTAAGGCGTTTAACTGAAGCGATTTTATTGAAATTTGGCACACATGTTACAATAATACAAGGCTATAAATTTTTGTTTACAAAAGTGGGCGTTAACACGCCCATAAAGTTTAAAGCTCTTATTTCATGTACTTCCCGTCAGCACATTTAAATGTACTATTTATGTTATCAATACTATCGGGTTTCAACAAAGCTTACCAGGAAAAAAAAAACAAAGCCAAAGAAAACATTGGATTTAAAAAAGTAGGCAAGAACACGCCCATAAGAACAGAAAATAAAAATTTGCGCTATTGATCTGAAATTTACAAATAAGTAGTAATAGATTGCCAAATTTTACCTAGGAGGACGGGGCTGCGTCCATAAGGCTCAGAAATTAAAAAACAAATTTAAGATTGAAAAAGTGAGCGGTATCACGTCCATAAGAAAAAAATAAATAAAATGTACGCTAGTTAGCTGAAAGTTGAAAATAAAAAAAAAGAGAAAATAATGTTTACTTGTCTATTTCCTTATATCGGCAAAAATGTTGTCAAGTAAGCAGATTATCTAGAAATTATATAACACCGTTACGATTGCAAATTTATATAATGCATACCAAATTGCAGTGATAGGTAGTGTACCAAACACGAACTTGGTAAACATTTTTATTTCACTACTTTTGATGGCCGAAATTTTGGAAAAGAGCTTGGCCTTTTTTCGCATTTATGTTTTTGTGAGGATTTGATGTTTCCGTAACAAAAGTCTAATACGAACCAATCATTAATTTCAGAAGTAACATTGTCTTAGTTTGCCTTTTCTAATTCTATTTTCCAAAACTTTCTTATCACTTTTAAAAAAATTTGCAAGTTTATTTTATGTTATTTCTAAAGTATGTGGTTAATATGTATAAAAATTTAACAATTTGCATGTAAGGATAAAAAAGTTCTTCAAGTCTAGTATTTAATTCTAAATAAGAAAACTTTTTACCAACAATCCCTTTTTCCCTGGATTTAACTCTTATTTTCCTTTGGCCTAACATAATTTGCGTCATATACATAGAAACATAAATATGTATGTACGTTATGGAATTTCTGTAATAATTTCTGTATTCTTTAAGAAAGGCAAAAGCTTTTGTGTTGTTTTTCTTAAACTTTAGGTTTATTAATTTCCTTTTAGCTACTTCATCACTTGCGGTGTGTTGCTTCCGCTGCGAAGAATTTATTTAAATTTGTTTCTTCTGTTTTTACTTTCTGTAACTTTTAACCCCATGTGGTTGATAAAAATTGCTTAAATGTTCCCTGTTTAGCGATCAAGATGCCACTTTTATGTTTGTTGTTGGTATGATAAATAAGAAAATTTTGAATAACGAATGAAAACATTTTGTTTATTTTAAAGTCAATCAATTCTCGAATATTCCCAATTGTATCATTATGAAGTGAAAAATAATTTTTCTTTTGGAAAGGTGTAGACTTGTTTCTATTTCTTAAACATTTTTGAAAAAAAATATTTACCTTCATATAAAATTTACCGAAATGTGTTAAAGAAAAAGTTTTTATTTTTAATATTTTATAAACTTTTCACAAACATAAAGTGCGTAAGTAATAGACTGATTGAATATCTTTAGAGTTATTCATGCAAACCACTGTAAGGGTACGGAACTTATGGAGCTAAATATGTTTGTGTAGTTAATGTATGTATGTATGTGCAGTAGGCCGGTTAGATTTGTATGTATGAGAAAATTAAAAATCGTATATTAAAAACGAACGAAAATGAAAAAGAGTCTACATTTAATTCAAAGATAATTTTACGAAGAAACCATGGGTCGAAAATCTAATCCTCTACCGCACCTATCGATATCAAAATTTATTTTCTCCTCCTGAGCTTCGTCTTGTTTGGCTACTGCCTGTCTTATTTAAAGACATTCCGCTTTATGCAAAAACAATTGGTAAATTTAAATTTGGTTTAACAAACGAATTTTGTATGTCAAAACCGGTTTTAACGCATGCTTTAACTTTAACAACCGTTTTTGCATACGAGCAATTGACTTTAGAGCTGAAAATAAAGTACCAACATGGATAAATCTAAGGTAGCTCACGACAAAATTAAAAGGAGAGGGTACGTGGGAGGAAGAATGATAATTCGAATTAAGTAGCATTTATTTTAATAAATACATTTTTCTATTTGAAAAAATTGTAATTAAAAAAGTATTTTTCTAAAGACGAAGAAATACATTTTCATGTCAAGAGGCACGAATAAGGATTGATTTTAGACACATGGTTTGTTAAGCTAATTTTCTCAGAATTTTTTAAAGATTAGGATTTTTGCAAAAAAAAGAAAAAAAAACAATCTATCCTTATGTGTATATACCAATGATATGCAATGAATCGAGTTTTTGCTATTCATACTGGCTCATGAAATTTTAAATATAAATGCGTAGACATCGTTTAAAATGAACTACTCCGATATACGCACACTCACAATAAGATTGATTTATAAATATAGGTTGAAATAAACATGAATGTTACGTCAAAATTCATATTCATACCACATTCGCACTTACAAAGCCCCTTAGTTTGATTTCTAATTTCAAGAAAATATTTATATTAGTCACATTGATTTAACTCGTTTAACTCATGTATGTGTGTTTATTTAAAACCTTAATCATTAAACATTTTGCAAGTAGTATGTAAAAAAAAAACAACAAAGAAACAAACAACCAACCTCACAATAAGAACTTTAATATTCGTATGCGAAGTTCGCATTGTGAATCATGCTTGTTTATTTTGTATCGTCCATATGCATTGAGTTTAGGAAAGTCGAAATCAACAACGTCATAAATGATGCTCACTTCAAAGTTTCGAGTGAAACCTGCTTCATAGACAACATTGCAATAAGTACACAGAAAAAATTTAAAATCAACTTTAATTAATATTTTAGTTAGAAATTTGTACTATTAATTAAATTCTGTACTGATTTTCGTCCTGCAAACAAATTAATAATATCAATTAATGAATTTGTAAAAATGAGGTGTTCATGCTGTTGAGATCAATTAATAGAGTTAATTGAAAATGCGCGTTTATTTTAAGCAAATGATTAATTGACACAATTAAATTAATAAATAAACTTTAAGAGATTTTAAACAATTAAGTACACAGAAAAAATTTAAAATCAACTTTAATTAATATTTTAGTTAGAAATTTGTACTATTAATTAAATTCTGTACTGATTTTCGTCCTGCAAACAAATTAATAATATCAATTAATGAATTTGTAAAAATTAGGTTTTCATGCTGTTGAGATCAATTAATAGAGTTAATTGAAAATGCGTCTTTATTTTAAGCAAATGATTAATTGACACAATTAAATTAATAAATAAACTTTAAGAGATTTTAAACAATTAAATTGTCCGTTGAATTAATTTATAAAAATAATTGAATTGTATAAAATTTTAAAAAGTAAGAGTACAAAATTTTTAAAAAGTAAAAAGTATTTTTTTTTTATTTGTTTTATTATTATTGATTATTTATTATTATTATTTTATTTATTTGTTTAATTCCGTAACTAACGCTGCAGGCTAAGAACATGGTACCTCCACTAGGCTATCGTGACAAATTATTTTTTATTCAATTATTGTACATATGTAGGTATGTGTTCTTATTATATTTTTTTAACTTACAGTGCTGTCATGCTTTGAACTTGATACTTCTAGAATAACAGGCTAAAACTGTTCCATGAAAACATGAACAAGCACCAACGCAAACTAAAATATTTTTTTAATTAAACAAAGTTAATTCAAACAATCAAAAAATTGGTTAAATTTTTAATAATGCGTAAAAAAGTTTAGTATACGTCTGTATGTTTGCACATTTGCTAACATCCATACAAACATTAAACTCTTTTGTTTTCAATCAACAAAATTTAATTGGGACAATTATAAAATTGTTTGAAACAGCATTAACTGATTTAATTGGAAGCATTTTGGCTAAAATATTTTCTGTGTATGAGTGCGCATAAATAGAAGAAATTATAAGTCATCATCTACTAATTTTTTGACTAGTCATTTCTGTTGTCTGATATATATAAATATCGAACTTTTAATCATAAACAAGTAATGCAAGTGTGTGACAGATAAACAGGCATAATGGGTTTTATATCGTTCAAGAAGTCTGTGTTGCAGAAGAAACTTTGCGGTAGGTTGAGATATATTCAATGACCTGATTTATGAAAGAACAAAGTCATTTTGATACTTTTGAGTTGTAAATGTTTGTGATTTAGTGTGTAATATGTATGTATGTATGAAATTAGTTGAGCTTATGTGCAAAAGTAAAAATATTTTCTGTGATTTTATCTTTACCAGAATTTTTTTTTGAGAGAACTAGCAGAAACTGATCAAGTTTTTAAGCCTGAAATCCTGAAAACAGATAACTCTGAAAAAAATTTAAAACATTTAAATTTAAAGCATTATCAAATAAAAACATTGTGAAGATAATGACTGTTTGCGAATGATAGGCGTTCTAAGGTCTGGATCACACTATCCTCGAGAGAAGATCTTCAGGCAAAAGTAACGAAAGCCATAATGGCTATCTATGTCTGTAGAAACGTAATTGGAATTAAACCTAAGGAAGTAGGTTGGATACTTGAGATGTTTTATGGAATTTTGGTCAGGTGAAAATCAGTCGACTCAGTGAGTAATCAGTCCCATATAGAGGAGTCTCTCCACAAAATAGCACTTATTATAACAGGTGCTCTAAGGTAAACGCCAACAAAAACGATGTTCGTTATGTAGGGTTGGCTTCCATTGAACTTAACGGCTAGAAGGCTAGCTCTACGTACTGCCGTCAGACTAAACGCAATAGGTGAATGGAATTACTGACTTTGGTGGCATTCAAGCATTTTAGATATAGTGGATAATATACCAGATATTATTGACTACTGCATTAAAAAATCCTACTTCAATAGGAATATTCAAATTTCATTGACATAATAGTTTTTCCTACTGAACGGAGTCATACAAGTCTTCAAGAACGGTTCAAAAAAAGGGGGAGAGTTAGTGGGGGTGTTTTTATTCTGAAATAAGGAATTTAAATGTCCTTCGGACTTCCGGACTAATGTAGTATACTACAGGCAGAATTATCTACCATTAAAAGAGCAACACACTGGCTAAAGTGCTGTCTGATTTCAAATAGAGATATCCATGTTCTAACTGACAGAAAATCTGCAATTACATAATTAAATCATAGGTGTGTACACCACATTCTTTCTTGTCCAAGAATATCGCAAGGCCCTGGATGGATTTGCGTAGCACTCAAATATCTTATTAAACTGGGTGCATGGACATGGGACTATTGCGTATAACCTGGCAAAGAGTGGAACCCTAAGAGAACATGATATCGAATGCCTATGGTCTCCCACTCACAACCTGCTGGAAACGTTTCGATGTTACTTTTCTTGAATTAGCTCAACAGATGGCGAAATGAGCCCACCTGTACAATAGCGAGCACACTTTGGACTCGCCTAAATTCCCATAAAATTAAAAATCTCATAAACTTCAATAGAAATTACTTGAGAAAACATGTTAAACGTATGGGTCTCCCGTATAATGATTACTGCTACAGTTGCAATAACAATTAAGAAGAGGAAAGTATCCTGTGTCTCCTGTGTCTTTTCCCCGCTATGGAATATCTCCGTCTGCAGCTCCTTGAAAAAATATCCTTTGGCAGCTTATCTGAGTTATCGAAAAAAAAAACTTGAGCCTTTATATTAGGAATCGCGGCTGGTTTAACCGCTGATTTCCCCCCTAGCCAAATTTTTTGACCCACTCTCTTTTCTACTTCTACGCTTCTCACCCTCCACCCACTCTTTCACTCAACCTCTCTTCTTTCAACTTAGAGGTAGCACAAATATATCATTATAATGGACCCAAGTGCGCTGTACTCAGTTATATAAATATATTTCAAATAGTTGAGAAATAAGGCAAATTTAGCTTATTACTTATGACTTTATTTCAGTGAGCCGACTAAAATAGTAAATTGTGCCGATAGTGTAATCCAGACTCAAGACTTAAAAAATAATAAGCAACCACGTTTTGCATGTGATTGATACCAGGGTTATTAGCCTGAGAATCTTACCAGCACAAAAACTTTAATTTTACAGAGCTCATAACATTGTTGCATGTTGTTGCAGAAAAAAACATATTTTATTTTTATTTATGGTGATCATACACTGGCAATGTTTCCGTTTGAACTCATAAATAAAAAGCTTAGTTTGAAATGCTACAACTATGAATTTGATATACTTCCACATACAAATGTCTATCAATGTATATGCTGAATAAGCGTAATATTTTTGCACTGACATTTGATCTATACGTTCAGTGGAAGCGTATCTATAAAACTATCAAAACAATTTGTAAACAATTGGCAAACTATTTGTATTTCGAATAGAAAGGAAGTAAAGAAATGAAATGAAAGAAATTTGCTAAAAATAGAAGAAAATAATAAAAAACAATAAAAATACTTGTACAATAGAAAAGTTGGTGAATACACATGTACATACATATATATAAGAATGTTCAATATCTGGATAGAGTTTGATGAAGTTACCACGGTAACATTCCCTTACACTCAGACACATATCACACTCGTATGTATATAATTTTTTGTGCTCCACTCTGCTTTTTACACTCATATTATGCGGAAATAGCATATTGTTTAGCGGATGCTGATGTTAGAATTCCCTTTAATATGATTGTATAAGTCTATACGCAGATTCACACATACACACAAAAGCACAAACACACACAGAACCAATGTGCGAGAGATGTTTAACAAGAATTAAATTTATTTCAATTATTTTAAATCTTCGATCTGTTCTTATATAAATCCTCTTGACGTGATATTCCCTGGTTATGAACGTACTCGCATCCTGACTTTAAAAATAATATAAATGTCAAAAACTTTTAAAAGTTCTCACAATAGGTGTGTTCATTTACTTTCCTAGCAAAAACTTGCAAAGAGAGAGTAAGGCAAAAATTTACAGATACGAAAATGTAAATTGTAAAAACTTGCAAGAAAATTGTATTCATATCAGAGCCATGGATGGAAATCATGATACAATTGTAATTTTTGTGATGTATTTTGTTGGATAATATTTTAAATTCCGATTTGTTTTTAGAAATTGATATTTAATATGAAATTCTTTAAATAGTTTCATGTATTATTACTATTTTTACGAATTTTTCAAAATTTTTTAATTTTACTCATTAACATATACATACAAAAATGCAACTTTTCATCTCTGATCATATATAAGAAACAAAGAAAACATACATTAAAATTTAATTTATGTATCTTAATGAAAGAAAAACAATAAATTAAAATAATATGCTTTCATTTTACATTATAAATGTTTTTTTAACAAAGAAATGCACATATTTCAGTTTTTCTTTTTCAGATATTCTTGAAATAATTAATTTGAAAATAACAGGTGGTTGGACAATTCTTGGGAACAAAAATTCCTTTCTCCTTGAAAACGTTTTGCGTTAATGAACACCTTGCAGTAAAAATTTTTACAAATTCGTAAAAATTTTTTAGTAAATGAACAAACCTAATATAATTTGGAAATTTTTAATAAAATAATTTGGAAATTTTTGTTCGCTTGTTGGCTTGGCAGTTTCTATGTGCATTTCGTTTCTGCTTAAGAAATTCATCAGAAGCTAAAGAACTGCATAGTTTGCTGCCACTATAGATAATTACAATATCCCTGGTAGTAAATTAATGCTGCATGTCAATCAATGAGATGGAGGAGACGTCTTAAACAGAAAAAAAAATACTTCAGGTTTTTATGTTAACAAACAAATTTTTAAAACTGATTTTAAATTTATTTTTTTTTGTATTGGGTTTGAATGAGTTTTTTATTTTATTACTTTTTTTGTTTCGAATTTTGGTATTTGAATTTACGAATTTTGTGGTATGTCTCATTTCGGTATATATTTTATTTGATTTTTTCATTAAGTAATTAAATACAAAATACAATGTAGGGTAACATTAATCTATGTTGTTGGACGTCCGAATAACTTCCGCAGACTCAGAGTTTATGGTAATGTCAAAGAATAGAAAGCTTCAGCCGACTCAGTTAATAGTCAACCCATGTGCATTCCTTTAGAATAGAATACTTATGTATTTAGCGTAATTTAAAAAAAAGGTCTGTCAAAAAAAGTGATAACATGAAGACTCGTGCCGTACGGCCGTGAACTTATTGTCCCACTGTAGCTGACGAGCAAAGTGGAAGGCAACTATGAGTTATATAGCGATGGCTTAATATAAAAAGAACGGAACTCAAATTTTCGATATTTAATAAGACAAGCAAAAACTGAAGAAAAACTGAAGCATGTACATGCAGAAATAATTTTTTAAGTTGCCATAAGTCCATGATTTTAAATTGTAATATACTAAGATCTTCAAGGAGAATGAAATTATACGTTGCCACCAAGAAAACGTTAAAAACGCGACTTCGAAAAAAATTCAGATACGCCCTTTTTATATTAAACCATCGATATATATGTATTTTTTTTAATCATTTATTTTCATATTTTAATGCTCATTTATTCGATCTATAACACTATGAAAAGAATAGTTTTTCCCATTTTCCTAGCATTTATTTAAACATACATAAATGGAAAATAATTTTCTTCATCCTTACATACTAGGTTTATGCGCACACTATTTGCAAATAAAAATATTTGCAAATAAATTAACTCACTGTTTATACGGCATTTTAAATGTATAAAAACTTGGTAGCACTTCATGGAAATGTTATTTATGTTTGCAAAAAAATTTTGTAAATGTGTAAAATAAAATATAATAATTTGTTTTTCTGATAATTTTTTCTTCTATCAATGTTTTTTGTGCATTATTTTTATCAATTTATAGTTTATTATTAGTAAAAATTTGTAAGTGTGGCATCTTCAAGCATTTTATTTGCAAATAGTGCGTTAAACGTGAATAGTTTTCTCAATTAGTAAGTCGCAATAAAGACGATAATATGGCAACAATATACAGTTTTATTTGCACATAAGCCGTGCGTATAAACGTAGTAACAACAATGTTAATTTTCGTTTTGTAAAACATTGTAAAATATTTTAAAAAACTTTTTATTTGAAAAATTATACTATTTAAGAAATTTCAATACACTTTTTCGTTACCTTGTATTGAAAGTTGTTTATTTGTATATTTGGATGCTGAAAATTCGAATTGTATGTATATCGCTCATTTATTCAAACGACGTGAGCTATGACGTTGTTTCAATAAAAATCTAGTTTGCCAGAAAACGAGTTTAAAGTTTTCAATTTACACACATCTTAACGATATGAGAATTATTATGAATTATTAACTCAAAAATTCCATTTATTTATTTATTATGTTCATGCAATAAAATGACTAAAAAGATTTTTGGTTAAAAAAATATGTTTTTGCTTAACTTGAAGATTTTTGAAAAATAAATATGGCAACACTAACTATAGTAGATATCAAATTTTTAGAGGACTTTGCAAATATATAGGACTAAAATATCTAAAAGAAAACGGTAAGTGCAGCATATTTAAAGAACTATTGAATCAGGGAATAATCAATATTTTTAAATATGCCTAGAATATACACAAGGTAGTGGACGGAATTCCAGAAAATTGGATATGAATCAAACTGTGTGTCAAAATATGTTCATGATGGTAGTGCAGAGCAAGATTTTGAACTTGCTTTAACTTAACTATACCTAGAAATATCTCCAGCTTTTTGTAATATTTAAATTTGTTACAAGAACATAAAAAGGTTTTATAGATACTCGTACAACTGATTAAAACAATTGCTTAGTTCACAAAACCTCTTGTATCTCTGTATCGATTGTATTGTCATATAAAATAAAAGAGTGTAAAATTTGTTGTTTGAAATTTTCACATAAAAATGAAATACAGTATTACACTTTTGCCCAGTTGGAAAAGTAGGCATTAATTACAAAGATAGAGGGAGAAATAATGTATTATTTTCCAAAGCAATACAATGCAATCCCTTAGAAACGAGAGGGTAATATGATCAAACACAATAATTACACATTGATTGCAACATTTCTCGGAAGTATTAAAATAAATCATTACTTTCCTAGGACATTTTCTGTGTTAACAGTAATGAATTTGCAATGCAAAATTATACATGCTGTGCATTACTTCCTCCTATTCATTACCTTTTCCCATTATGTTATTTCATATGTTTTTAAAATGTTGTATTTAGAGAGAGGCTCTCCTAGTCGCGGTCCAGACTTGGAATTTTTGTTGCAGCAATTCTTGAGTATGTGTGAGAGTGTTGAAATAGAAATATATACTTCTTGTATTTTTCTCTCGCTCTTTTGTATTAAAATATAAAAGGTTGCTGCAACAAAAATTGCAAGTCTGGGCCGGTATTAAGAGAATTTGTATATAGCTTGCCCTTCTTTTTCCATTAAAAATACAAAATACATTAATACACTATACACAGGGTTTTCACAATTAAAATACAAAAAGTGTATTTGATACACAAATACATGATACAGATTGTTGTAAATTAACCAAATAGTTTCATACCAGCAACCTGAACCGTATTTTGTGTTATTTTAAAAATTATTATGAAAATGAATATGCAAGTTTTTCCTATTTCTTCGTTTCACAGAACCAGCATCGGCCCCCAGAAATCTGTTAAAATTGTTGGTATTCTTATGCAGGTATGCACAGGGTGGCGCAAAATAAGATATATGGTTTGCATTTTTTATAACTTTTTTAATTATAATTCTTTCTTTGTTTTTTCCAGCATTTTGTGAAGAAGACTTGGGAATTAATTATGAATCATTACACGATCGAACAACGTAAAAACATAATTAATTTTTTTTTAAATTAACAGTCTCTTTTCCGCAAACGCAGTACTTCACGCGCAAGTGATTTTAGCTGGCGTTTTTTGGGATATTTGAAGGAAAAAGTATACATTAACAAACCAAGAACCATGCTCCAACTAAAAATTAACATTCGAAATAAAATCATGGCCATTACACCCGAAATTTTGGGAAATGTTGTGAAAATACGCTAAAAAGAGCACGTATGTGCGAAGCAGAAAATGGACATCACTCACAGGATATTACTTTTCAAAGCTAATTGCAAAAAATTTCCCAATAATATACTGTGTTACAAAAAATAATAAAATAATTATAAACCATATAGCTCATTCTGTTGCGCCACCCTGATATAGTGCGAGCTCGTATATTTTTTTTTTGTGATAGACATTCCCTTATATTCATAAAAAAAAACAAAATGAATTTGAAATCCATTTTAGGAAAATTTTGTATGAAAAATTTTAAATAAAATAAATTTCAAATTCGTTTTAAATTTTATGAATGTGGGGGATTATATTTAATTTTTCAAAATTAATGATATGTATGTATACTTGGATTTAATAACTTTTTCATATATTTAAGTGAGTGCTGGAAGAACTTTTCGTACAACTCTCCTTTTAGAACACATCAATCTATTTAACTGCATATATGGACTTGTATATTTCCTGAAACAGGATACACAAGCACATATGCAGACACACACAAAGAAGTACCATTCAACCTACAGACATGCTGATGCATAAATACCCAGCGGGAAAGACCAGAAGAGCTTCCTGCTTTAAGTCTTATTAAAGGTCTGCTTAGACATTTTTTTTCCACAATTAGTATTTTTATATAACTGCTGAGGAATACCTAATAGAAGGCTTTCAGTCTTTGGCATAAAAAATAAGACGCACACAAATTTCGTATTTCTTTTTCTGGTGAAGCGAAAAAGGAAGGAGTATGTACATTTTTGTTATGTTTTTTGATTTTTTTTTTTTTGCAAAAGCAAAAGTGAAAGCCATTAATGTTGAGGAAACTTCAGAATCTCTGGAGAAAGAAGCGAGAGTGGTAGATCTACGTGGGTATAACAGGTCTACAGAAGCCTTCATATCCTTATTTTTCCCGTTGGGTATGTATCGCTTTTGATTTTGTGCATGTGTCACTATATACGTACATATGTATATATGATGTTATTTTTGTGATGAATTGACAAGCGATACTATTTGTCAGCAGTCAATGTGTTTGCAATATTTTTATGCTGTTGCAGCATATTTGCTACCAATGTCATGCATGTTGCTTATTCTTCGCATAGTATGTAGATCATGCGAGTCTACATACATATGTATATATGTAACAATAAAAATATATTAAATATACGGGATTGTATATGTGCAGGCGTGTGAATAGTTCAATAAAATGCACCAATTTGTGAAGTGGTGGTGTTAGTGTTGTGTAAGTTATTAAGCTACTTTGCGTATATTTTCTAGTTTTCTCTATTGTATGCAACATTCTTTTGTTTCGTTTTTTTTTCGTTGTATTATGTTTTTTAAGACTTTAGATTCAGTTTGCTGGCTTAGCAAGTTTTTTGTTGCTTTTTCCTCTAGTCTAAACGTGCATTTATAACAGACTTCAAGTATACATTTGTATATACATATACTATATATTTTTTTCTAACTTAATACAACAAAATTTCGTTCATTTTTCCTTACTTGTCTTGTGTTTATCATGTTCAAACACACTCCCAAAGAGTCTTATGACGAGTGGAATATGAGAAAAAAAACATCTCAACAATTTGACATCATTCAAGTGTTGCAAATTTGACGTTGAAGCCATAGTGCTAATAAATTTTTTTCAGCAATTTTGTATGAGTGAATTATGTTATAACACTTTGTTGCCTTATTTAAAATTTTGATAACGAATGGAAAAACTTGAGAAAATTGATCATTTGGCATTTCTGTTTAGAAATAATTAATTTCCAAGAAATTGTTCGTAATATGATTTGTTTTGAAACAGCTTTCAGGCAAATTGTTGTTGATTGTTTGAATTACTACTGTTTATAACTTTTTTTTATTTTAATTGCGGAATTTACATTTGTACACGTTTTTTGCTGTAAAAATACTATCTTCAATAGCCAATAAAAAAAATTGATGGACATTTGTCAATTTATATTAGAAACTTATTTTCATATTTTATTGTTTGTTTTCAGAATAAATTTTCAGTCGAAAGTTTTCTTTCGATATCGTGAAATAGGCCAATATTATTATTTTTTAATAGCACTTGGAGTCACCATCTAAACTTATTTTATCTGATGACGAAAAATTTTCCCATATAAAAAAAAGTTAATATTAAGTTTCCACAAGTCAGTTAGACGATACGTCTAGAAAATTTGCATGAAAACCATTCCAATTTTAAACGCCTGAATTGTAGAAACAGTTAGAGGTAACTAAAACTAATTTGTAAATTTTAATAAATGTCGTTTGGCGGCAAAGCTGCTTTTACTTGAGTTATCTTATAGTAATTATATTTTTATGTTCAATAAAATTTTACTAAAACTGAAATTAAAGTTTTCCCATAAAATTCGAAATTAAGGGGAAAAACATTTCATACCTTAATTTTTCATTCATTCAGTAAATTTTTCAATTTTTTATTTCTTTAACTCTAGTACTCATTTGTATTTTTATGAGAATTCTATACAACAAACAAATATGCGAATTACGGAGACCCATTAACTCAAAATTAACTCAAAGTTATCTCCACTTACGCACTTTTCCCTTTTTGCCACAGATATTATATTCTTAATTCAATCACAATCACAATATATTAATTAGTTGAGAGGAGACAAGTATTGAACTAGAAACCTTTTAAATGATAGACAAGCACTCTAAACAATTGGCTGCCCTGCTAAACTGAATAATTCAAGCTACAGACTACAAAATATCCAGGCTGCAACTACAGGTGTTTACATGGGAATAATTTGTTTAATGACAGCAAGACAATAGGGCGGCAGTTTGTTTTCTATGCTGATTTTGTCTTTGTAGTAATATTAAACTAATTTCTATTTTTTTTTGGCGACAATGGGCAAATACATTATTGCCAGTATAATATAAAATGTTATGAATGATATCTTCCAATCATTTAACAGAAATAATATTCCAAATTGACGTAAAGGATAAATTTATTATATATTTATTATATTATGTATATATACAGGAAGCCATTTGTGGTGATTTTGCCCCCTGATAACTTTGTTCCCCGCCGTCGTAAAATTCAAAAATTTAAGTCATAATTATAATAAATCCATGTTACCTCATATGCGAAGTTTGAAAGTTTTTTTAGAAAGATTCTTGACATATAGATGTGCAAAAATTGCATGTTTTAAGACATACTCACTAACCACTGACTGACCGCTGACTACTGACCACTGACACACTCATCAAATTGATGAAGCACTTGAGGCTGTAGCTAGAGAGCTGAAATTTGTTATACGAGTAGATCTAGGCGAGCAATGAACTAGAAAAATCTAAGACAACAAAAATTTCAGCCAGGGAGGCGGGGCTACGCCCATACAAATTAAAATTTGTGCTAGTGCGCTGAAATTCGATACAGGACTAGGTAGGTCTAGGTTAGCCATAATCTTAACTAATAATCATAAAGTAAACAAAATCTGAAAACCCGAAAATTTTAGCCGGGAGGGTGTACGCCCATAAAAGTCAGAACTAAAAAAGCAAATCTTAAGCGCTTAATTGAAGCGATTTTATTTAAATTTGTCATATATATTACAATAATGCAAGGCTATAAATTTTTTGTTAAAAAAGTTGGCGTTGACATATACATACAATTTAAGCCTCATATTTCATGTACTACGGCTCAGCCTATTTAGATGTACAATTTATGTTGGTATTATTATTCGTTTTTGCAAATGAAAAAAGCTTGAGTATGGGCTACGCCCATACAATTTTTAAACTAAAAGCTGCGCTAAGGAGCTGAAATTGGATATTGAAATAGGTCTAGGTGAGAAACCAACTAAGAAGCCCTGAAAATCCCGAAATTTTAGTCAGGGGAACGGGGCTACAGCCATAAAACTAAAAATTAAAAGTTGCGCTAATGAGCTAAAATTTGATACACAAGTAAATCTAGATGAGTAACCACCCAGGCAGAAAAATACAATCAGCACGACGTTGCTACGATTGTCTGCGGGTACACCTAACTTCAGTACAACATTCGTTTACCAAAATTTTAATGTACTCATAACATTAAAATGATAACGCCGAATGACCGTCCTCCGACTCTTGTTTTCAATGTTTTCACAATACTCTAAATACAAATTTATAAGGTCGTCACAATGTAAATTTCCCAACTTAAGTAAAATTTTTGTATTTACGGTGTTGAAGCGGTATAGAATTATTGTAAACGGGGTAATGGGAAACTAACGTCGGATTTTTGTAAATACAGTGTTGTAGTGGTATATCATTACTAAGGACGCGGCATTTGTAAACGTTAAGTCATATTTTTGTGTTTACAGTACTGTGGTGCTACAAAAATTTTGGGAGAGTCGCACTTTTGTATTTACAGTGTTGTGGTGGTACATATTTTTTGGGCAATGTCACAATTTCTGCCTGGGCAACTATACAAATCTAAAAACACAACAAATTTGACAAGAATGTGCTGGGGCCACGCTAATACTGTTCAGAATTAAAAGTTTTATATACAGCTTTTAACTCAAACTATTTAAGTGAAACATTGCATACAAGTTGTACTTATGCAAGATTTTAAAATGTCATCTTAAAAAGTGGGCGTGATCACTACCATAAAATGTAAGCTTTATGTTTAATCTACTTCGGTCTATCAAATTTTAGAAGAAAATTAGCATGAATTATAAGATCTGTTCACAACAAAATCGTCACTTTAAAATGAAAGGTTTAATTCAGGCTAGAGAAGTTTTATACACAGGTAAGTGTAGATGAAAAAGCCAATGCAAAAATCTTAAAACCAAAAAGTTTTATCCGGTATGGGGGCCATGAATTTAAAATTCAAATTTGCTCTAGATGTTTTTGTGAGGATTAAATTTAATAAGTGTGAAATATTTGATGATGGCAATACTGATATACGTATTTGTACTTCAATATCAAGTACTAAAGATGTTGCTGTCATCTCCAAAAGAATTAATTGCTGACTTCAAAGCGGCAAATCCAGCCAGCGGCGGATCACGATTGGCACGCGTTCGCCAAAAAAAACGGAACCACACAGAATCAAACATTATTAGAAACTATTTAACTTAACAAGGACTTGTTTGAATTGAAAGCTTTTTCATTTATGTTTAGTGGTTACGTTTTTTAGGCAAATGTTTGGCCAATTGTGACCATATTTTGAGTGGAAGAAGTAGTGATCTGATTTGTATATATATATACTTTCCTATTATACACCTTTATGCAAGCATATGACATAGGGAATCACAACCCATTAAAAATAGAGACTCCAAAAAAGTCATGAAAATGTAGAGTTTGCGATCTGGAAGCAGTGAAAATTTCGATCGGATCTAATGATTTTTACATAGGGTTGTCACTGCAAAAAGTTCTCTTTTTCGATTCCTGGTCACTGAATTGGAAGCGATATTAAGAAAAATTCCCTTTTTTGTGTTCTATGATAATATTTTCATCTAAGAAAAATTTTAAATAGTTACCTATTTTAACAATTCGTTTCTTTTTATACGAATTTAACCCCGAAACAGTGTTTTTATGTAAATTTAAGCAAATAACTTTTAAATTTTAGACTAAAATTAGTTTATAAATATCTTTGAAAAAATTTTTTTTTTTTAATTCTGGTGAGTATTTTCTAACACTATGGAGGAGTTACAAGGTTTTGTATGACTAAAATAAGCTTCTACATGGTTTTTTGCTCACTCTCGGCAAATTAAAAATATCGATTTTTTTGGATGCAATGAAAATGTAGTTCCACTAGAATGACTTCCATTTTTTTTCACTGGGAAGCAGATGTCGATTACGAGATTATCGTATTTCAATAATGTTACTGATTGCATCATTCATTCAATCTTATAACTCAATCTCCGATAGGTTTGTCTAATTGGAATATAAATATGAATGAAAAATGCATCTGTCAGCTTGCGGGGTTTCATATAAACTTTGGAGTTTTGCAAGATTTTATCAAGCCTGGTTGAAGTCTAGACGTGATTAACCCACCAGAAAGAAATCCTCTAGTAAGATTTATATTTTATATATGTTGAATTAGTAAAAAAAACTTACTTTATTATAACGATGTTTTTTGATATATTTAGACTATACCAAATTATGGTTATTAAATTATGGTTAATTAAATTTTTTGCACATCTTCAAAAATTTCATTCCACGCTCACAAATTGCAAAAACATAAGTTATGCTTCTAAAAAGTATTCTTTATTCAACCAAGTCCATTGCTAGTAAAACAGACTATTCTTTAAAGATGTGGTATGTGTAATTCATTAAAAATAATGGAATTTCAATTGAAGGCTTAATTTAGCTGGACGTAACAAAAATAATTGCTCTCAAAGGCAAAAATTCCAATTCCATAAAATACTATTAAATTTATAAGCAAAATGTTTAACTTAGTGACAATAACAAAAATTATTTCATCGTAATGATTGCGCTGGAAATCAAAGTTTAATAGCAGATATACACTAAAAGCCAACAGACCACTTAATATTAAAATGAAATGCATTTTTTTATGATAACACAGACATAGAGGATATAAAAAAGAGGATGAGAAAAAGAAAGTAAAAAAAAAATAAAAAGAAAGAAGGCCTAAGTATCCTTGTCACTCTGTCAATCACATTTAATTGCTTAATGTCTCGTTATTTTCAATGAGCCATTGATAGAATTCTCAAAAGCGTAATTATGATAAACATCAATTGCCCCCACACAAAAAAATAGACTCCATTAATGGACAAGGATAAAGCAGGAAATAAAAACCAGGTTTTACCGTATAACCACACAATTGATGCGTGTCGAAATAAGAGCAGAATACTAGTAAAGCTGAAAAAAATTCCTGTTGAAAATGCCTGAATAAAAAAGAAATAAAAAGAAAATGAATTGAAATTTTTGGGATGAATATTCGATGAACGGAAATAATTTTTTTCTCTTTTCCTTTTTATTTTCATTATCTCTACTTGTTAATCACCAGCGTGGCCGTACAATATTTTTTTGTCGTTTTCGTCTGATGTTTGGCATTTGTTCATTCATGTGATAACGTTTATTTGAAAATTTTCTATATGGGCGGAAAAAATTTATTAAGTTGTGATGTTTGTCTGTGTGTATGTGTGTCTGTCTGTCTGCTACACAAATCAATCATTTTTAAGCATTTTGCTGCAGGAAAAATTCTTAATTCTATCAATCATGTGCTTGTAATTTAATTCTATTAAACTTAAAGGCCTGTTTCTGTCTTTACACATAATGTGGATTGTAAAAAAAAAATAAACACTTAAATTGTAACGACCAAAATTTTCCTTAAATCAACCTAAAGAGGCCATTTAGGTTGATTGCAATATAATTGTGCAATATTCCCTATTTTACAATATTATCGCTAAACGTCATATTCGCGGGTGTTATAATATATTGGCAAATATCAAAAGACTTTTGATTTTTATTGTACAATCAAGACAATTGTGTAATGTGGTGGCAACATTGTTCAATGTTGTTTACCATTTCACTGTCAGGAAAGTTTGGAAATATTGTACCATTTATTGCATACTATAGGTAAAAACACGACAATAATATACACAACATATGCAATAATAATATTGAATATTGGATGGGCCGCTTAATATGAAAAGCTAAAAAACAATGGTTTCACAGTTAATCGTAAAATAAAATTAGAAAATTTTTTTTTATAAAAATTTTGCATTTTTCTTCTTCTAAAAGCCCAAAAAAAATAAAAACTACAAAAAAAATATTGAACTATTGAACATTGCCTTTAAATGCAAACGTGTTATAATAAAATAAATAGAATCGGCAAAAAATTTTACTTTATTAGTAATTTAATAAGAGCTCTAATTAACCACTGATTAATATGAAATCATAGTTAAAAACAATGCCAACAATTTCTTTTATTCAAAGGAAAATTATTTCGATCAGCACTTTTGATTACAATAGAACTCAAAGTTGTTTATAATAACGGCCTAGTAAAAATTATTTACTTCTGATATGAACTTATTCATCCATAGGTATGTGGAATAGTATATTCTCCTCTAGATATGACTACTACTTGCTTTGCTCAGTGAAGAATTGTTACTCAATTAGCAGAAAATATATGCGGGACGTATGACCTTGGGCTTTACTATGAGTTTCATTTAATTTTTGATCTACGCAGTCAAGCAGACAATGCGTATCGGATATCTAATACGTTTTATGAGCTAACAATACCATATTAATTTATGATTTGTACGGGCTAAAGTTCGTATCGCTTTTTAAGCCAAATTACATGTGATAATTATTAATGAACAAATAACATCAAAGTAAGTTGTAAATATTCTGACAACACACAGTTAAACGGAACAGCTATCCATTTTCAAAGGCCATTAAACCTTCATCATCAGCGTTCTTCTGTGTTTGTTCCATTTTGTGTGATGTCAGTTGATGTAGATTTCTGCCTTATATACGAAACTTTTTTGCAAATGGAATATGTGAATTGTTTTGATTCACCGTATTTCAATTTGCTGAAATGCTGTAACGAAATCTCAAATTTACCATCCCTAATTTACAGCAGTCTTACCACAGTCGTTTATTAGTTGTAAATTAGAGATGGTAAATTTAAGCTTTCGTTACAAAACACCTTTCAGCGAATTGAAATACTATGAATCCAAACAATTCACATATTCCATTTGCAAAAAAGTTTCGAATATATAAGGCAGAAATCTACATCAACTGACATCACACAAAATGGACAAAACACAGAAGAACGCTGGTGATGAAGGTTTAGTGGCCTTTGAAAACGGATAGCTGTTCCGTTCAACTATACAGAATATTTACAACTAACTTTGATGTTATTTGTTCATTAATAATTATCGCATGTAATTTGGCTTAAAAAGTGATACGAACTTTAGCCCGTTCAAATCATAAATATAGAAACAAATGAAGTTCGAAAAATAATAATACCATCCTAAATTTCGCTGAGCAACATATTTTCTATCAAACAAAATTTCGTTTTTAATTCAGTATAATATAGAAAATTTCACGAATTTGGTGGCAATAATTAATTACAGCCCTGCCATATTGAAATTATTTTTTAGAATCAAACTTCGGCAGCCTGTCTTTTAACGTTCTTAAATTTTTTTTATTACCTTATCCCACGAAAATTTTTTTATCACTAATGCTCACGTCCTAGCAAGCGTGAACATTTTTGACTAATATTAATAATTCAATCACCTTTGACACTATTTTTTATTTTTAATTTTTAAAAATCCTTTTCAGCATTCAATCGTTATTTGAAATCACACACAAACACTTCATAGTGTTCAATATTGTCGAAAAGTTTTAAAAAGAAATATTTTCATTGATATTACTTTTATATTAAAGCTAAAAAGAATTTTTCACTATCGCCCAGTAAAAAAAGATACTCCAAAAAAGTCATGAAAATTTAGAGTTTACGATGCGGAAGTAGTGCAAATTACAATCCGATCTAATGATTTTTACATAGGGTTGTCATTGCAAGAAGTTCTCTTTTTCGATGCCTGGTCACTGAATTGGAAGCGATATTAAGAAAAATTCCCTATTTTGTTTTCTATGATAATATTTTCATCTAGGAAAAATGGTAAATAGTTGCCTTTATTGACAATTCATTCCTTTTTATACGAATTTAAGCCCAAAACAGTGTTTTCATGTAAATTTAAGCAAGTTATTTGCTCAATTTTAGACTAAAAATAGTTTATAAATTTCTTAAAAAAAATAAATTTTTTTTAAATTCTGGTAAGTATTTTTTAACACTATGGAGGAGTTAAAATGTTTTGTGTGACTAAAATAAGCTTCTACATGGTTTTTTGCTCAGTCTCGGCAAATTAAAAATATTGATTTTTTGGAAGCAGTGAAAATGTACTTCCACTAGAATGACTTCCATTTTTTTTACTGGGCGCTGATAGATTTTGAAACATTACTTTTCAAGTAGAAGTAGGTTTTTTTCATAATTGCAAATATTTGTTGCTGAAATATTTCAAGTTCGGAAGATAAGCAATTTTCGTAGGGAACTGTGATGGTTACCTTACGATCACTTCAATAATTTCGATTGAATTAACCAAACACTAATAAATATTACTCACTTTCGACATTATCTTCCATATATTAAAGTTTTGAAATTATAAAGTTTTACTGCTGAAACCCTTATCTGAAAATGCATTGTGTGCGCTGCATAGATTCTCTAGTTGTTAACTCATTTATAAACATACATACATATGTATGTTTTCTCTCACTTTCAGGCACCTGAACACTAATTGGGAGCACTTAACAGAAATTTGAACAGTTGGTTTCACTCAGGAAAAAATATTCGAAATTTTCTGTGCGGGGAAAAGTGTATTTTCTTCTCCATTACTCAGTTCATATAATCCATGAGTACAAAATTTTAAGACTGTCGTAAATTTTAAAATATTTGAAAATAATTAATGCCAAGTGCTGATTTGTTTCATCTCGCATGTAGGAGACTAACAACTGGATTAACGTTTTCGAAACAATTGATAGTGGTTGTCTGAATATAGTTCTGATAAGTTTTATCTTTTGATAAGTTTTATCTTAAATTGCTCCGATAAAACTATTCAGATTAAAGGGGAAACTCTAGATTTTCCAGACAAAGAAACTTCAGAGAATGTACAAATTAAAACACACAAAATAATATATCTAGTTGATGATACCATTATTGCACTTAACATTTGTATGGAGTGTGCAACAGAGAATATTATTCTTATAAAAAATTAGTTCGAATTCCAGAAATTAAAGAGGATACAACATAACAAAAAATTTAGGAATCCAAAAATTTAAACCAAAATTTCAACATTCTTTTTCTCAAACTAGATTAACATGAGCAGGCCTCAAATATTTGCAAGTATAAAATATAAAGACGTGGCATTCGTTATCGAACAAAATTATGAAATATTTCAAGAAAGATTATATGGAAATATTTCGTAATAAAATATTATTTTATAACGTTTTAATCACATGTATGAATTTTTTATGTTTAACTAATAAAAATAAATTATTTTATGTTAAATTATAGTTTGGTTTATATGAATCTTTTAGTGGTCGATTATTGCAACTTTTCGGTAAAAGCAACAACCTCGATTTCCTTTCGGTTGCGCAATTCCAGCTCGTATTGTAGTAATATAACAGTCAAATAAGTGTATGGAAATTTGCACAATTCACTGAAATCTTATTTATGTTCGAGTAAAATATTTAAAGCCTCGAAAACAATTAAGAAAGCATCCAAAACATCTTTCAGTGGAATATATGAATATAACATGTGAACATACAGCCCGAAGAAAATGATAATTTTTGTTTTATTACTGAAAATTACGTAGTCAAACTATTTGCATATAATATAGTAATCCACTTTGCTTCATTTAAGTTTATTCCTTACCTCTCTCTTTTCGGGTACGAACACCTCTTACCACATTTTATATCACTTAGATACAATGTATGTACGGTGCTACTTTTTCACTACTTTCCAACGACATTTTCTATTATTATGCCTTCATTTTATTAGACACTTTCGGTATGTTGAATATCTTTATTTGTTGTTGCTAAGGTTCTTCAATTAAGCATTAGGTTTTCTTTTTTATTTTGCCTGCAAGAGACACATATTAAGTCAGGAAAACAATCACTTACTCTTACATGCACATCAAACACTAATGGTTTCTCCTTACATACAATTATACATTATTTTATGCAAGTACCCCGCAAACATAAAGAAACTGAGATTTAAAAATAAAAACAATTTCTTCATGACAGAACTCGTAAACTTCACCAGCGATTATATTCGTTTAAAAAGTATTGGTAGACCATGAAGAGTTATTTTAGTTCTTGGAATGTTATCATACTGACCGGCTGAAGGCCCAGCAGTGATTGTGCCTACAGCTAAGTTATATTATTGGTGCTGAATTAACATTACTGTCCAACTGCAAATGCTATTTATTTATCACTTTTAATTTGATTAATGGCATTTTATTCTTTTAAATACACGTAGTTGGACTTTTCATAAATACCGATAGTGAAATAGTGTAGTAAACGTAAAGGCACGATTACTGCTTGAGAAGTCTGTGCTTGCTAAGGATGTTGACCAAACACACATCAGACGTGTAAACCATATGTATGTTAAAGGCAGTTTTATTAGATCAAATCAAATCAAAATGATCTTTTTTAATTTAAATTATTCAGCTATTACTGATATCTATTAATCATTAGTTCCTCCATAATAAACAAGTAAGAGTGTTATAGCCGAATTTTATATACCGTGCACAAAAGCACGTTTAAAAAAAAGTTATAATTTTTTGTTATAGTGCAATTTTTCGTAAATGACTTCTCGATATTTTTCGAGTAAAGAATTTGATTTAAACATTTTATTTTCGATATAAGCAATAATTGAATATTTTATTCTGCAGTCTGTATTTAGGAAATCTTTTACATTCAAGCTTATTCCAGGTTTCATTATCGCTCTCGAGATGTTAAAAAACCGTGCTGCTAAAATAGTCTTAAGGCCCAACTATAATATGAATAAGCGGACTTAAGCAACTTTGCGGTTACATATAAAACGTATGTGAAAAACTATAATGTACTTATGGAACTTTTCGTCAAGTTTCGTCAAATGTCATTTGCTTAAGCTATGTGCCAAACTAAACGCACATTCCGTACGGAAAACACTGTTTGTGCATTTTTTAAATTTAAGCCAAACAGCATCATAAAATATTCATTGATCTTAAATATTTTTTATTGTTTCTTATTTTAAGCTCAGAAAACAAAACATAACTTTTATTTTCATTCTTTGTTTTACAATACACCTATACACACATACACATGAGTTTATTTATGTATGATCATTGTTGTACTTTTTAGTAGGCAAAACAAATAAAATAAGTAATAAAGTGGTGGTTATAATTATATGTGAATTTTTAATAGATGAGGATATTCCAACAATGAATTGCATTCATTTAGTAGTTATAAGAAGGAAGAAAATTATAAAAAAAATTTTGAACAATACCTATATGTGCAGCTGTGGCTAAAGAATACTTAAGTGCATGTAAGTATATTGTGGCCACCTAAAAGTCACATCTGAATTGCTTAAGTATTTGACAGATAAGTCTGTTCAATTCTGGCATTAGCTTAAGCCAGCTCATTCATATTATAGTTGGGCCTTTAGTATTGTACCTCCATACCAAGTAAACTAACTTGTTTTATATTTTCCCGTATTTAATAATCATTGATGTCACAAGACTCTTGAGTGTCTCAACTTAAGCATCCCATTGCAAATGCTAAGTACCTTGTTATTATGTAAACGGTTTATTCGTAAAGAAATTTTTTGATTTTTTCGGCAGAAAGAAATAGGTTCAGGAAAATTAAATGGAACATTTTCTTTAATTTATTTTATAGTTATGACTGTTCTTTAGCTATATATCTTAAGAGTATTTTTATCTCCATTTACTAAAAAGTAATAAAAATTGCTTACAAGCTGTCAACGGGAGACCATCGATTTGAAATTATTTATATAAAAATTTAACAAATATAAACAAATATTGATTAAAATATATTTAAAACATGAAATATGTTTAACTGAAAAACAAATATTTTTGGAACCATATCCAGCAAAAAATTTCAAAAAAGGTAATCGGGTTTAGAATTAAGCATTTTTGGTGAAAGCTCTTCCCTATTGGATTACCAACTTAATGATTTTAACAAGGCGTGAGACTAAAATAATCAATTCTTGAGAAGCATTTACTTTTTTAATTTAGCAACTTGTTCACGTAATCTATTTAATTTAAAAGAGCATTCTCCTTATTTAGCAACTTGTACATGATTTTTTTTAAATTTTAGGTAATGTGATTTGAAAGTGAGTAATGAAATTTGGTAATCAGAAAAGTAAGTCATTATATGGCAAGTAGTTCTGATGGTAATTTGCAATTTTTTGCTAGGTAGTTTTGATTTTTCTAATTTTTAATACTAATCTATTTCTTTCTAAAATACAGAATATATTTAACTACCAAAGAAATAATAAGTTTGATTTAATTAGTTTTATATACCAGAATAACTTTAATTTTTAAAGGTTGGTTTTTTCCTTTTCAAATTTTTTATTCCAAACTATTTCTTTCTTAGTAAATGGGCGAAATGACTTATTTTTAGTGTTTTTTATGGGAATTTTTACAATTTAAGTTAAAAATATGTTAACGCACTAATAATCCCAAAATTATTATTTTACTTATTCAGTAAAATATTTTTTTAAGTAAAATACATTGAAATTGATTATTGAGGTGTTAAGCTGGATCCTGTGCGCATTTCACTGTTGCTAATGCAGATCATCAGGCAACTTTTACCCAAAGCTTCTTAGAACAACTGGAGTTATTATGTTATAAACTTTAATTTAAACAAATGAGAAGCTCAACAACAAATAACAAAGTTGAAACAAGAACTGAATAATCAACATGTTTTTTTATTTTCTTACTTTACTATTACTATATTGGCTGACTTATTTTTAATTTTGAATTTGAACCATGCAAAAGAGTAATGTTACTGGTAATCTGTGTAAAAACTGTAAACGCAATATTTGTCTTTTGGAATGTTATTCGCGGCCTTACTTCATTTCATTACTTTCATAAAAACTCTTAATATATAAATATCTAACTAAAATCTAAAAAACGTCAAAATCATATTTTGTTCTAGGTAATTAAATGATTGAATCAATGAATATATTAATTGAATACTTACTTAATTCAATTTAAGAAAATGAGTGCATCAATCAATAAGTCAGTGACTTTTCTCGAACTTCCCTCGTAGTTATATAAAATGCAACATTTTCCCCATCAAATACCACCTGTTGGTAGACTACTCTCAAATTTTACTTTGTGTTCATTTATTTTGTGTTCCAAAACATAAAACCTCCTGTGGTTTTCTAAAAATGGAAGAAAGTGAATTTGTAGTGCTTATTAAACATTATTTTTTGGAAAAAACGCCAATCAAACCAAGAAAACGCTCATTAAATACTATGGAGACTCTGCAACATTGATTTTAATGGTAAAAATGTGGTTTACTGACTTTTGTTGTGTTCGCACAAGTACAAATGGCGCTGAACATTCTGGACGGCCAATTGAGGTCAGTACACTCGAAAATGTGGAAAAAATCTACTATATGATCACCTGCGTTCGAGAAAGTTGTCTGAATGAGTTTTGAGGCCTTTTTTTAACTGTGGATGAAACGTGTTTCCATTACTGTACTTCAGAGACCAAACAATGGCTTTCTCTGGGTATACCTGCTCCATGGAAGGTCAAGATGACTTTGACGGCCAATAAGATAATGGCAACAGTTTTTTAGATGATCACGAGATAATCTACATCGATTACCTTGAAAAGGAAAAACAATAAACGGCGAGCTTATAAGACCGATTTAATGAGGATTTAAAAAGAAAACGACCCCATATGGCACAGAAAGAAATTATTTTTCATCAAGATAATACATGAGTGTGAACGTGTGCAGTGTCAATGGCAAAACTCTATGAATTGGGCTACCAATTGGTACCCCATCCACCATATTATCCGGATTTATCCCCTAGTGACTTCTTTCTATTTCCAAACCTAAAGAAATGGCTCGACGGAAGTAGATTTAGCTCCAACGATGAAATTATTGACCAAACAAATGCCTATTTTAAGTACATCGAAAAATTCTATTTTTTGGAGTGGATACAAAAACTGGAGAAATATTGGACTAGGTATATTGGGTTAAAAGGAGATTATGTTGAAAAATAAATTTTTGTTTTTCAAAAAAAACTGATCCACCCTCATAAGCCTATAAACTATATATATCCAACATCGGTAATTATCTGTATACAGGTTTATCAGACAAAAATAATTTAAATAAATATTTTAGACATGAATTTGTTGTCTCTAGGAATCTGCTTTATGCTTCTAAAGAGTTACATATGTACATCTTACACAAATTAACTAAATTAACTTTTTAAAATAAAAAATTCAACAGTAATCGATATCACTTTCTCTAATAAAATAATTTTATTTACATCTATCAAATTAACAAATTCTGAAAGAAAAATGTTTACAGGGTTTAAGTACATACATAGAAACATATACATATGTATGTATGTAAATCTGCATCGTTTTTGCACATGTGTGTGTGTGTGCGTGTTTTTAGTATTTCAATGTTCGGTTTCGTGTCTTTGGAAAATTTATCAAGTGTGTAAAATAACAACATTAACAGCAGCATCAACAATGCCAACTAATAGATTGTATTATACTACACACAGTATCATTATCATTAGCACATTAATCAATTATTGTCAAACAATTTATTGCTTTGTTTGCTGATAAAACTTATACACAATTTTATATAAATTAATTTGGGTGTAACTGCAAAATTTTGTTAAATACGAGATATAAAATGTTAATATGGCCAGATTTTGGTTTAGAAATTAAAGTAATTAATTGCATGAGGTACGAAGAGATATAATGGATAAATTTACCTAAAAATCATTTTGGAATATATGAGAGAGAAGTAAATATAACAAAGGTTTGCTTTGAGTTGGATATGTAATTTAAGAACATATTAAATGTGGCATGCGAGAATTCTTCTTGAAAATTATTTATTTAGTCACGAATACATACATATGTATATCGCGCATTTACTCAAGCTCTACTGTGCCAAATCTTATATATCCTTAACAGACGTACGTACATACGTATTTATATGTAGAATACAGACACATACATACATATTTGTTCTTTGAAAAAATTGATCATTCTTACTCTAGTGCAATTTTTGTAAGGTTTAGACTTTTCCGATTTCCAACCCCAATTTTTTCTCAAAGGAATATAAGATATGTTTGATTAATATAGAAAAAGAAGAAAAGAGGTTAAGGTAAAAGTAATCTTTATATATCAAAAAAGTTAAAGTTTTCCAACCCTGAAAACTTCTTTTTAATTTGTTTAATTTTTTTAACACCAATTTTATTTGCGCTGAAATATTAAATAATGCCCTGTTTATACAAGGCAGACGGACGACTTGAGTATAAAATTAATATAAAAATTAGTCATATTGTTGACCGATTTTCATCAAAAATTTTCTAGACGAGTCGTCTGCCTAACTTGTAGAAACTGCACATAAGTTTATTTAACAAAAAAAAAATTGTTTGCATTTACATGGAAAAATAAAGTGCAGGTTTCCCAGCTCTGAAGCCGTGCGCTCGTTTTTGCTGATTTTCAATACCAGTTTTTTCGGACCATTTCTGACACACCAGTTTAAGACCAAAGTATCTAGCTTTTCTGGAAGCTTTGGAAAATAGATTTCACGTACAGAAATACGCACACACGTTTCGTTTTCCCTATGCATAAGGATCCAGAATATATATAATTCATGGATCGCAGTCAATATCCACAGAAACGTTGTCACCAAAAAACTTGGTAAACTTAGCATTAAATATTGGAAAGTTAATCGTGAAGTTATAACAAAAGTCTTCTGTTTAATTTTTTTCCGGCCTAGAATTTTAATATATATATATATATTTAATCAAAAAAAATTTAGTGAAATTTATGTCTCCCGAAAATTGATGTTTAAAAACTTATTTTACTGTAATTTGAAAAATCTTTGAGAAATTTATTATTCGACATATTGTCATAAGTCCATTTTATGCAAGGTTGGCAAACGGTATCGTAAAAATACCGATACCGATTCAAATACCGCTATATTTAGATACCGGTATCGATACCGATACCGAAACACATTTCGGTTAGAAAATACCGGTATCAGGAATACCGTTTAGGTCTATACCGGTATGTACCGGTATACCGATTCCCACCAAAAATAAAATTTCAAAAATATATTTCAATTAACTTTCTTATATAAACACGTTTTTTTCGCCTTTACACATTCTTATGCAGTACTGTTTTTTTTTTAATCAACCGGAAAGTGCAATCATATCATAATCATCAGCAGTGCGAAATACTAATGAATTTAATGAGCTGCTTAATACCTTTAGGAACGAAAAACGTATCTCTAGACATATATATATATAATCTAAATTGGTCAAAAGAGCAAAGCCCTTACAAAGACAATTATTTTAAATAATAACTTTTCAAATAAATATTTTTTTTAAATTTGAAATAATTCTGCAGTTTTTAAACTAGCTGTCCGATTTTTTATGACATTTTATACAGCATTTGAGGAGGTGTTACAGAGCTCAAGTCTGGAATTTAGACTATATATCCTTAAAAGGGTCGGAGTCACAAAGCACCAAATTGGGTAAACTTTTAGTTAATGAAAAATTAAAATCGATGCCAAGCTCATGTTTTTGATCAGATAAAAAAGATTTTTAAAAGTGGATTCTTTTCTATCCAAAAGCTAAAAAAAAGTGTGCAACATTTATGGGTTTTCGCTTAAAGTTTAGGAAATATTCGAGAAAAAGTGTAAAAAATTGAAATTTTTACCAACCTTTGTCCACTGGAGAAGGCAAACGTTGTTAGATTTAGAAAATTAAACTTATTATGAATAAAGGATATAATTTGTAACATTAAACATAACATTTGCCAATAAATATTTTCGGCTGAAAAGTCTTTCTTAGGTAGAAAGTAATAATAAATATAATTCCAAAAAAAATTACAAAAAATTTGAATTGAAATATTCGTTTCGTCTGAATTTGGCGACTACGAATATATCTAAAAACGAACGAATATTCGAGAATTCGAATACGAATTTTCAAATTTTACTAAGTGCATGCAATTCTACATGTTTTTCGTGTATAATATAAATAATACATACACTGTGTGTATTTATTTTTATTATTTTGTTTAATTAACCAAAATGAGTACTTTATATATGCAAAGTTTCAACTGCAGTTTTCTTATTTTACTTTTTTAATAAAAATATAAAAACGTATATAGAAACATATAAGTTTAAATACTTTTTATGTTAATGTAAAAATACTCCCTTTTCGAAGTAATTTAACACAAAAAAAAAGATTTTTTGCTATGTCCATTGTCTGAATTAACAAATTTAGCAGTTATATCGGTATACCGGTATTATAAACTCGGTAACGGTATGTACCGGTAATACCGATACCGAAATAAAAAAAATACCGATATCGTTACCGATACCGAAATTTAAAAAATAGTTGTACCGGTATGAATACCGATACCGTTATTTGTTTCGGTTTCCAACCTTGATTTTATGTGAAATTTATTTGCTGGTAGTTAAGCATGTCCTTATATTTTTCATTGGTGCTTTACTAAAACATCAGTAGACTTCAACCATACATTTATTTTGAAATTTTAAAATATTTGTAAAGAGGAGAGGTTTTATTTATTTTAAATATTTTTTTCTAAGCTGTATTGCAAAAATTATAAATTAAATAAATATTACAATTGACATTGTGTTTCTATATTCTTATAAATATATATATTTTATTTTTAGTTGCATTAAGAAATATTCAAAAAATTTTCAAACTTAAGTTGCACATATTGCCTTTAAAAATTCTAAGAAGTTTAATTTACAATTCTTGCTTTAAGTATCTTTAATTTTCCTCACGGTAGTATTCTATTTCATTATATTAATCTTATTCTTCAAACAAAGTTCTTGAAAATTTGCTTATGTTTTTTATATTTACAATTTTAAAAGAGACATTCTGTTAAATAATTTTTTTTGTATAATTCTACTTGTATCCAGCATTTGCATGTTGTTTAGAGTTAAAATTAAATAGTGCAAATGCAAACGTAAATGTATAATTTGATTTTGATATTTGCTTTAAAAAGCTGTCCTCAAGTTGTTTTATGCAGCTGCATGAATGTTGCCTTAATTAGTTGTCTTAGTTGGAATATAGCGACATCGGTGGTAATATTTGTCATAATTTAAAAATTCTCTTTTTTCGTTTGGATCTACAAAGTGCATAAAATAAGGTATATAAAGTTATTCAAAGCAATGGTAACAAACAAACTTTAATGCAACAGCGCAAAAAGATTACACGTCCAATTTGTGGAGTTGCCGCTACTACATCTCATTTGCTAGTGATTTCAATATTTTCAGAAAAAAATTAAAAAAAAAATTCGTATAAGTTAATCTATACTGGCAATAGAAAGAATTGTTGCTTAAAGCCACACAATATTAGCTGATTTAGTGTGTGCAACTAAAAGAAGATGAAGAGATGAATTTAATCTAGCTACTCTTCACCAAGATCAACGATTTTTTAGGGTACAAAACCCGCCGATCGATTATATTTTAAATAAATGGTGCAGTAGAAATGATTTGGAATAGTCGGCACAGTTATAAATTATGCTACACGTTGGAGTTTAATATAGCACTTTGAGCTTCATATAACGTAGGGCAACTTAAGCTTGATGACACTCTTTAGCAAAGCCATAATACCTTTTTAAATATCACCATTGCCTACACTGTGTATACATGGCATATGAGCAGCAACTAAGTACAAATATGGATAGATGATGAATGTATTAGGATTTACATTTAAAAACTTCTATATATTTTTTTCATGTATAAAATATCGTCATGCAAATAACACATCCATGGATATTCACAAATCTAACACATATATGCACCTTTATTTTTTTCAGCTGTAGTTGAAATAGCCTTGGACAGCAAACCAAACGTTTGCCGCATTTAATATGTATGAGCTGAAGAACTAATGTTATTTTGCATTCTGCCTTAGTTTGAATACACACATTCATACGAATACAAAGAGTTGGGCATGTCAGTACGTAGAGAGATGTGTGCAAATATATTTTTCGTTATTTGAAAGCTGGAAACTAAATCGTCAAATCAGTTACAAATTCTAGCCTAAAATTTAGTCAAACTGATACAAATGCATGTTAATGTATATATGTATGTAAGTGTACAGTTGTGTTTACACATGTATTTCCTCATACATATATTTTTGTAACATAAGCCTTTGCAAAATGCAAACAAATAGATAAATATAGCGAGGGTCGTTTTAGTTGATGAGGTAAAATTCTTCCTTTCGATCGGTTTGTTGTCAATCAAATCGCTGGAAGTCTCCAATATCCATGAAAGTGGCGTCAAAAATAGTTTAAAATAATTCTAATTTAGTGCACTGTACTAAAACAAATTTCTGTTTTAAAACATTAAACTAGACTTTATAGCTGGGGGAAATACCGATATTTTTCTGTGCAGCCACGCACTTCATCAGCACGTCAGCTATTTAACGTAAATATTTACGAAAAGGAATATGAGAAATGATTGTTATGTAATGTATTGATTTAACTTTGGTAAACACTTTTATGAGTATCATTATTACCCTTTTTCAACATGCAAAGTTGACTTTGCAAAGTCCCAATTCAGCTAAGAGAAAAACAGAGAGCGACTGTGCTACTATCTCTGTCTTTCACATAGCTGAATTAAGACTTTGCAAAGTAAACTTGGCGTGTGGAAAAGGGGTGTATATTAATATGAATTTTATATTTTTCCTTTTTTTCCATTTTTCTATTTAGGTTATACTCCTTTTTCATACGCAAAGTTTACTTTGCAAAGTCTTAATTAAGCTGTGTGAAAGACAGAGGAAGTATTTGCACGAAGTTATATTACTCTGCCTAAGTATGTTTAACTATTCCTGCTTATCTTTTACGATCATCACCAATTTACTTAATTGATGTAGCGTCGGTACATACATGCATTATGTAACATAATAACATTCTTTTTGCGTTCAACAGTTGATTTTACCTTCCAGCACTATGAACTGTGTTGCCAAGTAAACATATTTGCGTCACGTGTTCATTATTATTTAAATTAGAATAAGTAAAAATAATTAATGTGAAGATCGTAAAAGATAAGCAAGAATACTTAAACATACTTAGGTAGAGTAATATAACTTCGTGCTAAGCTAAATAAAAAAAATTAAAAAAATAGAAAAACAGAAAATGCATAGTGATACTTATAAATGTGTTTACCAAAGGTTAATCTATTGTATATACAACAATCATTTCTCATATTCCGTTTCATACAAATTTACGTTAAATAGCTGATGTTAATAACAATCTCTACCCAAGTACACAGAAAAAATGATTCCCAAAAAATTTTCAAACAAACGTTTGTTTGAAATAAAATTTAAGTTCAGTAAATATTTTTTACTCCTCCAGTAAAAAGTTGTTTCAATTTTGTTTTAAGCGAACCAAAAAACAGTATGGAGTGAAAAATTCTAGTTCATACAATTAATATAGATGAACATTTGTAACAAAATTGTTAAGCGAAGATTTCTGTTCCAATATAGAAATTGCACACTGTACAGAAGAGTTATTTGTTTTATTTGCTTTTTATTTTCATTAAAAATTTTTGTTGAATCAGACAATTTGTTGATTGAAAAAATCAAGTTTTTTTTAAACAAATTATTACAAAATTTGGCATTTGAATTTACAAATTTCTTTGTAGGACCTAAATTGAAAAAAATAATATTTGATTCAGAGAATTTTGTGTTTGAAAATAAAAATTAGTTTTTTCTGTGAAGATAGACTAGTGTGCTGATGAAGTACTTGCGACTGCAAAAAATATATCCGTTTTTACTCCAGCCATAAAGTCTAGTTTAATTTTTCTTCTCTTCTTTAGAAACTCACATTAATTAATAAAAATATTTTATGCAATTATTTATGATTTTTAACTATATTAATTTTTAAAACTTAAATTTTTTTCTATATATGATTTGAACGGGCTTAAGTTCGTATCGCTTTTAAGCCAAATTGCATGTGGTAATGATTAATTAGGTGTTTTCGAAGGCCACTAAACCTTCATCATCTGCGTTCTTTTGTGTTTGGTCCACTGTGTTGTGTGGTATCAGCTGATGTAGAATTTTGCTATATATACGTAACTTTTATGCAAATGTTGATTAATGTTGTTTCAATTTTCTGAAATCTTTTCTTGTAATGAAAGCTTAATTTTACTATCTCTTAATTTGCAACAGTCTTAGCATGTATATGTTAGTTATAGGCTTTTTACACTTTTTTTTACTCACATCTTTAAGGAACGCGTGGAATATGTTGAAAATTTAAAAAAACCTGTTTACATTACAACACTTTCATCTCTCATCTGTCATTATTATAATACTATTTTTACGAGCGTGAGCAACTAAAAATTAAAAAATAAAATGGAATTTAAAAATTCAGTAGAAATTGATTTAATTGCTTCGGTTGTTGAGGAGCAGAAACAATTAATGCTACAATACGCTACAATATCCTAGCGGACGATGATGATGAAGAAATACTATTTTGAGTACTTTCTTCCTGTGCAAAAATTTTCGAGTCCGAGCGGCTTGTAGAAATTTGCAATTACTTTTATGTCATTAATTTCGATTTGGAAAAATTTATACAAGATTTTATTATATATGTATGTACATATATAATAAAATCTTGAAGTAGTTACAGATCTTTCTGTGTGAATAATATTCCAAGAGGTAGCCCTGAATGCGTTACATACATATTTACATGGGTATGTAGATATACATTCATACATACATATGTATACATGTTTATAATGCATGCATGTATGTATATAGTTGTATAAATTTTTTCTAGTGATGACACTAAAATAATCGAAAGATGTTTAATGGAACAAACTGATATAAGAACATTTTTTGAAGATGTTGAAAGATGTTGAACATTCAGCCCTGTATAATTCTTATGGGAAGATGTTATTATCATGGCAAATTGATGAAAGATGAAAGATAAAAGATGGGAGTAAGTGTAAAAAGGCTATTAATTTGCTTATTTTTGTTCTACTTAAGACAAACTTTTTTGTATTGTTACTGTTAGGTAAATTTTTTATTTAATTTTTGCCATAGGCCTTGGCTACTAATTCTAGTTAATTTTTAGTTATTATTGTTCGAACTTTATTTGTATATATATATACATATATGATTTGAACGGGCTAAAACTCGTATCGCCTTTTAAGACATTATGTGGAGGAGCATGATGGTAGTTGTCAAATTTAGTTTGACCGATGCTGTAAAATGTGATTCTTAAATTCAACACAAAATTTGCCGTGTGTTTTTCTTTTCTTTTCGTGAGTGGTATATATATTATTTGCCTTTTATTTTAATACGCCCAGTCACATCCCGTTCTGGAGCTTCGTTGTCGTCCTCAAACATATTTGCCAAGCCTCTCGATAAAGTGTTTTCGGTGCGATTGCGATTTTTTCTCCAATATTATCTTTGTATATTATAAATGAGGCAAGAGTGACTGTGCCCAATATGCTAAAAAACAGTTCCAATTGCCACCGAAATGTTTATCGTTTGGTAGAATGGTGTGACAATATCTTATCTATCGGATGAAACTTCATCTCTGTGGTTTGTTGAAAATGACTGTATTATAGGACACTAATAGTACACCTATGGACTAGATGCACCTTCGCGGCTTCGGGAAAAATTAAACTCTTCAGAATCTTGTCTTTTATTTTTTTTATTGTGCCTACGACATAAATCTTCCAAGTGGTCAGCTGCTTGGTTTATGAAAATATTGTACAGAAATTGTCAATTTTGACATTTCTGAAAGTTTTTTTGTGCATGTCCACCAACTCTTTTACTTTACTCTCGAATTATTTAATAATTGTTTAAACAATTTATTTTCTCAGTACATTTTTGATTTTATCGTGAGCGACAAAAATTAAGTGTTTCACGAGAAGGTTTTTTTAATTATGTTTTTGTACGTAAATTGTCGCTTACGATAAAATTTTACAGCATGTATCTTTAAAGATATCATCAATTTTAGCATTTTGATAATTCTTAGCTATGGGTAGGCTCATACAATTTCAAATTAAATAAGAAATTTTGATAACATGTCGCTTCTGATAAAATCGAAAAAAGGCTCGATATACATATGTATGTACAGACAAATCCCGGTATAACGAACGATTAGGCCCATTCGGTAGATCGAAAAATTCGTTATTTCGCAAAGCGTTTTTTCAAGTGTTGTTTTAACTTTAATTATAGCAGACAAGATACAATACAATAAGAGGAATGATTTTTTTTTAAATAAGTTTCTAAATATAAACTAACGGTCTCACATTTTTTTTTCATTTACATTGCTGCTGTAATATTTTTTTGCCGCTTGTTATACAGAACACAAATTCGCTATATAAAGAACAACTTACGTCCTTTTTCACAATGTTTGGTTAAGAGTTAACGTGAACTTTAACTGACAGTTCTCCATACAAAAGTTGCCCTTAAAGTCCCTGTTAGTTTTTAACCATACATTGTGAAAAGGTATGTTAATGTTAGAAATATGTTTCTAGCAATTTCTTGCTTTTTATTTTGCGATTTTTTTCTTTATCATTCGTTATATTCAGTATAAAATTAAGATAGTATTAGTATTTTTATATATTTTTGAATAAAAAAATTTGGAACTATATGCTTACCAAACTTTTGTTTCATATTAAGCTGCCTTGAATGGCTTATTATTTGAATTACGGTTAGAAAAGCGCATGCTAAAAAGTTAACGAGTTATCAATTGTAACGATTAAAGTTTTTAACTGAATTACTTTTACTTTATATATTCATATGTATTAGTGTTCTGCACAAGACCATTTGTAAGACCTTTCAAGACATGAGACATTTTCCAAATGCTTTACTACAGCGAAATATTCTGAAACAAACGCTAAACAACACTGCTGGCAAGACAAACAACTGAAACATATGTCTTGCAAACAGTGTTGTTTAGCGTTTCCTTTAGAATATTTCACTGTAGTAAAGCATTTGAAAAATCTCTCATGTCTTGAAATGTCTTATAAATGGTCTTATGCTGGACTTTAATATGTATATGCACATAGTGATGAAAATTTAAAATCAATGCATATAAAAAGTTGACTTCATTTGGCATGCTACTAACTACAATTATTACAAATTTTTCTAATAAAGAAATGTTTTTGCTGTCTATCAGAGTTCATTATGAGTTTAATTCCACTTTGAAAGAACTGAAAGCTATAACATATTGTTTAAAAACCAGAAAAGTGTAAATATATAACCATATAAATAACCATGTACATAAAAACCTTTGTTAAGGCGAAGGTTAAAAAGACTTTTTTTTCTCTTTTGCGAAAAACATTAACATTAGAAGAAGTTATGTACATAAAGTAAGGTCTTCATGGTTACAATTGAAACCCTTTTTAAATAAGAGCCCAGGCACATATCGTATATGTATATTATTGTCTTCTTTACTAGAATCAAATGCTATTTTTGAAAATTTTTAATGTTTCAATAAATACACTCTTTATTTGTATTGAGCCATAATCATAAAACTTATCATACGATCTGCGCACCTAAAGAGATGAATGTTTGAGTTATATTTGTATGTAAATCATGGCAAAAAATTGGAATATATATATAAACACACAAACTTGTTTTTACATACATACATATGTATGTACATATCTGCAAAATCGTGTATGTATGTATATGTTATGTATATGTGTGCATGCGGCATGCATGTGCGAGTAAGTACATCGGACTAATCTAACCAACCATCAGCACCATCATCGTCATTACGGTGGTGTGGACACGTAATATAAAGCAGTTAAACAAACATACGAATATACAATATGTAGTATGCATGTATGCATGCATCAGCAAACTATTTGAATTTGGGTTGCCCGGTACAAAAAATTAAAAACCCAAAGAAGGTTTTTATATTCTATACACAGAGATACTTTTTTGCATACAGAAAAAATTAACATACAAGCATGTATAATCCAACTATGTAGAATATTTGTTTGTATCTTCTAATTATTTAAACGAAATTCTATCAACGGCCAAATTATAACTAAAAGTTGGCACTAGTTAAATATTCTCTAGTAGAAACAGTCAGGTAAGACGATTTTTTTCAAACAACTTAATTAGTTAAAATTTCTTTCATAATATCTGCAGCAAAAACGAAAATTTTTTTCCGATGATTAATTGGCAAAATTATGTCTTTTTGGGATAAGTACAAATCTATAGACGAGACAAAAAAAAAACTTTCACTTAGTTCAGTTAAATATGAGTTTTGTGCTGTTTTGGGATACATTCTAAAAAAGAAAAAGATTAGGTCCTTAGAATTATAAAACAAAACTTCCACCATCACCAAGATTTCAGTACTACACTCAGAGAAAAGCTGCAACTTGAAAATAATAAGGCGTCACATTAGTTCAATCATTTTCAATATAATAAATAAAATTAAAACATAAATACTGTAAATTAAAATTTTTCCACGTTGGAATAAGACATTTCAACTAGACTTTCGTTAACGTTTCTCATTAATTCAATATGGTTTTTATTGATTTTAAGCTGTTTTATATCTGGATGTAATATGTAATAAAAGAAGAATGATATTTTCCATTATTTCTAAAGTAAAGATAATAGAGCGCTGCACAAGAAACACCATGAGCATGCTCATGTGTTTTCATTTTAGTAAAATTCAAAAGGCAAAATAGAAAATCACTGAGAGTACATTACTCATGAACAGGGACAAGCACTTCTCGCACTTAAAAAAGGTATTTTAGGCACCTAAAATATGAAATTAAAAACGAAAAATATGCACTAAAAACAATAAAATATGCAAAAATTTTAAAAAATTTTTATTCAAAAGAAAAATTTTAAATTTACATGCAACTAACCCCCGTTACCACATGCAAGTGCAAGTGCAAGTGAAAAAAACTCAATACAATCACATTTTTTACTAACACAGCCACAGTTTTGTCAACTACGACTCAGCTTGCAATGGATTTTTGAAGCAAGTAAATTTTTACACTTGTCGCAAGTAAAGTGACAAAACGAAAAACAGTGTTGCCGAGTACAGACTTATTTCATTAATTTGATTAATATTATAGCTGATTTTTGCTATATTTAAAAAGGATACTGATAAATGACACCAAGGCTCATTTTAAAGCTAAGTTCGAGTATAAATTTCATGTTTTAATAAAAGAAATATATTAACAACACAATTCAAGATCAATATTGACTACTTGGTAACACTGCAGTAACAGTTGAAGTAAAGCAATTTCTGCTAGAACTTGCACTGTGCTGTGTAGCCACTAAAAAAATGTTTGTTTTTTTGGAAATTTCTTCTGATTTTTGTTAGTAATACATATACACTACTTGCAAGTAATTACTGGCATGTGCCAACGGGGGGTAAAGAAGGATAAATAAATACTTTCTTTTCTCATCAGGTACGTGCACAAGCCTTGTACATTACATTTTTACACAATATTATAAATGATACAAGGATATATTCTGCATTATTAACACCAAACACCCATTTTTCGAGTTATGATTATATTGCAGTAAAGTAGCGATACACAAATAGAAAAAGAAAAGTGTTGCTGCTAATTTATTTTTATTTCGAAAGCTTTTGGTAGTTGGAAAAGGCCTTCTAACGTCTGTGAATGTAATCGGCTCTCTTGCTAGTCTCTATCTAACTTTGCCTATTCCTTAACAAACAGTTAACGGAACAAGTCTTGTTTTGTTTGTCAGTTCCTGAATTCTATAACAATGCAACGAAATGAATTCGCAAACAAGTCAGTTTTGCATTATTAATTTGTCAACAATTTTTTTTTGTTTAATTTTATAAAAAATATGATACAAAACCATGGATTTGTACCAAAATATGTGACACAAATATGAATGTATGATCAAATTATGCAAAAATACACATTCTCAGTAAAATATGCAAAAATATGCACAAACAAATCGATACTATTTTTAGGCAAATTCATGTTTTCGTAAAGATATTTAGTTATTGCCATTATTAGGGTTAAGGGAAAAAACATGCATTTGCATGAAACCCCTGTCCCTGCTCATGAACATTGCTCGAGTATTCAATGCAGTGCTATAATAGATAAACACATTGCTTGAGCTCTTAGCAAGTGAGGAATTGATCTACACTGCCATTACTTACTGATAATATGACTAATATTGCCTTTTGTAGAGTTTGTTTAAGGATTTTATAATTGAATAAGTATTGCAACTCGTTTTGTTCATATTTTTAGTTCCAGAGATTTTTTTTGTTTTTTGCCAACCTTTTTTAGTTTTTCTAGGTGACCCTTTTACTCTTGTAATTTTTTTTTGCATCTTAGCGGTTTATTTTATTAATGGTGTTATTTTTATATATTTATAATTTGAACGGGCTAAGGTTCGCATCGTTTTTTAAGCCAAATTAAAGGCCACTAAACATTCTACATCAGCGTTCTTCTGTGTTTGGTCCATTTTATGTGATGTCAGTTGATTTAGATTTCTGCCTTATATACGAAACTTTTTTGCAAATGGAATATGTGAATTGTTTTGATTCATCGTATTTCAATTTGCTGAAAGGTGTTTTGTAATGAAAGCTCAAATTTTCCATCTCTAATATACAACAGTAGTGTTATTTTTCATTTAAGGCTTTTTTTCATTTTTGGAATTTTTCATTTGGTAAATTTTCTAATTTTGACAGATGGACAGACAGTCATACAAATGGACATATATTGCAGAGCCAAATATATCTTAACGCTAAGACTTCCAAAGCAGAGAAGAGATTGAATGCCTTAGTTTGTTGCTTTGAATGCAATCACAAAAAACCTGCATTGTGTTGTCAACCCACAACATTTGAAAGAAACAACGCATGGCACAATCGAAAGAAATGAGCGCGGCGAAGTTTATTGCGTAAATTGCTTGATTTATATAAATGTTCACTGGTCTTGTCAAAAGCAATGAATACTCAGTGCATGGTGCGAATGCTTTTTACTGGTATTGACTACAACCTAGTCCTTGTTCTTGTATAAAACTCTTACATTAGTATTTATAAAATACGATGTATGTAAGTAGGTTTGAAATCTATTTTATGTCAAATTTTATATGAAACAGTTATTTCAAATGCATTTCAGATCTATTTTACATTTTCCAAATTTTACTCTTTATATTTACTTTTTTCTCAAACACCGTAAATATCGGCATTTATTTTTTTCTAAAATTTCCTCCCTCACACTGCATTTTTTTATTTATAACCATTAAAATCACTTAAAATAAACTTATTATTTAAAGGTGATATACAAAAGATAAGCGAATACTGAGTCAATGATATGAATGAAATCCATTCTTTCATGCCGCATCATTTCATTTCGCTGCTTGTAATAATAGAGTGCTTATGAGCAATAAACAAATCGCAATGAATTGTATCAGAGTAATTACCTTTGTTATTGCTGTCAAATAAATGCATGGCAAAAGCAACGAATTTATGAATTGTTAGCAAATGCGAACGGTCTCATTCTGTTCTCTCTTCCAAAGCGTTTATATATGTCTTAGTGGTTTCTTTCCAGTTTTATTATGTATCAACATAGTTTTATTTACCAAATGTTATTTTTATGTTAAATAACGACGAAGATCATAACAAATCTTGTTTTCAAAGTAATAAAACTGTTTTAGTAGTTGGCACAATATCCAATATAAGAAGTTGCTTATCGAGAATTTTTCTTACTAGGAAGCAATAACTTACGTTGTAACTATCCTACGGAAAATGTTGTACCAATTGTGTCGAGCATACCTATCTTACGAATTTTTTCTCGTCTTATTCCATATTGAACAATATGTAAGAAAGTATTGTGAGTAGTCAGACCAGCGTTTACAAACTTCCTATTTGTGTATTTTATTTTGCTTCTTCTCATACTCCTGCTTCTGAAAATTAAAGTGTTGTTGTAGCAGTTAACACAATAAACGAATACAAATGAAGAGCTTCAGTTTTCAACATGTTTGAAAAGTTTTCTGTTTCTTAGCGCTCTGTTTTGAATAAAATATGAAGTTATCGAAGTAGAGATGTTGTCTATTTTCCTTTTCTTTTGATTTTGCAGTTTCAATTGAGTATTTAATTTATTGCTGGAAGAAATATTGTTCTTGTTGTCTTACTATTATATTTGTACATACCCGCTTGATCTGAGATTCGATAAAAACAAATGCTCACTAAAGCGAAGAAATTCCGAAACCACGAAAACCAAGTTCTTCGATACTTGTTCGCTAATCTAAGAAAATTCAAATGTATGCTAAAGCAAATTTCTCTTGAAAGTTTTTCGAATGTGTGACATTAGCCGAGTGGATGTGTGTCAGTCTGTTAGTCTAGAGGTACCAATTTTGATGCATGTAAGTTAAAAAATAAAATAAGAACACACATCATTTACATATGTGCAATAATTGAAGAGAAAAATATTTTTCACGATAGCATAGTGGATGTGTGTCAGTTTGTTAGAATGGTGGTACCATGTTCAAATCCTGCAGCGTAAGTTAAGGGTATTAAAAAAAACTTAATAAAATAAGTAAGTTGAAATAAATAAAAAATAAATAAAATTACTTTTTTACTTTTTCTGCTCCCTTTTTGGGGATATCGAAATTAGTTCGATATTATCTCACTTTTGATATTGCTAGCGAAACTTCGATAACGAAAGTTTTTTGGGACAAAACTGAGCGACAGGTGAACTTTTTTCGATTCATTTTTGTGTGTCACTCTCGATAGTTTTACACGATAAATGTTTGAGATATATTAGAAAATGATAACAATATTCTCGATATGTTCCTTTGGGAACATATGGAGAAATGCACCTCTTCATTTTGTATAGTTATTCGTTTTTACTGAGTTAACACTAGCCCTTTGAATTTTTGGTAGCAGAAGTATGAGCACAGGTTATGTTTGGCCAGTCAAACAATAAATTTGTCGAAGAAATAGCACGATTTTACGACTTTTGCTATTTCGACTGCGGCTTCTTATACACTGAGTGGGACCTCTCATTTCTAAGCAAGTGCTCTAGTTTAAAAATTTTTCAAATTTGAACGGAACAAAGTTGTGAAGGGTAAAAACGGGACAAATGGCTTTGCGTAAATATACATACTATGTGTACAAACCGGAACTTTCATTAGTGTCAAGACCGTAGATTATCGGACTTATTTTTTTTATTAATTTTTTACATCCCAATTGCTGTTATATTTCATTGTGCACTAATGTAAGAGCAACCTAATTATAACAATATTGAAGTTTTTCCAAATATCACAATTAAATCCCTATACAGATAAGTAAGAGGGACTTGTATGCATTTTTAGACAGTTTGTATAACCTTATGTGCTTAACATGATACATTTTTGGCAACAATTTTAATATCCAGTACTGAATGATTTAATATATAACTTTTCATTACAAAATTTTAATTCCTTCCGGCATAAATACATTATCGAAAGCTATCATTATATGTACATAAGCATGTATGTATATAAAAAATTTGTTAATTAACAGATATACATTTGAATAAATATAGATATTTTTCAATCATCCATAGATTTATAAATTAATGGATACTGCTATGGTTTATGGAACACAAACTTACATTACAAACAAAAAATTAAATTTACAAACTTATATAAACTTGTGTAATTACTTATTTGGAGATTTATGATTTTGTTATTTTCTTGTAAAGCATTTAAGATAGATATGTAGAAATTTTGCAAAATGTGCACCTAAAAGCCTGTGCAACAAAATTAGGGAAAAAGAAAAATCAATAGAGAGAAATTTGTAAAATGTTACTTAAAATATCTCTAGTAGAAGGGAAAACGTAATTAATTGAAAAATTTACGTTTTCATGGGTTAGCAACATGAGTGATTTTTCAGAAAAGAAGTTTGTTTGCTTATTTTGTTAACAAAAAAAGTAATAATAAACTGGTAAAATTAAGTTGTCATTTTTTACACATAAATAACCCATCAAAAATATATTTAATACAAGTTAGTAATGGGTGCTTTTTATTGAGGTATAGAACCTTAAGTTGGCATCACTTTTTTAACTGGCGGCCATTTTGTCAGCTGTCAAGTGATTAATATTTAGTTTGGTTTGCCATTTCATCATGAACAGGTTGACAAAAGAACAACGCTTGCAAATCGTGCAAATTTATTTCGAAAATAATGGTTCAGTTCGCGAAGTTTACCGCAAGCTCCGTCCATTTTATGGTCGACATAAGCGTCCATCAGAGCAATTAATTCGGTTAACCATCGATCGTTTTCGCACTACGTTTACTCTATGTGATAATAGGCATCCGCAGAGACGTCGAACAGTGCGCACCGAAGAAACAATTGCCGCTGTAGAGCAAAGTGTTGAAGAGGACCCGAATGAATCGATTCGCCACCGGAGACCGGTATAGAGCCATGTTCCCGAATTGGATGGCATGAATGTGGAGGAGTTGTGGTTTCAACAAGACGGCGCTACATGCTACACAGCGCACGTCATAATCGATTTATTGAAGGAAACATTCGATGAGCGCATAATTTCGCGGAATGGACCTGTCAATTGGCCACCAAGATCGTGTGATTTGACACCATTGGATTATTTTCTTTGGGGATATGTGAAGTTGCTCGTCTACGCCAACAAACCAGAAACGTAAGGGGACTTGGAAGCCAACATTCGTGGCGTTATTGCCAACATACGGCCCCATATGCTCGAAAAAGTGGTTGAAAATTGGACCTGTAGAATTGGCTTTATTGGAGCCAGCCGCGGCGGCCACATGCCCGAAATCATATTTAAATATTAATGGCATAAAATTATCCTTCCAATAAAGCCAAATTGATGGACATTAAAACGATTTTCTTGTGTTTTATTTCAATTCGAAGTTCTATACCTTTAAAAAAACACCCTTTACTAGTAGCATCACATAGTGCATTCCTTTTGCTATACGACAATGCATTAACGCAAGCGAATGATGAAAGTATGAAAAAGTTGATACAATCATAGTTTTTGGTAATGAGTGTCCATGTTTATGGTTAAATTATATTTTTATATAAAAGTTTAACATATATAAATAAATCTTGAGTAAATTTCTTTCTAATATGTAAAGTATATTTAAAAAAAAAAAGGATTTATTTACTTTTATATACCAAAAAAAAAATTAAAATTTTCCAACCCAGAAATTAGCATTTAAATTTCTTTTAATTTCTTTTACCAACCCATTTCTTACTTAAATGCAAAATATATTTAATTTATTGAGAAAAAGAAAAAATTAGATTTAGTAAGTTACTTTTCTATTTTTGGTCTACCAAAAAAAGTTAGAATCTTTCAGCCCTGCAATCGTGTTTTAAATTTTTTTTATATGCTAATACCAATTTGAATCTTACTAAGATATAAAATATGTTTAATTAATAAAAAACAATAATTAACTTTAGCTAGTTACTTATATATGCCAAAAAAGTGTTTTAGTTTTTCATATCCAAAATCGTCTATTTGATTTTGCTCATTTTCAATGCCAACCTATTTTGGAACTTTTCTGACCAGGCAATTTAAGGCCAATAACACTAGCTTTTCCGAAGCTTTTGAAAACAGATTTTCTATACAGACAGACAGACAAATATCGCTTCGTCTTCCCTTCCCTATCCATAAGGATCCAGAAGATATATACTTTATGGGTCACATATTGTTGTAGTGGAAATTACACAAGAAATGACAAACATATATACTACACCTTTAACCATTTTTATATGATTATGTACGTGCTGCTTATTAGCTCTTGCAGCACTTTTTCCTCTTTATCACAGAATTAATTTCAATTAAAATGTCGATGCCTCTACTGCTTTTACTTTTTGAACTCATCAAACAAAAATAAGTAGCCTTCGGAAGTTAGTTAAAAGTTTTTACGGCTTAAGGATTTGTTTATGTTTTCTTGCATACTACTAAGTAGAATGTTTGGTGGGTATCCAGCAGTTCATGGATTACATTATGTTGTGCGTACTAAGGGCGTTATTCTAAGAAAAATTTGGATTTTTAAAATGGTTTTTGATACAAAATATTTTTTAAAAACCCTTTGAAAGGTTTGACCCGAAAATCATGGGTCTAAAATCAAAATCAAGCAAACGAGAAAATTTTCCTCAGGTATTAAACATATATTTTTTTTTAACTTGCTAAAATTTTATTGAGTCTTCTACACAGAAAAAAAAGATTTGTAAATACAAATAATTTATTTGTGAATACAATTAAAATATTATTTAAAAAGGCACCTACAACGATTTTTGTAAATACAAACACACATTTGTAACATAAGAAAACAAAATCAGCTCAATTATTTCCAATTAAAATTATTGTGTTATTAACAATTGAGTTGTTAAGAGAAAAAATTTTTTTTTAATGAATTTGTTTTCCAAATTCTAATGTGTTGTTTCTTTGTTTGTATTTTTTTAATGTTTTTTTTAGAATTCTGTTTTTTGTTAAATTTTAAAGATGTTTGGATGAGTCGAACCGGCAATCTCTTGATTAATAGACTAATGTACTCAGCTAAAGAGCAAATCGTTATTCGATAAGCAAATAATGAATACACACAAAATGCGAGTTCTTCTGTTTCTTCTACATGTGCGTATTCCGTTATGATATAATTTAACAAATAATTTTTTTGAGTAATTTGATTGACTAGAAAAATTTTAATTTTTTAAATCAACAATGAATTTTTTGAGTTTTTGCGCCATGTATAACATAAAATTTGGTTAGTTCAGTTTATTGAAAAAAATTTCTGTGTTTGTCATATCAACAACTTAATTTTTTATATTAACTAAATATATATTTCAATTTAAATTAACTATTAACAATTTGTTTTGCTGGTTGCATTTTGATGATATTTTTTTCTGTGTAAGAAACTTGACAAAATTTATTATATTTCGGCATTTCATGAGCTTTCGAAAGCCTGTTATACAACGACACAACTTTGATGTTAATTTTAAAAAAGCTTTGAATGTTAATTGTCATTAAATCATGGAAAAAAGCAAAACTTTTTATTAAATGGGACACGAAAAATTTAAGGAACATTGTGATCTTTAAAAATAATTTAATTTTAATCAGGGATGAAAAATTTTGTAAAAATTTAATTTTTTTTGCACTATTTGAAAATTAGAAATGCCATAGTACCCCAATGATTAATTAAGGACTATTGGAAAATGTTTCCTATTATATCCCAGTGAAAAAAATGGAAGTCATTCTAGTGGAACTACATTTTCATTGCATCCAAAAAAATCGATATTTTTAATTTGCCGAGAGTGAGCAAAAAACCATGTAGAAGCTTATTTTAGTCATACAAAACCTTGTAACTCCTCCATAGTGTTAGAAAATATTAACCAGAATTTAAAAAAAATTTATTTTTTTAAAGAAATTTATGAACTAATTTTAGTCTAAAATTTAAAAGTTATTTGATTAAATTTACATGATAACACTAATCCGGACTTAAATTCATATAAAAAGAAACGAATTGTCAAAATAGGTAACTACTTACAATTTTTCCTAGATGAAAATTTTATCATAGAACATAAAAAGGTAATTTTTCCTAATATCGCTTCCAATTTAATGACCAGGCATCGAAAAAGAGAACTTCTTGCAAAGACAACCCTATGTAAAAATCATTAGATCGGATCGAAATTTTCACTACTTCCAGATCGCAAACTCTACATTTTCATGACTTTTTTGGAGTATCTTTTTTTGCTGGGATTACATGCCACAAGTGGCACAAAACAAAATGTTGAAACTACCAATAACTTATTTCGAGCACAGGTTGATGCAGAAATTTTTAAATCTTTAAGAAACGACGACATATGTATGTAAATTTTGGTGTCGTGTAGTAGAAATGAATAATTAAGTAAATAAACCCATATGTTCCGGTATTCCCAGAAATGACCAGAAATGTAGGACAGATAATATACCGTATTATCTGTCCTACATTTATCTGCAAATGTGGAAAGGGTATTTTGTAGCAAAATAAAAAGATAATATAAAATATAATATCTCCAATCGAATCAAAATAAAGGATGCAAAAGTATATCCCAAATGTTAATTTTATATTAGAATTTCAATGAAATTAAACATTAATGTAAAATAGTTTAATGATTTTTAGTAAAGGAAGTAAGTAAGAAAATAAAAACATGTTGATTATTGAGTTCTTGTTTCAACTTTATTATTTTTTTCAATGAAAATTTATAACATAAAAACTTTAGTTGTTCTAAAAAAATTTTGGGTAAAGGTTCCTTGATGATCTGCATTAGCAACAGAGAAATGCTCATAGGATAGAGCTCAATCCCTTTATAATAGATTTCAATGTATTTTTAATAAAAAGATTTAACTAAATAAGTAAAATAATAATTTTGTATTATTAGTGCGTTAAGTAATGTTAAACTTTTAATGATTTAGGGATATTATAATTGGCTTTCTATTTTGACACCGTAAAAACATATTCGGACATTTCCCACGAATGGTCTACCAAGATGGAAAAGTTAAATGTAGATTATCATCGTGTTTTAGTTGAGGAAATTGGGCTGGATGCTGGAAAATTTTATATTTACTTTTTAAGCTCCTTGTAAAGACATTTTTATATACATAATTATAATTATTTTACATGCAAAAAATATGTTATGTTTGCAATCTCTCTTCAAAATCTCTCTGTTGTCAAATAGTAAGAAGAGAAAAGTGTTAGGAGAAAAAAAAGTTCGAAAATGAGAAGGAGGTATGGTGATATTAATAAAAAACATTTGGAAAAATCGTACGTTTGCGACCAGTACGTTCGCAACCGGCAATTAAGCCAATTAAACAAAAATCAGCAGATATATTTTATTGTGTAAATACTTGATAGAGACCTACATTAATACACTTTTAAAATAAATTAATCACTTTTCATTATTCAGTTCCATTTCGCAGATTTTTACATTTCACTACTATCAGCCAAAGTTAACTTCTATTTGCGTACGTTCGTAGAAACATGTTCATAACTATTAATATGAAAACTTAAACTCGATGAAATCCATATTTTGCACTAAACATGGAGCTTTAAAAAATCCTATCATATCACAAAAAAATGCTTGCAAAGATTTTGTTTACTATATTTTTTGTACATCAAAAGCGTATGAACATACGTTTGTGACCCCAGGAAACGCCCACATTTGAAAATTTCGGCCATCAAAAGTAGTGAGATAAAAATTTTAACAAATTTCTTGTTGGCTCAAAAATAAATTTGTAATCGTAAGGGTGTCATATAATTTTTAGATAATCTGCTAAGAAGAGAAAAATTTTCATTTCTGTATATCGAAAAAATTGTTGTCAAGTAGACAGATTACCTAGAAATTATATAAATTATAATTAAAATATTGCGAAATACATAAGTAATATACTAAAAACTGCTAAGCCTAAGTACATGAAATAAAAAGATAAGATCGGTGTAGCCACGGCCACTTTTCAAAACAGGAAATTCTTACTTTGGATAAGTTCAATGTGTATGAAAAGTTTCAATAAAATTTATCTTAATTTTGAGTTTAAAGTGCTAGTTCCAGCGCCCCGATTGAAACTTCCGTTATCCTAGATTTTTATTAGTGATCTCTGATCTAGATTTATTTGTTTATCAAATTTCAGCGTTTCTAATTTATGTTAATTTTCTTCTAAAATATTGTAGACCGAAGTAGATTAAACACGAAGGTAACATTTTATGGGAGCGATCACGCTCATTTTTTAAATTGATAGTTTAAGGTCTTGCATACGTGCAAAGTGTATGCAAGGTTTCACTAAAATCGCGTGAGTAAAAGGATGTACATTAACTTTTTAATTTCGCACAATAATAATGTGGCCCCCGTCCATTCTGGTAAACTTTTTTGGGTTGTCAGATTTTTTAAGATGGTTTCTCACGAATACCTAGTTGTGTATTAAATTTTTTAGTTGGTTTCTCACCTAGAACAACTTTTATATAAAATTTCAGCTATTTAGCGCAACTTTAAATTTTTTAATATTTATGGGCACATCCTCAAACTATGGGCACTTTTCCAAACTAGAGTTTTTTGTCGGCCAGTGCTTATCGTTAGTGTCAAGTTTCGTTGCAAACGGAAAATAATACCTATATAAATAGTATATCTAAATAGGCTGAGCAATAATACATGAAATATGAGATTTAATTATATGGGCTGTCAATGCTCACTTTTTTAACAAAAAATTAATAGCATGGATTATCGCAATATGTGTGCCAAACTTCAATAAATTTGCTTCCATTAAGCACTTTAGATATGTTTTTTGAATTCTGACATTCATGGGCGTAGCCCATCCCTTAGGGATAAAATTTCAGGGTATTCAGAATTTTTTAGTTGATTGCTCACCTATATTTAGTTCTGTATCGAATTTCAGCTCACTAACAAAACTTTTAATTTTTATGAGCGTAGCCCTCTCTCCCCTGGTTAAAATTTCTGTGTTTTCAGATTTTTCTAGCTCGTTGCTCGCCCTCGTGTACTAAATTTCAGCTCACTAGCTATAGCGAAAGTGCTTCATCAATTTGATGAGTGTAAAATATGCACTTTTTGAAACTTTTATTGTAAAACATAAATTAATTTGAATTATGTAAAATATGCATTGGCCGGAACTTGGCCCAGATCACTGGCTCGTTGTGATTTTCTGACAGGTTTTCTCAAAATATTTCTCGAAATATGCTTTCGTTTTGTTTCCAACTGGTGTGCCAATATTTAAACTTAAGCCTTTATATCATCATAGCTTAATTATTACTTATACAGTTCGCAATCTCATAAAGGACAAAAATGTTACATACGTAATATTTTGCTACCGTAAGCCAATAGCCAAACCATATTAGATTGTTGTTATTCCTGCTTTCTATATGAGTGTTCCTAAGAACCGACATCATTAATTGTGGTCGTTTATTTATATTTGATGTTTGTTATAAAGCAGACAAAATGAAATGACTTTAACTGAATGTAGTGAAAAGCCATGCATACATTCATAGATGTTTCTTCATGTATTTTTTGGTACACATATTTATCTCACCGCACATCTATTATTAAGTATAACTGCCTCGTTTATTTAATCATTCCATTTGCTTTATTTACGAAGAAACATATGACAGGTAAGTCATAATTGCAAGCATGTTTGTTTGTGTTTATGAAATCTTGGATATGTAAACATTTTTAAATCTTTTCAAGAAAGAGAACGTATAAGATTGTAGATGTGTACTGTGGTAGTGCCCCTCTAGTCTGCATTATCTTAGTAGGGCTATTATGGTAAGATTGTCTATATTTGCAGGTATATTTGTGTGTTCCTGGAGCTAATATTTTATGATAAAAACAAGCTGTAAATCGCTATGAAAATAAAAAATTGCGATATTTTGATATAACATATTGTACAAACAAGCATGGGACTGAAAACCCAATCAAGGCTAGCAACAATAAGTGAGATTGAAAGATTTATACACATTCTTGTATAATTTTTATACGTTCTCTTACATTCTTACTAAACAAACAAAAAATTATACAAAAAAATATTCGTAGTACATATTATTTGTAATAGGTACATACTAACCTTAAAAACTAAACTTTATGTGCTTTGCTAATGTTTTTACATAGTAGAAATACCAAAAACAAAAAAAAAACTGCAAACAAAAAACAAAAAAAAACACAAACAAAGTGCCCTTGAGGAATACTCTATATGAGTACCTCAAATACAAAAAATTGTAAAGTGAGTTCTAATGGCAGAAATGCTTATTTTACTGTGAGTTCTAAAGCTCTTAATGAAAACAATAGAAATAATATATCTTATGAAAGTCTCTTTTTAACGGCAAAGCCAATTTTTCTTCAGCGATCAACTTCGCTTTGTCCAATACCAAATAGTGATACATTAACTTTACATTTTTCTAGTACTTCTTCATATAAGTCAGTAATATCATCCCCTTCAGGCTCGCGTTCATCACTTAATAAAGTTATCAACACAGATAACAGAAGCTCAAAACCCAGGGAACATGTCGGAATTCTTTAAAAATTTCATTTGCTCCAAAAATGTCTAGGGATAATAGCGCATCATCTACCAATCGTCAAAATCGTTTTTCATTATTGCAAGTCACCAACGAGAAGCCCGCTGCATTATCGCAAAAGTCTTTTAAGCCACCACCTATATATTTGAGAGAAAAAATTCTAACGCCCTTATTAAAAAATTAGTCTGGGCCATTAGTGAAAACGCATTTCATGTTATTCCAATTAAGCATGGTAACATTGAGGAAACTTAAATTCAAATATACGAAGAAAAAGATTTCCGCAAAAATTCGAAATTCGAATTCGAAAAAAATAAAAGAAGTTTTTATACGTATCAGCTTAAGAGTGCCAAAGGTATGTCGATAATATTGATGGGCATTGACTCTTATGTTAATCGTGAATCACTTATGTTAATCACTTATCATTCAAGGATTTAAAGTAAGAACTGTTACCAACATAATCAAAAGGGAGAAGATCCCCCAGCCTCTATTTCGTGTTGAACTGGAGTCGAATGATATACAGCTGAAAAAAACAAGACACACCCAATTTATAGCTTAAAATATCTCTAAAACCGAAATATCGCAGTTGAAGAGCCACATAATCGATCAAGTCCCGTACAGTGCCATAATTGCCAAAGAATATGGCCATACAAAATATACTGTAAATTAGCCACTGTTTGTGTTGTGTGCGGCGAATTACACGGCACTGCTAGTTGCAGTAAGCCAAAAGATCAAAGTGATAAAAAATTCAGTAATTGTGGTGGTAATCACACCCCTAACTGTAGAGGTTGTCCTGTGTACTCTTTTGTCAAACAGACTATGGTGCAAAAACCTAAATTAGCTCCATTTCAATCAGAAAACGGTTACTCCGCGACTTTTGTGCAAATGAGCCAACCAGTTACTTCCCGTGTATCGTATGCCGATGCTGCTAAAACAAATTATATTCCCGCACAAATATTTCAACAAATACAAACTCAAACTTTAGTTTTAATCGCCTTGAAACTGCCATTGATAATTAAGTGCAACATATAAATAATTTTACAACAAATATGACTAGCATGATGCAAAAAATGCTACAAATGCAGAATACACTGCTTCAAGTATTAATTAACAAGCCATGAACACGTTAAAAATATGTTTCTGGAACGCAAACGGTATTCTCCAACACAAAAATGAACTTAAGCACTTCCTTACGGAAAAAAATATTGATATAATGTTGCTTTCAGAGACACATTTGACTTGGAGAAGCTTTTTAAAAATTAATGGCTACACTGTATATGATACAAATGACCGTAGAGGGAGAGCATGCAATTCTAAATAAGTCAAGACTCAAGCACTATATCCTTAACAACGTTAGCGAAGAATATATACAAGCTACGAATATTTTTTTTGAACATTTTTGTTCTAATTTCGTGAAGTTCTACAAATCACTGGGGTCTTGTTTCGTGGCAGCTGGAGACTACAATGCAAAGCATACGTACTGGGGTTTGCGCCTTGTAAGACCTAGAGGTCGAGCTTTGTTTAATACAATTTCAATAATGGGTTTAGATGTTATTTGGAGTGGGGAGCCCACTTACTGGCCTACTGACGTACAAAATTCCGTCATGGTATTGATTTTGGTGTAATGAAAAATATTTCTAGGGATTTAATTAACGTTGAAACTTCTCTAGATCTCTCCTCCGATCACTCCTCTACTATCATTATCACAGCACAGCACATTATCTAGAAATTATATAACACCCTTACGGTTACAAATTTATATAATGCATACCTATTGCAGTGAGAGGTATTGTACCAAACACGACCTTGGTCAAAATTTGTATCTCACTACTTTTGATGGCCGAAATTTTGGAAAGGAACTTGGCCTTTTTTCACTTTTATGTTTTTGTAAGGATCTGACTACCTTTTGGAAGGTTTTCTTAATAAAGCTTCTTGAACTTTAAATTTCTAGTCTGTTATAGTTCTATTCATAATGTCTGCGCTAGTTCAAAAGGCAGAGTTACATAAAATATTTGGTTATAGGGTGACATGTGCACCATTGTGTCATAATAAGGACCGAGTTACTTGATTAATTTTTTAAGAGTCATCTGGGTAGAAATATGTAAAATATAGTGTAAATTTTAGTGTAGTAAAGTGTGCTCATACAAAGTCCTTTAGAAAATGCAAAATTAAATGCTAGCATGAGTGAAATGTACATGCAAGGTTTCAATACATTAGCTTGTGTCTTAAAATTGTCTAGTGGGTAACTTACATAAATAGGCCTATTTTGTTTTTGCAAAATTTCAGTTCTCTTCCGTATAACATTTTAATACAAATTTGATAAACGTGGCCCTACTTCCCTAATTTTACAATCGGTGCTTTCAGATTTTTCCTGTTCGTAAATCCTTTAACTTAAATTCTTAATTTTGAGCTTAAAGTGCGTGTCCATGCCCCCAATTGAAACTTCCTGGATTTAAAATCTTTCTTGGTGATCTATAATTAAGATTTATTTGTGTATTGAATTTAAGCGCTCCAGTGCAAATTCTAGCTTGAAATGTTATGGCTGTTACCCTCACTCTCCGTCACTTTTTTCAACTAAAGACTTTGTTATGAGCAGCGCTCAATTATCATCGTACTCTTCTTAAGATGATAGCTTTAAGTTAAAGCTTTAGTTAAGACCTTCAGTAAAAAATTATCATGACATCTGCCACTCCTGGTTAAAATATTTGGGTTTTTAGATTTTTCTATTTGGTTTCTCATCTTGACCTACTTGCGTATCAAACTTCACCGCTCTAGCGAAAATTAAATTATTTAATTCTTATGGGCGTACTCCCTCCCACTTTTTTTAAATAAATTTTTTGGCAGTGCCAATCATACGTGTCAAGTTTCATTAGAAACGGATATTAATATTAAAATAAATAGTATATTTAAATCTGCTAATTCGAAATATATGAAATAAGAGGTTTAAATTGTATGGGCGTGTTAATTTCCACTTTTTTCAAAGAAATTTTATAACTTTGCATTATTTAAACATTTGTGCCAAATTTCAATAAAATCGCTTGAGATAAACATTTTAAATTTGCTCTTTTCATTGTGTGCTTTATTGGAATAGCCCCGCCCCTGATCAAAATCTTCTGATTTTCAGATTTTTCCAATTAGTTGCTAATCTAGACCTACTTGTTTATTAAATTTAGGCTAACTAGCGTATATTTTATTTATTTTGTTCTTATGGGCGTGATAACAAACAAAACAAAACAAAAGTTTACGGTTAATAACATCGGCTCCATGGTTCATCAAAAATTCTAATATACATCGTGTTTTAAATATGCCACTAGTGATTGAAGAAATTGCAAAATACGCAGGCAAATATTTAACAAAACTCGAGTCACATCCTAATCCGCTTGCTCGTAATATTTTGAAATTTACTGAACACATCCGCCTAAAAGAGAGGGATACAAGGGCTCTAATACTCAACACTCAGATGAGAATGCTTTTTCGGGCACCAACGTCTGACAAAATTTGCCAGTTAACACGGTTGTAAGAAATTTTGAGGACATTTGACATTTACATATTATAAGATCTGACAACTATATGTACATAGCTTAAGTTTAGCCAGTTTTAATAAATTTTTCAATAGATATCTACTAGATTCCATGCAGTTGCAGATGTCCGAAAATTGTATTTGAATTTTTATTTATATAAATAATAATAATAATAATAATAATAATAATAATAATAATAATAATAATAATAATAATAATAATAATAATAATAATAATAATAATAATAATAATAATAATAATAATAATAATAATAATAATAATAATAATAATAATAATAATAATAATAATAATAATAATAATAATAATAATAATAATAATAATAATAATAATAATAATAATAATAATAATAATAATAATAATAATAATAATAATAATAATAATATAAAATGTAATATTTAACATTTTTATTTGTTTTAAGAATTTATTATTTTACCATAATAAAATCATTCCTGCAAAAGAAGAACACACAATCTTTTAGTTTATGAAAACCAAAAAAAAAAAGTTTAAACCAATTTAATCACTCATCAGCAATCGAGTATTCACTACAAAATCACTCTGTTTCTTACTTGTTGCTGGTGTTTATCTATAAAATTACAAGCATGTGATTTTTTTTCTCCAAGAATGATTAATTATGTGGTCAATAGCTAATAGTGTGTATCACTGCTTCTTAGATTAGTAGAAAAAAGAAAGAATAAGAACTTGCTAAAGAATACATTGCAATTAAAGCAAATTGAAACAATGATAAATGTGGAGGTTCTGAGGTGATGGGTACTGTATAAACTAAGATTCAACACATGTACTAGATATACATACTACGTATATACATACTTATAATAAAGTAATGCAAGCTTTTATTGGAAATTTTTATACGCATCGCTCAGACGAGGGTTGTTGACTAGACTTCAGAAAATCAATTAAAACGTGAGCGAAGTTTTTCCTATCAAACCCATATGCTATTTGAGTGAAAACTTTCAAAAGCAGAAGAAATTTAAATGTTAACATTAAGTTCAATTCCTTTCACCTTTAGTGACGGTAATTTTGTTTTTAATAAAGCTTGTTTATCTTTTTGGATAGCAAAACATTATTAAGAAGCAAATATCAAATTGCACTTTTTAGATAAAATTGCACCATTTTTTCATCCTAAAACAAAGTTAAATTGTTTTTAGAACACAAATGTTTTGAAAACGTAAGATGTTTAACTGGCTCATTGTAATTGGAAATATATTTTCAAGATATAATTATAACTTTTGCTTTATAGTGAAATTATAAGACCACATCCTTATTTTCATTATACTCAAGCAATATTAATGTATTTTTAAGTTTATGATATTTTAGAAACCAATAGTAATAAGACTACTATATGCAATATGGGTTCCTTTGTGTTCTTCTCTTAAATAAATATTTACCGAATTTCCTCAAAGCTAAGTACCAAATTCCGGAAACAAACCAACTTGTAAGGTATTTATTACATATAGATTTGTAAAGTTATATAAAAAATAGAATTTTTGATACATACAATATTAAAATAATGAATTCATTCTCATTCCAAGAAAATTGCAAGACTTATGCCCTCATTCATTTAGTAAATAAGATTTAGAACGTTTTTGCTTAAAAATACTTCTGAGCTCTTGTGTTTGAATTCTATAATTTATTTTCTTCAAAAATATTTGTTGTTTTTGATAATGAAAAATATAAATATTATTGCCATGTTTATAAAACATAAAAATTAAATTAAATTATTATACACCAGTTTGAAAAATATATGAAAATATATTTGTTGGAAATAATGTGTGGAACAAAATCACAAAGCAAATACACAAACCTTCTAGCATATACAATAAATAAAAATTGTTTTAAAGAATCACAACTGCTGCTTTTTTTCGTCCATAGACAAGACGATACAATCGTCGAAGAGAATTAAAGCATTAAAATAGAAATGAAAAAAGCTCAATCTGGCGAGTAATTTTTTAATATCTACTTTAAAAAAAGATGAGTGGAAAATAACTACTGGTGAACAGACACAACTATTATTTTTTGCTAATAGTGCAAATCCATACCGTTTAAACTAGTATTTTTTGACATTTATCAAGATTTTTTATCCAAAACAACGCCCATTAACCGAAAAATGTCCAAAACTACAACCATTCAACTACAATTTAGTCAATTCATACACTTTTTTAAACAGACCGTAGCTAATTCAATCATCTTTTATATAAATATTTTGTACTTGGTAGTAAAAATTAAATAAAAATATTAGATTTTAAGTAAATTGCCTACAAATCTACTCTAAAACTAGATTTTGTTTTGTATGGGAAATCTAGTAAAAAGCAACTAGTTTTTGCTCGAAATCTCGTAAGTGCCAGATTTTGATATAATGTAAAAGCACTATAAAGCTTTTTCGAACTTATTTTTATATACTTTACAAAAAGAGGTAAAAGGGTATATATAGGTTTGTCATTCCGTGTGTGATTTCTACAATATTAACAAGAGATACATAAAGTATATATATTCTGGATTCTTATGCATAGGGAAGACGAACAAACAATGTCCGCCTGTCTGTACAACTGTCTTTACGTCTGTCTGAACGTGAAATCAGTTTTCCGAAGCTCCCAGAACAGCTAGAGACTTCGTTCTTAGATTGGTGTGTCAGAAATTTTCCGAAAAAATTTGCTATTGAAAATCAGCAAAACCGAGCAGACAGTTTTAGAGCTGGAAAACTCCAACTCTATTTTCCCATACAAAATAACTACCGAAAACTAGTTTTTATTACTTTTTTTATTAAATTAAGTTATTTTATACTTTAGTATGAATAAAATTGATGTTTCTGATTCAAAAAAAAAAAATATAAAATTAAAAAAAATAAAAAATTAAAACTACGTTTCCAGGGTTGGAAAACTTTAACTTTTTGTTTTAGGAAAAAGGCTATTTTCTCAGAAACCGTAAGAGATACTGATCTGAAATTTGGACAGATTATGTAGAACTTTAGTCGCTACAACAGCAAATATATGAAAGTTTAAAAATAAAGGGTGTTCCAAAACGAGCATCGAAAAATATTGAAATCCCATGTAATATACATATAATTGTATATTTATATATATGTATGTATATAGACACTTGAAATTTGTAAAATTAGTGTATTTTTATATAGGCTACAACAATTAACACTAAAATTAAAAAAAATAAATTAAAGGGTATTCCATCAGTTAATGAAATTTTGTCTATGTAATTTTGACAACTTGCTATATCTTGCAAACCGTAAGAGTTAAAATCTTGAAATTTTCAAAAACGGTAAAACTAAAAAATCGAAAAATTATAAAATCGCCAAAACGAAAAAAATCACCAAATTTAAAAAAATCGCCAAAGTTAAAAAAAATTTCTAGCACTAATATAAATCGCCAAATTCGAAAGAATCGCCCAAATTAAAAAAATCACCAAAATGAAAAAAACGCCAAAAACCGGAAAAATCGCCAAAACCAAAAAAAAAAATTGACTAATGAAAAAATCACCAAAATAAAAAAAATCGGCTAAATGACAAAATCGCCAAAAATACAAAAATCGCAATAACGAAAAAATTCCCAATATTAAAAATAAACCCCAAAAACCGAAAAATAGCTAAAAAGGAGAAAAAAGTGTCAAAACTAAAAATTGCCACAATAGAAAAACGCCAAAAACTGAAAAATCGCCAAAAGCAAAAAAATTGCCTATATGAAAAAAATCGCCATAATTAAAAAATCACCTAAATGAAAAAAAATTGCAAAAACAAAAAAAACGCCAACATTAAAAAACGTCAAAAACCGAAAAAAATTGCTAAAAACGAGAAAAAAGTGACATACCAAAAAGAATTGACGATGGAAAAAAAACAGCAAAAATCCTCAAAACCAAAATAAAATTTGCCTATATGAAAAAAATCGCAAAAAATTAAAAAAGCCAAAAATAAAACACGCAAAAAATTTAAAAAAAGGTAAAACGAGAAAAACGAAAAATAACTAAAAAAATCGCCAAATAAAAAAATCAAAAAAGCTAAAAAACCGCTGAAACGAAAAAAGCACCAAAACTAAATAAGCACCAAATTAAAAAAACTCCAAAAACGCAAAAATGGCAAATCTAAAAAAAACCCCCAATTAAAGAACGCTTAAAACCGAAGAAAACCCAAAAACGAAAAAAATGCCAAAGTTAAAGTTCATATAGTATTACTACGGAACCCTTCGTGCGCAAGTCAGAGTCGCACTTCGCTGAATTTATTTTTAGTAAATGGAGATGGAAATAAAATTTATCGCTAAAGTAGTTAAAGAACATATACCATTTCAGTTCCCTGAAAGCGTTACTTTTTTGCTGATGAAATTCGAAAAAATTCTGTAGGAATAAACGTTTACATAATACCACTTTATATACCTTTTCCAACGGCATGTTTAAATTAAGGAAATTAACAATTTTTCAAAATCAAAGATTACTAAATAAAACAAGTTGCATAGTTTACTTGGTATGGAGGTACAATACTAAAACTATTTTCGAAGTTCGAAGCTTTAGCGAACATTAGATCGAATCTCATGTCAAGTGGGATATTAAATATTGTTTTCATTGGATAGTGTTGATATAACCGCATTGTTTGTTTGTTTAGCTATAAGTGTATCAAGAATTAAAATTACTCTTAATGTACCAAACTCGTATCTTAATAACTGCGTTTCATAATTAAACTTACTACTAATATAGATAGATGTAATCAATTCCTTAAAAATTGCATACGAACTTTTATCCAAACACCGAAGTATAAAGAGATGAACCGTTTCTGTTTTGCTCTCCTGAAAACTTGTATTTTTTTAGAACGTAAGGCATCGATATTCAACTTATTGCTAATATAAGAAAAAAATATTTAATCGAAAAATGCCGAGAGGTCACTTACTAAAAATTGTACTAGAGCAAAAAATTAAGAATTTTTTCACAAAATATATATGTACCTACATATGTATCTATGTGCTTATGTATGTATCTCTATACTACATAAACGTACTTTGGTAAAGGGTATATAAGATTCGGTACAGCCAAATATAGCACTCTTACTTGTTATTTCTTTATTTGACTTTGATGAGGCTTTTTAAAATTTTTCTATATTCAAAGTTTTCTGTTAATTTCTAAGCGACCCAGTACTTAAGCTATGTACGTTTATACATACATAAAGGGCTTTCAAATGAAGACCTATTAGCTTTGACACTTATAGCGCTCATATTATTGAAGCTACATGTGTTGAATTAAATGTTATTTATTCAAACTGTTATGCCAAATTATCATGAACAGATATATCGTGCAATAATAAAATTGTTGTATGAAAATTTATGTTATTTTTGGGCAACATTCTGCAAATTGCGTCTATTTTATATCTCAACTTAATTTGGCCAGAATGTGATGAACACAAATATTATGTGCGGTTTCACTAACATAGCACTATATAAAGTTAAATTCAAGAAGCGCTTAATGAAAAACCCTTTGCATACCATGCAGTCATTGTGAAGTGAAAATTAATAAAGCAAAAACACTCAAAAAGTTCTTACATTAACTGAATTTGTATTTATTTTATAAGTTTTCCGTGAAGTCAAGAATTCTGTGGCAATAAGGAAAAAGTGCTTATGTCATAGTTCATTGTTTTGCAGGAGAGCTTTTTGAAGCGTTCAATTCAATTTTCAGAAATTTATTTCTTTTACAGTTAAATTGTGAAATTCTCTGTTAATCTTTATTTTTCAAGCAAACATCGTTTTACTAACTATAAGTAATAATTACATTTAAGTTGAAATATACCAAAGTATAAACTTAATTAATATTAGAAGTCAAATTAATTAAGATTTAGATCAGGGGTACTTTCGAAAATGCAGATTACGGAGGTAAAATTAACTCAAAATCAGCTTATCTCGACTTAAGCACTTTTTCCTTTTTGCCACAGAATTAATGAAATTGTAGTTATTTTTATTAAGCAGGGATTTTTTTCTTTTTATGCTTTTTTTATAAAATAATATGTCAAATATTTTCTGCTCTACTCCACGAAAGTCTCTATAAAACCTTTTGCCTTCCACGGGTGGGTTATGGAGTATTGTAAGGTATATAAGGTCTTTGTATTGCAAAGATATTTTCAGATTACTGCATTGTCTACCGAACAGAGATCATTGCTTTGATAGAAGTTACGGATTGGTTGCAAGTAAATGTCACTTCAACGACTTTAATTAATAATAATTTTACTTAACTGATAGACATGCAACTTTCATGGCGCTTGAATTCACGCTTCTAAGAGAAAAAAACAGCCCTCGACTGCCGATCTTCTCTAAACGAGTTCACATTGAATCATCTTGATCTCGGGATCAGGGGAACTCCAGGGTTGTTAGGCTTGCGAGAACTAGGGAAATCTTGCAGGTTCCCCCGAAATTAATATGTGTGGGTTTACCCCTAATATCTCGCAAACTCTGACTTGGGCGCAAGGAAGAATATGAAACAAATGGAAGATGGATAACTAGAAATTATTGCGTGATAAAAAAAATACAGCTGGTTTGATTTTAAGAAATAAGAAACAGACTTCGATGAAGAGGAACATTTAAAATATTTTTTTAGTTAGTTTTTGTTATTATTGTTCGAACTTTATTTGTTTCTATATATTTATGATTTTGGTTAGGCTAAACTTCGCATCGCTTTGCAAAATATTTTCTGTTGAGTTCCGGGAACTGTCTGATATTTGCAGTGTTAAAATGCAACTCATAAGTAGCTCTATATTGAGCTTTGGTTGATTAAATAGTATCTTTCAAATGAATTTTCATTTGAATTTACCTACACAATAATTAGAGTGTAGACCATCGTACAAATTTCCAAGTATCTTCTAGTCCTATTATTTATTAAGTATCTGTATGTTACATGGATGTTGTTAAGCATTTATTATTAATAGTTTGTGGATCGAGTAGAATTAACACAAGCTTTGATTTGTTAAATTTTTTATTTTGTATTTTACGTGCCACTGCAACAATAAAATTATAAATTTTTAATGTTGCTGGTGCTAAGGATATTTTTTATGTACAAATGCTTATTGCGTTTCGAGTTTCCCAAGAAGCAGATTTAATAATTCAGATAATTTCAAGTCCATCTTTTTTGAAATTGTAAAACATGACACATATAATAAAAAAAGCAGGTTTGCACAAATTCAACAAACTCACGTTCATTGATTTAAGTTCATTGACATTTTTCTTTCAAAAACCTTTATCCAACGTGTTTAACATTGTTTAAAAATTATTTTTAATTGAAAAAAAATATGTTGATATGAACTGTACTTTGAAACCATCTTCGATTTTATTTGTTGAATTATAAAATATGAACTACATTTTCGATTTAATGATTAATATGTTGAATTCAAAATACAAGGAAACAACTTAAAATTTTCAAGAAAGTGTACCTTTTTTCATGGTACCGGTTTTTTGATTTTAAGTAATGTATGTTGATCTTTACTTTATTCAATGATTTTTCATTTAAGGAACCAGCAATTTGAGTTTTGTTTTACTTGTCTCATAGTTATTGGTTTTATATAGAATTATTGAACGAATTCAACGTATGGTTTGTTTACTTTATCGAACTGGTATATTAAGTTCAATAAGCCAATGACTGGAATACGTTTAATTTGACAAACATTTTTATTAATTGAAACATTTTAAATAAATTCATTACATAAATGGATTTTTGCAATTTTTTAAAGATCTTAAACTAAGGTCTCGATTAGTACAAAATAACACTTCTTAATACAGTGCAGTGCAGTTTTGTATTTTGTTAACAATAAAGAACAACTTCCAGATACTTGTGGACACAACACTATGCATAAAACTAAAGACCAAATCATCCTTTCTATGCATTGTGGTATACAGGATAATTTTATGTGACAATCTACAGAGGAAACCCGTAGGATGCGTTTGAGTTTTTTATGCCACAAGTAACACCCAGACAGTAAATGCCCAATAATAGTAATACTAAGTGTTACCTTTCTGAGGAGAGGTTGAAGGAAGAGATAGAGGCAACTTCATTTGCAACTCTGCTCTTTGCACGTTCTTAATAATAGTGCTTCTGATGTCAATGATACGTATTGAATTTTCTAAACTGTGTTTAGTAGCTGTTTTATTGGTTATTTTACTTTATCGATGATTCTATTGTACAATACTGATGAAGAAAGGCGCTCTTATGTTATATTAGGATTAGTATCCGCTAAAACAGGAGTAGTTCAGTGATCAGTGTCTATGTTTTCATCACTTGAGCTTTCCTACAAGAAATGATGGGACGAATGGGACAGTGATATGCATATCAAAAAAATACGTGATGTTGTTACTTAAATGAACGTCAGAACCCAGGACCTTCGGTTTTGTAGTCAATTACTTCAGCCAATGCCATATGCATCATAAAAAAGGTAAGCTGATAGTCAAGAATGACAAATATATCAAGCTTTATTTTCGATTAAATTGTAAGCGGCAAAAATTAATTTTAAAAAAATTTTGTTTGAACGAACGAGGACTAACATTAGACAAATTTTGGCCTTATGAGCTCAAACAATTTTTTTTTTTAAAGAACAACCACAACCCGCAAAGCGATTAGCTTGTCTGCAGAAAACACCCAGAGCCTATGGTGGGAATCGAACCCACGACCTCTGGACTGAGAGGCTGGCATCGCTACCACTCAGCCATAGGGGCACCCTATAGTGCCTTAATTCGCAAAACCTCAAACTAGAGTGTAAAATTTTTTGTTTGAAATTTTAATATAAAAATTAAATACACTATTAAGCTCTAAACACTTAGACGACAGCAGGCAGCAGACAGCAAAGTGTCAAAAATAAAATACATGTGTTTAAATGAAAACGATTATTTTGACGACATCACAGCAGCACGACTACACAACAGCATTTGCTGCTGCTGCCAACTTAGACTAATTTCTATTTTCGTGAGCAGCAAAGAGCAAATGCAGTGCTGCCACTATAAATATAAATTGGAAGAAATAAGAGCTTAAAATTTTTCGTAATATTTAAAAGAAAATAACATTACAAAATTAAAATTATGAAATAAATTGATGTGTTTTTACATTTTTACGTAATATTAGTACGTTTTGAGTCAGTAACTTTAATTTTATTTATGTAAAATATATATCTGGCTGATTATATATAGTGTTGCTGCTGCCTTCAAAATAATTATGTAGCTGACTACACGGCAGCATTTGAAGCCAACTTCATTTGAAGTCGTGAAGTTGTGAAGTCTGCTGTCGTCTAAGTGTTTGGAGCTTTACGCTTTTATTTCATATGTTTTTAAAATGTTGTTTATAGAGAGACGCTCTTTCAGAGAATTTCTGTGTAGATTGTTCTTCTTTTTGCTTTAAAAATACAAAAAACATAAGATGTGTTGTTTAACTTTTGCAGTAAAATGCAGTAAATGAGTACTTACTGCGAAAATTTTAAAATTTACTCTCAAAAATAAGTGTTACTGCAAAAAGTAAGCGAACGGAAAAATAGTAAAAATTATTAAGATTAATGAAACAGCTGAAAACTAAACTTTTGTCTATTCAACTCTTTTAACTATTGGTACTCGATAAAATATTTTTATAACACGAACAAACTAAAAACAAATTTTGTAATTTGTTTCATGTAATATTTGAAATTAATTTCTTTTTGATTTTCTTGTTTTGTTGTTGGTTAAATTAATAAAAATTACATGTTTATTTGTTAATTTTACTGATATAGTTTTGCAATTCTGGGTAATTTGAATAATTTGCAAACAAACGTATTACAAAAGTAAATTACAATATATGTATGTATTTACTCATATATTAACATTAATTATTATTATTCTTTATAAAATAATTATTTTTTAATTACTTTCACAATTTCTATTTAACCTTTTCTCAAATTTTTACACTTTTCGTTTGTTTACATTTTGAATTATATGTTTTGATCTTACTAAACATTACTACGAAAAATTTCTGCAGTAAAAATTTGCAAAATACTCAGTTAAAATCTATCTTTTTGCTCTATCAATTTTCTTTTTACTCTATCAAATGCAGTAAAGTTCAGTACAAATTTGTAAAAGCTTTTGAGTTCGCTAACGCAGTTAGTAATACACTTAACGCAGGGTATTCACAATTAAAAAACAGAGATATCCCAGTAAAAAAATGGAAGTCATTCTAGCGGAAGTACATTTTCATTGCTTCCAAAAAATCGATATTTTTAATTTGCCGAGAGTGAGCATAAAACCATGCAGAAGCTTATTTTCGTCACACAAAACCTTGTAACTCCTCCATAGTGTTAGAAAATACTCACCAGAATTTAAAAAAAAAAATTATTTTTTTAAAGAAATTTATGAATTAGTTTTAGTCTAAAATTTAAATGTTATTTGCTTAAATTTACATGAAAACACTGTTTCGGGCTTAAATTCGTATAAAAAGAAACGAATTGTTAAAAAAAGTCAACTATTTACCCTTTTTTCTAGATGAAAATATTATCATAGAACACAAAAAAGGGAATTTTTCTTAATATCGCTTCCAATTCAGTGACCAGGCATCGAAAAAGAGAACTTCTTGCAATGACAACCCTATGTAAAAATCATTAAATCGGATCGAAATTTGCACTACTTCCGCATCGTAAACTATACATTTTCATGACTTTTTTTGAGTCTCTTTTTTTACTGGGATATAGAGAAATATATTTTACATACGTAAATTGTCATTTGCGATAAAATTGTATGGCCTGTATGAGTATTTTAAAAGTTCTCAACAATTTTCCCATTTTGACAACTCTAAACTATGGGGAGGCCCATAGAGATTTATTTCTTATAAAAAAGTAAATTTTTACTACATGTCACTTACGTTTAAATCTATATTCTATTTAATTTATAAGGTGGGTTGCGAAGGCAATCGTTGTTTTAAGGAAGTTATAACTATTTAAAAAAATAAAATATATTAATAACAATTTTTAACACAATGCTTTTAGGAATTATATTTGCATTAGAGCAATCATTTATTTTTGTGTACCTCTGTAGTGTCTTTTATTTATGCAATGGATGAGAAGCCTATTGCGCATAGAAGCCTAGAAACGCATAATATACGCTGCATGTGCATCGAATATAAAATAATATATAATGCAGAGAAAGACATATAACATAGGAATGCACAGAAGTTATGGAGTTGGTATTGAGTTGCTTTAATCTTTAGTGGTTCGACTGGCAGATATGTGGATCAGCTTAAAAGAGAAAATAATCATTAAATTGGATATTAAAATACAACACTGAATTATTAAAAACATATATAATTAATTATATTACATATCGGAAGGTAAAATATTAGAAATATTTTCAGCAAAAAAATTTAATTTGATTGGAAAAATATGCGCCTAATATTAAAAAAAAATTAGATTATTAGATGAAAATATGAAGACTAATTCACGAAATCAGTTAAACAATTAAAGATTTATAAAGTAAACAACATAGAAAAATACAGAAAAAAAAAATACCACCGAATAGAGAATCTCAATCTTTCGATTAGAAATTAAAAATCAATACAAATAAAATAAACATTCTGGAAGAAAAACAAAATCATATAAATTCTTTCTAATCAGAAATAATTCATAGTTAGGCTCAAGTTCAGTAATTTCAATTCTTATTGAATGAAATATTTTAATTAATTAATGTGAATTTCTAAAGAAGAGAAGAAAAATTAAACTTAGAATTTAAGCTGGGGGAAATACCGATACTTTTCTGTGCAGCCACGCACTTCATCAGCACCCTAGTCTATCTACTGAGGTAGAGTAAAATAATTTCGTGCTAACCTAAATAGAAAAATGAAAAATTGGAAAAAACAGAAAATTAATAGTGATACTTATAAATGTGTTGGTGTTGTGTGGTGCTGATGAAGTGCGTGGCTGCACAGAAAAGTATCGGTATTTCCTCCAGCTTAAAGTCTAAGTTTAATTTTTCTTCTCTTCTTTAGAAACTCACATTAATTAATAAAAATATTTCATTCAATAAGAATTGAAATTACTGAACTTGAGCCTAAGTATGAATTATTTCTGATTAAAATTCACTACAGTTCAATTAAAATATCTAAAAATTTCTCAATAAATTCTTTCTTTCAAGTCGTGTTGGTCTGTGTCATTATCATTGTAAGAATTCATCTTCATGGAAGAAGAAAAGCACAAAAATTAATTTTTCTTTCTTACATGTGGCACTTGTGACTGAAAAGTATTTTGCTGCTATTGAAATTTGTTACTTTGTTTGTTGCTGCTTGATGCTTTTATTTTGCTTTAGTGTTGCCGTGATTGCTGCACATTGCTGGATGCAGTTGACATGCTTGAGTAATTTATCAATGAAACAGTATTTTACGATTAGTTTGAGTGTTTTGACAGGTTGACGATGTAATAAATTTTTGTTAAAAAATAAAAAGAAAACTAAGAGAAATGTTATGAGTTTTTTTTAATCGAGAAAAGAGTGTGCAGAAAATATAACTTTTATTACTAAAGAAATAATATTTGCAAATCAAACTGTTTGGAAATATATTTCATAAACACATGTGTAAATTGTTTTTCTTAGGAAATCAATAATAAATATGAAGCGCTGATTGCATTTTAAAAGTACATTAATTAAAAAAATAGTTTTATTATTCAAAGGTTATTTCTTTCAAATAGTGTTATTTTGAGTACCAGCAGCTTATTATACTAAATGAAGACAAAACTTGTTTTTTTTAACTTTGCTATTTATTGAGGGATATAGAAGTTAGGACGTGATTTTCGTAACAAAAGAAATCGACAATATTACAGTTATACATTTATGCTGGCACACAACTGAGACGAACGACAAATTTTTCGTTGCGAACCTTCGTCATAAAAAATAAAACACATTTGTGTATATGAAAATGAACACAACACCTCCGTAGAACGAAATTCGTCATGGGTGAAATACAATAACAAACTTTATCAATCATATGAGCTAAATTCACTGAGTAAATTCGTCGTTATTGTGCTTCACACGACGAATTTACGCAGCGAATTCATCGACGTGGACGAAATTCGTTGTTAGTCCCAGTTGTGTTTCTAGCATTATTTTTGTTTTGATTTCCTTGTACTTAAAAACAGAGTATGAAAATAAACGAAACAAATTGTTAGATATTTTGTTTCGTTATTTGAAGTAACCGAAGCATAAACAAAACAAAAACAATGAGAAGGATTACTCAATCTGTTTTTGTATTATTATTTTTGCAAATGAGCACCAGAGAACACAACCAACCACAACAGCGACCGCCGGCCTCAAACAATACAATAATTTAATCGCACGCCAAATAAATGAAAACGTTTTGAAATATTTGTAGAGAATTTGATCGCGTAATATAATTATAGGTATATTGCATTGCTATTTCACACATGAAATATTTTTTATATAACCTTTATTTTTTCTGTAATAAGAAGATCTGGATGGGTATTGAAAATTAAAAAAAAAAGAAGTAAGAGTGCTATATTCGGCTGTGCCGAATCTTATATACCCTTTACCAAAGTGCTGTTTATGTAGTATAGAGATATGCAGGTACATATTTATTTTGTGAACAAATTCATAATTTTTGCTCTAGTGCAATTTTTAATAACTTTTTAAATATGTTTTTTTTATATTACCAATAAGTTGAATATCGATGCCTTACTTTCTAAAAAAATACAAGTTTTCAGAAGAGCGAAAAAGAAATGGTTAATCTCTTTATACTTCGGTGTTTGGATAAAAGTTCATATGCAATTATTAAGGAATTGATTACATCCATATATATAAATGAGCAGTAAATTCAATTATGAAGCGCATTTATTGAGATACGAGTTTGGTGCATTAAGAGTAATTTTAATTCTTGATATTTGATCAGTAAGTTACTCGTTTGTTGCACTTATAGCTAATATCATTTTTTTACTTGGTCGATTTTTTTTAGTTTTGGTGCTTTTTTCTAGTTTTAGCGATTTTTTTAAGTTTTTGGCGTTTTTTTCATTGTAGTGATTTATTTAAGTCCTAGACTTTTTTCCAATTTAGTGCTTTTTTCGTTTTTTGATTTTTTGGCTTTTTTTAATTGGGTCCTTTTTAGTTTTGATGTTTTTTTGTTTTTAGGTTTTTGGTATTATTTTTAATTTGGTGCTTTTTAAATTTTGGCGATTTATTTTATTTTGGTGATTTTTTTAATTTTGGCGATTTTTTTCGTATAAGCAAATTTATTTTGTATTGGCGATTTTTTTCGGTTTTTGGCGTTTTTATTTCTTTGTGGCAATTTTTTTTTAGTTTTGACACTTTTTTATTTTTGGCGACTTTTTTGGGTTTTGGTGTTTTTTTAATTTTGGCCGTTTTTAGGGTTCCGTACACCAAAGGTGAAAAAAGGAACCCTATTGTTTTCGATACGCTGTCCGTCTGTCCGTCACACGGTATTTTCTCAGGAACCGTAAGAGCTAAGGATCTGAAATTTTGACAGAGTATGTAGAACCCTGGCCACTACAACAACATATACATGAGAATTAGAAATTAAAGGGTGCTCCAAAACGAGCGACGAAAAATGTTAAAATCTCATGTAATATACATACAATTGTATGTACATATGTATATTGACAATTGAAATTTGTAAAATTAGTGTATTTTCATATAGACTACAACAATAAACATTAAAATTTTAAAATTAAATTAAAGGGTAGTCCATCAGTTAATGCAATTTTGACTATGTAATTTTGACAACTTGCTCTATCTTGGAAATCGTAAGAGGTAAACTCTTGAAATTTTCAAAAACGGTAAAACTAAAAAATCCGAAAATTATAAAATCGCCAAGCCGAAAAAATCGCCAAAACCTGAAAAAATCGCCAAAAATTTAAAAAAAACCGCTATATCGAAAAAAATCGACAAAATTAAAAAAAAAATCTAGCACTAAAATAAATCGCCAAATTCGAAAAAATCGTTTAAATGAAAAAAATCGCCAATAGAAAAAAACGCCAAAAACAGAAAAAAATCGCCAAAACGCGAAAAATGCGCCAAAACCAAAATAATTGTTTATGTGAAAAAAAAAAATTGCCAAAATTAAAAAAAAATTGCCAAATTTAAAAAAAATTGCCAAAACGAAAAAAATCGCCAAAATTTAAAATAAACGCCAAAAACCGAAAAAAATCCTCAAAACGAAAATAAAGTGCCAAAACTAAAAAAAACGCCAAAACCAAAAAAAATCACCTATATGAAAAAAACGCCAAAATTAAAAAAATCGCCAAAATAAAAAAACGCCAAAATAATAAAAATTGCCAAAATTAAAATCCAAAAAAAAAAATCGCCAAAACGTGAAAAAAGTGTCAAAACTCAGAAAGCGCCAATAAATTCAAAAAACCCCCAAACTAAAAAAAAACGATTAAAACCGAAAAAAACCAAGAACGAAAAAAATGCCAAGACTATAGTTTATATTGTTCGTATTGAATTACATATCTCATGCCCGTACGGAACCCTTCGTGCACGGATCAAAGTCGCACTTCACTGAATTTATTTTTAATTTTTGGCGATTTATTTTGATTTTGATTATTCGATTTTTTTTCATTTAGTCAAAATTGCATTAACTGATGGGCCACCCTTTAATTTATTTTTTTCTAATTTTAGTGTTAATTGTTGTAGCCTATATAAAAATACACTAATTTTACAAATTTCAAGTGTCAATATACATATGTACATACATGAATACAATTGTGTGTATATTACATGGGACTTTAAAAGTTTTCGTCACTTATTTTGGAACACCCTTTAATTTTTATATTTTATATATTTGTTGTTGTAGCGACCAAAGTTCTACATACACTGTCTAAATTTCCGACCCGTAGCTTTTACCGTTCCTGAGAAAATAGCCTTCTTCCTAAAACATGAAATATGTTTAATTATTAGGAAAAAAGTTAAAGTTTTCAACACTTGTTTTGTTAAATTTTTAAAATTTTTGTTTTAATTATAAATACCAATTTTATTCATACCGAAGTATAAAATAAGTTAATTTAATAAAAAAGTAATAAGAACTAGTTTTCGGTAGTTATTTTGTATGGGAAAATAGAGTTTGAGTTTTCCAGCCCTGAAACCGTCTGCCCGATTTTGCTGAGTTTCAATAGCAAAATTTTTCGGAAAATTTCTGACACACCAGTCCAAGAACGAAGTCTCTAGCTCTTCTGGGAAAACCGATTTCACGTACAGACAGACGGACAGACGGACATCGCTTGTTCGTCTTCCCTATGCATAAGGATCCAGAATATATATACTTTATGTGTCGCTTATTTATATTGTAGAAATTACAAACGGAATGACAAACCTATACATACCCTTTTTTGGTAAAGGGTATAATAAGCACTAAAAAGCTAAAAATAATATTGATCTAGTTAAATAAAATATTTTTACATATAATAAATATAATACAGGTACTAAACATATAGAAACATGACCGGTAAAAAAATTGCAAGAACTTTTTATGTACATTTTATGTGCTTAGTTACCAATATTACTGCCACCAACTTCAAACATGCAGGCAGTGTGTATATTTACAGGAAGCCATTCGAGCTGTTTTTACCCCCCTCATAATTTTGTTCCCCTCAACCTTAAAATTATAATATTTAAATCATAATTAAAATAAACTCATGTTACCTTATATGCGAAGTTTGAAAGGTTTACAATGAAACGTTCCGGAGATATGGAGGTACAAAAAGTGCATATTTAAAGACATACTCACTGACACTGACACACTCATCAAATTGATGAAGCACTTCCTCTATAGCTGGTGATCTGAAATTTAGTAAGCAAGTAGATCTAGGTGAGTGATGATCTAGAAAAATCTGAAAACCCGAAAATTTTAACCAGGGGGCGGGGCTACGCCCATAAAAATTTAAATTTGCGCTAGGGAGCTGAATTTTGGTGCACAAGTAAAACTATGTAAGTAATAATCTAAAATCTGAAAACCAGAAAATTTTTACAAAGGGTCCGGGGCTACGCCTATAAAGCTCAGAATTAAAAACACATACCTAAGGCGTGTAACTCTAGCAATTTTATTAAAATTTGGCACACATGCTACAATAATAAAAGGCTATAAATTTTTGTTAAAAAAAGTAGGCGTTAACATACAGTTTAACCCTCCTATTTCATGTACTTCCAGTCCGCACATTTAAAAGTACTATTTATGTTATTACTATTATCGGTTTTAAACGAAATTAAACCGGAAAGATAAACTCTAGCCAAGGAAAATCATGGATTAAAAAAAGTAGTAGGAACACGCCCATAAGAATAAAAAATTAAATTTTGCGTTGTGTTCTGAAATTTGATCAACGAGTATTTAGAGATTAGCAAATTACTACAAAAATCTGAAAACTCAAAAGTTTTGCCAAGGTGGGTGGGGCTGCGCTTATAAGGCTCAGAATTTAAAAAACATTTCTAAGGCATTTAACTTAAGCGATTTTATTAAAATTTGGCACACATGTTGCAATAATACAAGGCTCAAAATTTTTATTGAAAATGTGGTTGTTCGCACGCCCATACTATTTAAACATCTTATTTCATGTGTTTCGAGTCATCACATTTAAATGTATTATTTATATATTTACTATTATTCGTTTCCAACGAAACTAAACAGGAAAGATAACTACTACCCAAAAAAATTTTTAAGTTAAAAACAGTAGGCGGGAACACGCCTATAAGACTAACAATTAAAATTTGCACTAGTGAGCTGAAATTTAATAAACTAGTAGTTCTAGATTAGCAAATTAATAGAAAAATTTTAAAACCCAAATATTTTACCAGAATTTAAAAAGAAATCTAATTCGTTAAAATCAAGCGATTTTATTAAATTTTTCATATATGTTTCAATAGTACAAGGCTATAAATTTTCGTCGATGAAATGGGCGTTAACACGCCCATACAATTTAAGCTTCCTTTTCCATGTATTTCGGGTCAGCATATTTGAATATACTACATATTTATATATTTATTACCATCCGTTTTCAACGAAACTCGACAGGAAAGATAACTAATTGCTACAGCAGGTATTGAGATTGAAAAAGTGGGCGGTATTACGCCCATAAGAAGAAAATAAATAAAATTTACACTAGTAACCTGAAATTTAATAAACAAGTAGGTCTAGATTAGCAACTAACTAGAAAAATATTAAAAGTAGGATATTTTGACCAGGTGGGCGGGCTATTCCAATAAAGCAAAAAATTAAAAGAGCAAATTTAAAATGTTTATCTAAAGCGATTTTATTAAAAAATTTTATTTTACAAAAATTTTGGAATAATGCAAAATTATAAAATTTTGTTGAAAAAAGTAGGTGTTAACACTCCCATACAATTTAAACCTCCTATTTCATGTACATCGGATCAGCAGATTTAAAAATATACTATTTATTTAAATATTAACCAAACTTGATACGTATAATTGGCACTGGCAAAAAACTTTATTTAAAAAAAGTGGGCGGGAATACGCCCATAAAAATTCAAAAGTTAAATTTGCGCTAGAGAGCTGAAATTTGCTACGCCAGTAGCTTAAATGATAAACCAAATAGAAAAATCTAAAAACACAAATATTTTAACCAGGAGTGGCAGAGGCCACGATAATTTTGATCTGAAGCTTTTAAATGAAGCTTTATTTAATAGCTATTTTCTTAAAAAGTGTACGATGATAATTGAGCGCTGCTCATAGCAAAATCTAGAATTTAAAAACTTGACGGAGGGGGGGTAACGGCCATATCATTTCAAGCTAGAACTTGCACTAGAGAGCTTAAATTTAATACACAAATAAGTGTAAATTAGAGATCATCTAGAAAGATTTAAAATCCTGGAAGTTTCAATTGGGGGCATGGACACGCAGTTTAAGCTCAAAATTAAGAATTTAAGTTAAGGGATTTACAAACAGGAAAAATCTGAAAGCACATTATCTAGAAATTATATAACACCCTTACGGTTACAAATTTATTTAATGCATACCATATTGCAGTGATAGGTATTGTACCAAACACGAACTTGGTCAAAATTTTTATCTCACTCAATTTTGGAAGAGAACTTGGCTTTTTTTCACATTTATGTTTTTGTGAGGGTTGAAACTTTCAAAAAGTAGTCAGATCCTCACAAAAACATTAATGTGAAAATAGGCCAAGCTCCTTTTAAAATATTTAGGCCATTAAAAGTAGTGAGATAAAAATTTTCACCAAGTTCTTGTTTGGCACAATACCTATCACTGTAATATAGTATGCTTTATATAAATTTGTAACCGTAAGAGTATCATATAATTTCTAGATAATCTGCTAACTTGGCAATACGCGAAATACATCATAAAGGTAGTTTTATAACAAAAAGTTTTCTAATAAAAGTTTTAATAAGTCAGTAAATTTTGAGGGAATTTAAAAAAAACTTGCGAATTACTCCTAATTAATTTTTTATAAAAGCAGTTATAAACTTTATGGTTTCAGTGCAAAAAATCTGCCAAAGAACGAGTCCAAAGTAGAAAAGTGTAGAAAAAAAACGAAAAAATTATATTTGTTGAAAAAATACAGACATACATATATCTGAAATTTATTGAAACAATATATATACTATTCTAAAGGTCTTAGTCTTTTCTTTCTAAATCCGTTTATAAATTTAAAATCAGTATATACGATTCGGTACTGCCGAATATAGCACTCTTACTTGTTTAGAGGACCACTTTTAGTACCCTACAGTTCGAAAAATAAACATCTTACATTCATGTCTATTACAGTTATGTCAAAAATCAAGGAATTTCTATAAAAGAAGTCTTCGGGGTTTTAAGGGATAATAGCTCGTATGGTAAAATAATTAAAATTTTGAAAGATACTAAAAAAGTCAGCCAAAACCTCAACTCATATAGATGATACTTGAAAATTAATTTTCTACATCAACTTACCATAATTTATTAAGCCCATCAAAATTTTCAAAATTCATACGTTAATTAAACCTTAAATTTCCTTAAATATGCCGTCAGTAAATATATTTTGGTGCTTGTGTGTTATGTTAACAAAATATCTTTTTTTGTCTTTCAAGTTAATTAAATCTTAATAATAGATAAACAATAAATCATCTTCATCTCCTTTGAAGTTTTGATAGCGGTTAATATTATTCTAACTTTTCTAACGTGCACTTGTCATGAAAGAGGAACGTTAAAGGAATACCAGCCCTGAGGATAAATTTTAAATGGCGCATATGAAAAATTAATTTTAATAAAATGAAGCCGAGTGTTAAACCTCAGGGGTTTAGAAAAGTGTTGTGTAAAAAGTTAAAAGTTTGTGGTAATTTGAGAGTAATATAAAAAATTGCTTGTTTTATTTATGCTAAAGCTTCTTTGTACAAAAACTAATACAAACATACATATATGTATATAATAAATAAGCTCCTACATGAAAGTTGCTGCAAGTATTAGACCACGGTCGTATGTCAGAATTATAAGTACACACACACACACACACACAGACACACACGAATGAGTACATGAAGAGGAAAATACATAAAGTCATAGGGAAACAACTGTGTTAAGAGTTGCTGTTACTTCCGTTGAGCAGACACACTACACTGTGTACTCAAAAGTTAGCACATACATACATGCATACTTAGCTGTATTGTTTTGAGCGCAGCTACATAGATACGCACATTTGCGCAAGCATGTTGTTATACTCATACAGTTGAAGTTGTTAACAGTTAAACGTAATGTTAATATCCTGACATTAGGTGATGAATTAAAATTTCAATTTCATGACAGGAATTAAGGTTTACAAGGCACCGACCAAAATTTAAACATCTGTCTTAACAAGTTTCCCTAAATAAAAGCGCTACAGTTGGCAAAATGTTATTGTATACCATTCGGCTGAAAGAAGGAAGACTTTTATAATTTGTGAGTAATAGAATATAATATCCATAGACTGGCACTGCGACGCCTGGTGGATCTTTTGTACCATAGATCTGTAAATTAAATTAAATCAATCTCTGTATAACTCTTCTTATGAAAGTCAGTACAAATATTTTAGAATCCCGTATAGTATCATCTGAGCACAGAAACTCAGAATGAAAAACACGCCTTCTACTGCCACACAAAACGATACATTCATAAAGAATGTGTGCCGTCGTCTCGACATCTTCCAAGCATAGACGACATAAGGATAAATGAACTTGGTAAATGGCTGCATCAAAGCTTTGGCTTGCCTTAAACCAAAAGAAGACAGCCACATTTCCTGAGCGATCGAAGTGTCATCTTCTTTGATCAGATTTGTTAAATTCGAACAATTCAGACCACCAGCAGCAGATGCCCTCTCTTGGCCAGTTCATCTGCTTCTTCATTCCCTGGACGACCGCAGTGGCCAGGTATCTTTTTGTAATGAGTCCAAGCACTCTAAAACTAGCCAGAAACGGAATTCCCATGAAAGGAGAGGCTTAAGAGCTATCTGACTATCGGAACAGATAGCTATAATGTCAACAAATTTTGTGATTGCCTGTATTTCTGCCTGAAATACCGTTTGTAATATCTTATAACAATTTTTGGGGCTATCTTTTATTTTCATATATGTAAAATAAAAGAAATTTAAACAAGTAAGATGGCTACATTCGGTTGTGCCGAATCTTATATACCCTTCACCAACAAAAGTATAAGTAGTATATAGATACATATAAATATAAGTTCATACATTCATATTTGTTTCGTGAACAAATTTAAAATATTTTGTTCCAGTGCTATTTTTAAAAAGTGACCTCTCGAAATTTTTGACTAAAGAATTTGATTCAAATATTTAATTTGCAATATTAGCAATAGTTGAATAATTTATTCCGCACTCTGTATTCAAGAAAAGTTTTACAACCACCCTTATTCCAGTTGTCAATATGGACGTCATGTCAAAACAACACAAAAAAATTTGGGGCTGGTTTACTCGCTCTCGAGATGTTGAAAAACCGTGCTAGTATTTAATAATTCTAAAAAAGTCCTAATATTATACGTCAACACCAACTAAACTAACTTGTTTTATATTTGTCTGTATTTAATAACCTTTGATGTTATAAAAATGTTAAGTGTCTCAATTTAAATATCCAATTGCAAATGGTATATATTGCGGTTTATTATTAAAGAATATATCGATTTGGTTTAGCAGAAAGGAACGCTTTTAGGGAAATTAAACGGAACATGTCCCTTAATCTACTTTATGGTCACAACTTTCTTTAGCATTAAATTTTATTTTTACCCCCATTTATTAAAAATTATTAAGAAGTCGTTACTGGCTATTTTTTTACCAAAAATTTTTTTTTCAATTTCCAACCCTGGAACTATAATTTTCATATTTTCGGGTTTAAATACTTATTTGTTGCTTTCTAAAATGTGAAATATATTTAGTTAACTAAAAAATAATTAGTTTTATTTAATTAGTTTTATATATCAGAAAATGTTTAAGTTTTCCAGGTCTCGAGCCATGTTTTAAATATTTCTAATTTTTTGTACCGAACTATTTCTTTTAAAACATAAATTGTGAATAGGTTGTTAGCATACGAAAAAAATTCATTTGAACCCAGTGAAAAAAATGGAAGTCATTCCAGCGGAAGTACATTTTCATTGCTTCCAAAAAATCGATATTTTTAATTTGCCGAGAGTGAGCAAAAAACCGTGTAGAAGTTTATTTTAGTCACACAAAACCTTGTAACTCCTCTATAGTGTTAGAAAATAGTCACCAGAATTAAAAAAAAATTTTTTTTTTTAAAGAAATTTATGAATTATTTTTAGTCTAAAATTTAAAAGTTATTTGCTTAAATTTACATGAAAACACTGTTGTTTCGGGTTTAAATTCGTATAAAAAGAAACGAATTGTTCAAATAGGTAATTATTTAAAATTTTTCCTAGGTGAAAATATTATCATAGAACACAAAAAAGGAAATTTTTCTTAATATCGCTTCCAATTCAGTGACCAGGCATCGAAAAAGAGAACTTCTTGCAATGACAACCCTATGTAAAAATCATTAGATCGGATCGAAATTTGCACTATTTCCGCATCGTAAACTCTACATTTTCATGAATTTTTTGGAGTCTCTTTTTTTACTGGGAAATATTTACAAAAAAATTAATTTTCCAACCCTGGAATAATCTTATTAGATGTTTCTGACTCATACCAATCTCATTCCTAAAAAATATATTGAAAGTATGTTAAGTCAACAAAGAAAAAAAGAAATTAAAAAAAAAGTTTATTTATATCCAGAAAAAAGTTCAAAGTTTCCAGCTCTGGAGCTGTGTTTTTTATTTTCATAATTTTCTAAACCAAAATTTTCTTTTCACAATATAAAATATATTCACAGCCTGTTTTTCGAACACATAAGCCATTTCGCTTTTATGTTTCGTTAATAAACAATAACGTTTAAAATTTGATTTTTATAACACATTTTCAAAAGCTTTCGTTTTGTCACAAAAAGAGCGTTTTAGGTATAACAAAAAAATCACACTCACAAAACTATAGCAATGACGGAATAAATATAGTAAAATCTATTCTAAAAATTTTCAATGAAAAATTTTAAATAAAATTCATTTCATATTCATTTTAAATTTAATGAACAAGGGGGTAAGCAATTTTATTTTTAATTGATTCAAGCATTCATATAGAAAATTATACGCAGCTTAATAGAGATTTTCGCTGTATTTCGTATTTTTCGTTGTTATTAAAACTTTTATTTTTTCCTATAACTCATACTTTATTGTTACTCAATGCTAAAAATTTTTGTGATTTGTTTGACAGTTAAATTGTGAAAAATAATGCAAATATTATTTTGTTATACTGAATTTGGTAACAGAAATATTACAAAAACAAGAGAACTTTTTTTTCTTTTTGTGGAAGTCGAGATTCGTTCTTGTGAAGGTTAGGTTAATCCGATTAAAGAAAAACCCCCATGTGCAAAATAAAAAACTAACATATGCTTCAAATGAACGTTAAAACCAGTTTTTGTGTGGAAATTTTGATTTACCGTACACTTCAAGCACACGTAATTTCTTTTTTGCATAGCGGAGAAAGTCTGTCATTTTCACACATTCATTTCACATGTTCTCGTTTATTTATTTATTTTTGTAAGTTAAAGTGAAAAATAAAAGAAAAAAATTTTTTCTTAGAGTTTTAAGTCAGTTAACATTTCAGTATTAAAAATTAAATAGTATTTTTGTTAAAGTCAAATGAAAAATATATTGACCGAATTTTAATTAATTTTACATAAAAAATTTCATGAGTGTAGAAAACTGAAAGCTCTTTTGTTGTCACTCACATGAAAATAAATAAATGTTTTAAAAACTTAAACATAGTTTTGTTCGTTATTAAAGAAAGTATTGCTACACTTATTCATTTTCGAAAAACAGGCTGTTAATTTATAAAAAAAAGAAAATAATTAGTTAGACCTAGTTGACCTTATATATCAGAGAAAAAGTAAGTTTCCGAACATTGGAATCATCCTTTTAAATTTTTCCGATTCTAACACCAATATATTTCCTTTATGAGTGTAAGATATGTTTAATCTATGGAGAAAAATGTAAAACTAGTCTTAATAGATTATTTTTATATAACAAAAAAGGTTATAGTTTTTACAACCCTGGAAACGTGTTTTTAATATATTTTTTATTTTTAATACCAATTTGGTTCGTACTGAAACAGAAAATAAGTTTATTTAAGAAAAATTTGTTTTACTCGTATCTAGTTACTTTAATATGGTAAAATAAGGTTTAAGTTTTCCAGCTCTGAATCCGTAGCTTAGATTTTGCTGCTTTTCAATACAAAGCTATTTCGGATAATTTCGGACACATTAGTCCAAAGCTGAGATCACTAGATTTGCTGGGAGCTTCGGGAACCACGTACAGGCGGACGTATGGTCAGACGGACATTGCATATTCGTCTTCCCTGTTCATAAGGACTCATAATATAGGTATTTTATGGGTCGCATATGATTTTCGTGGGAATTACACACGGAATTACAAAGATATATATACTTTATCATTTTTGGTGAAGGATATACAAATTACGCTGATCTCTCTACCGTTAAAATGACTGTCTGAGCGACTATTGACACCAACAAAGGACATAAAAACAGCAAAGGCTTAAGTAAACTGTATTTTCTTGCTGTTTTTCTTTAGCAATTGCCATCCAAAAAAATTTATATACATATATAAATACATATATATTAATCCATATTCTTATACATCTTCGAAAGAAAGGCTTTTTGGATGATTAAATTTAAATTTTTCATTTACTATAAATCGTGCAATGATTCTAAAATTTTTTTAAAATCACCATGATTTTACATGTCGTGAATTGCAGGACATCCAGTAATAGTTAAATTTCTGACTTGACGTTTCAAATTTTTACAGCCTTTTCATAATAATTTAATAAGTATATTTATTTATATTTGAGGAACGAGATAATTTTATTATTTTGGGGGAAATACCTTTAAAGTTTTTAAATTTTACTAATATATATTTTATCGTCAATAGAGATATTTTTAAAATATTATACGGATTTGTTGTTAAGCAAATTAATTGGTATGCATTTTGACGAGTCCCCCTGTTTTTCTATATATGTATATGCTTTTATAAACATTATTTTGAGTATGCTCTATGATTTTATCGTATATACATACATATATATGTATGTACATATATGCATTTCTATTTATATATATGCATATATATATATATATATATATATGTATATAGATAAATTATCTAAGCTTGCATCTCTGCATCAGAGCTAAAACACACTTTTTGGAAAATCTCATTTCATGTACTTGTGTATTTTCCAAAAGTTGTTATTCGCTTGTGCATGCATACATTTGTTAAATGACGCGGCTGTATGTGGAAGTACATATTTAAAGTTTGAGTGGGTGAACTTAAATGAATAAGTGACTGAATGTATATTTGTATTATGCAAGTTACTGAATCGCTGATTAAATTTTGCGGTTATTGGTAGTGTGGTCGATTAAAGGTAAAACGTTCATGGCATGAAAACTTTTAACTGTTTCTGGGGGTTAGTTATAACATTTACCTTACGATAGAGGTTGCAATGCATTAAGTTCTTAAAATGTAATCTTGCTAATTTGCTACATACATATGTCTATGAGTATACGTATATTTGCAGACTAGTTGGTAATAACAATAATAGCTTTTTATTACAGTAAAAGTGGTGTAAATGTATTAATGCATACTTAATTTTTTTTATAATATAGTAGTTAGTATTTAGTTAACGTTTTTATTATCTTTTTTTATGTGTTTAAATAAATATTAAATAATAATATTTTAAATTTCTAATAAAAAGCTGTAGAAAGTTATCAAACATTTTTATATTAAATGCTTCCTGTAACTAGGATATTATTTACCTTAAGGTCTTCTTTTAGTAAACGAGAATTAAAACTGCGAAAATCAGAGATGAATGAGAATATAAAAACACAATTTAGTTTTAAGATATTTTCATTATTGCGTCAAAGTGATTCAAAAAGCTCTGAGTAGAAGTGTGCAAAATACAGCAGGCTTCAGAAATTTGGGGCATTTGTTAAACAAACCAGGCCAACGCATTTTATTGCTTTCCTGCGTATTTTTCAAAATTTTAAATTATTACTAAGTGCACTACATGATGACTAATTTGTTCATATTTGCCATATTACTTAAACAATTTTTTGTTAAATTATTTTCACAATATTAAATTTTTAAGTACAGAACAGAGAATGGTTTGATGGGGGAATCTTAAAAAATTACAAGTTCTAATAAAAATTTGATGCTTAATGAAAATAATTTTGAAGTGGCAAAGTAATATTCATGCAAATACAAATTGCTTAATTTACGAGTATCATCGATAAGATGGCAGTAAGCAAACCACATTTTAATCTCTACATGGTTTGGAATATTTGGTCATCTTCTACACACTGTGAAGAATTTAAACTTTTTTGTAAGAGTCGTCTAGTTAAATTTTATCGATTATAATAAAAGTGAATGTTTCATTTTAGCCAATGCCTGTTCTAATGGTTTTAGCTAAAGTTACTTTGTATATTATTTTAAGAATGCTTTAGTTTGAATGTAAAACGAGACTCACTTATTTAAAGTTTTATGTATTTGAATTCGCGTGTAAAAGGTTCTGTCTTCTTGTTTGGCTAATTTTTTAAATTAATTTTCGGATCTAATACAGGGGGCAAATTACGGCACTCGTTATTGAACGAAATTACGAAATATTTCATTAGAGTTTATATGGAAATATTTTAAAATTTCGAACGGTATCGAATGCCGTAATTTGCCCCCAGGTTTTTTATTTTTAACAAGGCTGGGAATTTCTATTTAATACTCGATGTAGAAACACTCACCCGTATTGCGTATGTCACGTCGATTATTCGACTACGAGATTTTTGTCCTAGATTCAACAAACCTTTTACACATTTCCTTTAATCTATTAGATAATTCTCATAGACGAATATTCGACGTGGCACACGCAATACGGATGATTATGTCTTATTCAAAAAATTATTATTCTTTATTAAAAAAAAATTATGATGTCTATTCTGAAAAACGCGTCAACTTGGTGAAAAAACAAAACTTCACAGATTTAAAAAATTTGTTTTTGTTTATCATACAAAATTTTCCGTTTTTAAAAAAGATAGAAACGCATTAAATATCTGACGTGTTTTTCATTTTAGAATTGTATGGACAACTAAAAGAATTTTTGAAACTTTGTTTTCGCTTTAATATTAAGTTTAATTTCTTCGACGCGTTTTCCCTAATAAATAAAAAATAAAAAATAAATAACAAAATAATAATTGCAATAGAAATTTCCGTGGTACAACTTTTCATAAAATCAATCATAGTCATTACAAAAATTTGGTGAATTCCTTTCTTTATACTTAAGATCAAAAGTTAAATTAAATAATTGTGATAAAAATTTTTGTTTTAAGACTTTTAATAAAATTAATCAAATTTAAATTTCATTATATTAATAAAAAGTTTAAAATAATTTCAGAATATTCTTAGATTGGGTAAAGTGAATAAAAAATAAGCATTTGCTTTTTACATGAAAATTTGTTTAAAAAAACAAAAAACACATAAATTTTTTAAGTTTTAAAACAAATTTTTAAGTAAATAGCAAATGCTTATTTTTTATTCACTTTACCCATTTTTGCTACACATTTTATAGTAGACAAATATTTCGAAGTTAAATTTAACGAGAATAAAGCTTTTCATTAAGTATACGCCCCGGTTCATATATTTGTATGAAAGGCTGAGTATACATCTGGCATTTCTTGTGTGTCATTTGCCCAAAAAAACGTAACCAACGAATTACTAATGAAAAACTGTTTGATTCAGACATGTATTTATTGATTTAAATAGTTTGCAATCATTTTGGATTCTGTAAAATTGTCTATTAATTATGTATTAAACTGTTTAACTTAATAAATACAAGTCTGAATCAAACAGTTTTTCATTAGTAATTAGTTGGTTACTCTTTTTTTACGTTTGTGTGGCATTTGGCACACAGATGTAAACACGGCCAAAGATAAATTTTTGTTTTCATTTTGTGTGACGTATACTTATACTTTATTATTTATTTATACTTGTATGTATTAACGCATTTCTTCACACAACTCAGTTAAAACGCTTTTTTAAATCGTGTCAAATATATAGAGCGTGTTGTGTGAAAATACATTTTAAATATAAATAAGGATTTATAAAATCGTATTAAATTTTAATACCAACTTGTTATGAAAACAGAATAGAAAAAATTTAAACATAAGATGACATACCAGATGTTCTTTAAGGCTGTTCCAGACTATAATACAAGTATTAATACTATTGACGAAAATTCATCCCTGGTCTTATATTTGTTTCAAAAATTAAAAAAAAAACAATAACAACTCAACATGTCTGAGCTGCATTTTCCACGAAAGTATTAATACTTGAATTGCAGTCTAAAGCGACCTTTAGCGATATTTTTTCCATTAAGTAAGTAAAAAATAATAAAAACTCAATTAGTTGTTATCAACATATAACCATCGATTTTAAATACATGACCGATATGGCACTGTTTTGAATTAATAAATTATGCAACATTTCAGAATGCTGTTTAAAACTAATGAGTGTCCATGTTTCACATACCTATATAGAGAATCTTATGATTGTATGGCTGAAATATATTTTTATAGAAAAATTTCCCTAATATAAAAAACTCTTGATTAAAGATAATTTTTATACCCTTCAAAAAAATGGTAAAGTGTATATGGCTAATTTAATCGTCACGGGTGGAAGTATTTTAAGTGCTTAGATGGATGGACGTAATTTAAGTGCTTAGTTTTAAAAACTAAGACAATTTTCAACTATTTTTTACATGACTTTATTATAAAATAATAGTTCAAACTTGTCTTTCAAAGATACTACATGGAAAGAAGCTTTTTTAGCCTTGCTAATACAAAATTAAGTATACATTAGGCTCGTCACAGGTGGGACATGAAGAAGACATGCGTTTCGAGTGCCTAAGACACATACTCAAAGACACATACTCTGCGAATTTATACAGTTTATCAAAATGTAGCAAATCTATGACTGCGGCAGAGGTATCAAGTTGTCCTTCACTAAAAGTTAAGAAGAAGAAGTTTATATTTTGCACAAAAATTTAATTTTTGTAGCGTCACGGGTGGGACGCGTGTGATTTGACTAGAAACGGATCTAGTAACTTCAAATATAGTTTAAAGACTTTATCCAAAAACAGGAGTAATGTTCAAACGTTTTAAAATGTATATAAATTAAAAAAAAACATCTTTACTGTTTTTTTTTTTTTTGGTAACAAATATTTTTTTAAGTATTTGGTTTTGTATGGCAGCATTTTAGCATTAGTGTTCAAATAAGCAACAATTACCTGTATTATCACCTTTTATTAAGTAGCTCAAAGTTTTCCTTGATATTTTGCTCCGATAAATACAAACTATTTTAGTTAATTTTAATTATTATTTTTTGAACTTTAGTTGTTTCTAAATTCCATTTGCAAGAAAGTTTCGTATATAAGGCAGAAATCTACATCAACTGACATTACACACAGTGAACCAACAGAGAAGAACGCTGATGATGAAGGTTTAGTGGCCTTCGAAAACGGCTGGCTGTTCCGTTTAACTATGTGTTGTCAGAATATTTACAACTAACTTCGATGTTATTTGTTCATTAATAATTATCACATGTAATTTGGCTTAAAAAGCAATACAAACTTTAGGCCGTTCAAATTATAAATATAGAGACAAAATATTTATATTTTTTAGACAATTATTGGCAGCTGAAACGAAATCTTTTCCAGTTTTTATATTGCATATATGTTGCATGAACATCTCACAGATTTTTTACTACAGCACCTATACTAAACATAAAGCAAAGATTGGAGAGCGTGTACTTATTTTTAAACTGAGATGCAGCGCCATTTGAGAATATTTTCAATAAATTCAAGTTTGCGACCTCATTTTTTAACAAACAAATGATTTCTTTGATAAATCTGGCATTAAAAATTGTTCGTCACATGTGGAATAATTTTAAAAAGCAAATACATTATAAAAAGTTTTAAATAGAAAAGACTTGATATGCAAAATATTTCATTTTTTTGCCTTGAGTTTTGAAATTTCAAACAAATTGTTTGCGACTGTGTTCAGTAATATAAACTTTTACTTGTTTTTTGTCACGGGTGGGACATTCGAAAACACAACATAAAAATATATAAAATTCAAATTATATATATTTCATTGCTATTTCCTTTGATGGGCTGAAGGAAAATAAACCGAAGCACTTCTTCGAAACGTTCAAATGTCAAAACCTTATGCACAGTTGACATGGAGCATTGTGGTATTTTACTTTCACGCGGTAGCAATATCGAGATACATTGATAATTTGACGGAGTTTATATAAAAAATAAATTACTTTTTTTTAATATATTTTAGAATATTAAAATTTATTGTATTAGCTACAAGTTCATGAAAAAATCTTTTCTTTTTAAATAAGTTTATTTTTTTGTGCTAAGGCTCACTTCTCATGAAATCTGCCATATATAGATTTGTCATTTCGTGTATAATTTTTACAATATTCGTATAAAACCCCAAAAATTACATATATTCTGGGTGCTTATAATTGGAATTGAGGAATGTTAATTTGTCCGTCCATCCGTCCATCCGTCCATCCGTCCTTCCGTCCTTCCGTCCTTCCGTCCATCCGTCTATCTGTATCTCAAATCCATTTTCCGAAGCATTATTATTTATTTATATATTTATTATTATCCATTTCCTACGAAATTTTTCACGTATGATCAAAACTGGCCATAAAAAAATCTTTAGTTTAGCAAAGTGGGTGGGATAAAATAGGCGAAAAAGTGAGCAACCGCCAAAAAAATCTGAAGAAGTTTCCATTTTAATCAGGAGGTGGGGCCGCTCCCATAAAGCTCGGACATTTAACTTAAATTAAAGGTGTTTAATTGAAATGATTTTATTGAAACTTTACACGCATTGTGCTCAAAAATGGAGATTAATACGCTTTCGAATTATTAGTCTTTTGTTTCATGTACTTTGGACTAACAGATTTAGATCTATTGTTTATGTATTTCTTATCAACATTTTTTTGTATAGCTTCAGAAGAATGACAAATAATGGCCACAGAAAAATCTGTAGTTAAAAAATAGGAAAGGATAATGTCTATACAAATTTAAGGTTAATATTTTCATTAGAAAGATGAAATTTGATTTAAAGTGCCCATAAGTTGAAAACTAACTGAAATTGAGTGAATGATAGTGATAGCGAGGTAAAGATAGTCCGTCAGTCCAGAGGTCGTGGTATCGATTCACACCATAGACCCTATTTGTAAAAAAAAATTACATTTTTTAAAATACTTTCATAAATGGAGTGCAGGCAGCTTTAAATATACCAAATGTAATCTACGCATTCGATCACGCTTTCAAACTCACAGACAAATGATCTATAATTGTATATTGTATAATTTGAATTCATGGTACTAGGTTTCCAATATTTTAAGATTCAACTATACAAACACAAACTGTGAAGTTATTTAAATCTAAAAATTTGCCCGCCATTATTTAATAAAGTAGTGCATGCAAATGGTAAAAATCTTCTTTGAACTGCAGATAGTACGCTGTATATTCTACTATTTATTTGGCCATGTTTTATAAAAATGTATTTCTTTCTTGATACATGTAAACTGTTCAGGGTAACATGAATATTCTAGTTTCTTTGTTGTGACGTGTTACTTGATGCTGTTATTGCTGCTTTGTTATTACGAAATGCAACTCAAATACAATAACAATAGCAGTGGCATTCGTCTTACTACACTTGGCACAAATGAATGTCAGGAAATGACTTAAAAGTACAATATAAAAAATGAACATACATCATTCACAATCAGCTAGCAAATTTAAAGCTAAAGTCTTTTACGTACGTATGTACGCGTGAGCACTTTATAGTTGAAACAACAGCAGGAGTCGCAAAAGTAATAACATCAAACGGAAATGATACTTTCACAATACAATTTTGACTTGACTTGAGTTGTTTTATTAAAATTCATATTTTATGTTCTCAACGTTCCTGATGTACATTTCTTTATTTTTTATTTTTTTTTAACTTTATCATGTACAACATTTCCCTACATCTCCATCTAATAAAGAATTGAATACAAGAGCAGAACACAATAGATAAATTCTACTCAGAGTGAGAAATACTTATTTCATTTTCTTATTTTATTCAATTTTCTTTTTTTTTTGTATATGAAGGACATGTAAGGAAACAGTTTACATGAAAGACAGAAAGAGTAAAGATAATATTAAATAGAATGTAACTTATGATTTAAAAAAAAAATCTCATTTGTTATCATGATCAGAACTACAATGCCGTTTTGATTAAACCATAAAGTATAAGAAACAAATTATTACAAATTGTATTTGGTTAGCTTTATTTTAAAATACGAGGGTTGTTTTCGAATAAATATAATCAAAAGTACTGGAAGTAATTTAATATTTTTTTATTCTTAGTTGAGACTTGCTTTGGTACGCTTGCTGATTTCTACTTCCAACAAACAAATATACCGAATAATGGTGATTTTTTTTAACAATACAATTTAACAGAATTAAACTTGATGATAGCAGCCTGCAGACTCCTAGAAATCTTTTAACAATATGTGCTCTTTTGCAGTTCTATATGAAATAAAAACAATTTAGATTTAAGTTAAAACTTTGGTTTTTTTAGTTTTAGTGAATGAGGAGAAATATAGTAGAAATGACTTTATTAGAAATCAGTTTTTTCGATGTCAATTAAATCATCCACATATAATTTTATTTGAAAGATCATACATATAAGTTAAAAATTTTCCAAACCTTTGAAATATTAATACCGATACTGAACTCTGAATGAAATAACTATCAATAATAATAGTAAAAGATGTATGAAAATTTGAAAGCAACCTAAAATAGTTGAATACATACATTTGTCATGTTCTGTAAAGTTTCAGGTATATAAGAATTGCTCTTAAGGATTTGGCCGCACAATGTACACGCAAAGAAAAAAATATGGTTGAGGTAACCATTAGAGTTGTTCAGCTCATGAACGAACTAGTTCAATTGAAAGATTGACTTAACTGAGCGCTGTGCTCAGTTCAATCAACTGAGTGCTGTCAACTCACAACTGAGTGGTTTCTAGATTTATATCGAACTCGTTTTAGACGCATACCTATAATCAAATCCATTTAAATAATATGTGGACTTCTATCAAACTCTTTCAGCAGCTGGTTTTAGACAAACACCTATGTCTAGTATAAAATGACCTAATAAAAGAGTTCGATAAAAGTCTTGTGCTTTTTCAGCAAATTTTTTGAGTTGCACATGTACATAAAAAAAGTATACATATGTATGTATTTAGATATATGTATTAACAAATTCCACTCATTAAACTATTTTAGTTTTATATATTTTTTAAACTTCATCTGTCTGTTGTAATGTATGATATACACACACACGCAAAGAAAAAACATAGTTAGTACAATCACAATCGCAAACTATCATTAATGTTTGCGATTATAATTATGTCAAACATGTAAGATAATAAAGCCATTCGAAACATTATATCTTCTGCTATGTGAATCACAATATATGTTCGTGTTAAACATTTTATTATGTTCACTACAAGTATGCTTCCATTTCCCGTTAACTACATATTTATTTTTGTCAGTATTATGATAATTATCCTTTTGATCATATTATTGTGTTCCTAAGAACTACAATATAAAAGTAATGATTTTTTATTTGCATAATTTTTTATTGAAACTCAGGTTTTGAAAATACAAATACTTATCCTATAATTATATACATATGTACATACATAGCTTTATGGCGAAGCTCTGGCTGAAAATTTCAAAATTGCCATTTGTTTGATTGGCATTGATATGGTGCACCTCTTTTGCTGCAAATGAGAAATAAGCATGTACATATGTACATTGCAAATACATACGTATGTAAATAATATGGCAAAATCAATAAAAATTTTCGTACCTGCTTCAATAAATATACAATAATTAAGGTGCATGGAATGGAACTAACTTCTTTTTTTCCTTGAATATGGTTTTTATTAATTTTATTTGTTTCACTTTTACCGGTAATATATTTTATTATTTTCTTTTACTTTGCGATCTAAAGTCTGACTGATGCTTGTATTTAATTTGAGAAAACTGAAGAAGAAGAATTGATCATTTGGTATTGTGTTTTCTATACAACCATAATTAGTTTATATTAGCAAAACTATCACCTTAACAAGAATACAATTTTTTAAGCAAAATATAATAATGACGATAAACATTCTCTTTTTATGTAACATTGTAAAATGTTAACAATATAAATTTTTTGACACAAATGTATGCATATGTACGAGTATATTTAATATAACATGCATGCGAAAGTTATTTGTTTCTTTTAAAACAGTAAGAAGCTTTTAAATTATATATAATTTAACTTTTATTTTGTTGAAGTATGTAGATATGTATGTATGTATGTATGTATATTGTTCTTCAGAATTTTATTCGCCACAAGTTTAGTATGATTGAATCAACTATAATGAATAATTGAGAAATGACGACCATATTGTAATAATTTGCATACATTTAAATGCTTAGAATAAAAATATAATGCTCGAACTCTATTTTTATTAGAATAACTTGATTCTTTCAACCATATGAGGCAGAACTGAACACAAAATTACCGTAGTGATCATTTCTGAATCATGTTTTTTCTTTGCGTGCACACACACTCTATAAATCTGTTACTTTTTATGCTTCGGTTTTCGCTCTTTCTTTATGATTCAAAAAATGTTTCACTACATATGAACTGAGCGAACTGAATGATATAAAGTGAGCTGAGCTCAAAAGAGCTAATAAGCACAACACTTGTAACCATAGACAAATAGAAACATACTAAATATGTATATTATAAATCTAAAAAATCTATAAACCTCAACTAAAAAGTCTACATTATTTGCTACACTTGCTTTATTCCCCTAAATTCTCAAACTTATAATAATTATGTTATGCTAAAGAAAAAATTTGCTTATCAAATGTGTAATTGACCAAAAAAAAAATTTCATAGATTATCTATTATCTTTTACAATATTTTTGCTTGCGGCACACTTAAAACTAATTTTGGTAATTTAAATTTTCATTCTGACACAATTTAATTATTTGGCCTGCAATTGAATATTCTTACATATATGTACGAGTACCTAATGAACATGCACACAAGAACCACAATAAAAACTTTTAATACAACAATCACCATGACAATGGAGACTATTAGGCGGTTGCTAAAGTATAACATCTTTTGAGGTCAATCAGCAATTAACGATGCAAATTGATAGCACTCAGGTTTATAAAGTGTTTCTCGTAAAATATCTACTATTATTTGTTCCAACGTTAAATAATCGCTGAAAATCAACCTCAACGTACAGTCAAACAGATAAGAGCCCATGCAAAATTAACTTCGAAATGTGTAGTCAGCCGCAAACGTGCAAATGCTCAATTAGTTCTCGCTTAGGTTTAATTTTTTTCTTCTTCTCCTTTATATTGCTGCCCACCCCAAAATTTCAAGGTAGGTTGATGGCTGGTAGCACATACAAACATAAGAAAAATCCCCATGCCAAAAGAAGCATAAAATATTTGCATTTAAAGTCATTGAACCACATGCAAAGTAAATCGCACTTACGTAGAAATCTTTGAAAACCTGTACATGTTAGGGTAAGCTGTAGAACAGATCTCAAAAGATTTTTTACTTCAATAATAAAATTTAGTACTTAAAAAAAATACACATTAGGAAAATTAAACTAACGGGACTTGGAAGCACATAACTAAAATGTTGCCTGTAGGCATTACAGGTTTTCATAGTCAACCATGAGCCTAAGAACTCTTACTCTGAGATATACATAAAGCAACTAGTGGAAAATTTATATGCAATGCAAAATTTTTTATTTAAAAAAACATCAACTTGATGATCGTATTCTTTCACAACTCTGGCAACTCAACAAATTTTCAAAATTGAGAGGCAGCCAAATTGCGGTTGATAAGCAAACCAAACGCGACACTAAATACTGTCGAGGAAATGAATAAATTAATTTTAAAGCTGCACTAGAGCTGTGTGGCAATCATGAGCATCATCAACATTCGTTGATTGAGGAAATGTAAGTAAATCTTGTAACTAGTTCATACTTATGCATAAAAGGAAACACACACACCTGGGCAACAACCAAGCAGTGCAACTGGTATAAAAATATACTATAATCATACCTTAATACGCACTTGTACACACTTTCATACATATTTAGTGCAACACGAGAGGGCCAAACATAAATGAAACAAGGTACTTCAGTTAAATGCAGCCATTTTGCCAGCATAAAATTAAGTTGAATTCATTTATCCTCATGCATACGCGAGCCCAAAGAAATAGGTAACAAAAAGAAGAAAAAACAAAACGCAAAAACACAATAAAATATAATACACACAATATAAGAATGGATTTTTTTTAAATAAAACTGCCTGCCTGCCACCTATAAAAATATCTTTTGTACAGAGTCAAGTGGCGGCAAGGCATTGAGAATGCGTTGAATTGCGCAAATTAATATTTTCACGAGTTGTTGAGGAAGATAAACTTTTTATAATTATTTTTGTGTTTCTGCAGGATTTTTTTTTAACGTTTACTTTTAGTGATTTTCGAAACGTGTTAAGTTTTCAACTTGGAAAAATTCTCTTCTTTATTCCATAAATCTAAACAAAACTACTATTTTAACTTAATAACCGTTTTGCAACTTCAAGAGTATTTTTACTATATTTTTATTTTGCTGCATAAATTCATAAATTTTATTAGAAAAAGCTTGTAACGTAATATTTATGTAGATCTAGAAGTTTTAAAGACATTTGCAAAGTTTAGTAGTAAGAATCAGTAAATTGTTAGGTTTGTAATTTGCACAGTGGGAGTGAAAGAACACATCTTAATAAGGCTTAAAACTTTTTTATACATTTCTAAGATACCTTTTTTTATCAGCACATACATATGTCTATACTCGTAAAAATCTCAAGAAAAAAAAAAAAGGTTAAAAATAATTTTGTTACTAGATCCCTACTCTGTAAATATTTCATGGGTAAAATAAACGAAAAATGTGGTTAATTTTACGAAAATATTCGTTGTTTTTACGGTACAAAATGCTTCGTAAATAGTAGAAATGATGTTTGTTTATTTTAAGAAATACTTTTTGTCTGCAAATAACAAAAGTTTGTACTTTTACAAGTTTTTTTCGTAAATTCGCTGTAGAACGAAATTCGTCGAGCATGACGAATTCTGCGATAAATTTATTCCGATTTCTTAGGCTGATGAACGACGAAAAAACAATTTTCTATCTCTTTGCACAAACAATAATAACAATAAAATAAATTATGGAATTCTCAAGATATTTTACGTATTCTTCGTTGGTGTGTCTTGGAGGTGATTCGTCGTTCGTTCCAGTTGTTTTCCCAGCATAAACAAAAAACGAATTTGTTTTTTTTTTAATAATTTTTTTTAATTTAAATTTATTTAAGAATTTTTTATGGAACATATGTATATAATGACAGGAAAATATTTTTGGAAAATATATGGGCACTGCTACACGTTCAATATATATTGTGATATTTGGATCACGATCCATTTTAATGGATTGATGGATGACGAGCATATGCTACACGCTCAATATTTCTTGCGTCAGTATTTATGTTATTTTTGTGCTGTGCGGATTGTTTATTAAGAAAATTTCACGAGAAAACCAAAGAAAAACTTTAGCCGACGAGTCTCACAACTCCGGCAATGTCTCCAAATTAAAAGTAAAGTCTTTAAAATAATTTCTTCGATCGTTAATGCAGAACCTACTCGCTTCCACTATCTTCTGCCATTACCCTTTATTAAAACAAACTTTACACAAATGTAATAACCTTGTTTACTTTTTATTTGTTAACTTTTTCACTTCGTTTTTTATTTTATTTGTTTTATTTCACTTCTTATTAACGTATCGTGATCTAATATCATGAAAATGCTACACGTTCCGCGATCTGGATTTCATAATTTAGACCTTTCTGCGATATGGATCGCGGTCCATCAATACTGCATGCTACACGTTCAATAAATAATAATAATTAAACAAAACAAAAGTTTTTATTCTCATATTTCAAAAACAAATTTCGTAAAATTCATTCAACTTGTATAGATTTAAGAATAATTTTGTACTGCAAAGAAAATGAGAACAAAACAAAATTTGTTTATTTAACGAAATTTCTAATTTTATAAAATATTTTTTATTTTCTCCTAATGCTTAATAAATCAGTGAATATTTAAACACAGTTTAAGTTAATTTTCATATCAAATTAAAATTGATTTAAATACACTTTCATTTTTTCAGTGGCTAATTAAAGTTAATATCAAATTACGTTGAAAGTATGGTAGCATTACAATATTTGCAAATATTATGGAAAGCTTTCCAAAGAACAGCTGTTCAATATAAATAGGAAAGTTGATTTATCAGTTTGCAGAAAAATGAAATAGCAAAAACACATTTTATGATATAAAAAGAGCATCAGAATGCATTTTTCTATTTATATATTTCATTATATGAAAATATGTGTTACATTTGTTGTATATTTTCGAAAATTAAACGAAATTTATTTTAATACGACCACATGGTGTTCATGTACATGCATTGAAAAAACACACACATGCTCAAAACATATGGTATGTTTGTAAAATTTAAACAACGCTAAAATGCACAATGTTGGCTATTTAAGATTCATTTAATTTTGTGGTGAAAAACAAAATTTTGTGTTTAAACCAGATTTAAAAATAAAATACATATAATCATTGACTGATTTATTTGCCCTAAGTTCTATAAAATAAGCGAAAAACATGATATTATATACGAAAATAATTGTACGAAATAATTTTTGTAACTTAACGAAATTCGTAAAATTACGAAATCTGTTTTCCTGCACATGCTACCAATATTTTCGTAAAACGTAAAAAAATTTCGTGTATTGCACAAAAATTAAATAACGAGTTGTTCGTATTTTTAAGCATGGAACATTTTGAGTGTACTAATATTATAAATTTGAAAGTGAGTTTGTTTTTTAGTTTTCTAAACTTTCATGCCCAAACCGCTAAACTTATTTAGACATATATTTTAACAATGGAAAGCTTCGCTTTCAAACCCAAATAAGGGATATTTCTTATCTGGTTCAGTACCGATTTTTTGATATTTGGCATTTATTTTAGGGCAATTTTTGTTTCGGCTTTAATTGGCTTTTATGTGCACTTAAAACAGATCATTACAAGCGGAGCCGCGGTAAAAGCTAGTATTTCATAAAAAAGAAATAATTTTTAATCGATAAGTTCATTAATTATAAGTATATAATTTCTTTAAAAATAATTCGATGGCTTAATATAAAAAAGGCGTAACTAGAATTTTCAATAGTTTACAAGGAGAAGGAAAAAAACTACATAAAACTAAAGCATTTACATGTAAGAATAATTTTTTTAAATTAAATAATTCTTTTATTTTTATTTGTTACTTACTTCAATCCTAAAAGAGGATCCCAGTGAAAAAAAAATGGAAGTCATTCTAGTGGAACTACATTTTCATTGCTTCCAAAAAATCGATATTTTTAATTTGCCGAGAGTGAGCAAAAACCATGTAGAAGCTTATTTTAGTCATACAAAACCTTGTAACTCCTCCATAGTGTTAGAAAATATTCAACAGAATTTAAGAAAAATTTATGTTTTTAAAGAAATTTATGAACTAATTTTAGTCTAAAATTTAAGAGTTATTTGCTTAAATTTACATGAAAACACTGTTTCGGGCTTAAATCCGTATAAAAAGTAACGAATTGTTAAAATAGGTAACTATTTACCATTTTTCCTAGATGAAAATATTATCATATAACACAAAAAAGGGAATTTTTCTTAATATTGCTTCCAATTCAGTGACCAGGCATCGAAAAAGAGAACTTCTTACAATGACAACCCTATGTAAAAATCATTAGATTGGATCGAAATTTTCACTACTTCCAGATCGCAAACTCTACATTTTCATGACTTTTTTTGAGTCTCTTTTTCTGCTGGGATGTTACTATACGTATACGTATTGTATTGCATGCTAGAATTCTCACTTACTTTACAATATTAAATTCATTTACAATATAACAATTTTGTCTAGACTTTGGTACTTTAATTATACTATTCGAAACATACTTAGGTAGAATTTCCGGAAGTTGTTTTACATACAGTTTTTATGAGACCCTGAATTTCCGTACCAATCTTTAGCCTCCCACGTGCACAGAGAAAACTAATTCGTTGAGACAACCGAATTTGTTGCCAATCGAATTTTGGCGGTTGCACGAACTACCATAGAATTCTGGTATAACGACTGCAATTTTCTTGTGGTACCACCATATTTTAATTATAACCCTTAACCAAATAGTTGCAGCAACAGAAAAAATTGGTTAACAGTATTGAATTTGAAATAAAAGTTATTCGCGCTAACAAAAATATGGTAAGTATAAATAAAACAATATAACAATTGGTTCCTGTGAAAGAAAAATTGGCCTTGTTTACTGAAATAAAAATAATATAAGAAAATAATTTAATATATATATAATATAAGAAATATAAGCAAATAAAAGTACATAATTTCAGAAATTTATTATTTGACATATTGTCTTTAAGTTTATTTTAATTGAAATTTATTTACTGGTGGTGAAGCATGTTTATATGCATTTCTTATACCACATATCTTAAACAGCCACAAACATGTTATCTTATGCACATACTTTCAAAAACCATTTGAGAATTCAAAAATCATAATAGCTTTGAAAACTACAAAAGTTAATTTTTCAAATTGCTGCTATAAACTATGATAGTAAACTCAACCTCTAGTTAGTTGCAGCAACTGAAAGAAAGTGTTTATTTTAACGTTAATATAGGACTATAATTTTTAATAATTTTATAATTTTTTAGTTGCCAATACCAAAAGTTGGTAGTAAAATCCAATTCATAATATTTTATTCGGTTGAGCTAATCAATCAGTTCATAAGTCATGGCAAAAGCATACGCTCGGTTGATGCAATCAACTTAAGAATTGTCACAATCATATTTTTTTTACAATTATGCCCTGATGGTAATGAACATGCATTGTTTTTTCGATTAATAGAAAATTGATAGTGTGAACTGAAATATGAACTATGCAAATGATATTATTTTGGCCAAACATTTTCCGACCAATCTTTTTTCTCGGTGTGTGTATATTAAAATACACACAATCAGTACGTTGGATGAAAATTGCCATGCGTAACGAAAAAACTATTTTCTCTCTCCCCCTCTGTCTTTGTACAAACAAGAACTAACTTTATCAAATATGAGAGAGAAATTCGGTGGGTAAATTCGTCGTTATTGTGCTTCACACGACAAATTTACGCAAATTTATCGACGAATTCGTTGACATGGTCGAAATTCGTCGTTCGTCCCAGTTATGTTTATAGCATAACTTACCCAATTACCTATCGTTTTCAATAAAAGCAGTATAAAACTGCTCACCAAGCCTCTGCAAAAAACATTTCTTCTGTGTATTTTTTGAAAATAAATACATAAGCTCAATTCACAATATTGTGCAAATGGTCTTGCATCGAATCATGTGAAAAATTTTATAGTATATGGATACTCACCACTTAAGAATTTTCAGTGGCGGCTATCAATATACTATGCCGTTTTGCACATGCTACGATCCAAGACTTTTTGCACAACACTTGAATTGAGCTGTAGTATATTACAAATACAGCAAACGTAGTAATATCTTTTATATAGTAAAATAGAGGAAAGCGTGTGTGTATTACCCTAACATTTGATACATAGCATTTACGCTTTTTTTTGTCTTACTATAACCTGTAACAATATTCGGTTTAACAATATTATCATTATTGTTATTATTATTGTCGCTTTGCGTTGCTGTGCAGATGACCCAATATTTTTTCTTTTATCCTTCGTTATATTTGAAATATGTATATGGTTTATTTTTTTCACATTTTACGCACCATTGTTAAATTTCATAAAAAAAGATATTCCGATAAAGCAAGTGTGGTAAAAAAAATAATGCTTTACGATGTTGCGCCCACATCCATAGGACAGACATTTTAAGTTTTTGGCAACTCTTTCTCTTTTGCTAGTCTCACGATCCGTTGCCACTTCACCAGTAGTAAGTTACTCTTGGAGTGTATAAGAGTTATTGTCATCACAATTCCTTCAAACTGTAATCCCATAATTCAACAGCTTTGACCACCTGCCCCTCGATTGTTCAGTTCTCACTTGGCTTATAATATGCTGATATATTTGGATTTATTGTAAAGCGGTACAGTTTTATTCACAAGTACTCTTTTTTCTAATGTTCACGGTGTTTAAACGTATAAAACTTATCAATGAACATAATATGTTAGTACCAAACCAACCGTTACTGAATTTTTGAATTTAGGTGTTCTCCTTGATTCAAAATTAAATTTCAATAATCATATCATCATGACGACTAACAAAGCTCGTGGTGTACTAGCATATATTAAGCGTTGGGCAAAAGAATTTACTGATCGCATGATTACTAATCAATGATTCACATCATTAGTTAGGCCTATCCTTGAGTACGGATCCATAATCTGGGACCCTTACACTGATTATCAGAATAATCGCATTGAATCACTTCAGAAACAGTTTCTATTATTTTGCCTGGGAAGCACATCTTGGAACCCAAATTGCAATATTCTACCTTATTCTGCAAGACTCTCTACTATTAACTTACCGACTCTGGAAAGTAGAAGATTAATGCTTAATGTGATATTCGTAGTAAATTTGTTAAATGGACCTGTCTGTTCAGAATTTCTGTTAACTAAAATCTATTTCAATATTCCGGCTAGAATAACAAGGAACTTTACGCCCTTGTATCCAAATGTCTACAAAGCAACATTTGTGAAAACAAAATATATGTATATATTTAAATCAAATGATCTTAGCCTACTCGCATATTAAACACATATAACATATTTTCAATTAAAAAAACCGAAAAAAGTAACGTGTATATTATTGGTCATTGACTGTAGGGTTAAGGCAACGTCTTAAAATATAATATAAGCGTCCTGTGAGAGGGATTCTGATGATACAATGGAAATTTTACAACCGCCATACGTGGCAGAAAAATCATTAATCATTAAATTGTTTAAATCGGTAAAAAAAACTCCCATTTAGCACCTGATAACAATATGAAAGTAAGTCGTTCGAATGGAATTAGTTTTAAGAACAAATTTTAGAACAAATTTTTTAATATGAAATACGTGAAAAATATCGGGCACGAGTGATTTTTTTGCTATTATCTTTTTGGCAACACTAGTTTTGACAGCTCGCGCACGTTTTGTATCTTGTGTCACTGTCAAACATCTTCAGTTTGGTCTATAATTTAATCATGAATCGTCTTACAAACGAACAACGCTTGCAAATTATTGAATTTTATTACCAAAATGCGTGCTCTTTTTTGCTACTTTTTTATCGAAGAATTGTGTTCAGCGACGAGGCTCATTTCTGGTTGAATGGATACGTGAACAAGCAAAACTGCCGTATTTGGAGTGAAGAGCAGCCAGAAGCATTGCAAGAGCTACCAATGCATCCACAAAAAACAACCGTTTGGTGTGGATTATGGGCTGGCGGCATCATTGGGCCGTATTTCTTCAAAGATGATGCGAATCACAACGTTACTGTGAATGGTGAGCGCTACCGTGCGATGATAACAAACTTTTTTTTGCCCAAAATGGAAGAGCTTGACTTGCATGACATGTGGTTTCAACAAGACGGTGCCACATGCCACACAGCACGCGAAACAATGGACCAATTGAGAGGCGAGTTCGGTGAACAGTTTATTTCACGCTTGGGACCAGTCAATTGGCCGCCCAGATCGTGCGATTTAACGCTTCTAGACTATTTTTTGTGGGGCTATGTTAAGGCTAATGTCTATAGCGACAAGCCTGCTTCGATTGACGCACTGGAAGCCAACATTGCCAACATTATTCGTGAGATACCGGCCGAAATGTTGGAAAGAGTATGCCAAAATTGGACTAAGCGGATGGACCATTTGAGGCGCAGCCGCGGCCAACATTTGCATGAAATAATCTTCAAATATTAAATTATATCGACCCAACTATCAATCCAAATAAATATTTCATGCATTTTTCTGAATTTTGTGTGTTTTCTTTTCTTTTAATTTCCGATAGTTCTTAATAAATCACCCATTATATCAAAATATTTAAATTTTATTAACTTAAACTTCCACAGCAACATTAAGTGAAGGTTTATAGATAATAAAAATACTCTCTAGTGGCAATAGTGCATTTGACTCAATTATGTTATTTATTTTTCTCAGTCTACGGTAACGAAATTAACCATTCAATATTAAACACGTTCTTTATTAGGAGTACATTCACTTGAATTCAATTAGGCAGAAAAGGAATATTTATTTCTTGCCGAACTGTTTGTATGTGTATTAACTTAACTCACCGCAAAAGTTGTTTTAAATTTATATTAGATATAACGATATCCTTATCCCATAACCTTATATTTTTTCTTATTACAAATTTTCTCAGATAGCTTAGAGCTAGTCCGATGAAAAAAATTCTAAATAAAATTTTTCTCGATAAATTTTGTTCCATGGTGCTGTCTAATTTTATATATTCTTACATTTCTACAATTTTATATATATTTTTTTGCATTTCCGCGGCTCCGTTTGCTTTGAACACTTAGGTGGCATCACGTTCATAGCTCGCGTACGCATACAAAGTAACATAATGTTAAAAGGCTGGCTAAGAAATGCATGAATGACTGAAAAGAACGAATGACTGGCACAAACGAATGAATAGATACTTCAAAAACCAAAGGAATAAAGATGGATATAGTTGAAAGAACAAAAGCACATTATACAATTGTAACGACATTTTTTATACATACACGCTCACAGTTACATATATACATATATTCAAAAAGACACTATATACCATATAGAAAAAGAATAAAAATAAAACGATTCAGGATGTACATAAAATGGAAATACATAAATTTTTCAACGATTTGAAAACCGCATTTTATAATTGAATCACGTACATTTTAGAATGACACTTTATGTGCCATTCAAAAAAAAAACAAGAAAAAAAAAGTAAAATATAAAAACTTAGCGTATACACCGGCAACATTTGTTCATGGCTGTACTGCACCCCAAAGTAAAATAAATGTTGTGTTATACTCACTTATAGTATATTTGTAATATGTAAATGGGAGTGTAAGAATTGTAGTGTGTAATTGTGTGTATGTTTTTGAATACCATTATATCGAAAAACGTTATTTAAAGTATTTTAAAAATGAAAAGACACTGAAAAAAACAATAACTGCTGTATTGCTGGTATTTGGGGTATAATACATACATAAGTACATGAATTCAATAACTTTTTGTGGTTTTTCCGAACAAAGTTGAAGCAAATTTAAACTGATCTGCCAAAAAGTTGCTTTAAAAATTTCAAATATGAACATCTACACCAATAAACCGAATCAAAATGTAATCAGCTGACCCTGTCCCGCCATCTTTTAAAATTAATGCGCTTTCTATTTTGTGTGGTAAATCTAACTTTCCGGAATAAAGTTTCTCTAAGGAAACAAGTTTGGCTATTCTTTGTGGATATATCAATAGATCAGTAGTCGTATTGTTGCTAAAAAAGAACAATAAAATCTGCAAAACTTCGTTATCAAGAAATTTGTACATATGTCAATGACCCAATGCATTGCACGAAAATATAATTCTTTTGTTTTTTTAGCACTTTTGAATGGAAATAATTAAATACAAATTTTCTAAATAACCATCAACTCGAATTTCATATTTAAATATTTCTTTACATAACTGCATAACTGATTTTTTTTTAACAAATTGTTCAAGAATAAGGGTTTTAATACCAAAATCCTACTGTGCATCGCACAGTATCCTGTTTTCATATAATGAGCGGCCAAAAATAGAAAAAGTTAATGTAAAAAGATGAAATTTGGCTCACAGGTTTTATATGGTAAAAGGTAACCAAATATAAAATTTTAAAAATTTCTTTGCAAGTTTGCGCATCCTTCCTATATATCCTGAAATAAAAAAAATTTCCTAAAGTATGGGAAAAATTTCGAGCTTTATGAAACTTTGTGTATTTTATAAATTTTGTACACCAAAAGGTTTGGTCAAGTTTTATCAAAATCGGAAAAAATTACCGTATTCCAAAAATTAAAAAAAGTGAAAAATATATTAATCAACTTCCATACACGAATCACTTATAACAAGCTTAATGTGCAGTTTTTTCGATTCAGAGCAAGGACCTGAATAATATACTCTACAGTGCACTGTATACACTGCAGTGCTGTCAAGTATCAAAAAATATCTTCTTCCACTTGCGAATCTTCGCTGTCGTAGTCATCAATATCATCTTCCAGATTTTTGGATTCACATTCCAGTTTGATTTTATAATTTTGTATATCCTGCACGGTTATCTTTCCGTATTTCTTCTCTAATTCTATCTGAATCATTCTCATATAATGACATTGGCGGACCTCGAGTTTTGCTTGTTCGGGGCACCTAAATTACATAAAAACTACATATAAGTACTTATTCTTTTATTCAAAATGCTTTTAAACTAAAAATTTTAATTCGCCGTTATTTATATACGAGTATAAACGTTTGTAGCTTTTTTTGAATCAAAAACACCACCTCTTATTCTTGTAAATTTCTTCTTTGATTTTGTTAAGAATTACAAAGATCATAAAAACCATAATGGAAAACTTACTATAGAGTTTTCTATTTCACAAAAAACAATTCGGTTGCAAGCAATCCGTGATTCTAATTTTTTGTTGCCCCTTATCTTCTTATTTTACTTCCGATCAAATTTTTACATATTTTTTTAATTTTTGTATAACATCTTCCTCGGAACAATTTTTTACTTCACTACAACAATTAAAATAATCACTCATTTTCATATGAACTGACACTAAAAATATGCAATAAGTCACCTAAAGTGATGTTTTCTTTAGTAAACGTACTTGTAGTAATTAAATTATACTAGATATACCAACGGACGACACAATCGCCCGTATTCTAGAATCTAAATGTAAATAATTTTATTAAGATTCATAGAAAATTTATCTAAACGTCATAAAAAATGCATTAAAACACACCCACCCACATACTTACATGCATATGCATAATTAAATAATACATGAAATTAAAAACACAAACGAAATCCCTTTAACCAAGTAATTCAAGGGTTCACTCTTCCTTTAAGTATTATGGCTTTCATACAATAACAAATAAGGGACAAAAATGTTAGATCAAGAGAAATCCCTGCAGTCAGACTGGGGCCAAAAGTCTCAGTGTCAACACTAAAATTCTAGTAGTAGTTACACTGTCTACAATTTCTCTTCTATTCGTCAGTATAAAATAAATAAGGAAAACAGATGTGGTGTATTTTTGGTGGATTTTGCAACAACTTGTCAACATACATAAATTTGTATGCACGTAAGGTATAGAAATGTACTAGTAAATGTTTGGTTGGTATGTCTCCATTTTCCCATAAGAACTATGTAGTCACTACCTAGTCAATTGTTTTAGTGTTACTAGTAGATTTTCAATGACAAGCACAGGCTAAATGTCTATAGCAGAAAGTATTGTATGGGGGATAATAGTAGAGTAGTACTGATGACAAATTTATTATTTATTTATTAAATGTTACAAATACAATTACAAATTATATCATAACTTAATTTAAACGAGAATAGTAACATAGACTTCACTCGTTGTAGTGAAAAAGACCAGGGTCTATGGTGGGAATTGAACCCACGACCTCCACACTGATAGGCTAGCACACTACTGACTAGCCTACCGAGGCACCCTACTACTGATGACAAAGTCAAAAGCGACTCAGTACATTTTCACCATGGAGTTTTCCTTCAGGGATACTACAAACACACACAATCTCATGTTTGGTTTCTTGTTTACTTGTAAGCTAATAAATGCGTGTGTAATATGTGTGAATGTAGTAGTAGCAACTTTAAACGCTTATAGCTCCCAAAATACTAAACCAATTTCAATAAAATATAAATTCTGCACATCTGTACTGAAACCCCTTTAAAATCATATAAATCTTTTTAAGATCAGTGCAGTAGTACCAGCCTAAAAGGTTTTACAAAAAACATGTTTGCCTATTAATTATATAGATAGATAGACAAAAAATTCTGCGGGATATGTCGAGATGTTTTTTAAGCTTCTGTCAAACATTGTGATTTTACCGAAAAATTATTATAGTATTTCTATTGTCATTAATATTTCAAATTGAAAATAGTTTTTCCATATTAAAATAATGTTAGTGTAAATAATTTAGTAACAATTTTTTTACGTAAATCGATATAATTTACTTTTTTAGAACTAGCGCATGCAAATTTTCTCTCTTAAAAAAATTATTAAACTTGTTTAAAAATTGCAATTTTGACGCTCTATAACTTCAGGTAAAAAGAATTTTTTATTTAATTCTCTTTAAATTTTCATTTATTTAATTTTATTTCATTTAATTTTTTCCTCCAAGATAGAAAAACCTAGCCTCATGGGCATAATCGGTTTTACTTATACTACTACATTTAAAGTTTTACATCAATGATCATTTAGATTGTTATTTAGAGTTATACTATTTAATAAAATTAAATATTTTCGGGTTTAAAGTATTAAATTTTACTATTTTTGGCAGCCTCACAACACTGTGCGTCTTTATTTATTTTTTAATTTTAAAGTGTGTTATATGTCTCTAATAAATGTACGAGTACATAATTTTTTTCTGTGTATATAAGCAACTTTTTTTTAATTTTTATATATTGTCACAGACAAACGTTATCCAAAAAATTATGTTACCCATTTATTCAGTTTGCTTTTTTTCCTATTTAACTACCCAGTTTTGGTTTTCAGTCAGCCTTTTATCAAAAATATTGAATAGAATTTGGCGACTACATTTGTTAAAAATTTACATTTGTATTAAATTTTAACGTAATGCTATTATTGCTTTAAAGCCGAACACAATACAATGGCGGAATGTGGTGTGATGGTTATTCAATTTGTGACATCAAAAATTTCAAGGCACACAACTTTGTTAGAGTTCAAATATAATTTAAACATAGATTGTATTAAATATTTACAGGATTAAATTTATTATTGTAACTAAGATAAAATAGTTGTGAAAAATATTAAAATATATCAAGTATGTGTTTAAACACTGTTGGGGAAAGAAATGAGGAACCGACATACGATTTAAGACTTCTATATTATAAGTCTAAGATTGAAATAGGCGTAGAAAGACCATTCTGGGGTTTGCATTGCCGAACAAGAATTGCTGTTCCAAGGCTAGAAAATTTAAAATATTTTGGTTTATAAGGAAATAAAATTATTTAACCCCTGTTTCTACAACCCAGACGATCAACTTGAGTATACAATTTATATAAAAAGTAGAAACTGCACATTGATGTTTTATTACTTAGAGTCTGAACACAATGAATGTAACGATTATTTATTGCGGTTTGGTTTTCCATACGATTTTGAAGTAAAAAACCGCAGTGCGGGATGGAATAAAATTAAAATCTACTTTATTTTGATTGCAGAGTTTCTTATTCTCTCAATTTTTGATACTCTTTCTCTTGCTGACGTTGCCGTAGTTTTTTAATAATTGGCTGTATTCACAACATTTTTGTCAAAAAAACAAGATTTTGAAGTTCAAACATTCTTGTCATTGATTATAAAAGTTTAAAAAACATATCAAATATATCTGCGAATGTATAAAATGTTAATAATTTTTTGTTTTTACTAATAAAAATGTATGCACAAAAAAATTAACGAAAATTTAAACAAACAATGACAAATATTGCCGGCGCCGTCATCCGTTGTATTGTGTTTATTTTTCTCTCCAGCAAAGAGAAATCGCACCGCACCGCAAACATTGTGTTTAGACTCTTAATCATATTTTATGTTTTAGAAAAAATCTTTTTAAGATTTTCAAATTAATAACATTTAGTCATACTCGTAATGCACTTTAAACAATTTACCCACTGACAATTAACCAAGGATGCCAACAATCATTCATTCTTATTAATTAATATCGCTATGTGGCAGTTTAATTTATGTTAATTTTATAATTGATGATTACACTCTTCTCTCTGATCTAATTTCCTTTAAAATGTCAATAAATAATTCATATTTGTTTAATTTATAACCTTTCCACAAATAATATCTGACACACATAAGTGACAACATTCTAATTGAAACAATTTTTGATAAATTGAACAGCGTGTTAAGACAACTAACAACGACGTCTGAGTAAAATGAATATGATACGTATGTGTATATGTCTGTTTGTATCCCAGCAAAAAATATATTATATAATCGAGTTCTTGGCACACAAAGCTTACGAGCAACGTTTATACATACATATGCAAATGAAATGGCAAAAAATTGTTTATCAGAAATTTATTTCCTTTACAGTCAAATTGAAAAATTCTCTGTTAGCCTTTATTTCTTTAAGCAAACATCGTTCTACACACTATAAGTAATATACCTTTTACTTGAACTATACTAAAGTATAACATAAATTAAGATACTACTGCAAATGAGATTAGAAGTCTAATTAAGATAAGTCGCGAGTCACAGTGCGAAAAGATATGAAAAATCACACATTTTAATTGGGATTTTAACCAGAGTTACCTTCAAATATGCAGATTGTGGAGCTACCATTCAATCAAAATCATACACAGATATAGCATTTTATGCATAGTCAGCCTTATAAAATACACTAGTACTATATTCCTCTCTATGCCTGTGGTAAGTATTTATTTTTTTGCTGGGATATTGCTTCCAAAGAATACATACTACCTAGGGAAAGCGCAATTTATGGTATCTAACGTAAAGGATACAAACATAAATAAAAACTACAAAATCTGGTGTGCTTTCTTTTTTTTGTTTTCCAATTGTAATTTAACTTTAAAAGGGAAGTATAGCATAGCGAAGCAATTATATTTTATAACTCTGTGAACTTTTGCTGGTTCAAGGTACATATATAATTTCACAAGCATACAGGAAAGAGTTTATTTAAGTCTTATTTTGAACATAAAATTTTTCCAATTCATGATCAACTAACTAGAATATATTAACTTGACGTTAAGTCTTATAATGTTTTAATACAAAGTTGTCGATTTAATGGTTTAAAAACCCTTAGTCTGACAAGGCTGTCACATTTTATCGGAAATCTTATTTATTTAGTATTATTTTTACTAATTTAAGATTATGGATCGTTTTACAACCGAAGTATCCTAGAAGTAGAAGTGGTAGTTGAAAAATGGTACATGGGTTTGTATACAAACGTCGTGCATGTACATGCGCACACAAGTTGTGTGTATGATCTTTTGTTTTTTTAACACTTACAAACGCACACATGCATTGACATTAGTTGTGTGCGTTTGCTTAAAAAAACCTCCCTTAAATACATAATAGCTTACTATTTACATCTAAGACACACACTCAAACGTACAATAAGCAAAATAACAATAACGCGCATCAACACTAGTTTGTTTGAGTGTTTGTTACAAACAAGAAGTCTTCGCAACATCGCTTGCAAACACTCATATACACGAACATTAATACATCCATCGTGTATCGCTCATTATACGACAGCAATTATTATTGGTTTATTTAGTATAACGCATGCTACTAGAATACATTTAACGCCCCTTTTCACAATGTATGATTAAGAGTTAACGTGAATTCTAACTGACAGTTCTCTATACAAAACTTGCCGCAAAAGTCCCTGTTAGCTTTTAATTGAATATTGTGAAAAAGGCAGTAAAAACCAAGACGTATTTACATTTTAAGACTGTTTACGCAGACCTCTAGTTCGCACTGCCGAAAATATGGATTCTATCAGTTAAACTGTGGCGGGTAGTTTGAAGAACGGTTACCGTCACTCCAAAGCGTTATGTCCGTATAATAACAGAGTTTTTTATGACTTGCAATTGCAGGTTATGAACTGGACTAAATGTGCTTTCAATAGGATGGTGCCACAGCCCACATAATATGACCTATTTTGGCTTTATTGCATGGGAAGTTTCCAGAAGACATAATTTCACGTTTTTGCGATGTTGACTCCACTAAGTCCCATACCATAATATAACACTCATATGCTTCGCTGTTTTATTCAGGTTCTCATCATCTAGGCTGGAGCTTTTTTTGACATATCATCATAGTGATTGATGGGCCGAAACGTACAATTAATTAAATGCGTTTTTTAAAAATACTTTAAGATAATTTGGCAGAGTTAGCTAAATATTATAATTAAGTTAAATTTTATTTCTCATTCTAATTTTCTACTAATAACTTACAAGTCTAATACCACTGGTCTACAAATTTGGGGAAAAATTTACTGCATAGACCAAGCATGTTTTTTTTAACTAATCTGGGTGCGTTGAATTCGATTCTGGCATAAAAACTGGGCTATCATGGTAGGTACAGACTTTGCAACTTACTTACGCAACACGTTTTCGAGTGCAACCTACAACACAACCGTCAATGCAACCCATAAACACCAAAACATTTTGATATTTCCGAAACTTCGAATGCAACTTCAAACACAACCCTAAACTATAGACTATGCTACCGACAATGCAATATGACGGGCTGTATAAACACGTTGCTAAGTCTGTACCTACCATCACGTCTTGTTCATTTATCGCAAGCTGGCAACACTGTTAAACACACTGACACTCCAATTTCATAATTGTTAATTTGACTGAATATGGGCTTCAATTTATTATAAAACTTCATAATAGTAGCGTTTAAACATATCAGGAAGATCGTGTGTTACTATTCCAAACTATGTTTGCTTTGTGTGGGGTGAATATTTGGTTACAAAAAAAGGATATGGATATCAGACTAATTAAAGTAACTATTCATATTTACATTATTTTGATTTTGCTGGTAGAAACTTAAACAAACCGTGGACACCGATAATATTTGGAAATAGTTGCAGAATAGTTTTATGCAAGTGATCAAATGGAAATAAGATCTGTTTCGATTATTCAATTCCATTGCTTTGGAGAGAGTAAGGTAACCACAAAACCGATTTTTATTTATGTTTAGGAAAAGTTGCTGGATTTAATATGAAAAATCTAAAAAGTATTATTCACGCGAATGTCCCATCGTTTTCCAAACCAGTTCAACGTCCACCAAATGATGCATTCCAGTAATTTCTAGAGCAACGAACAAGGGGCGTGTGTTCACCAAGAAATTATAAAGAGTTTTGGGACAAAAGCCATTCACTTTTAAAAATGTTTTGTTTTTAAATAAACTAATGATTTTTTATATAAAAAACTAATAAATTTTATTTTTGTCTCTCGAAAACCTAACGTGATAAAGAAAATCTAATTACAGATGCGAATTTATCGCACTAAACTACAATAAGAAAGATATCTGGTTGATATAGTTCAAAACATTGTTGACTAGTGTATTTATAATTATTATTTGTGTACTTCTAGAAGAGTACCTTCTTTTTAGTATCTTCTATGAAGTACAACACACCTCCCACTTTCCTAGTTGTAGTTGCTGCTCACAAAGTAACAAACAAATTGTTTTTTTTTTTGCAAATTACATTTGTGTGTGAATATGTATGTAATCGTATGTAATTTTTTTTGCCATATTAAACACCGACAGTATTTATACTCTTTTATTTGATCATAAATTTGGCTTTACTCTTACACTTTACCAGTATTTGTTAGCCGTGATTATAGCATGTGTAAGTATGTATTTACATACATATGTGCCCTTAATTATGAAAGTGGTTTAAGTCATATATTGCGCTGGTCGAAATATTTGGTAGATTACATTTGAACAAATCAAAAAGTGCTTTTATAATATGCAGCATTTTAATTTAGAGATGTACTAGTCTCGATATATATAAATTTATTTAATAATGTTTAAATATTTATTGAAGTTTTTCAAAGATTTATATGATATTTCGAAGCAAAAATGCACATGACTTATACCACTTTCATAATTAAGGGCACATATGTATTTAGTTGGTTATATTGGTTGACTAGGAAGAGAGAAAAATTCATTTTTAAATCATATCTGTTATTTATGACTTGCCAGCGATTTAACAGTTCAATAGGGTATTTATTAGAAGAATAAAAATAATGGCGCTATATTTGTATAAAATATTTGCCCAAAAAAATCAATGAAATGCATATGGATCAAGCTGAACCACCGGCAAATAAATTTCAAATTCAAATATAATTATGACAATATGTCGAATAATAAATTTCTTAAATATAAAATCTTAATTCTTTATAAAATCTGATTTAAGATTGTAATTTTGAATAAAATCACATTTTAAGATCATTAAGACCACGTTCTTAATTTTAAAAATTAATTCTATAAATTAAGATTTTATGCTTAAATTTGAGAACGTCAATCTCACCGAACAAACTTCAAGATTGAAATGTGAAAATTTCTACAATTTAAATTCAAGATTTTTATTCTTAAAACTAGATCGTTAGTTTTCTCTTAGTGTACGAATTGTGTTAAATCAATCTTTTGACAGGAAACTTTTTCTAGGATGAAGTATATGTATGTATTTCTATTTTTTCAATTTATTTTTTATTTAGTTTTGTATTCACATCTTTGTTTTCACATCTTATATTATTTTTAACCTTTTTTTTTATAAATTCATCAGGTGTGGACACTCAATTATAACTATAACCTTTTTTTAGTATTTCTATGTTTTTTGTAATAATAGGACGTCTCAAAGCAAATAAAGCAAAGTGCACCTATCTGCCAACCGAATGAAACATATTTGTATCAATCGTAATGAAATTTTTGAGATATTACGACGTTTTTGAAATAAAAATGTGAGAATATAGTAAAATGAAATAATAAATTAAACAAGTGTTTAATTTGGATTTTAATAATCGTTTTGCCTTACAATATTTTTATTGTATTAAGGTGTAGGAAAATAAAATGGATGCATATCGAATATAAATCGATTCTTGTGTTTTGTATAAGTTTCTGAGCCTACTTGCTTATTCTTTTGGATTTTCCAAAAAGTTTATGTGAATTCTCAAATAATTTTTGAAAGTATTTACATAAGATAAGAGGTTTGAAAATGTTAAAAAGTATGGTTGAAGTCTACTGATGATTTGTTAAAGCGACAATGAAATACAAACATACGACTATACATACATTTATTTTGTATTAAAAATAACAATTTTAATTTTTATGAGTTGAATTTGAACTGTATGCAAATTTGGCATAAATTCTTTGCCGAAAAAAGGGACAAATTTTTAATCGTAACCGAGCGATTAATGGGTGCGATTACGATTACGATTAATAGGTGCGATTAGTCACGATTACAATTACGATTATATTCGCTGTGCGAATCCTAATTTACTCGAAAAACTTTTGTTGATCAACTTGTAATTCAGCTGAAAGAAAGGTGATCAGCAAAAGTTTATGTGTGTGTGTGAAACAGGATTTATTAAACATTTGGTCGTATTATTAAAGAGTTTAAGTCAATCTTTTTATATGAAATATACAAAATGAATATTAAAATATGTATGTTTATGTGTTCTAAATGAAAATTCTCCTCTCATTTACTTCAAGAATTGAATGATAAATAAGAAAAATTCGATATTTAGGTTTGGTAAACCTTTATGTTGTCTGAACGTACCTTGCATCATTATGAGTATGACTATGCCGCTCCTGTTGTTTAGATTGTTAGTGTAAAGACCACACTTACTGCCTTAACTACAGGATTAGAACTACAATTAAATCTCTAGTAAAGCCTTACAAACATCATTAATTTTTTCACTTACTTTTGTTTGAAGGAACACTGATATCTTGGTTTTCACAAAAAAAAAAACAAATGTTTAGTTTGCATACCTGTTTCTGTAATTTCTTCGATTTACAAAATCTTTCCATAATGCATGAGTGGGCACATACACCGTAGCTTAGGATTACATTCTAACATGTGTATCGAAAGTTTGCAAAATTTATGTAAGCAGTATTATTGCTGTAAAATACAAAAGATGAAAATATGCAAACCATTTTACTTGAATCTTTAAATCAATTTAAATTTTTCTAGCGTTGGTTTGGATTATTAAAAAAAATATATACATACATATGTATGTATGTATATGTGGTTCAAGTTAGAACTTTACAAATATGTATACGTACATATAGAAAAATGCAATAATTGCGTTCGCGTACTCAAAATTTTTTAAAAATTCTTACTGAACTTTACTGCATTTTACTAAATTGCGTTCGCGTACCCAAAATGCAGTATGTGAGAACACAAATTGAGAGAGTAAAGTTACAGTTTTCGACTGAATGTTTAGAAAACTTTTACTGCAGAAATTTGTCGTAGCAAATTTTAATAAGATAAAACATAAATAAAAAGTAAGCAACCGAAAAGTGTAAAAATTTGAGAAAAAGTTAAATAAAAATTGTGAAATTCATTAAAAAATAATAAGTTTACAAAGCATAAAAATAATAAATGTTAATCAACATATTTTGCTGTTTATTTTACTAGTCCTTTTGTTTTGCAAATTATTCAAATTACCCAGAGTTGTAAAACTGTAAACTATATGGTTACCTACTATTGCACTTGCTTTTAAGGTAATCAGTAACATTAACAAATCTATTTTTTAATAATTTAACCAACAATGAAACAAGGAAGTCAAAAAGAACTTAATTACAAATATTACATGAAATAAATTACAAAATTTATTCTTAGGTTGTTCGTGTTATAAAAATATTGTATCGAATACCAATAATTAAAAGAGTTGAATAGTCAAAAGTTTATATATTTCTCAAAACTATATGGAATAGTAGTTAGCTGTTTCTTTAAGACTCAGTTAGCCGACTGTAATGTAATGTAACTGCAATGTAGGAAAAAGCTGATTGATATTTTTATATGAAAATTATGTTACGTTACATTACTTCTCTATAACAATTTTCATTAATTTTCACATAACAATATCGATCAGCTGTTTCCTACTATTGCAGTTACTTTACATTACGGTCGCCTAACTGAGCCTTAAATCTTATTAATTTTTACTATTTTTCCGCTCGCGTACTTGTTTCACTATGAGCTCTTTCTGAGAGTAAATTTTAAAATTTTTGCGGTAACTACTCATTTACTGCATTTTACTAAGAAAGTAAAAAAAACACACCAAATATCTAAGTAACCCGTTTCAACTACACTGCATGACAAATTTTAATGAAATCGAAATAACTGGATCGTGTTACTATTTTTCTGATATAAATTGTCGATTATAACAATAATCTGTAATTGAAGTTTTCAAACACCTCCAAAATCTTGAGTTACGGGTAAAAACCCGGGTTTTTGTACCCGTAGGTACCTATCAACCTCCAACTACGGTAAATGTCAACCGATTGTGAATTTATAAATGGATTTAGAAAGAAGAGACTAAAACCCTTAGAAATATTTATATATTGTTTCAGTCAATTTCACAGAAATGCACAAATTGTATACAGAGAGAATAGATTGGTTAAAAATATGTTAGAGCAAAAAATATATAATAATTTATTTCATTGTTCCATTATTGCTATCAATTATTAATCAATTATGTGATTTTTTTCTGATTTTTTCATATATATAAATAAAAATCATAGTTACAATACAATTGGGATTCTCACAATAGTCTTACTAGTAATAATGACTGATTCTTTTGATATCTAATAACCTTTTTGAAGTATTGGTAGACAAAACTGAATTAAACATAAGTTAGAAAGTAACGTGACTGAATATTTGCTTCTGAAATTAAAAAACTATTCTTGTTAACAAAATTTACAGCCTGTTTTCCGAAAATGAATAACTCTATACTCTTAATAAAATAACGAACGGTACCCTGATATTGTTTTTGTAGCATTGAATGTTTTTCATGTGAGTGACGACAAAAGAGCTTTTAGTTTTTCTCTACTCATAAAATTATGTATGAATACTTAGGCTCTTCAGACAAATTTAACGATACCTCAATTGTCAAAATCCATGCTGCCTTTTGAAAGACACATGGTAATAAATAAATTTACAAACATAATACAAGAAAGCACGAAAAACATAAATCAAACAACTCAGTTATTGAAATGTTGATCAGAATAAACTAAATTGTTACTTGAACAATTTGAAAACGTTGATTGGTTTAGCTAATTTTAATCCTGAATTTTGATAGTTCTAAAAGCAAGTCATCAAGCTCTTGAAACAGCTTAGAAAACTAATATTTTATAATATATAAGATGCACTGTAAAGTAAAAAGCATTGTATCCACAGGAACTTACACCTCAACCTCTCAAAAATAGAAATAAATCTATCTGAGAGATCGCCTCGAACGAGGAATTTAATTCTACAGCGGTGTTGTGTTTATTTTCGTATGCAAAAATATCTTTTATTTTTTATGACGAAAGATTGCACCGAAAAATTCGAAAATTTGATGCAACGTTTTGGTTGACCACTGTGGAAATACATTTAATTTATCAGACTTTCATGACTACAATGAAATTTTCATTGGGAAAACTAATACATTTCATATCTATAACGAAATTCTAAATTACTGTATTTTTTTACTAATTTTACTTTTAAAGAATTTAATCTTTAACCTAATTGCTTTAACCCGCCATTGGTGTCCTATTGGTCTGTGAGACCGGGTGTGTTAAAAAATTCGAATAACATTATTCCCTGTTATTATTTTTGGTTGTAATTTCGAGTAGCTGCCTCATTGCACATCACCTACTTTTAGTTGATGACGAAACTGCTTCGTGAGCACACGTTGTGTATTTTTTTACTAATCCGGTGCGTAAGACCGTGTGTCACCGTGTATGTGAATAAAATAACCAAGTATACATTTTTAATTACTTTTTTTATATATTTTTTTTATTTATTTTGTAAAAGTTCCTAATGTCGAAATACTAAAAAACATTATCTTCCCTTATAAATATGTGATTTTTTATTTGTTTCTTAATTTTGAAAATTGTATTACTAAAATCGTTGTTATTTTTAATGCTTTAATAAAACAATTTTTTGAATGTTAATATTGAAATAAAAGAGCTTAAATTGATTAAATATCTTTTCTTTTTTCTCAAAGAACATAAATTGAAAAAAAAACATGAAATAATACTAACAAATTTGGAAAAATCTTCAGTTGAAAATCTATGTGCGTGAGACCGGCGTCACCATTGATCAAAGTCAAAATTGCGTCACCATTGGCGGGTTAAGGTATTTACTTACTTGAGGGTTACACGATCAAGTTTTGCCTTCCAAATTTCAATACATTCACACTTTTTCACTAACGCTGCAGCCACACTTTCAATAAATGGCTTTCAATTCCATTACACATATTGTGTGTCAAAATTCCTTGAAATTAATAGCTGTGATACAAATTGATAATCAGTTTAATTTTTTAAATGCCACCGACGAAGAAACCACTCAAATTTGTAGCCTCAATCAATGTGTGCTGTGTGTGACCAGCTGCTCAAATTGAAAACTAAATTGCCATTTAAATGGATAGGTTAATTTGAAAGCAATCTAGTTTTCAATTCAATAAGTTTGATTGTGTTAGTGAAAAAAGTGTGAGTTAGCTATTTCTTTTGTCAACGACTTATTGAAAATAAAGTTGCTTGGAAATTACGTGCAGTCTACGTCACGGCTGTCAATTTAAACGACTTTTGACAACCAGTATGTGTTAAAAACTTGAAAGCAAATCTTGGTCTTGTAACTGTAGCGTTATCTATATGTATATGTTTCTTTGAAGCAAAAACTGTAAATGTTTCTTAAAGGGCTATTACACAGACATGTACGTTGGCATACTTTGAGTTTTGCTATTACACTGTCGAACGCTCACGGCATACTTCATACTTGGTGTACGACAAACATCAAAGAATCAAAAATTTTTGAAAACAAACATAATATGTACACTCTAAAATATTGGCCCAAATTAAGGATCATATATTGTCTAATTTGATGTTGAAATATTCTTAATGTCTAAATTATATTGATTTTGTTTTTATTTGTATAAAATAAACAGTATTTGTCCTCTTTTACATAAAAATTTAAATCTACTGTTAAAAATGCTTATTTTTAAGCAAATTGTACTTAAAATACATCCAGATATGTCTTAATAACGTCAGAATGTTGAAAATTAAGCATATATGCGTAAAACAGCAGAAATATGTTTAACAAAAAAAGTAGAAGTACAAAAGCGTACAATTGGCAAGAGAAAGAAGCCCGCCATATGTTTTGTTAAGTTAATTAAAATTAAGTTTAAAGCAGTTTATATGTCAATAAAAATACTCGTAGTATGTTTTTTATGTAAATAGTGATTAGTAAATATTGTAAAACTGGACAACAAATTTATGTGCCAAATTAAAAGAATCTCTCATTTACATGTAAATGATTATGCATTTATGCGTATTCAAAATGCGAGACAGTGTTTACCAATTATAATAATGATTTAGTGCATTTCACGGAGTCTTTCTAATAAAAACAGTGTTTTTAAAAAATAATTTGTGTTCCGATATTCTGATCAGGTGTTTGGTGAATGGTTGCAGTTTTATTGAAAAGGGCGTACATGAAATTTATTTATTTATTTATTTTTATGGGTGAGAGCATGATTAAACATATTTTATTCAAAATTAAACATATTGTGCTTAAAAATCAACAAAAGGTTTAAAAATATAGTTGTGTAATTTTAGGGCGAAAGTAGTCTGTAAAGTGTTGCCTACTATTATCGACCTAATTTTTAACAAAAGTGTTTTGGACTGTACATGTCTAACGTACTCGTATACATACTATTAGACAGTGAGTTTTGGTATGCCATCGTACATGTCTGCAAACAAGTATGCCTGTGTAATAGCCCTTTTAAATTTTAAGGAGTTTCTAAGCAATTAGAAAATATTGTTGTTACAAATACATTAAAATATTGTTACAAAAGTAGAATACCAACGAAGCAATTCCAATTAAGTTCTTTCACAATATTCGAAAATTGCCAGTACAATATTCCTTTTCAGTTCACACGATTGTAAGAAAATCTTACAATTTATTGCAATTTATTGTATGGCAATAAATTCATCTGACAAAATCGTCAGTCGAAAAATTGTCAGTTCACGCGGTGGGTTATGGTGGGTTATGGGTTGACAGACTCAAAGCATTTTTTAGAAATTGTTAAATATCAATCGTTTGTGTTTGTGTTAAATGTAAAAAGTGAATGTATAAATTATTATGGACCATAAAGAAGCAATTGCAATGATTTTGTGTGCATATATTTTATTATAAATGTTTTATTTAAAATCAAGCGTGTGCAGTGTTGCCCATATAAATAATTCTCTTACAATGACGCCATTGTCAGATGCATAAACTTTGCACATCTGACAATATTAAAATGTCTGACAAATATCTGGCAACAATTTTACAATTTGTTCACACGATTGTAAGATGTCTGACAATTTTTCGTCAGCTGCTAGTCTTTCAATGGACTGACAATACTTTTTCTGGCAACGACGTCTGAAAAAATTTGTCAGTTCCCACGGTTGTAAGAAATTTGTAGCACATTTTACTGGCAATATTGTAAGATCTGACAACCGTCTGTACATAGCTTAATGAAATTGTTTCGTTAGATTTATGAAGCAAAATTCTTTCAGTGTAGCATTAATTGCTTCAATCAAGTTTTATATAAACATACATATTTCGGCTTCAATCATTCACCTTAGAGATTCAAATCAAATTAAATTTAAAAAAATGTTTCTCCTAAACAAAAACTACATCTTGAAGGAATATAAAATATTTTATTTTTTCCTTAACAATACCAGGAAAATTGGCTTAACACGCCTTAATATGGTAAGATAGAAGAAACTTAGCAAAAATAACTTTTGTTAATAGGATGTTTATTTTCAGGAGAAGCAAAATATGCGTATTGAAACTGATACTATGGGGGAAGTTGAAGTTCCCAAGGACAGATATTATGGAGCTCAAACTATGAGATCTAAAACGAATTTTCCCATAGGTGGACCAGAAGAACGCATGCCGGTAAATATCTGCAAATTAATTAAATACATATATAAGTATGTACATATTTATGTAATTATAATGAAAAAATATTTTATTAGGAACCTCTAATAGTGGCCATTGCTATATTGAAAAAAGCTGCTGCGGAGGTTAACACAGAATTCGGTTTGGACAGCAAGGTGAGTGAGGCCATAGTTGAAGCCTGCGATGAGATAATAGAGGGCTGCATAACGGAAGAACATTTTCCTTTAGTTATATGGCAAACTGGGTCTGGTACTCAAACTAATATGAATTGTAATGAGGTAAATTTAAACTAATATCGATTATACTTTTACATACTCTATGTCTCTTTTTTTTGCATAAGGTTATAAGCAATCGTGCTATTGAAATAATGGGTGGCACATTAGGTTCCAAGGCACCAGTTCATCCAAATGATCATGTTAATAAGTCGCAGAGTTCGAACGATACCTTTCCAGCTGCTATACATATATCAGTGGGCATGGAGTTGAACAATCGTCTTATACCGGCCATTACAGAATTCTGTGGAGGTTTAAGACAAAAAGAAAAGGAATTTGCAGACATCATTAAGATTGGCCGTACCCATCTTATGGATGCAGTACCACTCACACTGGGCCAAGAGTTCAGTGGTTATGCCCAACAAATGAGTTATGCTTTAGATCGTATTGATTCGGTGCTGCCACGTGTTTATGAAATCGCTTTGGGTGGCACCGCTGTGGGCACAGGTCTCAATACACGGATTGGTTTTGCTGAAAAGTGCGCCGAAATGATCTCGCAATATACTTGTTTGCCCTTTAAAAAAGCGCCAAACTTTTTTGAGGCTTTAGCCAGCCGCGACTGCATGGTAGAAGTTCATGGTTGCTTAAATACAATTGCTGTAAGTTTAATGAAAATTGCGAATGACATACGTTTGCTGGGTTCGGGACCACGTTGTGGGCTGGGAGAGTTGTTACTACCTGAAAATGAGCCTGGCAGCTCTATCATGCCCGGAAAGGTGAATCCTACACAGTGTGAGTCCCTTACCATGATTTGTGCTCAGGTAATGGGAAATCAAATGGCAGTTAGTATTGGTGGCTCAAACGGTCATTTTGAGTTGAATGTTTTTAAGCCAATGATAGCATCAAATGTTCTGCGCTCCATTCGCTTATTGGGTGAGTTAAAAAAAGTTTGTTACTTTATTTTCTTTTAATATTAAAAAAACTTAAGCTGATGGCGTTACAACTTTCAATAAAAATTGCCTACGAAATCTTAAGGCTAATAAAGAGAGAATAAATAAAATTATGAATGAGTCGCTAATGCTGGTCACTGCTCTTAATACACATATTGGATACGATAAAGCTGCTCAAATTGCCAAAACTGCCCATAAAAATGGTACAACTCTCAAAGAAGAAGCTATTAAATCGGGCTTTGTGACTGAGGAGCAATTTAACCAATGGGTTGATCCCAAGTTCATGTTGGGTCCTAAATAGTTTTTTTTGTTATTTAAATTCTATTTAATTTTGTAATATTAATAATACTATTTATTTTCATTAAATGATCCTCTGTAATCTTAAAAGTTCTTTAAGAATTCACTAAAAATTGTAAAGATTATATATGTATAGGTTTGTCATTTCATGTGTAATTTCCATAAAATTAATATTAAGCACAAAAACGTTGCTAAAATTATGGACAAAAATCCGGAATTAGTAAAGGATTCTGTAAGTGATTTCTAAAATTCGTCTAGAAATTTAAGCAAGCTTGCGATATTCTGACGAAATTGCGATTTTTCGCGTTTTTTCAGAGTTTATTTTATTTTCAACAGTTTTGGCAATTTGTAATGAATTTTAAGGCTTCCAATTTTACAACTTCTCGAGAATTTTTGCAATGTTCACTATGAAAGCGAGTTTTTGCAATTATTCTGCTTCTTAGCAGTCTTCGCGAATTTTAAACAATCAGGCTAATCATGAAGAAAATCTTATATGGAAATTTTTGAACGTGTGAGAAATTGGTATCAAAAACTTTACAATATAGCGAAGTATTTTGACAATTTATGCAGAAAATCGTTTACAAAGATTTGTCTGTTGGAACAAGTGAAAATATGTTAACTTTTAATTTTATTCGAATTGATGATACGAAATTAAAATCCATGTGAACAAAAAATGATAAGGCTGAATATGTATTAAACTTTGTGATTATGCTTCTGTTAGCAAGGTTTTGCGAATTTTCGCCATTTACTCGATTTTTATTAAATTTGTAGCATTCCTAAGAGTTTTACCGATTTTTAACCAAAACTGTGGCTTATTTAAAATTTTGTATTTTTTTTTTTTTTTTAAATTTCTATTGTATTTGTGAAAGATAACTAACTTTTGCAAAGTTTTTGGCTTTCTTTATTTACTTATATTAAGGGATTTAAAATTACAATTTTTTGCAAGCTTTCGTGAATTTTCATAATGTTTTGCGCTTTCTCCTGAGTTAATGATTTACGTTACAGTTTAAGCGAGTTTAATAAATTTTAGTTTTGGGCTTGTTTCTAATATTGCGCATTTTCACTTCATTGAATTAATTTTCAATTTAATCGAGTTCAAGACTTGATATAGATTTTTACATTTATCTAGGTGGTAATGCGTCAGGCCAAGTTCTGGTCAATGCACGCAGTGTGTTTATTTACAGGAAGCCACTCGTCGTGTTTTTATCCCCCTGATAACTTTGTTTCCCGTCGTCGTAAAATTCTTCAATTCATAGAATTCATAGAACAAAAGGTTCCTGAGATATGGAGAAGAAGAAGTTCTGAGCTATAAACCAACAAAATATAGCCATAGGGGCGGGGCTGCTCCCATTAAGTTTAAAACCAAAAAATTAAATTTAAAGTGTTTGCCGAAATCAGTTTTATTGAAATTTGTGCATTCATATTTGAATGATGCAAATCTATAAATGTTTCTTTAAAAAAGTGGGCTTTAACATTCCCATACAATTTAAGCCTCTTATTTCAAGTACTTCGGATCAGCAGATTTAATTATACTACTTATTTAAATATTTATATCCGTTTCCATTGAAACTTGACACCTAAGATTAGCACTGGCCAAAAAACAAAAAATTCTTTTAAAAAAGTGGGCGGGAATACGACCCTTAAAATTTAAGTATTTAAATTTGCGCTGGAGAGCTGAAATTTGATACACAAGTAGGTCAAGATGACAAAGCAACTAGACAAATCTAACAAACACTGTGCGCCTAGATATTCACCTTGCTGTTCTCGTAATCATTCATCAGTATTCATTTGTAGTTGTTGTTAAAAAACATGCACACTTAACAGATGTCACCACGAAAACAAGACACACCAAGCTTTTCAGATGCCAACGACTATGTACTCGTATGTATGTTTGTAGCTCTGCAATTTAGAAATACATACATAAATGTTTATTTAACCCTGCTGTTAGATTGAAAAAAACTTACGGATCTTATGAAAGGGACCATTTTAGTCCACTTTGTATTTTTCATAAGTAATTTAATATTAAACTTTTTTTTGACCAAACAGTTGTCCAAGTGTGAAGCCACATATACATACAAAATAAGTACCCTGCGGGAAATAAAACTGACACAATACTAGTAACGTTATCGGTCCCCACGTAATAGTTATCAGTTCGAGTTCTAACACTTCCCATGAAGCGGATCAGTCACTTTTACATGGGGATGACCTATAATGGGGTTGATTTATACCTTTTATGAATCTTCTGACTTGTCACTGAACTATATTATATGCACCTAATCGGTCTCGGACACTTAACTGTAACAATGAAAACTTGCAGCCTTTAAAAAGCCCTTTACAAAGCCCTTAAGCCTTAAGCATCAATAAGTTTTATAAATAAGACTTTTAAATTTTATTTATTGTTACAAGTGCAATTATATTTTATTTCTAAACAGATATTTTTTGAGATTAGATCCAACAACCTACGGAATATTTCAAAAGTATAAAAACTATAGTGTTAGTTAGGCGTAGGTTAATATCTAACTGTAGTCACGGGACTTATTCAAGAGTGTCTTAGTGGTATCGTTGGAGGGAACAATTAACATTGTACATACTATTTGATAGGACCTGGATCTAACATGATATTTTTTTGCATGTCCCAACTTTGAGTTGGCATCACTGCTATTTTATCATGGATTGACTTACACCAGAGCAAAGCGTGCAAACTATTTAAATTTCTAACAAAAATAATTGTTCTATTCGTCAAATTCATCGTCATCATTTCTTCCGTTTCCGATGAAGCTCATTTCTGGTTGAATTTGTACATAAATAAGCAGAATTGTCGAATTTGGAGTGAGGAGAATCCACAAGCTTTTATCGAAACATGGTGCGTTTTGTAAGCAGGCGGAGTCATTGGCCCATATGTCTTCAAAAACGATTATGGTCAGATTGTTACTGTCAATGGTGAACGGTATATGAACATGATTCCAAATTTTTTTATACCCAAATTATTTGCTGATATGTAGTTTCAAAAAGATGGAGTCATATATCACACAGCGGGTTGTACAATTTATTTATTCAAATAAACTTTTGATGAAAAAATAATTTTACGAAATGGCCCAATTAATTGCCCACACCAATATTTTGTGATTTAACCTCATTGTACTATTTTATTTGGTATTTTGTTAACTCACTTGTCTATGTCCATAAACCACAAACAATTGAATACCTGGAAATCAGCATTCAAAGAGTTATCGGTGAAATACGGCTGAAAATTGGTATTCCAGATTGCGAGTTCTATGCGTCAGCCGTGCATTTTCTGCAGGGTGTCTATTATTTGTTATTTACATTCATACAGTAAATCCTATCATAACTAGACACTCACCGTCACCGTATTTTTGTCCGTTTATTAGAAGAGTGCGCTTATGAGAGTGGGACAAATTGTTTTATTTTAAATTTGGTTTTACAAAAATTTTCCAGTTATTAGAGGTGTACGTTAGGAGAGGTTTTACTGAACATATGTATATGTTAAATGGCTGAATAAAATAAACTACTGCTCAACTAGCTTTTTCAATCGCAGAAGAGTCTGTTGTGAATCGTATGCGGAGAATTTGTAATCACAGACAAGCGCATATTTTAATCGTGGAAGTTGCTTTGCATGGGAGGAATTACAAGTACGATTCAATAGCCGTATAAGCAATCATTTGATATGTATTTAGAGATAATCTTACAAATCTTTTATGAAGACCATTTAGAATCGAATCAGACCCCCTCAATGTTAATCTTATATGAGGCATAGTAAGAGTTGTAAAAAATGTATTCGATATTTATTTAAAATAAAGTATATAATTTTTTAATACATATTCATAAATAATTTCTCTTCATTTATTGTTAAAATATGGTAAATTTTGTTTTTTAACGTTTATCAATTTTTGGCGTTCACAAAATAATGCTGCAAGAGCCTTGATCTATGAAAAATTCAATAAATTAAACAAATTATATTATTTTAAAAGCTGTATATGTAGCTCGAATAATTTGATAAACATTTTCTGCTAATTACCAAGTATATTAATTTTATATTTCACTTAAATTGTAACTTTACACTTAAATGTAATAAAATATAAAAAAACAATTGCACAGAGGAGACTCTTATTCAAAACTTAAATGGAAGCATCAGCAAAGAAATTACGAAAAATTACAATTTATAACAGCAAACATGAAAATAAAAGAGGCAAATAAATCGTTGATTAAACATTGCAAGATTTATAAAATAGAGCAAAACACAAACAGCCGTATAAAAAAAATAATTTTGATACACAAAAGGTTTGCAAAACATTTACATTACATCCTTAATTATTTTTTTGTGAATAAGGCATAAAGTGTACAAATTCACTCTCTAAACAATCACCAGGAGGTTTGTTTATGAGTTGTTTATTAAACACCATCGCTTAAAAACAGCTCTTGGTTAGTTGGGTACTCCTACAATTGAATAATGGATGGAATTGTTTTATATCAACATGTTGTGCATGATAAGTCAGTTCTTATCTCGTTGCACTTATTGTTGGTTATTTATGTATTTCTTAAACATATATCTTTTGGCCATTTGCGGACATTAGAGTAAGATTTGTGCGTAATGTCGTTTGAAAGCACAATATAAACAAAACAAAAGATGATCAAATATTTGCAAAACTTTGTATAGGGTAGAAAACGAAGAGGGAGATCCTGGTTCTGGTTACTCAAAAATAAAAAATAAAACACATAGCCTTATTTCAAAGTGAAAGATTTCGATTCTAAGTCATATTACTTACCCCTTACGGTGCTATTATCGAATTCATGACAGCTATAATTCAATTATTTCTGGTCACATATTCTCTTGTCACAGGTAATTGAAAATAAACCATTACTTACAATTACTTCCTCGACAATTACAACTATTTCCTCTAAAGGTATTTGTATTAAAACTTTTTGCAAAGTGCAAAATTTTTTTAAATTATGTTCCTAAAATTTGTTTTAAAACCAACTTTTAAGACACTTGGTCCTGACGAGTCAAATGTAACTAGAATATTTCATCCTTTTTGGAAACGAACATTATATTAAAAGATAACAGAAAACAAATGGGAAATATTAATGTTAAAGGTTATTTATTTACTCTCTCTTCATTTGTTCCTATTAGTTCTAGTTTTAAAAACATATTTATGGAAAAAGCACAACTACTACATATTCATTAATGTTTTGAACATTAAAGAGGAAATATGGTTAAATATTACTAAGAGTTAGAAAAATCGAAATTAATATTTTGCAGCCATGTTTTTGTTCACTACAACTGAGATGGCGTATGGATACATTACATTTCATTACATTACATTAGCTTTTTAATAATATTTAAATTTTTGGTCATGGTTTACCTTTTGCTGGAAATTCCCATATACATAAATAATAATTTTTAATATAAATTTGTTTCTTTCTAAAATATGCATATAAGTGGACGAGAAATGTTTGGAAGTGGGATGTCTAAGTTTAAAGCATTATTAAACTCTTTTGTAATATTCAGGTTTATATAATATAGAATACGTCGTTTTTTTTTGCATGTACGCCATAGTGTATATAACTTAAAATCGGCACTTAGAAATTTCTGCACTACAAACTATTTCCTTAGCATCCCACTTTCTAATGTTTTTTCTTAAACATTTCTTATTAAATCTAAAGCAATATTTCTATTATATTAACATTATTCTCAAATACATTTTATTTTGATCTCCACTTGACTAGGTAACGCAACATTAAATACTTAAAAACTGAACAAAATATATCAAATAAGTGAAGAAAGACAATGCTTAGTTGCAAGATCAAATTAAATTTTTGTTAATACTAGTATGTACATACATACATACATATTTACGTATGTATGTATATTAATATAATAAAAATAAATTTAAGTCATATTTTAAGAATGTATACGATATGTGCGATATACATATACATCTTTATTTTATCTCTTTATTTTAATAACTCCAAGGATATATCCACTGCCCAAGACTGTATATGTATACGAATGTATTTATAAAATATGTGTGTGCATTCATAGATACGCATACATAAAAACACAATTCCTAGATGTGTAATAGAAGGCAATTTGTGTAACCCAACTTAAAATCCAGAATGTAATTATTGTCAAAATCCATAAGCAAAAGTCTGTGTGTTTGTGTTTGTGTCTTTCACCCATTTAAATCCCTATAAGTATGGATATACATACATACATATGTGTGTATTTACTTTTAGGCTAAAAGTAATCTTATTGTCTTAATGGTTTATTTGAAATAAGTCTCATTTCCAGCTATCTAGTTTGGTTAGTTATCAAATTGTCATCATATTTATTATTGGATAATTTTTCTAATTCCTTACGTGTGCGTTTATATTATGTATTTTATGTATGTGCCAAATATATTTTTAATAAATGGAACAGGTCTCAAATGTGTTTATTCTCCCCTGGTTCATTTCTTTTTCTATTTTAATATGAAAAAGCGTGAGAGTTTTTTTGCATCAGTTGAATATAAATAAATTTATAATTAATACTTATACTATTATTCAAGGTTTAAGATTAAAGAAATTTTGAAATAACAAGATTTAAATGTCGACCACACAATTACAGTCTGCAAAGAATTAAGAAATTGTTGTTATAATAAATTAAACATTTACTTTGTTGTAATCAAATTAAAAACACATTATATAACACATTATTTGTAATTGAAAAAGAAATATTTTTCAGATTGATTATAATCAAATAATTATTTGCTGTCTGTACATAAAATCGGTTTTCCAAACTTCTCAGAAAAGCTAGACACTTCAATCTTGAACTGGTGTGTCAAAACTAAAAAAGACTAAAAAAGATTTGGCAATGAAAATCAGCAAATTGGAAAGTTTACTTATTTTTTGTATATAAAGGTAACTAGCTAAAATAATTTTTTTTTTGTTAAACATACATATTTTGTAAGAATGAAATTGATCCGCAAAAAATAAAAAACGATTCCACTGTTGAAAAATTTAAATTTTTTTTCTTAAATTAATATATTCCTTTTCTCTATACATAAAATATTTATATATATGTATGTACATACACAATTTGTTAGTATGTCCGATGTATGTCCTGATCTTTTTCCGTAACTTCCTGAAGCCATTTGATGAAAGCTAAAATTTGGCACACTAAAGTACTTTCGGTGCTAAAGATTGTGATGCAGACGGATTTTTAATGTTTCGTTCTGTGGGCAGAGGGAATGGCTATTAATTTTTGCCTGGAAGGGACAAGCTTTTTAGCTAGTCTTTTATATTTTTAAAAGAAATGTAGTAAAATAAGAAAAATCTTAAAGGATAATTCCGTTGTTTAGAAATTTGTAAATTTTTTTTGGTATATAAAAGTAACTTTGTCAATTTTTTTTCTTTTTCCTTATAAATTATATCAAAAAAGTAACTAAATAAAATTATAACTTATAAATAATTATACATATTTTATTGTAGTACTAACTATCGGAAATAGCAAAAATACTCCTATTATTCCACAGCTGGAAAATCTAAACTTTTTTGGCATATAAAAATATTTAAATAAAATAAATATAATTTTAAGATAACATACAATGGAGGTTTTTTGTATTTGTTTATCTTTAATAAGCATGGACACTTATTAAGATAATAAGAAGCTTTTTGATATGCTGCTTACTATAGTCAGTAAACGGAGTTAACATGAAATATAAAACTAAATAAAAGCCAAAAAAAAACTAAACTCAAGGCCTTACTCCCTTAATAAAATAAAAAAAAAGCGTTGGCTGAAGTATTTAGCACGTTGATTACAAAATCAAAGATCCTGGGCTAAATCCATGTATCCGACAATCATTAAATAACAACACCACTCATTTTTCTGATGTGCATTAGTGTCCCTTTGTATCAGTTGTTGTAGGAAAGTTCAAGTGATGAAAGTATAGTCACTGGTCACTGAACTATACCGACTTCAGCAGATGCTAATCCTAATATAATATCAGAACGCCCTTTTTCATCGGTATGGTGTAGCAGAATCATCGGCGAAGTAAAATAGCCAATAAAATGGATACTAATCACACCTTAAAAAAAATTAATACGCCTTATTTGACACCAGGAGGCGCTGCAACACTGCATGGTTAAAAAAAAGGCGTGCAAAAAGCAGAGTTATAAAAAAATGAAGCTTTCTTCTATCTCGTCCTTCGCCACCTGTCTTCTATCACTATCTCTTTCCTTAAGAAGGTAACACCTAGTAATAGTAGTAGACATTCATTGCCTGAGTTTTACTTCTCTTTAAAAAAAAAATACATAAAAAAAATTCTTTAGGAATAAATAGTTTACATAATGTCATATATGCGTGAACGTGCAATTAAATGGATGCTTTATTCGAGACAGTTAACAGTTTAATGATATTTATTTACATTAAATACCGAAATCATGAATTTAGTTAACTTAGGTATTAAGGTACAATACCAGTATTATTTGAGGATTGTTAAATAGTAGCACGGTTTGTGAACATCCCATGTTATCAAAAAACTATTATTGTATCAACTTTCCCACCCAGCTATAGTTTTTGTTGCTTTTTATAAAAACCAATGTTGAATTTGGTCACATTTTATCAAAACAAATTGCAAGTAAAATTGTGCACTATGAGCCATTTTCGTAATTTTTGCTGCCAAAACATGGAGAACAATCTTTAAAGACATGCTAAGGAATTAGTTTTGATTGCTTTCAGAAGTTTAAATCAAAAATTTTTTTAAGATTAAGAGTTAATATTACATATAAAAAATAATAATTTTTAAAATTGAATGTAAGTATATATATATGTCACATTCCAAAACATGCTAAGTGGACATAACATGTTATGCTAAGAAAAGCATTATTATATAAGAAACATTTTCAGCCTCAACACAGTGGAATTTGAAATTAATATTTAATAAGACATTCAAGAGCTATATTCATCAAAAAATTTGGGTTTTATTTCGATTTTGATTTAAATTTTCTTGAAAAGATACCAGTATTTCACAACCTATAGTTGCTTTCAAATATTGTATAGATAGTAATTAATTTGCACTTCTAAGATTAATCGTAGTATACAGAAGATCAAACTTTAACCTAGTTTTTTTTAGTAAATTATAGTTGATTAATTTGTCCACCTGTTTTTTTCACATCAATGAATTTTATAAACTTCCTCTTTATTTTTCTCTGTAAAAATTTCTAAAGACAAGCATATTGAGATAAATAACACAAACATTCTTTTGAGTATACCTAAAAGCCTTTATTTTTAATATTTATTTTATAGTAGCATCTCCTGTCTAAATTTGTATCTAACAATAAATTAGTTTGTACCTCAGATGAGTTTGAATTAAACACATGCATTTGTTGTCCTACCAGAAGCAATTATTTCAAACCAATTCAAATACAAAGGAATACACAGAATTATTTATTATATTCTAATTGTTTTTTTTATTTTTGTATTTATTTATTATTTTTTTATAACCATGTACGCACAATCATGTACAAACCAAATATGTGCAATAAATATATATGTATACATATATAAAATTTATGGAATTTTTATTGTTAATAACAATGGATTCAATAGGATTGTTGTTAAAGATAATTCTTGTACTCGTAATGGAGCTACTTCAATGTATAGGTCTATTACACAAGGATATGTTAGTATGCTTAAGTTAATGTTATAATTTTGAGTAATGCAAATGGAAATTTGTTCACCCTATGGAAAGCAGCATGCATGTGCATGTACTTCGAAGAGTTTAGTCAGCATAGATTTAATCGAAAACTTGTAGAAATGGAGAAAAGTGCAAATATTTCATTGCACCAGAATTTTAAAAACCTATTTTATTGTAGACGTTTTATGTTTCTTCATACTATGCAAATATGTATGTGAATTTTTTAGGGCCAAGTGGAGTGGACATATGCATATTAGTACATAAAATATAAAAACATTCAGAATAATTTTAAAAAATTACTCTTAAAAAAAGCCAACTGCAGGTTTTAGCATTTCTGACAAGAATAATAATGAGAGCAATAACATGAAATTTTTGTAGGCTTAATAAAAGTTATTTTACTTATTTTTTTCTATTGTCCCTAATTCAGTTAAATTGAGTTAAATTTCTTTTTAATTTCTTTAATTTCTATTTGGGGTAAAAGTATAAATGTTGTTTCTGACTTCAACTACAACGACTTTGTACTGGAATAAAGAATATTTCCGAATTTTTTGTGTACTTTAGTAGAGCTTTGAATGGAATAATTCTGCCAAAAAAAAATCAATTTCAATGCAAAAATCTCATAGAGCATTTACGAAAAAATTTATGGAACAAAAATTTAAATATTAATGGGGGTGCCTCTGCCTATTTTTTAAAAGCAAGATTTTGTGTTTTTCAGAGCTCACGATGCGTGCTTAGTTTGGAAAAAGTCGTTAAAGTATAACCTTTTAAAATAAAATCTTAAATTTTAATGGGCGTAAATCCGCCCATTTTTTTTAAATGGAAGATTGTGTGTTTATTAGCGCTGAAAGTGTGTGTTATGTTTCGTACCAATCGGTTAAGTAGAACGTAGGATATATATTAAAAAATTTTCGCAACTTTAAAATTGTTTAATTACAACAACCAACTATGTGTGATAGGTTTCGCTGCAATCAAATGAGTAGAATATCATAAAATCAATTAAAAAAATTTTTGGACTTTTTAATTATTATTTTTCTAACTTAGTTTGTTTCTATTTTTATGATTTGAACGGGCTAAAGTTCGTATCGCGTTTTAAGCCAAATTACACGTGATAATTATTAATGAACAAATAGCATCAAAGTTAGTTATAAATATTCTGACAACAACACATAGTTAAACGGAACAGCTAGCCGTATTCGAAGGCCACTAAACCTTCATCATTAGCGTTGTTCTGTGTTTGGTCCACTGTGTGAAATTTCTCCGCCAATTTTCTTACAATGGGACTATCGGGAACATAAAACAATAAAATAATTTTTACAATAGGTCTAATATAAACGGAGTTATGAAGTAATAATTTAAGAATAAAAAAAAAAATTGATAATCTCTTCTTTATTTTTTGAAGTCGCTTAAAAATAAAAAAATATAAAAATTAATTTTAAGCACTTGGAAAATTTTATTTCTTCCACTGAAATAATCCTATGTTTTTTTGGATGATTAGATTATTTTTGTGTCCAGTAATAACTATCAGAACGACTCAACTCAAACGAAAATCAAAGCAACTGGAAACTTTAGCATTTATATATGGGCATTTCCTGGTGTCACAAACGTACGTTCGTACGCTTTTGATGTACAAAAAATAAAGAAAACAAAACTTTTGCAAAAATTTTTTTGGATTTTGGAAGCTCTATGTTTAGTACAAAAGATGGATTTCACCGAGTTTAAGTTTTCATATTAATAGTTATAAACATGTTTTTACGAACGTACGCAAAATTTAAGTCCACTTTGGCTGACATTAGTGAAATGTAAAAAGCCGCGAAGTGGAACAGAATAATGAAAAATGATTAATTTATTTTAAAAGTGTACAAATGTAGGTCTCTTTCAAGTATTTACACAATAAAATATCTCTACTGGTTTTTGTTTAATTGGTTTAATTGCCGGTTGCGAACGTACGGGTTGCGAACGTACGATTTTCCACATGTTTTTTTAATATTATCACAATAAGAGGCATTGAGTTTTTTTTTAGAGCTTTTTTTGTTCTCCATAGACTTTTCTCTTGTAACTATTTTATAAAAGAGAGATTTTAAAGAAAGAGTGCAAACACAACATATTTTTGCATGTTAAATAATTATTTATATGTGTATAAAAATTTCCTTACAAGTAGCTTAAAAAGAAAATATAAAATTTTATAGCTCCCAGCCAAATTTCCTCAACTAAAACAGCTGAGATATGCTATTAAACCATTCCATTATATAAATATAGACTTTTTTATAATTATAAACAATAAAACACGAACATAATCAACATAATCAATTTTTCTATCCTTGGAGACCATTCGGGGGAAATGCCCATATACGAAAGTGAATTTCCCTATTCCCAATTGTCAAAAGTTGTCACTTCTTGTTTGGCGAGTGCTTAAATTATTTTGGATTAAATTCACTCACTTGAAAGTTAAGCTTTATTTTTTTTTTAATATTTTAATAAATTTCTAGCAAAGCACTACACAAAAAATTTGTTATTATTTTCTCTGTTTTATTTCTCTTTTTTACGTGAACAATATGTACACAGAATGTAAAAAAAATTACGAATAAAAAACTAAAATATCCACCTGCAGCTGGCCGGACCATTTTATCTTGTTTATTATTACTGAAATATGTTCTTTGATTTTTTTTTTGGTTTTATTTTTTTGAATTAACACACTTATTTCTTTTCATTTTGTATTCCAATTTCTTTTCATTGACTTTGTATTTTTAATTTTATTATAACTCTTTTTTTTATAGAACTGTAGAGCTTTTTCCTAGATATTTTTAAGTTTTTTTTAATCTATCTAAACACCTTCTTATGCAACAAATAACTGAATTACGTTACAAGCTGAAGTGAACCATGAGTCAAAATATATTGGGATGATTTTTTCAAATAGATGTGAATAACTGTATTTTGTTCAATTTAGTATCCTTTCAATATTATGGAACAGGCTCGATAAAATTAAAGGTAAAAAAGTTTAAAATAATTGAATTAAGGTATGAAATGTTCATCTAGTATTAAATTCAACTCTTATATATGGGTGTTGGTTCAAAAAATTTCACATCTTTTCACGTCACGTCAATTACCCTGCCAAAAAGAATGCCAGAAGCAGTGAATGAAACCCGTGGAACTATATTAGAAAATATGTTAATGTTTTTGGATAGAAATTGTTACATGTGCAGTTAACGGCTGAGTTAAAGTCTTTGTGAGTATCTGAATATGCAAAAGTTCTACACACAACAAGAACTGCTGCTGTTTTATTGAAATCAGAAAGAGTATTTGCAACACACTTCTACCACTTTACGAAATCCAGAAAATGCTTCAAATCCCTTGCTGGAAAATAAAGTAAGTTTTTAGTACCTGGAAGCACAGAGGATACCAGAGTTAAAGAAAGTAGCTTTTCAAAAAAGCTTAATTCAGCTGTTACCTTGACATTGTTAAAAATGGACAATTATGTGTCTAGTGTGTTTTTTATTAATTTTTTTTAGAAAATGGGTAAACCAATCAACCGGAAATGTATACTTTTTGTGAAACGAACAAGTGAAAATTTTTCTCAATTTAAAAAAGATTTAAATTTATTTTAAAATAACTACACAGAGAAACCAGATTTTTTGCGATAACCAAATTTGTAAGCAATCCAACAACTAACACCAATTCTGTTGTAATTAATGAATACTACACACGGTCCTGACAGTACAAATTCGATAGTACTACTAAGGGGTAGTAAAACTCTTTACCCAGTTTGGCAATTTTTCAACAGCTACGTTTCGTCAGACTTGGAACAAAAAATTAATCATAGTTATGACCTATATTCTGCAAACACTTTTGTCGTCGCCAGAAATTTATCTTCCAAAATTAAATAAAATGCTGGTCGGATTGGACAGAGTTAAAAGGTTTAAAAAGTGACGGGCTAAATTAATCGACCACTAACTATTCCTTTTCTGGCGGTAAAAAAATTCTTCCAAATGATAGCAATATTCATTACTTTCAAATAGCCTTCGATTATTATTATCACTTGCAGGTGATTAGTCAAATATATTTTGAGCTCACAAAATAACAGAAACTGCATGTAGTCTTACTCAATCTAGCACAGCAAGATATCATAATATTGTACCTAAAAAATGTATTTACATATGCTTCGTAAATGTAGTTGACATTTTCTTCTTGACATTAGTAATGTATGTATGTTGCATGTTTTGAATAAAAAAATAAGAAAAAAAAAATAAAATATTTGTTAAGTGTTTTAATATTAGTAAGCTGTTGTTATTTAAGTTTACCTTAAATTATTATTGTATACGACGGTTTTTACATCTCTTACTTTTATTACACGGTACAACAATTTGAATAAAAAATTATTTAACTACAAAATAAATATAAAAAGAATCTAACTAATGATTCTGACAAAGGAGATGACAAATAAAATACGAGTATATGGCCGCGTTTACATCTGTAAGCCACAAGCGTAAAAAAAAGCGTAACCAACTAATTACTAATGAAAAACTATTTGATTCAGACATGTATTTATTAAGTTAAACAGTTTCATACATAATTAATAGACAATTTTATAGAATCCGAAATGATTGCAAACTGTTTAAATCAATAAATAAATGCCTGAATCAAACAGTTTTTCATTAGTAATTACTGGGTTACTTTTTTTGCGCAAATGACACACAAGAAATGCCAGATGTAAACTTAGCCTATGACTGTCTTTCTGGCTGAAGTTGTTAGAGTATTGCCTACAAAGTAAATGTCGGACCTCAAAAGCCTCAAAGATGTGTTAGCCGAAAGTTGCTGTCGCCGTACTGTACCGTATCGTACTCTTAGCACGTTCTTGCTCTTATAGAACATTTAAAAACGTGGGTATGCCTTACTTTGTTTTATTGTTTTAATATGAAAAAGGAACAGCGTTGTCACCTCGGTGCTTTTCGCACCGTTTTTAGTGCTTTTTGAAATTTTCGACGCGAAAAATTTTGAAATTATTGCTCAGTGCTTTTTTAAATTCATATAGGTGCTTTTTGTTTCGAGGCGGTGGCACTAAACAAAAAATTTGAAGAAAAACTTCCTCACCTATTTTTTCTTTCGAGGAAGTCTATATTCCAAAAAATAAGCTCTAAACTTAAATGGAGCATTCAAAAAAATTCTACCAAGATTGTACAAGGATTGATGGAAGAAATAAGCGCCATGTTTCCCTTAAACTTAAACATTTAAATCATAATTAATATAAAAAATGTTTTGCCACGCAACAAAGAAGACATAATAGAAGTATTTACCCAAGTATAGTTTAATATCGAAATTTTGTCTAGTCTAGAGAAAATTATCGGATATTTCTAATTTGATTGAATTCGAAAAATACGTTTACGAATACGACGAAAAATTATTAAAAATAAAAGTTTTTTATAATAACTACAAAAGGCTTCGTCAAACTGATTTGAGAATTCACTGATTCTTATACAATTAAAATGTGCATTGGATGCCTCAAATTTATAGTTTTAAAAATGTATTGCAAAGTCAACCGATTATTATATTTTTTATATGCATATTTGTGTATAACAAATTTTTTTTTAATATATGAAAATAATTAAAAATTTAGTGCTCTTTTACTTAAATTACGCGCTTTTTTAGTGGTTTGAGTGCTTTTTGAAATTTAAAAGTTGACAACGCCGGTGATGGGAATTACAAAAGGTCAAATGGAGACTGCAGCGAAGAAAAAGTACCTAAAATATGGAAATGCTACTAAAACTGTATCGGACAATGTACATATGTACATAATAATATATATATACATGTATGTATGTTATATCGATGGTCACAAGTAGAATATAATATTATATAATATTACTATCACTGGTTTACAAACTTCACTTAACAACGTGCCGTCAACGTTACAGCAAATTTCGGTAAGCATTTGCATTGTTTTCAATCAACATAAACCATCAGGTCTTTCGTTAGCTTATGTGGACGTTCGGCTAATTTTACCTTCAGTTAGCCGACTGTAATGTAATGCAACTCCAACGTAGGATACAGCCAATCGATATCTTTATGTTAAAAGTAGATTATGTTATATTACATCAGCTGTTTCCTACATCAGCTGTTTCCTACTGTTGCAATTGAATTAAATTACAGTCAGCTAACTGAGCCTTAAGAGTAAACACGGGTAAATTATTTTATTTTATTGCATGTTTTTATTAAACATTTCAGAAATGTAATATTTGGTCTCTACAACTACATATGTACATAAATATATGATATTTGACATTTATATCAACATCTGCAACTTCCAAATGAAATGAAATAATAATTAATGCACTCGAAAAAGAAAAGAAAATTTTTATTGTATTTTGCTTCAATCACAACTTTAAAGTAGATTTGATAAATGTGGATAGTCATGGATAAAAATACTATTAAGCATATAAATAATTTACACAAAAAGCCTTGTTTGATTGGTACTGGTGTACTCGTGTGTATATATGCATGTATCTACCCTGTCGCTAATTTTTGGAGAAGTTACATTTTTGAACATTCCTATACTAGTTATGAAGAGACAAAACTGAGAAGCTTGATGAAATATCGGCTGCACTTCTCTACAAGCGACGCGCTGTCTCTCTCTGTCTCTTTTGTTTGTCATGTAAACAACATGGAAAAAAGAATTTTTATAAACTACTATAACAGTAACTAGTCCTTCAACTAGTATGCAACTCTACACAAAACAACTAGTTGTGCTCCTTTGACAACCCATTGTAAAAGTCGATAGTTCGTTGTATGAAAAAAAAAGATGTGCAACCAGTCTGAATTCAAAAGCAACTAGTATGTTTCTGATCACATACTACTCCTTTCATCTGCAGGGTATCTACATATATATGTATGTATCAGTAAACAGAAAATCTGAAACGAATGAATAAGCAAGCATTAAGACGATAGATATGCTCTTAAATGATGCTGAAAAATTTTAAAAGCAAAAAATATTCTAAAAAAATTATTTAATATGTATGACAAGTAAGCAATATAATTAATGTAGTAGATACAATTTTTTTATAATCACACATTTACATAACAAAATTATAAAACACGGTGCGACAGTCCAAAAAACCTGGGAGCGGATACTATTTTTCTTGTAGGGCTTGTCGATTAAAACAAGATTCCAATAGTGAAATGTTCCGGACACCTCCAAAATCCGGATTTACGATTAAAAAACCGTGGTTTTTACCTTTGCGCACTTATAAGCCTGTAACTTCGTTGATAATGATGCGGGTCAAAAATACATAAGCAATTTACTTAGTTATTCAACTTTTCATGAAAATAAACTTTTAAGCATTTTATAAATTTTTTTTATTAAAACAGTGACCTAAAACATCTGTTTGACAAAAGGAGCAATCATTTGGTGTATCATATGGATGGTGATGCCAAATCATAGCCGTAGAAAAGTGCAAAACAAACGAGGGTTGAATTTTCTTTTTAGGGTTCCGTACACCAAAGGTGAAACAAGTAACCCTATTGTTTTCGCTACGCTGTCCGTTTGTCCGTCTGTCCGTCACACAGTATTTTCTCAGGAACAGTAAGAGCTACAAATTTGGACAGAGTAGCGGCCAAGGTTCTACACTTGGCCGCTACAACAACAAATACATGAGAATTAAAAATTAATGGGTGTTGCAAAACGAGCAACGAAAAATGTTAAAATATATTATATTATATATATTGACACTTGAAATTTGTAAAATTATATATAACATATATAATAATAATAATAATAATAATAATTTAATTATATATATTATATATAATAATATATGTAATATTTAATTTATATAGACTGCAACAATTAACATTAAAATATTTAAAAATTTTAATAAAAGGGTGGTCCATCAGTTAATGCAATTTTGACTATTTAATATTGACAACTTGCTATATCTTGGAAACCGTAAAAGGTAAACTCTTGAAATTTTCAAAAACGGTAAAACAAAAAAATCCGAAAATTATAATTATAAATAATCAGTAGGATACTTATGTATGAGAAGTTTACACAAATGATTAAGTAAAAATTTTATATTTTTTTTATTCATAATACCCAATGTCTTATAAAAAATGTATTTTTATTTGCAATTTCTAAAGTATGCTCAGTTTTACTTTTAATGTTATATATTTTAAATACCGCTTCAGCTTTTGTTTTAGTTCAAAATTAAATCGAAAAAATAAAACTAACTAAAATGTACATAATTAGTGAGGACAATGCTAAGACTGTTGTAAATTTAGAGATGGTGTAATTAAGCTTTCGTTAAAAAAATCTTTCATCAAATTGAAATACGATGCCTCAAAACAATTCACATATAGCATTTGTATAAAAGTTACGTAAATAAGGCAGATATCTACATTAACTAATACCACATACAGTGGAACAAACACAAAAGAATGCTGATAATGAAGGTTTAGTGGCCTTCCAAAACGGCTAGTTGTTCCGTTCAACTATGTGTTAGTCAGAACTAACTTTAGTGTTATTTATTCATTAATAATTATCAGATGTAATTTGGTTCAAAAGCGATATGAACTTTTCCCGCCCAAATCATAAATATAGAAACAAATGAAGTTCGAACAATAGAAATTAAATTTAACTAAAATTAATTAAAGTTAATTTTAATTAATATTTTTCGAACTTAATTTGTTTCTTTATTTATGATTTGAACGGGCTAAGGTTCGTATCGCTTTTTAAGCCAAATTACATGTGATAATTATTAATGAACAAATGACATAAAAGTTCGTTGTAAATATTCTGACAACAACACATAGTTGAACGGAAGAGTTAGCCGTTTTCGAAGGCCACATTAACTTTTCAGTTTAGCACGAAGTTATCTAGGCGCACGGCAGATCGCTAGGCCAAGTTCCGGCCAATGCACGCATTGAGTATATTTACATGAAGCCGTTCGAGCTTACCCCCTGATAACTTTTTTCCCTGCCATCGTAAAATTCTAAAATTTAATTCATAATTAAAATAAATCCATGTTACCTCATGTGCGAAGAAATCTAGAATCTAATTTCTAGAATATCTAGAAATTATATAACACCCTTACGATTACAAATTTATATAATGCATACCAAATTGCAGTGATAGGTATTGTACCAAGCACGAACTTGGTCAAAATTTTTATCTCACGGCTTTTGATGGCCGAAATTTTGGAAAGGAACTTGGCCTTTTTTCACATTTATGTTTTTGTATTCTTGTTTATCTTCTACGAATATCATAATAATTATTTTTACTAATTCGATGTACCGTCCGTACAAATGTACATACAACTGTACTTAGTTCAATTTATTTTAAATTTAAAATCAATAATGCCACTGAATAATAGTATTTATAATTTTATATAAGAAGATAAGGTCAAAAGACATTTTTATAAATACATAAAACAGTATTATATGCACATGTTATATAATAAGGGTTCTTAGATTATTTTATGATCTATAGCTCTGTCATATTTTTTATTTTTTTTATGACACATATATACATGCAAGCCTGAGTATATGTACGTACATTATACATATACATATACTATACATAAACATTTTAAACTAGAAAATTCCTTGATTTACCAGATCCCGGTTTTTATTATTTTCGCCTTCTAGAACCCCCCGGGCGTCAAACACACAACAAAAGTAATAAAATTAAGAAAAAATATTATGTACAGAGATTAAAATGTATAAGTTTGCACATACGCAAAAACAAAATTAAAAATACTAAAGCCCAGATATAAATTAAAATAATAACAATTTATTGTATTATTTGCTTATGGAAATATTAAATTTATGTTTTAAATATTAATGCACGTACATACTTACTTGTGCATTCAAATGTTTTTGTTTAAGTACATTTATTTAAATAAATATATGACATCAATATGGCTATAAATAATTGTTTATTCAAAGGAGTTTATCAACATTTTACCACAAAATGTTGTGTTGTAGTTTCCGGTTTCAATTACGCCATAAATTTCTCTGGCAATCATATACTAACATATATCGACGCACATACAAGCACACACACACATTTACACATAAAGCTTTACCTTACTAAACACCAACAAAATTAACAAATATCACAACAACAACAATAAAAAACACGGGAGCAAACAACATCAAACGAATAAATAAACAACAAGTAAGAAGGATATGTTCGGTTGTGACGAATCTTATATACCCTTTATCCGCCTCTGCAGTGAGTACCTATTTGCAGACATTCATACATATTTTTTTGGAGAAAGAAAAATTTTGTATTTATTTTGGGCTCTATTGCAGTTAAAAGTAAGGCACTCACTTTAGGTATTTTTCGACTAAAGAATTTTATTAAAAGATTTTATTTACGATATAAGCAATAATTGAATGTTTTATTCTGCACTCTGCATTTAAGATAATTTTTACGTTATTAATAAATCTTTTCTATTATTAAACTCAATGAAGTGAAATTAAAAAGATGGGTTTTTAAAAGATAACAGTACTTTCTGATGACAACTTATGCTAGGAACACAACTGGGGCGAACGACAAATTTTTCGGTGCAAGCCTTCGTCATAAATAATAAAACACATTTGTACATATGGAAATGAACACAGCACCACCGTAGAACGAAATTCGTCGTGTGTGACGAACTCTGAGATAAACGTATTTCTATTTTATTCGCCGCCTAACGACGAAAATGATACTCTCTCTTAACTTTAGCAATTATAAGCAGCGTAACCATTTTAGCATTTTCGCAGCTAAGCTTAACATTAAGGCCGGGGCACAATGAATCCGTCATACGTTAAATTTCGCCTTGTGAAAGACTTTCTTCGCTATGCAAAAAAAAATTACTTGTGCTTGAAGTGTACGGTAAATCAAAATTTTCATATAAAAACCGGGTTTAACGTGCCCTTGAAGCATACGTTAGTTTTTTTTTTTTTTGCAGAGGGGGGTTTTTCTTTAATAGGATTAACTTAACTTTCAAGAACCAATCTCGACTTCCATATAAAGAAAAAATTTCTCTTGTTTCTGTAATATTTCTGTTACCAAATTATTTTTCATAACTTAGCTGTCAAACAAATTATAAAGATTTTTATCATTGAGTTAAAATAAAGTATGAGTTATAGGAAAAAATAATGGTTCTAATAACAACGGAAAATACGAAATACAATGAAAATCTATATTAATCTATATTATTATTAAAGACAATTTTTCCTTGAATTTTTTTTTTAATATATTTTACTTTATTTTATTCCGTCACTGCTATAGTTTTGTGAGTGTGGTTTTTTGGTTGAACCTAAAAAGCTCTTTTTATGACAAAACAAAAGCTTTTAAAAATTTTTTAGAAAAACAAAATTTTAAACGTTATTGTTTATAAACGAAACATAAAAACAAAAGGGCTTTTGTTTTTTAAAAACAGGCTGTTATTCTCGAAGAACTGTCCGTGAATTAGTATTTTTGGTTTGCCTTAAATACTTTTTCGGCATTATGCATAGTGAAAAACTGGTATGTAGTTATCATAAGCCAATAAAAATTGGTGCTTTCCAGAAGCGTATTTGTAAGGGAGACAATAAAACTAAAAAGTATACTCTTCTGTTGACTATGGTTACGGCCTAATGTTGCGGAATCACTTGCTGTTGAGCATGAATAAGAATTTTTTTGTTCGGGAGGAGCCAACTAGAATTAATACCTTTAGCTTCCAAAAAGCCATGAATTTTTTGCCTTACTAAAGTGCTTCATAGAAGTAGTACTCATATGCAGAAGTTAGTGACTTGCCAAATTTTTTTTATAATTTTTTATTTTGTTACACTGAAAGGAAAATCATTCATTCAAAGAATGAAACGGTTTCATTAAATGTTCTGCATTATATTAATGAAACTTTTCATTAATACAATGAACAATTACATTGTATTCATGAAATCTTTCAATCTCTGCTCCCCATGTGTTCTTCATAGTTCATTGTATTAATGAAAATCGTTCCATTGTTTAAACGAATTTTCTTTTCAGAAAATTTGGGGCAAATATAAGTAAGTTCCACTAATTTTATCTACTTACTGTATACAGTTTGCAAACATAAATAAAAAAGAGTTATTTTGTTAAAAAATATTTTCTTATTCTTACTTTTCTAATCCATTTTAATTTCAAAGCAGTATGATCGTCATAAATGCAATAAAATCATTTCATTTATACAATGTAATATTCTTCATTGTATGCCAGATATCTCTCTTTTTCTCTTTTTTTATCCATTCACGTGCCTTACCACTATATAAACACAAAAAGGTTGTGCGAAACATTAAATAATGTTGCTTGCTTCTTTAAGATTTTTGTTTGATTCTTTTAAACTTATGTTAGTGTATTGTAATTCTCAACAACACATTAAGAATTTTACTATAAACACCCAGCTAAAAAAATATGTATGGAGCATATATGATATCCCATATATGGTTCGGATCCGAAAAATGAGGGATATGGACATATATGATTATATATATTCATACATTTTCATACATGTATGTGTAAATTCTCTCCACAGTATGCAAAGTTCATACTCATACACTCTTGATTCACAAAAGCGCACTGCTGTGTAATAAATTAAATTTTTTAGACTTGAGAGAGATGTTGTTTTTAATGAAACATTTGTTTGGACAAATAATGCAAAACAAACTAAAAGTCATTTCATTCGTCAAAAGGTGAATCAATTATTTAAAAAACTCATAAATTGTATTCATACATAACATCTAGCTTAAGAAATCAGATTAAAAACTAATGCAATTAATTATAAAAGAAAAAATAATGCGTCTAACAATAGTTTTCAATACAGTAATATGAACTTTGTTTCTTATCTAGAGAATTTTGTTATTTTCTATAAAATTAATGACTGGATTATCCTTTTGATTATTTGATATATTAAATGGGGCCACAATGTATAAAATCATACTAGAATGGTTTTTTTAACAAAAAGTTTTTCTTTTTTAAAAGTTGAACGTGTATAATCTTTGCATTCCGTATGTATTTTCTAATGGATTTCCAATTTAGCAGTGATAAAATTCTAAGCTTTTTTGATTGCATAAACGATCTTATGTGAGATATCATGTATGCATACATTCTTATATGGCTCTATATATAAAATCTTATATTTATATATGGATCCACATATGAAGAGCTTCATAATTAAATTTTCATATATGAGCTCATATGTTATAATACATTTCATATATTAGTCCATATATTAGTTCATATATAATAGTTTTGCCATGTATAATTCCATATATTTCCATACATGAATTCATACATATTCATATATATTTATATACATTCATATATTAAAAATATATGGACCATATATAATTTTTTTAGCTGGGCATGTAAGTTTTTCGGCTTACTTAAAACATTATTTGGGTTGAACTCAACTGATGAGTTCCTTAAATTTTAAATATTTTGCTTTAGTAAATACAAATATATGTACATATATTAAGTACATATCTACTTGCTTATATTAAATAAAATAAAACAAGCTATATATTTTTTATTAAGTACGTGGCTTGGAAGGGATATGATTTCATGTTTTAATAGGAAATTTTCATTATTTACTGCTTATATTTCATTATATTTATGAAAATCTCATCATAACTTTAATGAAATTTTCTTTATATTAATGAATAAACTTCATTAATAGTATGTAAAAATTTCATTAAATCGGTGAAACTACTACATTAAATTCATGAAAAAGTTTCGTTGAAGTAATGAAATAGTTTCATTCTATTTATGATAAAGCCGCCAAAATTAACTTCATAAATACAATGAATTATTCTTCATTGATCCAATGAAGTGCTTCATTAGCTGACTTTTAATGAAAACTTCATTAATACAATGAAGAATTTCATTGTCTGAATAAAGAGTTTCCTTTCAGTGTATTCTTTGTTCTAACCGATAAGATGTAAAAAAATTATCTGCAGTCAGGTTAGACTTTCTAAATCGTCCGATAATGTATGCAGGATAACTTCTATTCCACTATCGTTCATTATTCTACAAGAAATACCAGACACAAAACCTGCAAACTTTAACACAGACCCGAAGACCTTCAGTGCAAAATCTTGCATAAATTTTTTTTTTCTCGTCGGGTCAAAATTGACCCGACGACCCTATGAAGGTTAAGCGAAAGAAAGCTGATAATATAGAGGAATTTATTATTAGAATTCGAGTGACTAGTTTTCTTTCGCAGAGTTTTTCTTCCACTATGAAGAGATAGTTAATTAATAAATAAAACAAAATTTGTTTAAGGTAATTGCGTTTGTAAAACAAACAAAAAATATTTTAAATTTTCCAACCCTGAAAAACTACGTTATTGAATTTAATTTATTGATTTCCAATACCAATCTATTTAGAACAGTTTTTAATGCATAAGTACTAGCATGAGGTCCTTCAGCAGCTTTTCAATGGGGCTTCGGATGACCGAGTTCAGGTACATATACAGAGACAGGCAGATGGATATTGCTTATGCGACTTTCCAATTAATAAATACCCAGAATATACATATGTACATATATTTTTTTAAGAAGTTGCATTATGAGTAATGTGGAAATTTCACACAGAATGACAAACCTAAATTTATCCTTACTTATTTTAATGAAGGGTATTAAAACAACCTACAAACACATATGTACAGAGAGACATATTGCTTTTTTTAACAATGTAAATAGAGAAAAAGTACAAGCGAATTTTTACTTTGCTTTTGTTACGGCAACATAAAATGAAATTTAAGCCCCTCGGCTAAACAAAATACAAGCAGCAGGCAGCATCAACAGCAATAACAACATTAACGAAAAACAAATTTAGTAAAAGATAAACAACAAAAAGGTGGTTTAAATTGGTCTCATTTTATCCCCCTTCTATATCTCTCTCTTTCTCACTGCGTCACCTTTTTTTGGTATTTTCAATCCGTGCATCTTGTATTTACATGTACGAAACACATGCGATGTTATATTTTTACTGCTGCAGCAACATGCCACACGTAGAGATGGCAATGTCGTACCTGTATAATTGTACACACATACACACACTCTTGCATGATAGCAATTGCACATATACATATGTATGTAAAAATATGTATTCAAGTGTATAGGTAACGTCAGTAAACAATTCCAAATGAAAGCCAATTTATAAACCAATAAAGTTTTGTAAGCAAATACGAACAACAACAAAAATCAAAGCAAAACAAGCATTGAGTGCACTTGATCAAATTTTATTAAAAACTGTAAAATATGTTCATACAAACGTAGAAAGGTACACATTTATTCAATGGAAAGACTTATACATGTATGTTTACTGAAAAGTGGTTTCCACAGTGGACGATTGCAATAAATAAAGGGTTTCAAAACAGTATTTTATTGACAGATTTTGAAGTTGAAAAGTTTTGGATTTTTAGTAAGTTTTACACTAGATACAAAATGTAATGCTCATCTTTATACACTATTTATTCAATAAGTTTTTAAATTTCTTGAAGCTCTTTTCGATACGCTCGCAAATCTTCTATGACAAATCTTCTATATTTTTCAAAAACAACAATAGAGTTTGTAAATATTGCAGTTGGATTAAAGATTTAATCCTATGTGTACAAATATGTACAGGGTAGGAAAAGGGCTCGAATTAAATTCTTTCGCAAACGAATTAAAATCGAACGAATTTTATTTTCCACATTGTAAAGAATTATTATTTTTAATTCGCATATTTTATAAATAAAATAAATTTTATAAATAAAAAAAACCAAGAATGCAAAATAAAATTCCTCTCACAAATTTAAAAATAAAATTCGCAAACGAAAAGAAAATAGAATTCGCGATTAAATTAAAAATACAAATAGTTCAAAGTAAAGACTTACAATTTTTTAAAGGAGGTTTTATTAGTAACGACTATACAAATAGCACTGAAATTTGGTGCGAAGGTTTCTCTTCCTGATGTATAGATCCACTAAAAACGGATTTTTAAAATTCAAAGCTAAAAGGGTAAAAAGGGGTAAAATTGGTATCTTTATATATTTCGGAAACTACATTAGATGAACTAAAAATTCTAAAAGCATACGAATGCTGCTAAAAAATAAACCGACATGTAATCAGGGATTAAAATGGGGTAAAAACAGAATTTTGGTACCTTTTTTGCACTCGACATATTCTCTAAATTTCTCAACTTCGGAGAAAGCTGTTTGGTGCGTTCCTTTCTAATGTACAAAATCTTGAATGAATTTGACACTTTCTGAAAAGTTGCACTTATAAGGGGCAACATTTTACCCGTTTTCGGTACTTTTATGTTAATGATAATGCACACATACATATACAAACATGTAAAAATAGTTTACTATGACTTCTTACGGGTCACTAGAAGCTGGCATAATAAAATTTATGTTTATTTGAACTGACCAAAAAGTGCTTAGGGGGTAAAAAGGGGTAAAAAAGAGTAAAATTTGTATCTTTATATCTCAGAAACCACAGTAGATAGATTAAAAAAGCACTTTTTAGAAACAGGTACTTTTTGGGAAAAGAATTCTATTCTAAATTCTTGGTTTTTTAGTTCTTCTCGCAAACGAATTAAATCAACAGTTGTTTATTTAATTCGTTTGCGAGGATAATACTGCAAAATTAAGAAATTTAGGTTATTATACAGCTAACAAATTCGTCATTCAAGTCCTAGGATTTTTTTCGTTAAAGAAATTAATTGTAGTAAGTAATTCTTAATTTTGAATCTTATTGTTTCGTGGGTGGTAAATATTACTAAATTTTAGTTGAATTTAGTCAAAATTCTTATTTCTTATAACTAATTAATGTATTTACATTTATTATTACTTTAGTTACTTTAAAGAAAATTTCTTCAATTGAAGTAATGAATTAAGTCCGTTTGAATATTTTTTGTTTTATAATTCCTGTGTAGTTTATTTGTTTTTCTTTACTGCTTACAAATAATATATAAAATTGTCTTAGTTACTGAAAGATAATGTACAAAATTTAATAAAGTAATATTATATTAAATAATTAAAATAAAAACAATATTTGGAAAAAATTTCAAAAAAGTTAATCGGGTTTGGAATTAAGCATTTTGTTTGGAAGCTCTTCTCTACTGGTTTACCAACTTAATGATTTTAAAAAGGCGTGAAACCAAAATAGTTGATTCTTGAGAAGTACTTACTTTTTTATTTGGCACCTTGTTGACGTATCTATTTAATCAAAAAAATCTTTCTCCTCATTTAGCTACTTGTACATAATTTTTTTAAATTTTAGGTAATGTGGTTTGTAAGCGAGTAATGAAATTTGGTATTCAGAAAAGTAAGTCATTATATGGGAAGTATTTCGGATAGTAATCTACAATTTTTTGATAGGTATGTAAAATCATGTGTATGTGTGTATACGTATGTATATTGTAAAACAATAATTGAAAATAAAAGTTTTGCTTTATTTTCTGAGTTTAAAATTAAAAAAATATTTAAAAGCAATGATTATATTTTGCTGCCGTTTGCTTGAGTTTAAAAAATGCACAGTGTTTTCCATATGGAATGTGCGTTCAGTTTGGCACTTTGCTTAAGTAAATGACATTTGACGAAAAGTTTACCTAAGTTCATTATAATTTGCCACATACGTTTTACAGTTGCTTAAGCTCAATTAAGGTATTTTATGCATGTTATGGTTGGGTTTTAATTTTACGTAGGCTTAATTACTTAAAATAATTTTATTCAATTCTAATATATCAAATTAGTTTTATTCTACAAAATTTATTCTAATCTAGAACGCGTTTTATTAAATAATCTTATTGGTATAGCAAAACTTTAATGAATTAATATTCAAAACAGCACTTTTTTGCTCATTTTTAGCTCATTCAGGCTGACGCAAAATAAAGCAATTTCGTAATTTCGGTCGAAATTAAGTTCAAATTAAGTAATTTCTTATATATTTTGACATTTTCCAAATTAAATTGTTTAACTTAATTTCGATGAAATAACCAAAAAGAAATTACAATATTCAACTCTGTTTTTGTACTAAAACTACCTTTTTTCAAACATGAGTAAATTTGCAACTATGAGAAACAACAATTAAAAGAAATAAAAATTTTGACATGCAATATTAAATTAAAAACATATTGAAATTATTAAATTTATGAAAATTTTTTAAAGAAAAATGTGTATAAGTGTAACATAGAGTGTATTCAATTGAAAAAACTATTTTAATGTCTGCCGCAGTGAATAATATTGTTGCGTTTACAACTGTGTAAAAGTTTGAGCACCAAAGGATTCCTTTGGAGCTCAGAGTGTGTGAAGTTAAGTCTTAGTAGAAACACTAAGACTAGTCTAGCAATCAAGAAAGTTAATTTTTGTTTGCCATAATTTCATTATTTTTCCCAGTCTTTTATACAATTTTAATTTCATACGTCTATATTAAAATTAATAGCAATGTACATTTTCAGCACTTGTCATAAAGCCTTACTTTGCATTTTATGAATTATTGTAATACTACTCTTAAAGGTAAATGACTGAATTAATTGTATGAGTATAAAAAATATCTAAAGGTAAATGACTGATTGCAATATGAAACTTATTAATTTGTAAATAAAAATTGGTTAATGAACTTAGAATACGACATAAGCAGAAATTACATTAAATATTAATTTATAACAAACCATTGGTTAAATGAACTTAAAATACTACATAAACAAAATTTCATATTTATAATAAAAGAAAAGGGAAGGTATTCCTTTAAAAATACATACAACTTCTAATAATAATAAAGGTAATTATGTATGTATTAACAAATATGTTTGCAAAATCAACTCAAATGTCATTCAGTACCTGCATAAACAGTTTTTATTTCGTTTGTAATTTCAGCTTAAAATTACTTAATTTTGTGTCAGCCTGAATGGGCTATACAAAAATTTATTAAAATAAATGATACATTCTTCTAATTAACTTCCTTTAAGGAAGTTAATTTAATTATTTTAGGTGTAGTTTTTGATACCATTTAAACTAAAATTTAGTTTATTTCACAAAATTTTAGATATAATTTTAAAATATTTTTACTTAGGCATATTTTACTACATTTTTAAAAAGAATCCTTTATTTGTTTTGAAGAAAATTTGTCTATACTTACGATTTGAACGGGATAAAGTTCGTATCGCTTTTTAAGCCAAATTACATGTGCTGATAATTAACGAACAAATAACATCAAAGTTAGTTGTAAATATTCTGACAACAACACATAGTTGAACGGAACAGCTAGCCGTTTTCGAAGGCCACTAAACCTTCATCATGAGCGTTCTTCTGTGTTTGGTCTACTGTGTGTGGTATCAGTTGATGTACATTTGTGCCCTATATACGAAAATTTTTTGCAAATGGAATATGTGAATTGTTTTGATTCATCGTATTTCAATTTGCTGGAAGGTGTTTTGTAATAAAAGCTCAAATTTACCATCTCTAACTTACAACAGTCTTACCATTGTCGTTTATTCTTTACTAATTATGCACATGCTAGTTAGTAGTAGTCTATTTTGATGAATTTTCTTTAGATTTTAATAAAAAGCTAGTACGTTTAACGATATTTTTTTATTAAGGGTCTACTAATTTTTGTTTCTTTAATATTACCTACAACACTTGGTTCAGTGCACGATTCAACTTGCAAAGAAAAGATTGTAATGAGATAAGAACATTTTGAAAACAATACTCCCTATGGTGCCGTTTCTTACCACGAAAAAATATTTAACAATTCAATCTCTTTGAGTAATTTTCTGTAACTTGAATTAATTGGGGGATTCAAACGGTAGGGTGAAGTTTCATAGTGTTTAAAATTTTTTGCCTAGAGCAACAAAAGTAAAAATAATTATAATAAAATAATTAAAACCAAACTATCACATTTAACACTACCGTTTTAGTCCTTAACTTATTTTATTAGAATATTTGTTAAGGGCCAAATCAAAATTTATTTATATCAATCATATGATACTCTTTAGTTGTCACAAAATGGAGAACAAAAATGTGAATAAAATTATTGGAAAGATTTGTGAAAAATTTAGCAATAAACGCATTAAAAAAATCAATCACCTGAGCACTTGCATAGACTGCATTTAATAAATACACCTTATCAATTACATAAGCGTTTTAGAAAATTACAAAAAGCTTTAAGCTTGCACAAGTAATTTTTATATCTTAGGTAAGGTTAGGTTAGCAGGCTGCTGGTAAGGATAAAAAGTTAAACTCCAGCTCACTTGGGTCTAATATGATGATCCCTTTGTGCTGCCTGTAAGTTGAAAGAATAGAGAGATAAGACAAAAGGAGGGTGAGAAGGGTAGAATAGAGATAGAAGATTGTTCAGGAGGGGTGTGAGGTGAGAGTGGGTCAAGAAATTTGCTAGGGGACGGGAGGGTCAGCGATTATGCCAACCACTATTCCTAATATAGAGGCTTAGATTTTTTTGTCCAATTTCCGATAACTTGGATATTCTGCCAAAGATGTGCAGACGGAGATTCTCTATAGCGGAACAAAGGCACAGGAGATGCAGGATACTTTATTCATTATCATTGCAACTGTAGGAGTAGTCATTATACGGGAGACTCATACGCTTAGCGTGGGTTCCGAAGGTACAGTTACCGGTAAATGTTGCCACAATATTTCTCAAGTGCTTCCTATTGAAGTTCATGAGATGTTTTGTTGTCCTGGAGTCCAAGCGAGGCCAGAAGATCCTCGCTATTACACAAATGGACTCAATTTGCCATCTGATTTGATCTAATTCAAGAAAGGTAACATCGAAACTTTACGACATTCTTGGACAATAAAGGATGTGGTATACACCCCGATGAGGGACTTATATGGATATCTCTCAGTTATAATATGGATATCTCTATTTAAAATTCGATAGAACTTTAGCCAGTATGTCGCTCTTTTAATAGCAGATAACTCTGCCTGTACTATACTACATTCTTTCGGGAGTCTGAAGGTCATTTCAATTCCGTATTCTGGAATGAAAACGCCTTCTCCAACTCTCCTCCCTTTTTTGAGCCGTCGTGAATTGCTGTATGGCTCCGTTCTGCAGGAAAATCCTTTTGTCAATGAAATTTGGAAGTTCCTATTGAAGTAGGATTTTGAAATGCAGTAGTCTATAAGATCCGGTATGTTATTCACTATACCTAAAATACTTGCATGCCCCCATATTCGGTGGTTCAATGCGCCTATTGCTTTCAGTCTGACGGTGGTACGTAGCCTTTAAGTCCACCGGAAGCCAACCCAACATAATGAAGAGCGCCTTAGTTGGCGTTGATCTTAAAGCAGCTGTTATCATAAGAGCCATTTTTCGGAAAATTCTCTCTATACGGGACTGATTACTTGCTGATTCGACTGCTTTCACCAGACCAAAAATCCATAAAATAATATAGGTTTTATAAGCATCTCTAGTATCCAACCGATTATTCCCCTTGTAGGGCCGATTGCATTCCTACAGACGTACATTGCCCTTGTGGCTTTCACTACTCTTGCCTGAAGATTTTTTTTCCAAGAAAGCTTACTATCGAGGACAACACCCAGTTATTTGGCTTTTTCCGACAGGGCGAGGGTAATGCCATTTAACTTTGGGTGGTTGAAGTTGGGAATTTTGTATCTCTTGGAAAATAGTACTAGTTCCGTTTTTTACGGGTTGACACTGAGGCCGCTCCATGGGCATCAAGCAGTAACCTCTTTAAATGAATTTTCTAGTCTCTGTGATATAGTATCCAGGTGGAACCCTGATATTGCAATCGCTACATCATCCGCGTATGCAACTGTTTTGATATACATGGATTCCAATTTTTTGAGCAGATTATTTACTGTCACATTCCACACCAGGGGTTACATTACACCACCCTGAGGTGTACCCCTGTAGGCTTGCCTTGTGATGGTAACTGCTCCCATGTTGGAAGTGATTATTTTTATATCTTTAATTTTTGTGTTTGTACAGCCGCATTTATTATTTGCATACCAAAAAGCTGAAGGCGGGCTTACAAACAAAAAACCACTAGCGTAGACTCTCTAATGGCTTGTTCAAGCTTAAGGTTTTTTTAGGGATGCAAATCCGTTTGTGTAATATATATTGCCCAAGGTCTATCCAAGTGCTCAGTGGATTGAGCCTAAAGCTTTTTTTTTATCATTTAAGAAGCTATTTATTTAGTTAATTTGGCACAGCAAGTAAAGTTGACATCCAAACAATTTTTATCTAGTGATATTTTCGTTACTTGTTTATTCAGTCAAAAGCAAAAAAGATATTAATTGTATTTTGTATCAAACATTTTATTTCCTAATGTTAAATATTAGAAAAATATTTCTGTTCGATTTGGTTAAACATTTTGACTACAAAAACCGTTTGTTTCATGTAACACAGTCATTAAAAAGTGTAGGAAACAAATCTGTTACTAAATATACCAGTTTTTTGAAATCTTTCTTAATTTTCAGAGTGATAAGGACTTTCGCGTTGAATCAGATACTTTGGGGGAAGTAAAAGTACCAAAAGATAAATACTATGGCGTACAGACTGCAAGAGCTCTAAAGAACTTCCCAGTTGGCGGCCCAGAGGAACGTTTACCGGTAGGATTTCATATATGTACATAAATGTAATAATACTTGTCATTAATAATTATTTTAGTAGATTCCACTCATAAAATCACTGGCGATATTGAAAAAAGCAGCAGCTGTAGTAAACGTTGAATATGGTTTAGATGCCAAAATAAGCGAAGCCATGGTAAAAGTTTGCGATGAAATTATTGAAGGTTGTCTGATTGAAGATCACTTTCCTGGAAATATATGGTCTACTATAACGCAGGCCAATATGAATATCAACGAGGTTGGTGCAACTTAAGCGGAAAAAGTTTTTTTCTTTAATTTAAATTTTTCCAGGTCATCAGTAATCGTGCGATTGAAATTATGGGTGGAGAGCTTGGTTCCAAAAAACCTGTTCATCCTAATGATCATGTGAATAAGGCACAAAGCTCCAATGACACCTTACCAACCGCTGTACAAATATCAGTAGGCATGGAATTAAATAATCGCCTAATTCCCGCTATAACCGATTTATATTGTGGCTTGAGAAAGAAGGAAGAAGAATTTTCCAATATTATCAAAACAGGTCGCACACATCTGCAAGATGCCGTACCCCTTTCCTTGGGCCAGGAGTTTAGTGGATATGCTCAGCAAATGCAAAATGGTCTCGATCGTATTCAGTCAGTACTGCCACGTGTGTATGAAGTCTGCTTGGGTGGAACGGCAATCGGTACCGGAATAACAGCCCATGAAGGTTTTGCGGAAAAATGTGCTAAAAAAATAGCTGAGTACACTGGTCTGCCATTCAAAATATCGCCAAACTTTTTTGAAAGTATTGCCGCCAATGACAGTATGGTAGAGGTTCATGGCTGCTTAAATACGATTGCAGCAGGTATGATGAAAATTGGTAATGATATACGCTTAATGGGTTCCGGTCCACGTTGCGGTTTGGCTGAACTCATATTGCCGCCAAATGAGCCGGGTAGCTCTATAATGCCGGGAAAAGTTAATCCAACTCAATGCGAATCTCTGACGTCTATATGTACTCAGATTATGGGCAATCATGTGGCCGTAACAATTGGTGGCTCCAATGGCCATTTGGAACTGAACGTGTTTAAGACAATGATGGTGGCAAATGTTTTGCGTTCAATACGTTTGCTATGTAATTTTAAATATATGTGTGTTTTCTTAAGCCTATATTAATTTTTAAATATTTAAGCTGATGGTGCCAAAAATTTCAACAATAACTGCCTTAAAGACATGAAGGCAAATAAAAAGAACATAGAAAAGATGATGAATGAGTCTCTGATGTTAGCAACTGCTCTTAATAATCACATTGGGTATGACAAGGCGGCACTTATAGCAAAAACTGCACTCAAGAATGGTACTACATTGAAAGAGGAAGGTATTAAGTCTGGTTTTGTCACAGAAGAGCAATTCAAGAATTGGGTCGATCTGAAGAAACTTATTGGTCCCTCAAAAGGGAAATAGATAAATGTGATTTGTATAATAAGACACACAGATATACACGCTTATGAATATATGCATGTATATTTTTTCACACATTTAGTATTGCTTTAAATGAAATTTTAAATAAATTTGATTTGATTCGTTGCAATATTCAATATATTCAATATTTTTACCCATGATATACATAAATAAATTAATCAGGTATGTAATGGAAAAAGATTGTTTTCAAAACGATTTCAAAACAATCGTCTGATGAATCGTGTGATGAATTCCGATCGATTTTAAGTATAATTTTTGAGCTAATTTTAAACTACAGACTTCTAAAAAGCACACAAGAAGATAAAATATTAACCTATAATAGGGCTGCGAAAAGAACTTTATCAAACATATTTGGAAAAACTATTAAAACAAGTTTTAAAATTATTGACAGAATTAATTAATTAGAAACATATCACACCTTTTATCATTTTCAAATCGTTTTTGTGTCTCAATTGTTTTTAATCATCTACCAAAATATCATGCTTTTAAATATAGAGACTTTACTGCAATTATATCATGGCGGAAAAAATTGTTTTACAAAAATATTCTTACGTCTCTTTTCACAATGTATGGTTATGAGTTAACTTGAACTTTAACTGACAGTTCCTCATATAAAACTTGCAGTTAAAGTTCCTGTTATCTTTTAACCATACATTGTGAAAACGTACCTTAAAGCCTTAATTTTACTAACAAGTGAATGGTAAAATAGCGTGTTAGGCTGAGTTTACATCAGGAATTTCTTGTGTGTCATTTGCCCAAAAAAACGTAACCAACTAATTACTAATGAAAAACTGTTTGATTCAGACATGTATTTATTGATTTAAATAGTTTGCAATCATTTTGGATTCTATAAAATTGTCTATTAATTATGTATGAAACTGTTTAACTCAGGGCCGAATTTTTTAAATAGAAACGTTTTTTTCGTTTTGAAATTTGTATGGAAAAAATATGTTTTTAAAAGAATTTTTGTTGTTTTTCATACAAGTTTGAAACGTTGGAAACGAAATTTTTTACAAAATAGGCCTATTAATAAATATTCATAAATTAAATAGTTTTTCATTAGTAATTAGTTGGTTATGCTTTTTTTACGCTTGGGTGGCATTTGGCACACAGATGTTAACACGGCCTTAGTTTCCTCAAGGGGTACACAATATATTTGTCTGATGCCATAAAATGGCATCGATCTTAAAAATGTTTCTCACTTCGGCAAAAAAGGAATGAAGCTTAAGGTCAACTATGAATGGTATCCGAACATTAGTTGCTTAGTTTTAGCACTATGATTTCTTATACATACTTTGTTGATTTTACATTGTGATTTACATTACTTTTTGCCATACAAAAACAAAAAGTTTAACATGAAAAAACTGGCCGTCAGTTATTCATGGAGGACATGGAGATAATACAGCACTTCCTTTATCATTATACAGCTTTCGTTTATTAATTTACATGAAACCGCACAACAGGCCTGTACTAGATTATGTGTATGTTCCCGGAAATGAGCATAAGAAATTTCATTTATTTCATCATTTATTTCATTAAAATTTTAATTCATAATACGTATACAGAAATTTCTAGAAAATTGTTTCACATGTATATAAATGTAGTGTTATACAACATGCTGACAAAGAAAATTAAATTCTTCCCACAGTTGTATTTTTAGGTTTCCGTACATAAAAGTTAAAAAGGAACTCTCTTGTTTTCGCTACCCTTTCCGTCTGTCTGTCTGTCACACGCTTTTTTTTCGAGAACCTTAAGAGATACGAACCAGACATTTGGACAGAGTGTGTAGAACTTTGGTTGCTATAATAACAAAAAAATTAATGTTAAAAATTAAAGGGTGTTCCAAAACGAACAATGAAAAATGTGAGAATCCCATGTAATACAATACAATTATTTTTATACAAACTACAACAATTAACTCTAAAAGTAAAAAAAAATGTAAATTAAAGGGTGTTATATCAGTTAATGTAAATTTCACTGTATTGTATTGTATTTACTGTATCTCGGAAACCACAAGAGAACTCTTGCAATTTTTAGTAACGCTATAACTAAAAAATCCCAAAATTATAAAGTCTCCAAACCGAAAACAATCACCAAAAACGAAACAATAACTAATTTAAAAAATCGCATAAAAAAAAATATGAACAATAAATTGCCAAAATGAAAAAAAAATTTCAACCAAAAACCGAAAAAAATCGCCAAAACGAAACAAAAGATCAAATATTCAAAAAAAGCGCAAAAAAAAAAACAAAAGCCAAACCTAAAAAGCCAAAACTGAAAAAACGCTCAAAACCGAAAAAATCGCAGAACCGGAAAAATCCAAAAAATATGGGCCGATTTCACGATGCCGACAACGTTCGACTTATCGCACACTTACATACATTTAAAATAAAAACAAATTTTTATATCTTGTTGTTGTTTAAAATGTAAGTGTGCGACAAGTCGAACTTTGTCGACATCGTGAAATTTGCCCTATATATTATATAGGCTAAAGTTCGTATAGTATTACATATCTATTGTCCTTACGGAACCCTCCGTGTGCGGGTCAAAGTGGCCCCTTACTGAATTTATTTTTATAAAAAACACAAAAAATATAAAACATGAAACATATGTATGTATATGCAACATATTTTGCGAAAAATTTTCTAGAAAATCAATTCGAAATTTTAATTTTGTTTTTTGAATTACGTCCAGCCTTAACTATAAAGCGTTTGTAAATATGATATAAAAATTACATGCTCTAAAACATTAATAAATTCAAGAAGTACATTCTGGACCCACTTGCAATAACTAAGCAAAATATCAGAGCAGTTGTATATATTTCTTAGAGATGACTACAATATTTTGAATTATTTCATTCTTTAAATAATAATAAATTCTAGGTATGTTTTATTCGTACTTTATATAAATATTCAGAACAAATTTACGTGTGTATAAACTTATTAAGTAGCTAGAGCTATAGCTGCTTAAAAATTAAGTAGATATATGTTTCGAATAAAATATACATAATATTAAATAATTTCATTAAAAATGAGTTTGGTTTAAAATTTTGTTTTAAAGATAATTACAAAATTTCTTTATAAATTGTTAACATTCACTTTTATTTTGCAACTATCACTCCATATTTTGGCAAGCAAGTCGCCAAAGAAAACACCATCAATGCTTGGCTTTGTATTTGGCTGTATCAGTTGTGGTACACTCCATTAAGTTTCAATGATGTATACAAAATGTGAAAACAAAATGTATTATGTTTACTCATCCCTACATCCCGGGTATTCGCTTAAATGTTCATACACATACAAATTCCCATTAAAAATACAAACCGCAAACATTTTTGTCTGACGAATTTAAAGATTTCATGTGGAAAATTATCTTTAAAATTTTTCAAGAGAATAATATTTGTGTTGCTATAAATATTTAGCAAGTAAATGCACAAATAAATTGATTTTAAATTTAAAGAAGTTTTTTTTTAAACATTTTCATTGAAAAGTTTAATTTTAATTTTTGATTGAATAACATAATTAACATAATAAATTGTAATTATCTTGAATATTCTATTATTGACGAGATTTCAGTCATATTTTGTGATTATTTTCTTTTCTAAGAAATACTGCAGTATATTTATTTGATGTACATTTTATATATTAGGAACTTTTGCTTGTTTTGCTTGTTAGCACCATCTACATATATGCATTTCTTTACTGCTTAAGAAACTTATCAGTAGATTTAAACCCAAACTTTTTGAAATAAGCTAATGATGACTACGAGTGAGTGCTGAGAACTGTGGTATTTTAATTGTATATAACCAATTTTTATACAATCTACAGGTGTCTCATGCTCACATCTAGTATACATATTAACATGCCGAATATTTTGGACTTATGACAAGAAACTGAACATAGATGTGAACAGTCGACTCTTAAAGGACCAGTTATGCATTACATTTCATTGAGTTTTTCGTTATTATTCCTTGTGATTTTCGCTTATTTTCACATTTTATACACAAAGATACCACGCAATATTTAATTAAATCGTGAGTAAGATAAACAGAAGACTACCGTAAAAAATTAATTACGAAATCACATTATAGTTACCGAAAGCGAATAAATGACTCGATAAATATTACAATTTTCGGTTCTAAAAAATTTAAAGAATGTACCTGTACCGTTGTGCATTTCAGTAACTTTTAACGATCTGACAATCGTTGTTTTTGCCAATACACTTTGTCGCTTGCAATAACGATTGTTTTTGTAACTTCTTTTTAAAAATAGTACGCAGCTGATATTTTCTGTTGATTTTTGTGGATAGAATTAATTAACATCACATAAATAATTGTCGCTTACTTAACGACACAGCTGACATTAAGCTACGGCAAATATCGTTATTATGGTACTTACACATCTTTAAAAAATACATATTTGTACAACTAAATATCATTTAATTTTGGTTTTCATGGTTATTTGAAAAAAGAACCGTTTGCCGAAAATGTTTATTAATTGGATTTCTTTTCATATTTTTGTTGTGATAATTTAAATTTTCCAATACATTCACTTTTGTGTTTTTGAACACATTCTCAAACCATTTTTTTTGTTGCATTTAAATTTTTTTATTCCTTTTTTAACAAAAAGTTTTATTCATACTAAGCTTTGCTTAACCAGCAAATTTGCCTTTTTTTGCATCTACAATTTGCATTCAACATATTAAAAATCTGCAAATGTAATCGAAAGTTGGGCAATGTAGTTTTACTAATTTGTTTTTACATTTTGTGTTATTATTCGTTACAAGTGATTTTATTTTATTGTATTTTTCATTTATGTGCAAGTATATTTTTTTCTCCTTTTGCTGTGGATTTTGGATGCTTATGTGTATTTAATACCAACCACCATTTGCTATTGTTTACCTTTATACCAACTGGTTGCAGCGAAAAAAGAAATGAAAAAGTCATCATCAGCAAAATCCAAATGACGACGCGTAATAAAGATAAGCTCTTTTTTTTTGCCTGAAAAAAATCTCAATTTATGAGATCCTTTTGAAATTTATGCCACGACATACATTGTTTTTCTGGTTGTCGGTGCTGTTGATGTTGGTTGGTTTTTAGTGAAAATTTATTGCCAATCAGTTGTTCGTTAACAAAAAAAAAAAAAATAATCTTGGTTTATTCTGATGGTTTAAAGATATATTTTTTTAAGCATTTAATATGGTACTCGTATATTGATGTACGATGGATGGAAGCTAAAGACCTTTCTGTAAATAGCAGGGATGTAATAATTCTAATACATAGCAAAGTTCAATTTAAAGTTTAATCTTTACAAACTTAAATTTTTATGAGCTTTAAGAGTTTTGTTACTTAGACTTTTTATCTCTTCATGATATGTATATTTTACTCGGGTCAGCGAGGCAAGTGTAATTTATGAATATGTATTAGAATATTTATTTAATTAACCGGTTACGCGATTAATGGTTAACCAATTCAATACCTTACGACCCTTTTCATTATTTTGTGTGAACAACTTGCAGTTAAAGTTCACGTTATTTAATAATCGTACATTGTGAAAAGGGACGTTAATAAGTGAAGAAGGTGACAAAATAGTTTAAACTTTAAACACAATTGGTTGCTCAAAGGTCGTGGTCACTTTTCAAACAACACGAGGTAATTAAAGTCATCATAAATGAGCTGTTGTGCAATTAATTGGTAAGATTATAACAAAAGTTTTAAGAAGCTGGAATCGTTGCGCACTAACAAATATATTAATTCTCTTAGTGAAAGTGTTGTGGATTCCATTCTATTTCATTCTATCCGAAAATAAGATGAAGCCTTCAAAAGCTTGTCAAGTTTTTTGTTTTAAACGAACTAACTACCGCTTACTAAACGACTTAATAATAAATACTTGCTGGAATGATGTGTTTAATATTCCCATAAATAACAATTCAGATATTGATAAGATTATCACCATATATTATGATAAAATCTATTCAGTTTTTTAAACTTGTATTACTAAAGAATTTGTTAGCAATTCAGTTGGCCCACCATGGAGTTCGAAGGAACTATCCCGTCTCAAAAACATCAAAAACAAAAATTACAAGAAATATAAAAGATCAGGCACCTTTGCTGACTACATAAAATATTCAGTTAGTCGTTCTGAATATAATCTGCTCAACAACGCTTTATATAAAAATTATATAAATAAAATGAAAAACAATTTCGTTCGTGACCAAAATCTTTTTATGCATTTGTTAATTCTAAGAGAAGATCCAGCGGTTATCCATCAGTTAGGAAATTTTGCAATCACAAATCCAGTAACGTTGATGTCATATATTATGTGTTTGCTAGTTCTTATTCTGATGCTGTTTATAATGACAGAAATGGATCCTCTTACGTGGTTGCATCAAATCAAGCTATCTCTTTTTCTACACTCAATAGTAATGACATATTGTTTAACTTAAAAAACCTCAAGATGTCAATTAGTCATGGTCCTGATGGAGTTTCAAGCTGTGTTTTAATTCAATGTGCCGAATCATTAGTTACACCTTTAACTTTATTATTTAATATCTCGATATAGTATGGCGATTTTCCTGTTTTTTTTTTTTTGGAGAGATTCATATATAATACCTTTATATAAGTCTGGTAGCAAATCTGATGTTACAAACTATTTAGGTATTGCTAAATTAAGGGTGATTCCAAAACTGTTTGAAAAATTAATTGCTGATTTCCTCTGTCAACAGACTGCATGTCATGTGACCTTATCAACCTGGTTTTAGAAAGGGCTGTTCAACTATGACTTATATTCTCTCAATTCTGCTTTTATACTAAAGAAACAAACTGATGTTATTTATATGGATTTTAGCAAAGCATTTGATAAAGTCAACCATCATTTTCTTCTCGCTAAACTGAATAAATTAGGAGTAACTCGTCGGAGCTTAAACTGGTTATGTTCATATTTAATTGGCAGAAAGCAAACCATTCGTTTTAATAATAGTACCTCTAAGTACATATATGTCTCATCTGGTGTTCCCCAAGGCAGCCATTTTGGGCCTATTCTGTTTTCTTTGTTTCTAAATGATCTGCCAAACATTATAAAATTTGCTTATATACTGATGTATGCTGACGGTGTAAAAACTTTTTACTCCTTTAATAATTTTATCGTTCACATTAATCTTCAAAGTGACCTTAACAATTTTTTTAAATGGTGCAAACTTAATATGATGGAGCTCACTTTAAAGAAATGTAAATTTATGCGTTTTTCCAGAAGTAATATAATTGCTGCTAACTACTATCTATCTGGGAATATTACTGGACCCAAAATTGTGTTTTGTTCCTTATATTACGATGAATGTGAATAAAGCTAGAAGTGTTCTTGCCTTTATAAAGAGATAAGCTAAAGAATTTTCGGACCCCTACATTACGAAGCAGCTGTACGTGTCTCTAGTTAGACATATTTTAGAATACGGAATAATCATATGGGACCCTTATTACAATATTCATAATATTCGTATTGAATCTGTCGAAAAACAATTCTTGTTGTTCTGTTCACGTAGTCTCCAATGGAGTTTCACAGCAAATTTCTCTTCTTATACCAGCACACTGGCTCTAATAAAACTACCTACTCTAAAACGTTGTCGTACAATGTTAAATGTAACTTTTATGATTAACCTTAAATTCTGTTAAATATAATATTCCTTGTCGTAGTACTCGTCATTATAATCCTCTTGTTATCAAGTTTTGTAGATCCAATTATGCAATTGCTGATCCTTTTACAAGATTATGCCGTCAATACAATTATTTGTCAGAATTTGTCAATTTTTCTTTAAATTATAATATCATAAGCACAAAATTATTGTTTTTCTTAATTAATAAGTTATAACTTTTATTATGTATGTAACTCACGTTATGCAACCTAGATTTAAGTATTTTGTTATTAGTCTATAGGGATTATATCCATTGACTATATAAATCACTAAATCCCTAAATCCGAAGCAGTAATGACTCTGCAGGATATGGAACTAATACAAGACTAGTCATGTGATCGGTTCTCAAGTGATTAGGAGCAGTCCCAGTTCTACCACTTCATATGAAGTGGACCAGTCACTTTTACATGGGGATGGTCTTGGATGGGGTTAATTGATACTTTCTACTTATCTTATGACTTGTCACTGAACTATTTTAAGCGGACCTAATCGCTGTGGAATAATATAAGTTATTTCAATATTTTTCTCCGACACTTAATGCCCGTTATTTCTACCCATAGATATCTATTAGTGTACAGATAGATATCTATCGTGTACGTAAAATTTTACAAGCAAACTCGTATATAAAAACCTTAATTAGATTACCTGTTTGTAGAAATAACGGGCATAACTGTAACAATGACAACTTATATAATTTTTTTTATTGTTACAAATGCAATTATAATCTATTTTTAAACATATGTTTTTGGAACTCAAACTGACAACCTACGACATGACTACCCACTGAACCACAGGGACACTTATATATCAAAACTATAAACACCAGTTAAGCTTAGGTTAATATCGAAGACTAGTTCCAGAGTGGCTGGGCGGTAACATTTGAGGAAACAATAAACATTATGTTTATAGTGTTTGATAGCTCCTGGATTCAACCACATGGAACTTGTTCAGTGCCTTTTACTTTAATACTAGCCCAAATTCTAATTAAATTGACAAGAGATCACGACTATACATCACAACGATGGTGAATGTATAACCATTTACAATTCTGGTCTTATGGCATGGAAAGTTTACAGAAGGATTATAATTTCTTAACGTTTTGGTGACATCATGTAGATATGGTAGTAGGAGCCACATCTATTATAAATTGCATAGTTTCATAACAGAATAAAAATACACCAAACTTTCAAGCATTCTTAGCTCCTGTTTTTATGTAGTATGGAAATATACAAAAAATGCCAATGTAAGATCACCATGCAAAAATTTTGATTTGAAATCATTTTGAATTTATTAGAAATAATATTCTTTTAAGTAATTTGGTGTTTCTTTGATATGTTAATAGCTTCAATGCACTTTTGTGCTTTGTGTGACTTGTTCTTATTTTGTAGTAGTTTGTTTTGATGTTCGAGTTGCTTAAATAGCCGATGGACTTCGCATTGCTAGTACTACTCTTATAGTCGAAGGGTCTTAAGTTCAACCCCTGTAGACAAGAAAGAGAAGCATTGCGTATTATGTTTTTGAAAATACAACTTGATTTTTAAATAAATTTTATGTTAAATAATATATTAAATCAAATTAAATTAAAATTAAATTATTCATTAGTGTATATCCAAAGAATATTTAAGGTTGTTGTAGCAGCAGTGTTAAACACGTTGACAACCACGCAATGAGTTCACGCTTAAATATTGGTCGAAGATGCCAGCTATATATACAAACAAATGTTTCCTAATATCTGTGCCAAAACACACAATAACGTAAGTCAAATAACTAATTAACTAACATGAATACATCAATTATGTTTAATTCATGTTGATTCAACTTTAAATAACCTTCATTTAACATGAAAAATTTTCTTTGAATATTAGTGTAATTTAGGATGAATGAAAGTGAAACATATATGAAACAAAATCACATACAGATGAAGCTGAAATATTTTAAATTAACATTGTTTTCATAAATTTTAATATGAAAGTTTTCTATGTGTTGAAAAGATGATTTCACTGTGAAATAATATTGTATTGTAGTGTGTGGCCTAATACCATTTCTTTCACTAAAGATTTTCATCCTCAAGCATTTGTTATTTTTGAAAAGTGCTACTACCATCCCAGTTACTGGCAAATTAATAAACACAAAACCTACTAATTCGAGTTAAATACTCAATAGTAGAAAGAACAAATCCATAAATAAAACAAGTTATACTCGCAAAAATGTGCTAGTATGTTTTGAAAAAAAAACGACCTTTTTTGAAATATATTTGAAGTCTGAGAGAAATGCTCTTTTCCAATAAGTGTGTTGTTTTACGATTTTTACGTGCTTAAATTTATTTTTTTTGCGTGTCAAAATGTTTAAAGGGTTTTTGACAAATTTATGCCATTAAGCTGCGTCAAGTAATTTCACCCATAATGAATTTACCTATTTTCAAACCCATAAAGCAATTAAATATATCCTACATATCTCATAGCAAATTGCAAGGTCTCTTTAGCCAATAAAACTTCAGCCAAAAAACTAGTTTAAATAATTATAGTCAATTAAAACTTTAAAACAAGCATTAAATTTAATTCGATTTTTATCAGCCCATAAAAATCGAATTTATGTTTAACATAAATTTCATATTAGCTTGACTTACAGCAACTGCAATTAATGTTTATCTTATTTGATTTTACAAAGGAAAACCTTTCGGCAAGGCAAAATATAAACACACAAATTTTATAGACACAAGCATACAATTCCATAATTTTTACAACAAGGACATTAAAACATTAAACAATTGTTTAAACAACGAATTGTTTAATACTTTTATTTAAATAGAAAAATAGTTTTTATGTACATCTATGCAGAATATAAAGATGAAATTTATTATAGATTTAAAAGTGAAGTAATTTCTGGTTTTGTATAACATCCAATATATTACAACAAACAAATCATGTCGGAAAGAAGATAAAAAAAGTTCTTTGAGTTCAAAGTTATATTTACGTATCTCCAACTAATTAAATGGAATTTATAATTTTAGTTAATGGAGTTTTTAATTTTCATTAAAAACGATATAAGCATCAAAGTATACTTAGAGCCAATTTCACCAACTTATTTATATATCAATTCATATTTAAAAGTCATTTTTCATTTAAATATGAAAATGTATTTAAATAGGGTTGGTGAAATTGGCCCTTAGTATCACACATACCATATTAAGTATACGTACTCGTATACTCGTACCATATTAAGTATACGTACTCGTATATACAAGTTGGCTAATCTTAACATGCAGTGTGCATGTCAAGATTAGTCAAGAAAAAGTGCATAAACCGACGAATATTTTTGAAGATCATCGAATTTAAGCCACATCATCTTTTTTGAAAACCCAAATAACGGTAATTTGGCTATATCTCAAAACCTGTTCTACTTTCTTTAATTTTGACTTCATATCCGATTTCAGTAACAATTTTACATTAGAATTGGGTGTCAGATACATTTGGTCAAAAAACTGTCACGTAGTGTTATTACTTGTTTTTTTTTTTTGCTTAGCACGACTCTTTTATGCATTACTAACTACTATCACTAAGTTATGTCTGAGAGTGGTTAGGCCTACTAATTATATTTAGATTTAAGATTTCAATACTTATTGTTAGTTATTTATTAAAGATACAATACAAAACAATATGAATAAAAAAATTAAACAAAATGTAAGCACATGTCCTTCTTTACACTCAAAAAATTCCAGAACATTGTATATCTTAGTATATTTTTGGATCCCATATCTCTAACTATTATTAACCCTACGGCCAATGACCGGGTAACCGGGTTCCTTTTTCAATTTAAAAATGCTCGCAAATCTGTCCTAATGAATATATGGCGACAAAACTCAAGATCGTTACGACTTAGACGTTAATAAATATTACAGAAAAAGGAAATTCTAATAATATTAACTTGGTCTATGTTTGGAATGGTTACAAAGTTGACACCTACGAGAAACAATGACCGAGTACCCCGGTAGACCCGTACAATTTCTATTGGTATTGCTATAAGTAATGTTTAGCACATAAGGCAAGAGTAAGTAATGGTCTTTCTGATAATAGTGTGGGTGGAGGTGGATGGTGGCTCCCAAATTATAAGCAATATAACATAACAATATAAAATATAAAAAATTTTTAAACAAAAAGTAATAAATAATTTGACCTAGCTACTTTTATATAAAAACAAATTAATTTGCCAACCATGAAATCATCTTTTTAGATTTTTCTGATTCCTTATACCAATCTAGTAGTTATTTAAAGAAAATATATAAAGTATGTTAAGTGAACAAAGAAAAAAGGAAAATAATAAAAACAATTTTTATTTAGTTACTTTAATATCCAGAAAAAAGTACAAAGTTTCCAGCCCAGGAGCTGTAGTTTTTAGTTTTATAAATTTCTACATTAAACTTTTCCTTAAAAAAAATATATATTTTATAAAGAAAAAAATATTAATTATACCCGGTTACATTTATATATCACAAAAAATTTAAGTTTCCCATCCCTCGAATCATACTTTTTGATTTTTCTGATTTCTTACACCAATCTTATCTTAAGAATATAAGATATGTTTAATTTATAGAAAAAAACGAAAAATTTGTTTTAGTAAGGTACTTTTGTATAAAAAAAATTTAAGCTTTCCAACCCTGAAATTTTGTTTGATTTTTTTTTTATTTTGATTTAATTTGAAACATCAATTTTATTCGTAATGAACTATAAAATAAGATTATTTAATAAAAAAAAATTAGTTTTGGCTAGTTAATTTTTTATGTCACAAAAAGTGTAAGTTTCCCAACCCTGGAATCATCCTTTTGGCTTTTTCTGATTTCTTACACCAATTTCTTTCTTTTAAAAATATAAGGTATATTTAATTTATAAAGAAAAATTCAAAATTTGTTTTGGTAAGTTACTTTTGTATAAGAAAAAAAGCTTAAGGCTTCCAACCCTGGAAACGTGTCTTTAATTTTTTGAATTTTATTTTAATAGATATACTGAAGTATAAAATAAGTTTATTTAATAAAAAAATAAAAACTAGTTTTCGGTAGTTATTTTGTATGGCAAAATAAAGTTTGAGTTTTCAAGCTCTGGAAAAATCTGCTTGATTTTAATAATTTTCAAAACCAATCTTTTGTGGACTATTTCTGACACATTAGTTCCAGGCCGAAGTTTCTAGCTTTTCTGGGAGCTTCGGAAAAGCGATTTCACGTACAGACAGACGGACAGATGGACATCGCTTGTTTCTCAAGAAAATATATTCTTTATGGGTGGAAATTACAAACGGAATGACAAACCTATATATGTGTTCTTTACCAAAAAATGGTAAAAGGGTATAATTAAAAATTATCTAATTAAGTACTTATATATAAAGTTAAAAACTAGAGGTACTAATATATACAAATATGAAATTGAATAAGAACTGATGAGCCTATATACACCATTACTTATTTAAGTGAACGTTATAACTAGAAACTAGGTAGTTGTAATCAAAGTTTTATGTACATAAATATGTATATTTTGGGAACATCTCACTAAAAGACGCATTGTTTTATTACTTGTTGTTTTAATGATGTTTTTATTTTTTATTTTTTTTAATATACTGAAAATTATTTGACAAACAAATATATGTAACATTTGATGTTATTATAGAGTGTGATAAAAACTTATTGTGCAATTTTATTATATTTATTACATGATCCTTCTGTCTCAAACACACACATTCACAGGAATTTATGGTTTTGTCTGCAGCTAAAAACTCCTTTGTGTAAATTATAGAAAAAAGGTAAGAAGAGAGGTAAAAAGGTAACAATTTACCTACAATTGAATAATAACGCATACACAAATAACAAAGAAAACGGGGAAAAATAGATTGAAGAAAAAATAAAATTATCACCGACAATAAAAATTTAGTTAATCAGATAATGGATACTTAAGCAAATGACTTTTAGCACAGAGAAAAAAAAACAGGGTAAACAAGGCCATATAACAAGAATAAGGAGCAATAAAATCGATGCTAAGGACTAACAATAACAGTACCTGTACATTTATTATACAGAATATAAAAAATACACATAAAGACTGATTGGCAACAAAGTGTATCTTAGATGTCATTGGGGGAATAATAAATCTTATTAACAAATGGCTGTGCAAAAGTAATATAATTTTCTTATTTAATTTTCACTGTTTTTATTTTTTTAGATAACATTTTAGGTTTTTTTAAACCAAGTTGTAGACAATTTTTGAATACTAAAGGATTGTACCATATTGAATGGTTTAGAGAGCTTTATATGCAAAATAATTTTTTCTTTCTTTATTTAGTTTTATTGTTCCAAAAAATATTTATTGTCTTACCACATTATTAAGAATAATTTCTACAAGAATGTGGAACTCGAAAAATTTAACCTTTAGGCTAAAAAGTATATCTTTGTTTTACCGAAGAATTTTTATGACAGAATGCTAGTAAAATTTCTGCTGGGAAAATTGTTTCTGAAAAGAGTTAACTAACAAAAAAATTTATTTCTTATTTTATTTTGGAATCACCAAATAGATAAAAATAAACCGTATTTTGATATAAAAATTTACAGGCAGGCGAATCGTCTAAAAAATGTTTATGAAAATCACTCAAGCAAATGAGTGCTCTTCATTGAAAACTTTCTACTCAAGTGGATACACAGGATTTCTAAAACAAATTTTCTTACACTTAATTATAATTTTAAGTTATTAATATTGCTTGATATGACAACTGTTTTGCGTGGTATTTTATTATGTATTAACTGATGTATGGCAAATTGATCAAACTTTTTACAAATTAAGTTGTTTAAAACAAATTTAACTAACTTCAAAAATTAGCACTAAAAAGCTAAATATAAGTTAGATTCCATTTTGTTTAATTTTCAAAAAAAGGGATGGAGCACGACCATTAAATTCATTACTTTATTTTTATGGACTTTTGTTTATTGGATTGCTGCAAGATCTACCATATAAAAAACAACTTAAACAAAAAGATCAGAAACTCCCATTAAAATTTAATAATATATTTCACATGCTTTTTCTTCACCAATTCATACGAACATTTGTAAATATTTTGAGGTCTAAGAATAACATAGCTTTGCATTCAAAAAAGTGGTGTGCTTAAATTAATGGGTGGGGCTCGGGTTTGCACAGGAATTATAATCGTAATCGTAATGGAGATTAATCGCACCTTTTAATCGTAATCGTAATCACACCCATTAATCGCTCGATTACGATTAAAATTTTTTACAGAATTTGTGCCAAATTTGCATACAGTTTAAATTGAAGTCAGTAGACTTCAACCATACTTTTGAAAAGTTTCAAACCTCTTATCTTATGTAAATACTTTCAAAAATTATTCGAGAATTTACATAAGCTTTTTGGAAAATTAATAGAATAAGCGAGTAGGCTCAGAAAGTTATACAAAATACAAGAAACGATTCATATTCGATATGCATCTATTTTATTTTCCTACAAGTTAATACAATAAAAATATTATAAGGCAAAACGATAACTAAAATCTAATTTAAGCACTTATTAAATATATTATATTTATTTATTATATTGTTTAAAAATAAAATAGATTCAAATCGAATATAAATTATTTGCTGGGTTTTGTATAAGTTTTTAAGCCTACTATGCTGATTTTTCTTTTTATGATTTTCAAAAATATTATTATTTGTGAATTCTCAAATAGTTCTTGAAAGTCTGTGCATAAGATAACAGTTTTGTGACTATTCGAAATGTGTGGTTGAAGTCTATTGATGATTTTTTACAGAACCAATGAAATGCATATAGAGAAAGCTGAACCACCAGCAAATAAATTTCAAATTAAAATATAATTACGACAATATGTCGAATAATAAATTTCTTAAATGCAAATAGAAAATAAAAAATAAAAAGACAGAAAAATGAATAGTGATACTTATAAATATATTTACCAATGGTAAATCAATAATTGTATACACAAAAATTATTTCTTATATTCCATTTCATGCTTAATTTGCGTTAAATAGCTGATGGTAATAACAAAATTCTACCCCAGTAGATAGACGTGGGTGCTGGTGAAGTGCGTGGCTGCACAAAAATTTCGGTATTTACTCCAGCTAATAAAGTCTAAGTTTAAATTTTCTCCTCTTCTTTAGAAATCCACATTAATTAATAAAAATATTGCATTCAATAATAATTGAAATTACTAAACTTAAGCCAGACTAAAAAATTATTTCTGATTAAAATTCGTAAATTTTTAAGAACTTAAGATTTTTTAACTTAAGATTTTTATAAAGAACAAAATCTTAAATTCAATCTTAAAATAAGATTTTATTCAACATTACAATCTAAAATGCGATCTTAAAAAGAAAGAAGATATTATTCTTCAATCAAAAATTTTCGCATATACCACTATACTATTAAGATAGAAATGATTTGATATCGACCGTAAAATCTTGATTTTAGCACGTTTTTTCCCTAAGTGTATTATTTTTGATTCTAATAAGTTGTGATTTACGAACTTCATCTTACGTGTTTTACAATTTTCTTAAAATAAAAATACAATTTAATTGAAAAATTAAATTAAAACGCGAACTCAAGACAAAATAAATACATTTCTTTGACTAAAACCCATGACGCAATTTATTTTGGTCTTAGAAAAAATTATAATAGTATTTTTTCTTGATTAATCGCTTTAAATCGATAATCGCGATTAATTGCATATTTTTTAATCGTAATAGCGATTAAGATAATCTGCGATTATTTGCAAACCCGAGATGGGCCCATCCAAATTAAAAGATAATTTTATATATTACGTGCTTCTACTTGACCGATTCTTGCGAAAGTCGACACGCCTCTTCTTCTTTAAAAGCAGCGATATCTCTTATTTAGAAAATTGCTTATTACCACTTATTATTGTTATTGCACTAAAAAGCTAAAATAAGGCCATAAAAAAATTTAAACAACTTAAAAAATTAGCACCAAAAAGTTCGAAATAGTTTCGATGCAGTTAAATAAAACATTTTTATATACATACATACGTCATCAATGGTGTTAATGAATAGTTTAATAACACAGGTCAACAAAATGTAATATATTGTGTAAGGTCAAAGGTTTCGTTTATTATTTAAGAAATTAAGAAAATTGTTTTTTAAAATACTCATTAAAATTTTAAACTGAAGAAAATTTTATATTTTATTATTAATTGTGATACCTTCTATGTTATTAATAAAATGAGGCAAATTTATTAAAAATCTATTCATGAATTTTGAATTTATTCACAACTAAGTGGTAGCATATCTACTCGTATTACAGCTTTTTTTAATTATTATTTATAATATGTATGTAATGTAATACGAGTATATATGCTACCACTTAATTGTAAATAAATTCAGGATTAATGTAATTATTTTTAATAAATGTGGCTCATTTTATTTATAACAAATCAAGGTATCACAATTAATAACAAACTATAAAAATTTCTTTTAAAAATCTAGTTTCTCAATTTAAAAAAAAAATTATTCTTTTTGTATAAAAGTTTCCGAATATCTCCTAAATTATAAGACTGTTAAAAAATTATTTGAAACGTAATTTAAAAGTCAATTTGTTTTTTATCCTTTTGTGTATTTTTTATTTGATCAAAGAACTGGTTCTCAAGTAAATGCAAATTATGAGATGCAGCATCCTCTTTTTTTCTTAATAACGGAAAATCTCGAGATACAGAGCCAGTTTAAAAAAACGTATTTATAGGCATTGAAGTTCAGTATCATATGCACGAAAATTTACTATAAAAGTAGCGACCTAAAAATTGAGTTGACCTATGTAATAAATAATAATTAAAGAAATATGCGTGATATATATATAGAATATGTTTCGTTTTTCTCTTTGTTTTTAAAAACAAGTATTTTTGAAGTTTGTTTTTTGAGAGAAATAAAGAAAAATGTTCTCATATAGTAAAAAATTCAAGTCTTCCCCTAGAATTTCTTTTACAAAAATGTGTAATTCTCTTAGCAAAAATTTGCGAATAATTAAATTGATGTAGATAATAACACATCTGTAAATTTTGAAAAGTGGTTATGTAATAACTTATCTAATATTTTTATGTTTTCTGTTTCATAAAAATTTTTTTAATTGTATTTTCACCTACATTTGGCGGTGAGAAACCAAATTAATTTTTACTTATGCCCTACTCCAGTAAGAAGATTTAGGACGTTTTTGCATGAAAACACTTTTGAGTTCTTGTTTTTGAATTATCTTAATTATTTTCTTCGAAAGTGGTTGTTGTTTTTGATAATGAAAAATGAAAATATTATTACCATGTTTTTAAAACATAAAAATTAAATTAAATTATTATAAAAAAAAATTGAAAAATATATGAAAAAATATGTGTTGGATATAATGTTTAGAACAAAATCATAAGGCAAATACACGAACATTCTAGCATATAAAATAAATAATGTTTTAAAAAATCACAACTGCGGCTTTTTTCGTCCATAGACAAGACGATACAATCGTGGTACAGAATTTGGGCATTAATTTTTTAATTTATACATTCTGTATTTTATAAAAACAATTTTGAAATAAGTTTTGAATAAAATTTTCAAACAAACAGGAATCAGAGGGGAACATATTAAATTAATACGGTAGCACGATTTTGCAGGAAACTTCAGAATACTTATAGTTGTCAGAAGGTGAATGTCATTGAAATATGTATTTATACTTTTGGGTAAACTCCCTTTAAAATTGCAATTGAAAATAAAATCTATTTTTCTTTTGTTTTAATAACATACATTTATGCCCTTATTCTATTCGACGATTGTATCGTCTTGTCTATGGACGAAAAAAGCCGCAATTGTGATTCTTTAAAACAATTATTATTCATTGTCTATGCTAGAAGGTTTGTGTATTTGCTTTATGACTTTGTTCCAAATATTATTTCCAACATATATATTTCATATATTTTTCAAACTTTTATATAATACTTTAATTTAATTTTTATGTTTTGAAAACATGGCAGTAATATATTTATTTTTCATTTTCAAAGACAACAACCATTTTTGAACAAAATAATTTAGATTATTTAATTGAAACACAAGAACTCAAAGGTATTTTCAAACAAAAACGTCATAAATCTTCTTACTGAATTGAGGCAATAATATCTCTAAGGTTTTTTATTTCACATTTAGCCAAAAATATGTGCTTATTAATATTGAGCTGATCATTTTTTTTTTCAGAAACCTTCTGCTAACTATCTTCGTATTTTGGAGGAATATTAAAGACATCATGATTTAGATGAAGCATCTTATTGCAGATCAAGATTCTGTTTTAACTACGTATTTTTTTTTAAACAACTCTGTATCTAGGGCAAAGTGAGAGGAAAAAAAGGAGAGGGGTATCAACTTGAGAATGTTAACGAGTACTCCAAAAAGAATTTATACATTAGTAAATAATCTTAATATGTGTAAGTGCATACTATCATAATTTGTACGCTCACATATTTTCCACTACATTCTAAATAAAATACGTAACAACGTAAAATAACAATACACATGCGTATCAAATGCATTAACTCAGCCTACGGATATTTAATCAGACAAAAAAAATATATACGCTTGTTACTCGGGATATTTGTTCATCATTTGACATCATATATTTACTAGACATAGCACGATTTGTTTCGGTAATTTAAAAATCACACAGTAACCACACAGTAATAAATGCTCATTTTCATTCAAAAGCAATGGAAAGGATTCTTTTTTTCGTCATACATATTCAAAAAATATCTTTTTATGTATATTTAATAACTTTTAGGTTCTATACTAAAATATTCTGTTATTATGGGTTGTTTAATAATATTTAATGAAGGCCTGTTGTTTATTTAATTAAGTTTCCATTTAATTCTTAATTGTATTCATAAAATAAATACATAAAACAAAAACTAGTTTTGTTTATTTGTATATTGTTGGTAAATAAAAAAATTAGCTTTTTTTAAAAATACTGCCCGCAGACCAATAGAATTTCCATAATGATGCTGCAACAAAACACGCATAAATTTGATAATTGAAGGGAGTAAAATAACAATAAAAATAATGAAAAAATAAAACAACGTCAGCAACCACATAAAGACAAACACAATTTGGCCACAACAATTATCAAATTTGTTAAATGAATTAAAGTTTTTACTAAAACATTTGCATAAATTTAAAAAGACATACAATTGTATCTAAATGTATATAAGCACACACATACGCTGTTGTATGTATGTGTGTACATTCATGTACTCTTAAAATTGATAAATAATTTGAGTTATTTATTCATCCCAAATGTGTAACTATGGTTTGGCACATCAACATGTTTGTGAAAGGCAAATAACGTAGGGGAATTGATGAGAGACTAGAAAACAATTTGGAAAACCCATTCGTGTGTCAAATATTATATAGGGCTAGAACTTTACGTTGTAAGCCTTAAAGGCGGCGCAGTTAGCCGACAGTAATGGAATGTAGTTGCAATGTAGAAAAGAAGTTATAGAGATTAGGGTTTGCCTAAAACTGTGGAAATTAAAAAGAAAAATTAAAAGTTAGCATGTATATAAATAGATACATATCGCCACCTTAAATGCAAGCGGACGTAACTACACTTTTATATTTTTTACAGGACGAACAAAAAACGTTTTAAAATCAATAATAACAAATTATTCATGAAAATGTTTATCGAAATTTACTTGTAGTGTGGATACTTACATATTTTTTAACCATTTATTTGCTTTTTATATTTATTTAAGCTTTTATGTTAGTTACGTCTGTTTCACTTGTTCTTATTTTTTTCGAACATCTAGAATTTTCTACACCAACACGTTACTTATTTTTACAACAGCGAGGTTTGTTGTTCACATGTAGGAATTTTTTAGCAATTGGAATCCATTAAATCTTTCTTAAGTTAAGATCACTTATACAAATTATTTCAAGTGTTATATTTTTAGACAAAAGTACATACGAGTATTAATATGTTTAACTTATTACAATTTTGTACTTGAGAAGAAAAAAATCAGAAGAACAACAAAAACCATGCTGTATACAAACATACACAATAAAAATGTTTTAAAAGAAGGTGCTATGAAATAAGGCCAAAGGATATAAAGGCAAAAAAAAATTAAATAAGGTCCAAGAAAACATTTATCAACAAACACCCAATATAAATGTAATAAGGCCAAATTAAAAAAGCCCAATGAAACCCAACTCAAGATGAAATAATGGTCAACAAAATGAAATAAAGCCCAAACAATCTGAAGAAGAAATAAAGCAAAAAAAAAAATTCTTAAACTTTATTAGTCCTTATTTCATTTTCTTATTTGGGCGCTATCTCCTTGGGTTTTATTTCATAGGGTAATTTTTTTATGTATGTGAAGACAGACTTAGGGCCAATTTTACCAACACTATTTAAATATCAATTCATGTTTAGAAGTAGATTTTCATGAATTTTTGTATGGAAAAATGACTTTTAAATATCAATTCATCTTTAAAAATCATTTTTCCATACAAAAATTCATGAAAATCTAAGTTTAAATATGAATTGATATTTAAATATAGTTGGTGAAATTGGCCCTTAATCTCATATAATAATATGTCAAAGCTAACTTGAAGCTGAACTAAATTTGAGCAAAATATTATATGATACATGAGTAATTTCGTCTCTTTGCAGTAAGAAACACATGTATTCGTAGTTACGTCCATTTGAATTTCTTTGATAAAGTCGAAAGCTCGATTTCGAATTTTTGTGTAGTTACGTCCGTTTGCATTTAAGGTGACGATATGTATGTTGGAAAGATAAATGATGATTCAAAACTTATCACACGTATCGTGAAAAACAAGGCGAATTTTTCTTCACGTGAAATTTTCATTCCCCACAAAATGAAAAATGCTATTTGGAATATCCCGTGTAATTTTTTCCCGCATTAGTCCACGTGAATGTAAAAAAGGAAAAACTTTTGTAATTCTTAAAAATTAATTAAAAAATCGGACATATACAAGTATAAGTATAAGTTTAGTTAAAAAAACCAAACAAATTTTAGCTTCTAAATGAAATTTATTTAACTACAAAGTTGTACTCATGCAAGTGCTTCTGCTGATTTAGCTATTTTTTCATTAAGTATACGAGTACCACCGTGGTGCACCAAAATGAATTTTACTGAGATTCATTTTCCATGAAAATATGTGTTGTAGGGAATTATTGTTAACAATCGTAAACTTTACTTAGTAATCTTGGCCTACAAGTAAATATATATTTTTAACTTTTTATATATAATTCGAATTAAAATATCGAAATTATTTGATGTAATAATGCAGTTTGCTTGCAAAAATAAACTACGGGAAAAGAAAAAAAAATCACGTGAAAGATATTATTCATGATAAGAGGAATCAAACAAGGGAAAACGTTTCTCTGGTTTGTATCCAAGTCTGGTAGTTATATAATAAAAGGAAAATTTAGTAATGAGTATGTGTATAAGAGTCCTTAGAAATAAAAAAATTATATTTAATTATCCAAGTAATAGAATTTCAGAAACGTTAAAGCATTCAATGAAGAGTCTTTTAAGCGAAATCTTATCTTTGGGCAGAAGTTACCAGCGACTGAAAACGCTCTTTCTTTTTCACTTGAAGAGGGATTTATTGTGTTATTGCTTTTTGAAGCAATAATGATGTTTGTTTTTATAAAATACAAATTCGTGTCGAAGAACGTTAAAATTTTTGTCTTTTTGCTCTACATCTGCTAAAGCTTTTTTGATAACAGATTACAATTCTTCCTCTTTGCAATTTGTTATAATTTTCTTAAAATTTTACAATTTTCTTACCTTTCATTGTTACAGAATGCTTAGTAATGTATAAAAGTCTTGAATGTAAAGTACATTTGCTGTATTTTTAAACAATATAATAATGCTAAAGTAAAACTTTAAAACCGACGTTTTTTTGTAGGTCTCGGTTTCAGTTTTATGGGTTAAAAACAAGGGTTTCGGTTAAGTTAAAACCGAACTTCAATCGCTAGCTTACAAGTAACAGTGAATGGAATATGTTTGATTCGCAACGCAATCATGTCTTTGTAATTAACAACACCGAAAAATGCTTTGGATAATAATTTTTTTTCATTTCATTCTTTCATACAAAAAAAAAAAGAATTTAAAATTAAATGAAAAATAAAAAGTTGAGAAATACGTACCTTGCTAACTTAACCAGATTTATAATATCTATTAGTTTCTATTTGATTATAGATACTTATGAATACTGCTTGTATACTGCTCGTAAATGCAGAAAGACGTACATACTTACATTTAAAAATGTACAAAACATACAACACAACACATGTTGAATATATGCTCGTAAATTTCTTTTATTTCTAAAATGTACAATAAAAGTTGTTTTTAAGTCTTTGCATAAGAAATTAGCCAGAAGTTTTCAAACCAAAGATATAACAATTAAATATGCCAATAGTGTTTGTATTCTTAAACTTTATTGTAGTTAGTGGTTTCCAACCGGTGTTAAGCATTCTCAAACCAAAACTTTTCAATTTGTTTGCACTGCTAGTTTCTGAAGAAAATATAGGAAGATAGTTATTTTAGAAAGTCTAGAGAATATTGAATTTCAAACTGTTAAAGAAAACTATTGTGTTTAAAAATGTAAAGCTGTTTGTATAAACAAATATTTTATTTTTATTTTTGGTGTATTTAACGTAGGTTGTGTTTTCTATAAGTCTCTAAGGCTGAGTTTACATCTGGCATTTATTGTGTGAAAATCACAAGAGAAAAATAAGCATAGTAGTCTCAGGACGTGCTTACATCTGTATGTCATGTGCCACACATTCGTAAAAAAGCGTAACCACTAATTAATAATGAAAAATTGTTTAATTCAGACATGTATTTATTGACTTAAACTGTTTGCAATAATGTTGGATTCTTTAAAATTGTCTATTCATTATGTATTTTTATCTATGTAGTACATAGATAGAAAATAAATTAATTTTTTTGGAAGAAATTAAAAAATAAAATGAGATCCAGAATTTTATTTCATTGAATATTGGCCTTTATTTATTTCATTTCATATTTATATATTTTATGTTTTTGTAAACACTAGTAAACAGTAAAAATGAGCATTAACGCATTATTAAATGCTTTAGGTTTTTTTCATTCTGAAAAATAATGCTCAGCAATTTGAAAATAAATGTTTGAACTAAGACCACCCAAGGTATAAAAGCTATTTTTTAGTTACCGATGGTCATCACAATACTACGTTTCAAAGTAATAATTTTATAAAGGTTTTTCTGCTGGAAATTCCGACGGTAAACTTCCTGCCCGTTACAAACTTAACGTGTGGATAGCGCATGTAATAGGATTTATTGCCATGTAAATTTCGTTTATGAAGATTTGCGCTTTTTGCTGGCTGTCAAATATAATTTAGCTAAGTTTTGCACCACATTTGCTTTTGGGATCTTCTAGAATTCTAAATTTTCAACCTAGCTTGTAGACAATCTGTGTAATCATTCTGTAAGCAAAGTTTACTTGGGGAGCGTGTATAACAGAACAAATCTTAAAAATCAGCAATAATAAAAATGAAAATACGAAGCCATTTTATTCGTGATACCAATTAACATGTCTTATGATTTGAGAAAATTGCAAAAAACTCTATTATTATTGATTTTTCGACTGCATGTGGGATTTATCCTGCTTGACTTTTTTTCTTGTTGGTATAAAGTTTTATAGTTTTTAAAACTAAATGTAAGAATTATTTATTTTCTTGAAAAACAATATTTTTTCTCCACAAAATTTGTGTCGCTTCAAACAAAGTATGTACTGTTGTTTGGTTATATTATGTGTGTTTGCTTGTGTTTGGTATTTAACCCTCAAACAACTGACTGTTTACTTTTACCTATTTCGGCGGACTGGTTTACATTTGTAAACCCATATGTTATATAAGAATATGCGTGGAAAGATTCAATAATAGAAGGCAAAAGTTGTGTTTAAAAGGTCAGAGGAACACGTGTTTATTGTTCTTAAAGTGAAAACAAACAAAAAATATCAAAACGTGCGCGGAATGTTGTGGAGCCACCAATTTTTGAACTCCAATGAGGAGTTCTTCCAGTCGTTGGGCCAGTAACTTTATCTGACCCTGAGGCTGGGACTTAGAAGAACTTCTAGCAAGCGAGAGCGATGGTGGCAGTGATTGCAATGATGACATTGAGGATATTGATTGGGTTCCAAAAGGAGCAGCGTCGGACGAAGAATTGGAAGACGTACTTGAGCTTCATGAAAGCGACGATGACGATGATAATGGGGAGAATGTTGATGCAGATATGATTGATCCGGTTGCAGAGGAACCTGATTGGAATGCTACCATAAATCTTCTTGAGCCAGACATGACGTACACATCGAAGGATGGCACTACATGGGCTAAAAATTCGATTCCCATTACTCGAACACGATTGCACAATATTATTCGAGAAAATGGTCAGTATTCGATAATTCAATATCTTTGGTTTACAATTTTTTATTATCCATTCTAATTTGTTTTTCATTTTATTTTTGTATTCGGTAGGTGGCCCAACCAATAGAAATATGCAAACTCGTTGTGACAATGCGCCTTATTTTTAATGATGTCATGAAAAATATAATACTACGGCATACGAATAAAAAGGGTCATGCAATGGCAGAGACCTGGAGTGCTAAAAATTCAAATAAACCAGGTCGCAAGTGGATAGAAGTTCATGTTGTAGAGTTTGATGCCTTCTTGGCCTTGTTGATAACGGCTGGTGTCTATAAGTCACACGATGAAATACTAGAAGAGCTTTGGGCACCACAAGCAGCACCAATTTATCGCGCATCGATGAGCCGAGATTGCTTCAAAGCAATTTTGTGGACCATTCGATTCGACAAGCTACAGACAAAGGTGCTCCCATTTCGGAATTGTGGATGTTGCTCAATGCATCATTGAAAGCTAACTATAAGCCGCATGCTTGCATTACAATAGACGAGCAGTTGATTCCGTTTAGAGGTCGCTGTCCTTTCAAGCAGTACATTCCATCCGACCCAGCACAGCACAACACACGTAGAGCACAGAATAGCCACGTCAATCATTGGCCTCATGTTCGGAATGCGATGCTGGATATGCTGGACATTAGGAGCCTTCCATCGGATCAGCCACAGCCACAATTGCAAGCAAATAAAGGAACGTCAGGCATCAAAGAAAAGTGCGTCTTCTGCGCAATGGAGAAAAGGCAACGCGTCACCCGAAACTGTTGCTCTCTTTGCGGTAAAAAGATATGTGATACACACTGTGTCACGATTACAAAGTACCCAGAATGTCAATAATTATTTATATTTTTTTTCTATTTATGCATAATTTTTATCTCATTCTAATTTAAATTTGAATAAAATGTGAATCTTCTTGAAAAAAACACATGTGCTCTCAAAAAAAATTTAATTTTTGAGCAGATGTTTTTTTAATTTTTTTAATTTAATCAATCATCAATCATCAAATTTACTGGTTTACAAATGTAAACCAGTCAGTCCTCCAGCAGGTAGTTTTCAAAAACTTGTAAAAAGGTGAACAGAAAAATGTTCCACAATTTCTACATTCCTGTATTCGATTTAAAAGCGAATTTGTAGTTCTCTTATGAAGTTTCAAGAAATTCTGACAATTCTAAATAATAAAAAAACCGTTCGAAAGTCGAAAAGTTTACATTTGTAAACTGTCAGCTGTTTGAGGGTTAATACAATGTGCTACAAAGCAACACCTTTTATTTCAGTTGCGGGCTTATTTACTTGTATCTTTGTTATTTATTTCTTTTTTTTGGAAATGTTGTATTGAATATTTTATGGTTAGATAAAGCTTCACTTGTGTTACGCCTGAATAATTTACAATACAAAGTAAATTTTAAAAAATGTTTGTGGTTAGTACTAAAATGAGTTGTTTAACTTTTCGTCTGACTTATTACTATGGCCAGACCTTTTGAGTTTTTAAATAATGTTATAATATATTTAACACTTACTTAGAGACTTACAATTTCAGGTATCCCCCACAATTTAGTTGGTCATACACGTTTAGAATATAAAAGGAAACTTGTTCTAATATTTTACAGCACACATTAAATTCGTTACACATGTGGTCTGGTATTTTTTAAAATCTGCCTATATTTAAGAAATTTATTATTATCATAATTATATTTGAAATGAAATTTGAAATTAATTTGCTGGTGGTTCAGCTTTCTCTATATGCATTTCATTGTTGCTGTAACAAATCATTAGTAGACTTCAACCACACATTTTGAATAGTCAAAAACCTCCTATCTTATGCACGGACTTTCAAGAACTATTTGAGAATTCACAAATAATAATATTTCTGAAAATCACAAAAAAGAAAAATAAGCATAGTAGGCTTAGGAACTTATACAAAACCCAGCAAAGAATTTATATTCGATATGAATCTATTTAATTTTTTATGGACAAAGCTGAACCACCAGCAAATAAATTTAAAATTTTTGCCTATATTTTTAATTATTTTTGTCCAATTATAATTATTTATTGTTATTTATTTGAATATATAAAAAACAACTAAGAGAGCTATATTCGGCTGTGGCGAATCTTATATACCCTTTACCAAAGTGCGTTTATAGATATGTAGGTAAGCACATAGATATGTAGGTACATATTTATTTTGTGAAAACTATTATAATTTTTTGCTATAGTGCAATTTTAAGTAAGTGACCTCTCGGTATTTTTTGATTAAATACTTTTTTTTTTGATATTAGCAATAAGTTAAATATCGATGACTTACTTTCTCAATCTCGTATCTTATAAAATATGAGCTTTCAGGAGAGCAAAAAAGAAACGGTTCAACTCGTTATACTTCGGTATTAAGATAAAAGTTTATATGCAACAATTAATGAATTGGTGACATCTATGTTTGTTTATTGAGGCCCTATGTTCCTTAAAGGATCGACGGGAATCAATATATATATTATATATTAGTAGTAATAATATGCTAATCTTTTTTAGTTTATTTATGAAGTACATTTATTGAGATACGAGTTTGTTTGTTTGTTTGCAGAATTAGGAGTAATTTTAATTCTTGATACTTGATGAATAAATTACTCGTTTGTTGCAATCATAGCTATACAATCATATAACGCCGTTATATCAAAACTATCCAATGAAAATAATATTTAATATCCCACATGACCTGAGATTCGATTAAAACGAATGCTCTCTAAAGCGAAGAAATTTCGAAACAAAATTGTTGAATAATTGTTCGCAAATCTAAAAAAATCTAATGTTCGCTAAAGCTTCGAACTTCAAACTTCTCTCTTCTTTTTTTAATAACCCTATAAAATAGTTCTAGTATTGTAACTCCATACCAAGTAAACTAGCGCGTTTTATTCAATAATCTTTGATTTTACAAAATTGTTAAGTGTCTCAATTTAAACACCCCATTGCAAAAGATATGTATACATATATCGCGGTATTATGTAAACGTTTATTCCCAAAGAATGTTTTCGAAGTTGTTTAGCTCAAAGGAACGGTTTCAGGGAAACGGAACATTTCCTTTAACTTATTTTATAGTTATGACTATATGCAATATATTTTATTTCTAAAACTAAATTTACTAAATTTAAATTTACTGACTCGAGGACGAAGGGTTCCATACGTACACTATGTAATACTATATGAACGTTGTCTTATATAATATATAAATAGTTTTGGGATTTTTTTTTGTTTTTGAGATTTTTTTGTTTTAAGTGTATTTCTAATATGGGTTTTTTTAGTTTTGAAATTTTTTCCCGCTTTAGCGTTTTTTAATTTGGTGCTTTTTTAGGTTTGGTGCTTTTTTCTTGTTTTAGCGATTTTTTTAGGTTTTTTGAGTTTTTTTTTTTAATTTTGGCTATTTTTGTTAATTTTTTAATTTATTTTAGTGCGCGAACTATTTTTAATTTGGTGCTTTTTTCGTTTTGTCGATTTTTTTCGGGGTTTGGCGATTGTATAATTGTAGGGTATAAAATACACTTTACCAAAAAATGGTAAAAGGTTATATAGGTTTGTCATTCCGTGTGTTATCTCCACAATATTAATAATCGACACATAAAGTATATATATTCTGGATCTTTATGCATAAGGAAGACGAACAAGCGATGTCCGACTGTCCGTCTGTCTGTACGTGAAATCGGTTTTCCGAAGCTCCCAGAACAGCTAGAGACTTCGTTCTTGAACTAGTGTGTCAGAAATTTTCGAATAAGATTGGTATTGAAATCAGCAAAATCGAGCAGATGATTTCAGAGCTTCTGAAAACTAACAAAGGGTTGCCAGATAACTTTTTTTTTTTGAAAATGCTATAAAAAACTACTGAAGCTTCGGATGTGTGGCACGTAGCGCCTTCCTGTCCCACTAAAAAAAGAGACTCCAAAAAAGTCATGAAAATGTAGAGTTTGCGATCTGGAAGTAGTGAAAATTTCTATCCGATCTAATGATTTTTACATAGGGTCGTCATTGCAAGAAGTTCTCTTTTTCGATGCTTGGTCACTGAATTCGAAGCGATATTAAGAAAAATTCCCTTTTTTGTGTCCTATGATAATATTCTCATCTAGGAAAAATGGTAAATGGTTATCTATTTTAACAATCCGTTTCTTTTTATATGAATTTAAGCCCGAAACAGTGTTTTTATTGAAGCAAATAACTTTTAAATTTTAGACTAAAATTAGTTCATAAATTTCTTTAAAAAAATATATTTTTTTTAAATTCTGGTGAGTATTTTCTAACACTATGGAGGAGTTACAAGGTTTTTTGTGACTAAAATAAGCTTCTACATGAGTTTTTGCTCACTCTTGGCAAATATAAAATATCGATTTTTTGGAAGCAATGAAAATGTAGTTCCACTAGAATGACTTCCATTTTTTTCACTGGGTGTTGAAACCAAATGTTTCCAATATACTCCTCTTCAAGTTTTATGAACAAAAATTTGTTCAACATGGCCCGATAGCGATTGCCATTGACTGTAACGGCCACTCTTTGCTCATTTTCGAAATTATGCCTCTGGACCAAAATCAGCACCAAACAGTGACTCGTTTTGGGTGCATCGGCTTTTCAATGTATGCGTGCGGGTTTTCTATACCCCAAATGCACCAATTTCGCTTGTTTACATACCCGCCAAGATCAAAATGAGCTTGATTTTTTTTGGCAAAATCGGCATCTTCTGTAAGTCGATCGCAGGCCCACTTAGCGAAGCAAAGACGCATTGGATGGTCAGTTGGCTCGTTCACAAAATAAGCACTAGTTGAAAAAAAACGTTAGATGGCGGACCCTTTATATAATACTTTTTTTATTAAATTAACTTATTTTATACTTCAGTATGAATAAAATTAGAATTTCTAACAAAAAAAAATTTAACAAAAATTAAACAAATTAAAAAGACGTTTCCAGGATTGGAAAACTTTAACTTTTTTTCTTATAATTAACATATTTCATGTTTTAGGAAGAAGGATATTTTCTCAATAACCGCAAGAGCTACGGATCTGAAATTTGAACGGAGTACGTAGAACTTTAGTCGCTACAACAACAAATATATGAAAGCTAGAAATTAAAGTGTGTCCCAAAAGGAGTATCGAAATATGTTAAAATCCCATGTAATATATATACAATTGTATGTACATATGTATATTGACCCTTGAAATTTGTAAAATTTGTGTATTTTTATACAGACTACAACAATTAATACTAAAATTTAAAAAAAAATTAAAATTAAAGGGTATTATATCAGTTTATGTATTTTTGACTTTATATATTTGACAACTTGCTGTATCTTGGACATCATAAAAGGAAAAGTCTTACAAATTTCAAAAACGGTTAAACAAAAAAATCCCAATATTATAAAATTGCCAAACCGAAAAAAGTTGCGAAAAACCCGAAAAAAAAATCGCAAAAACGGAAAAAACACAAAATTAAAAAAATTCTAGCACTAAAACATATCGCAAAAATGAAAAAAATTGCTAAAATGAAAAAATCGCCAAAATGAAAAAAATCCACACAATAAAAAACCCATAAAACCTTCAAAATCGCTTAAACGAGAAAAAAAACACGAAAACTAAAAAAATCATCAAACTACTTTTGATTTTGCGTTGATTTCTCTTCCCGACTTTAGTGCTTTTCTGAGGGAACGACCGGAAAGTACTAACCGGACTAGTTGCCTTATACGGCAAAAAACTTTCAATCGCCTAATATACTAAAGTTAAGTATACAAGTAAAATCTGAAATAATTTTACTTTTTTATATAAGATTTTTGCTTCAAATAATTATTATAGAAGCCTAATGCAAAATTCGCTTTTCGGCTAACACCAAAACTGTACAAATTACCTTTAAAGATTTCACAATTTTGAATTACCTGCAAAAACTCTTAAGCTAATTGCTACTGCATTTATTTCCCAGCAGATTTAAAATATTTTACTTACTCCATTAGATATTTAAATAATAAATTTTCTCTTAATGCAAGTCATTAATGTTTACTTTTGGTCATGGCTAATTATATTGTATTTAATTTAATCTTATGACACTGGTAGCCCGAATTAAAAGAAATATGAAGAGTAAAATCTTTTTTTCTCTCTTTCTCTCTCTCTTGCCGTGGCAAAAGCAGTTATGATTACATCGTTTGCAATTAAAATTGTAAATATGCACGTAGTAAATGTGTTGTGTGTACTTAAATGAAACTATGTAGGTATATGTACACTTTATAGGACGCTCCTCCCTTTGTTGTTAGTGCCATGGTGCCACCATTAAAGTACTCGTTGTGTCAACTTTGTTTAACTCGCATAATTTTTTACTGGACAAAGTCATTAAATGAGACACAAATTAGATTTACTGTTCTCTGCAGTATAATAATGAAGCAGATTTTTGAAATGTTCGAGGAATGGCAGAAAAGTTTTTTCTTTTTATATACATTTATATACATTCATAAGTATGTATACATTAGTTACAAATATAAGTAAAAAGCTATCCGGTTCGAAGGACCAAAAAATTATTATGTGAAATATTTTCCCAAAGAAAGATATGTATCGTTTGGGGATAAATTAAGCTAATAATTTAATGGGAAACTTACTTTCGTTTCAGGGTTTGTACAAGAATAAATCTTTAAGTACTCGTATATAGAAAAAAATTTCAATAGGTTCAACCACAAATTTTGAACAGTCTCAAACATCTTATCTTCTGCACAGACTTGAATTTCAAATTGTTCGAAGGTGTAGAAAAATAAAATAGATTCAAAGCGAATATAAATTATTTGCTGTCAAACTATTCTTATTTATCTTTTATGATTTTAAAAAATATTATGATTTGTGAATTCTTAAATGACCTTCAAAATATGGCTTGTGACCATTCAAAATGTGTGGTTGAATGTCAACATGGGGTGCCTAAGACATAAACAACTATACAAAATACTAAAGACCCAATTTATAAAAATTGTTAAGGTTAATTGAGGATGGTAATTCAAGTACACTTATAATTTTACTTTGATATGTTAGTTTTTTAAGGACATTTGTATTGCTTAGGATACGAACTTTAAAATAAGTCAAAGAAGTTTATGGTTCAGTGTATAAAATTATTAAATTTGGTTCGTTTTGTAAAGACTCTGTAAGACAAATTTAAGTCTAATTATGTGTTTGTAGTATACAATGGTGATTTGAAAATACTTTTAGAATTTGTTATTTGTTTATTATCTTTACTAAAAAGTAATAATATTCTGATAGATCTTTTTCAAGATCTGATTTAAATATCATACATTTTAAAGTGGTGTCCCCAAATGAGTCCAGTCGGTATAAACATATATATGTAGTAAATTATTTAGTACAATATCATATTATTTGATTTGCACAGTTGTATGTTATAAGAATAGGTAAACGGTTGTGTAATTTTTCAAACAATTTTCGTGGTCTCAGATAAGCTATTGCTGCTATTTTTGTAGAAATAATGATCCTGATATGTGACTTTCTGGTGATTCCTCCAGACCATATTATTTTTACAGACGAAACTTTTCTTTGCGATCCCCCAGAAAGAGTTAAATAAATCACCTGCAAAAACCACGATGAGAGGGAGAGCAATGATGATAAGCCATTACAAATATAAAAAAATATCTTAGAGGACAAGCTTTGGAGTAATCGTAAGTAGTATTCTGGCATACATAATAAAATAAAGTAAATAACATTCAGAAGCCAAAAAAAAATTACCAATGAGTTAAAGAACTGATGGTCTGATTACTCCTTGTCGAAATGGTTGGTCACATTCTATTAGTTGTGACAAAATATACTTTGTAAAAAAATATACTTTCTTTAAAGAACCAAACATCCACTTCCACGTGAATGAATGTACTTGAGTCAAGATGAAGATTGCAACATAACTATTGATTCCATATAATAACTGTAGAATTAAGTATGGATCAACTTAAATTTCGCTGAAGTATTGCTTGATTTTACTTGAGGTATGCTGGATTAAAAAGACTAAATAGTTCTAGATTTGAGTGTGGATAATGTTGGTCATTTCCTTCGGAAGATAATAGCTCTACACTCAGAGAAATTCTGCAGCTTAAAAATAAGAACGCATCACATTAATTTAATAATTTTCAATATAATATAAAATGTATAAACAAATAAAATTATTAAGGGTTTTCATGAGAACTCTTAAAATTGCCATTTGTGCAATTGGACAAACTTGGGAGACTTGTTTCATGAAGCCCCTTTTAACCTTTTGTGCAAACAACGTATGTAAATTTGAAACAAACGTCAAAAAATTAATTAAATAAAAATAAAATAATAAAATTTAAAGCAGTTTTTAATTAAAAAACATATTTATAAAAATAAAAAAGTGTGTGTGTGTGTCTAAAAGTACTTAAAGAAGTCCAAAAAAGCAAGAAGTTGATGCTAACAAAATGCACAATTGCACAGCTTAAGTTTACGAGTCAAAACTATTGGGCAAACTTAACAGGTTTTTGTAAATAAATTTCTATAAAATTTTTGACATTTTATTTACGAGAGTGTAAAAATGCACAATTGCACAGTTTGCGAGACTTTTGAGCAGTCTTATGAAAACCCTTATTAAATTAATACTGTAAAGTAATATTTTTCCATATTGAAACAAGAAATTTCAACATGACTTGACTTTCGTTAATGTTTCTTATTAATTCAATATTTATTCAATATATTTTATTGATTCTAAGCTGTTTTTTTCGCTAGGTGTAGACTTGCTTCCAACTCGTCCATAAGTTCGTTTTTGACACAAACCTATAATCAACCCTATGCAATTAAAATTGGTTTGACCAGCGGTTTATGTAAACAATTAAATAATGAACGCTATCGACCCCAATGCAATCAACTCCGATGCTTTTATACCTCTTGAAATGCCACTGTGTTGAAAAATTTTGTTTTGAAAAATATCACACATGAGTCCATTGTCCCCAATTGAGAACGTCAACTTTCTTCCCAGAAATTCAAACATAAGTTTGATTTTTTCTGTGTAAAACTTTTAATAAAGATAATTAAATAAATGAATTGATTTGAAAAGTTTTTCTTCTAGTTTATATTTGGGTCCAAATGTGTTAATTAAGGGTTTATAAAAAAGATTTCCACAAAATCTTTTTCTGACTAAGCTTTTATGAGGCCGTTATATAACGGCTTATAAATAATAGAGAATGTTCTGAAACTTTTTAAAAATATATATTCAAGAAATCAGTAGACTCCAACGACGCATTTTTAACAGTCAGAAATCTTTTATCTTATGCACATACTTTGAAAAACTACTAAGCTTATTTTTCTTTTGTGGTTTTCAAAAATATTATATATAATATTATTTGTGAGTTTTAAAATAATTTTTTAAAGTCTGTGCATAAGATAAGAAAGAGATTTGTGACTGTTTTACAGCAGTATTGGAGAGCTTATGGATAATGCTGAACCAAAAAATTTCAAATTAAAATAAAAATTTTTTATTTAATCTTAGCAAACAATATTATGTATGAGAATCTTTAGGAATCGAGTTGAGGATGCTTCCGGAAAAATCTCAAAAGTCTATGATTAAAAATATTTACGACATTTTGCATAAGGAAAATCTGACATAAAGTTACAATAATTGCCTAAAATAAAGAAGGTCATATCGAGTTGACTTGTGAATTGTTTAATTCTTTTGACAATATATTAGTTCATATTACGAAATACTTTCATATAATTTTTTTTGTACGCATCACCAAAAATTTTAGGGGTAAACATATCCCAGTAAAAAATTTTCATGTTTTTTGAAGCAATATGGCAATAAAGGGCATCATACTTCGCTTTAAAATATGAGCTTGTTAAAAAGCAGTGAACGTATACGAAGCAAACTACAGGAAAAAAATTGATTTAATAGTGAGCAAAAATGTAGTGCTCCACACCGAGAACTCGCCATACAAAAATCAGCAGGTTTGTCAGCGCTACTTTTATTTTATAATAGTAAAAATTTGCTCTTTTGAAGCAAAATTTTTGCTGGGATATAAGCTTACAATGAAAGGTTCCGGAGATATGGAGGTGCAAAAAGTGTATATTTTAAGACATACTCACTGACTCACCGACTCACTGACTCACTGACCTACTAACTCACTGACCTACTAACTCACTGACCTACTAACTCACTCATCAATATTATGCAGCACTTGCGCTATAGCTAGAGATCTGAAATTTGGTACACAAGTAGATCTAGGTGAGCAATGAACTAAAAAAGTCTGAAAACTTGAACTATGGGTTACACCCATAAAAATTAAAATTTGCGCTAGTGAGCTGAAATTTAGTACACAAGTAGAACTAAATTAGTAATCACATAAAAAGATCTGAAAACCCTAAAATTTTAACCAAGGGTGCGGGGCTACGCCCATAAAGTTAAGAATTAAATAAACATTTCTCAGGCGTTTAAGTGAAGAGATTTTATTAAAATTTGGCACACATGTTGCAATAATACAAGGCTCTAAGTTTTTATTAAAAAAAGTGGACGTTAACACGCCCATAAAATTGAAGCCTTCTATTTCATGTGTTTCGGTCAGCACTTTTAAATCCACTATTTATGTATTGAGTATTTTCCAACGAAACTAAACAGGAAAGATAACTACTAGCCAAAAAAAAAATTTGGGGTTAAAATAAGTAGGCCCATAAGAAAAAAAAATTAAAATTTGCGCCAGTGAGCTGAAATTTGATAAACGAGCAGTTAAAGATTATATGACCGGAATTTTGGAAAGGAGCTTGGCCTTTTTTCACATATATGTTTTTGTGAGGATGTGCGTTTTACTGAAGTGTAAGCAATTTTTCAAACATACCTCGCATTCAAAGCCGATATTCCATTTTAAGCAGCATCTATTCTTTGAAGCGGATAAATGCAACACAAAAAAAGGTGAAACTTTTGCTTAATAATTCTATGTAAATGGCAAATTATAGTGTGGCCCTGTTTGGGAAAGAATAACTGCATTGTTGGCTGTGTTAACAATTTTAAATAAGAATAAAGAAAAAGCTTAACTCTTTTTACTTATTTTGCATTTTGTTTCATTATGCATATGAGTGAAGTCAACAACACAGTATATACATACATATATACATAAGTATATATGTATTTTGTATTTGTATTCCTCTTTGGTTTTATTGTGTTTTTTCCTCTTTTTATTTAGCCTCTGGCTGTCAGGCATCCGTTGACCAGTGTCTATGTAGGCTTTGTGGAATACATTTAGCAGTATTTTTTTAAAAGTTTTGATAGAGTAAAAAAAGTTATACAGCGGATTTTTTTGTTTGATGTAGGGGTTTAAAAATGCTTTTTTTGTTGCATGCAAAATGCAAGAAGAACACTTTTAACAATAAATTCACATTAGCTGAAAGTCACATATTTACACAGTTGGGTCTATTTTAACTTCGTTCAAGTTGGCACAGAATGAGTTTATGTGTGTATGTTCATATGCGTGCATGTTGTATGTGTATGGTTGGTTTCACACTACTTTATGTAAACATATGTACATACATACATACGTATATGTAGTTGTGTGTACATTCTTATGCATTTTGTATTATTTATATGGCTCATATACATATATTTAAATATACTTATGAGTGTGTGTGTTTGTATGCATATGTGTGAACTTTAGCTATAAATGTGTGCATATGCAGTATGTAAATCTGTTTGCAAATAAGTTTGTACAGTGCATGGTAAAATTGTTTCGCACAATTTGTTTTTGTAAAACATTTTTTTAACCTTGATTTAAAAAGGTATAACTTTCAGGGTTTCAGCACACTTTTATTTAAACCACAAACGGTTATTCGGGCATATGTAATTTTTGTATATCTAGATTTAAGAAACTGTAAAAAATTATTTCGTACTAAAATTTTCTAAAAACTTCAAAGTCTTCCTCAAATCGATTTCAGATATTCACTAAAAACCAGTGAATATAGATGAAATAAATTTCATCTATATTTAAGAGTAAATGGGATGACAAAAAATTTTCTAAAATATTCTTAGAGCAAAGTTTCAAGTATGATCTGCAAGGTCAACTGTTTCTTATGTTCTTTTTGCAATCTTGCATTATGCGGCATATCTTGTTATTTTATTAATTTACTTATGAGGGCCGTTAGTTAAAGGCAGCATTATATCGTACTGATAAATGATTTTGTATTATAACACCTTCATTTATTATTTTTATGTCCATTAAAATATTATTAAAAACGGAAGTTGTTATAATGAAAACCTTTTTAAAGGGTAAACCAAAACCTACCTTTAACTAACGGCAAGTTGTTATAATGGCCCTAAATAATATTAATAATAATTTCTTATATAAAATTAACAAGTTGCTACTGCTTTTGCTTAAATAATTATTGAGCACTTTTGTCCACAACTGTGTTTCATTTATCCGCAGTGTCCACTAGATTCCATGTGCTGGTTGCGGTAAACGCATTCACCGTTAACTTGCAAAATGATATGCAAATAGAAAAAAATTCATCATCGTATGTATGGATATATGCATATGTATTTACACATATGAGTACGTATGTACATATAAACATGAACAAAAATATATGTATATAAATACTAGAATACTACCATGCTTATGCTCTACTTGTCATTCATTTAAAACGAGTCATATTGTTTAAAACATAAAGCGGCAAACACGCAAACACACAGATATGCACATACTTACGCAAGCACACTCATGCATCTATAAGTTTATTTTATTTAGTAATATTTGTCCTTCTTTAAAAATTAAATTCCTATACTTGTATAAATTGCTACAATGTTAACACAAACAAACACGGTTCTTTTAAAATTTTTTTTGCTAAATCAACATAATGGTGCTACAAAAATCTATATACTAACATACACTATCTTGTTTTTCTTAAATGTACATACTTACATATGTATGTATTTAAATTATTTTCTTTATATTTTAATGCATATTATATATAACTAGATATACCAACGGTCGACAGAATCGCCCGTATTCTAGAATCTAAATGTAAATAATTTTGTTAAGATTCAAAAAAAATTTATCTATACGTCATATAAAATGCATTAAAACACAGCCACCCACATACTTACATACCTATGAATAATTAATCAATAAGTTAATTCTATTTATTGAACTCTCTTCCTTTAAGTATTAGAATCTGAACACAATGTAACGATTTTTTTATTGCGGTGCGGACTTCCATACGATTTTGAAGTAAAAATCCGCAGTGCGGGACGGAATAAAATTAAAATCAATTTTTTTTTTCATTGCGGACTTTCTTATTCTCTCAATTTTCTTTTGCTGACGTTGCCGTAGTTTTTGAATAATTGGGTGTGTTCACAACATTATTGTAAAAAAAACATGATTTTGAAGTTCAAAAATGTTTGTCATATATTATAAAAGTTTAAAAAACATATCAAATATATCTGCGAATGTATAAAATGTTAATAATTTTTTGTTTTTAGTTATAAAAATGTATGCACAAAAAATTAATAAAAATTTAAACAAACAATGACAAGTATTGCCGGCGTCGTCTTCAGTTGTATTATGTTTATTTTTCTCTCCCGCAACGACAAATTGCACCGCACCGCAAACATTGTGTTTAGACTCTTATGCCTTTGATACAATAACAAATAAGATAAAAAAAATGTTAGATCAAGAGAAATCCCTGAAGGAAATGTCGATGGTGAAAATGTACTGAGTCGCTTTTGACTTTGTCACCAGTACTACTCTACAATTATCCCCCATACAATACTTTGTGCTATTGACATTTAACATGTGCTTGTCATTGAAAATCTACTAGTAACACTAAAACAATTGACTAGGTAGTGACTACATAGTTCTTATGGGAACATGGAGACATACCAACCAGACATTTGCTATACCTTACGTACATAAAAATTTACATATGTTGACAAGTTGTTTCAAAATCCACTAGAAATACACCACATCTGTTTTCTCTCTCTCTCTCTTTTATACTGATGAATAGAAGAGAAATTGTAGACAATGTAACTAATAGTAGAAATTTAGTGTTGAAATAAAGACACTTGGCCCCAGTCTGACTGCAGGGATACTACAAACACACACAATCTCATGCTTTCTTTCTTGTTTACTTGTAAGCTAATAAATGCGTGTGAATTAAAGTTTTCAGTATTTTTAGAATTAAAAAAATAATTTTTTGACGTCATGCGTCTTTTTTTAATTTATTTTTTTAACTCCGGTGAGTTATTCTTAGTTCTATGCTAAAATTATAATTGATTTACAATTTACAAAATAAGTTTCTTAAATACTAAAGATAGCAATAGATTTCTTAAAATTAAATATGAGTATCTACATTTGGACATGATGAGTTTTGTTTTTTAAACAAAATCGATCATGTCTTTAATTTTATCTAAAAGGTATTTACAATCTATAATTATATGTATATGCTTGAAATTCTAACAAAGGAATATTTGTTTTTTTATTATATCTTAGGGATCGTTATTAAAAAAAACAAGGGATTGTTTATTTTTTATTACTTTAGGTACTAGTTTAGTGAAAGTGTTTTTATTACTATTATGAACAAAAGAAAAGATATTTTCTGTTATATTAATGTACATATACTTTCTTTGGTATGGTATCGTTTTTCTGTATTAGTATCGTACCTATCGTTCTTAACTTATGTAATATGTGTATGTAGTAGTAGCAACGTTAAACGCTAACAGTTCCCAAAATACTGAACCGATTTTAATAAAATATAGATTTTGCACATCTGTACTAAAAAGCCTTTAAAATCATATAAATCTTTTTAAAATTGGTGCAGTAGTATAAGCGTAAAAGGGATTACAAAAAACATGTTTGCCTATTAATTATATAGATAATTAAATAAAATTTTTCCAAAACAAGTACATTTATTTATTTATTATCGTTTACATTAAGAGCCGAATTAATTTTGTTCACAAGTAAAATTTATGTGGGTAATTTAAGCTTGAGACTGATTTCATTGCTAAATTGCCTAAAATTAAAAGTCTGAAATATGGCCTGCATTGATATAGGTTTTGGCATTTAGCTTAAAGTTTAATCTTAATAAAAAACAAGTACGATATCTTTTATAATTACAAATAACTACTATAATTAAAATACATATAGGCATTTCCACAGGAATGTAAAATTTTTGTGGCGTGCGAAACTAAGCTAATATACTTGTTTAAAAAAACTATACGTTTTTTACTTCTTTATATGTATATTTGTAAAGGCTGTCTAGTCAAGTTGTACAGAAATGCAAGATTAATTGCTTGCTGTCGCACGTGATAAAGAAGTGGAATTCCTCGGAGAAATGCCGATGTGTTAGTGCCCATAACTATGAAAGTGGTTAAAGTAATATTTTTTTGATTCGAGATATTTAGTAGATTATATTTTAACAAAACAAAAAAATTTTTTCGGTACTCTCAATGACAGCAACCAGCTAAACTAGAAAAATTCTACTGGATTGGATAATTTACCCTATTAAAGGTTTGGGGAATGAACCCTTGTGCTCCCTCATAGATTTTTTTATCGAGTACATTGTTCACTGGATATAATCGCCAGCAAAAAGCAGCTGCAGGCTATGTCTCACTGGCTATAAAAAAAGTTATAAATTTTTTAGGACTGGAGTACGAATATTGTGGACATTGCAAAGAGAAGAAAAACGAGGAAAATAAATTAAATTAAATGAATATGATGAAATATATCTATGGTGCACAAAAAAAAAAACAAAATATAATTTTCAGTAACCAAATTCATTGAACCAAAAAATTATTTCTATAGATGTGGTCTTAAAAATAAATTTTTCGATTAAGTTAACAATTTTGTAGTAATTTAAACTTAGTAGAGCTTGGCTGAAAGAATTTGTTATATAAATGTGTTGGTGCCTCTTTAATGTTGATATGCACAACACACTGTTGTGATCTTAATGATAATTTTTATCACATATATATATATATATATGTATGATCATGATATATATATACATGATCATGTCATATATGTACAAATGACAAACGACACATAAAATTGTAATGAACAATTTACGGGAACAATAAAAATGTGTACTGAAACTATATTTTGTTTCAAACAAAATTTAAAAATTTGGTTTGAAAATTTCTTGGGCGTAACGATGAGAAATAATGAAAAACTAATTGCCTAATAGTGCGCTTCCATTATATGTTTTAGAGCATAAAACTTGTTTTGCTCAAAACCAATGTTTTGCTACATGTTTTCCCATACATTTTTCATATTTTTTTTGTTTGCATTAAATAATTTGTACCAAAGAAAATTGTAACATAAATACTGTGCGAAGTAAGCTGTTGGCAAAGAACAATTTATAATGTGAATTTTAAATTAAATTTTTTTGTGTTGATTTGTTGCTGGGTTTTATAACCAAAAATTTTTTACGAATGCAAAGTCCGTGGGAACAAAACAAATCTACCATTGATTTGTTGTGATGCCACATTAATGTTGACCCTTAGAATAAGTTAGTATATAAGTTGGAGATTTTGTAAATAAAATTCAGAAATAATTGATCTAGCAAAGAAGTAAGATCTTTCTTTTCTCAATCAAAATTGGCACTTCTGGTGCTGAAGAAAAGCAGCTGCAGAGCTTAGTAATACTGAAAAATAAACATACAATATAAACACATTATAGTATTTTCTTTGCTCTTGATTTTATTGGAAAAACTTTTATATCTTTATGGCAACGAAAAATACATACATGATAATAGCAAACTATTTTCATATGGCACTCATCAAATTTTTCAAATTCTTGTTTTTAAGTATAATTTATAAATTTTCCATAACTTTTGTAGAACTTCTGCTCTCTAACTCTTTCATGCATACGATACATTAAAACGTGCTCGCTAATAACATAATTGCCTAATTTTTAAGTGCTTTGACATATTTTAGTTGAACACAGCTTTTTCATTATTTTTGCTACTGCATTTTGTATTCATTGCAAATAATAATGCTTCGATGTTTAAAGTATGCACATTGAGTGCATATTTGAAGCAAACCACACTATAGATAAAAATGAGGACATCCATTAATTTTTGCAAATAACCGCAGCATTCAAAATTGTTTATAAAACGGACGAACAAAAGTCTTTTCTAGAGTCCATAAAACACACTCAATAAAGTGTAAAATAAAAAAGAAGAGTATAGACACACATTATTATTCGAATAAATACGCATATGTTTATATAAAGCGGATACACTGAAGTGGATTTCATTTAATGCGAACGGACAAAATTTGAAAAATAAAAAAACCATAAAGATTGAAATAAACAAAAATCATACATGTGTATATCTGCTGTACTGAAAGGAATCAGAGATGCCATAGCCGGTCATTTGGTTTTGTTCAATTTAAATAGGAGTAAAACCATAGTTTTATGGTTATAGGAAGTGGTTAAACTAAAAGGACATGTCCTCCAATTCCATAATTTTTTAAGAGAATACGTTACATTTTAAGAAACCTTCTAGAGTTCTGGGTATTAACTTCATTATTTTTTTTTAAATCAAATATGATAAGCAAAATATGAAATTGATGATCACTTTTGCCTGTAGCATGAGTAAAAATTAATATCAGATATATTTAGACATTCGAACGTGTTTTGTTCCATACATTTCCATTTAGTACACTAATACTTACTTAACTTGTGCTTAGTAGAATATTTACTACATCATAGTGCTCATCACAATTCCAAACTCTTGGGGCATATATAATTATATTTCATGTTAACTGGCAGTAGCTACTCATGCTGTTGCAGAACTGAAGTTCGTTATGAGTATGTTTACAATGATAATGAGCACATGTTTGTATATCGAGTAACACCCGTCAAAATATCTTAAGCAATATATTTTTTTAACTTCGTTTTTTACCGATCGTGTAAATAAATCATTTTCGTTAAAAAAATTAAGCTAAAAAATTATTTCGCTTAAGCTTTTTTTGGCGGTTACAGCGCGGTATGTGAAATCTTCCTTTTGTATTGAATCTTTAAAAACATAAATTTATAGCTTACCCAGAACACTATTATCGTTAACAGCATATGTGTTGTGTTTTTGTGTGTCGTGTTCATCTTCTAATTTTGTTTGTTCAATTTACACTACAATTTACTTGAATAGGAATTTTTTTGATACCTGCAATATATCCTTTTAGAATGAGCTCACTTTTCGTTGTACCTTCATAGTGGACGGTCAATTAGCAGAATTCAACATACTTAAAATACAAACAAAAAATTATACAAAAAACTATTCGTAGTACATATTATTCGTAATAGGTACATACATACTGTTTTTAATAAATAAGCTATTTTTATTCACTACTTCAACAGCGATCAACCTCGCTTTGTCCAATGACAACTAGTGAGTCGTTAACATTACCGTTGCCTAGTACTTCTACATTTAATTCAGCGATATCATCCGCTTCAGGCTAGTGGTCATCAGTTAACCAAGTTATCAACAGTAGCCCAAAACTCAACGTCCAAGTCGGAATGGACAGATATATAACTGTAATAAAGCGCGGGCTAAGCCCAAATTCTACTAAAATTGCATGTGCCCCAAAGATATCTAGAAATAACAGCGCATCTTCTACAAATCGTCAAAACCGCTTTCAAATATTGCAAGATGACAACGACAAGCCCGATGTACGCACGAACAAAACCTCTAACCCGCCACCAATATATTTGAGAGAAAAAAATTCAAACACTCTATTCGAAAAATCGATCTCGGTCATTAATGAGAATAAATTTCATATTGTTCCAATAAAACGTGGAAATATCGATGAAACGAAAATTCAAATTTATGACGAAAAAGATTTTAGCAAAATGGTTTCTGAATTTGAGAGCTTAAGAGCGCTAAAGACCTGCAGATAGTAATGAAGGGCATAGATTTTTATGTTGTTCCCGAGGAAATAAAAGATGCACTCGTCCTCCAGGGATTTATGGTAAAAAATTTATGCAATATAATTAATAAGGGGAAGGTCCCCCTACCTCTAATTCGCATTGAGCTTGAGCCTAATGATATAAAATTAAAAAAAATGAGACACACCCAATTTATAATGTAAAATACCTCTTATACCGAAAAATCACAGTTGAAGAGCCACATAAGCGTTCAGGTCCTGTACAATGCCATAATTGCCAAGAATATGGCCACACAAAAACATACTGCAATTTACCCTCTGTTGTTTGCGTTGTGTGTGGCGAATTACACGGCACTTCCAGTTGTAATATGCCAAAAGATATAAGTGATAAAAAATGCAGTAATTGTGGAGGTAATCACACCGCTAACTACAGAGCTTGTTCTGTATATTCTTTCGTTAAACAGGCTATAGGTCAAAAACCTAAATTAGCTCCATCGCAACCATTAAACGCGTACTCCGCGACTTTTTCTCAAGTGATCCAACCATTCACTTCACGTGTATCGTATACCGATTTTGCCAAGGCTAGTTCTATTCCCACACAAAATGTTTCACCGCCAACGAAATGTTTCAACGAATGCAAACTCAAGCTTTGACTTTAGTCGCCTTGAAGCTACTATTGAGAATCTGGTGCTGATTATAAATAATTTTACAACAAATATGACTAGCATGATGCAAAAAATGCTACAAATGCAGAATACACTGCTTCAAGCATTAGTTAACAAGCCATGAACATGTTAAAGATATGTTTCTGGAACGCAAACGGCATTCGCCAACATAAAAATGAACTTGAGCACTTCCTTACGGAAAAAAATATTGATATAATGTAAGTCTGTGAGACTCATTTGACTTCGAGAAGTTTTTTTAAAATTTGTAGCTACACCTTATGTGATACAAAGGACCCGAGAGGAAGAGCATGCAGTGGATCTGCAATTCTAATTAAGTGAAGACTCAAGCACTATATCCTTGACAACATTAGTGAAGAATATCTGCAAGCTACGAATATTTTTGTAGAAAATTTTTGTACAAATTTCGTGATATCATCAATTTACTCCTCAGATTTTCAATCACTGAGAATCAGTATGAGGATTTCTACATATCTCTTGGACCTTGTTTTGTAGCAGCTGGCGACTATAATGCAAAACATACGTTCTGGGGTTCACGTTTTATTACACCCAGGGGTCGAGCATTATTCAACACAATTTCAAAAATGGGCTTGGATGTCATTTCGAGTGGGGAGCCCACTTATTGGCCTACTGACATACAAAAACTTCCTGATGTTATAGATTTTGGCGTCAAAAAAAATCTCTAGGGGTTTAACTCAATTTGAAGCTTCTCTAGATCTCTCGTCCGATCACTCTCCCACTATCGTTTCAATTTGTAGCCGATTAAGAAGGGACTTACCTGACTCATATGTGAAGATGATCAATCGTGTTAATTGGCTGTGATTCAAGAAATATCTTAGTAGTCATTGCACGGAAAATATTAAGGTAAGAACACAAGATGATATTGAATCTAACATTGGCAATCTTAACGAACATATTAAACAGTATGCTGAACATGCCCATCCGCAGACAGAGTTTAACAGAATTTATTCTACAGATATTGAACGTCTCGTAGGTAAAAAAAGAAGACCTAGAAGAGAATGGCAACAGCACAGATCACTCCAAAATAAAATTTGATTTAAAGAGTGCACTAAACGACTTCAACAGCTGCTTACATATGAAAAAACTGCGTCTCTTAAACATTATCTGGAAAATCTCGATGTCGCACCAGCATCTAATTACTCTTTGTGGCACGCTGCTAGAAAGCTTAAAACTCCCGTTGGGTATAAACTACCTCTGCTCACATCCACCCGAGGTTGGGCAAGAAGCGATAAGGAAAAATGTAAAATACATGTACCGGTGTTGCTGATTTGCCAAGGGTAGTTTTTCTACCTCCTCGACCCATAAAATTTAAGACGCGTGATGTTCAAAAACAAATTGCTGAACTCATCCCGAAGAAAGCTCCAGGTATCGATGGAATTAGTAACAAGATGCTGATGAACTTGCCGCATATTGCAATAAGAATCCTGCTGTTTATTTTCAATGCCATATTACGACTGGAGTGTTATCCACAACACTGAAAGCTTGCCAAGGTCAAAATGAATCCAAAGCAGGGCCTAATTTTGAAATTGAAAACATATCTACCAAATAATATTCTAAAACTTTTAGAAAGTTATATTTTAAGCCGGAAGTTCTCTGTTAGGGAAGGAGAATTTACGAGTACACCCGAAACTATTTTATCCGGTGTACCACAAGGAAGCATACTGGGGTCAGTTTTATATTTGATTTATACTTGTGATATGCCTGTGAGCAGTAATATATACACTTCTACAGTTGCAAATGATACAGCCCGCCTTAGTATGCACGAAAATCCTCATGACGTATCAAGATATCTTCAGGAACATATAACGCAGCTTGAGCTATGATTAAATGAATAAAAGTAAACGAACATAAGTGCGTACAGATAACATTTACCTTACAAAAGATACTTGTCCGCCCTTTAGAATCAATAGTCAAATTATTCCCCAACATTCGCATGTGAAATATCTTGGTATACAAACCGACGATCAAGGTTTACATGGAAACTTAAGTTATCTCAAATACACCGGTTGATTGACATAAATTCAACACTCAGCCTGGACTGCAAACTTTTAATATACAGGTCGCTTTTGACGCCAATATGGTGTTATGGGGCACTGCTTCAGTTCCAATGTAGAGAGAATCGAACGAAGACAAAACAAAAAATAATCTGCTCCTTGGTACATCAAAAATTCAAATTTACATCGTGATTTAAATATACCACAAGTGACTGCAGGAATTGCAAGATACGCAGGAAAATACTTAACAAAATTCGAGTCACATCCTAATCCTCTTGCTCGTAACATATTGAATTTTACTGGACATATTAGCCTAAAAAAGAGAGACACAAGGGCTCTGTTGTTCAATACTCTAGATGGGACTGCATGAAATTAAATTTATTTTTCCTTTTTGATTATCATTACTCATGTATTATTTATAACTATCGCTAAGTTTATGTCCGACACTGGTCGGGACTAATAATTATATTTTAGCTTTAAGTTTTGATTACTTATTGTTAGTTCATATTTGAAGATACAATAAATAAATACATGTATAAAAAAAAGAAAGAGCTCGTGGAAACGTTAATACCTGTGTAAGTGTTCCATTGACTATCCTGGCGGAAAGGTAACGTCGTAATCAAATTGGCTGCCATTTTTTTGCATATTTTTACTGCTTATTTAACAAATTCTCATCACCGAACAAAATGGAAATAGTTTTGCATTTTCTAAAGAAGCCGTTTGATTATAGGTAGATTTCGTACATTTAAATTTTAATTTTAAACTAAACATCTTTAAAGAAGGCCCTTAAGTGGACAGCCTCGGTTTACTGAAAAATTCAAACCGATGCCAAGCTGATGTTTGGTATGGTAAACATTATTTTTGGCAAGTCGATTTTTCTATCACAGAGCTAAAAAAAGTCTGTTACATCTATGAGGTCTCACTTGCAGTTTAGAAAATATTCGAAAAAAACTTTAATTTTGTCTTTTTTTACCTACTTTGGTTCACTTTTCTGCTAATGGAGAAATAAAATTTTGTTCCATTTAGAAAAATTAAAAAAAAAATATAACATTCAAAAAATTGGTATCAAAAGTTTTACGCAATTTAAATTAATTTTTTGAAAAGTAGATTTTTACCGTTTTTTTGCATAAAAAAGTGAGTTAATTATTTCACTATTATTATGCAAAAATACCAAAACCATAATTTTAATTATTCAAAATGTAATACTATAAGAAGTATTACGAAGAAATTTTTCGTAATTGAAGGAGCCAGATAGTTTCAAAATTGACCTATTTTTATTATAAATATCAAGTGTAAGGACATATTCTTAAAATTTTAAAGCTGGAACCAAAAAATTTGTCATGACACCTTAAGACATGATATGTTTTTAAATATTTCCAAATATATTATCTGCGCTCATTTTTGAGATCTTATGATTTTTTTGGAATTTGCTGGAACTCAACAGCAAATTGTACTTGTTTCTTACTTCTACCTGACACCTCCTTAAATGTTGTTTAAAATTTTAAAAGAATATAAACACCAGAATTATTTCCATTGTTTTTACAAAATACCCAATTTCAGCGAGATTGTCGTCATCGTGTTCTTTGTGGTCGTACAATTAAGCGTTTGACAGAGCACCTCGCGCAAACTGGGTGTATTATACAATAAGTGTACACCATTGCTGTTGGCGATGATTCCCGAGAGAATTTGTAAACACACAGAGCTGAAGATGCATACAACTACGTACCAGCAGACGTTCGTTATAACAAGTTTTGGTGAAACATTTTAAAATTTTCCCCTCAAAAGTGCAAACTGTTCACAATTGTTGCCTGCTGATCACCAGCAAGGTTAATTTACTGACATACTCTGTTAAATTAAGTATAAGATGAGCGACGAAGTTGGGTTACCAACACAAGAATTGCATTTGTTTCTGAGATACAAAAAATCAATATGAAATGCATCCTTCAAAATTATTGTTAAACAAAAGTTGATGACACTCAAAAGAAAAAAGTTTTCTTTTTTATTCTCAAAGATATTACACTCAAAAAAAAAAATTAACTAAAACTTTGCAAAATTTTCTAAATTTGAATAAAAAAAAGTTGTCGTATGGCGCCAAAGCTGTTTTTACTTGAAACCAGTAAACTATTTACTAAAATTCTAGTTCATTAATGAAATAGTTTATAGTATTATATTTTCATATTTAAGTAAAATTTTATAAAATTAAGTAAAAATTTCCAATAAAATTCGGAGATTTGCAAAAAAATTGTTTCGTCTTTGATCTCAAATTTAGTAAGTTTTAAATTTTTTTGTCTTTAATTCTGGTACTTATTTTTATTTTTAATTAAATTCTATACCAAATGATATGTTATTTATTATATCTTCATATTATATTCCTAATTATAATTCACCATACATACATATAAATTCCTTGAGAGGAGACAAGTATTGAACCAGCAACCTTCTGATTGATAGGAAAGCACTCTAACCAATTGCCTAACAAGGCAGCCTGAATAAGCATTGAAATAATTGAATTTTAAAATTTAATTTTATTTACAGAAAAATAAAATTCAAGTTCAAATATTCCTCGAAACCATGAAAATCTTACTTACATTTTTTGCTTAATGCAAACAAAATATATATTCTATTATTTAAAGAAAAAATACTTAAAACTGGTAACAATTTTTCTAAAATTTAGAATAACTTTTTATATCTTTCAAGTAAGTCAAATTTCATGAACTAATCAAGAGTAATTCATTTCCTAAAGTTTATTTTTTGATTTATGACGAAATTTACTAGTCCTTAATATAAAATTTCCTTCAGTTCATAACCATTTTCCTACTCTTAGTAAATATTTCCTTCAAGCCAGTAAACATATCCTGAAATGTGAGAAATTTATTATGTATTTTTTTGAACTATTTTTGAGGATATGAACTTTTCATTTTTTTACTCATATTGAGTATTTTTTACTAGATTTTTGTAAAAATTTACTTAAACTTAGAAAAACATAACTTAAACTTAGAAATTTTTTTTACTTGAATTTAGGAAAAAATATTTCTTAATAATATTACATGTCTTTTTTTGAGTGTGCATAAAACAGAATAGTAGCAATATTGTTTAAATATATAGTTTAATATACCAAAACATGGAGCGGTTTCAAAATATATTAATTTCGAAATAAAATGATGCAAGATGAGGATATAACAAAAAATCTTAATCTTAATATTCTGTGAGTTTTTGTTTAGATTACTGGGTAATTTCATTGGGTGTGACCATACTACTAATATCTTTTGCCTGAATTAGTTCTATCATATATTTAATTTTAAAACAGTGTGAGGTTCCCAAGGACATTAATTTAAAAAAATGCAAAAATAGCCACGCACTAAAAATAGCATACATAATTTCTGCTCATAATGTTTAGCAGAAAATTATGATTGTTGTGACCTTTCAAATCTCAGATGTTGAAAATTTAGTACTTTTAGGGTATATTCTGTAAAATCTTCCGTAAAACTCGCACAAAAAATTTGCTGTATTAAATTGTTTAAAGTCGTTTAGATTGCATGATATATTTACTGCCTAAAAAAATATATTTTTAAATAAAAAAGAAGAAGTTACTGGTGGGAGCTCGTTATGTGAAAACTCAGAAAGTTTAAAGTAATAAAACTATTCCTAGACTTCATTCATATTATCAATATAAAGGTAAACTAATAACAACCCAGTAAAAAAAGAGACTCCAAAACAGTCATGAAAATGTAGAGTTTACGATGCGGAAGTAGTGCAAATTTCGATCCGATCTAATGATTTTTACATAGGGTTGTCATTGCAAGAACTTCTCTTTTTCGATGCCTGGTCACTGAATTGGAAGCGATATTAAGAAAAATTCCCTTTTTTGTGTTCTATGATAATATTTTCATCTGGGAAAAATGGTAAATAGTTGCCTTTTTTAACAATTTTTTTCTTTTTATACGAATTTAAACCCGAAACAACAGTGTTTTCATGTAAATTTAAGCAAATAACTTTTAAATTTTAGACTAAAAATAGTTCATAAATTTCTTTAAAAGAATAAATTTTTTTTAAAATCTGGTGAGTATTTTCTGACACTATGGAGGAGTTACAAGGTTTTGTGTGACTAAAATAAGCTTCCAAGTGGTTTTTTGCTCACTCTCGGCAAATTAAAAATATAGATTTTTTGGAAGCAATGAAAATGTACTTCCGCTAGAATGACTTCCATTTTTTTTCACTGGGAAGTTAACTTACTGCCTGTCCATGCAATCAAAGATAGCAGTATGCTTGAAGCAAGCAAGTATTTTTTTTAAATTAGAGAATGTATCTGTTTTTTTAAAGTTATGATTTTTTGTTTAATGTTGGTTATTGATTTGACGTCTTCCAACCTTTTCGTTAACATTGAACTAATCTGCTCTAAGTTTTCTGTAATAATTTTTTTTCTACTAGATAGTTAAAAAGGTCCAGCTCACGGTGAGGAAAAAGCAAAATATCTTGGAAATAAATCAGCCATTTTTAAACGTATAGTCGAAGTAAAACTTCGCATGAATATTGCAGAGGACCAATTCAGCTTACTTTTGATATTCCAGCGGTTCTAATTGCTCAGGAGATACAAGGTGTCAAATTAAGGTACACATGCCAAGTAATTTTTCCTACCGGTCACCATTTTTTTGATTCTCATCCGATTTAAAAATTATAGCTCTTGATGAGATTAATTCTAAATATTGAATTTCGGGATGTTTGTTGTCGCAAAAAAAATAAAAATGAATTCATCTAAAAAAAAGTAAAGCTATAGGCTTGTGGCAAAAGTTAAAAAAAATGTACTTAAAACTAACAACCCAAAAAAAATTTTATAAGTAAAACAAATATATAAAAATTATTTTACATGTGTATAATTTGTAAGGAGCAAATGACAATGGCAAGACTGTTGTAAATTTAGTGATCAAAAAATCGAACTTTTATTACAAAAAAATCTTACACCAAATTGTAATGTGATCAATCAAAACAATTCGCATATTCCAGTTGCACTGAAAACTGAGTACATGAAGCAGAAACTTGCATCAATTGACACCACACACAGTGAACAAAACACATAAAGATGTAGCGGTCTTCAAATACAGCTGGTAGTTCCTGCTAGTGTTTGTCAGAATATTTACAATTAACTTTGGTGGTATTTGTTCCTTTAAAATTATCAGATGTAAATTGGCTTACAGAGCGATATGAACTTTACGTAATCAAACTAAAAATATAGAAATTAGTTAGTGTCGAACAACAACAAAAAATTGAGATGAAAAACAGTAATCATTCTCATATGAACATTGAAGTCAGTAGTTTGCTGTGGTGAATGTGTTTAATGCTTGATACGTATGTACTCAAGTCCTGCACAAGACCATTTATAAGACCTTTTAAGACATAAGAGATTTTTCAAATGCTTTACTGCAGCGAAATATTCTAAAAAAACGCTAAACAACACTGTTGGCAAGACATTTGTTTCAGTTGTTTGTCTTGCGAACAGTATTGTTTAGCGTTTGAAAAATCTCTTATGTCTTGATAGGTCTTGTAAATTGTCTTGCGCAGGACACTAATATATATATGCGACAACTCTCATGAACTAGTGCAATAGCTAAATAATTATTTCTTTATCTTAAAGATGCAAGGTGTCACTCCATATCTACAATTTTGTGAGTCCAGAAAAAAACTTAATTCTACATTTTTGAGAAACAGACTTACCGTGCAATGAATTTCCATGCATACATATAAATATATACTTTATATTTATTCGCCATGGGTGCATCCATGTCATCTTTTATGGGGATTAGAATTCATTTATTCGTTTAAATTGCGTTTTCATGTTTCGTTTATTTTTTATGCAGTTTTATGCTATTGTGTGTGTGTGTGAGTGCGCGTGTGTTTAACTGCTTTTGCACACATTCATATTTGATATGTGTTTTTGTGTTTCTTCAACTAGATGATGAAGTGTTTGTAGGTGGTTAAAATGTCACACACACAATTATACGGGGAAAAACAAAATTTTGTCACTGCCACTCCTATAATGTTTTTTGTTTGTTTTTTAATTTTATTTTGTATGAAACTTAGCTGAGGTCATATTAATGAATTTTCAGGTGATGCCAACAGATAAATATATTGCCAAACATTTTTCATCACATATGTGCTTGGGTGTGTGTGTGTGATCAGGAGGTAAGTCTGAGTATTAGTGTTTTATACTTTTAATGCGACAACTGCAGTTCAACTTGCATTTAAAAACAATAGCACTGTGTGATGCCACAACAAGGAATTAATGTTTAAATACATAAAAGCATTGGTAAATTTTGGTGCTAGCATGTACAAAGATACATACATATGTATACAAACATATATATGTATATGTACGTACGTGCGAATTTATAAAAGCACATGGTGAATGCAAAATTTTATATCTGGTAGTGACACTACCATGTGTTGAAATTATCTTCTAAAGGTACGCTGCAACTATTCTCAACTTGTACTACCTATAAATTCATTTATATTTGCTCAGTTTTGTATTACCTCCTTTTTTATGGCAGTTATATCCAAAAATTATAAGTTTTTTTGCATGATTATTTATGATGTGGCCGCATTTTTCCTTTTTTGTTTTGCAGAAATGGAATTCGTTAATCACTTACCACAACGCGAGTTAGACTTTTTGTATATTGTTTGAGGTTTTTGCGAGAAATTTCGAAGATTTTTCGTAACAAAACTAACACAAAATTCAATTATGCTGTTGGGCCATAAGCATTGAATTTAATTGCAATAAAAGGAATCTCTATAGAAGGCGAATTTGGGATAATTAGAAAATTGATTAAAAATGCGGCTGTAGTGCATACTACGAGTATTTTGAACAATTTCAAAAATAATGTATGCAGGTAGAACTATGTATTAAGTAGAGAGAGAGAGAGAATGTTTTTAAGTTTGTTTAAGTTTGTAGGAATATAAAAAGGGTATATATATGTAAACATATGTATGTATAGAGCAGATCAGGCCATAAAAAGGTTAAAATAATATATTGAGTTGATAACTTGATTAAGTTCGATGGGTTCATGGTTCCTTAATGATACAAAAGCATAATTTTAATCCGTATTATTGCTCCTTTTTTTAACCTATCCTAGTGATAGTTGAATATAAGAGGTTAAGCACGTCTATAATGTGACTCAAGAAAACATTAGTAATGAGCCTGACATGTACAAACATATTATAGTTCGTAGTAATTTAAGATATCTGTATAATTTTCTAGCAAAAATACTATTTATAACGAGAATACAACAAACAAGTAAGAGTACTATATTCGGCTGTGCCGAATCTTATATACCTTTTACCAAAGTGCTGTTTATGTAGTATAGAAATACTTACAGGAGCACGTAGATATGTAGGTACATATTGCAATTTTTAGCAAGTGACCTCTTGGTATTTTTGGATTGAATTTTTTTTTTTTGATATAAGCAATAAGTTGAATATCGATGCCTTACTTTTTAAACTTCGTATCTTAAAAAATACAAGTTTTCAGGAGAGAAAAAAGAAACGGTTTATCTCTCTATACTTCGGTGTGTGGATAAAAATTCATATGCAATTATTAATACACTAGTCTTTTCTAGTTAAATTATGAAACGCATTTATTAAGATACGAGTTGGCTGCATTAAGATTAATTTTAATTCTTGATACTTCGTTTGTTGCATAGCTGTATAAACAAATAACGCCGTTATATCAGAACTATCCAATGAAAATAATATTTAGTATTTGACTTGACCATTTACTAAAAATAAATTCAGCAAAGTGCGACTTTGACTTGCGCCCGAAGCGTGCCCTATGGACACTAAATATATAATACTATATCAGCTTTAGCCTATATAAAATATAGTTTTGGCTTTTTGTTTTTGGGGTTTTAAGCGTTTTTAATAGGGCTTTTTTAGCTTGGGGGTTTTTGGCGCTTTTATTTATTGATTTTTTTAGATTTTTTTCATTTTGGCAATTTATTTTAGTGTCACATTTTTTTAAAATGTGGTGTTTTTTCGCTTTGGTGATTCTTTTCGGGTTTTAGCGTTGATTTCCTGTCTTCCCAACAGGAACTTCTTGGCGGCTCTCTAGTCAAACGGATATACATATGAAATTATTTTCCTGGAATCGATACCTAATTACTGTGCGCACAATATATTTTGGACTTTCCTGTTTATCCATAGGATCTCCTAATAGTAATATGCCAGTAGCTAATGTATAATATTTGATGACATAGCAACGATTTTTTCATTTTAACCCAATTATAAGATCACTAATTTTAATGTCTTAAATACTTAAATAACATCTGCCTTTTTATGACACAAAAATAAGATGCCTTTACAAGTACACACATATTAAAAAATAATTTCTAAATAGTTTGGCATCTTGAAAACTTCAAAATAAGTATATACTGCCATTTCCCCTATTACCCATTCAGCACATAAAAAATACATTAACGGTAATAAAAACTTTGCTCTGTTGCAAGCAAAGAAAAAAATAATATAAAAAAATAAAATACAATACAAATAAAAACTTGAAATCTAATTTCATAACAAATGTCATTTAATTTAAGCAAATATCACGAAAAGAATAAAAGCCATTCATAGCAACTGCTGCATGCAGCAGACTCAGTTGAATTCTTTGGTAAAAAAGGAAAACTGTAGAAAACAAGAAAGCAAACGTTTCAAAGGCATAACTGGAAGGCTTTTCACATGAAAATTTCTCGAAAACAAAACAATTGCAATAAGAAAAAGAGAAATATACTTACACACACAATAACGAAATAAACGTAATAAAGTACAATAATTTCTTTGTGTATGAAAATGATATAAAAACAAAATAGAAATGCAAGCACTACAGTGTACATATGACACGTGTATTAATATTAAATTACAAAACTGTCCATTCCAATAGCAGCTTGGTAAAACAGAAGAACTTTAAATATAATGTGTGTTATTTATACACTATAAATATTGTAGATGCTATATTTTCAGCACAACTGTTCATTTATACTTAACAGCAATAACAACCAAGAGCTGTGTTCTTCGAAGCTGAGTCCAAAAAAGCTAAAAAAATTACAAAAAAGAAAATATTAAACAACTATTGTGCACTAGTACAATTTATATTGCAATACAATTGTCATTAGAAGCAAGAAAAAAATTAGTATGAACGAAAATAGATAGAAAAACTCCCAGAGATAGACAATTTCGGGTAAGATAACAAAAAAAAACATAGGTTTAATAACCAGTAAGCTATAGATAACTAGATAGATACCCATGCTGAAATATACAATCGGTCCAATGTCGGTCAAGCGTTTTCTAAGAAAAGATAACTTCGATCTACAGTTTGCCAATTGTTATTCATGTCGATGGGCAAGTATTACGAAAACTAAAAAAATCAGTGCTTTGCCAATATTCATTATTAGCGGGAATAAAAGTTAAAAGCGTGGTCCACGAGAAATATTTCTAATTAACGAAAATCGAACAAAATAATACACTAACTCAACAACAACACAAATATTACCGATCACAATTTTAGAGAAAATAAAAATTTTACATGAACTCTATCCCGATAAAGCTGGTAATTATTTTGCTTATAAATCATTTTCCCAGTCCTTCAGTAATGATATATATACACATGCCTTGTCTCACAATTAATAAATGATTAGTACAAGAGTTAATTTTAACCTTTATTTGCTTGAAATCGAAAACTTACGTCGGTGGTCGGAAGACTAAATTTGTAGTAACATTATTTTTGCACTACTACTTTATCCTTATAAACAAGAAAAAATGGTTATATTTATTTTATTTTTTTATTTTATTTATTTATTTTATAAGTCGCTAAAGCAGAAAAACATTGCCAATAGACATCGCAATGTTTTACATTTTGTAGAATATGCTGACAGCATTTTGTTTATTGCATCGATGCCTTTTTTGCTGGCGCTATATATTCAAGTATATACTGCGGCTAAATTTTTTTTCTCCGCCAGAATATCATTATTCAAAGTTTTACTTTGGCACATAAGTTGATAGTGCAAACTTTGAGTCCAAAAAACCAAAAACTGATTGAATATTCTGCATGTTTATGGTCAGCTTTCATTTTGTTGGGTACAAAGGTTTTATATTGGAGAACTTTTTTTACAACATTGTCTCCAACATTTGCAGATCGATTTGTATTCGTAGATTTCGCTCCTGAGCGGAAAAAATGATTTTGCATTGCAAGCAAACCAAACTTTAATACAAACCACATAGTGACTACAAATGTAGACTACCGGCCACGAAATGATCATTTTAAAAATATCCCATTAGCAGCTACGAAATAATTATTTTTACATCATTAACGTTAAATCTGCTTAAAACAAGATTTTAGGAAGCTACCGAAAAACTCAAATTGTTTTACTCACGTTTTTAATTTGTATTCGCTAATCTAATCAAAATTACTGCAAATGTAGTAAAGGAACTAACTTCTTGTTAAATAGAAAATTTATTCATTAATAAAATTGTAATTGTGGTGAAAAATGTCCGACGTAAATGAAAAAGTGAATTTTTATAAAAAAAGTGATTAAGACCGTGAAAACAATAGTGAAGGTAAATATGCAGAAAATTATTATTAGAAAAGAAAAAAATTGCATTTTCCTTTCTTTTTTAAGAGCATTGTTTTTGTAGCTTGAAATATACTTGAATTCAATTGTAATACAAGGCTGAATTACAATATAATTCGAGGCTTGAATTCAACTGTAAAATAATTGAATTGTTCGAATTGAATTCAAGTTCCCATTTCACTGGAGAATGATGCTATTGAAATAAAGTTTAAATCAAGCATAATTCAACCCTTGACAATTGAATACGTGACTTGAATTACAATTGTTTTACACTTAATTCGCTAAACTAAGTAACTAAAACCAAATTGATTGAGACAATTTTATTATTAGCAGCTTTGCGAACAGCTTTAACATTGTTGTAAACTTATCGGCCTATATTACTAACCTTTGGTTATATATTTGCATTGATATATGGCTGCACAACAAGGGCATTTGTAAAAACTGAGCATAGTAAGCTTCTAAACTTTCTTAACCGCTGCCTCAGTTACACAGAAAAAATTATTGTTGAATTTTTTTTAATTAAGTGATTGCTTAGAAAAAATAATACTTTTGATTAAAATTTTAATTGAATATATGTTTGTTTTAATTGACTTTGCTGCTCTAACAAAAAAGTGCTATCAACAGAGCTTAACTCAGAATACTCTGAAATGGGTAACAATTTTTACATGTTAATTGCACAGAAAAAACTAATTTTCCATTTCAAACACAAAATTCTCTGAATCAAATACTAATATTTTCAACTTAGGTCCTACAAAGAAATTTGTAAATTCAAATGCAAAATTTTGTAACAATTTGTTTGGAAAAAAACCTCGATTTTTATCAATCAACAGCAGACAATTCAATAAAATTTTTTAATGAAAATAATAAGTAAACAAAATAAATAACAGTTGTGTACAGTATGCAATTTCTATATTGGAACAGAAATATTCTATTAACAATTTTGTTACAATTATTACTTTATATTAATTGTATCAGCTAGAATTTTTCACTCCATATTGTTTTTTTTTGTTTGCTTAAAACAAACTTAGATCAAACTATTTACTGGAATAGTAAAAAATATTTACTGAATCAAAATTTTATTTTAAACAAACTTTTGTTTGAAAATTTTTTGGGAATAATTTTTTCTGTGTGTATGTAAATAATGTAACTTTTGTTTTTATGTATGAAAATCGAGCTGTTTTTTGTAGTATGCTACATTGTTTTGAATAAATATTTTCAATTAAAATACTCAATTAATCTTTTAATTGGTTTTGATATTTTATATGGGAGAAAAAACTACTCAGCTTAATTTTTTTTGATTCTTAGTAATTTTGACTTAAGTTGAATAAAAAATTAAATATGAAAATAAAAAAAAACAGAAATTTATTTTGTTCCCTTTTGTTGGGAAATAACAAGACAATTATCATCGAAGCCTTTCTTTAAAATTCAATCATAAAATATTTTGCATTTACACTTACGCAAGACTGGATACGGCCATTGTACTTTTTTCCTCCATTCAAACTTCAAAAACCATGCGATGCATCAGTTAGCTTTTTGGTACAATATATTTTATATTTATATATATATATATATAAATTTTTTATATGGAGATATATACATACATACATATGTATGTACATAACATTTTTTATATTTTTACAATTTTTTATATTTTTATACTCTTAGATTTTTTATATTTCAATTAATATTTTAACTGAATCTTGAAAAAATGTTAATAAGTTATTTAATTGAATCCTAAAAAGTATTTCAATTAATTTTTTTAATTGAATCTTCAAAAATATTTCAATTAAATTTTAATTGAATCTTTAGAAAACCATCAATTAAATTTTTAGTTAAGGTAATATTTTTTTAATTGAAAAAACCAAAAATATTTTCAATTAAAATGGATGAGTTAACACTACAATTTCCGTGATTGGTTGAAAACTAATTAATTTTTTACTGAATCTTTGTTTTTTTTAATTGAATTTTGTTTTTACGTTTTTGAAATAAAAAAAAAAGAAAATGGAGTTGTATTGGCCATATATTATGACGCTCGAACTTTGAGATAGCCAAAGCAGCCTTGGAATGGAACTTTTGAGGCCAGCGCTGCCAAGAACGACTACATTTTATCTGGAAACGATGCATGAAATCTGAATATGAATTATCAGAAATTACTTGGAACCAAGCCAGAGATAGAAGTAAATGGAGAGATTTCGTTAACGTCCTATATTAATCATTAATATGTTCCTTACGTTTAGTATGCAGTATATACGATTGTAAGGGAGGTAAGCAAATAAAGGAAGTATATGTACTCTTATTTTTCGTCACCAGGCGTGCTTATATTTTGCCATCACGGAGACTACAATTGCATTATATTAATGTATTTTCAAGGTTTCCATTCAACTTTTCCAAATGAATTTTATTTGGTCTTATTTTAGGCACTCGTTATTTATAAACACCATATGGTTAAAATAACAAAATTCTATTCTCGAAAATATTCTGCAGTCAAACCATAGAGAAAGAATAAAAATTAAAGTTTCATAGAAAGAAACTATTACGAAAGCGTATAAAACTACTCACAAATATGTGTTGAATTAATAAAAAAAGACAAAAGGCATAAAAAGTTTTTGTTAAGCAACAGCATTGCTACGATCTCGTATTGAATTAACAGCCAGTCTTAAAATGACAGGTAGTTTTAGTCATCGCTTAATAGCGCAAGCAGAAAAACATAAAACTTAATGCAAAGTATTTGCAAGAAGCATGTTAAAATACTAAATGAAAGGATAAAACCTAGATATGTATTTGTGAATTTCACGTAATGCACTTTTCATAAAATTCTTTTGTTTAGTTTATTTTTCGTTTTTGTGACCAGATACTCGTAAACACACACCTAAACTTTGTCTATTAGATGTGTCAAAACTTTAAAGTGAGTCTTTTACATATGTACATACATGTATGTATGTGTATGTTGACTTCTCTTGAAGACTTTTTTTACGTGTATTATGTATGTATTTAAGTCCTCAGGTATTATTTTGTTAAAGTTGAGCATTTACTTTATTGCTGTCATTTAATGGAAGAAAATTCTAGCGTAAGTCTAGTTCTAAATATATCCACATAACAAGTTTTTACACACATAAACGAAAGTCACGTCACTGGACCTCACGATGATGATAGTCATCAGTCCAAGTTCTTACTATTTTTTATATGCCCATAACGTCAAGTGGTGTTATTTTATTCTTTGTATGCTTCATATGACTTATCACTGAATTATCTGAAAGGGACCTTAATGGTGTAGAATAAAATAAATTACATATAAATGTCATTTCGGTATTTAACTATAAAATTTAAATCTCACCTATATTCTTGTGGTTACAAATTCAATTATATTTCAATATTTTAGAGCATTTGAACTGATAATTTACGGCATGAGAGGATAGCACACTACTCACTCTATCATAGGTGCACTTATATTTCAAAAGTAGAACTACATTTTTTTCAAAAATGAATCATCTAGATTATACCAGAGTAACTTGCGCTCTAACTGCAGGAAACATTTAACATTACATATGTATGTACATTTATACTATTCGATAACCGCAGAGAAAAAATATGGTTTAGATAACCATAATCAAACAGCAACATACTATAATTAAATTATATGGTTGCAGTTGAATCATATTATTGTTAATAGAAAGCAAACCTTAAATAATATTATTATCTGAGCTAATAATAATATAATCTAAAAGAACAATTAACTTTGTTATACCTAATCATACTTTTGTAAATATGACATCACTATTGTTAGATGTGACTAAAATATAATTGAGATTTACCATACCATGTTCTAATATTATAATAATATTGTTTAACACTACCACAGTATTATTTAATATATTAATAATATTTTGTTTTTTAGTCATATATTTATTGGTAGATCTCTAGTTTAAAACAGCTGTGCACTAATTCCGAAATAAAAATCAATTAATATATATATAATATTTAGGGAAAGGATTTTCATGTAAATACATGTTTTCTGTCGTTGGTCGTAGATAAACGTAAATAAAATATCTTTGCGAATCAACAAATTTGCGACAAAATGGCATCGATTTGTTAGTGCATATTTTTGCATAATTTTTAATAAATACATATTTTTTCATATTTCATTATAAATGTATAGTTTTAATAAATTTTTTTTAGTTTTTTTATGCTATAAATCTAATTTTTGTTTTTTTACTAGTTGAAAAGTATATACACAGTAAAAAATTGTTTTTTGAAGCAATAGGGCAATAAATCGCATCATATATCGCTTTAAAATATAAGCTTGTTAAAAAACAGTGAACGTATATGAAGAAAACTACAGGAAAAAAGTGATTTAATAGTGAGCAAAAATGTAGTGCTGGCAACCGAGAACTCGCCATACAAAAATCAGCAGCGATATCAGCATGTTTGTCAGCGCTACTTTTATTTTATAATAGTAAAAACCTGCTTTTTTGAAGCAAAATTTCTGCTGGGTAAGACCTGCAGTTTTTACGACTGTGTAAGAACAAAAAAAGGAGAAAATGAGAAAAATTTACGATCTTTTTTTTTGTGATATGAATCGATTTTCAAAAACATCGTAGGACTCAAAGTTCAATACCTTGGCTTAAGTCAAGAATGTTAATACCATTGAAAATTAAAGAAAGAAACCAGAGCATGGTATTTATAATAGCCCTTTTAAACCGCATTCATTTTATGTGGATATAAAGTGATTTTGAAAGCTTCTTTGCGTGTTTCAGCCTTTAATGAAAAATATCCAGAGATACGATACGGATACATTCTACAGTAACTAAATGGGAGACGTGGCAGAAGGCTGTCGGATACCATATATCTATTAACGTGTGTTTGAAGTGTCCGTTAAAACCAAATTTTCATACAAAAACTGGTTTTAACGTACACTTGAAGCAGACGTTATTTTTGCATATGGGGGCAAGTTTTTTACTTTAAATTTTCTTTCATTTTATTAATAGAAATATAATATCCGACAGCCTTCTGCCTAAATTGAAATTTGTGCACACATACATAGTATTGCTTTCTTGTTCACACTATATACCAATTAGAGGCTTTTGTTACTTTAATACCTCAAGTTGAATTAATTAAAGATGTGGTAAAAAATAAATTAAAATATATGCAACAGATTTTATCAATATAGTTCTAACAACGAAAACTTAGAAACTGAATATTCCACAAACAAAATAAATAGCAGCATTTAAATGCGCACCAATAACTTAATTTTTATTACATAAAATTTTTTTCAGAAAAAATTTATCAAAGATTTACCTTTGACAATTTAAAAAGAAACATTTATTCATTAATGTACGTAAATAAAAGTTCTACTGAACTTACTCGTATTTTGTATTCCATATATTTTGACAAAATATTTGTTAAAAAATCATTAAAGCTGAGCTTTTTATGTTCTTTAAGTTTTTAATGTCAAAATATTTGCTAAGAAAGCAATGAAGCTGATTTCTTAAAGATGCTAATGTTCTTAAATGGTGAAAAAAAAATTAATAAATGCATATTTTATTAGTTTTAAATACATATTTTTATATTTTTACTGCATATTTATGTACATAAAACGTGATTTTAAATGCATGAAAATCCTTATATATCCCTTATAATAATATATATATATATATATATTGATCTACCCTTTATTTGTTTATTTAACATCACGAGTGCACAACCGATAACTTACAAACAAAACACTGAACTGACAGAAGATGTTTCTGAAAAAGATTTTTTAAAACTTAATATAGTATGGTTTTGAAAACATTATAATGTTATTTACTTTATTTTATTTTTAAATAGTAACAAAAATTATGTTGCAGTAATAAATTTTTAACAAAACTATATTGTTAAACTCTAACCATATCACACTTTTTTATGAAAAAATAATGTAATAATTAAGTTCAAACATTACTTTGCTTACCGTAACAAAATTAATGTTTAAAAATAAGAATAACTAGTTTTAAGCGACCACACAAATGTTTCAGGTTACATAATGTTGTTTTCGCAACCATATCTTTTCTTTGCGTGTATGTCTAAGATCTAGCTACATCGAACTTGTTTAGTGCAGCTTAGTACAATACTACACTGCGTCCCAATAAGATAAAGTGACTGAAGATTAAAACAACAGATCACGAAAATTGTGAATGTGTAACCATTTATTTTTTTAATTCTACACTAATCAATACTCTGGACAACTCTTCGATTTCCAAAAGTCATAGGAAATGGGAAATAGGAAATTTGGATGATAATTTTTCATCTCATTTTTCGAAAGGTACTTTTGCGACTAAGTGTTTAGTGAAGTATATGACTACTTAAGCCAAGGCCACACAAACTTAAGTTTGTATTTGCAAAAAAAAAAACACAAGAGATGATGAAATACCATTTTTTTCTTGCAACAGAAACAAACAAAACCATATAAAGCAACAAACGGCTTCTGTTATTTTGTTCATTTGTTAAGTTTTATTTTATTTTACTATTATTTTTTTTTTGAGTCAAGTCAGCTGCATACGTCAAATTTGTTATTTTCTTTACTTGCATATAAACAGCAAAATTTTTGTTTCTGCGATGCAATCCCTTAAGCTTTTTGTTCATTATTGGATAATGAAGCACCAAAGAAATATTGCATCACGCCACTTGCTTGTAGAAGAATGACTTTTTGAGTTTTTCATAAGTTTTGCTTCACTTGAAAATTAAATTTTTAATGTAAATGTTAACTGGCTTAAAACAGTAAAAAAAATTTATTTTATATTTTATTTAAACTTACAAAAAAAAATTACCTAAACGAGAAAATTTTAATGACCTTTTATATAATCGGATTATTGTGGCTTTATCAAGATTGAATCTCTACTTCCGAACAAGGAAAAGAAGTTGCCCATGCTTCTGTAACTTTTCTGTCAAAAAATCAGCACCAAATTCGGTATATAAACAAATAATTTTCGTTTTATTTTCCATAATTTAATCAAAATAAAGTAAAGGTTATAGAAAAAAAATTAGTTCTAATAAACAACAGATAATACGAAATGAATAGCACATCTCTAAATGGTTTTTTAATTGAATGCTAAAATCAATTAAAAATAAAATTGGTTGCCTCTTGTTCATGAAATTTAAAATGAGTTTGAAATGAATTTTATTTAACACTAGCTTAACCCGGTATGCTTCGCTATAAAAATTGGATTTTGCTACGCCCTTCCTACGCCCGCCCGAAAATCAAAAAAAAATTCATCAAAATCGGCCCAGCCGTTTTGTAGTCCATACGTTACATACATACATACACATACACATATTCTGTTTTATATATGAAGGTATTTCATCGAATTTTTTGTAATAAATTTTATTATTTTATTCCATTGCTGTAATAATTTTCTGAGTGTTCTCTCTCTTTGGTTATACCGAAAAAACTCTTTTTAATTTTAAATGTTTTGTAAAAATCAAATTTTAAACGTTATTGTTTAAACGAAAGGGCTTATGTTTTCAAAAAACTATCTGTTAGATTTATTTACTGATTCGGTTTCGTAGATTTTCAAAATCTTTACAAAATTCTTTTTTCTGAACAAATTTTAAACTACTAGTCCGATCCAGTTCAAAATCTAATCAGTTTACAGCTTGAAATTGACACATCTGATTAGACAAATTGTGTTTTTCACAGTTTCCCTTATCGTTGACGAAAATTTAAAAACAACAACATATTTTTCTAATAAATTCAAGAATTCAAGCATATCTATTTAGATAATCCGCAAAATTTACCAAAAACTTTGGAATATGGCATTTGGGCTTAACAAAAATAGTTTTTACATATATGATTTGAACGGGCTAAATAAAGTTCGTATCGCTTTTTAAAACAATTTACATGTGATAATTTTTAATGAACAAATAACACTAAAGTTAGTTGTAAATGTTCTAAAGTATTTTGTAATGAAATCTCAAATTTAGCATCTTTAATTTACAACAGTCTTACCATTGTCATTCACTCTTTACTAATTGTGCATATGTTAATTAATTTGCTTATTTTTGTTCTACTTAAGACAAACTTTTTTGGATTTCTAAAACTAAGTATATTTATTTCATTTTTGTCACAGACCCATGGCTTTTAATTTTAGTTAATTTTTAATTATTATTGTTCTTCATTTGTTTCTTTATTTATGATTTGAACGGGCTAAAGTTCATATCGTTTCTAAGTCAAATTACATGTGATAATTATTAATTTACAAACACTACCAAAGTTAGGTGTAAATATTCTGACTAACATGTAGTTGAACGGAACAACTAGCTGTTTTGAAGTTCGAACAATAATAATTAAAAATTAAATAAAAATAGTTTTTGTTTCAATCACCGATTTCAATACTGAACACTGGGCACTCATCTCCTTGTAGAAACGTGTACTGTATACAAAAATTCCCCAAAATAGTGATGAATATGCAAATACATTTATATGAGTTTATATTTTATATACGATAGATATTTTTATGGCTTAAATGATACTGCCTTCCTGTTTTGTTTATTATCCTTTGTATGAGTTTCAAAGCCTACTAAGCTTATTTTGTCTTTGTGATTTTCAAAAATATTATTCTATGAATTCTCATATGGTTTTTGAAAGTCTGTGCATAAAGTAAGAGGTTTGTGACTGTTCAAAATGTGTGGTTGAAGTCTACTGATGATTTGTTACAGCAACAATGAAATGCGTATATAGACCAAGCTGAACCACCAGCAAATAAATTTCAAATTAAAATATAATTATGACAATATGTCGAATAATAAATTTCTTAAATGTTAAATTTTAGATTTTATTTTTCATTTTGCCTTGTAATTACTTTTATTGTTATCCAATGGATTTCTAATTGTATGAAGGTGTAGAAAAATAAAATAGATTCACATCGAATATAAATTATTTGCTGGGTTTTGTATGAGTTTCAAAGCCTACTAAGCTTATTTTGTCTTTGTGATTTTCAAAAATATTATTCTATGAATTCTCATATGGTTTTTGAAAGTCTGTGCATAAAGTAAGAGGTTTGTGACTGTTCAAAATGTGTGGTTGAAGTCTACTGATGATTTGTTACAGCAACAATGAAATGCGTATATAGACCAAGCTGAACCACCAGCAAATAAATTTCAAATTATCCTTCCGATATTTATCTTTTTTTAGATAGTTAAAAATTATTTTTATGTTGGATATGTATTTTTACTAGTATAAAGCATGAGTATTTACTTACGATACAATACATTTACATGTAAACAAAATGTTTCTATACAAATAGCAGCACAAATGCACTCATATTGTAATCAGAGTTGCCAGCAACATTATATCACAATTAAAAAAAATTCTAGCCCAGTCATGCTTTTGAAAGTTTTTCTGTGCCTATTGAAAATACCCTAATTCTGTAATTTTAATTCGACAATCTGTGGTATCCATAAGAGTATAGACTAGTACAGACTTGCTATGAGTGTCTAGTTTGAATTTCACATATTTATTCTAGGATAAAAAATTATTATCTAAAACTAAGATAATACAGCATAATTCAAAAACGATTAAGTTATTAATTTAAGCGGTGAGCACTGATTTTATAAATCACCTTCCAGTTGTTCACATGCTTCATGCAATTTCATAATTTTTTTATTTTCAAGCAAAAATGTCATTCATTCAGTCATTCCTTACTCAAAATATTACATGCTTAAAAATACAAAGCCTTTTTTCGTAATTTAATTTTTGTAGAATAAACGAAAATTGTGAACATTTTACGAAAATATTTGTAACTTGACCAGGAAAACAGATTTCGTAATTTTACGAATTTCGTTAAGTTACAACAATTCTTTCGTACAATTATTTTCATATATAGTACCAAATTTTTAGTTTATTTTATTGAATTTAGGAGAAAATAAAATACTTGTATAAAATTGGAAATTTTCCCAATTATATAATTAATTACGTGAATGTTGTTAAAAATTACTTATTGAAAAATTTAAAATACACACCTTGTCAGTAGAGAAAAAGTAGCTCCAAAATAATTACTTCCAGTTTTTTTCCCTGAATAACAGTAGGTATATTTTTTGCATACTTTTTTATTAATTTTTTTTAGAAATTTAGTTTGAAATGTCATCAAAAATATTGTTAATAACTAGTGCTGGTAACACTGGTTTCAAATTCACAATATGCATTCACTCGTATAGGTTTTTTGTAGCTTCTCACGGCATATAAAAGGCAGCGTCACCGTTGGAAATGTTCAAAAAGGTGCAAATAGAGGATATTTAAAAAAAGGTGGTACCAAATGCGGTTTTCTAAGAAAACAAAAGAGACAGCTTAATGAACAAAAAAAAAGCTAAACCCAGTTTATTTTTAAGACATTAAGAATAAAAATCAGAACTTTACTCTTTAAATACTAAAATATACATATATTTGTTTCAAAATGAAATCCAGGCACAAAAATGCAAAATAATTCATATCATTCAAATAAAGGATACAAACATATTTTTAAAGATGTTTTTTCGAATTGGGATTTATTTATAAAAAAAACATATTTGCTTAACCCTACCGTCAATGACCGGGTACCCGGGTACCTTTTCCAATTTAAAAATGCTCGCAATTTTGTAATAGTAGTAATATGGTGATAAAAATCAATATTGTTGCGATTTAGATGTTTATAAAAATTACAGAAAAAGAAAATGTTAATAATTTTTACTTGGTATATGTTTAAAATGGTAAAAAAGTTAATAAATACGAGAGTTAATGACCAGGTACCGTGGTACCCCCATACCCCATTTACCCATACCACGGTACCACCATACAATTACAATAGAAATTTAATGTAAGGTATCTTACTTTTCACAAAAAATATCGATCGGCTGTTTCTTACGTTGCAGTTACTTTCAATTACATTTGGAGTAACTGAGCCTTTTTTCTAGTGTTTGAGTATTTGAATCGTATAAAGCGTATCAATGACCATTATCTGTTAGAACTAACCCAAACCTTATAACAAACTATTTTGACCTACCTGCACACAATATAACAAAATTTGTTAAACCAAATTGAATATTGAAATCTCAGTAGATGAATGTAGTTACAAGACAAAACATTTTTTTACATTGTAGTTTTAAATTAATAGAACAAGTATTTATATAAAAAAATCCATTAATTATCCTAAATGGTGATTCGATATAAAAAATCATAAGAAAAACTTGAAGATGATGAGTCGAATGATATTGATATTTTTTTTTAAATGGCGTCCGTTTGCCGCCATATTGAATTTTGACAGCTGAAATATCTTTAGTGACACTCCCGGGATGAAGACAAATAGAATGACGTAAAAATCATAAAAATCAGTCCTCGCGTTCAGTTTATACAGTCCCACAAAGAAAACACATACATACACACATATATACATACATACAAACATACATTGACTCCCTGCTGTCAGACTGGGGCCAAATGTCTCTATGTCAACACTAAAATTCTAGTAGTAGTTACATTGTCTACGATTTCTCTTCTATTCGTCAGTATAAAAGAGAGAGAGAAAGAGAAGAAAAAGATGCGGTGTATTTCTAGTGGATTTTGCAAAAACTTGTCAATATCAAAAAAAAATTCGTATAGAAATGTACCAGTAACTGTTTGGTTTTTATGTCTCCATGTTTCCATAAGAACTATGTAGTCACTACTTAATAAATTTTTTAGTGTTAATAGTAGATTTTCAATGACGAGCACATGCTAAATGTCTATAGCACAAAGTATTGTATGAATAATTGGAGAGTAGTACTGGTGACAAAGTCAAAAGTGACTCAGTACATTTTCACCATCGATATTTCCTTCAGGACTGATAAACACAATACCCTTCTTTGCGTTTTGAAGTCGGGTAAAAAAGGTTTTAAAGCATTTAATAGTTATTATTATTGTATCTATTTTGTGAAACTGCTTTTGAATAGGGGCATAATTTGAAATCCAGATTCCCAAATCACTTTGGTAAGAACTTTTAGATTATTTTTTTATGACGCGAGCTTAGAAAAAACCTCTCAGAAGAAGCACTATCTATTATGCAGAAATCTAAAAATATATGCACCAAATTTGTATAAATTTGGATATTAATTTTCACCCAAGCAATTTCAGATATATTAAAAATTACATCATTGCATTTTTTATTGGCTTTGATTTCTATTAACGTATTTTATTTTACAAAAGCCTCGGCTTATTATATTTGTAACAAATGGAAATAATTTCAAAGTAGTTAGTGTTCTCGATTGATGTAATAAATCTTAGTAGTTTTATATACTCAGGACCTAATTCATAAAAAATATTTTGATATTATAAAAAGCATAATAATAAATTTTCCATAGAAAAATTATTATATAAACCTCTTACTCAACAGAAATATTTTTTTGAAAAAAACAGTTAGTCTTTTATCGCTTCTTTTGATTTTTGAACAAATTTCACTGCATATTTTTGATTAAAACACTTTTTTTTAGTATTGCAAACTTCAAAGGGTACAAACATACATGTCGTCATATAAATTTAACAAAGGTGTAAGTTGCTTTTAAAATAAGTTTCAAAGAAACCAAAACACATTTTAAGTTTTAGTGCCTTCAGTTCTCAATAGTCTTTTGAATTTTGTTAATAAATTTCATATTTTTGAACATACTTTAATATTTTATATAACTACATCAATCAAAAATACGATTTTGAACTCTTCCTAAAACACGCCATTTTTAAATTTATATGACGATATGTATTTATATTTACATGTTCATATAGTCATAGGTATATGCATATAATTAACTGTGTATATATTAATTATGCACAAGACAAAAACAAGATGCATTACAAGGGTTAATTTTGTAAATTTAGCCCAACAGTATCCAAGCAGTCGAAAAAGTTGGAAATTGATAATTTATTTGCACCAACGGTAACGCTAATAAAAGGCAGCCATCAATTTGACTTTCGTTTTATTTCTGCTGCATACTTTATGGCTGTTATCTTCTTTATTTTTTCATTTTATTGCTTTGTTATTCTCATATTTTTTTATGCATCCTTGCCCAAAGTTTTCAGTTCATTTTTTTTTCTCTGCCCTAAATAACGTCCGATTGATATTATATCCGCAAGATTAGCATCAATTGTACTTAGTGTGGCTAAAACATTTCAAGTTTCTGTTAGTTAAACATTTATAATGGGTTAAGTTCTTAAGTAATTTCAGTCCTAGTGTTACTAACTGAAAATACTACTAGTATTTAAAAATATATTTTTACTAAATTCCCAACTTTCTTAATTGAGTAATTTAGGGAAACACAGTGAACGGTCTTAGCCAACTGCTTCTTTTCAAAAATGTATACCCTTGCATCATCTAATTTCGTTGTTTTAAAAATCTTCTCTTCTTTGTACATACGAGTATTTTCATTTACATCACTCTGCCTTAGCTCCGGCATGAGAATTCCATTTATTTACGATAAAATTTTTTTCTTAGGTAAAACTGCAGAAAACTGAAAACAACTAATATAAAGAAATAACTTTTAACTATTCTAAACATTTTTATGGCTATGTACGAATTTTCTTAAGACAACAAACAAAATGAAAAAAACTCCATAAAACTTTTAACACATTTAATAAATTTTCAAAAACCATAAATATATGTGTACGCAATATACAAATACCACCGAATATACAGCACTATAGTGTTGCACAATGTACAGCGTTGCCATTGTCTATACTATAAAGCTATAAGAAATTTGTATTAAATTATTTTCAACAAGATCCTTTCGTTTACTTATTAATCGATTAACATTATTGATTGTTAGCAAAATTTTAAATTGGTGTGTGAGTGTGCAATTGCGTACCAGCTGCTTAAATTTAAAGCGTTAGCACTGCATCTATCGAAAACAAATCGGGTATTAAAACCGTAGTCTTAATAATGTCTTAGGATTTTAAAAAAGTTTAAAAAATGTTTGCTGAGCCTAAAACAAAAGGACCATAAAGTAATAGACTTTCTGAGCTACGTTTATTGTATCATCATAACTAAAAGTGGAAATGTGAGAGAGTTTGCCAAAGGTATTGAGAGAAGAAAAGAAAGAAGGTAAGCACACAGAAAGAATTTTGCTTCATAAATCCAATGAAACAATTCTATTAAAAATTGTTCACAAATCTAATGATAATTTCACAAATCCAATGGAAATTTCATGAATATTGTGAAACAATTTCAGTGGAATTGCTTAATTGATATTCTGGTTTCGTTAGAATGTTTTATTGGATTTATTTACAACAATATTTTCTAATTATTAAGAAACCCCTTTATATTTAAATTATTTCATTTTTTTCATGAAAGTATTTTATTGTTTCGATGAATTAATTACACTGTTAAATAAATTTGATAAAGTTTTCAAAAAAATAATTTTAACGAAATTGATTTAATTAATCCAACGAAGCGTAACGTTGGTTGAATTTTAATGAATTTTTCATTAGATTAATGTCGAAATTCATTGAATTTATACCGAAAATTCGTTCAGTGTAATAACCCAGTAAAAGAAAGAGACTCCAAAAAAGTCATGAAAATGTAGAGTTGGCGATCTGGAAGTAGTAAAAATTTCGATCCGATCGAATGATTTTTACATAGGGTTGTCATTGCAAGAAGTTCTCTTTTTCGATGCCTGGTCACTGAATTGGAAGCGATATTAAGAACAATTCTCTTTTTTGTGTTCTATGACAATATTTTCATCTAGAAAACATAAACTTATTTTAGTTAAATTTGAAATTTTATATTTTTATGATTGCGGGGAACAAAGTTATGAGGGGGGTAAAAACAGCTCGAATGGCTTCCTGTAAATATACACACTGCGTGCATTGGCCGGAACTTGGCCTAGATCAATTATGTACAATGTATGGAGTCAAATTAAAAGGTTTTTATTTCAATGGTGGTAACACTGATTGCTGGAATTATAGAAGCAGGTATTATGTGCGTTAGTTTCTTCTTCCTTTTATAGAGCCTTGTATAGGAATATGGCTTCTGTTGTGTTTTCTAATTTAGAGACTTAAACTTTTTCACCGTTTCTGTTTTGGAAAACCATAAAATATAAGAATCATAAAATAAAAGTTAAAGAAGTTTATTGAGATTTTAAGTTTTAACATTAATTTTTTAATTCCTAAAATTTTCCAAGTTTTTGTTGCGAATATTTTTTTGTGATACTGAGAAAAATATTTGTAAAATATGTCAGATATTTTATTAGTTTATTAATAAACTTTTTTGCTTTGTTATTTACCAACCTGAATATATATTTCAATTTTTGATATCTAATACACCATAAGATGTATTGTTTGTATTTTTTTGAATACTGACAATAAAGTTAAGTCACAAAGTATGCAAAGATATGAACTTTGACCGTTTCAAAAATTCTCAAATCAGCACTTAAGGTTAGTTGTAAAAAACACAATAATATTATGATATATTTTCCTCATAAGGAAAACCAAACAAGGCATAAAATTAAAGAGAAAAGATAAAAGGAAACAAGTTTGATGTAGCAAAAAAAAAATCTCAGTAATAAATTATGCATGTTACAGAGTTTAAAGCCTTAGATTTGTTTTTTAAATTCTGAGCCTTGTGGGCGCAGCCCCAACCTCCTAGGTAAAATTTTTGGATTTTCAGATTTTTCTAGTAATTTGGTAATCTGTAACTACTCGTTTATCAAATTTCAACTCACTAGCGCAAATTTTAATTTTTAATCTGGCCCGCCTACTCTTTTAACCCCAATTTTTTATTTGGCTAACAGTTATCTTTCCTGTTTAGTTTCGTTGGAAACGGATAATAGTAAATGCATAAATAGTATATTTAAATGTGCTGACCCGAAACACATAAAAAACGCTAAAATTGTATGGGCGTGTAAACGCCCACTTTTTTCAATAGCAATTTTATTATTGCAACATATGTGCCAAATTTCAATAAAATCGCTTGAGTTAAACGCCTTAGAAATGTTTTTTTGATTATTAACTTTATGGGCTTAGCACCGCACCCTTGGTTACAATTTTAGGGTTTTCAGATTTTTTTAGGTGAGTACTTACTTCGTTCCACTTGTGTACCAAGTTTCAGCTCTCTTGCTATAGCGGAAGTGCTTCATCAATTTGATGAGTGTGTCAATGGTCAGTGAGTATGTCTTAAGATATCCACTTTTTGTACCTCCATATCTCCGGTATATTTCATTGTAAAACTTTCAAACTTTGCATTTGAGGTTACATGCACTTACTTTAATTATGCTTAAAATTTTTATATTTTATGATTGCGGGAACAAGGTTATGAGGGGGGTAAAAACAGCTCGAATGGCTTCCTATAAATATACACACTTCGTGCATTGCCCGGAACTTGGCCTGGCGCACTTCGGTGCGCCTAGATTTACGTGCGAAACTTTTTTCTTGCTATATTAATTGTTATGAAAGTTCGTATTTTAACAGTTCAAATTAAAAAAGACATTACCAAATATTTTTTAAATGAAAAACTTTTATTTTCTCGTTCCAATGCATTTTGTTTGTTAATTTTTTTCTTCATACTTCATCCGAATAGTTGTATTCATTGCATTCTGCAAAAGTATAAATTTTCCGCTTTCATGAGGCGACATTTAATTTGGTATGTGATGCATTTGCAAATTTACTACAATCAGTGAAGGTCGAAATAGCCCAGCGCATGTAGCATTTGATAGATATCTTCTACTAAGCAATAAAGATATAAAAATTTTTAGCTAATTATAAGCTTAATAAAATATTTATTTATTCTGCAATCGAGGTATCAAAATTTTACCTTTGAAATAGGGTATTTTTATTGACTAACTCAACAAATATTTATATTTTATATCATTTTATATCCATGCATTGCGGGGTAGTTTACCTTCTTTACAAACATATCGCACACTTAATCATAAAGAGTCACAACTCAAAAAATTTGAGATCCTGAGTGATGGCAAAGAACTGTTGATGTTGTACAAATGACGCAAGTATAGAACATAATATAAGAAAAATTGTATTTTATATTCTTCAAGCAGACTTTGTTGCAGAAGAAATTGTTGCCGTCGTTAGAGATTTGTACAATTAACTGGTTTATAAAAAAACAAAACCACTTCGATAATTTTGAGTTGTGACTGTTTATGATTAAGTGTGTGATATGTTTGTATATATATACATATATATACATAGATCTGTATATATTTTTTATAGTTCAATATATGCCAAACACAGCAGAATATTAAACACACTGAGCAAAGTGCAAAATGCAGTCGACAACCAAATCTGCAATCGGACAAAAAGAAAAAGATTACAAACACAATAACACAGCGATGCTGTTTGAGCAAAAAATTAGAAAAAAATCTGGAAAATAAAACAAGAAAGCTGTAAACAATTTAAGTGCACTATGCTGAAATACTACGTGACTTGAATCAACGTGAGACAATTGCTTAAAATTTCTCTTAAAAAAAATAAATAAATAAAGCGTAAACATGAGTATAAAAAAGGCAAAATAAAGGTGTGGAACATGAACTCGCAATATTTTTGGAAATAGTAGCTATTTTACGTAGAATAATTTTCAACAAGTTTATATTTAAAAAATATGTGTACATATAACTGTAGTTATTATTATTAATTATATTTATTTGAACTATTATGCATCTTTAATTCAAGCAATACATTTTCTTCAAATTTCAAATTGAACTTTCATTACAAAAAAGCTTTCAGCAAAATTTAAATACGATGAATCAAAAAAATTCACATATTTCATTTGCATAAAAATACGTATATAAAATAGAACTTTACACAGTGGACCAAAATACAAGTGACACTGATGATGAAGATGGTGTGGTCTTCGAAAACAGCTAGTTGTTCTGTTCTACTACGTGTTTGTCAGAATAATTGCAATTAACTTTGGGGCTATTTGCTCATTAATCTAGGCGCACGGTAGTGCGCCAGGTCAAGTTCCGGCCAATGTACGCAGTGTATATATTTACAGGAAGCCATTCGAGCCATTATAAAATTTAAACCATAATAAGAATTAAACCATAGTAAAATTCTTATAATGTCATATGCAAAGTTTGAAAGTTTTACAATGAAAGTTTCCAGAGATATGTAGGTACAAAAAGTGCATATTTGAAGACATACTCACTGACCACTGACCACTGACCGCTGACAACTGACCATTGACCACTGACCATTGACACACTCATCAAATTGATGAAGCACTACCGCTATAGCTAGAAAGTTGAAATTTTTTACACGAGTAGATCTAGGTGAGCAATGAACTAGAAAAATCGGAAAACCTGAAAATTTTTACCAGGGGGGCGGTTTGACGCCCATAAAAATTTGCGCTAGTGAGCTCAAATTTAGTACACAAGTAGAAATAAGAAAGTAGTCACCTAAAAAAATCTGAAAACCCAAAATTTTTAACCAAGGATGAGGGGCTACGCCCATAATGTTAATAATTAAAAAAACATTTCTAAGGCGTTTAACGCAATCGATTTTATTGAAATTTGGCACACATGGTGCAATAATACCAGGCACTAATTTTTTTTTTAAATACAATTTAAGCGTCCTATTTCATGTGTTTCGGGTCAGCACATTTAAATGTACTATTTATGTATTTACAATTATCCGTTTCCAACTAAACAGGAAAGATAACTGTTAGCTGTTAAAAATTTGGGGTTAAAAAAGTAAGCGGGAACACACCCACAAGATTAAAAATTAAAATTTGCGCTAGTGAGCTGAAATTTGATAAACGATAAACACCCTTACGATTACAAATTTAGATAATGCTTACCTATTGCAGTGAAAGTTATTGTACCAAACACGAACTTGGTCAAAATTTGTATCTCACTACTTTTGATGGCCGAAATTTTGGAAAGGAGCTTGGGCTTTTTTCACATTTATGTTTTTGTGAGGATAGATTTTACTTCAGTTAAGTGTTAAATGTTTTAAAAAGCTTGATTTATTTAAAGTAAAATATTTTCATATTCACAACCATGCATAAATTAAAAGAAAAAAAAACAATTTGAACCTTTAAATATACAGAGCTTAAAATCAATACACAAATAAATCTAAATTAGAGATCACCAAGAAAGATTTTAAATCCTGGAAGTTTCAATTGGGGGCATGGACACGCACTTTAATAAGTTTGCTGTCAGCTATGTCAAAACTCTTCGAAAAGCTTCTCATAAGAAATTGTCCCCTATTCTAACAGATAATATTTGCATACCGAACCATCAATTTGGTTTTAGAAGTCAGCATAGCACCATTGAACAAACGCATTGATTGGTTCAATTTATAAGAAAAACATTTGCACAAAAGAAGTATTGTTCTGCCTTGTGTATTGATGTTTTTAAGGCATTTTATAAAGTGTGGCAGATTGGCCAAATTTTAAAATTGAAGACATATCTACCAAATAACATTTTAAACCTTTTAGAAAGTTATATTTTAAAACGGAAGTTCTCGGTTATGGAAGGAGAATTTATGAGTACGCCCGAAACTATCTTATCCGATGTACCACAAGGAAGTATACCTAGGGCCAGTTTTATATTTGATTTGTACTTGTGATATGCCTGTGAGCAGTAATATACACACTTCTACATTTGCCGACAATACAGCCTGCCTTAGTATGCATATAAACCCTCATGACGCATCAAGATATCTTCAGGAACTTATAACACAGCTTGAGCTATGGTTAAACTTATGGAGAATAATAGTAAACGAACATAAGTGCGTACAGATAACATTTACCTTATGAAAAGATACTTGTCGCTTCATTTGAATCAATAGTCAAATTGTTCTTCAACATTCACATGTGGAATATCTTGGCATACACCTTGATCGTCGGCTTACATGGAAACACCATATTGACTCTAAGCTAAATCTGATAAAATTTAAGTTATCTGGTTGTTTAGCAGAAATTCAACACTTAGCCTGGACTGCAACCTTTTAATATCCAAGTCGCTTTTGAAACCAATATGGTGTTACGGTATCCAGTTATCCAGGGGTACTGCTTCAGCTTTTAATGTAAAGAGAATTCAACGAAGACAAAACAAAATTTTAAGGTTAATAACATCTGCTCCATGGTACATCAAAAATTAAAATTTACATCCTGATTTAAATATGCCACAATTGACTGAAGAATACTTAACAAAACTAGAGTCACATCCCAATCCCCTTGATCGTAACATCTTGAATTTTACTGGACACATTCGCCTAAAAAAGAGGGACACAAGGGCTCAATACTCCAGATGGGACTGCTTGAAAATACTTTTATTTTTCCTTTTAGACTATCATTACTTATGTATTATTTATAACTATCACTAAGCTTATGTCCGACACTTGTCGGGCCTAATAATTATAGTTTAGCTTTAAGATTTAATTACTTATTGTTAGTTCATATTTGAAGATATATGTATACAAAAAAAATGTTTACTTGCCTAAAAAAATTTATATTGCTTGGTCAGGGTGATTAATAAAATTCATGCTAGTAAAAATTTTAACCTCTTTTCCACACCCAATAACACTCTAAAGATAAAACAAAAATAACTCAATTGTTTCAATGTTTTGTTAGGGGCTGTACATATATTACGTAACGCTCTAGGGAGGAGGGAAAGGGGCTCGCGTTTCGTTACGATTTGTTATGAAGGGGATAAAATTACTAATTTCATACAAAAATACGTACGTTTCCCTAATCTGTTCTCATACCGTGTTCCTATGTGTGCAACACTTTCGAAGTTAAAAATGAATGTATGAAGGGAAAAAAGTATTTTTTGCCTAAAAATTTTAATTTATTTTTAAAATTTATAAAAAATCAAAAATTCAAAAAAAACATTTCAAATCTAAATACTATCGCACAAAGCCACGTAAACTGTGAGTAAAGTGAGCCATTTTTTGAGAAAATCGATGAATAAATTTATTCCAATAATGTTATGAATGAATATACACAAAACTTAAAATAAAAATTCCAATATGTATTGCAGCTATTCTTACATAAAAAATATGGAATTTATGGAATTTATGCATAAAAACAAAATTTAAAACATTTTCAATTGTAATTATAATTATTGTCAAAATCCATTCTCGTTCAAGTTGACGCTTGTGGTTCTGATGGTCTGCTTTTCTTCGTAGGTTGTTGATATTCGTTGTCTAAGTTTGCGTCGTCATCCGAGGAATCCATAATACCCAAGGGCTCGGTTCACCAATTTCAGTTTCATCTTCTTCTTCGGTGCTTTAATCTTTATAAACAACAAACCTCCGCCAGCATCGCATCTAATTTTTTGCCTTTGAATCGCTCTTCCATTGGCATGGTCACCTGGTGGAATCTCTCCCCTTGTTCGTCTGATTCCTGATGCAATTGTGCCAAACAGGTATCAAGGTGGAAATGCAGGAAATGTAGTTGTAATGTCATGGATGCATTGATTTTTTCAGAATAATACAGTAACTTGTCTACTCGTTTCTGTATGTCATCTCGCTGTACTCGGTTCTTTCCTAAAACGCCTTCGATGACATCTTTCAGTGCGTTGCATACATGTATGTGGCTACTATGGTTCGAAAGCACATTTGTGAAAGATTCGCTTTTCATTAATTTCCTTATATCTGGTCCATTGAGAATATCTGTTTTAAATATAAAAAAGCGCAAAAATGATTGGTAATGCGAATATATCGAATTCAACAAATTTAGATGTGACAATATTTAAATACAGACAACGGTACGTACCGTACCGTACCGTACCGTTGTCTGTAGCTTCACTGAGTTTGGAAAAGATGGATTTTAAACAGTCATAGGCGTCGCCAACATACTTGACAACCACTGCAACGAATTTCCCAGCTATTCCTTATTTTATGTGGAGCGGTGGCAACAAAATATCATCCAGGTCCTTTATCATAGGTTCATTGCGTAATTGTAATTGTTTGTTGAGCTCGGGAGTTCTTGCTTCCCAATCTTTACGTTGATATTGATTCCCTGTGTATCGTGAATTCCAATTACAAAGGAAGCAGAAGTATTTTGGATATCCTCCCTTTTCTATAATGCCTTGTAGTATGTTGACCACCTTCAAATCACAATAAATCTTCCATTTGTGTTCATCGTATTTGATTTTCTTCAAAATGTTAGCGAAAGATTTATATGTTTCCTCCTTGCTTGTGCTGAATCCTAATGGAATGGATGGCTTTTTGTTTGTTTTGTGTAAGAGCACAGCCTTCAAACTGGAAATTGAACCATCTATGAATAAACGCCAGTCGTCAGCGATATAATCCATTCCCAATTTTTTCACTAAGCCTGGGATATCATGGGAGTACGTGAACGTATTTGCTTCGTCAACGGAATAAAATTTCTGGAAATCAGCTTGGCGTTGTCGGTATGATGTTGCGCTGACGTTTTGCTGTGTGAGTTTCCTTCTCTTCAAAAATGATGTCAACCATTCGGAATTTTGTTGTGATATTCCGAGCTTGGCCACAATGTAATCCATTTCGATTTGTGTTACCGATTGTCCTGTATTATTTTCAATATCGGGTGTCCAATCCGCATCATTCACGTTGGTCGGATTGCTGAAAACGGTTTCGGCTTGCAAAGACACAGTACCCAGACTTGGAGGCTTAGGTGCATTGACATCAGCAGGGTGGTTAACTGGAAGTGTGGCAGTAAATGCAGCAGTGTATACTTTTATTATCAATTGTTGTCTATTTAATCCAGGACGAAAATTTATGCACGCGTAGCACCTGGATTCATCATGTCCAGTTGTGTTTTCACCTAAATTACTGGCTTCATAAAACACAACGTTGCACTTCCTCCATGTATCCAATTTACAAGGGTATTATAACAACTTTTGCACACTGTGTTCGGTGTAAAGTTTTACCACTTAAGTCTGCTTCATCAAAATAATCACAATACGCTTTTTTGAGTTCCTCAGTACACAAATTTCGTCGATAGTTTTTGTTTTTTTAGTACGATTTGACCACAAACGTAACAAAAATTATCCCATTTTGGGCACTTTTTATTTTCCATATTTATAAATTTTATGTTTTCTTGTTATTCACTTATAAAAAACTGGAGAAAAATCACTTTTACTGTTCGCGTTAGAACATATTTTTCAATATTTTACTAGCAGGTACCAAGCTTTATACCTGATTCACCACTTGTACGTTTCAAATTGTGCAAAACTTCCAAATAATGAATGAGGATGAAATTTCTGTAAAAAAATCATACAGGTAGTCACCGGAAAACCCCAAATAATTAAAACAGTCCACTAGACTTTTTTTTCTTTTTAACAGCTTAGGCACATTTATTAGCGTTTATTGCTTGGCAGTCATAAAAATCAAATAACCTTTTGTTGATTCCTTTTTTTTGATTAGATTTGACACTTTTTTGCATTTTTGATATTTTATGAATTTTTAAAAAAAAACTTTAATTTTTATTCAAAAAATACTTTTTTCCCTTCATACATTCATTTTTACCTTCCAAAGTGTTGCACACATAGGAAAGCGGTATAAAAAATTTTAATTCTTAATTTTTCTAAATCTTTTCAGTTAATTCGGACTAGTTGTTCTCGAGTTATGTCAAACAAAAGAGCATAAAACGTGAAAAATTCCCCTATTCGATAGTTACTAACTTCAAATCGAGATTAAAAATATTTTAGCAGGTAAAAAGACAAAACGAATGATGCACAAGTTAAGCATGCACATTTTAAGCCTACTTTTACGAGAAATTGTGAGAATTGAGTCCCAAAATTATATGTTGTACTGTGTTACTGATGTAACGAATGTCAAATTTTGATATTCGCGAATGCGAATACGAATATTATATGTGAAATTTTTAGACGTACAATTTGTGTTCTGTTTACGCCTGCAATATGAAATATTAAAATATTGTTATGAAAAAGGACTTCATACTCTTGTTGGCGTACTTTAAAGTTAATAAAAAGTACCCGAAATTGTAATGATCGTCATTATTATATTATATAATATTATATTATATTATATTTGAAAATGATACAAAGCACAAATTTCTATAAAAACTTTAGTGAAAATTTATTTTTAGCCATTTATTTAAATTTCATTCAGAATTTATGAATTTATTCATTTAATATTTTTTAAATATTCGTATTCGTATTCGCCTGAATTTGAAAAATATCCAAAAATTTAATGGTTGTTAAATAATATTTGAAAATGATACAAAATTGTTATAATAAATTAAATTTATTGTAGTCATCTTTATTCATTTACATTTTTAAATATTTTTAATACATGTACATATGTACATAAAACTTCATTCAATATCAAACTGCAACATATATTAACATTAAATCCACCAAATACATAGAAAGAAATGGTATTTGAAGAAGTGTATGAAAACAAATCTTGCAATTCTCATGGAAAAAATTTCCTTTCAAAAAATATATTCTTCGATATATGTAAGTGCAAGACCATATCAAATTATCAAGTTTTAAAATTTTTGTTGGTCAACTTGAGGCTACAATGTTTAAGTCTGAGAGATGTGTTAATGGAAACTTGCATACATAGACGTATAGGATATTATTTTAATTTTTTATACAACCGAACAAGAAAAAATATTTAGAAAACAATAATGTCTAGGAACTAGATTGTGTGCCCATCTAATTTTAACGTCTCTTTAAGGAATATTTTTGAAATGAGCAAATACTATCTATTGAAAATGTAATGTTTCAGAAAGGAAAAAAATTAAGAAAAAAAATATTACAAAATATCCCAACAAATGTGTATGTTTAAAGCCCTCCCGCTGCACTGTTTAAAAAATTGTGTCTTTTAGATAATGAAATAATATATATATATATATATATATATATATATATATATATATATATACAGCAACCTTTATTCATAAAAGATATATTTTTTTTAGTTGCACACACACATTTTAGATTTATTTGAAGATGGCCAAACGGAGTATCATCAATATCCTTAAAATACACGACGACTTCACTTATAGACTCTAGTGAAAGCGACGTGGGGCCAATTCTCACCTTTGTGTTTCAAATACTGCTCAGTCATCAATACATCATTCATTTAAATTTCGTTTTGGATTTATGAATTTCTTAATACATATATTTTTTTAAACGAATACGAGTACATATCTAGAAATGGCCGAATATTTGGGAATTCGAATACGCATAACTAATTCATACATACACTTTGGGAATAAGATCTCCATAAAACCATAATTTTTGGAGTTTGGCGACACTTGGAAAGAAATTATAAAAATATTTTTGCCAATATTTGGAGTGTGTTCATGAATAAACTTATTTAGTTTTTGTCTACGCACTGTGCCAGTCTAACAAATGACTTTAATACAATGAATTAAATTTAATTTTTTTAAATAAAAACTTTTTAAACTATGCAATTTATTTTTAACTCATTGTTACATTATATATATGTTATATTGTAACATTTCTCATGAGTTAAAATCAAGGTAATAAGCACAGTGAAAGTTATTTTATAGAATTTCAAGGTTATGATTAAATCGTTAGAAATGATTAGCAGTTGCTCTACTTTCTAATGCAAATATACAGATCAGATTAATGTCTTACCAATTTTTTGTTTGTTATTTATTACGTCTTCGACTATATGTGAGCTTTTCATAAAATGTTTATACTCAAACAAACCATCCGCATTGGGAAACAGGGGTTAAACTAAAATAAATACTCATTATTTTTTCTTCGTTTTTATTTCAACATTATATAATATATTTTTTGACATATTTCATTTTGCAATTATTACCGTATGATAACATGTTTTACTATAAATTAATGAAAACTTTCATTGACATTATCTTTGTTTGATTACAGTTTACTTTTTGCTTATTGACTTGAGTTTTATTTTAATTTTGCTCTATTTATGGCATTTAATAATTAACTAATTATTAAACTTATTTAATATATGTAACATAAAACAAATGCATTTGCATTTTAATAAGGAAATTTTGCTTATAGAATATTTTTTATGAACTTATATAAGGTTAAATAAATTTCTGAAATAAAAAATTTCTTTGTCAGATCCAGAACTAATAACACAATTTATATACTTTTTTTACTTTAAATCAAAAAGAACAGCTCTAAAGATATTGCTATAAATTTAATTTTTACTTTCCGATTTTATTGTTCCAAATAACTTTAAATAATAATAATAAAACAATTAATTCAATTGTATGATATAGCAATAATATATTTCAGTTTTTCTATATGCCTGCTAAGCAATTATGTTTTTCTTGAATAAAAATTATAGGGATTGAAAAGCTATGGATGTGCACATGTGTATACTATTTGCACGCACTCTTATGTATACCAACAAGCTACATATATTTTCTTTTTACATATCATTGTATTTGATTTGATTTAGTTTTTCGATATATCTTTTTTTGCATTCTTTTATTTAATTTAAGTTTTATTTATTACTTTTGTAAACGTGTGGATTTGTAGGCAATGAGGATGCAAAATATTGTATATATATATACAATATACAATAAATATATATATATATGAATGTGTGTACTATAAAGTCAAATATAAACTTAACTCTACATAAATTCAGCATGATTGTGATTTTTTGTGTTCTGATACAATAATTTTATTGATTATAGTATACATAAAGATGTATATTATATACAAGTATACAAATACCAACGCATATTTTATTTCTGCACATACATATACGTACGTATATATTTACGTGCATGAAAAAATAATTATGAACATTTTAACGTATTCACAAACAGCAACTGTGCTAGTATATACGTGTATGTAAAGGGTCTGGCTGGGAGTACCTGTGTAACTAATTATTGGTTCATGTAAAAAACAATGCAAATATCTAATCTTATAAATACACGATTTAAGTTTCAATGTTCGTTCCCTTCAAGCCCCTATAATGCAATACAAGTCACATTCACTCGTCTTTCGCTACTTGCTTCCCAAGTATAATGTATAGTCTGTTTTTTCTGTTTTTTGTTTCGTAGCCGTTAAAAAACTGAAATTATAGTGGCCTAACAAAATTTTAAGGTGTAAAAATAGTGACTTAAGAAATAACTCTGACGATGACAAATTTATATAATTGTTCATATAAATTATAAAATATTCTTATTTTCTGAAGAAGCTGCGTAAAATTGCATTGAAATACTAATAAATAAATAAATCAAATTTGTTATCTCTTCATAAAAAACTAAAGCTCAAATAAAATTTGATTATATGAAGGCTGGATCACATCATCTACACAATATACCATTTTTCGTCAGCTAACTTTTATTGCAGCGATCATAATAAGCCAAAATTGTATTAATACTCAATTAATTCTGAAATAAATCTGGATTTATTACAGTGTAGGGTGGTTCAAGTAAGTACATATATACTCGTATTTGAATATTTGGGGGAATAAGGCAAATTTAACTCATTACTTACGGCTTTATTTCACCCAGCCGAAGAAAATCGGTATATATTTCCGGAATAATTTTTTACTAATCATTCTTAGTTTTAAATGCTAATCTGCCTTTTCTAATTGGTAACTAACTCACTTAAGACTATTTTTGTACAAATTGTAGCTTTCTATCATAAAATTTAATCTTCTATGGACTTCTAGGGATGCTTTTGACGTTTCAGCTCTATAATGCAAAAATGATTGTGCTATGATCAATGCTGATAGTTTATGAAGAATCGTTGGAATCGGATACTAAGAAATACATAAGTAGAATATTAAAATTTTCTACGCCGAAGTATATGAAAGAAAACGTTAATATATTCCCCCATATTGTCAATGTCGGCGTTGACGTCAAATCAAGACGAGATTAAAAAATTTCTCTGTTCTACTATTTTTGGCAACAACTTGCTCTTGTTGATAAAATCTTACTAATCTCTAAGGCTTTCTAAATTAATAGCGCATGTTAATACTAGTCAATTCTTGTCGACAAAGAATAGACAGGTGAAAATTTTTACTGTCGTCTTGATGTGACGCCATTCACAATAACGGCTATAATGAGCGTTTGCAAGCGCACGTTGAAGTTTCAAAGTTTTCAGATTTTTATAAATCGTAGTTCATCTTTTTTTAGCTTAAATTTCATGGAGGTGAAAGGCCACTTTTTTTAAACAAAACTTTAAAGTGTTACATTTGTGAAACGTGAATACAAAATTTTAATTATATTAAATTTTATTTCTTAGCTCTATGGGCAATACCTAGCCCATTTTTTCTTTGAACTTTCATCGGCGTTCACAAAACTAAAGTCTTATTTTTCAGCTCATATTTTTTATGCATAGTATTCTATATGCATGTGTGTCTTTTTTATCATTACAAATAAGACAGCAAAACGTATTGACAGTACATGAAGATGAGTACTCGTTTATTTTCCCTTCGTCTCTCTCTCTCTTTCTATCGCTCTCCAGCAAACTAATCTTAGCTTTTAGACTTGCATTGTGTAAACTAGGAATTACTTAGGCCTACTTGTGTATTAGATTCAGCGCTCTGCTTAGGTAACTAATCAGTAGACTACAACTTAAAAACACTTCTTTTTGAAAATAAAACCCTTGTTTTTATAAGCAATAACGTTCAGAAAGTGGTTTTTATAAAATATTTTAAGAATATCCTACAATTAAATTTTGACGAAATAAGAACGTTTGTCCTAAAACTAAAAGCACATGCAAATGATTCAATCTTACAATAGTATAAAAATATTTTAGTTCGTAAAAAAAGAAAAAAACCAAAGTAATGCCAAATGTGTACTTAGGATAGGTAAATTAGCATTATTTTGGAAAAACAGGCTGTTGGTGGTGATTTGAATACGTATGCGTATACTTATTTATTTTTTATAAAGTCAATTTTATATCAATCATACGTCCTTCGTGACTTTAATGTTGCACAACGATAATTCTATATCAATCATACGTCCTCCATGACTTTAACCATTTGCAAAAACGATAATTCTATATCAATCATACGTCCTCCATGACTTTTAATATTTGCCCATGTATAAAAAGGTAATATGTTTAAATATAATTGCTTTTGACCTCATAAGCATTTTAATATTAATACACACATAACTTTAGTATATAATATACAGTGGGGAGCAGTGGTGAGTACATGTTTGCATATTCTGCATTTGAAGGCGCATAAAAATAGTAATAATGAAGCGATTTAATTTTTGTTTTTTGAATTATATTTATTATTCAGTTGCTAACATAAATGCTTTTTAAACAAAACCATTTGGACCCATTTGATATTGTGCCAACCATATTTTCCCAATTGACCACAAATTCTCAATTGGATTGAGGTCGGTACTTTATGGCGGCCACTGCATCAATTTAAAACTTTTCCCAGTCTGCAATTCTTTAACGATTTTCAACGTTTCTTCGGTTCTTCATCCTCTTGAAACTCAACTTCATTATCAGAATGGGCGAATACGTCTAGTGAATCGAGAATATGAGTCTGCAATATATTCAAATAGTCTTCTTATCTAATGATGCTATCAATTTTTTGCAATGGACCAATATGCCACCATGTAAAAGAATCCCGCAACATAATTTTGCCTCCGCCCCTAATTGACCGTTTCTTTAATATGGTGTCGTTGAATGGTGTCCTGCCAAGCAACACAAAAATTGGGCTGTTGATGACTGGAAGCGCGTAATATGTTTAGATATGTTAAAATTTAACTGATATCATTCGGATGGTAAACAGTATTAGTGGCGCCGACAGCAGGTAAGTCAATATCATGCTGTGCGGTTGTACATCATGGTGTGGTGTTGTTTTACATGGTGCCAAATTGGTCCATTGCCAAAAATTTATAGCATCATTAGATAAGAAGACTATTTGAATATATTGCAGACCCATTCTTCTGATTTTCTAGACGTAATCGCATATCCTGGGAAAGATTTTATGTTGCAACAGAATGGAGACCCGAAAATAAGCTTGGCCTCCATAAAGTACCGACCTCAATCTAATTGAGAATTTGTGGTCAATTGGGAAAAAAGTCAAATCACTTCATTATTACTATTTTTATGCGACTTCAAATGCAGAATATGCAAATATGTACTCACCACTGCTCCCCACTGTATATATATATATTTAGCTAATATAGTACGCTATAATATAACTTATTATATATATGTATATGTATGTACAAGCTGTTTTCATTGTTAATTTTATTTTCATTTAGTTGAAATTAATTTACTTAAACTTATTTCTAAATCCATTTGGACTTTAGTCTATACACATGTATGTATATGGTAAGTGATTTAGTTTTATAATATTTTCATTTTTATATATGTGCAGTTTCCACTTTAATAGAGATTTTATAAAATTTAATAATATTTTTGTAATTTTTTTTATCCTTTGTTGAATATTTTTTTTATTTCATCTCTTGTGCAATCGTAACTAACAGCTAATATATTTTACTATTTCAAAACCCCATCTGCATTATGAAAATTTGAAAGGAGTCTCTGTTACCATATTTTCAATTCATTAATTCTATTATAAATACAATTTAATTCTAACTATTTGTTTCAAAAATGTATGCTAATATTATTTTTATTATATATTTTATTCCGTTTTTCTATTGAATTTAATTTTTTGGGGTGGTTATTTTAATGGTTATTATCTAAAGTTGTTCGCTAAAAATATTTTTGTTATTATTTTTATTTCATGTATCTATTTAGTATTTAGTTAGTTTTTATTTTAATAGTGTAACAGTTTGGTTAAAAAAATTTATATTATTAGTTTTTCATATTGCTAAATAATTAAAACAAAAGCATATAGAACTTATTGAAACGACCACATGGCATATTGGGTTAATAAAATATTTTGCTAAATTAAAAGTAAGTTTATGCGTTTAAAGGATGGATAAGCATCCATGTTTTAATTGATATTTTATATTTTTCAATTTCGTGAATGAATAAAGGATTTAATAGTGTTATTAAAGTTAAACAAATGAAATCGAATAAATATTTAATGATATTTTTTTAGCCAATAGATGATTAGAAATTTCACATTTGGCAGCACTAGACATACATGTTTATTATTTGCTTGTTTAAAATTTGGTAATTAATAAAGTATTTTATGTCATACAGCAAAGTAAAACTGAGTATACTATAAAGCCCTATTCATAAAAAATAGATTTGATTTAAGCTGTGTTCACATTATATGTATTTGTTGTGTGGAATGTCACTTTTTAACATAGTAAGTTTGTACATATAGTCTGAACACCTATAAACAATAGCATGTGTTATGTCTCTGTGTGCAGTGCAAACGACAATTTTGATTTAGAGCGTGTTCTATTTTGAAGTGATAAAGCATCTGACATGAGCTGGTTTTTAATATAGCAAGTGATGGTGGCATTAAAAATTAAGTTAAATTATTTAATAGATTAAAAACTTAAAATCAAAGAAAAAATTTAAAAGGCATAACAAAAGTAAGCATTTTTTACCTTTATAGGTTATGTCAAATGTAAATAACATACCAACGTTTGAGCACGAAAATTATAAATCGTATGTAAAATGCATATCTTGACACACACATAAAATATCATGTGTAAAAAAAGTGACATTCCATAAGGCAAATAGACATAATGTGAACACAGCTTTATAAAAAGTGTATAAAATACATTTCCATACAAAATTTGGTTTTTAAATCATTTATAAAAAAAAACTTTTTATATGAATAAGGTAAATATAAAACAAAACAAAATAAAAATAATGAAGTGCCAACAATAATAATTAAATTAATTAAAATAAAAATCTTTTTTTTAACTTAACATTTATACCTCCATATTGATAAAATTTAAAATGAGGCCTTGATGACACCAAGGCAATAATTTATAAAGACAACTCAAATATATAGAATGTTGTGCAAATGGTATTACATGGACTCATATTTAAATTAATTGAATATATTTTTTTTGAATTTCATAGCACAATTAGTATACTGTTGCAAAAATATATGTATAACAATTAAAACCTTGAGTAACTATTTTATATTGAAAAAAGTATATCTTGAAAAATCAATTAACAAACCCAAAAGAATCTAAAACTAAGAGAGATTTTTATTAAAATCTTGATAAATTTAAGTTATAGCAATAATTATGGTATAAAGCTTCATTGAAAATTAAAAGGTTTCTTTAACACCAAATCGAAAATCGCAAAAATATGCAATCTTCATAGCAAAAAGCAATTTTAAATAATACATGAGTTAAAATTGGCTTTAATCGTTAATTCGCAACAAACCCAAGTTTTTGTTGTAGCAACAAAAGTTTTTTTGTTAAAACAACGATTTGTCTTCTCTGCACCAACACCACTCACTGTTACTGGTTTTGTTATTGCAACAACAGTTGTTTGTACAACAAACAAAATAAATAGTGACAATAAGCAAACCAACCAATGCTACACAGCAAACAAATTAAAAAAGCCAAACTCTTTTAATTCGCTAAAAACCAAACTAATAGAAGTATGATATCTTTTAGTTCCCCATACAAATCAACACTCAGCTATTTAACTAAGTGGTTTTGTAATGACGAAGGCAAACTATTTACTGCAATGTTTTTGGAAAAGAATTCAGGTGTCAATTTTGCATCTGCTGATCCTTGGTTTAAACAAGCTATGACCAGCCAAAGCTTCTATAAAGAATTGTAGAACTCTTTTTTTCATACTTAAGAATTCTTAAAATTTTTTCACGTCAAGCATTGGCAATAAAGTAAAGTCGTGTTTCCTAATCCAGAACTTATTTAATTCTCCTAAAATACAATTATTGCTTTTACTGAAATAGTGCCTAGTTGGCGGTTTAATCGCAGCTTCACGCACTTTTTTATATAAAATTGATCGCATTTTGGCATGCTCACTAGTTTATTGACTATTCAGTCCATTGACTGTCTTTAACTAGTTTTGACTTGACAATATGTAATTTTGAAACCATAAGCACATATTTAGCTTAATTTTCTGTCACTGGTTCTCAGTTTAGAAATCCTTACAATTATTGGCAAGTTTGAAGAATAAGCAATCACTCTACCGCCCGCTTTTATATCTATCTTGTAATCATCAGTAAGTGTAGGACAAATTCAGTAGATTTTATCCGATTTGATTCAAAAGTCCCTAATGAATATTACCAATAAGGTTGTTCTGCCAAAGTAAATCCCAGGGTACTTGGTGAACTTGAATACGAAACCCGAGCAAATTTATTGCCGCTATCCCCATTTTATTCTCATCGATTCGTAGAAATTGGAGAATGAACTCCAAGACCACCTGAATTATTATTTTTACATCATTAATGAATGTAAACAAATTGTATAAATCCATTCCTCAGTTGCAGACCCAGTTTTTTCTGATAACGTTTATGCACTTGTAGTAGAAAGTACCTTCTTACGTCCCTTTTCACAATGTATGGTTAAGAGTTAACGTGAACTTTAACTGACAGTTCTTCATACAAAACTTGCCGTTAAAGTCCCTGTTATCTTTTAACCATATATTGTGAAAAGGTACGTTAAAAAGAAATTGAGTAAATCTAATAAACCGTTTCATTTCTATAGCTTCTTGCTATTATATCAGGTGTTTACTATTTCTTAAAACATCTCGTGCATATTTTTTTCTTAGATAGCTTACACACCTTATTTTGCATCTGGCAATCAATCATAGCATTTAGTTTAGTGTGAAGAGCAAAGCCATCATCTTTTGATGATAACTGCATTTGAACATGCAAAAAATATCGTCTGCTAATTGCATATTATATATAAATAAGTAAGCAAGCAGGTCAATATTTTAGTGACTTTGATGTTTTCATTAAAATTTTATCTTTTACCAAATTAGGAAAGCCAAATGCTATGTTGATTAATGTTATCGATGCGTTCTCAATGTTATGTCAAAAAAAGTTTAAAATATAAAAGATAAAAAAACATTCATCACTTTAGAAAGATTTTAAGTATAGTATGAGAATGCAAATATCATATATAAGGCTCCAAAGGCTAAAAAATAAATTCTGAGTTAAAATAAAAAAAAACAATTATAGAATTGAAAAGGCTAAGCTGGTAACTCTGCATGGGATATATACATACATTTGCATTAGGCTTGTAAGATACCTGAAGTTTGACCAGTAGATTAGTTTAAAATTCCAAATTTTACCCTAAACAAAAGTGTCCCTGCTCGCTCCAGAAATATAAAAATAAAAATAAAAACAACAAGAAAAAATCTTGCATAATTATTGCAAACTTTTGCCTAAATTTTGCAAGAAATTATTTTTAATAATAAAATTCTTTTTTCGAACTAAAGCAATTTAACAGTATGTATTATACGCATAAATAGTCTTTGTAAAAATCTACAATATACATACTTATGCTTACTTCCTTTATCCATATACTTATCTTTTACGCTTAAAATATTATCTTATATATTAAGTAATTGCTCTTTGGTTTATAAATATATTTATTTATTATTAACAATTTCTATATTCCTTTTGTTCATTTGTGCTACGAATAGTTAATACTAAGATACTTATATAAATTGAAAATTTTGGCTTCCTTAGCCAACCAAAGACAAAATTATGAAGATTTTAAATTGTAATTATGGAATATTTATGATGATCTTTGTACACGTCCGTTGAAGAAGCGAAATCGTTGTTTAATACCTGCTGCTGATAAACGTAATAAGGATAATGATTTCCATATTGTAATTGCTGTTGTTGTTGTTGTTGATGCTGCTGCTGCTGTGGCTGCTGCGGATGATGATGATTATAGTGCTGCAGACATTTCATAGTTGTCTGCTGCATATATAAAGGTGCTGCTGAATTTGTTGCTAAAGCTGTAGCTTCTGTTGCTGCTCCTGTTGTTGTTGAATTATTAGAGGCGAATGAAACTCTTGAACAAGCACACGAGACTAAACCGGTATTTAAATTTGTTGTGGATGTTGCCGCATAACAAGCATCTCCTATTAGAGGAGGTCATCATGGCAGCTACACCAGAAGACTCGGTGTCAGCCATTCATCTTCCGCAATCTATAAAATATTTAAAATTGTTAAAATAATAATTTAATCAGTTTAATTGAATATATATAAGAAGGTTTTAAAAGGAATGGCGAATAGAGCTGTGGTCAGCGTGAAAAATATAGGGAGATAGTAGTAAAAATAATTTTTTTATATACTAATGTTACCTGGTGATTAACTTGATACTGTTGCATAGGATATGCCACAACCCCGGCACTTTGCGGCAAAGTACTACTAACAGCTTGTGTGATTTGTGGTGCTGCTGAGCCAGTAAGTGGTGTCTGAGCTGGTATACTTTGCCATGTTCCTGGTACTTGTACACCCATTCTGCAATAAAAAAGAAAATAAGAAAAGATATTAAATAGCAAACATATTTTATAGCACAACTCGAATTAATAAATAATTCTACTATGTAAACGGATTATGCCATCATCATTTAAGAACATGCTTTGAAACTTTAATCACTTCCTCGAAATTCACTTTTTCAAACTTAACTTACAAAACATAATCTATTTGTTATTATTACCTTATTATTATATTCTTTCAGTAAGCAGGTGCTAATAAAAAATACTATACATAACTCAAAATTTTAGTACGTACTATATTGTATTTGCTGTATCTTTTTATACCCTTTACCAAAACTGGTAAAGCATTTATAAAAGTTTGTCATTCCGTGTACAATCTCTACAATATTCGTGACCTTTACAATATATATCGCTACCTTAATATAGAAAAACCCTAACTCATTATTTTTATGGAAACTATTTTTTTTGTATACTTTGAAAAAAGAACATCCAAGGTATCGAAAAATGCAAAAATCTGAACTTCAAACAAATAATAAGTTAGAGCCCTTCTATGTTTCGGTTCCTTGTGAATAGAAAGGACGAAAAACCGGTGTCCGTCTGTCAGCATGTATGCTCATGAAATCAGTTTTCCGAAGCTCCTAGAATATAATTTGATCTTAAACTGGTTGATATATCAGAAATAGTCGAATGAAAATCAACAAAATCGAAAGTTCGTCTTCAGAGCTGGAACATTTAAAAAATGCTAATTCTTTGTTTTGTTAAATAAACTGATTTTATATTTCAATAATAATTAATTTTATATTAAAATTATAAAAAAGAGATTAAAAAAATTTTCTAGCATTGGGAAATTTAAAATTTTTTTCTAATTGAGTATAAGCAACCTAATAACAATAATTTTTCTCTATAAATTAAAAAGTTTTAACATTTTTAAAAGGAGAACATTGGTATACGAAAACAGACAAATCTAAAAGGAAAATTCCAGGATTGAAACATTAAAGTTTTTTAAAAAAAAAAAAGAAACTAAAGGGTGGTTACATTTAAAGGGCGGCTTTCGGCCATTAGAAAAAGCTGATTTTTATCAAAGGCCTTGTTCATTAATTTCTCATATTTGATTTTAAGCAGGGAAATAGTTATAATGTGAAAACCTTCTTGAATACAGAGTTTTCAGATATTTCTTATATCGAAAATAAAATCTTTAAATCCAATTCTTTAGTGTAAAAATACCCATAGGTCACATACTATAAATTGCCCTCGCACAAAAAATAAATGATAAGCAATTAGAAAAATTTTATTTTATTGTTTTGAACCTTTAAGTGTTCAAGTCGATTTTCAGAAATTTATTTCTTTTACAGTTAAATTGGGAAATTCTCTCTTTACCATAATTTTTTAAGCAAACCTCGCTCTACACACTATAAATAAAATATTCTAGTTGAAATGTACTAAAGTATAACCTTAATTAAGATATTATACCAAATGAGATCAGAAGTCTAAAAAAGATAAGTCGCAAGTTATAGTGCTTTTACTCCCCGAAAAATCACGCGAATTAATTTAGATTTTGACCAAATATACAGATTACGGAAGAGTCGTTAAATAAAAATCAACTTATCTCGATTTAAGAATTTTTTTCTTTTTGCCACAGATATATGAAAGCATATATTCCACATAAACAATAACAATAGGGGTGAAGATTTGGCACAGCCGAATATAGCTTGTCTTAATTGAAATTAATTAATTTACTGACCAGCTTATATTTTTATATGTGATAAGAATTTACCTTGAAAATTGGCGCACTATAAATTGAAATTAACAGAAAATACGTAACGTGGCCTTAAATTATCTATCAGTGTACTTTGTGCAGCTATTTTAGCTGAAAAAACTTGATTATCTACAACGTTTCTAATGCACGCATATTCAAGAAATTCTCTATAGCAGGAGTCTTAATGCCAACATTGTCATTTAAGCCTTTTTGAGTATAAATCATAATTTATGTTTTTGTTTTCTGGCATTTTTTCTACTAACTGCCTGTTTTTCGAAAATTAAGAAGTGTACACGTCTTTCAAATAACAAATGAAAACACGTTAATATTTCTATAACATTGAAAAAAAAGCTTTACGTTTTCCTACAGCCATAGAGTTCTCTACGTAAATTTACCTATAATTTTAATTTTAAGCAAATCTAGGCGCACGGTAGTGCGCCAGGCATTCGAGCCATTCGAGCTGTTTTTAACCCCCTCATAACTTTGTTCCACGAAATCATAAAATTATAATATTTAAATAATAATTCCGGAGATAAAGAGGTGCAAAAAGTGCATATTTTAAGACATACTCACTGACCACTGACAACTGACCACTGACCACTGACCACCGACCACTGACCACTGACACCTGACGACTGACCTCTGACCACTGACCACTGACCACTGACCACTGACCACTGACCACTGACCACTGACCACTGACCACTGACCACTGACAGACACACTCATCAAATTGATGAAGCACTTCCGCTATAGCTAGAAAGCTGAAATTTGTTACACGAGTAGATATAGGTGGGCAATGAACTAGAAAAGACTGAACACCTGAAAATTTTAACCAGGGACGGAGTTACGCACAAATTAAAATTTGCACAGCACATTTAAATGTACTATTTATGTATTTACTATTATCCGTTTCCAACGAAACTAAGCAGGATAATCGTAAGCCAAATAAAAATTTGGAGAAAAAAAAGGAGGCGGGAACACGCCCATAAAAATAAAAATTAAAATTTACGCTAGTGAGCTGAAATTTGATAAACGAGTAGTTATAGATTAGAAAATTACTAGAAAAATCTGAAAACCCAAAAATTTTGCCAAGAAGGGCGGGCTGCGCCCATAAATCTCAGTATTTAAAAAAAATTTTAACTTTAAACTCAAGCGATTTTATTGAAATTTGGCATACATGTTGCAATAGCACAAGGCTATAAATTTTAGTTGAAAAATAGGGCGTTAACACGCCCGTACAATTTAAGCCTCCTATTTCATGTACTTCGGCTCAGCATATATGTATATTACTAAATATTTATATACTTATTACTACACGTTTTCAACGAAACTCGACAGGAAAGATAACTAATGGCTACAGCAGGTATTGAGATGAAAAAAATAAAAACAAAATAAATAAAATATACGCTAGTTAGCTGAAATTTAATAAACAAGTTGGTCTAGATTAGCAACTAACTAGGAAAATCTGAAAAGCCGGAGATTTTAACCAGGAGGGCGGAACTATTCTAATAAAGCACACAATTAAAAGAGCAAATTTAAAATGTTTATCTCAAGCGATTTTATTGTAATTTGGCACAAATGTTGGAATAATGCAAAGTTATAAAATTTCGTTGAAAAAAATTGAAGTTAATAGGCCCATACAATTTAAACCTCCCATTTCATGTATTTCGGATCAGCAGATTTAAATATACTATTTATTTAAATATTAATATCCGTTTCTAATGAAACTTGACATGTATGATTGGCACTGGCAAAAAATTTATTTAAAAAAAGTGAGCGGGAATACGCCCATAAGAGTTAAATAATTAAATTTTCGCTAGAGAGCTGAAGTTTGATACGCAAGTAGGTCAAGATGAGAAACCAAAAGAAAGATCTAAAAACCCAAATATTTTGACCAGGAGTAGCAGAGGCCGCGATAATTTTTTGCTGAAGGTTTTAACTGAAGCTTTAACTAAAAGCTATCATCTTAAAAAGGGTACGATGGTAATTGATCGCTGCTCATAACAAAATCTTGAGTTTAAAAAATTAACGGAGACTGGGGGTAAAGCCATAACATTTCAAGCTGCAATTTGCACTAGAGAGCTTAAATTCAATACAGAAATAAATCTAAATTAGAGATCACCAAGAAAGATTTTAAATCCTGAAAGTTTCAATTGGGAACATGGACACGCACTTTAAGCTCAAAATTAAGAATTTAAGTTAAATGATTTACGAACAGGAAAACTCTGAAAGCACCGATTGTTAAATTAGGGTAGTAGGGCCACGTTTATTAAATTTGTATTGAAATACTATACGGAAGAGACCTGATATTTTGCAAAAAAAGGCTTATTTATGTAAGTTACCAACTAGATAAATTTAAAACACAAGTTACTGTATTGAAACCTTGCATGCTCATTTCACTGATGCTAGCATTAAATTTTGCGTTTTCTAAAGGACTTTGTCTGAGCAGACTTTACTACACTAAAATGTACACTATATTTTACATATTTCTACTCAGATGACTCTTAAAAAAATAATCAAACTCGGTCCTTATTATGACACAATGGTGCACAATATTTTATGTAACTCTGTCTTCTGAACTGGCGCAGATATTATGAATAGAACTATAACAGACTAGAAATTTAAAGTTTAAAAAGCTTTATTAAGAATACCTTCCAAAAAGTAGTCAGATCCTCACAAAAACATAAATGTGAAAAAAGGCAAAGTTCCTTTCCAAATTTCAGCCATCAAAAGGAGTCAGATACAAATTTTGACCAAGTTCGTGTTTGGTACAATACTTATCACTGCAATAGGTATGCCACATATAAATTTATAATCGTAAGGGTGTTATATAGTTTCTAGATAATGTGCTAACGTGGCAGTATTTTTACTCTTCTAAGAAAGGAGAAAATAATGTATTTGTTCGTTCCTTTATATCGGGAAAAACGTTGTCAAGTAAGCAGATTATTCAGAAATTATATACCACCCTTACGATTACAAATTTAGATAATGCATATCTATTGCAGTGATAGTTATTGTAACAAACACGAACTTGGTCAAAATTTGTATCTCACTACTTTTGATGGCCGAAATTTTGGAAAAGAACTTGGGCTTTATTCACATTTATGTTTTTGTGAGGATAGGTTTTACTTCAGTTAAGTGTTAAATATGTCTATGTTTTAAAAAGCTTGATTTATTTAAAGTAAAATGTTTTCATATTCACAACCATGCATAAATTAAAAGAAAAAAAATCAAAATTAAGTGTTTTTATACAAGTGTATTTTATAAATAATACATGTAAGGGCGAAATAAAAAACTTATTTAAAGTTAAACTAAAAATTTAACTTACCCCATGAAACCCTGTTGATAGCCACCGAATTGTCCAAATGTTGTAAAACCTTGCATTCCTTGCAAGTATTGAGCTGGTGGCAAAGCACTTGCTGCAGTTGGTGCTGTTGGCACTGCAGCTGCAGTGGTTGCTGTAGTTTGGTATGCTGCAGGTGCTGAAGGGTACCAGTAGCCGGTTACGTGTTGCCCATAGGCCGCAGCAGCTGTTGCTGTACTAAACGGAAATCCATGTCCAAGTGCTTGACTTGCCAAGGCAGCCATATGTAATGGTTCGCCACTTTCTTTACCCCACGCACACTTGACTAACTGTTGATTTATCTCCGTATTGTGCAGAGCAACAATTGCATGTGTTGCCGCTTCTTTTGTGGAGTATCTGGAAAATAAGTAAATGTATATAATAAAAGCTGCAGTAGAGTAGTGATGTGTATTTTAAAGTAAATAGATTGCATACTTGTATATACTGATAGATTTCGGTTCTTTTTTGCTGAAGTGCCTTAACTCAAAAAATATTATTTATCAATCAATATTAAAAAATTAGTTGTGATATCGAGCTTTGTGTTGTGTACAGATTTTAAACAAAAATGTTGTACATTCACATCTTGAGAGTTAAATTATATATTATCTTTTCATTATATTACTGATAAATTAAACAAATAATAATAATAATAATAATATCCGGAATACATATTGTTATTGACAAATAAGCTTAATTTGCATAGCTTATATTGTTTACATAGTCATAAATAACGAAAACAAAAAAAACCGCAAACAAAAAAACAAACAAACAAACAACGTGCCCTTGAGGAATACTCTATATGAGTATCTCAAAAACAAATAACTTTGAAGTGAGTTCTAATGGCAGAAATGCCCATTTTACTGTGATTTATGAAGCTTTTAATGAAAATAATAAAAAAAAATCTGATGATAGACTTGCTCAGAGCTCTGAAGCTCTTAATGAAAACAAAATAAATAAGAAATCTGATAATAGACTTTTTTTTAACGGTGACGCCACTTCTTCGTCAGCGTTCACCTTCGCTTTGTCCAATGCCAATTAGTGATTCGTTAACATTACCGTTGCCTAGTACTTCTACATTTAACTCAGCGAAATCATCCGCTTCGGAAATCGTGGTCATCACTTCACCAAGTCTTTACTGACGTTAAAAGCACCCCAAGGCCCAAGGTCCAAGTCGGAATGGACAGATATATAACTGTTGTAAAGCGCGGGCGAAGCCCAAAGTCTTCGAAAATTTCATCTTCTCCAAAATTATCTAGGGATAACATCCGCATCCTCTATTAACCGTCAAAACCGTTTTCAAGTATTGCAAGATGACAACAACGAATCCGATGTACCCACGAACTAATCACCGAAGCTGCCACCAATCTATTTGAGAGAAAAAAATTCAAACGCTCTTATTAAAAATTTAATTTCAGTCATTGGTGAGAATAAATTTCACATCGTTCCAATAAAACGTGGTAGCATTGATGAAACATAGAGCATAGAGTCCTATGTTACTCCCAAAAAAATAAAAGATTCACTCGTCCTCCAGAGATTTAAAGTAAAAAATGTATTCAATATAATTAATAAGGAGAAAGTCCCCCGTACTCTATTTTGCCTTTAACTTGAGCCTAATGATATGAAACTAAAAAAAATGAGACAAACCCAATTTACAATTTAAAATACCTCTTATACCAAAAAATCACAGCTGAAGAGCCACATAAGCGCTCAGAACCTGTACAGTGCCTTAATTGCCAAGAATATGGCCATACAAAAACATACTGCAATTTACCTTCAGTTTGTGTTATCTGCGGTGAATTGCACGCTATCTAAATTAGCTCCAGCACAAACAGCAAACGCTTACTCCGCCACTTTTGCTCAAATGACTAAGACTAGTTCTATTCAAAAACAAAATATTCCATCTCAAAATAATTCAACGAATGCAAACTCAAGCTTTAATTTTAGTCAACTTAAAGCTACTATTGAGAATCTGGTGCTGACTATTAATAATTTTACAAACAATATGACTAGCATGATGCAAGATATGCTAAAAATTCAGAATACTCTGCTTCAAGCATTAGTTAACAAGCCATGAACACGTTAAAAATATGTTTCTGGAACGCAAACGGCATTCGTCAACATAAAAATGAACTTGAGCACTTCCTTACGGAAAAAAATATTGATATAATGTTCGTTTCTGAGACACATTTGACTTCAAGAAGTCTATTCAAAATTTATGGCTACATTTTATACGATTAAAAGGACCATAGAGGAAGAGCTTGCGGGGCATCAGCAATTTTAATAATGTCAAGACTCAAGCATTATATTCTTGACAGTATTTGTGAAGAACATCTAAAAGCAACGAATATTTGTGTCAAAAAATTTTGCACAAATTTTGTCATATCATCAATTTACTCCCCTCCTAGATTCGCAATTACTGAGGATCAATTCGAGGATTTCTACAAATATCTTGGCCCTGGTTTCGTAGCAGCTGGCAACTATAATGCAAAATATACTTTCTGGGGTTCACAATTTCAAAAATGGGCTTGGACGTCATTTCGAGTGGGGATCCCACTTACTGGCCTACTGACATACATAAAATTCCGGATGTTATAGATTTTGGCGTAATAAAAAATATTTCTAGGGAATTAATTCACGTAGAAGCTTCCCTAGATCTATCGTCTGATCACTCTCCCACGATCGTTAAAATCTGTAGCCTACTGAGAAGTGCTCTATCTCAACCATATGTGAAAATGGTCAGTCGTGTTAATTGGCTGCGATTCAAAAAATATCTTAGTAGTGACTGTACTGAAAACATTAAGCTAAGAACTCATGATGATGTTGAATTTAATATTGCCAATCTTAACGAAAATATTAAACAGGCTACTGAACATGCCAATTCCTCCCATTCGTTGACTGGGTTTAGTAGAATATATTCTACAGATACTGAACCTCTCTTATGTGAAAAAAGAAGAGCTAGAAGAGAATGGCAACAGCACAGATAGACTGCACTAAAAGACTCCAAGAGCTGCTGTCATATGGAAAAACTGCATCTCTTGAAAACTATTTAGAAAATTTCGATGTCACACCAGCATCTAATTACTCTTTGCGGTGCGCTGCGAAAAAAATTAAAACGCCCCTCGAATTTAAACCACCAATGCGTACTTCTACCGGAGTTTGGCCCAGGAGTGATATTAAAAAAGTAACTTATTTGCAAAGCATTTAAAATCCGTGTTTACCCCAAACAAATGTAATGGTGTTGTTGATTTTCCGAGTGTAGTTGCGCTACCCCCTCGACCCATAAAATTTAAAATGTGTGATGTACATAATCTAATTGCTGAACTCAACCCGAAGAAAGCACCGGGTATTGATGGAATTAGTAACCAGATGCTAATAAAAATGCCTCGTATTGCAATTAGAATCATGTTATTCATTTTTAATGCCATTTTACGACTAGAGTATTATCCCCACAGGTGAAAGCTTGCCAAAGTTAAAATGATTCCAAAGCCAGGCAAAGATATTTCCAAGCCATAATCATACAGGCCAATAAGTCTGCTATCAACAATGTCAAAACTCTTCGAAAAACTGCTCATGTCAAGATTGTCCCCAATTCTAATTGGTAGTGGGTGCATCCCAGACCATCAATTTGGTTTTAGAAGTCAGCATAGCACCATTGAACAAACGCATAGATTGGTTCAATGTATAAGAAGAACATTTGAAGAAAATAAGTACTGTTCTGCACTGTTTATTGACGTTTCGCAGGCATTTGATAACGTGTGGCATAAAGGCCTAATTTATGAGTGTGCCGCATTCTATATCATCCGGTGTGCCACAGGGGAGCATACTGGGGCCAGTTTTGTATTTGATTTATACTTGTAATATGCCTTTGAGCAGTAATACCCATACCTCTACGTTTCCGATAATACAGCCTGCCTAAGTATGCACAAAAACCCTCACGAGGCTTTCCGATATCTACAAGAACATATTACACAACTGCAAATATGATTAAAACTATGGAGAATTAAGGTAAACGATCAACATTTACCCTGCGAAGAGATACTTGTTCCCCAATTCGAATCAACAATCAAGTTGTTCCTCAACATTCACATGTAAAATACCTTAGTATACACCTTGATCGACGACTTACATGGAAACACCATATTGACTCAAAGTTAATACAAATGAAACTTAAACTAACTCAGATATATTGGCTGATTAGTAGAAATTCAACACTCAGCCTAGACTGCAAACTTTTACTATACAAGTCGCTTTTGAAGCCAATATGGTTCTATGGAATTCAGTTATGGGGTACTGCTTCAGCTTCTAATGTCGAGAGAATCCAACGAAGGCAAAAAAAATTTTACGTTTGATAACATCGGCTCAATGGTACATCAAAACTCAAATATACATCGTGATTTGAATATGCCACTAGTGATTGAAGAAATTGCAAAATACGCAGGCAAATATTTAACAAAACTCGAGTCACATCCTAATCCACTTGCTCGTAACATCTTGAATTTTACTGGTCACATCCACCTAAAAAAGAGGGATACAAGGGCTCTTATACTCAACACTCCAGATGGGATTTCTTAAAAATATATATATTTTTTTCTTTTTTTCTGATTATTACTATTATGTATTATTTATAACTATCACTAAGTTTATGCCCAACAGCGGTCGGGCCTAATACTTATATCTTAGATTTAAGATTTGAATACTTATTGGTATTCATATTTGATGATGCAATATTTGATGATACAATAAATAAATGCATTAAAAAAATATTAAAAAAAATAAGTTGGCGTTGAGTGTCAGCAGAATCAATCCAACCGTATAAAACTAATTAATTAAAAATAATTTTTTCTATATTATTAAAAAATATTTTATGTTTTGGAAAGATGTATGTATGTATGAATAAAAATGTATGTAAAAATTCAAAATTTAAATAACTAAGCGATGTTAGATACATGTGGTTTCCACAATCTCTCTTGCTTCGTTAATTTTTTAAATTGTTTTGGGTATATAGACCTCAATTTTACATTCATAACTTGCATCATCATGTCTCTACGGTCACAATGCAATCCTGTAAACTGTAATTTATACAAAGTAAAAAGTATTTTAAATTTTTAACTCAGTGGTTTTAACTACAGACTATTTGGACCTTAATTTGAAATTAATTCTGAAACAGTTTATATGCATGTAAAACCAAAAGCATTTGTAACTCATGCATCCGTTTTATATTCATACCATGCTGGGATAAATTTAATTCTTCTATGGGTTTGTTATATGAATCCACCGGCTTGGTATCACCATCAATCTAAAATTGTTAAATATGTAGAAAAAGGCTCTATAGTATTTATTAAGCTTAGCCTTGGTTTTTCTCGCAAAAAGTAATGCTTAATTTAATTTTTTACTATTTTCTTCTCAAATTAATTGGTAGTCTGAAAACAATCGCCGGTAAGCACAATCCAAATGGCACAGCTGGTTTAGAATCGTCTGTTGATAAATGCGGTTTTATTTTTACAGTTAACTGAAGGGAAATAAAAACGTTACGGATTCATTGACCTGGACATAAATTTCCTTTAAATAAAAAAATGGGAAGATATCCTGCAACACTTATTTTGCTTAGTGCTAGGCCGGGCTTAGTTTTGGACAAACCAGTTTACCATCTTAACTCATCTTCTTTTATTCTGAAAACACTTTACAGATACGGAGACAATGCAAATATAATTCTTCTGGTGAAATAGATGCAGTAACAGATAGCTTTTTTCTCATCACAAAAACAGGTTGTTGTCAGTAAATTTAATTTCATAACATATTTGTATAATAATAAACTTTCAAGTTAGTAATGGCAATAGTGAATTAATATTTTGCCTAGGGATTCCTTCCAGCATTATAAACAACCTAAAATTATGTTGTATCTAAGCTAAACTGGAGTTTCTAAGTTAAGTATTTGGTCTATGATGCTCTGAAAACGTTTTACTATATATGAGACTTTCAGCAATAACTTCAGCTGGAGTCTGGCTAATTAATGGATGGGCCAAACTTAAAGCAAATTTCTAGCTTTAGTTACCCATTTTCAATATATTTTCAAAGTAAATTTTCGTTCCAACCACTCAAAAAGGTCTAGCTCAGGTTATCTCTCAATTTTGTTAAAACAAAATGCAAAATGGCCGGAAATTAAATATTTTTACATTATTTACATACACTCAAAAAAAACTAGCTAAAACTTTGGAAAATTTTCTAAACCAGTAAAACTATTTACTAACTTTCTAGTTCATTAATGAACTAGTTTATAGTAATTATATTTTCATATTTAAGTAAAATTTTCCCATAAAATGCGGAGCTTTGCAAAAAAAATTTTCGTCTTTGATCTCAAATTTAGTAAATTTTCCAATTTTTTTTGTCTTTAATTCTGGTACTTATTGTTATTTTTAATTAAATTCTATACCAAATATGTTATTTATTATATCTTCATATTATATTCTTAATTATATTATAATTCACCATGCATACATATAAATTCCTTAAGAGTTGACAAGTATTGAACCAGCAACCTTCTGATTGATAAGCAAGCACTCTAACCAATTGTCTAACAAGGCAGCCAGAACAAGCATTGAAATTATTGAGTTTTAAAATTTAATTTTATTTACAGAAAAATAAATTTAAAGTTCAAATATTTCTCGAAAATAGGAAAAATTTACTTAGATTTTTTGCTAAATGCAAATTAATTAAAAATTCTATAATTTCAAGAAAAAATACTGAAAACTGGTAAATATTTTCCTAAACTTTAGTATACCTTATTACATCTTTTAAGTAAGTCAAATTTCATAAATTTATCATGAGTAATTCATTTCCTAAAGTTTATTTTTGGATTTAAGACGAAAATGACTAGTGCTTAATATAAAATTTCCTTCAGTTTATAACCATTTTCCTACTCTTAGTAAATATTTCCTTTAATTCAGTAAACATTTCCTGAAATGTGAGAAATTTATTCTGTATTTTTGTGAACTATTTTTGAGGACATGAACTTTTTATTTTTACTCATATTAGATAATTTTTAAATTTACTTAAACTTAGAAATTTTTTTTACTTGAATTTAGGGAAAAAAATTCTTAATATTAGTACATGTCTTTTTTTGAGTGTACTGAGAAAAACTCATACTGTAGCCAGTTTACAGTTTATACTGTGGAAAAATAACGTAAAGAAAATTCCACGCATTTATCGCTGAGTAAGACTTTTACGAGTATCTCTGTATGCAAATAAAAACATGTTATTTTTTCACAGCGATTGAAAAATAACTAATTACAACTCAGATTCAATTTTTAAAGTAACAGGTTTCAGAAATATAGTTCTTTTATATAAGCTGTAAATATCCTTGTATGCTTACTTTACAGTAAATAAAGCTAACATTAATGTGTATTTTTTTATACATTCTGCTTTTCTCGAGAAAAAAATCGTCAAATCCTGTCTAATCATCTTTTTGGCAACTATGTACAGCTCTCACATTTTGGTATTGGCAATTTTATTGTCTCTCTGCATCTCCTAGGACAATTATCGACATTTGAATAGGGTAGATTGCTAACTGTTCGTTCCTGTCGCTCTTCTTGTTAGTATTTATTATAACACCAATACTAACAAATATTTTTGAAACACAATTGCTAAAATGTGTTAAACCGTGATCATAGTCACTGCATAGTTTCACTGCCTCTCTTCGTATAAAATGTTCTCAAAATAACAGAACTGATACAAATAAAATACTGTTAAGCTGTGTTCACAGTAATAGCTTAAGAGAACACCTATTTAAAAATTAAGAACGATATGTATCTCGAATAGCTGTAAAACAGCTAACTATCTAACTTTTCTATTGCTGGTAATCTAAAAAATTAACAGCTTAAAACAAGTCAATTTATACTATCCACTAAAAATTTAACACTTTTAATAAATTTGATTATTTCTAAACAAAATAGTTTAATCAATCGTTATTTTAAAAAATTTTAATATTACGAATAAAATAATAATAATAATAACTTCTCCAGTCTCCAGAGTGATTTTTTTCTCTGCTAAGGACGCATATTATAATTAATCAAAAAAAAAACAAACTCTAGCGCAAAATATGAAACATACAAATATTTATGCATTAAAAGGTTACATAGATATTTTAATTAACAAATTTATGACGAAAGGATAACTACCAATAATTGGCAAATTCGCACCATTTTTGGCACGGTATCAAAAGTTGTTACTCCAGTTAAATAATATTATATTAATAAATTACCTGATTTCTATTAAAAATATTCCAAAAAATAACTTACCTAACAAATGCATAACCCTTATCCTTGAACACACGTATCTCATGTATGGTGCCGAATGGTGAAAATGTTTTTTGCAGTATTTCCTCACTTAAAAAGCCAGCCAGTGTGCCATTCATGCCACCACAATACACAGTACAATTTGAAGGGCTGCTCTGATTATAAACCTCATCGAATGTTAACGGTTTGCTATTGGCTGCAATGATTTATTGTAGACATTCATAAATTTAATTAAAAATGGAAGAACAAACTTGTACTATTATATGCTGGTTGCCTTTTTATTATTAAAATAATTTTTGTTACAATTCAATTAAAATGCATTAATACTAACCATCTGGTTTGGTGTTTGGCGGTTTTCTTGTTGCCCAATTTGTACGTATGGAACGTGAACCCAACCATTGACCATTCATGGCTGTGATGGCGGTTTCCGCTTCCTGCAAAATGTTAATAAAAAAGGGCAAAATTGAGTATAATAGAGAGTTCTCTAACGAAGGCAGCAACAAAAAGAAAAAATAGAATAATAATAATAAAAATTGCAATAAATAAGTGAATGAATATAAATTGTATGAAACGTATATCCGGTTTCTTTCAAATAAAAGACATGGGGTTTCAGTTTCTCTTTGTTCCAATTTCTATTCAATTTTGATTTTATTATTTTACTATCAAACTTCATGCTCTGTTTTCTTAAGTTTAATGCAGCTTTAATAATTTAAATTTTACAGCTTCTCAATGTGAAGTATTGTTTTTTAATTAGTTAACATTTCTTTAAATAGTTCAAAATTAATATTGGGATTATTATTTTCAAATTCTGTAAAATTTTGAAGTACAAGTATCAACATTTTATATTTAGTGTAAATTGTAGCAAATATTTTGAGATTTTTAAGACCTCTAATGAAAAGATAAAGATAACTGAATAAAAATTGCACGATGGTTTACTTCTAGAATGATCAGCCTCCATTATAAGAATACATTGGTTTGTGACCCATTATTATTCAACTTTTCATTTTTTGCTTGAACGTGTGACGCGGCGTTACAGGTAAAATTGTTTGTCTACGTGGAACAATTTGAAGCAGTTCTCTAAGTGTAGATGGACGTTACACTTCTCACACTTGAATATAGTGGCTTTTGGTGTAAACCAAGGGAACGTGCAGGCCGCCTACCTTTGGAAAGTTTGATTGCTTATAATTAGTGTTTGAATCATAAGCAGAAGAAGGTTCGATTATATCGATTACATCCTTGGATGAAAGCAGTAGAGACTTGGCCACCGAGTTTTTGAAGTTAAGCTGTGACATAGGCTTTTCCTTTTTAGAAGCTGCTTCTAAGCAATGCAGTTTCCAAGCATTAAAAACAGCGCTATCCAGACATTGGACCCAGAGAGGCCACCACCAATTTTTGCCACGAATGCCTATACGTTAATTTGCAACTCCATTGTCGTGTAAGTCCACGCCATCCATATGCCTGTTGTAATTGTTGAAAGCGAGAGGCTGTTGAACACCAGCTTTTTCTTTCAGCTTTTTCTTCTCCTTTCTGCATCGTTGCACTGCTACCATTGGATCGAGTGTGTCATAATTAGTAGCGATAGTAACTTCAGAGTTATGCATCCATCTAATTACCTTAACGTCATTTCGTATATCGTGTGCATAATCGGTATCGTGCTTCTTTAGGAATTTGTTTACAGTTTTTAAAAGATCGCTGGCAATACGATTATGTCGAACAGTGCAAGTTGTGCAGAAGCCTCTTTCTTTCAGCAAGCACAGCAAGTAATGAGAGGTGAAAAAATTGTCGAAGTGAACGGTGTGCTGTATTCGATGCTCACAATGTGATAATAGTTCCATTATGATGGATGCAGCGAGTCCCAAGCCGTTATTGAAAATTCCGTATGGAATATGTATGGAATATGGAATAAACTGAAACATATAACAAATGTTCGAGCAAAGCGCCTACAGCTTATATCTGAAACGGATTGGTTTACCGCGTATAAACATTTTCGCTGAATGGCGGCTGAAGTGTGGAACCATTGTCTCGTCAATCGATAAAATCTCCACAAAAACACCAAACTGCATGTACCGTTGATTCTCGAAGTTATCAGACATGTCTAAAGTGTCGTTGTTAGCAATATGAAAATTAGCTTTCAACTTCGTAAACATATTGCGTGACATTGTTTGCCGATTTATCGGAATGCTGAACGAATCTGAATCTAAGCTCCAATACAACGAGGTTTGAGTGACATTGTGATACCCAGAAAAGAATAAACTTGAAACGTTGTATCATATATTTGTCGCACATTTTGCTGATATTGTTGTGGACAGCATATCGGTTTGTTTCTTCTACAAGTAAACCAACTGCTTCATCGTCGAAGAATAACACAGGTCAACACGATTTTTAAGGTCGGTTCTTTGATAGTAAATTTTCGTGCATATGATACTGAGCTTCAATGCCTATAAATTACTTTTTTTGAATTGGCTCTGTATCTCGAGATTTTCCATTATTAAGAAAAAAGAAGATGCTGATCAAATAAAAAATACACAGAAGGCTGAAAAAATTTACCTTTAAATTACGTTTTCATTAATTTTTTAAAAGTCATATAATTTCGGAGATATTTGGAAAGTTTTATACAAAAAATAATTTTTTTAAAAAAATTGAGAAGATCATTTTTTAAAAGACTCATTACAATTTTAAATTGATGAACAATTTTATATTTTATTATTAACTGTGATTCCTTCATATGTTGTGAATAAAACGAGCCACATTTATCAAAAATCCTTCCATTAATTCTGAATTTATTCACAATTAAGTGGTAGCATATATACTCGCATTACATCTTTTTTAAATTTTTTTTTTCAATTTAAGACAAATAATAATTAAAAAAATCTGTAATACGAGTATATTTTTTACCAATTCACTGTCAAAAATTAATCAGGACGCAATTTAAAGGCCAACTCGTTTCCTAGCTTTCTATGTATTTTTTTTTTTATTTAATTTAAGAACTGGTTCTCAAGTAAATACAAATTATGTGATGCAGCATCCTTTTTTTCTTAATAACGGAAAATCTCGAGATACAGAGCCAATTCAATAAAACTGATTTAGAGCGATTGATGCGCAGTACTTAGTGTACAAAAATTGACTACGAAACCTTTGACCTTACACAATAAAAATCATTTTGTTGACCTGTGTAATCTAAATAAATCAAAGGGTTTCTTTTCGTTTATATTTCGGAGAAGTGGTTCTTGTTTTACTTTAACAGTGGTTCATGCAGTGGTTTAATATCGTAGGCAGTTCGCTTGGTTATTTTTCCTAACCGGTTTGAAATTAATTACCGGAAAATATTTGTGTTTGAGTATTCCTTCGGACGTTGATGGTAGCGATTCCTCCTGTTGAACTTCTACTTTCGGACCACCATAGTCGTCAATACTGGATGTGTAAATTACTTCAATTTTGCCTATAAATACATACATAGCTAGCAAAAAAAAGAGACAACACAAAAATAATACCTGCTATTTCGCAGGTAATATTCGTTGAAATTGTTTCATCGTCAATTGTTTCCCAATCGGAATCACCGGCAGTATTATCGGGGGGCAAACAAATGACAGTTTCAATCGCTGACGCTCGCTCACATTAATTACAATCTTCATCATCGCTCCAGTTATCGATGATACCTTGTAATTCTGCAATTGTAAGGTACTCTCGCCGTGACATTTGAGATAACTCACTCTTAGTTAGAACACAAATTAAATAATTTCAAATAAGAAAAAGGAGATATATCGAACAATTTGAAAAACAACCACATAAAGCGTTTTATCACATCTTTTCGATAAAAAAAACCACTGTGCTACTGGAAAAAGTATTAAATGTGATATGTGGTGAAACACACGCTGGGATTTATTGCCACCTAGCGCCACTTATACTTACCAATGTTGTGTGTAAATCGCCTCAGGTTCCGTTTTGGGGACTTGGAAACACAGGACAATTATAATATAATGCATCCGATTCTTTTATATGTATTATATAACTCACTTAGAAAGTGTCTATTTTTGAACACTTTTTAAAAACGGTCTTATGAAAGGGCGGAAGCTGGCAAAAATTTTCCTAAAATTTTATTTCATTAAAGAGAGACCAAACCTTAATATAAACATCGTATACGTTTTATTATTTTTATTTATCTGAACTTAAACGTGTGTTCAAACACACGGCGGTAAGAACTGTGTTAAAGAAGTATGAGTGTTATATTCGGCTATGCTAAATAGTATATAGATACATACATAAGCACATACATAAATATTTGTTTTGTGGAAAAATTTATCATTTATTGCTGTAGTGTATTTTTTAGTACGTGACCTCTGCAATTAATTGCATATTTTATTCTACACTCTGTATTTAAGAAATATTTTATATTCACTCTCATTTTAATTTGAAATTTATTTGCTGGTGGTTCAGCTTGGTCTATATACGTATTTCATTGGCGCTTGAACCAAATCATCAGTAGACTTCAACCACAAATTTTGAACAGTCACAAGTCAAGCGCCAATGAAGTACGTATATAGACCAAGCTGAACCACCAGCAAATAAATTTCAAATTAAAATATAATTATGACAATATGTCGTATAATAAATTTCTTAAATTAACTCTCATTTCACGTCACGTCATACGATACCACAAAGTCGGTGCTTCCTCACTGGCACTTGAGATTTGTTTGTTTTATTCAATGTTCTTTGATATTGCAAAATTTTTAGAATTCTTAATTTAAACATGCGATTGCAAAAGGTATATATCGCGGTATTATGTTAAATTTTATTCCGATGGAATTTCTATGATTTTTATCAGCAGAAAGGAACGGTTTCAGGGAAATGAAATAGAACATGTCCTTTAATTAATTTTATAAATAGGACTGTACTTTAGCGATAGATTTTATTTTTATCTCTATTTACTAAAAATGAATAAGAACTTGTTACAAGCTGTCATCGAAGGACCATCGATTTGAAACATAACTGTGGTGAAAGCATAATAAGCAACATGACAAAAACCTTCGTTTATACTTAAGTAAACAGATACTGATATGAAAAACTCTAGAGTAAAGATCTTCCTAAGACATGAAATATGTTTAATTGAAAAAAGAAATTGGTTTTGGTTATATTTTTACACACAATTTTTTTCAATTTCCAACCTTGAACCATAATTTTGATTTTTCTAATTTTTAATAATAATTTCTTTCTTTCTAAGATATGCAATATATATAATTACCAAAGAAATAATTAGTTTTTATGTCAAGCTATTTTTTTCTAAAACCTAAATTATAAATAATTTATAAACCAAAAGAAAAAAATAGTTTAATCTAGTTACTTCTATATACAAAACAAATTAACTGGAATCATTTTTTTAGATTTTTCTGATTCCTTATGCAAAGCACTTCTTAAAACAATATATAAAAAGTATGTTAAGTAAACAAAAAAAAAAAGGAATTTAACAGCCTGTTTTTTAGAAAACATAAGCCCTTTCGTTTTTACGTTTCGTTAATAAACAATAACGTTTAAAATTTGCTTTTTATAAAACATTTTCAAAAGCTTTCGTTTTGTCATAAAAAGAGCTATTCAGGTAAAACCAAAAAATCACACTCACAAAATTATAGCAGTGACGGAATAAAAAAAAGTAAAATCTATTAAAAAAATTTCAATGAAAAATTTTAAATAAAATTAATTCCAATTAATTTTAAATTTTATGAACAATTGGTAAGCATATAAATTTTTAATTGCTTCAAGCATTCATTTAGAAAATTATACACATATTTTCATTGTATTTCATATTTTCCGTTGTTATTAGAACTATGTTTATCTTTTAATATAATTTATACTTTATTTTGACTCAATGCTAAAAAAATTTCTGATTTGTTTGACAGTTAAATTATGCAAAATAATGCAAATATTATTTTGTTATACTGAATTTGGTAACAGAAAAATTACTGAAAGTTAAGTTAACCCGATTATAGATTAAACCCGATGTGCAAAAAACTAACGTGAGCTTTAAGTGTACGTTAAAACTGGTTTTTTGTATGGCAATGTTTATTTAACGTACTCTTCAAGCACACATTCCACATTTTCTTGTTTATTTAATTATTTTTTTAAGTTAGAGTAAAAAATAAAAGAACAAAAAATTTTTTTTAAGAATTTTAAGTCAGTTTGCATTTCAACATTAAAAATTAAATATAGAATTTTAGTTAAAGTCAAATGAAAAATATGTAGACCAAATTTTAATAAATTTTACAAAAAAAATACATGAGTGTAGAAAATTGAAAGCTCTTTTGTTGTCACTCACATGAAAAAAAAAATAATTGTTTTAAAAACGTAAACATAGTTTTGTTCGTTATTTTAAAGAAAAACAGGCTGTAAATACAAATTGTTTTATATTTATATACTTTAGTATCCAGAAAAAAAGTTAAGGGTTTCCAGCTCTGGAGCTGTGGTTTTTATTTTTATAATAAAAATTAGTTTTCATTATTTACTTTTAATATCAAAGTAAAGTTTAAGTTTTCCAGCTCTGAGTCTCCTTGATTTTGCTGATTTTCGAATTTTGGACCATATATGATACACAAGTCGAAGACCGAAGTCTCTAGCTTTACTGGGAGCTTCGGAAAACCGATTTCAACCTTAACTTTTTTGTAAAGGGTATAAAAATGGCATTTCATGACACATCAACATATTTAAGTTGATTGCCAGGACTAACAAATTATGTCTAGAACGTTTGCTAAAAATAAGACAAATTCTTTAATAAATAATAAATATAGGTTTCAAATAAACAAATGAATAGACCTGCTATATTGCTTGCATTTAGGAATGAAACGATACCACTTAGGCATCGATACTTTTACTTGATACGGCATCAAGTCAGAAGTATCGATACATACTCAGTATCGAATAAAAAGCATCGATACTTATTTGTAACTGTCAAGCTTTTCACATGATTTAAAGAAGTGAAAATAAAGTTAAATACCCACCGAACCAAATTCTCCTAATTCGTAAAGAATTTCTAATAGCTAGTTAACAAAATGTTCCGATGTTGGAAGCGATTAATATAAGAAATAACTAATTGTTTAAATTTCTTACAGTCGAGCTTTGGTAGAATTTATTTATAAAAATTCTCCTTCAACAAACTAATTTTCCTGAGTTACAAAAATTTTGAAGTTCAATTTTGTTAAGAACATAATCATAAAAATTGTCAATAAATTCATTTAAAGTCAACAAAATCGAAATTTCGCGTAAACAAAAACTTAGATGCCAAACAAAGTGGAAAAATCGCTACGTTTTGGTTCGACTGGAGCAAAAGATATAGGTGAGATAACATTTTAAATGTTTGTGCAACTTCGTGTTGTTCCTGCAATAACGCACGCTTTTAAAATAATTTCTGCAGCTCGCAATTTTATTGTATTTTTTTTAAATATTCGATTTGATTACACGAACTTACTCTAATAGATATTCTAGATATAAATTTACATTTGACACGAACAAATAAAATTGTCATGTTCAACTTTTTTGTAGCCAAGAAGAAGTGAGTATGTTTGACCGATACGAGTACTTTTTACTGATCCTACTTGATACTCGGTAGTAGATACCAAAAGTGCTTGATTTCTAAGAAAAAGTATCAAGTATTTACTTGTATTTACTCGTATCGTTTCACTCCTACTTGCATTTACTTAACTTACATACATATTTCATCGAAGAAAAAAATTTTGCTATCTTAACATGGCGATATTATTGGAGGAAATTCTTGGCTACAAGTAACTTAGAAATGTTAGTACTCAGATATATAGGATACAATAAAAATTAAACGCCTAGCGGCTGCATTAAGGCCATACTTGGTTAAAGTCAAGCACACACCTCTACGGGCACTCAATTCTTAAGACTAAACATTTTTATCCCCAAAAAAATAGACTCTAATTTAAAAAACTTAAACAGGCTAATACATAACAAATAACTGGCATAGTTAGAATAAGCGTAAAAACTGTACATGGCCTTAAGTGGTTTTGCCATAAAATATTAAATAAAAATCACTCTTGAGTCTTAAATTGGGTTAAAAATACATTACTGGCCATTTTGTTAGGAACATCTTGTTAACACAATTACAATTTCAGCCCAGTTTTTCGTTATGTAAAAGACTTTACATAATTACATTTTGTCATATTTATTCTTTTTTTTTGCATTAATTGAAAGATTTAAATTTAGAATTTTTTAGCCAGATTATAAATGTAATGTGTAATTAAAGCAAATATAGGATTTTCCAGTATGTTAAGTATTCGTAACCATACTGTAACTATTGATTTATAATGATTAAGTATATTATCAAAATAAATAAATATATAGCTTTATAGCTTAAATCTGTACTTTGAAGTATTTTGAAGGTCAAAGTACAAATAATATGTATTTAACACATTATAACCCTATAAGTGCAACTTTTCACAACTACACACAACAAACCAGAAACACTATTCACATATACGAGTACTACATTAAGTACTAAAAAATTTCATATATAGAATTATCTTAACACATAAATAAAATGTTATACATAATAAGAAACCTTAAGGGATACATTGTCTTTGATGTTGATTTTAATGAGCATCAAGGGATTATATTACTAAAAGTAGATAACGATTGTTTGGTTGTGCATAGAAATTCTGCTTTTGGCACAAAGACACAACATATTTTTCTTCTCATTTTCCCCTTCATTTAAGGGAATATACATTTAAAATACTTCAAAGTAAAATATTATAAATATTGCCAAAGTTAGAGTTGAATGAATGAGCACGGGGGGGAAAACTTTAACATGTACAATTGCGTCGCGTTTACAATAAGAAGAAATAGTTTAATAACTTTTTCACCTGTATATATCTAAAGGCCATTGAATTTAACTACACTCTTAATTTAGAATTTGTTGTTAATATTTAGTATTACGAGGCTTGCACCCCTTTAAGGATTAATCCATTCCATGTTTTTGTAGAATTTTTTGCAAACTCAAAATGAATAGAAGATATTTTTGTTAGTAGTTCATGCTGGATTGTTTAAGAATGGCTCACATACTAGGATATCAGAAAGAAATTTATCATTTAATTATTTTAAAGCATATCTATTTTGGTTTTGTCTTATTACACAGAACAAATTATTGTTGAATTTTTTTTCAATTAAGTGATTGCTTAGAAAAAATAATATTTTTTATTAATATTTTAATTGAATATATGTTTATTTTAATTGAATTTACTGCTCTATCAAAAAATTGTTATCAACAGAGCTTAACTCAGAATACTATGGAATGGTTAACAATTATTACATATTAATTGTATGTAAATAATGGAACATTGTTTTGAAAAAATATTTTCAATTAAAATACCCAATTAATTTTTTATTTTTGATTCATAGTAATTTTGACATGCGTGGAATAAAAATAAAATTCAATTTTCTTCTCTTTTCTTGAGAAAAAAAGCAAATAATAAAAAGAAATACAAGCTGATAGACCAAATATGGATGGTAAAGTTCGTACATTGGCGGTATTTGGGATTCCATGCAAATGGTCTTGCGTAAGTATGCATATATTGTGGAAAATATCGTAGCCTTTCTATAAAATCAAATCACAAAATTCAAAGAAGAGCTACGATATTCTGCATTAACACTTACGAAAGAATATCAAACAACGAATACGGCCATTCGACGTACTTTCGTGAACCATTCGAACTTGAAAAACCATACTGTGCATGAGTTAGGTTTATGGTACAATATAAAAACGTTTCCATTTTTGGATTTTATTTTTACATACATATGTACATCCATACATACATAAAATCATTTTTTATATTTTAATACTATCTATTAAATTTTTTCTATATTTCAATTACTATTTTAATTGAATCTTTAAAATTTTTCAATTAGTTCTTTAATTGAATTGTAAAAAATATTTCGATTAATATTTTAATTGAATCTTTAAAAATATTTCAATTAAATTTTAATTGAATTTTTAAAAAACCATCAATTAAATTTTTAGTTAATGTAATATTTTTTTAATTGAAAAAATCCAAAAAATTTTCAATTAAAATGGATGAGTTAATACTACAATTTCCTTGATTGGTTGAAAACTAATTAATTTTTAAAATGAATCTTTGTATTTTTTAATTGAATCTTGTTTTTACTTTTTTCTGTGTATATGTTTTTTTTTCAATGATTGTACAGAAAAATGCGCGTATTAAATTTACATTGCTGCACTGGAAATCAATGATTTGCACTGCAAAAAAAAATATGTTTACCATGTTTTAAATTTTGTTATATGCGAAAAGGAAACGGAAAAATATATTTTAAACGGTTCATTTAGTTCTTACTACTATTGTACTCTAACTTATTAACCCATTTATGTCCACCGTTTTTTTTTTTCTTTGTGAGTTACGACACTTCTGCGCTGCTAGCCTCAAAAAGTATCATAAGTATAAATACCATTTAAGATAAAGTTATATCTAAATATGTATATGTAGTTAATGGACTTGTTCTAGGATGACTTGGCAGTCTCATTGCAACTTTAAATATTCCGAAAGTTTTCGGACGTATAAGTAGATTTTTAAGTTGACAAATTCTTTAAATAAGAAATTAAAATACAGACACAAGTTAAATAGAGAAAAAAATGCAAATTAAATTTCATTTACAAATTACCACCAAATTGAAACTTTAATACTCCATATGATGCAATATTTGTATGTTCGTCTCAATGTGTGAATATACGTACACTCAAAAAAAAATTAGCTAAAACCAGGGAAAATTTTCTAAATTTGAAAAAAAAAGTTTTCGTATGGTGCCAATGCTGTTTTTTACTTGAAACCAGTAAAATATTTACTAAATTTGTAGTTAATTAATGAACGAGTTTATACTAATTATATTTTACTATTTAAGTAAAATTTTCATAAAATTAAGTAAAATTTTCCCCTAAAACTCGGAGTTTTGCCAAAAAAAATTTTTTGTCTTTGATCTCAAATTTAGTATATTTTCTAATTTGTTTTTTGTCTTTAATTCTGGTACTTAATTTTATTTTTAACTAAATTCTATACCAAATGTTATGTTATTTATTATATCTTCATATTATATTCTTAATTATAATTCCTTGAGAGGAGACAAGTATTGAACCAGCAACCTTATGATTGATAGGCAAGCACTCTAACCAATTGCCCAACAAGGCAGCCTGAATAAGCATTGAAATTATTGAGTTTTAAATTTTATTTTATTTACAAAAAAATAAATTCCAAGTTTAAATATTCCTCGAAAATGTGAAAAATTTACTTAAATTTTTTGCTAAATGCAAATTAATAATAAATTCCACAATTCAAAGAAAAAATATTTAAAAATGGTAAATATTTTCCTAACATTTAGTATACCTTTTTACATCTTTTAAGTACGTCAAATTTCATGAACTAATATTGAGTAATTCATTTCCTAAAGTTTATTTTTCGACTTAGGACAAAATTGACTAGTTCCTTGGATACAATTTCCCTAAACTTTTAAATTTCCAATTTTTGGTAAATATTTCCTTTAAGCCAGTAAACATATCCTGAAATGTGAGAAATTTATTGTGTATTTTTATGAACTATTTTTGAGGATATGAACTTTTTATTTTTTTACTCATATTTAGTAATTCTTACTAGATTTTTGTAAAAATTTACTTTAACTTAAAAAAAATTGCTTAAACTAGAAATTTTTTTTAATTGAATTTAGGAAAAAAATTTTCTTAGTAATAGTACGTCTTTTTTTTTAGTGTATTATGTATTTCTTCAATCGTGCATTTGTGCATATAGTACATAGGAATTTAAATATATTTATGTATGTGTGTATATATGTGGATATGCGGTTTTAATATATATTAAAGAGCACAACGAAACGTTTTCATACATTCCCATTACATACAAGGGCATCGAAAATTATAATTTCAATTTCACATAAAAGGTAATTCGTGCGAATCAAACGTGATTCATGTTAAAATGATTGCAAGTGCCACAGCCATAGAAAATTGTATTGTATCCAACTATAAAGTTTTAAAGGCATGCTTACTTTTACTTACACATACTCAAACAATTACATTAGGGAAGGAACTTTTTTTATAGTGTAAAATATAATTAGATGTCGTCATGGAGAACATTTAAGTTATCACAACAGAAATACTCTTTGACATAAATTTGAGAATAATAAATGAAAGTCATACATTTTGATTTAAGTTCATAATTTGGACCAATTTGTTGAAGATGATATTGGGTAAAATAAAATAAAATTAGAAATACGAATTTGTCCACGTCTACTTACTTGCATTCCTCCTTTTGTTTTGCAATAAAATTTATCAATCTCTGACTTGCCTTTACCACCAACGGACTTACTGACATATACTGTGTATAAGCAAATTGCGCAGTTTGTTTTTTGTTATTTGCAAAAATATACACATAGTGAAATTTTTACAAAAATTTTAAGTGCATGATCCATCACTAAATAGCGTTCGGTAAATGGAACTAAAAAAACTTGTTTTGGGATCGGTCACCAATTGAAAGGGACCAGTCTGAGTTTTAACACTTCATTTGAAGCGGATCAATCACTTTTACTTCGGGATGGCCTAGAATGTCGTTAATTGGTAATTTGTATGCAACCGGTGACTTATCATTCCACTTCATTCTATAAACCTAATTGGTGCAGAATAATATACATTTTATATAAATGCCAGTCCAATATTTAACTGTAGTAATTGAAAAATTATTTTTTATGGTTAAAATGCATTTATATTTTATTATCACGGATAGTTTTTTATGGGATTCAAACTGACATCCTCTGCCATGTCATTCCAGAATACTACTCACTTAACCACAAGTGAATTCATATTTGAAAAGTACAGATACCATTTAAGCTTAATTTATATCTAACTATAGTTGCGGAAGTGATTTCAGATTGACTTGGCGGTCTCATTAGAGATATCAAATAACGTTATATTTATTATATTTGATAGGACTTAGGATCCAGACACATCAAACGTGTTTAGTGCCATTTACTAAAACACTAAACCGAGTTCCACTTAAAGTGACTAAATATTAAGACGATATGTTATAGGAATAGTAGATATGTTAACTCTCCCATTTTTTCAAGTCATATTACAACTACTAGTATGTTTGTATCATGATTAAATGCACTTGGAGAAGATTACTAAACTCCCTTTTACAGACTTGTTTCGGTGAGGCAGTTAATTTTCTGTGTGCCTGTTTCTTGAATAAACAGGATGTGCTTACAAAATTATTTATTTCCTTTAATGCATACAATTCTTTATACTGACAAAAAATAAAATAAACGCATAAGCCTGCAACATACTGAATGAGAAAGTCGTTGGCTGAAGTAGTTAACATGTTGACTACAAAATCGAAGGTCCAGAATTCAAGCCCGGTCTTTGCCAGTCATTAAAAATAACAGCACCATTAGTGTCGTTTGTATCAGTTGTTGTGGAAAAAATCTAGTGATACAGGCATAACGCACTGTTCACTAAAACTATACCGATTTCAGCAGGTGTTAATCCTAATGTAATATCAGAGAACACTCTTTCGTTGTTAGAAGAATTATCGACGAAGTAAAATAACCAATAAAATGGCTACTAAACACAGCTTCAAAAATTAGTAAGCCTCATTTGACGCCAGATGGCGCTGCAACACTGCATTATTAAAAAGCGTGCAAACAGCACACTTGTAAAAGAAAGAACCTTTTGTCTATCTCTTCCTTCACCACCGATCTTGTCAATCACTTATCCTTATCACCCTCTCTCACTATCTTCTCTTCAACTCACAGGTAGTACAAAAAGGTCATTGTTTTGTACCCAAGTATGCTGGACTTTAAATTTTACCCTTTTTACCAGCAATCTGCTAATCTAACCTAACCGGCAACATAAAAATACATCACACAAGTTTATCTTAGGACAGTTGTTGACTACAACAAAATAAATGTAAATGTTCACACAATATTAAAAAATGACTCAAGCGTTTATAAAATCGAAGTTTTATTATGAAAATCCAGAGAAACTTTATAAGGGCAACCAGGTACCCGGTCAATATAATTGTTAGTCGCTGATCTTATGTAGGGCTAAGAGCGGTTGAACTCAAAAGCTGACATCATTTGGATCCCTTTAAGTATACACGATTCTTATTTCTTTGGGATTCTATCTCAACGCATTATATATCGAATATAATTATTTTAAGATCTTCAATCTTAATTATCCTCTTTATTTAATTTTTTCATTATAAAATAAGTTATACTCCTAATTTTAATATCTATATAAGCATGTACTTACATACATTGATATGTGTATGTGTAAGAACATACAAACAAATATTTTTGTATGAGCCCGGTAATGTGTTTAAGTACTGCCATGTGTGTATGATTGGCATAAGTGAAGGAACACCAATAGGAACGATGTTTTGTTGATAATGCTGATGAGAGTCTGAGTTTGTTTGTATTTGTATATGCATATCTACTTGTACATTGAAGTATATTTAAGATTTTACATTGAAAAAAAAATCTTTTAATTTGTGAGAACTCAACCCTAGTTGAGTTTAAAATCTAGGTACACATTAGTGCTACAGGTCAAATTCTGGTCTTTGCACAAATTATGTATATTTTCACGAGCCATTCGTCGTATTCTACCTTCTTTACCAAAGTAACTTCTTCTGTGAAATTTTAAAGCTTCACAACGAAAGCTTCCTGCGATATGGAGATGCGATATGAGATGTTAAAAACTTTAAATTTTAAGATATTCTCACTGACTAACAGACTAACTAACTCATCAATATTTAAAGAAACTTTTGCTTTAGCTAGTGATATGAAATGTGAAACACAAGTAAGCATGAGTTAATAATGCACTTAGGAACATCCGAAAACGCGGCACATGTTTTTTTGGGTTCAGAATATGAAAAATGAAAATTAAAGAGTTTAGCACAACCGATTCTATTAAAACTTGGCATACATATTGCACTTATAAAAAGCTATAGTTAGGCGTTTTAAAAAGTGGATGTGGCCGTGATTATAAAATTTTATCTTGACATGACAGATTTTGATTTATTATTTATGTTTTCCACATAAATTGCCCAGCAAAAAATTTCCAAAATGATAATCGGGTTTGGAACTAAGCATTTTTGGTAGAAGTTCTCCCTCCTGGATTACCAATTTAATGATTTTAGCAAGGGGTGAGAGTTAAATAATCGATTCTTGAGAAAAATTTATAAAAATTAAATAACACAGCGTTACGAAAACGAACTTTTTTTCTGTCCTTTGAACCAAATATACTTATTCGGAAAGGAAAGAAAAAAATAAAAATACACGTGTATCGGCGATTTTCATGTACACGTCAGAATTTTTTTTTGTATAAAATATAAAGCTTGTAGTGTCCGTCTGTCTGAAAAACTTTGGATAAGCTTTTAACCCTTTTTCCGTGACCCAATCGAGCTTAGGTTTTGCAGACAGACTAGTGGAAATGTCTGTATCATGGCAAATAAAAAAACATAGATTTTTATCAATTCTCAGATTTTTTTTTAATATTTTTTTCTCTTTTTTCAGCATAACTTGAAGGGACTCCAAATTTTTAAACTATTAAGCGTTCCGGAAAAAAAAGATTTGTTTTTCGACCCATCCTACTCCATGTATTTGCAGTTTATCAATGCAGTGCCCGACTCGAAATAACTTTTGTTACGTTTGTGGCTTATTCGCACCAAGTAAAAATTTGAGAAATATTACGAAAACAGTGGTTAATTTGTTTCAGAAAATATGCAAGACTGCTTATGTTCCTTACTTGTCGTATACGCCGGAAGTCATGTGCGACTATTGCTATAGCCGCTCGTGATCGAGGTAGCACTATTCCATATGACGAATTTTTTAAGTTGCACGAATATTGTTATGATATTGATTCGATTTTTCAAAAATTGGTTAACTTCATATTTCAGAGGAGTGGCGGCTTTTCATCGATGCATCGGTCAACAGCCTTAAAGTCGTGCTGCTTCATATAGGTAAAAAACATCCATCTGTCCCGATTGCATATGCCGCAAACCTCACCCCCCAGGGGAGTCTGTTTTTGACTACGGGTGTGGCAAGCCCGGGGCCACAGCTGGGGTGATGTGGCTTTTTCCATTGACGTACCTTTGGTACATTACCCATAGAACTTATGTGTTACTACCCGATCTCTGAAATAACAGAGCAAAGGATGTGCACATATTTATAAAAGGAAGACAGGTCCTGTTGATGTCAGTTAGGTGCAGCGTTACCTAGAGCTGCCCCTGAGTTCAAAAGACGATAGAGGTGATGCCCTTGTAGTGGAACTTCGAGGTCTCACCAGAGGCTACTTCTGATTTCACGGGTGCCGGTGGCCCGACAGCCGAGCTGCTTTGAAGTCTTGAGTGCATGTAGCGGTCGTCAGTGTTCTTTGCTAAAATGCCGAGTTCGTCCTACCCCACGGAGTTTAAGGGATGATTTTGGTATGTGCGGAGTAGGCACTGGATATTTGGCGACACAGGCATGCGTTCATTTCGGAAGAGTGGTTGAGTTGTATCGGCAATGGTTGAGGAATTCTCTTGGGGACCTCGCTATTGGTGTATACACAACACCTTAGCGTAGAAGCCGGAGAATTAACGTGGTGGCTGTGGTTGCTACCAAAATCGCTGGGAGAATAGTCTTGGCTTCCCAGTGTTAAATCACTACTAGTGATTGGCGTGACGCGGTCAGCCAGACACTATTCTAGATGATGTTGCCATTCAACAGAAGCTGCTATGGGCATAGACATGGCATATATACATAGTACAGGGATAACTATATACAAAGATTGCAACCTGTGTGCCTTTGAGGAGTGGAAATAGGTTCATTCTAAAAAGGGTGCATGGGGGCGATGGTCTGGTGTCTAACATAGCACCCGGTGCTTTGGCACCCGTGACATTAGGTCGTCAAGGCAGGTGCTCACGGAAAGCTATTGCACATCTGCCGCAAACCTCAAAGAAATATACGAAGGCATGGAATTAATATTACAGCTAATAAAGTACCAAGAGCATTATTGAAAAATATGCTGCGATCTGAAAGTTGTCGGATTACTCATGGGTGTTAAGCATGGATTTCCAACTCACCAGTACTTTTTGTGTACATGGGAAGGTCGTAAAAGAAATCAGCATTACAATGAATTTAAGTGGAAGCGGCGAGCATGCTACAAAGTAGGCGTAGAAAGTATAGAGCATATACCATTGGTGCAGCCATCTCAAATCATTTTGCCACCACTACACATTAAGCTCGGTCTCGTATAAAATTTTGATAAAAAAACTAGATCGTGAGGGCGAGGCGATCGCAAGTTTGCGCAAAATGTTTCCAAAATTAAGTGGCGCAAAGATTCATGCAGGTATTTTTTAAGAAGTCATTCACTATATATTTTTTTAATGATGTGTATTACTTAAGGTGTTTTCAATGGTATTCAGATACAAAAAATAGTTGCAAATTATGAATTTTCATCTAAATTGAATGCTATCGAACAACGTGCATGGAAAGGCACAGGTGCCGTTATTGAGCAGTTTCTTTGCAACAAAAGAGCTGCCAATTATAAAAGTATTGTCGCAGAAATTATTTCGGCATATGTCGATATGGGAATATTAATGTCACTAAAGATCCATTTCCCTCACAATCATTTACATTTTTTCCCTGATAATTGAGGAATTTGTAGCGATGAGCATGACGAAAGGTTCCATCAGGGCATTGCGGCTATTGAAAAGCGCTTTAAAAGACAAGACATTACGCATATGCTTGGCGAATACTTTTGGTCTATTTGTCGCAATGGTGACAAAAATGCTTACAAACGCAAGAATAAAAGGCTGAAGTTTCTTTAAAAGCATTAAAATTTTTAATGTAACAATTTTTAATGTTAATATAACAAAATTTATAAAATAATCGGTATTTCAAAGAGCTGAAACCGTTACTAAAAAACCGATAACAAATTTTTCAAAAAAATCTTAGAATTCATAAAAATCAATTTTTTTTCTAAATTTGACATGGTACAGACATTTCTACGAGCCTGTCTGCAAAAACTCAGCTAGATTGGATCACAGAAAAAGGGTTAAAAACTTATTCAAAGTTTTTCAGACAGACAGACACTACGAGCTTTATATTTAATAAAACAAAATTCTGACGTGTGCATGAAAATCGCCGATACACGTGTATTTTTATTTTTTATCCCCTTTCCGAAAAAGTATATTTGGTTCATAGGACAGAATGTGTGTAACGCGGTGTAATCATTCTCCTCATTTATCAACTTCTACCACATTTTTTTTAATTTTATGTAATGTGATTTGTAAGCGGGTAATGAAATTTGGCAAACAGAAAAGTAAGTCATTATATAGCAAGTAGTTCTGGTAATATTTAAGTTTTTGCTGAGTGCTTCTTGAGGAACCTTACATTCATTGTAAGCAGTGACCCACAGACAAAAATTTTTGTCATATTTTACGCAAAAATAAACGAGCAGATCTAAATGGGTAGTCATCGGACATTGTTCTAATTTTTACAAGATTTGAAATTTATTAACTAACTAAACGGTAATATTGAGTTTTTTAGTTTTTTTCGAAAACTTTTTGCTCGAAATCTATCGAGCACAACAAACAAATTAAATACTAAATTCTTTAAAAATTTCTCTAAGTGTACAAGCGTTGATGAGGCATCCCAATTTAGTTGCGGTATACCTCCAATATCAAATTCAATAATAGAAATTGGTATTGCAGCGGTGAGAGTGTATTGAAACCTTAACTTATTCCTTTCGTTTTGCTTTAATTTTATTTATTTTTGTTTCTGTTTATTTCTGAAACTTATTTTTTCGACAATTCTTTGCTTTACAAATTTGTTCAAAATCGTCGGCGGAAGTAATCTACGTGAGCGTGTTTCATAATATAAAATTGTTTTTATACTTGGTAGAAAAAGGAAAATCAAAAATGCTCACCAAACACAGATAACAAAATGAAATAAAAAAATATTTATTCGAAGAATTGTACAAAATTATATAGAATGGAAAATAAAGGGAACAAAAAAATGAAGTGCCATTTTTTTGTAATGACATTATGTAAAAGTGGCGAAAAAATATATTTTTTTAATGCAACAATAACTTTAACGAGTTAAAATCCCATTTCATTGTATGGACAGAGTACATAAAATAAACTTAAATAAAATGGTTTTCAATATTATTTTAAATACTATTTTTTTATCAACTAAAATACTTATTTACTTATGTCCATGACATTATACACAGCCTGGGTATATTTTTGACAAGCTAATTCAAAATTCTTAAAAATATGGCATAGTTATTAAAAAAAAATTATATCAAATCAGTAACATAATATCAGTAAACTGCAATGTAGTTAGAAAATACCACTAAAAAAATATCTAGAGGGGAAAATGTATACACGTATTTTTTTAAATTAGTGTAAAAATTAACGCTGTAGATCTTTTCAACTTTAGTAGGTGTGAGACATTTACGATCTTAATAAAAGTCTGCTTGCCCTCACGATAACACCTTGAAGAATTTTGCCATTCTAATATGCAAATACTTGAGAGAATTGACGAAAACTTGTCAATTGACTTATTTCTAGATAGATATTGTTTCTACATTGTATATGCAACAAAGCAATTAGTAATTTTTACACTAAAACCAAAAACCAAATAAAAACCAATTCACTGTTGGTTAATTTTTTCCGTGAAAACCTAATGGCAGAACATTTAAGTAACTTGGCAAACATAAATATCTCTTCTGAAAATTTTAGTTCAACCCATTAAAGGCCAAGAAGCTCTTTGCAATAATTAATTCTAAATTATTTTATTGCATTTATTAACATGTAAAGGAAATATTTCAGCCGTATACAGTAAAATACTTGTATCATGTAACGAAATGTTGGCGATGGTTTCATTTGCTTTAGTACTGAGGGTGGAATTTTTAATTAGTCGCAGTAATTTTACTGTGGCTATAAATATGTATTATAGATGGGTGCGTGTCGAATTTTTCCAACACGTGCCGACACGAACTCGAATACGGCACAACACGCACGAAATATTATTGGTATGGTATTGAAGATTAGAAAATTTAATTGATTTATTTCAGGAGTCACTTTTGCAAATATCGCACCGAATTGGCACTGCCAGCTGATACTATCTGCCACCACAGCTGATACTTGCGCTTTACGTACTAAGCTTTAAGCTTTAGGGACTCGCCGAATATCAAAAAATATATTGGTGTTGTGTGTTTCATGATACCACATATTAAAATTTTTCTCTACTGGATATTCATTCATATATATTTTACATTTGGAATCGTTTCGTGGTTTTCGTGTAAATTTTGCTCAGCACGAAGCGAACCGAACACGCACGAAATCAAATTTTTTGTCACGAACACTTCATGTTAAGTCGTGCGTATTTATGTCACAAGAAAACACGACAGGCGTCCACCTCTAATATGTATGTCACACGTTCTGTACTTGTTTTTGTATAATTTTGCATTATACTTTTTTTGTTTTGGAATATTATGTTCAAGAAAGAAAGCGAAAGTTTTTTTTCCCTGAAATAAGAATTGGATATATTGATAACAAATTTTTCACACTCTTGGTATCTAAGGCTGTTTCAGACTATAATACAAGTATTAGTTTTTTTTTTTGTGGAAGATGCAACTTTGACATGTTGAGTTGTTATTGTTTTTTTGAAATTTTTGAAACAAATATAAGACCAGGGATGAATTTTAATTAAAAGTATTAATACTTGTATTATAGTCTGAAGTAACCTTTATAGATATGCATATTTTCTTTCATGATTTCTTTTGTGCAGCTGCATAAACAAACTTTCTCACTGAAAGTTAAAAGATTGCGGCTTCGTTTCTTTTTCTAAATTCTGATATTCTGCTGCTATGCCATTAATTATAAAATACAATTCAGTTGCTAATTCCCGCAGGTACCCTGCTAATCTACAGTAACAATAGTATAATGCGCATAGGATTCAGATTAACCCCTCAATAATCAATTTCAATTTATTTCTAATATCAAAAATTATTGAATACGTAAAATAATTAGATGGGACTATTAGTGCATTAACAAATGTAAATTTTTAATTAATTTCTATTTGAATACAATTTTGAGCGCTAGTGCAGGAATTATCCCCCAGATCTTGTAGTGAACTTACATCTGAGCCAAATTTAGTACTTACAAGACTTGAAGAAAAATCTGGTAGATTTTGAGTAAACTTCTTACACAAAACAAATTATTTTCAAAGTTATAGATAGCTACGGTAAGGCTTTAGAATTTATTTAATCATATAAGATCTTGCATCGTAGAACGTGCAAAATGATATAAATGCTACGATGTAGGGATTGCAAATAATCGCAAATTTTCATAATTGCGATTACGATTATCGATTAAACGCGATTTATCAAGAAAATATGCTATTATAATTTTTTCTAAGACCAAAATAAATTGCATCTTGAGTTTTAGTCGATCTGTATGGGTCAGTTAGCCAAATAAATTTATTTATTTCTTGAGTTCGCTTTTTAATTTAATTTTTCAATTAAATTGTATTTTATTTTGAGAAATTTGTAAAGCACGTAGGATGAACTTCGTGAATCAGGATTTATTAATATCAAAAATAATACACTATGGGAAAAACGTGCAAAACCATTTTTTTTAATAAAAATCTTAAAAATATAGTTAATCTTAAAATTTAAAAATGCAATCTTAAGATTAAGACCATGTTTTTAATTTTAAGAATTCATTATATAAATTAAGAATTTATGCTTTAATTTGACAACGTTAATCTTACCGAACAAATTATATTATAATGAATGAATAAGTTCATATAAAAACCGTATTATTTATACCGATTCTTTATACGAACTTATTCATGCGAAAAACTGAAAAAATACCTTTTTTCAAAATGGTCCAGCTCACGGATGGTCAATGCTTAAACCAAAATATTTTGGAAATCGTCATAAGACAATAATCTTTATTTTCAGAAGGGTAACTTCCATACAAGTTGAATCGCTCTAGTGTACATATGTTCTAACACACAATTTTAAATTATTAAAAGCAAAAATAATGTTTTATTAAAAATAACTTAAAAGTAGTACAACCTCGATTTAATTAAATTTTGTACTTTTGGCTAAAAAATAAATAGACTCCATGTCCTTAAAGGTATGTAAATATGTACGTAAATTTGTATGTGTAAGTATATAATAAGTCAAAAGTTATACTTTTTTGTGAATTTAAAAATAAGAAAATTAAATAGACTCCATGTCAAATAATTAAATGCAAAAGGCACTACCAATAGTATCATTAAAACAGACTTCATGGATGATATTACCCAGAAAATAGTCGTTTTTATACAAACAATAGTATGCTTTTCATTTAGTTTTTTCAAGACCAATCACTGAAGACTAACCTTACAGTGTGAATCTTTTTTTAACGCCTCTAGTTGAATAGATTTAATTTCGAGATCAATTTTTTTGATATGCATATCAACAGCGTGGTCTTTTTCTTTCAGTTGAAGTGATCTTTCCTTTAGTTCGATTAATCGATCTAGCTTTGAAGATACACTTATTTGGTGCTGTTTAAGTGTATTCATATTAATTGTAATTAACTCTAGTTTTGTTGATGTTTTTGTAGGGCCTTTACTTTTTGTGTTAACTTTATACGCTTTATTTTATTCTCTGGATTCACTTTCCCCTCCCGTTTCTAAAGTGATATCCACAAGTATATTAACAGATTAACCTGCGTCGCTAATTTAAACTGCCTTTGTAGTGTTTTGTGCAGAGCCGAATGTTTCAACAGTCGACAAGCCTTCAACTGATACTTTAATACCAGCAGCCTCCAGAATTTGTTCTTATGCTGAAGAGCAAAACATTTCCTCGTAGGGTCCGCCACCGGTTTTCTTTTTTGATGCTTTATTAAAAGATAGCTTTTTCTTTACATTAAATTTCTGATCAGTATAAACCTTTTAAGGAAAAAAAAATAATTCAACTATTAAGTAATAAAATATAGCCAAACAAACTAACCTTACGCCACGCTTTTACATTTTCAATTGGAGGGCCAAAAGCATTTAAGCGTAGAGTTATTGTTTCCCACAATTTATTGTCAGTGACTCTTCCTTGGCCACAATTTGGCAAAATGTTTTTTGGCCCAATTAGGATACTCAGACATAAATTCCGCCAGCACTTCTTTTTGTTTTTTTTCTGTATCTTTTATTAATTAGTTTTTTTAATTAAAATAATAATAAAAAGTACATATTGCGCTGCTTTTTCTCACCACACGAATTGAAAAGCGTTTTTGTTTTGTTTATTACGATAGCTATTTTGGTGTCGAATTATGTTTATAAAGATTACACTCGATTGATAACACGTTATTGGAAGAAAAATAATTCGACCAAATTGCAAGATATCGAATGCGTCGAATAGGCCCCTGGCCTTATAATTGAAATAAAATGAAGTTACGTAGAAAAAAAGAGTAGCATGCAAGAAACTTTGGATATTGTTTTGATCTCATTTGTTTTTGCACTCTTTTTTCTGCCAAAAAAAATTTCGTTCACCTAGATCCATGAAAATCCTAATAATGCAAAAAGGCTGTTATAAATGAATAATAATAAAATAAAAATTATAAATAAGATATACAGAAAGTTTTAAGAAATATAAAAGTCAGATTATGGGAATAAACAACGTAGTATTATCATGACAAATAAAAGCTTTTCGCACTATTTGCACACCTTTTTATCCATGTTAGCTTATAATATTCTTGAGCTATGCAAATTTAATTATATCTATCTATATTTGATAAGGGTTTCATTTTAATTAATGCATAATTAACTACTTTTCCAATGCAAGCAGAATATTTTGAATGGCATTCTTAACGATTTTTTAGGACTCTCGAGAATTACAACATGATTTTCGCTTAAGAAATTTAAAATATCTTGAAACATGCATACAAACATACATATGTACATATGTGCATGCTGTTGTAACTTTATCTCTACTGCAACAATGTTTAAAGCACTTATTATACCCTTTACCAAAAAATGGTAAAAGGGTATATATAGGTTTGTCATTCCGTTTGTAATTTCTACAATATTAATAAGCGACACATAAAGTATATATATTCTGGATCCTTATGCATAGGGAAGACGAACAAGCGATGTCCGTCTGTCCGTCTGTCCGTCTGTCCGTCTGTCCGTCTGTCTGTACGTGAAATCGGTTTTCCCAAGCTCCCAGAAGAGCTAGCGACTTCGTTCTTGGACTGGTGTGTCAGAAATTTTCCGAAAAATTTTGCTATTGAAATTCAGCAAAATCGAGCAGACGGTTTCAGAGCTGGAAAACTCAAACTCAATTTACCCATAGAAAATAACTACCGAAAACAAGTTTTTATTACTTTTTTATTAAATTAACTTATTTTATACTTCGGTATGAATAAAATTGGTATTTATAATTAAAAAAAAAATTTAATAATTTAAAAAATTAAAAAAACGTTTCCAGGGTTGGAAAACTTTAACTTTTTTCATAATAATTAAACATATTTCATGTTTTAGGAAGAAGGCTATTTTCTCAGGAACGGTAAGAGCTACGGGTCTGAAATTTGGACAGAGTATGTAGAACTTTGATCGCTACAACAACAAATACATGAGAATTAAAACTTAAAGGGTGTTCCAAAACCAGCAACAAAAATGTTAAAATCCCATGTAATATACATACAATTGTATGTACAAATGTACATATGTATATTGACACTTGAAATTTGTAAGATTAGTGTATTTTTATATAGACTACAACAATTAACACTAAAATTAAAAACATTTAAATTAAAGGGTGGTCCATCAGTTAATGAAATTTTGACTATGTAGTTTTGACAAAATGCTATATCTTGGAAACCGTAAGAGTTAAACTCTTGAAATTTTCAAAAACGGTCTAACTAAAAAATCCGAAAATTATAAAATCGCCAAAAATTTAAAAAAATCGCCAAAACGAAAAAAATCGCCAAAATGAAAAAAAAACGCTAAATTAAAAAAACGCCAAAAACCGAAAAAAATCGTCAAAACGAGAAAAACGAGTCAAAACTAAAAATAAATTTCCACAATGACAAAAAAACGCTAAAATGCTATTGAAAATCAGCAAAATCGGGCAGACGGTTTCAGAGCTGGAAAACTCAAACTCAATTTACCCATAGAAAATAACTACCGAAAACAAGTTTTTATTACTTTTTTATTAAATTAACTTATTTTATACTTTGGTATGAATAAAATGGGTATTTATAATTAAAAAAAATTTAAAAACTTAACTAATTAAAAAACGTTTCCAGGGTTGGAAAACTTTAACTTTTTTCCTAATAATTAAACATATTTGATGTTTTAGGAAGAAAGCTACTTTCTCAGGAACGGCAAAAGCTACGGGTCTGAAATTTGGACAGTATATGTAGAATCTTGGTCGCTACAACAACAAATATATAAAAGCTAAAAATTAAAGGGTGTTCCAAAATGAGTGACGAAAACTTTTAAAATCCCATGTAATATCCATACAATTGTATGTATGTGTGTACATATGCATATTGACACTTGAAATTTGTAAAATTAGTGTATTTTTATATAGGCTACAACAATTAACACTAAAATTAAAAAAATTTAAATTAAAGGGTGGTCCATCAGTTAATGAAATTTTGACTATGTAATTTTGACAAATTGCTATATCTTGGAAACTGTAAGAGTTAAACTCTCGAAATTTTCAAAAACGGTGAAACTAAAAAATCCGAAAATTATAAAATCGCCAAAAATTTAAAAAAATCGCCAAAACGAAAAAAATCGCCAAAATGAAAAAAAAACGCTAAAATTAAAAAAAACGCCAAAAACCGAAAAAAGTCGCCAAAACAAAAAAATGCTTATGTGAACAAAAATCGCCAAATATTAAAAAAAAATCGCCTAAATGAAAAAAAATCGCCAAAATCAAAAAAATCACCAAAAACGAAAATAAATCGCCAAAATTAAAAAATAAAACGCCAAAAACCGGAAAAAGTCGCCAAAACAAAAAAAAATTGCCTATATGAAAAAAAATCGCCAAAAACTAAAAAAATCGCTTAAATGAAAAAAAATCGGCAAAATCAAAAAATCTGCCAAAGTGAAAAAAGCCGCCCAAATTAAAAAACGCCAAAAACCGAAAAAAGCGCCACAACGAGAAAAAACTGTCAAAACTAAAAAATTGCCAAAAAGAAAAAAAACGCCAAAAAACGAAAAAATCACCAAAACAAAAAACAAATTGCCTATATGAAAAAAAAATCGCCTAAATGAAAAAAATCGTCAAAATCAAAAAAATCGCAAGAACGAAAAAAAATCGCCAAAATTATAAAAAAAAGCCATAAACCGAAAAAAATCGCCAAAACCAAAAAAAATTGCGTATATGAAAAAAAAATCGCCAAAAAATTAAAAAGCACCAAATTAAACATAATGCCGAAAACCTAAAAATTGCACTAGAAAAAAGTATGCATTTTTTTATAAAATTAATATGTACCTACATATCTCTGTGCTTATGTATGTATCTCTATACTACATAAACGCACTTTGGTAAAGGGTATATAAGATTCGGCACAGCCGAATATAGCACTCTTACTTGTTTTATACTCGCTTTATGTGTTTGTGCAACATGTCTCAAACATGTTTTCTAAGCAATTTACTTTTTAAATGATTGATAAACTTTTACTGCAGTTAAAATGTATTTTTTTCTCTGTCGTCTTTCTTTATGCACAAAAGAAGAAAAAGAAAAGAGAAAAAGCTATCTGCACAAATTCATACCCACTTGTACTTAAACAATGATGTCTGTAAGTATGTGTGTGAGTGTGTATGTTTCATTGAAAAGCAGGATGAAAGGAATCTAAAATAAATTGACCTGCTTGGTCTCAGTGTTTAGTTTTTGTGTATTTGTTGTTGTTGCAGTCTTCGCTTCGTGTCAAATACAAGTGTGTACTCAAGTTAAAAGGGAATGATGTTGTTGATATGGCCATGTTGTGTGTTGGTTTGTGTAAATGCATACGCATGGGAGTGTGTTTTTGTGTTACTTTGTATGTGCATACACATTTGTTGGCAGTTGTTGGTTTGTATTTGTTGTTTGCATTGTTGTTGTTTCGTTTGTATCAATAGTTATTTTAGTCGTTTTTAGGGATTTTGCAATAGAACAGTCAGTTGCAATATCACAAACCGTATTGACAACATACGTATGTTTACATGTTCGTTGGCTATGTGAATTTATGAACAAACATACATAAGTATGTATACAAACTTTTACACACTTACAAACGTAATATGTGCACATACTTGTACAGATTTGTAAATGTTTAGCTTTATTCAAGTTATCAATATGTACATACGTATGAATGTACATGTGGTATGTTCAATATAAACTACAACTGTCGTTGAATTTTTAATGCTGCTAAGGTACTGATAAAAGTTTCGATCAGAATTTTCTATTCTAAATAAAGCACACATGAATATTTTAAATGCTTGTTTATATGCGATATTATTCATACGTATTGTCGCTTATACGACAAAGTGACGTAACCACACTATTTTTGAAATACTTCGATTTAGGACGATTTCTTCGCAAGAAAGATATATAATGTAATTTTTTTGATTAAGTATGATGATATACGCTATTTACTATATAAAGCTGTTAAAAAAAAACTTTCTACAGATCCTAGCTACATTGATCTTAATATTTTAAGCCAATGATAATGTGCTGATTATGTTTTCATTAGCTTATATGCTAGAGGATACTTTAAATTAGTGATCGACAACATATACCAATACATTTTACGATTGTGTGTGTTATACTCTCATCACCAGTGAAATTTCGCTTCATTTCCCTAATTTGAAATTATTATTCTCCAAAGGCAAACCTGATTTTATTATGGTTATAAGAGGAATTGATTAAGGATATTTTTCTAATTTTGCGTTACTTTCTTAAGAATAATCTAAACAAAATTATTTTAAAGATGTCCTTGTTTTCTAATATTTCCTTCGCAGTATTTATTTGCATGCTCAAAAATATCTTAAAAACCCGACTCAATATACAAATTGTTTCTTATATATCTATAAATTAAAAAAAATTTACAACTGTGAAAACCAATCGTATCTTTCAAACTGACCCATAAAATCATAAAACTTCTCCGACTTATAGGGTTAATTTGGTACTGCAATAAATGTCTTTCTTAAAAACCAGTCAAGGAAATGGAAGGACTAAGCAGTAATTTGTGTAGTGTTTTCAGGGAAGGTAAATTAACTACTTTTATTAAATTCTACAAAACCTTCTCTTTAAATAAAATATTAAATACTTATATGGCACAACAAAAGATGGGAAAATAAAAAACTTAGAACGCAGTTTGACTATGTTTGATCTTTGCATAAATGGACTTATAAAAGTGTTTCTGGCAAATGGAAAAAATTAGAATTAATTTGTAACCACAAAGATTCCTGGTTTGCGCTGATTACTCTTGTATTTTTTCCATTTGTGGCATAATTTAAGTTCTTTAAACCTTAAAGGTATAAATGACTTTTCAATAAAACCTCGTTACCATAATAAAATATAGCAGTTAGTTTATACACACATACATATATATCTATACATATGTACATATATAGATATGTTTAGATAGATGTATGTGTTAACATGTTCATTTTCGATAGCCGATTGTACAACATTGACGACAATGAGTTTATGTGATGTGTCGCTTTTTCTAACTTTGTTGCTGATTGTTTGACACATTCAATACAAATAAAATTTGAAGAAAGAAATGAAACAAGACAAAAATCCAACACATCAAACAGACACAATTCACTGGTGTTTGTTTTTGTTTCTAAGTTTTGTTAAACTAAATGCAATGCAACTTTTGCAGTCAATATCAATAAGACTAAATTTTTAAGTAAATGTTTATAAATTAAATTGAAGTTGAAGAGGAAATATGTGCATACAAGTGCTTACGGTTTTCACTGTGTCACCGCAAATACTATACGTAACTTTAAATTTAAATTTAAGAAAGAATAAATAAATAAATCGATTTTATTTTTTGTGTTTTTTTCATTATTGCATTCAATGACTTTATTGAAAACGCTATGAGTTATGATGCATAAAGAACAACATAAAAATTTCAAAAAAGAACACAAGCTGTAATAAAAATGCAAAATATATTTAATGTTTTTTTCAACTACACTAAACTCATCAGTTGTTGTTGTTTTATTTTAATTTTTTGTTTGTTTTCATAACCAAAGGAAAAATTATTACCAAAGTTGTATGACAGTTTGTATAACAAGGATTCTCGTAACGAGTGTTTTTCTTGTTATTGTGGTTTGCTTCATCTTTGCTAAGAGTATTGCATCAAAAATGATGCAAAAAAAAATATGAGGTCATTATATTATTTCTGTATATTTTAATAGTTTAAGAATTTTTATATTTTCATACGAATTTTTTTTTTATTTTATTATAGCGAATCCATTCTATATCTCTTTAAATATATATGTATATATATATATATATATATATATATATATATATATATATATATATATATATATATATATCTTCTATATCTTTTTAAAATTTTATGTTATAAGCCTTGGCCACATGGTGTCTTACTAAAGACCACAACTTTAATCTGTATTATTATTGACTGTTGATTTTCATCCTATTTCCTAGTAAGAAAATTTTTCGTTGCAAGAAAATATATAAGCCGATATTTTTTCAATAAAAAGGGAAGCGAATTAATTAGTTTTTACTCATTGCATATGAAATCATAACAGTCTTCAATGATGTAATCAATGATTCCAAAGTATTCGTTGGTACAATAATCTGAAATTTGAAATCTATGACATGTTTCCAAATTAAAAAACTTAACATTTTCATTTGCAAATTTGTTTCTTCTAAATTTGGATACTAGAACACTAAAAACATGTGACAAATTCCAAACTTGAGTTCTGTGACAATTCAATTTCATTACAAAAAGACTTTCTAGACTATATTTTGAAAACTTTTTGGCATTTATCTCAAAAAACGTTAGTATTAAAATATATACCATTTCTATTTTTTTAACATAAACATTTGTTGAACATATTTTGCTCAGAATAAATTTTGTTCTGTACTGTATAAATAAAGCTATATGATTACATTTATTTTGTCGTATGTAGTTGAGCATAATAAGTATAAATATGGTAAAATTGCAACTAAGGAAAATGACAACAGCATTTTATTATAAGAAGAAAAGTAAAAGAAACGAGACAAAAAACATAAATTATGAAAAATTATATTAAAAAATAATATATATGAGCTCGTATGTGCTTCTATACCCTACACCAAAAATAATAAGGGAATATGAGTTTGCATTTATATGTTTGATTTCCACAATGTTACAAAAATACTTCTACGTCTACTGAGAGGTAGGTAGGATGTTCGACTAGTTGATCAATTTGACTGGGGGCAATGAAGCTCCTCGTGGCTCCTGTGTTTATAAGTGCGTCGACTGCTTTACCTTCTATCAATACAACCGCCTTTAATATCTCCTTCTCGAAGCTTAATTGTGTAACATTATTTGCCGCGGCAGCGTTAGTCTGATGGCCTGGGTAGGAGGAATTATTCTGTACCATGCGGTGATACTCATTGCGGCCTTGCGGTGTTGTAGTTGGTATGCTCTCCAGCTTATCAGCTAGCAGGACGAGGTCATCTAAGGTCGTAAAGTCTCTCCGCCGGATATAGCATTGGTAGTTTGGTGAAGCATTTCGGAAAATTCTTTCCAGTTTTTGTTCTTCCGTGGCACTAGTGGGGCGCATGATATTCTGTATGGCAAGTATATATTCTTTAAACGATTCCCGCGGGCGTTGCGTGCGTTTGCGGATTTCGTCTTCTAATTTGTCGACGTAACGTGGAGGCAGGAAGAAGTGACTGAAGTCCTTCTTAAATAGGGCCCAACTTGCCCAGTGCTTATTATTGTTCCGGAACCATGAAGCGCGGCAAGTGATCTAATTGTACATTATACATCTCGGCGAGTTCCTCAATACGTTCGATAAAACCCAACTGATCTCGTCCTTCGTCGTATTTGAGTCCCCATTTTCTTACGGTATCAATGGCCAAGGTCCTGTCTTCGACCATGTGTGTTGTGTCTGACATCGCTCCTCGGTGGCTTATTGCCATGTGCTCACCGGCTATGGTGTTGGATGAGTAAGTTGGTGCTTGCAGTTCTTCTGTCGACATAGTTGTTACATCTGCTTTGAGTGGTGTGGTGGCTATGTTATGTGGCTGCGTCTGCACACTGGTATTCACAAGCGAACTGCTGGAGCTTGGCTCGTGTTTTGCTTGTATTGATAGTAACTCCTGTAGCTGGCTCTCTGGGTGGTCGGTGGTTAGAAATTTGGCAAATCGTTTGCGCAAGTCTTCCACGATGCCAGTCTGTTCTAGTTCAAATTGTCCTAGATATCTTACCAACTCCTCCTTTTTCAGGGAGTAGACCCATGATGTCTTGAGCACGTTGCTCATGTTTTAAAATGTTTGCTGAGGAAGTTGTGGTTTAAATGCACTTGTGGATTAAAATTTCCAAACAAAAATTTTGTTTGAGAAAACAAAAAAATTTTATTTGTTTGTATTTGTTATTGTGATTTTGGACACAGTTAGTGTACCTGCTCGGGCGCCAATGTAACGACACGTTTCCGCTGGTTGCTGGGATAGATCAGTGGGGGCCAGGGGTCGTGGTTGTCCTTAGTAAAACACAAATGTTTTCTTCAAACGTTATAAATTAAGGTTTATTTGTCTTCAAAGTTTTTACAGGGGATTCTAAAGGAGTAGTAGCTGGTGAATTGAGTTACGCCAATCAACACGCAGGCTCCAGCGAAATTACACCAATCCCGAGTGTGCCTTGTCAGTGGGGAAGTTCAAACTAAGCGAAACACTGTTGGAAGTATTCAGAACACTCCCTCCAATGCTTCCAAAGGAAAATACAATACCGGTAGACTTCAAAAGCCTGTGGTATTGATGTCTTCCCCAATTGTTACCAAACCAGAAATAAGAATAATTTGAGAAATTCAAAACTTCTCAAAGAAATGTCTTACCCACAGCTACTCACTTATTCATTTCCAACGTACGGCCTTTTATACCCATCGGTAGCAGACACATATACACACACGCAGCAGATGTTGGCTGTCAACATTTTGTTTACTTAATATAGGAAGTGTTCGTAATGTACAGGGTGGCCCAGAAAGACCGAAGTGGTGTGAATTCCTTATAACTTTTTATTTAAGACATATTTTTTTAATTTTTTGTTTTTTAAATGCAGTAAATTTATAGGGAATATTTTTAAATTAGTTATTAAAAATGATATCCCGCAAGTGGTGGACATTTTCTGCTTCGCACAAATGTGTTCTTTCCATTTCCATTATTCATAACTTAGTTATGAGTGACGAAGCCTCGTTAACAAACAAAACTTTAGGATATGGGATATTGAAAAACCGAGAGTACTTCATCAACGACAATTACACCCAGTTAAGTATACTGTTTGATGCGGTGTTTCTTCAGAAAGGATCATTGGCCCATATTTTTTTGAAAATGAACGAGGTGTCGCCATTTCCATCAATGGTGATCGATATCAGGCCATGTTGGAAAATTTGGTAAAGCCAACCGTGGAAAACCATCCGCAAATATGGTTCCAACAGGATGGACCCACAGCGCACACTTCCAGGGCCACAATGGCTCTTTTACGCGACATCTTTGGTGAAAAAATAATTTCGCGTAGAAGCAATTTTAATTGGCCTCCGCGTTCCCCGGATTTAACTGCTCCAGACTGTTTCCTTTGGAGTTATTTAAAAGAGAAAGTTTATCTTAATAAGCCTAGGACTATTGAGGAATTAAAAACCAATATTCGAGACGAAATTAACAACATAACACCGGAAGTTTTGCGAAAGGTCATTGAAAATGTGTTGGAAAGAGCACATTTGTGCGAAGCAGAAAATGGCCACCACTTGCGGGATATAATTTTTAATAACTAATCTTAAAATATTCCCTATAAATTTAATGTATTTAAAAAACAAAAAACTAAAAAAATATGTCTTAAATAAAAAGTTATAAGGATTTCACACCACTTCGGTCTTTCTGGGCCACCCTGTATTTATACTGAAACAGATGTTTGTTAATTTCAAATTGACACATAGATGGTGTTACTCTATAACCAGCTGCTACTTTACAAAAAGAACTCTAAACTAAACTAGTAAGTATTTAAAATTAAAGTTAATGTTAAAACAATTTCTGGTATTTGTTTTAGTGCGCCAAAAAATTAAAATCATTAATTCAGTGGAAGCTTAAGTAATTCGATTGTTGTTTTATGTAAAAACAAAGGTAAAGATAAACAATTTCTCTTATAAATAGAAACTTAAAACGCTGCTTCTTCTTTACAGCTTATGTTTGCCAAAAACGAAGACTCCTGACTTTTGGCATGACAACCTGATGTTAATAAGAATCTCTACCCATGTGGATAGACTAGGGTGCTGATGAATTGCGTGGCTGCACAGAAAAGTATCGGTATTTCCCCCAGCTTAAAGTCTAAGTTTAATTTTTCCTCTCTTCTTTAGAAACTCACATTAATTAATACAAATATTTCATTCAATAAGAATTGAAATTACTGAACTTGAGCCTAACTATGAATTATTTCTGAATAATATTAAAAAATTTAAATTAAAGGGTGGTCCATCAGTTAATGCAATTTTGACTATGTAATTTTGACAAATTGCTATATCTTGGAGACCGTAAGCGGTAAACTCTTGAAATTTTCAAAAACGGTAAAACTAAAAAATCCGAAAATTATAAAATCGCCAAACCAAAAAAAATCGCCAAAACCTGAAAAAAATCACCAAAAATTTAAAAAAAATCGCCAAATCGAAAAAAATCGACAAAATTAAAAAAAAAATCTAGCACTAAAATAAATCGCCAAATTCGAAAAAAAACCCGAAAAATGCGCCAAAACCAAAATAATTGTTTATTTGAAAAAAAAACGCTAAACTAAAAAAAATCGCCAAATTTAAAAAAAATCGCCAAAACGAAATAAATCGCCAAAATTTAAAATAAACGCCAAGAACCGAAAAAAATCATCAAAGCGAAAAAAAAGTGTCAAAACTAAAAAAAGTCGCCAAAACCAAAAAAAAATTACCTATATGAAAAAAAAACGCCAAAATTAAAAAAAAATGCCAAAATAAAAAAATCGCCAAAATAAAAAAAACGCCAAAATAATAAAAATCGCCAAAATTAAAAAAACTTCAAAAACCAAAAAAAAAATCGCCAAAACGTGAAAAAAAGTGCCAAAACTCAGAAAGCGCCAATAAATTTAAAAAACCCCTAAACTAAAAAAACGCTTAAAACCGAAAAAACCTAAAAACGAAAAAATGCCAAAACTATAGTTTATATTGTTCGTATTGAATTACATATATCGTGCCCGTACGGAACCCTTCGTGCGTGGGTCAAAGTCGCACTTCACTGAATTCATTGTTGATTATTGCGTTTACAATATTTTAACAATAATCGAAAATAGCCAAACTCTGTTGCATCGGCAAATTAAGGCTAAAAGCATAGGTACCATTATTTTTAAGTTTTAGTTTTTAATTCACTCTGTTTTTGTAATTAAAAAGTAAAAGTTGATTAAATAAATAAAAATAAGAAATAAAAAAATATTTAATTTTTTTATAGGAAACAAATAGAAAATCCGTTAACTGGCGCCCAATGTTTAAAAGTTTGCAGTATCCTGTGAAAATAGTGTGGAAAAAGTGCCCTAAAAAGTGCCATCACGCTAAAAGCCCTAAAGTAGTGCGATTCTCAGGAAACAAAAGCAACAACTGCGTAGCGTTAAAGCCCGAAGACGACTAAACGTAACCCCACGTAGAGTGTGAGAGCTGCAAGCAAAAAGGATAAGTTACCGAAATAAATTTAAGGTAAATGTTAAGAATAATTAAAATAAGCTACTTATAAAACAATTTTGAAAATAATTTAATCAAAATTTTAAGAAAAGTGAGAACAAATTTTAATATAAATGAAAATAAAGATGAAATAATTGAAAGTATTTAAATTTTTTTTAATTATCTCAGATATTTTTAATATAAATAAAAAGAAAGAAAAAAGAAAATTTTTTAAAAGAAAATAATAAATATTAAAGAAGATTTTGTGAAACATAATGTATAAATAATAATTTTTAATAATTTTTTTTAATTACACTACACAATCTACGATTCCTACGGGACCCTCCAGATTGTTTAAAAGCGAACACAGTCACAAAGTTTTTTAAATATAATTTCACAAAATTATAAAAAAAAGATAAAAAGTGCAACTCCGCGTATAGCATAATCTTAAAAATTTTAGTAAGCATGGAGAATCCGAACAACCTTATTAGACTTAGTATTTAAGAAGAACCTGGCGTATCAAATACCGAGCGTGAATCCACTCAGGGAAGCCAATCTGCACCGGCAGTTCAGCCAATATTGCTATCAGACTTAGAAAGACTGATTACTACCATAGTTAAAAGAGTAGTCCAGGAAAATGCTAGTAAGAACCCAAATAGTATACTTGCGACTCCAACGGATGAGACGATTAGATCGAAACATTTCGGTCAAATAGGAGACCTAGACCGAATACCGGACATCGTAAAAAGCCTTAGGGATTTTCAGGAAATCCGGCAGAAATTAGTTCTTGGAGGAAAAGTATCCACAGTTTTATCCTCAAGATTTACGTGAACACAAGAGGATGTCCAACATTTTATGGCATCCTTAATACTATAAGAATCAAAGTGACAGGAAATGCAGACATGATTTAAGAATCCTATAACGTGCCTTTGGATTGGAAAGCAATTTGTCATTGCTTGAATCTCCACTATGCAGACAGACGTGACATTACGACTCTATTCCCCAGTTTTATCACGAGGTTTACAACAACCTTACACTTAAACTGAACAAAATATCAAGGAGCTTTGCATTTACTAACGCAAACTTATACAAGCAAGGCTCTTGATACGTTTATAAGAGGCCTTAACGGCAACCTTCCTAAACTTTTGGGCATGAAGGAACCTTTAGACTTACCACAAGCTCTACAATAATGCATGAAATTAGAAAATCAGGGCTATAGGTCACAACATACCTACAACCAAAAGAAAAATCGAAGATTTCACCCATTTCAGGTACAAGTACCGCAATTGCAAAGACCTCCATTTTATCCACAGACAGCATTCATTCCACATGCAATGAAAAATCAACCACATATTCAGTATCCCTCTATTAGGCCTTCCATAAACCAAAATAATTTCTCTTATCCCAATCTCATACGTCCTCCAAACTATAGCAATTTTCCGCAGTACCAAAAACTTACAGCCCCAAGACCAGTTGCCCCAGTTGGCCTTTCCTAAGCCAGTGCCTATGAAAATAGATAGTTCAAAACAAACAAGAGGTGTTAATTACATAAACCGACCGAATTTGCACACATTCTCGGGAAAGCGACCACCGCCACTATCAAACCAGATTAGACAAAGTTACCCAAATAAGTATCAGAGAGTTAATCATATATCTCAAGATACAAACAGTAGCCAGAATTATAATACGGACAATAACGACAAATTTTTGCAAGAGGAAACGAATCATGAACAATCTTGGCAAGAATATGAAAGTCAAGAAAAAGATTATCCTGAATATGACCCTAACCAGTTCGTCGACGTCCATTTTTTAGATTAAACGCTTCATCACTTACCTATTTTGAATGTAGGACAGGTGATGGAAAAATACTAAAATTCCTTATAGACACCGGCTCCAACAAAAATTATATACAGCCTTCACTGGCAAAACACCCTAAACCTAACCAGGACATTTTCTTTGCAGATTCAATAGGTGGCAAAACTGAGGTTTTACATCATACCGAACTCAATATTTTCGGACTTAGGGACAGAAGAATTAAATTTTTTATTCTACCGACACTAAAATCATTTGACGCTATTATTGGTAATGATAGCTTAAAACAGCTAAAAGCAGACATATTTACGTGAGACGACTATATTCTAATAGAAAACAAAATTAATAATAAAACAACAAGTGCCGAAGAGCGTGCATAAAAATAGAACATTTGACTCTACACCAAAGGACTACGATAAAGTTATTATTAAACACGTTTCCAGCCTTATCATACACAACAAGAGTTTTCCGAGATTAGAACATCAACGAAATCTCCAATTTATACCTTACCTCGAATGAAGTAATGTTATAATACCCAGACATCCAAAAAGATTTCCATTTGGCAACAGATACTTTTAATTATGCAAAAGGCGCAGTATTGAAACAAGAAGGAAAACCTATCTTATTTATTTCGAGGACACTCTCAAAAAGTTAGGAGCACTATACGACTAACGAGAATGAGATGCTCGCTATCGTGTGGGCCCTAAAAACTTTACGAGGGTATCTATGGAGGAATATAACTACGAACTTAAATTTCTTTCAATAAGATTTCAAAGTATCAAAATTAAAACAAAATCCATCGGTGCTTAGAAATATTTTTCAGTTTTTGAAAAATAAAATGCAGTGTTGATTTTGCGCGAAAGTATTTTCTACGTACAAAAAATTTGAAATGCAAAAGTATTAACTAGTCTTTTATTGTTATAATTTCCACGGTGAACAAAATGCAACTCATATTATTCCGCATGAAAACTTAAAATATTGAAGAAATATTTCATAAGCTTTTCCTACGATGAATAGAGTGCTACTTCAGCAACTTTTTTTTATGAACAATTCATTCCAATTTTTCTTTATATGAACTTTGTACAAGGTTTTAGGGTCAAAGTACATATGAGTTGATTGCCTAACATTTCGTTAATTTATTTGTTAAGTATTAGCTATACTTATTTTAATATGATTTCATATATCTTTCTGGTTAAAAATTTTTAATTTTAATAAGTTAATAAATATTTGCTGAATTCAAGACTCGAGTAGATCTATGTATACAACACAACTTCATGTTTTTATAAAAATTTATTTTAATGTGATTTTTTTACCGTATTGCAATATTTGCATTCGCATTTTCATTCGCTTTGGCTTTCGCTAAAATGAAAATGTATTATTCATTTTCGCATTCGCATTCGCATTCGCTATAGAAATAAAAGTCTTTAAGTTAAGTTAAGTCAAGTGGAAAAATACGTATAAAAGTCACTAATAATTACAATAGAGCAAAAGATTAATGCCCAATTTTTCTCTCATAAAACTATTTGTATGTATGTGAACCATAGGTTTATCAATGAAGGGCATATAAAATTCGACACAGCCGAATAAAGCTCTCTGTATTGCTTCGTTTTAATGTATATATAAAATATGTTTAAGTTATGTTAACATAACTATACATACACTTTTAAATACATTACCACAATGGCAAGACAAGTATGTGTATATTTTTTGAGAGCGTTTGTTACAGCAGCAAATTATCATTGAGGCACTGTTTAGTAGAACAGCAAAATAAACAGAAGTTAACGAAGAGCAAAGTTAAAAACAACTTTTAAATAAATTTAAAAAATTATACATATGTGACATACATATGCACATATCATAACAGTGCATACTTTCGATGAAGCTTGTGTAAGGCATCCGTTAGTTGCAAAAAAAATAAAAATAATTTTAAACGGAAGGAAATATGAAAATATATAATGTGAATATGTGAAAAGAGCAACGAAATACTTTGATAAAAAAATAAAAACAGTAAATGAGCAGTAGATACTTTAGGTGCCAAAAGAATATATGAAAGCACATATTTTTACCTACATATGAGCTGAATGAAGATGGCGTTGTATACAGTGTGGGTTAAATAAAACATGTGCTGCATTTGATGTTGATGAATGTGTGTTTATAATTCATGTTGAAGACAACATAAGAAAACAAAAAAAAAAAATAAACAATAATATCAGCGAAGTTCTATTAATAATATTAAATGCAGATATGAACGTGGCTAGTACCATAATTAGCTACATGGGAATTGAAAATTTTCTCAGGGGAAATAGGTTGTGATGAATTATGCTCTTACTCAAATGTATCTCTCACAATATATAGATTTTTATTTAAGTTTAAATTTTATTAAGATTAAAGCAGTGGTGGCAAAAATAAAACTGTTGTTGTATGTGTGAGAAAAGGTGTCTCATTTGTCTTTGAATTACATAGAAAAAAAATTAATATTTGCAACAAATGCAGTTTAGTAAAGCAGCTAAAAATAAATAAAAAGGAGCATATAGGATAGATAATTAAAAAATTAGGAATAAAAATTAAATAAAAAAATTGGCTGCAATCTATATTTTCCGAGTTATGGGGAAACTTTCATAGGAAACTGAAGAATTTCCAAAAATAAATTTTTAAATAGACTATCTAATAGAAACTAAAAAAATAAGAAAAAAAGATTAAACAAAAAAATTAGCTGCGACCCATATTTCCCGAGTTATTGGTATTTTAAGTTTTGATATTAAATGCAGTTTAGTGAAACTGCTCAAAAAAAATCAAAATGTCTATTTATACATATTCATTTCTTTCTTTAAAAGTTTTGTAACTTAAAACACATCGAATGTTGCGAAAAACATTACTGATCATGAAATATTTTTCGCATACCACTTTTTTCTTTCACTGTGTCTATAAAGAATTTAATAAACACGCTACGCATGTGTTATCGCCGCTGTCTCATTGACGACTAAATTAAAGAGAATAAGAATGTGTGTGATTTTATTCTGCACAATTATGCCAATAAACTGACATCATTGGATTAAATTTTCAATTTGCCAACATGCAACTCTACAAAAATACAATACAAAAAACAACTTTGTGTTTAAGTTATCAGAAACACACACAAACATGAACTATAGTGTATGGTGCAAGCAGCTTTTGAAAGTTTAAACACGAAAACACGGAATATCATGAGGGCGATTGCATTGACCTGATAAATAGGCCTTGATGGCAATTATTTTGAAAATTTTTAGGTTTTTTCCGTTTTTATTGAGCTAGTGGTCTTTTATGCAGACAAATAAAAATTTTAAAAATAAATAATAATAATAATAAAATGCGTGAATCACTTGAAAGCATCTATAACTAAAAGTACTAACGGATATCTACTGAAAATTTTAATTTGCATTTCAATTGTACCTTAGTAAACATTTTTATGGAACTTTCACTTAAACATACTCTTCAAATCCAAATACAATACGGCATTAGTTTTCAGCTGGCAAATATCTATATTTAAAAGATAGTTATGGACAGTCTTACAATTAGTTTTTAGACTTATTTTTGAATAAGATATAATGAAAATATTAATTGGTTCAATGATTTTTTTTTTGCATTGTTTATTAAAACTTTTCTATGGAGTAGTGAAGAGTAGTTTGCAGTATAGAAGTATGTAATGTAATAAATATAGCTTTTCATGTATGTACATACAGTTATATTTTTTGTATAAAATAAAATTTGGAAAATTACAGGTAATAAATAAATTTGTTTTCAATTTTGTTTTTAATTTGCAAAAATTTTTCAGTCTAGCGGCCTAAAGCTAGTATTGAATAGTGCTATTTAAAAATATATTATAGCCACAGTCGTTACAAATGACACTACTACGTATTTTCATCGGTTAAATGTAAATTTATTTAATTGTTTATAAAATAAAATTATAAATTGCATCACCCACACAGCTAAAAACATATTTTTGCAAAAGTTGCAAAGTTTTATATACGAGTATGTACATATGTATGTAGATATTGCATATACGTTTGTTTAAAAAGCATAAAGAGTACGTAGAGTTATAATGATGATCATCAGCAAAAGAAAGGAAGGAAGTCAAGGTTAGTGCGGATGTAAGCAATGCAATATGTTATTCTATATGTCTTCTGTTGATGTGTCACATTCATACGTTATTGTTGCCATAACTCATACAACAAGGTGTACAATAAATTCATCTATATGTGTGTAAACTTAAACATGCATATAAGTATGTATGTATGTGTGTACATATGTACGTGAACATTTTAATAGATGCTCGGCAATTGTGAATGTGAGCGAGCGCGAAAAGTAGCAACAATAATATGTTAATATCCGTCATGAGACAATATAAATAATACAATAACAATGAACACCTTCATTCATATGCACACAAACACTCGCAGACATATTCACGACACTATGTACAGCTGTACGCATGTAGTATATTCTCACAAACATAAACATTCATAATGCTAGCAGATAGAATACCAAAAATAAAATAAAAGTCCCAAGTAAAAACTGTCACACAAAGATGGTTGCTTGCGAATAAATACAAATTATCGCAGTTAGACACACTTATCACTTACTCATCCTACCCCCAGTCGCACAGTAATAAAGTCATTTATGTGTACTTTGCATACTTGGTGCATGTGTTTGTTAACAACAACAATTTTATTTAAAGCTAAAGAGGTAACATAAACATTCGCAATTTGCATACATACATATGTATGTATGTATATAAATGCCAAGCAAAAAATTTCAAAAAAGGTAATCGGGTTTGGAATGAAGCATTTTTGGTGGAAGCTCTTCCCTACTGGATTACCAACTTAATGATTTTACAAGTCGTGAGACTAAAAAAATTTATTCTTGAGAATTACTTACTTTTTTCAATTGGCAACTTGTTCGCGTAATCTCAAAAAATCTTTTTTCTCATTAAGCAACTTGTGCATATTTTTTTTAAATTTTAGGTAATGTGATTTGTAAACGAGTAATGGTAATCAGAAAAGTAAGTAGTTCTGATGGTAATGTGTAATATTTTGCTGGGTACATACTAGGGTATTCATTTAAACGAGTTTTTGCTTTAATCGGTTAATCGCTCAATTATTTAATCGAGACTTTTGCTTAACCGATTAATATAGTTTTTCCATAATAGTTTTTCCATAATTATTTATTAATTTGAGTTTATTAGTAAAACCAAAAACACACATAATAATTCTTAAACTCATTCGGTTAAGTTATTTTTTGAATTTCTTGCCTATCGTTTTTGTAATGTCTCTCATTAAATATAATCCTTAATTAAATCCTTGGCAACGGTACTATTGGCTTTTATTAAACTGTTAAATAATAACTTAATAATTCCCTAGTTAGAGTACCAGAGTCTCTAGTTAAACTCTTTTATAGCCATGTCCAAAGATTTTGAAGTTTTAGTTGAGTTAAGATAACTGAACATACTTCTTTTTTTGTATGAAAAATAATTTCAAAACACTCAAATTAGACAAAACAATTAATTACTCACACAAAAAATAAGTTGTAATACTCAAAAATATGAAAAAATTTGTTACGTCGGTTAATCGACTGAAATTAACCGGTTTCACCGTTAACCGAAAAAGTCCGATTTTAAATTAACGGATCAGTTAATCGGGTAGAAATTAACCGGTTAACCGATTGAATACCCTAGTACATACTCGTAAATAAATTGCTAAAATAACAGACAACAAAAAACAACAAATAAATACAACTAACTAACAGCCAAACGACAGCCAACCGCTGAAACATTAAAAGCAACAAAAATAACAAACACATTAGCGTAACTTTGTCAGTATGGGTTGGCATGTGTGCGTTTTGTTGTAGGTGTCTCAAAAACCGACAACACTAAAACGTGTAAATGTATGTATATGAAATAACATCAAGCGAATTTGTTTATTACTGTGTGTAATGGCAGCGAATTTTAAGCGGATATGCATGTTCTACTAACATTCATTTATTCATTTGTTCGTACTTTCGTTTATTCATTTGTGTTACTAAAGGGTACCTTTTTAAAAAGTGTTACAAATTGTTTATAACTTGTGTATTTCAACTTTGTAACAACTTAATATTGTGTTTATAAAAAATAAAATAGTATTATTGTTGTGAAATAATTCTTTTTACTAAATTCTTTTATATATATTTTATATATAGTATTATAGTAGTTCTTAAGTATATTGTGTATATTGTATTATTTTATTCCCTTTAGTAGTTGTAGTAATCGTAATATTAAATTGTACACCAATTTGCTGTAGTTAAAGAAGAATAACACTAGATTCCTTCTTGCGAGTTATGTTAATTCTGCAATTCTACAGCATTTCTTATGATTTTTACGTAAAGAATCAGACGCAATTTTTGTGATGTGAAGTAATTCTGCTTTTTTATATGTTCTTTTAAATAATTTTTCATTCATTCATTTCGAAAAGCCAAATATTGCCGAAAAATTTGTTATATTACGAGTATGTAGCTGTATTATCCTATTGATGTGTTTTTTTACAACAAAACTTATAAAGGTGACTCCACCAATTCTCTGAAGGCTCTGAAACGCAACAAATATTTCCATGTTCATGCGAAAAATGGCATATAGTGCATTAGCCAACCCTCTAAAGCTCTTCGTGCTTCGATATACCCCATATACATATATAGAATACAATTTTCAGCGGCATTTGAAGTTTGTCTTTGTAGCAGATAACAAATAATAATAATTAATAAATATCGGCCATAAATATTAAAATTATTAAGGTTTTTTAAAGAGTTTTTAAACAAGTTTTCACGAAAAATTTTAAGCTTTTAAAAAGCCTTAATATTTTAATAACCTTCATCAAAAATTGTAAAGGGTTTATATTGGTTTGTCATTCCGTGTGTAATTTCCATAATATTTGATAAGTTAACTAGAGTTGGAATAAGCGATGTCCGTCTGTCCATTTCTCTAAATGTGAACTTGGTTTTCCGATGCTCCCGGAAAAGCTAGAGTCTTCGGTCTTAAGCTGGTGTGTCAAAAATGGTCTAAAATAGATTGATAATAAAATTCAGCAAAATCGAGCAGATGGTTTCAGAGCTGGAAGACTTAAACTTTATTTTGCCGTACAAAAGTAACTAGCTAAAACAAATTTGTATTTATTTTTTGTTTAATCAACTTATTTTATAAGTTTAAAGTTTTTTAACGCATTTATAATCCCAAATTATTATTTTACTTATTAAGTAAAGTATTTTTTTTTATTAAAAATACATTGAAATTTATTATTGAGGGGTTAAGCTGGATACTATGCACATTTCATTCTTGCTAATGCAGATCATCAGGGAGCCTTTATCCAAAGTTTATTGATATATTTACCCAATTTACAACATGAACATCTTGATTTAAAGTGAACACGCATTGATATTTTTGTTTTGATTGACGTGACGTCAATGTTGGCAGCTGGAATAAGGGTGAGTGTAAAATAAAATATTCAACTTATTGCTAGTATCGAAAAAAAAAACAGAAAAATCTAGTTCTTTAATCGAAAAATACCGAGAGGTCAATTACTAAAAATTACAAGGTCACTAAAAATAAGGTTTTTTTCACAAACCAAAAACATATGTACGTACATTTGTACTTATGTGTGTATCTGTATGATGCATAAACCTATGTTGGTGAAGAGTATTTATGATTCGGCACAGCCGAATATAGCATTATTACTTGTTAAAATTGCCCCTCTCTACTGATAACGTAATAATGTGTTATGTACAAATCACAAAAATTAGCTAATATCTTTAAAATTTTAACATGTCTTCCTGAAAATTTTAATAACTTATACATTTACAAAAACTTTCCATTCAATACAAAACATATATGATGAATGGGAACTATTTAAAAACCCCTTGATATAATAACTTCCCTGCGAACATATTTTGATCAATTGTTGTAAACATCATGTAAATGGTTCTAAATTAAAAAAGCGTTTCAATATCTTAAGTTACGGTCAACATTCTAGTAAATAACACTGGAAAAAAATTAAATTTTTAAATTTAAAACCTGTTATAAAGTATACAAAAAGTGTAAACTTATCCTTTTTTTCTTATCTTCTGCTATAGTGAGCAGATTATTTATTATTGATCTTACATCCCATTTTGCAGAACCCTTTAACAAATTTTGTTATACTTATTACACTGCTCCATAATTTGGCGTACTTTTTGAATGGTTGTGATTTATTTGTTCACTTTTAACACGTTTACAAATAAAGTGGGCACGTTTAAAAAGAAATATGGAAAAAAGTGTGAAAATAGCAAGGCATTAAATATGTGAAATTTTTTCAAGTCAAAGTTATCATCACGCTTCGATAAGATTAAGAGGGGATGGAAGTTGAAATTCTAGACTCACAAAGACACCTATCTATTCTTATTCTGTACCATTTTTAAAAAAAAAATTTTAACGTGCATTGTTCCAGTTCTTGCAAGCTCATCCTTCTAGAGTCTGCCCAGGATTCAGATCAACCTAATGTTTAGCTACTTTGTCATGCCATTTAAAGATGAGCGGCAGTCAAGGGTTGTTTTAGCTTTTAAAAACAAGAATTTGAGGACCATCATAGAGGCTCAACTATTAGTGTAAAGGTTAACTACAGTTGCTCCCAATCAAACCGCCACTGCAGTGATCAGTAATACACCCTTTAATTTTTTAAAGTTCTATTCTGCTAAAAATTTTATGTATATTCTTACAAAAAATCTACGATTCATATTCAGTGAAAACCAAAGTCAAATCACACACATTTTAAAAATTGTTTTCAAATATGTCCTATAATTTGGTGTCGCAGGGAAAGAATATTTTTTTTGTGTTAATTTCGGTCATTCACTAGTTTACGTTACGTTCGTGATTTTCGTTGTATACTTTGCTTTAGAGAACCATCTAGAGGCAAATTCTGTTGCGTTGTAACAGTAGGAGGTTCAACGAAATCTGGACAGACCTTTTGTATATAAACGTGTGGATAACCTTTTTGACTTAGATATTATATGCACGTCCATCCATGACTTTCTTAAACCGGCTATATAGAACGCAATGATAATTTAATTTAATTTTTATCCATTCAGAACATGTACTTAGAGGGTACATATTGTATGGAGCATATGCAACGTGGTAGAATAGTAGCATTTTTAGTGTAAAAATCACAAAAATCAAAAGTTAAATATTAGTAATATTTTGACTTGCATGTGTGTAGAAAATTTATGTAGAACGTGAAGATTGAATAGGTAATGTGATTTATAAGTGAGTAATGAAATTTGGCAATCAGAAAAGTAAGTCATTATATGGCAAGTAGTTCTGATGGTAATGTGTAATTTTTTGCTGGGTTGAAACAGCCATGCACTGAAAGAAAAAAACTTCGCAATCGGAATTCAACCATTACATTGAACCCGTTTCATTAATTCAACGAAAATTTAATTAATAAAATTAAACATTATATAAATTTAATGCAAATTTAAAGGAATAAAATTTAGTGCTTAATATTTTACATTTCATAGTATAATTAATGTTATGAAATAATTTTCATTCGGTTAATGAAAAACTCAAATATATGTTTTTATGACGAATTCATAAAAAAAACATTTAAAACTAATTACGTGACATAAAAGATCAAAGTATCAAACCACTACTATAATTAATCTAAAGTTATGAAAATTATAGTTTTGTTGCATTTTTAAATACAATGAAGAAAACTTCTTGCTGCTGACTAGTAAGCGCTGTACTACCTTTTTAATCACAGGTTTCAATCCTGTATTTATAACATAAATTTTCAAATAAATTAAATAATGTTAAATTAATTAGATGAATTAAATAATGTTAAATTAAAATTTCATTAATGATAGTATTTATGTATTTACAGCCTTATTTAAAAAATTTATTAAGGCTTTAAAAAGATTTTTTTTTGTAAATCTACTATGTGAAAAGGCGAAACACTTTGTGGATTTCGCAGTAGTAATAGTGATCAATAAAGAATGGAACCTCAACGTCAAGATGAACAAAGAAAAAGTTTTCAATTTATTTATGTTAATATAAATTTCAAAGCTTTTCATTAACTTTTATAAAATAGACTTATGTAAATTACTAATAATCCAAGATGGCGAATCTAAGTTTACAAAATTCTGTATAATAAAAGTTTGGCTTGCTTATATGACTGCGCAAATAACAATGGCCAAAAAATGAAAAACTACAATAATAAGAAGTCTACAAGAATGAATTAAAAATATATAATGTAATGATAGCAGCGCCCCTTAGATGTCAATCCAGATCGATTTGGTGTCACCCAATGTACGTCAGGTACGGACAACCGCCATAGTTGAGACGTGAACACGTTGCTTAGGAAAAAAATGTCACTACATGAATGAAAATATTTTGCTGTATTTTAGACATTTTTTAAGCTGTTGAAATAATTTTCGTACTGCTAATGAAGCGTTGTAGTGGTTGAAAAATAATGACAAAATCATAAATATAATGTAAAAAATCATTGCATTTAGGAAGATTTTTCTCTCTGTGTACAGAAAATTGTGTGTCATATTGTAAGATATTTCAATTGAAACTATTATATGTTAGCTTTATTAATTTTTATCTGGAGTCTTGTCGCATTCTTAAGCATTTTTTACTTTAATAAAGGAATAACCTCTTGAATACGTAATATGGTTAAGAGCAGGTGGATAAGTGCTGAGGTAAATCACACACAAGTAATAAGCAAATTACGTCGAAATAGGGAAACACATTATATGGAACTCTAATATGGGTTACTACTAGCTTAAGATCATTTATTATGCAAATAACATTGACTTGGAGTAATTATTGAGTTATCTTTTGTCTTACGCTGAGTTCTCCCATCACACAAGCACTGAAAGTGTTTCTGTTATTATTTGTCTTTTAAATGCTAGCTAAAACTGAATATTAGTACTTAAAATGTTTAGAAAAATATAACTTTCCGAGATTTTACTTCTTCTCAACCAAATTATATCTGGAAACTCTGAATTCCACAATTAATGCAGTTTTCCAGCTTAGTATACGCCGACAGGAACGTTTTCGTTGCTCTGTCTAGGAGCTTGTGTTCATGTGGCTATCAATATATCTGAGATGTTTTCACCGCGTTCCTTACGTCTGCGTTATTTAAGGTTCAACAAGCTTTTCTATAACGCATTATTTTATTACTTTATTCATCTTTGCCTAGTTATTAGACTTAAGACCGCATTTTGATGCCAATTCAGTATAAAAGTTCGTTTGTTGCATGCATCTGACCTAATTAGCCAGTTCAATAAAAATTCCCTGTGAAATAGTACTGCCAGTCGTTTGAATAATTTTTAAACAATTTTTTTGTGCAATACGATAAAATAAAAAAATTTTGCAAATGAAAATACGTTGTAAATTGGAACTTGAGGCATTGCGTGCTTCCTGGAATATGTATTGACATACCTGGATTAATTTTTTAAAGTATAAAATAATCCTTCTTTAAGTGATGCTTAAAAATATCTTAATTTATTATTATAGTTAAATGCATCATTATTTTTATCTTATACTTTCATTCTGATTCACCCTACTATGAAAAAATTAACAAGATATACATGCGAGTATAAACTCATTTGCATGTAAAGATGTATGTAGATGTGAGTTGCATGTTTGATTTATGATGCTAATGGCACTCTTAGCCTTTAAAAATAAAGTAAAAAACCAGACTGTTACCACAATAAGTTTAGATATTGTACTTTTTTTTATTAAATTATGGCAGTTTGTAAAATGAAGAAAGTTCTTAGAAAAGCAGTAGCATTCATAAAAAGTGACACCAAAATTAAAAAAAAAATATATATAAACAAATTTAGTTCAGGATATTTAAACTTGAATTCATAGCGGCTTTATACCACTTCAATTTTAAACATATTTCATTTAATGAAAAGTGATAATGCAAGTTGAAAAAATTGTTTTCAGTGTTTCAGGTAATTTTGTTATACATTCGTATATTAAAAAATCACATGAAAATTTGTGTAAAACTCAAATTTTATTAATATATTCCATTATAAACTTAAAAAGGGTAATAAATATGAAAATACTTATTGATATAAAGCAATAAAAAATAAATAAAAAATTTTTATGTGAATACATACATATCCAGCAAAAAAAACATGAACCCATATTTTATGACTTGATTTGGTTAAAATCATGGGTTCAAGTGATGATGGGTCAACATGGATGATTTTTACACTACCATACCACTAGAGGTCATGCATTTCTTCAGAAATAGAAATAAATTGCATTTGGCAATGGATGTTCTCGGATTTTATGATGTTTGAATGTTAATTTTCAATCACTTCATTGAAGACGAATTAACTCAGACTAAGGGTAGCATTATATATAAATTCAATTTAAGAAGGCGTGAAAAACCAAGTTTTTGAACTATTTAATTGGTTTTTGCTGGGTATGTATTTTTTTTTTGTAGCAAACTCTATTCTTTATTGTCAAAAGATAATATTCCCCAAACCCAGTCAATAATACACTCATACAGACTTAGTTCAAATTATTGCAAATTCATTTACAATATTTTAATTTCCTGTAAGAAAGTTTTAAATGTTTTTCCTAAACAACCGTAATTTTTTTGCTTTTTTATCTTTTTTAGTTTTTAATTTTATTTTTGCAGAACTAAAGTAGCTCGTTTGAGTTTCTATTTATAATTGTATGTACATACATACATATACATTTTACAGTTTGTCCTCTAGTATTCATTGCAATCTCCTTATTTTATATTACAGAAACAATTCAAATACAACAAAAATATAAAATATAAAACGATATTAAGTAGTAGATCACCATTTTCACAGAATAAAAACAACTTTTGTCACGTTATGGAACCAAGCAATTATATTTTTAACAAATGTATAACTTACCAGTTTTACACCCTATATACTCGTATAAAGAAAAAATATTGTTGATAATCATAATAGCAACATACCATGATTAAAGAACAAACTCTATCAATCATAATGTTGTTGTAATAGTTTCATGTAAAAATATATAATTTTTTGAAGAGTGTAAATATTTTTTTATCAATATTAATGTTTATCTAGTTTTTATTTAATTTCAATATTATTCAAGCACTGATTTGGCAAATTTTGAATTAATTATTTGTGCACAAAAAAAATTATTAAAATGAAATGTGTGAAATGTGTTGTTGTCAGAATATTTACAACTAACTTTAATGTTATTTGTTCATTAATAATTATCATACGTAATCTGACTTAAAAAGCAGTACGAACTTTAGCCCGTTCAAATCATAAATATTGAAATTTGATTTAATTAAAATAAATTTTGTAAATTCATTTCCAATTCATATGCATTGCAATTTGTTTCCAATTCAAATGAATTTCTAGAATGAATTGCTTTTCGTTTCTTATTCAAATGAATTTGTCAAAATGAAATGCAACTCATTTCCAAAATCATTTTAATTGAATTGTTTTCTGGCTGACTAATTTGAATTGTTTCGATTTAATTCAATTCTTTTTTGTTGCAAAAAGAATTAATTCAAAATTTAGATAATTTGTAATGAAATAAAATTAAAATGTAATGATTCATTTATAGTTCTGCCACATACATTAAATACAGACACTCATGTATAAATAACGATATATGTATATTTTATTTATCTTTCTTGTTTCCAACTTTTTATAAAACTATTTATGCATGTATGTAGGGACGCAGCAAAGCAAAGTCTCGTGACATACATATTATAGCCATATCACACTTTTTATGATAACAATAATGTAAATATAGTAATACTTTCGTGATTCAAATAATGTTTGAAATAACAACAGCTAGTTTTTAACGACTTCACATTTGTTTTAGAAAACATAATATTGTTTTCTCAACTATTAAAAACTAAATCTTGTTTCTGCATTTACACCAACTTGCAAACACTAAACACGATGAAATTTTTTCTTTGAAAACTAGGCAAAAATAATATACAATACAATTTTTCCCAATATACCTTAACGACACAACGTGACAAAAAGTGGACTTGGTGAAAATGCCCATATATACGCTGCTGAGGAATACTATTTAAAAAAGAAATTTTTAATGTTTTAAACGACAAAAGAAATAAATTTACGCATGCCTATAAATATATCGCTCATTTACTCACACAAAGTCATCAGTAAGTCAACAATTGCATTTATGGAGAATTAATCTTCATATTGTTACTCATATTATATAAACATTTTATACAAATATCTTGTTTACTCAGCTCTTGAGAAAAAAATTAAATTTTCTTTTTCCATTACGTTGTGTGTGAATTTAGAACTTTAAATATTTTTCTAGCAAACTACTTTTCTTTAGATATGATGTTGTTTAAGTAAATGCCCAATATGTAAACATTAAAAATAAGATAATTTTTTGAGTAAATAATTTTTTCACCTTGCGATATGTATATATCTATGTATGTATCTAAGTATATTAACAAACATTTCTTGACCACTTCTCTACTCAAGTCCTTCGTATGTAAAATGTATTGTATTTCTTAGTTGTTATTGCTTCCTAAAATTTTAGTTTACCGAATTTGTTTATCTGTCTGCTTTTTGTCAGATATTTGTATTTGTCATATATGAAATTGGAGATTATATTATGTATTCCATATATAGAATATTTACATATATTTTTATGGCATGAGTTTATTTGATTGTGTGTGCGCACTAGTAATTGAAGACTTTTGTTATACCACAATAATATTTTTGTTTGTTTTATTACTTCTGTTTTATGAGGATATTAAAATATCTATTAAATCCTAAGAGTTAAATTTCATTTGCCGAGAGGATGATACATTTCCTGTCTCTAAAAAAACTGACGATTATTATTTCCATACATATGTACATACATACATACATACAGACTTATTATACTGTGTTGTAGTTCAACAATTCGGTCACAAATTGAAAAATAACTAATTTTGGGAAATTTTATTGCCAAAAGAATTAATTTTTGTCATGATGTTTTATGTAAAAATTTATGATTAAATTGTATATATATCCAGCAAAAAGTATTCGACACTTAGGAGCACTAAAAGCTGTTAGAAGCAATGCATTGCATATTTAAGAACAAATTCTTCCAAAAGTGCTACCACAAATGCACTGAAGTAATGTAATGTTTGTTGGCAATTATTATAGCTTACTTGCCAACATTAAAGTAAAAGAGACTTACGTGCAAAAGAGCATAATAAATAGGCAAGAATATTTATTAGCCTTTAACGATAATTCCAAAATATAAAAATTATAGCCGAAGCAACACAAGTACTTAAGATTTAAATTTTCTCACTGACGTTAGTGCTTCCAAGAAGCACTAAGATAAGCGAAACCATTAAACTGTGTTCTAACAGCCATCCCTAAGCAAAAGCGGCAAGCGTTTTTTATCTGTCAAAAGTTGTCATGTCCATATATCTTGTATGGAGCATACTGAAACAACGCGGCGGCAACGCGACGGCAACGCTTTGCTATGGGAAAATCCGATTTGACAACACGTTTCACAATGAAGTTAGTTGCAAACGAAAACTATTGCCTTCTGTTTGCCATCATCAGCGTTACCATATGGGAAGATTTATTTAAGAATAAAAGATTTTTTTGTTAAACATAAGATTTTTAAGAATGTGATATTTGGTACTTTTAGTATATTATTTAATTTCCTTTTGACTAAAGTACTGATATATTTTCTTCTTTCCTTCATCAAAACTATGAATTATGTGCTCACATATATTTATCTTATACATGTTATATTCAGTATATATGTATTTTGTGTTACAAGTATTTACCTTTACGTTTGTTAGTTCATTTGAAACATAAAATTTTCCCTGAATTTGAATTCATTAAAATCAATGCATATTAAAAAGGTTTTTGAGAAAAAATATATGGCGACGCTGGGCCATCATCCTAAACACAAGAAGTTTTCCACACCAAAAATACCCGACAATGTCTCCTTGCGGCTTCATCAATCTTCTAACTCTTCAAAATAACTAATTTTTTTGAACTTTAATTATTTTATTTTAGTTTAAATAATAAAAGTAAAATTAAGTAAACGTTCATTTTTATCACAAGACTTAAAAAATTAATTTTAATCTTGGTGTTCAAGTTCGATTGTGAAATTGTGTTCAGAAATTGTGATTTTGCGCAAAAAATTTATAGCCTTGCATTATCGCAATATATATGCCTAATGTCAATAAAATCGCTTCAGTTAAGCGCTTTAGACTTGTTTTTTCAATTCTGACTTTAATGGGCGTAGCCCCACCTTCCTGCCTAAAATTTCGATGTTTTTAGATTTTTCTACTTCATTGCTCACCTAGGTCTACTCGTTCAACAAATTTCAGCTTTCTAGCTACAGCGGAAATGCTTCATCAATTTTCTGAATGTGTCAGTGGCTAGAGGTAAGCGAGTATGTCTTAAAATATGCAATTTTTGCACCTCCATACTTGAGGAGACTTTTGTTATAAAACTTTCAACCCTTGCATATGAGGTAACCTGGCTTTATTCTAATTATGTATTAAATTTTAGAATTTTACGACAGCGGGGAACAAAGTTATCAGAGGGGTAAAAACACGACGAATGGCTTCCTGTTTATATACACACTTCGTGCATTGGCCGGAACTTGGTCTGGCGCACTACCGTGCGCCTAGATAACTAGCTGTTTGTGAAGGCTACTACACCTTCATCATCAGCGTTGTTTGTTTTTGATTCACTGCGCGTGTGTCAGTTGATGTATATGTCTGCTTTATAAACTCAACCTTTATTACACATGGAATATATTAGTTGTTGTGATTCATCGTTTTACAATTTCCTGAAAGATTTTTTGTAATGAAAGATCAATTTTACTATCCTTTTATTTACAACAATCTTGCCATTGTCGTTTTTCCTTTACGAATTATGCAGATGTTAGTTAATTTGCTCAGTTTTGTTTTACTTAAGACAAACTTTTTGGTTTAGTACTATAAATTATATTTGTTTTTAATTTATGCCATATAATTATATTTATATACATATATTTATTTTATTTTACTTTCTGTATTATAATGTATAAAATTTTTGAATTTGTTTCTTTTGGAACGCTTTTTAATGGACAAAATGACATCCAATTGGTTTGAGCTATTTTAAAATCTTTCTAATAGAGAACTTTAATCTCTAGCCTTGATGAGAAAGATTTAGTGAAATCCATATATCCACTGGAAGATTTTGCCCTTAGCACCTTTCAATTAATTTCCATACTTAAATTTTATTTAATGTGAGAAAATATCAAAGCAAAGTTTTTAATTTTTTAATAACTCAGCTCCCAAAAACTAAAAGAATACTCAATATAAAGATTTTAGTGCAAATATAATAATTTTTTGTTAACAATTAACAGTTCTTTATAGCTTTAACAATTCTTTATAGCCTTTACTTTAATATTTTATATAAAAAGATTCTCAAACAAACAAATATTGTATACGTATTCAAGGTTTTTTTATACCTTTGATTTGTTTGTCATTTCACATAAAACTTATACTCAATCACAAAGTGATAAGTTTTATATGTACATAAAAATCCCATGGCTTTAAAATCTTTACACATATAAGCATTTAAACCTTGTGTGCTGATAATTCAATGAAAAAATTTACCGTGAGATTTTGCGATTCGAATGTAAAGTTTATAACATGAGTTGAAGCACAAAAAAAATAAAATAAAAAATACTTTCATTAGCAAAAGAAACGAAAGAACAAATGAAATCGAACAGTTTCTAAGTGGTTTAAAAGGTTTCTCTTGTGTTCTTTTTGTAAACTTTTAGATTCTCTTTCAGTATTTGTAGCTCAAAAACAAACAACAACTTAACCAACAGAAAAACCATGAAGAAATAAGTTGTAATAAAAGGACATTTAGCATGTTTATTAAAACAAAAATCGTATGCATGTTTGTATGTAGTTGTTTGGTTCTTTATTAAAAATAACACGTGGCAGAAAAAAGGGTTCTTATAATCTCAAATGTATACACTGAATGTGTGCGCTTACATTTTTCTTGTGATATACTAAAGATGCTAAGAAAATGTGTAAAATAAATATAAAAAAAAAATGCAAAGTCATACAAAAGAGGGATAATCCACATGTTTACATTTTGTGGGTTACGAATGTTTTCCATATTTTATGGCAAAGATAAACAAAACTAAGTTACTAAAGAATGAAACCTTAGAAAAATAAAATGTTTAAAATATGTCGATGGAAAAAGAATGCATCTCGATCCTAAATACTATTTCATACCTTTCAAGCTTAAACTAAGCTTTGCAGCAACCCTTTACATAAGAACTCAAGTGGTTAACACATGCCAAAGATATCTTACGCTACGATGGCTGGTATTAAATATTAGTTGTTTCGTGAAAAACTAAAAATCCTTCCGTCTAAAGCATTTAAACATATTGACCGTAGGAAAAGCAACACAGCATCAGTCATGTTAAACTACTTCATATTTTTGTTGGGCGCAGTGAGCAAATATAATGATATCTTAAAATTATTTCATACTATTGAACAGCAATAACATCTCGAAGTTGATTAATTAGTATACTTTAAGCACATTTTAAAGGAGTAGTTTTATATTTATAAATGCGAAATATTTGAAGACGGCACCACTGAAATATAAATTTATAACTGAATATAAAAAGCTCATGAAATATTTAGCTGGCTCTAAGACAACAAATGCAGGTATCGTCATTCACGTCGCATTTTAAGATGTGGTGAATATGTTAAATGCTATGAGCTATGAACTAAGCACAGGTTTGTTTCTACATTAAATTTTTAAACGAACTTTATTAAGAGTTTGATTTAATTTCAAAATTTCAAAATTTCAAATTAATATCAAACTATTTTAAAATGGTTATTTAGCAATAAAGGGATAAATTTAAAATCATCATTAACTGAAAATCAATATTAAACCAAAATGTTTTTTTAATAAAATACATACATATGCAGATATATATATATATATATATATATATATATATATATATATATATATATCTGTACGTTCTTGACTTAAAAAAGAACCTGCGTGGAACCTGCGGAAACAGCTATTTCTATCGATCAATCCCAGTAAAAAAAGAGCCTACAAAAAAGTCATGAAAATGTAGAGTCTACGATGCGGAAGTAGTGCAAATTTCGATCCGATCTAATGATTTTTACATAGGGTTGTCATTGCAAGAAGTTCTCTTTTTCGATGCCTGGTCACTGAATTGGAAGCGATATTAAGAAAAATTCCCTATTTTGTGTTCTATGATAATATTTTCATCTAGGAAAAATGATAAATAGTTGCCTTTTTTAACAATTCGTTTCTTTTTATACGAATTTAAGCCCAAAACAGTGTTTTCATGTAAATTTAAGCAAGTTATTTGCTCAATTTTAGACTAAAATTAGTTCATAAATTTCTTAAAAAAAATTATTTTTTTTTAAATTCTGGTGAGTATTTTCTAACACTATGGAGGAGTTAAAAGGTTATTTGTGACTAAAATAAGCTTCTACATGGTTTTTTGCTCACTCTTGGCAAATTAAAAATATCGATTTTTTGGAAGCAATGAAAATGTACTTCCACTAGAATGACTTCCATTTTTTTTAATGGGATGTAAATTCGATTTGTTTGAACAGAATCACAGTACAAAAATCGGTCAAAAAATCTAACAATGCAGTAAGTACTGCATTGAAAAATATTGTGATTGACTAAAGATTTCTTTTGATTTTGTATGAAAAGTCTCGTAAAAAATGTTATGAAATGAATATGCACTAACTAACTCAAATCAAAAAATGTAAGTTTGGTTTACTCGATTGTGTACACTGAAGAAACTATTTTTTATAAATTCTATGAATGAAATTCATGGACGAAGATTCCTTAATATTTTTCTTAAAATACGTGGATTCACAGTACTCACATATTCATTGAAACAATGAGTCAGTTCCTTGACTCATTCATTCATACATTCATATTTTTACATATAGAAAGTCCTACTTAACAAAGTGTGCAAAAACAAAATAAATGATGAGTACAAAAAATATAAAGAATTAGTATCTTGATTCAATGAACTTTTTCATTAACTCAATGTACTTATACATTGTTTTCCAAGGGGGATTAACAAAAAAAAAAACCAAAGAAAAGAGAAACATAAAGATAACTAATTTAAAGCTGCCATTCAACAAGGATTTTCGTGTTTGCTTATTTGTCGTTCATTATTTTGTATAACAGACATTAAAAAAAATTGTAATTAAAAATTGTGTGCTTTGACTGTAAAGAAACATAAATAACTAGTCAAGATATAACTCCACAACAATGAAAAATCATGTTCGCAGTGCTCATTTCAGTTATCATCATATTACATACTTGCAGAACGACCAAGCGGAATCAGCCCGCATGATATAAGCTTGGGAGAAATTTTAAACCAAAATCAGAAGTCACTACTACTGGAGCCACTGCAGCTAGTTTTTATAATTGATTTTATATATAATTTGTAAATTTACGTACTAATAATAAATAATTATAAAGAAATATATAAATCTCTATTATTTTTTACACGTCTTTTCATGCAAAATTTTTGCCTCACAGTACTATAGTTACAGTCTAATTTCATATTAAATTATCAAAAGCTTAGGCACGTTTAAGTTTTTGGAAATAAACTTGTTTTATAAACCTTTTATAACTCAAAAATATTTTTATTACATAATGTCATGTTTTTTGCAATGAACGCAATTCTTAGGCGTTTTGACAAGAGTGGACGGAAAATAGTTGCATATGCGGATGACGTGGTTTTATGGTAAAACGGGAAAGTATTTTCCCATTATCAGTGAAATCATGCAGTCGGCGTTGGGCGATCTATCCTTCTAGGCCAACAGTAAAGGACTAGGAGTCAACCCAGAGAAATACGAGCTAGTCCTCTTTACCAGAAGATACAAAGTAAAAAGCTTTGTACTACCCAGGATGAGAGGCGTTGAGCTGAGACTAGCAGAGGAGCCTAAATACCTGGGTGTTTTCCTAGATAGCAAGCTAGCTTGAAAAATGAACGCAGGAAAGGGAAAAAGAAAAGGCTCAATGCCTACTACGCATGCAAGAAATCCATAGGAAGGAAGTGGGAGTAATAAACTGGATTTACACATTGGTTGTCAGGCCGGTTATTTCCTATGGTTATGTGGTATGTTGGGAGGCATTGATGAAGGAAAGATTACTAGCTAAGGTTCAGAGGTGTGCCTCGATGGGCATCACAGGTGCTCAGAGGAGCACACCTCAGGCTGCATTGGACGTCATTCTTTATCTAATTCCTATAGAGGATTTGGTGGCGGTAACGTTGAATAGAAGTCTCTTTAGACTCGTATAACCAGGTTTAGTGAGCACAGGAATCTCAGGTCACACATCGTTTTTAAATAATATCAGTTTTGGTGATCAGGAATCTGTTACCCCTGTGTTTAAGGTCGCTGAAATCGATTTTAGTAGAACACCCTTAATGGTAATTCCGGATAAACAATATTGGGTCAAATTCAATAGGCTGTATGAGGGTAGTGCAGTCTTTACAGACAGATCAAAAATGGCGGAAGGCACACAGGCTGGTGTCTATATCTTCGGAACGAACATTCGTAGTTTTTTCAGACTGCTAAAAGAATGTAGTGTTTTGCAGGCTGAGATCTTGGCGATTCTTAGGACCAAGGATCTGGTGGCCAGGAATGTAGCTGAAGGTGAGAAGGTAACCTTCTACATCGACAGCCAGGCAGCGCTAAAAGCTCTGAAGGAACACAATGTCAAATCGAAACTTGTTAGTGACTGTAGGAAGGCTCTTAACTTGCTTATGGAAAAGTATAGTGTCAGACTATGTTGGGTTCCTGGCAACAGCAGTGGAGAGGATTGCAGAGTCTCGAAGGATTTTTGGCCAAAACTCAGGAAGATCTAAACTACTAGTGGTCAGGAATATTAAGGTAATGCAAATCATAATAGACGTGTTAACAGGTCTCTGCAAGAACCAGCATTTGGAAAACTGGCACTCCAGATGTGCGGGGATGAAGAAAAACCAGAAACCATTGAACACATTATCTGTCATTGTTAGAAGCTGCAACACCATGGGCTTAGATGGCTGAGAAGATGTTTCTATGAAAGCATTACTGATGTCGGGAAGCGTAAATCATAGGACGTCAGGTGCTTTATCAAGGGAACTTGGTGGCTTAGTGATGGATAATATGGCCACTTCTGGCTGCAAATGGGAGGGTAGATATTAATCTTTTCACAATAGATCCAATTGGGTATCCCAGTGGAGATGCGGTAAAGCACCAACCTTCCTAACTTAATGTTAGGAAGGGTTTAATGTAAAGATTCATTGAAACAATATATTAGTGCATTAGGTCAACGTATAGGTTAATTCAAATCGATGTAAAAATTTATTGAAATAACGTATTAGAATATTGCGTCAAATTATAGCTTCACTTAACTCAATGCCGAAGTTTATTGAACTTTTTCATTGTTTTAGTGTACTTTTTTGGTGCAGTGTATACAGAAATTGCTAAAAAAGTCTTAAAAAATGTTTTAATTAATATTCCACATCTTTCTGTAAAGTTGCAAGACTGTTGGTTGATTGGTTTACGCGGCTGCCCACTACACGCAGGCATTCAAGTATAATCTAGGTGATGCCTTTTTGAAAGGACCACTATATAAGTATTCTAATGCGATAATCGTTACTATATTCAACCCGTCGCGTTGAGATATTTGATAAGGTCATTCAGCCCAATCTCAGATAAATCTGAAAAATTATCTAGTACATGACTGCCTAAAAATGTGTGCCCCGAGAGATGTAAAGCTGGGCTTTTGCAAAGAAAGTGATATATTGTTGTAAGGTTGTTGTATTGTTACAAGACTGTACTTCTTAAAATTATTCAGCTTTGTGCAAAAAACTTTTTCATGAAAAATAAAAGAGTAAATATGTATGTATGTATTTATTTAAAAATATGTAGAAAATTATTTTTGAACGTGTAAATGTTAAATCTTGGGATGTTACAAAATTTAAAGTCTAAAATTCATAAGAAATAGCAATGATTGACTTTAAAAAATAATCTTCTAAGAAAGGACCTTTCTATTATTTATTACACCCTTATCTTACTTCAGTCCAAGCACTACATGCAATATACATATTTATTTATATTTTATCACAACCTTAAGGGAACTTCCTCATATGTTCGTTATTGTTGTGTTTGAGTTTTTGATTTCTTTCAAATAACTAAAGTGCCAAATCGGTTACACACTTCAAATGATGCCCTCTTTTAACATCAAACAACCTTTAGCTCACAATCACTTAACCACTATATGAAAAAAATAATGGGAAGATATTTATCAATAAAATACAATATGTGTAACTGTAACTACATCTTCTTATGGATGCATGTATACATAGATACGTAGATATTCATACATTTGTACATATACTATACTATACCTTGAATTTAATGCGTATATCCTTTAAGACATTTTAGATATAAATCCATACTTTCAAAGCTAAAAAATTCTTTTGAAGTAGCTTAAATATGCCTTAAAGCAGTTAGTTGGAAAAAATAAGGAATTTTTAATTTTTGTTTTTAGAACATGCACTAAGGGGAAAAACATGTTTTAATCCCAGTCTGTTAAATGTGAAAATTATTGATTCAAGAATAAACTCTTGATTTTTTTTAAATATTTAAGATTGTAATTTGAATAAAATCTCATTTTAAGGTCGGTTTCAAGATTTTGTTGTTAATATAAATCTTAAATTATATTTAAGCATACGATCTTTAAAAGATTTTGTTTTTCATTTAAAAAATGTGTTCTTAAAAATTAAGACCACGTTCTTAAATTGAAGATTAGGATCTTACAATTAAGATTACGTCTTTGATTCTTAGAAAAAATCTTAAAAGTTAAGAATTTATTGTTAAATTTGAGAACGTCAAAATTGAAACCCGAAGATTTCTGTTATCCAACTTCAAGAAGTTTGCTCTTAAGTCTAGATCGTAGTTTTTCTAGTTATTATATTATTATTTATTTATTATTTATTATATTATTATCTTGTTATTATATTTATTACTTATTTATATTACACAAAAGTTCATTTACTTTTGAACTTAAATCCACAAAAACACAAAAATTAATTACAAATTGATGAAAATTAGAAATGCCAAAAATTCCTTGACTAAAAAGTTTTTTAACAATAATTTTTGTTTCAGATGTATGAAAAAAATCTCTACTTATATTTTATATTATAACATCCCTGAGATAGGCAATAAGTTAAGAAATTCCATTTCCTTTTCTTTTGAAAGTCCATACTAGAAAATTTAAATTTCTTTATGAAATTTACTAACCTGAATTTTTGTATTTTTTTTACATATATTTTTAAGGAGAACATGAAATTCCGTATGAACTCCGTATCAGGCTTAAAACAGAAATTCTAGAATAGGTATTTCAAAAAGCTAGAAACAATTGAGTTATTGCTATCATAAATTCGAGAAAAGCACCCTAAGTATTTTTTTTAAAGAGCGCGAAAAATAATGATATCCGGCGTTATGTATTTTTGTTAATGGAAATTTTTTTTCAGAATTCTTTGAAAAAGGGGTGTACGCCAAGTGTGCCCATTTTCAAGCCCAATTAAAAAGTTTTTTATGCCTCAATAACTAAAAAACCCCGCACTAATAAGAAAACCAAAAATTCTGGAAATAACGAAGCGGAAAATGCCTTTTAGATAATTAATCTTGCAGACGCGATAAATTTAAGTGTAGTAGAAAGCTATAAATTACTTTAGTAATATTCATATTACATAATTATTATAGCATATTATTTGCTCGTTATTTGTATTCATTACATTAATTTATTTAATCAAATAACGCATCATAACGCATTAGTAATATATAAATATTTTAACGATATCATGACAGAGGGCTATTAAGCATTTTGTAAAAGAAATGTTCAAATTTATTTACACTTCATTTTGTATGTCAAGGTAACTTAACATAATTTATTTTTCATTTCATTTGCATTACCATGGAATACAAAATAATAATACAAAATGAATCGAAAATGCTATCGTAAATATATATTTTATTATTTTAATGTTATCGGTTGCCTTTCACCATGACATTTGGTAAAAAATGTCTCACCATTTTAGTAGGCTGAATGAAGCATGTGTCGGGTGGTTCACTCTTCATATATTTTCTTTATTTTTGCTTAATTTATTTTATTAGCGTTTTTTTTCTTCCAAAAAAAGGTCTAAAGGCAGTAAATAAACTGCTAATAATCATAAATAATCACTAATATGTGGGAAATGTCTACAATTTTGTGTATGCCTTTTTGCTTTAGCAATGTCCTGTCTAAATTCACTGAAAAAGAAAAGGGAATGAGAAAACAGCAAGGCTATTTACTTTTTTACTACCTGTAGAAAATGATTTATCGTAAATAAAAAAGTTTTTATGTACATTAACTTATTTAATTATTTCAGAGCTTTGTTTACTTAAGGAGAATCCATTATTTCTTGGAAGTAGAAAAGGAAATGTTGTGCCATTGACTTAAAGCACCCAGTTTTTGTAAATGTGCTTGTGAATATTAAACACTGGGTTACTTTTATTTTTTGGTATTTGATGATATTTCATGCGCATGATGTAACTAGCCCACAAGAAACATGAGTGTTTCAGTTCATATAAAAATGCTTGAAAATATTATGTGCAAAAAATAACTTAAGGCGTTTGTCTCTATTTTAAAATAAATTAAAGCTGTACTATGGGTGCAAAAATTTTAATTATTTTATTACTATTTGAAACTAAGTTAAATAATTTTGCTACACCTTCTATAAATTGTCACTTTAGTATTAATGTTTATGGTTTCAGTTCAGTTCATGGCTATTGTGTATGTGAATTAATGTATTTTACGAAGAGCTAATGGATTCTAGTAATAAACTCATATAAACCGTTTTGAAACGAAAAAAATTTAATATAAAAAGTAAAGCAAGTTTTGATAGAATTAAAATTTTTACAGAAAATTTAAGAAACAAAAGATAAAATTTAGTTATATATATACATATATATATATATATATATATATATATATATATATATATATATATATATATATATATATATATATATGTATACATGTATGTATACATTTATGTACATATAAATTATAAGTAAGTAAAACTAAAACTAACTATTGTTGACAAACTTAAAAGACAAATTCTATGCTACTGGCACAGAAGAACCAGAAATTTTAGTTATAATCAAAAAGTTCTAACTATAAATAACTTAAATAATATTTTATCTTAATAAGAAATTTTTTAGACAACCGAAATACAGTCCTGCAGTGCGTTTTAGTAACTTTTAACGATCCGAAAATCGTAATTTTTGTCTATACATTTTGTTGCTTAAAATAACGATTGTGTGATTGTGAAACTCGCTTTTAACGTTGGGACAAAGCTCATATTTTGTGTTGATTTTTGTCGATAAAATTAGCAGCACATTAATTCTGTCGCTTAAATAACAACACAGCTGACTTTAACCTACAGGTAACATCGTTAAAAATTTTACTGAATAGTAGATTCGATAAATTTTCGTTATAATTATTTTAACGATGCGATTATCGGCAAAACAAAGTTAGTGAATCCCACTACTGGGGCCTAGTTGTAAAGCTTGAAAATTGCGGCATGCCGTTTTGTTGGAGAGGGAAATTTTACATCTCAGATGTAAAAACATGTCGTGTGAAACCTGCTTTAGGAAACAAACTGAGCGTATGATTAATAAGAAAATACAAATGCTAAGAACAACTATCGTTTTTGATTGCGTTTGAAAGAGCTGAACTGATTTCCATTTTATATAACAATGAAAAAGTATTTATAAATATGTTGAGATTATATGTCAAATATTTTCGGTTTACTTTTGTCACCAACAGCCAAAATGAGAAATCTATGAAATTTGTCCTTAGAAATTAAAATTATGAAATTATTAAATTATGAAATTATTTCCTATTTGGTGTTCATATGTATATATATGTATATATATGTATATATATGTATATATATGTAAGTAATTAAGTTCTTATTAGTGAAATATAAATTCAAATTTCACTTAAGGTTACTACATAAATATGTAGTTAAGCATATACATATATGTACTTTTAACTCTAGTTATATAAGCTGAAAAAAATATATGGGCGTTTCTACTTTAAGTGGCACTATCGACGGCTACAGCAAAAAAATCTTGTATAATTTTAAAATTTATTTAACAAGAAATAAACTAACTAAGAATATTTACCAGGTTTTTGTTTGAAACTACTTTTGAGTTTTTGTTTTTGAATTCTCCAAGTTATTTTCTTCATTGTCTTTGATAATGAAAAATAAAAATATTATTAAAATGTCTTTAAAACATAAAAAATAAATTAAAGTATTGTACAATAGTTTGAAAAATATAAAAAAATATGTGTTGGATATAATGTTTTGAACAAAATCATAAAACATATACATGAACCTTCTAGCATAGACAATAAATAATTATTGTTTTAAAGAATCTCTCACATCTGCTGTTTTTTTTTCGTTCATAGACAAGACGGCACAATCGTCGAAAATAATTATGGCATAAATTGAAATACCAAAATTAGCTTATTTTAGTGATAAATTTATGTTTACCTAGAAAAAAGTATCTATCCTCAAATGTCTTTTACTAATCTTTAACAAAGTTTTTGAAGTTTAACACATTAGAAATTAAATAAACAACTAATTTTATTTGTTACATAAAGTAGCATAAATAACAATGGTAACCACGATTATTAAGAAAACTCTAAAATTACTATTAAATTACTCAAATATCTCTTCAAGACTTAAATGCCCAAATTCTGCTCGACGATTGTATCGTCTTTTCTATGGATGAAAAAAAGCCGCAGTTGTGATTCTTTAAAACAATTATAACATATTGTCGATGCTAGAAGGTTCGTGTATTTGCTTTATGATTTTGTTCCAAAGATTATTTCCAACACATATTTTTTCACATATATTTCAAACTATTAAATTAAGGCATTATACAATTCAAACACAAGAACTTAAAAGTATTTTAAAACAAAAACATCCTCAATCTTCTTACTAAACTAGGGCATAAGTCTCTGTTTAAAAATGTCACCAAAATGCGTTGACGCTACAAATTTAAATAGCAGAGTAAAAGTGAATTTAACAATAAACATCGCGTGACCTACTAGCGTGCTCTTATTGGGCCAATAATTTGACCACTCCACTCGGCTCGCTCAGACGTTTCAGTGATAGATGTATTTTATTTAGCATATTTATTTATCGTTTAAGTTTGTTTGTAATATTTATTTATTGTAATTTCAGCAAAGTTTACCGCGTTAATTTGATTTTTCGATATAATACATATTTTTCTGATTGTGTAAGTTTTTTTTAATTAAAACGTCTCTTATCTGCCGTATTTCCCCTGCTTCTTTAGATCCCAGGATAGAGACTTTGCGTCCAGGGTAGATAAGGAAGTAAGATATTTCTTCTTTCTCAGTGTTGCACATATAGTATGTTACGTTAAACCAACACATATATATTTTATACGTTATACGTGTTTTAACGCTTTAAAAATGTATTCCTAATTTAAGAGTTGGAAAGTAACCGAAATCTTACTTCGACACTAGCTAAACATTGTGTACGGCTATAAAATAAAAAACGAAAGCGTTGACAGAACGAGATGTTTTATTTATGTCAATTTAGTGAAAATTATCAAACCAAGTACGCTGAAGGAGGTCAAGAGAGCAGCTTAGCATCCATGCGTTTGGGGTTTTAAATTTGGCCCAATTACATTTTTTAAATTTTTTAATTCAAATCTGAACTAACAATAAGTATTCAAATCTAAAATATAATTATTAGGACCGACCACTGTCGGACATAAATTTAGTAATAGTTATAAATAATACATAAGTAGTAATAATCAAAAAAAAAAGAGATCCCATATGGAGTGTTGAGTATTAGAGCCCTTGTGTCTCTTTTTTTTACGTGGAACCTTGAACCTTGAATAATATACATAGATGTAATCAATTTCTTAATAATTGCATTAGAACTTATATCCAAACACCGAAGTATAGAGAGATTGACTGTTTTTTTTGGTCTCCTCACAACTTTAATTTTTTTTTGATACGAGGGTGAGAAAGGCATCTTCATTAAACTTATTGCTATAATCAAAAAGAAAATGTTTAATCGAAAGATACCGGGAGATCACTTACTAAAAATTGCATTATAGCAAAAATAATGAATTTTTCCCAAAATAAATATGTACCTACATATATATATGCCTATGTATGTATCTCTATACCACATAAACGCACTTTAGTAAAGGGTATATAAGATTCGGCATAGCCGAATATAGCATTCTAACTTGTTCTTGTTTATTTAAAATACATTGAAATTGGTTATTGATGGGTTTAACTGGATTCTGTGTGCATTTCACTGTTGCTTTTCCCAAATATTTCTTAAACAGTTTTACATAATAGCCCTAGTTATTCTAAGAAGTTTTTGGGAAAAGGTTGGGCCCTGATGATCTGCATTAGCAACAGTGAAATGTGCACAGAATCCAGCTAAACCCTTCAATAACCAATTCCAATGTATTTATGATAAAAAGAAAATTTTAATGAATAAGTAAAATAGTAATTTGGAATTATTAGTGCGTTAATAAATGTATGTATATATATTTTAAGTCACCATAAGTTGACTTAAGACCAAATCAAGTTATATATGCTAAAAACATCGAATGCTTTCAAAATCTTCTATATAAAATTACTCCAACGAAGTTAATTATAAGGATATAAACAAAAAAAGTTACGAAAGTTTTTAAAAGTCCAATAAAATTTATAACAGGCATTAAATTATACTAACTAACTATCTTTTTATAACATATTAGACGCATTTGTTAATACATTAATCTCTACTTTCCGAAAAAAATTGCCTATTGTGTTAATAAAAAACCTTCATATGTTAAAGGTTGTTTTTCTCGAATGTATTTTTTTCGAAGTATGCTGTTATTGCATGTGACCACAGATTTGTGACATTTTATTAATTCTTTCTATAATTTTTTATACTCCATAGGCCCATTCATATTTATGCCAACGATACCTAATCATAAATTGTTTCTAGTAAATTTAATGAAATAAATGCTTTTATATTTAAAAACACAACACACAACTTACGAATATAAATCATGAGTTTTAATTCAGAAATCTTAATCAGTTATGTGTTAAATAACTTTGTGTAAATACAACTTAATCCCTAACACTAACAGCATTTGAAATATTTGTATGTGAATGTTTTCGAAAGGATATTCATTTATAAATATTGTAAAAAAAAGTTTGAAAATCATCGTTATCGTTATTACATTTATGTATTAAATAAACATATGTCTTAGTACATACATACATACGTATGTATTTAAGTGTTTTAGTCTTTCCTAATGCAAGTACTAAAATATCCCTCATGATCATGCCAGCGAGACATCATTGTATTCGCTTTGAAAATTATGAACTTAGTTTATTTAAAACAATGAGATTGCCGTTTTGGAGTGGTAGTTTAACTTATTTTTGTATTAGTATTATTTTACTGAGAAACGAAATAGTGGCAACATTTTCTATGTAAATTTTATAATGCTATTATTAGCACACTTTCGTTTTTTGTGGGGAGAAGAAGAAACTGCTTATCTAGGACTAAAATAGTGTGCTTGTTAAAGGAAATATATAAATAATATTAAATATATACATATATTTGTTTAAGTGTTTTTGAATTATTTTTTCATATGCTTTGCAAGTATACATTTGTCGTTAGTATTAATGAAACATTAAGCCACCTCAAGTGGCCGCTTAAACTAGCAAGTGAATGCTACCCAATTAAATCTCTAATTTTGCACTCAAAAGTGGTTAGCAATAGGATTTTAAGTAGGACATAGTAATTGATACCCAGCGGTTAAATGTAACAAAACAGAAGCGAGAACATGTTTCCCATAGAACATGTTTCCCATAGAACATGTTCTAGGAAAGCTAATGCATTATTTTAGTGTGTTCGGCCAAAGAATTCTGTTCTTAAAAATGATATCTATAACTAATTAATTATTTATTATTAATTAATAGAATCAATGATTGTTCTCATGTTTTTTTTATATCAATCTTTCTCAATGCATAACATTTAAAGAAAATTTTTGCAAAAGTTATGTATACAAAAAATAAAAATAACAAGATCTTTAGGCAGAAATAAATTTCTTTCTTTTTTTCAACATATTACGAGTGTTCCGTAAGAGGCAAACGCAATGCATACTTTCTTTTGTAAATCTGGAAATGCTTGTGGTAATCAATTTATAATTATTGTGTCTGATCAAATTACCCTGTCGCTTCCTTTGTGGTGCAGTCTAAATTAGAGCGTCAATCGTTGCGTTAGCAGCAGGGTATTTATTTTCAGTACATTCAAATAATATTTTATGCGTATGTATGTATGTACTGAAAACGCGAACCCTGCTGCTAACGCAACGCTTGACGCTCTAATTTATGTTGAACTCTTAGAATGTATTCCTTTGAAACTTTGCAATGTCAAAATGGTCCATTCTGACATTGCATCTCTCACAATTTTAAGCATTTGTTTTTTCCTACTGATGTAAAAATTTATCCAGTTTACGAAAGTAATTTCAGTTTACATGATACTTGATTTTTTTTCTTTAATTAACCCATAAAATTGCAGTACTTGGCCCATAGTGCATTGGCATAATCATTTACCAACGTAATTTATTCAATCAACGGCAAGAAAAAATTCTGTAAGACGTTTTCTTTGTCCCTAGTTAATCTTCTTAAATGTTGTATTATACTGCTTCATTATGAAAACTATGCTCAAATTAATTTTTTTATGCTACAAGTTGCAAATTATCTTGACTATCTGGCCAATTGGGTAGTATTTAATAAAATATTTGATGTACACATATACTTCCACATCGACTTGGTGTCTCTTTTATACTTGCTAGTGCTTTGTTTGTGAGTGCTTAAGTACATTTTATTACAAAGTACAGGGTGGCCCAGAAAGACCGAAGTGGTGTGAATTCCTTATAACTTTTTATTTAAGACATATTTTTTTAATTTTTTGTTTTTTAAATACAGTAAATTTATAGGGAATATTTTTAGATTAGTTATTAAAAATTGTATCCCGCAAGTGGTGGCCATTTTCTGCTTCGCACAAATGTGCTCTTTCCATTTCCATTATTCATAACTTATTTATGAGTGACGAAGCCCATTTCCAATTAAATGGGCTTGTTAACAAGCAAAACTTTAGGATATGGGCTAAGGAAAACCCGAGAGTACTTCATCAACGACAATTACACCCAGTTAAGTATACTGTTTGGTGCGGTGTTTCTTCAGAAAGGATCATTGGTCCATATTTTTTGGAAAATGAAAGAGATGTCGCCATTTCCATCAATGGTGATCGATATCGGGCCATATTGGAAAATTTTGTAAGGCCAGCCGTGGAATACCATCCGCAAATATGGTTCCAACAGGATGGAGCCACAGCGCACACTCCGAGGGCCACAATGGCTATTTTACGCGACATCTTTGGGGAAAGAATAAATTCGCGTAGAAGCAATTTTAATTGGCCTCCGCGTTCCCCGGATTTAACCGCTCCAGACTGTTTCCTTTGGAGTTATTTAAAAGGGAAAGTTTATGTTAATAAGCCTAGGACTATTGAGGAATTAAAAACCAATATTCCAGACGAAATTAACAACATAACACCGGAAGTTTTGCGAAAGGTCATGGAAAATGTGTTGAAAAGAGATCATTTGTGCGAAGCAGAAAATGGCCTCCACTTGCGGGATATAATTTTTAATAACTAATCTTAAAATATTCCCTATAAATTTAATGTATTTAAAAAACAAAAAACTAAAAAAATATGTCTTAAATAAAAAGTTATAAGGATTTCACACCACTTCGGTCTTTCTGGGCCACCCTGTACATCTTATTCGATGTCACAAACCGTAATTTAGTTTACTTTTTGGCTTATTTACGCCTCATGTCACATGTGGATAGCTGAAATTTCACTTAAAGCCTTTATTGTACTTTAAGATTTTCAATTCAATGTGTGTTAATGTAATTGGAGCATAGTTGGGTATATTTGTTCCTTCTTTTCAGTCTTTAAAACAAAACCTTTAAAATTATTTTCAACAAAAAAAACTAATAATTGGGTGAATCGATTGACTATAAAGAAAATGACAGTATTTGAGACTTAGAATAAGACCCACTCATATGAACTTTAAGATTTAAGGTAGAATTAGTAAAATCGTATCGTTCAACCTTACACCTTGCCGTATCGTTCAGCTTTTTGTACAAGTTATAGAAAATGTCACAGTTTACACAGCACATTATCTTTTATTGTATTGATACGGTTTTTTTACATTCGCTACAGAAAAATCTGTTTTTATTTTATAACTAACAACATGCATTGCATATGGCATGCTTTATGTCAGCTGACACGCAACTTCACGATACGATTTTACTAATTCTACCTTTACTGACATGCACTAATGTATATCAATACACACTCTTTTACGATTACACTAGAGACGCTCCAGCGAATGTATGTAGGCAGTTTGAAGACAGTCTGGTAGCTATTTTGTCAATTAGTTGTAGATGGCGTCTGGCCTTATATCTTAGCAACTACCAGGCTTTCAGTATGTCAGCATAGTTCAAGTTTTAGGGGATAATTAAGACCGGAAAGCTCGTAGGAGTGAATATAGCCTCAGGTATAAGTAACCCACAAAAATATATTTATGATTCCTCTATTCAGGGACACTAAAGTCAACTATACTTTGAAGCATATCCAGGACAGTTCTAATAATTAAAATAATCTAAGGAAACACTTGTAATTTACAAATTTGAAAAGGCATTCACTTGAATCCTTGGATAGTATCGCCTCGGGATACTAAGATACAGTTTCCCCTCGATGTGCACTGCAGGGGCTGCAGCGACGCAGAGATAGACTTTTTTGTAATCTTTTAAATTTAATAAACCATGAGTATATGCAGCCATAACAAACAGGACTTAGTAAGAATTGTGGATATTTATTTAGTCTCTATACTAAGCAAAAAAAGACGTTGCAAAATCAACAACGGTTATCGCTTTTTTTTACAAAGCTAGTTGCCAACTTGTACGAATTAACAACGGTACGTTGATAACATGATGTGCAAACAGAAAATGGTACGCTGCCAATTTTTGGTTATTGATAACACTGGTTTCCCACTTGTATATATATTTGTTGTCACTACTTTTTCAAATTTACCACGGTGTGTATAATTGTAATACTAACACTCTACACTTTTGAAACCGAATGTGCTCTATTTGAGTAAATGTGTTCTAATTTTTCTCTGGGACTACGAGTAAATATAATTGGGAGTTAGATTATTTTTAAATGAATACTCTCTTAGGTTTAACTTTGGAGGAACAACAGCATTATAAAATTATAAACGGTAATAGAGACTTATGCCCTATTTGAGTAAGAAGATTTAGGAAGTTTTTGTTTGAAAATACCTTTGAGTTCTTGTGTTTAAATCATTTTCTTTTAAAATGATTGATATCTTTGATAATGAAAAATCAAAGTATTTTACCATGTTTTTAAAACATAAAAATTAAATGAAAGTATTATAAAGCTAAGTTAAGACGATATGTTGAATCTGCATATGTGCCAACATATCGTGTAGACACTAAATTTTTTTCAATATACGTATGCTTAACTAAATATGAAGGGCATTTGTTAAAGTTGCCAACAAACGTTTGTTAAAGATTTTAGCATATCGTGTAGACACCATATTTTTACTTTGTAACATATTTTCTATGTATGCTGTCATATATGTTTTTTGTTGAAAAACTTATTTAAGCTTTTCAGCATACGGCAAATTTGAAAGCAAATAGAATTGATATTTTAACTCTACTCATGTATGTAGTGTTGCCTGATTTGTAATTTTTTCTCTTAAATTCGGCAATTTACTGCATATTAAACTAATGGTACTATTGATTAAAACGAAACGGTAAATGTGAAAAATATACTGCAGAAATATTAATGGTGGATTATGGTGAGTAAAACATAAGAGAAATTACAATTTCATAAAAAAAATTCAGGCGTTTTTGCGTAAGATAATCATTCTTATTCCAGCTTCTTTCCGATTTTGCAACAAACTTCGCAATAAAAGAGGCTTTTAGCATGCTTTCAGCCTCCTAAGAGTTTTGCCGATTTAAAAAAAATAAAAGAATCGTTCATCATCCCGCTGATAGTAAGTTTTTGCGAATTTTTGTAATTTTCGCGATTTTATTGAATTTTTTTCATTCCTTACAGTATTGTCGATTTTTAGCATTATTGTGGCTGTTTCAAAATTATGCAATTTCTCGCACTTTTTTGTAAAATTTGAGATAAAAGCTACTTTTTACATGTCTTCAGCTTCTTGGCAGTTTTGCCGATTTTAATTTTTTTTTTTGCAAATTTACGTAATGTTCGCAATTTTTGTTGAATTTTTTGCATTCTTTGCAGTTATAGCGATTTTTAATTCATATTATGGCTAATTTTTACTAAATTTGCAATAAAAGCGGCCTTTGTGTGTTTTTTAATAGTTTTGAAGAGTTTAAAATATTTTTAGACTTTGTCATCCGTCATTTCGCCAATTTCTTTTTCGTTATATACATACATGTATAATTGCAAAAATATAAATTTTTCACTTACAGCGATATATATATACATAAATTAATAATAAAGAAAGAGAATTGTCAACTTTTTTATATATAAGGAAATGCTCACATGACTCAATATATATATCAGAATACGAAATTTAACATATTGTGTAGATACAAAAGTTGTATGCTAAGTCATAAGTTTTGTTATCATTTCCTGACATATGCTGACTTTCAGCATACATATATATGTATATGCTAACAGCAGGATTTGTTGTTGTTTTTAAGCATATATTTGCTGATTCAACATATCGTCTAGACTTAGCTTAAAATAATTTGAAAATATTTAAAAAAATATGTGTTGGATATCATGTTTGGAACAAATTTATAAAGCAAATACACGAACCTTCTAGCATAGACAATGAATAATAATAATTGTTTTAAAGAATCACAACTGCGACTTAATTCCGTCTATTGACAAGACGGCGCGGCGCAATCGTCGAACAGAATAATTAGGGCATTAGTTACTAACTCCCACTTTTTCCCAGGCTTACTATTTTATTTTTCACTAATTATTTCTTAAAAAAAAAGTTTCTCTTATTTTATTTATAAAAATGTATAGTTAAAACCTAAGACGTCATAAGACTAACATTAGTAGGATTTTAAATACCTACCTTTCCACATCTTTAGATAAAAAAAAACAAAATAATGCCTTTAATTTTATATACTAATATGACTTACCGATTTTTTTATAAAAGACACAAAACCATAACCTTTTGATTTCAACGTCTGAGGATCACGCACAACTCTGCAGTCTCTAAAAATAGAAATAAAAGATTTTTTTCGTATAAATATCTTTCAATGGAATTTATATTCCTATAAATCATTTCTCTTATATTTTTTATGCACTACAAATTTATATCAATTACATAAAATCTTAACTTAACAAAAGCCAATTCTTTTTATTAATAAAATCTCTGTGTAAACCGTATTGAATCTGTGTTGCACATTTAACCTCAACCCACAGACAGGATTTTAACCGAAGAAATCTCTGTAAGAAATCTATAAATTCATTCCTTACCATATTTAGCTTTTACCTACAATATGGAGCTTATCCTTCACAAACACGTTAAATGGTTTTCAATTTAAATCCTTGGAGTGCTGTGAGTGTGTGTGCATGCAATAGCAGCTACTTCGTGTTATTGGCTAAAGCGAGTAACGCTTGCAACGAACATGGCCGCAAACCAAAGTGTTGTGAAAACTGCATTCATGCAGTTTACGCGCATTTATAGATAAAAGTAAAATAACCCGGGATAAACGTTAAACGATGAGGCAATAAGAAGGATTCAAGTATAAATAAATAAAAGGTGGTTAAGAAAACATAAAATAATTCCTTTTATTATTGTATTTCTTTTAAATAAACATGCTACAACGGAAGTGTTGACATGTTGGTTAATTTTTGTCAAGCAGTTTCTGCTAAAGATATTTTTATAAAAAAGCAAATATATAAAAAATAAATCTATGCATCACTAGATTAAAACTGTTAGAAATAAGCTACTAAAACTATGTAAAATACAATCAAAGCAATATATTTTATAAATGAATAATTTAAACTTTGCAAAAAAATGTAATATGTTATATTTCGAGTGATAAAATTTCTATGTATGTTGTTTGAAGAAAAAACTAATGACAAAAAAATTTGTACAGGCGCCTTTTAACAAGGTGTTTTTTTGATAGAAGAACCACCAATATTTTTTTTAATTTGTATGTCCTGTTTTTATTTTTCGTGTAAACAAGTGCTTCTTTTCCACGGTTTTCAGAATAAGAAGGCTTATTATCTTTTGAGAAGAAGAAAATGTCAAATCAAAACATATACCGCACCTATTAAAAAGTAATGTTCGTCATGTCGAGCCTTATTTTCGACATGATATCGAAAATAGAATTTTTACTGAAAATACCATTTTATGGGCCTACCAACCCATAGTAAAGAATTATCAAAACGACAAAATTATTGTTAACTTTTAAGATGTCGGCAGTAAAATTTTATAGTAAGCGATAATTTACGTATGTACAAGAAATTTAAATATTATAAAAAAACTTCTCCTGAAAAATGTACTTTTTGTTGTGTCTAGACATATAAGGCTCAATATGTATAGACACATTCGTACTTCTACCTATTGTTAATTTACTCAAACAATGTCAGAAATAAAACTAAATAAAAAACGTTTTAAGTTAATTTTTAATCATTATTTTTCGAACTTCATTTGTTCCTATATTTATGATTTATTTGAACGGGCTAAAGTTCGTATCACTCTGTTAAGCCAAACGACAATGGTAAGTCTGTTGTAAATTAGAGATGGTAAATTTGGGTTCTCATTACAAAACACGTTTTCCGCAAATTGAAATACGATGAATCAAAACAATTCACGTATTCCATTTGCAAGAAAGTTTCGTATATGAGGCTGAAATCTACATCAAATGACACCACACAAAGTGAACCAACACAGAAAAACGCTGATGATGAAGGTTTAGTGGCCTTCGAAAACGGCTGGCTGTTCCGTTCAACTATGTATTGTCAGAATATTTACAACTAACTTTGATGTTATTTGTTCATTAATAATTATCACATGTAATTTGGCTTAAAAAAGCAATACGAACTTTAACCCGTTCAAATAAATCATAATTAAAAAAAATGTTTTAGTTAATGAAGCAGAACTAATCTACATATATAATGTAAAAATTGCATACAAATATTCTTGTTTATTTAACTCTTGAAAGCAAAATAAAATTTTCCGTTTCCATTATGTTCTGTGTGAATTGAAAACTTTAAAATCGTTTTCTGGCAAACTAGTTTTTTTTTGGAGTTGTGACTTTGTTTGAATAAATAAGCGATATGTTGGTAGAAATTTATTTATACTGACCTCACGAATGTTAAATGAGTTTTAGGTTTTAAATTATTTTCTGCACTCAAGTTAAATTTTGATCTTCAGTATATTCAGATAATATTCACGATAAATATTTCATTGCAATTTTTATGTAAAGAGTTTAATGCTGAGGGTGGCGTTGACTTAAGTAGTTAGCACGGTTTGAGTGCGGTAACCACCAGTGATTACATATCAACATCATGCATTTTTTCTGATGTGCTGTAGTGTTCCTTTGTATCAGTTGTTGTAGGAAAGTTCAAGTGATGACGGCATATACACTGATCACTGAAATACACCAGCTTCAGCGGATAATAAGCCTAATGCATCATCAGAGTGCCCTGTTAGTGACCTGATTAAAATAACCAATAAAACGGCTAATAAACAGAGCTTCAAAATTTTAATTCGCCTCATTGACACTAGAGGCGCGGCAACACTGTCTTATTAAAAAAATGCAAAAAGCAGAATTGTAAAAGAATGAACCTTTCCTCTTTCTCTTCCTTCACCATATGTCATCCCTTTCACTATCCATGTCTTAAAGATGGTAACAATTAATAATACTAGTAGGCATATATTGCTAGAGTGTTACTTCTGTGAAAGAAATTCTTCACTAGTGACTAAGCTTTTCATTTTTCAAATTCTTCGTTGTGTGTTACTGCATTGCAAAAAATAACATTGTCTGAACAGAATTGCATACATTTTGGAAATGACACCGAAAAATTTAAACAAAAGAAATGTCAAATGTGTACTCAGCGTAACACTAAAATTGATTTTTGTTTCTTCACTGTTAACAAGTTAAAAGTAAATTTCTTTTTATAAAAATAAAAGCAGATTAACTGGCGCACGCATATTCATACACACATACATACTTTAAATATCTTCAAAATACATATTTATTACATATATATGTATGTATGTCTTTAAAATATCATATGCATTTGTATAAGCATGCAGTATATCATCACATATACATATATACATAGTTTTATAATTTATTGAAATGAAATTTTCAGTTTTCATAACAAATTATGACTGCTATCTGTGTATATTGATCTTTTGGCTCAGTTCAAGTATTGTTTGCAACATCATATCCAATATCATATTTCACTATCGATAAGCATCACTTCATATTTTTAAAACACAAAAGCTCCTTTATACTTTATGTATATTATAATAATCAGGCATTCTTAAAATTTCCTTGAAATACTCATATGTCTTCTAAGCACATGTAGTCAATATTTATGTAAAATATTGCAGTTTTTATTTAAGCCACACCAGCTTATCTACAATTACATTACCAAGATGCTTTGCAAGGCGGCTTTGTGGAATAATAACATCACCTGAAATAAGCTTTTTGTACCTTTTCCCGCTGTTTGAACATAACGCAGCCACTTTACAAATTACTGATTCAGGCCTATTACCATCTCCTATAACATACAGGTTTCTATTCCGTTTCTGGTTAAAAACTATCTAACAAAATGTTTCCTCATCCCTTCTTTTCTTCAGAATTCACGTTTTATGAAGCAACTATCTTAATATTGCTTTATTGTTTTTTTTTCGTGTAATAACTTTTACAAAACAGAGTAGTATAATCCTATTTAGATCAACTGTTTCATAATCAATCTATATTTTGACTTCATTATTTTGAAATATCTAAACTAGTTTGCTTTCTAACGTATAACATGAAGACCTTCTCTGTAGCCCTCGTATATGTACTTGCTTTAAAAGCATTCTCTCCATTTGTGTTAACGAGTTTTACTTTTTTTCCAAACGTTTGATTTTTTTATTTTTTTCTAGAATACCAAAGTGTCTAAAAGTGAATGTATTACAAACACTTTGCGTACGAACATATTTGCTTTTATATGTAAATACATTAACGTATTAGATATGCTCAACTTTTTATAGATAAATTTAATAATAATAATAATATTTAATATTCTAATATTAATAATATTTTCTATTGGAGAACGAATTGATTGCACTTTTTTATGCTTTAGAATAAAATGACAAAAATACTGCCTATTGTTTATAATATGAATCAATTCAGAAAAGCAATGCTTGAAATTATGCATAAAATTCACTTTAGCTGCATGGAAAAGATATTCAACGCAGATTTTAATAAAAAAATAGTAAAAGTTATATCGAGCCTTATTTTCGGTTTTATCGTAAGCGACAAAAATTAAATTTTTCAGCAAAATGTTTTTTTAAAATATTCAAATTTGTTTTTGTACGTAAATTGTCTCTTACGATAAAATTGTACATCCTATATCTTAAAAATTATCAACAATTTTGGAATTTAAATTAAATTAATTAATTAAATTATGGATAGGCCCATACAATTTTTTTTTTCAATCAAAAAGTCAATTTTCGATAACATGTCGCTCATAAAATTTAAATTTTTCTGGTACATAAAATTAACTTCATAAAAGAATTTCCTTATTTTCTATTTATTTTTGTTTTATAACTATATATACATATTTTATATTTTAGAAAAAAATAAATGTGTATTAAAAATCAAACGGATGGTGCCAAGGCTGAAAAATTTAATTTTCTAAAAAAGCAATTAATAAAGATATTTTAGCAATATATTTACTCAGTAGTGTTTCTTATATTTATTCAACTTTGATATGTAAATCCATATAATAATGGGCCCTCATTAGTCTTGCAAAGCTTTGTGATATATTGTTCAGACCATAGCATGATTATGTTTCTTCAAGTCGATGGTCATACGTTGACAGCTTGCAACGAGTTCTTATAAGTTTTTATTAAATGGAGATAACATGAAATATATCGCTAAGGAACACTAACTTCAGTCAGTTGCTTTCTCAAAAACTGTTCCTCTCTGCTGCATAAAATCGAATTTTTTTTAGTAATACATAGCTTACATAATATCGTGATAAGACTGAACTTGTCAAATTAGCAATTAGATGTTTGAATTGAGATATTAAACAGTATTTTAATATTAAGTCTTATTAAATATCAGAAAATATGAAATAAGTAAGCTTAGTTGGTATGGAAGCACAGCACTAGGATTTTTTAGAATTAAATATTAACTCTTGTCCGAGACAATTTTATTTTAGTACCATTATGGATACTTAATAAATTTTTCGATTTTGATATAAATATAGTAAATGCTGACAAAGTATTTGACTTATGTACCTAGTTTGTATATTTTTGCGGATTTAAGTCGCTTTAGATGTGGGTGAATATAGTGCGATTAATTAATTTCTAGTCATTCATTCAAAAAAAGAGAAAATATTAATTTTGTAAAAACTTCTACGTATAGAGTGAAGAATAAAATGATCAGCTATTGCTTGTATCGAAAAAAAATCTATGAACCAAATTCTTTTGTCAAAAAATGTCCATATGTCACAATCTAAATTATGTTAACTAGAGCAAAATATAAACAGCCTTATTTATAAATATTAAAAAGGCTTTGTAAAGGCTTTTTAAGGAAAATTTTTTATGAAAATTTGTTTTAAAAAATCTTTATAAAGACTTTTAAGTTTTATAAATAAGGCCGAAAAAATATATATAAAAAATGTATGCTTTTTTTCACAAAACAAATATGTATGTATGTACATATGTATGACTATATTCAATATACGCATGTCAGTGAAGGATATATAAGATTCGGGCACAGCCGACTATAGCACTCTTACTTGTTTTAAGATTTATTATTATTATTTAAGATTTATTAAATGATCATTAAAACAATATATACTCGTAACTCGTACTAGGTAAATGTATATTTTTGCTCATGTTTTTAATATTTAGGTTGCATTCATTAACCGCTTAAAAGCAATATTTAGTTGCGTGAAAGTCTGAGTCCTTCTCTTGATATTCTATATTTTATTATCGCTTGTTTTTGAAAATTTAATATCTATAAAATGTCTTTCGATACTGTATTTTTATGTAAAAACGATGATGATTTTTCTTAGGCACACAAACATTAATTTAACACTTTATGCCTGGTACACAGAAAAAAACCTTCAACAAAATGCAACCAGCAAAACAAATTGTTAATAGTTAATTTAAATTGAAATATATATTTAGTTAATATAAAAATATAAGTTGTTGATATGACAAACACAGAAATTTTTTTCAATAAACTAAACTAACCAAATTTTATGTTATATGTACATGGCGCAAAAACTCAAAAAATTCATTGTTGATATAACAAATTAAATTTTTTCTATTACTGTTTTTTATTGGGAGTTTTTACAATTTAAGTTTAAAATTCAGATCATCAGGTAAAGGTTCCCTGATGATCTGCACTAGCAACAGTGAAATGCGCATAGGATCCAGCTAAACTGCTCAATAATCAATTTCAATGTATTTTAATAAAAAAAATATTTTACTGAATAAGTAAAATAATAGTTTTGGGATTATTAGTGCGTTAACAAATTTTAAACTAAAATTTTTCTAGTTAATTAAATTATTCAACAAAATTATTTGTTAAATTATATTATAACGGAATACGCACATGTAGAAGAAACAGAAGAACTCACATTTTGTGTGTATTCATAATTTGCTTATCTAATAGTGATTTGCTTTTTAGCTGAGTGGTAAGCATTAGTCTACTAATCAAGAGATTGCCGATTCGACTCATCCATCTTTAAAATTTAACAAAACACAAAATTCTAAAAAAATATAAAAAAATACAAACAAGGAAACAACACATTAGAATTTGAAAAACAAATTTTTTTTCTGTTAACAACTCAATTGTTAATAGTACAATAATTTTAATTGGAAATAATTGAATTGATTTTGTTTTCTTATGTTACAAATGTGTGTTTTGTATTTACAAAAATCGTTGTAGGAGAATTTTTAAATAATATTTTAATTGTATTTACAAATAAATTATTTGTATTTACAAATCTTTTTTTTCTGTGTACTCTGTTCAACATTTCATGCGAAATGCTGCCAAAGTTCATATAAACAAAAATTTGGCATGAATTGCTTATGAAAAATTGTTGCAGAAATAGTACTCAGTTTTAGAGATGGTCGCGTGTTGAGTTTTTCGAATACAAATACCGAGACGTTCAGCACGTACGAAACACTCACCCGAAAAATTTCATCAGCACGATACTCCACAACACGCATGAAATATTATTGGTATTGTATTGAAAATCAGGAAATTTAATTGATTTTTTTTAAATTCGCTTTTCAAAATATTGCACCAAGTTGGCACTGCCAGATGATACTATCTGATACTACAGCTGATACTACTGGTTTACGTACAGAGCTTTAAGTTTTAAAGGCCCATACAATATCAACAAATATGCTGGTGCTACATGATACAAAATTTAAAAATTTTTCTCTACTTGAAATTCATTCATACATATTCTACATCTAAAATCCTTTCGTGTTTTCCGTGTCAATTTTGCTCAACACGAAACGACCCGAACGGGCACTGCTTCAGCTTCTACTGTCGAGAGAATCCAACGAAGGCAAAACAAAATCTTAAGTTTGATAACATCTGCTCTATGGTACATCAAAAACTCAAACATACATCGTGATTTGAATATGCCACTAGTGATTGAAGAAATTACAAAATACGCAGGTAAATATTTAACAAAACTCGAGTCACACACATCCTAATCCACTTGTTCGTAACATCTTGAATTTTAATGGTCACATCCGCCTAAAAAAGAGTGACACAAGGGTTCTTATACTCAACACACCAGATGGGATTTCTTCAAAATATATTTTTTTTTCTTTTTTTTATTATCACTATTATGTATTATTCATAACTATCACTAAGCTTATGCCCGACGATGTTCGGGCCTAATACTTATATTTTGGATTTAAGATTTGAATACTTATTGTTGATTGATATTGGAAGATACAATAAATAAATAAATGTATTAAAAAATATATAATATAATTTGCATAAAATGAGCTATCCTAATGTCCGTATATGTGAAACAATACATTTTGGAGTTTGAAGTAGTTTGCGTTTGTGGAAAAGTATAGCAACTTATATAAGTGTGTAAGTATGTAAGTGTTTATTATACAAACAAACATGTGTCTGTATGTAACTTTTGCAAGCATGCATCTAGTATGTGTGAACATGCAGTAGACCTGCATTCAATCTTTTAAGGATTTTTTACATACTTTCGTTTTATATGCATGCACGTTTTGTTCTCTGGTGAAATATATTTCAAGATTTTAACATAAAACAAATATAACCTATGGCTTTGCTTGAAAAATAAAAGTAAAGTTAAACCAAAAGACAAATATCGTATACATGTATGGGTAGCTCTTTCTTAAAAGTGTGTGATCAATATAAATCAGCAAAAAATATTTTACTTTACATAAATTTAAAAAAAAAATCACTTAAGTTACAAAGATCAGTAAAACGATCCTACAATGAGTTTTAAGTATAAATAACGTATTGTTACCTTTAACAGATACTTTTACTTTTATAAAACCACTAACACATTTATCGTACAAACTTAAAAAAACTTTGTTTCCACCATTTATTGTTACACTGTATAACAATGCATATTTCCCAAAGCGCAATCCATTATGGTTTCTATTTTTATTCCCAATAAATATAAGATCTCATGTTTTTTGTAAAGACAGCATAGAATAGAAATCTAACCATAAGAAAGTTAAAGTTAAGTAAATATTTTAAAGGAAAAAAATCACATTATTTACATAATATAAATATTTACATGGATGTGTGTTTAAAACGTGCCCTCATATTTTTAGTGTTTTCAAACATCTACATCGAGAGAGAATGCCTTAAAAGTAATTATTTACATTACATTGATGTAAAGAAACTAGAATTTATCTTACCATATCTTTTTCATTTTTGAAGAATGCACTTGTGAAAACACTTTGAAATATATTGACATTTGATGGTAGACTTTATAAAGACACTCACGTAATGACGAGGGGTAAAAAATATTCATATTTTACTTTTAAAATTTTCAAATTGCAAAACTTTTTGTAAATAAATAACGTTAAGGCTAATAAAATTTTGATTTTCAGATACAATCTACTCTTGATAGTTTAAAACAGCTCGAGAACTGGGAGTCTCTTAAAAAACTTTCAGTAAGTTAAAAAAAAATCTATGTAATTTGGTCAATGAGGTAGTTTACACGGGATTAATTATGCTGGCACAACATGCCAGTTTGTAGGCAATTTCGGTGAAGAGAGTGGTTTTTTGGTTGGCATAATTTTTCAACCAGCTTCAACCACGCATTAGCAGCACAAAACCAATACATACATACTTGCGGAGCCACAGGTTCGGTGTTTTTTTATTTTACAGAGTGTATTTAGTCTTCCGTTGGCCATCGTCGTGGAAACATGAATTTAAAAGAAGAAGGGGGTTGGTCACGTCAACAAAGCTTAACACTAATAAGTGAATTTATTGTTTTTACGTGTTAAATAAATTATATCAGTCTTATTTATAAAAATTATTAATAATTATTATTATAGACTTTTTAAGAAAATTTTGTATGAAAATTTGTTTTAAAAAACCCTTTTAAAGCCTTAATAAGTTTTATAAATAAGGCTGTATGAAAATAAAATGAACGTAATTTTATTTAATTAATTCTTTTGAAAAAAGTTACAAAAAGGACTTTTGGATAATGTAACTATTTAGAAGTATGAATACATTTTCGCATTAGTTCATAAAAGATAATGAAAACAATTTTTTCATTTTAATTTTTTAGCAAATATTGCCAATAATAGACAATAGCTCATTTATTACCATTTTTCCTGCAAGTATGTTCCGATACGTTTATAACGAAAACCAAACTTCAAATGAATAAATAAAACACTAACACAAGCAAAGCTGTGTATACGTATACATTTTATGCCAGATTAATTAGTCTCGTGTAATTTGGAAAAGAACAAAAATTGTGCGGCTTAAAAATTGTTCTCGTGTAAACTACCTCAATCGGTAATTTAAAATTATTTAAGTGGCATGTTGATTGCAGACACGATATAATTTTAATTAAATCGGCCTCTACGCTCTTTTATTGGTTTTGCTTTATAAAAAATATATATTTGATTATTTGTTTGACATAAAAATGCCATCTTGACACGTTGCCACGTTGACATTCTATAATTTAAAGTTTGGATTTTAAACACAATATAATTTGAACTGGTAGTGTGAATTCTTTCATACACTAAGAAAAAGGCGTACCAATCGTCTTGGACGTACCTGTGATATGACTGGTGAAAATAGGATTGGTACAATAAAATTTCTGAGCCTAGACTGGTAAAAGGAGGATATATCACAAAACAAAAACAAAAGTGCTAACGAAATTATATCACCTAGTATCACAAATGCAAAGCATTGTTAGTTTTTTTATGAAATCTAATGGCAAACGTTTTTATTTTATAGTTAAACTTTACGATTGATACGATGTTAAAAAAAATATTTTAAAAATTGTTCGCAGTTTTTCGAACACAGAATGTCAGTTATCTCGCAGTCTTTAGCCTTGTTTTCTTTTTATTTTTAATTAAGAAGGTAAGGAACTCATTCTTGTTAATATGAACTCTCGATGAGTTAAATATTTTCTCTGAACGCTTGAATTTCAAATCACCGATAGTAGACTGTATATCGTTACCTTAATATAGAATTACTGATTACTTTTTTTATTTCGAGCTTTTTGTATTTTTCGATACAATACATGTTCCTCTGTAGAAATATACAAAAAAAATACTCAACTAAAAAAATAGCGAGGACGTTTCTATATAAAGGTTTTTTTATGTTTTTTTTTTTAATACATGTATTTATTTATTGTAAATATCTTCAAATATGAACTAACAATAAGTATTCAAATCTTAAATCTAAAATATAATTATTAGGACCGACCACTGTCGGACATAAACGTGTTAATAGTTATAAATAAGACATAAGTAGTGATAATCCAAAAAAGAAAAAAATGTATAAAAAGTATAAAAAAAGTATTTTCAAGAAATCCCATCTGGAGTGTTGAGTAATAGAGTCCTTGTGTCCCTCTTTTTTAAGTCCCTCTATATTAAGGTAACACATAACAAATAACAGATATTTTGAAGATGATTAGTTTGACGCATGAATTTTCAGAAAAAATAATGGCAATCATTCGCCAGGAATATTTATTTGCTACAATAGCGATATTATTAACTTTTTTATATAATTTTTCAATATTTTACTTTTCTTGAAACAAATATGTATGTATGTATATCCTAAATTTTGATTTTCATATTTGGTTTATAAATATATTGAATGACAACCAAAGCTTTCTTGATGTAAAAAGATAATATATAAGATGAATAATATAATCAGTTGTTTTTAAACAAAATTTAGTCTAATATGATTGTAGTTTTATAATTCTCATTAGTCTATTGAGATGTTTTTTATAACCATTAAGGTTTTAAATCCTTTTTGATTTTTAGTTGAAATCTTGTGACGTGTTGCTTAGTTGTAACAAAATACATCCAGACATGTTAACCATTACATCAAGTCCATATCTGATAAATTTTCACCATGATAATAGTCAAATCGTTATCAATAGATGAATTTATCAGGTATAGACTGCATTTATTAGTGTTATTACAGTATATGGACAATTTTGTCAGAGCTCAATCTCAGAAAAGTTTTGGTTGGTAATAAACATAAAAAACTGTTTGAGGTTTAAATTTATTTTCAAAAAAATTAAATTTGTATGTACTTTTTAGAAAACATATAAAAATAAAAAATATTGATGTTTTTATTAATGTTTATTTAATAAATATTAAGTAAAATATTGTAGGCGTTGTGACAAACGTCCTTCACGACGACAAATAAATTATGATTTGTCATAATAAAAAAACCATAAAATCTTCGTATGTATGCTTGTATTAACAAAAGTTTGACAACAGCTCTGCTATGCACTGTAATTGTACTGTATTCACTGTATGTAATATTTGTGATTTCCTTACGCTACCAAACCTTGATGGCCAATTTTTTATGCAAACATTAAATAATTTTGACATCAGTGACGTTTGGTTTCAGCTAAACACCACCACAAGCCACACAGACGTCCTTCTTTTCCTTGTGATTTATTACCGCTGGATTATTTTCTCTGTGGCCATATGAAAGACCTGGCTTATGTTAACAAACCACAAACAATTGATGCTCTGATAGATAAAATTTGGCGGTGCATGACGTGTTAAGCGAAGCTTAGTTGCAAAATGTGGTTTGCAACTAAGCTTTGTGAAAAGAGCGGAAATCTTGCGACGTGTTAGCAATGGACAATCGTACGCTATTAAATATAATATATTTAATTTGAATTTGTCAGAAAAAAGTGTGCGATTTAAGCCAATTTAAGTTGGGTTAGGTTAGGTTAGAAACGGTGGTGATGTACCACACCCCCACTCGAAGACCTAATTGGATAATTGTGATTCCCTTTAGTTGCCCAAAACAGTAATATTCACCCCTCCATTTGTAACCGAAGGACCCTATTATCCGTCATTGATCCACCGAATTCTCACGATGAAGCCCCTAATGTCCTATTGTTTACACTTCCCAATAACAGCAATGCTTTCATGAAAACGTCTGCTAAACTATCTAAGCCTATGACGTTGCAGCTTCAGCCAGTGACGGATAACATGTTCAATGGCTTCTGGTTCCTCTTCATCCCCCCACATCCTACAAAAATCTGGGGTGCCAGTTTCCCAAATGCTGGTTCTTGCTCTGACCTAGTAGTGATATGTCAACGCGCCTATCACGATTCGCATCGACTTTCTATTCATGTCCAGTAGCAGTTTGGATCTTTTTGAGTCAAGTTGTGGCCACGTATCCCTTGAGACTCTACAATCCCACCTACTTCAATATCAACTGCTTTCTACCCAATTACTTAGTTCCCTATAGTAATAACCTCTCGGTATTTGTACCGATCTGTCTGACATTCCTTCAACTAAGGCCCACCCTATTCTTGCCAGCTTATAGGCAATTTAATTTCCCTGAGCACTAATGTAGCCAGAAACCATACAGAAACCAGAACCAGAAACATAGTATGAAACTATATTTATCCATAAGCAAGTTAAGGGCTATCTTACAGTAACTAACAAGCTTCGATTTAACGTTGTCTCCCTTCAAAGCTTTTAGCACTAGCTGGCTATCGACGTAGAAGGTTACCTTCTTACCTTCAGCTATATACATTCCTGGCCACCAGCTGCATGGCCCTGAGGATCGTCAACATCTCAGCCTGAAAATGCTATTTGGCAGTCTGTAAAAACTATAAATGTTCGTTCTCACGATATAAACACCAGTTCCTGTGCCCTCCCTTATTTTTGAACCATCTGTACAAACTGCACTACCCTCATATAGCTTATTAAATTTAACACAATAGTCCCTATCCGGAATTAACAGTGATTCTTAAACATATTGTAGTATATCTCGTGTATTATGAAATGGTTACACTCCTTTAAAGTACTTACTTCATTTTTTTGTGCTTGCGCATGATTTCATATTCTGTTACATACCACATTTATTTAATATCTGCATAAAATGTAATTCGAAATAAAATATAAGAATATACGCATTGACAGTTATGTATATAAGTATAAAACCAGTATTTATATTTTACATACTATACTGTTGATTAATTATGAACACTAAACTTTACTCTCTAAAAAACTAGCAAAGAATTCAGACGTTAATTTATTAAAATAAATTTATTATTATCCTATAATACTAAGCCTGGTTGTTGTATTGAGTATATCACAGTGGCGACGAGGATAACAATATTATAATTCAATGGCTACCAATAATAATAATTCAGTGGTTACTGCAATTTTCGGTAAAGTAACTTTTTTTGATCACACGCAAAAAAATTGGAGTGTGTTTCAAATGCAGTTAGACCAATTTTTAATAGCTAACGACATAAAAGTTGAAGCAAGGAAGAAAGGCATCCTTTTAACGTCTTTGTGCGAAACGTCTTATTTGCTATTGCAAAATTTGGTGAGTCCGGCTAAAGTACAAGATGAAACGACAACTTATGAGAGTTGTCTGGCCGTCATGAATAAGCATTTCAAGAATGCTACTTCTGGTTTTGCTGAACGATACAAATTTTATAACGCAACCAAATCATCCACGGAAACGATAAATGAATGGGCTGTGCGTGTAAGATCGTTAGCTGTATATTGTGAATTCTGAGCAAATTTGGAATCGGCGATCCGAGATAAGTTTGTAATGGGTTTGGAAAAGGGTCCAGCCCGAGATAAAATTTTTCTGGAATCAGTCGACTGCTCTTTAGACAAGGTAATTGAAATTGCAAATAATGTGGAGTACACCAAACACCAGTACGATCTTGTACATGATATTAAGGAAGAGAATATTCACTTCATTAAAAAAAGTAAAAGCAAACAGCAACAACAACTCCAAAATCAGCAGCAGAACAGTAAGGTAAATCAACAACATTGTAAAGTATGTGGATTTAATAATCACAAGAGCGAGGACTGTAAGTTTAAAAATTACAAGTGCAAGCAATGCAACCAAAAAGGGCATTTAAAAAAGATGTGCAAATTTAAAAATTGTAATTATATAGATAATACGGAATTAAGTTTATTTTCTATATCGAGCAATAATGATGGTCCTATAAAAGTTAAGATAATTATTAGTGAAAAAACTTTTGAAATGGAGTTAGATACAGGGTCGGAATATAGTGTTATTTCTACTAATTTTTATAAGGCCTTCTTTCAGAATCGTAAGCTGGAACAAGTAGATATGATGTTAAAAACCTATAATGGCAAGAATATAATTCCTATTGGATTATTACGTGTTAAAGTGCAGTACGGTAATATAACTAGAGTAATTCCATTTATAGTCATTGAACGGGGTGGCCCGCCACTATTAGGAAGAAATTTTCTAAAAACATTTGAAATAAAAATTGGAAATTTAAATTATTTGTTACCCATACCAGCAACACAAAAATTGATTAGTAAATTTGGCAGCCTTTTTGATGGTAGTTTGGGACAATTTAGAGGTGGATTGGCAAGCTTAAAAGTTAAGGAGGGTACAATTCCAAAATTTTTCAGGCCAAGACCTTTACCTTTGACTATTAAAGACAAAGTAGAAAAAGAAATAGATGTTTTGGTAGAAATGAAAATTTTGCAGCCGGTAGGTTATTGTGAGTGGGGCACACCAATAGTTCCAGTGGTAAAGAAAAACGGAGGTATCAGAATATGTGGGGACTTTAAAGTTACTCTTAACCCTTATTTGAATGTTGAAAAATATCCACTACCCCGGATTGAAGATATATTTTCAAAATTGCACGGTGGAGAAGAATTCACCAAATTAGATTTGAGCATGGCGTATCAGCAAATTCCATTAGATGAAAACTCGAGAAAGTATACCTATATACCATTTCAACGTCAAAAGGACTTTTCCAATTCACTAGATTAATTTATGGGTTAGCTTCGGCACCTGCCATTTTCCAAAGAATTATGGACTCTCTGTTGGCAGGCTTAGACGGAGTAGTTGTGTTTTTAGACGACATTTTGATTAGTGCACCAAATAGAAAATTGCACTTTGAAAGGATTGAGCGAGTTCTTAGCATTTTGAGCAAAGCTGGTTTCAAATTATCTGTGGACAAGTGTGAGTTTTTTTCTAAGAAGATACAATACCTAGGGCATATCATTGACAAAAATGGACTGCACATGAATCCCGAAAAAATTAGTGGAATCAATAATATACCTTATCCCACAAATATAAAAGAGCTGCAGGCATTTTTAGGTTTGGTTAATTTTTATAGACGTTTTATACCTGACGTCTCGACCTTGCTACACCCATTGCACAACTTGCTACGTGCCGATACCAAATTCCATTGGAATGATAGTTGTTCAGCGGCTATCGATAAGCTTAAATCTTTATTGTTAGATGATAAGTGCTTAGCGCATTTCAACAAAAATTTTGGTACTAGATTGACGGTGGATGCCAGCCCAGTGGGTGTCGGCGCCGTTTTGTCACAAATTGATGACAAAGGCGTAGAGCATCCAATAGAGTTTGCTTCTAAGTCTTTAACAGACACGCAAAAGAGGTATTCACAACTAGACCGGGAAGCAGTAGCAATTTTATTTGGAGTAAAAAAATTCCATCATTATTTATATGGTCGTTATTTTACATTAGTAACTGACAATAAGCCACTGCATCATATTTTTAATCCCAAAAAAGGAATACCCTTAATGGCTTCGAGTCGACTTCAGCGTATTGCACTGACTCTATCAGGATACCAGTTTGATATTTGTTACATCAAGTCAAAAAACAATGTTGCCGATTATTTTTCGAGGTATCCAAAAAGTTCGAAATTTCTCTTAGAAGATTTCCCAAAAAATGTTTACATTAATTATTTACGAAACCTAAATGACGAGAAGTTGTTGGATTTTAAGACGATCGGTAATGAGACCATGAATGATACCTTGTTGATGAAAGTAAAAAAATTTATTAAACAAGGATGGCCAACGAAATGTAGGGATTCTGAATTGCTTCCATATTTCCTAAAACAAAATGAATTATCGGAAGAAAAAAATTGTTTGTTTTGGGGTTATCGAATAATTATACCAAGAAAATTAACAAGGGATTTAGTAAATCTTTTACACGCTTCCCATATGGGAATAGTGAAGATGAAGTCAATGGCGAGAAAGTGCTGTTGGTGGCCGGGACAAGGTCGAGATTTAGAAAACGTTGTGAAATCTTGTGAAGCTTGTGTAATGACTCGTCCGAGTCCACCACAACAAGAGTTGATAACGTGGCCTAGACCTGATGAAATTTGGTCTAGACTACACATAGATTTTTTCGGTCCATTTCTGAAACGATGCTGTTTAGTGATTGTCGATAGTAATAGTAAATGGTTAGAGTGTGTTGATATGGGTACAAATACAACTAGTGACGCCGTTATATCCGTTTTACGCGAACTTTTCGCACGGTTTGGATTACCCAAGAGTATAGTTTCAGATAATGGAACTTCTTTTGTTTCTAATAAGTTTAGAAATTTTTTGCAAATGAACGGAATTGAACAATTAACAACGCCAGTAGGACACCCATCCACTAACGAGCAAACAGAAAATGCCGTAAAAATAGTAAAAAACGCTTTAAGACGTAATTTAAAAGATACCCCATTAAAAGAATTTAACAGTGCTTTATGTCGCTTTTTGTTTGACTATAGAAATACCACACACTCCAGTCTTGGGGTTTCCCCCAGTTACATAATGTTTAACAAAAGAAAACTAAGAACTAGGTTGGATCTCATTAATCCAAAAAGAAAACTTGAACGGGTAAGCACAAAGGAAATCAAAGATTTTGTAAAAATCAAACAAAAAAATCAAACGAAATACCATAAAGGTGTAAAAAATAATAAATTTAATGAAAACGATGAGGTTATGGTCAAAGACTACTCTGTTCCAGGAAAAGTTTCATGGAAGCATGGTATCATTTTTAAAATTGTTGGCAAACAAACTTATTTAGTAAAAGTAGATTCTAGTAAAATATGGAAACGACATGCTAATCAGATAATATATGGCAATAACACTAAGGATTCAGATATTCCTAGTACTGTATCTGATCCATTTCAAAAAATTAATGTTTACCATGCAGAAAATTATAACAACCCTGTAAAGGATATCATTAAAAGCAACAATATTGTCAATGTAGATAATGAACATGAAGAAAATAATATTTTACATATTTTCGATGAGAATCAAAATACAGTATGCGAAACTACTAACAATAATACTGAAGGTATTAAGTATAATCTAAGAAAACGAAAAAAAAATTAATTTACATACATTTAGTACATACATATATTCATAACAAATAAGGATTTATTATTATTATTTTTTTTTCTCTCTCTTTTCTATTAGATATGTTAAGTGAAGCAATTGAAAAAAAAATATTTTTAAATGAATTTACAAAAATTTTAACAATATACTTTAAAAAAAAATAACATTTCGAAAAAAAAAATATATATATAGGGGGTATTGTAGTATATCTCGTGTATTATGAAATGGTTACACTCCTTTAAAGTACTTACTTCATTTTTTTGTGCTTGCGCATGATTTCATATTCTGTTACATACCACATTTATTTAATATCTGCATAAAATGTAATTCGAAATAAAATATAAGAATATACGCATTGACAGTTATGTATATAAGTATAAAACCAGTATTTATATTTTACATACTATACTGTTGATTAATTATGAACACTAAACTTTACTCTCTAAAAAACTAGCAAAGAATTCAGACGTTAATTTATTAAAATAAATTTATTAATATCCTATAATACTAAGCCTGGTTGTTTTATTGAGTATATCACACATATAATGTTAAATATCATCGTTATTTCTAGAGTTTCTAAAGTTTTTAGCTTTTTATTATTCTTTGCAAAGCTCACCATTTCGTAAAAAATTAAAAGAAGCACAGGATATTATATTAAATATTTTTCCCAATATTAATATTTTTCAACAGGAAGCAAAACATAATACGATACGAATTTATTTATAAGTTCGATATCATTCCAGCAAAAAAGAGAGTACAAAAAAATCATGAAAATGTAGAGATCACAGGAAGTACGGAACATTTCAATCCGATCTAATCTAGGATTGTCATGGCAAGAAGTTTTCTTTTTCGATGCCTGATCACTGAATTGGAAGCGATATTAAGAAAAATTCCGTTTTTGTGTTCTATAATAATATTTTCAACTAGGAAAAATGGTAAATAATTACCTTTTTTAACAATTTCTTTCTTTTTATACGAATTTAAGCCAGAAACAGTGTTTTTATGTACATTTAAGCAAATAACTTTTAAATTTTAGACTAAAATTAATTCATAAATTTCTTTAAAAAAAATAAGTTTTCGTTAATTCTGGTGAGTATTTTCCCATACTATAGAGGAGTTACAAGGTTTTGTATGACTAAAATATGCTTCTACGTGGTTTATCGCTCACTCTCGGCAAATTAAAAATGTCGATTTTTGGAAAGCAATGAAAATGTAGTTCCACTAAAATGTATTCCATTTTTGTTTACTGGGATAATTTTTTATATTAATTTGAAATTTATTTGCTGTTGGTTCAGCTTGGTCTATATGCATTTCAGTGTTGCTGTAACAAATCATCAGTAGACTTCAACCACTAATTTTGAATCACCAGCAAATAAATTCCAAATTAAAATATAATTATGATAATATGTCGAATAATAAATTTCTTAAATGTTAAATTTTAGATTTTATTTTTCATTTTGCCTTGTAACTACTTTTATTGTTATCCGATGGATTTCTAATTGTATAAAGGTGTAGAAAAATAAAATAGATTCATATCGAATATAAATTATTTGCTGGGTTTTGTATCAGTTTTAAGGCCTACTATGCTTATTTTCCTTTTGTGATTTTAAAAAATATTATTATTTGTGAATTCTCAAATAGTTCTTGAAAGTCTGTGCATAAGATAAAAGGTTTGTGATTCAAAATGTGTGGTTGAAGTCTACTGATGATTTGTTACAGCAACAATGAAATGCATATAGACCAAGCTGAACCACCAGCAAATAAATTTCAATATATCAAATAATAAATTTCTTAAATAATTTATTATTTTTAAAATATTCTTAAAAGGGTTAATGCGTGGCACTTGGAGGACTAAATTTGCATCATATATATAACAATATTGTAACATTTAATATTAAATAATATTTAAATATTTAAGTGTTTTTAATAGCCGCAGGCAAAATAGTAACACCTAAAATAGCAATGAAGGCCTTTTATAGTGATATTATTTTACCAACTGCTTAAAATTATAATAATTTAGATATAAATAAAGCTTCTCAATTTTTCCCAATGGACCATAATAACACGAATACTCCATTAAATTTTTGGAAAATATAAAACAATATTTGATTTGATACTCCATATTGACAATTTAAAATTTTACTGGAAAATACAAATTTAAGTATTTTACAACACACGAAATTTCTACTTAATTTTTAATGCCAACAAATAGTACAGCAGGAACACTTTCAAAAAAATATAAATTTTTTAACAATAAAAATAGCGTATAGAAAAAACAAACATTTGTTAAAATTTATCAAGAAGTCATATTATTTAATAGAATCGTTCTATCACTTAATGTATGCAGTCAACTACTTGTGGAAAAAAATGTTAAAAAGTCTGCAAATAAAAATTTACTTTGAATAAATTATGCCAAAAAAAAGAGAAACTGATAAAAATCTGTCGAGCAAAAAGCGAAAGAAAGAACGAACAAATTTTAAACAAACAAATGAAAACCGATAACAGCCACACACAAACACTAGATGCTTATTAAGTATTCAATAGAATAAAATATTTTCAAAAAATACTACATACATATATATAAAAAGTTGAGCAAATAGATAAAAAAAATTAAACATAAAGACGGATGAGGAAAATAGAACAAATTAAATCTTCAGTTAAACTTTTCAATGGTACAAAATACATAATATTAAATTTTTTATTTGATTAAGAATATTGATAGATACGATAGTAGCAAATTCTTACTCTGTTTATATTAAGGGTATGGACATCAATCATGGAAGAATTCAAAAGCTTCAATGTTTACTCAGAGTTAAGTGATAAGGGAGAATTTTAATTCAAATAATATTTGATGGATAAAGCCATACCCAATATGATTACAAAGCCTAGGAATTTTTGATAAAACATGTTAAGGCACAACGAAATGAAAATTTACTTCTGAAGTGTGTAAGAAAATTTTGTCACTATGATATGTGAAGTTTGTGTCTGTAAGCAAATAAATGAACGAACACTTTTTTCAATAACATGTTTGACATAGTGTCTAAATTTAATTAAGTTGATTGATTCCGAAATGTTTTTAATTAGGAAAAAGTTTTAATTTGTTTTCTCAATCAAATGTTTGATTTAGTTTTATATTAAATTTAATCAAAATATTAATTGATTTAATCCAAGGACTAATTAGTACGAAATATTTTTGTTTTTAGTTTTTGTTAATATCTAGTAGGGTTTTATTATATATTTGGAGTTTTTGTATAAAGGTACAGGCTTATAAGCCTTATAAAGAATCTTATAGCAGTCTTTTTGATAAGTTGGAAAGAAATTTTTAATTTTTACAATAAAATTTTATGTTAATTTTGGCCAATATTTCATGTATTCATTTATTTAATTTAATCATTTATTTAATTTAATCATTTATTTACATTACTTATTTTCAATTAGTTCTTTATTTTTAACTGATATCAAAAAAAAGGTGGTTTTCAATTCGTCTCTATTTTTGTGGCTGTGTTACTTCACATCTTGGTTCATATTAGACCGATTGAAAAAATGTTTATATTGTAGCAGATGTTACACCATTGTTCCCAAAAATTGGGCGGGTCATGCCTACAACTTTTTATTTGATTTTATGATACTCTACTTATTTTATTGCTGCGAAACCTAGCAAACACCTTTAGTTATTGTAACTATACAATTTTAAAGTTAAAAACATGGGCGGGGTTACGCCCATTAAAATCTATTATGATATTTCACGTGGTTGTATTTAACCGATTTTTACGAAACTTACCAAACACGTTGATCCAAAAAAGGAGAAACAATATTTCAATTAAAAAATTGGGCGGATTCACGCCTATTAAATTTAATATTTTATTTTAAGTGGTTTTACCGTACCAATTTTGACAAAACTTAGCACACACCCTGAGCTCTGAAAACACACAAAATATTGCCCATTAAAAATTAATTTTATATCCCATAAATTTTTTTTTATTTAATTGAAGATAAAAATAAATTTCAAATTAAAAAAAAAAATTCATCCATTGGAAGAAAACTTTAATTTTTTATTTTTGCAATTCTGATTGCTGATTGCTGTCATAAATTTGTTGAAAAGAGCAAGGTTAAAGTTTTTTAATTGGTTCAAATAATTTTAATGCTAAAGCAAGACCATAATGATATCAACTTAATTATGCAAAAGATATAAAATAAGTCTGATAATATATTTAAGAACTTTGCATTAAATATTTACTGATGGGATTTATAAAACCAGTTAAGTAGATTTTTTGTTTCGTTTTCTTAGCCCAGCACAAATTGCAGCTACGATATGTAATATTAAATGTTTTTTTATTATAATACTATTCCTCAAAAAACACACTTCAACATTAAATCAAATACTTGTTACAAATTTATTACCCTATAAAAACCTCCACCATCAAGCAGAGTTCAAAGCCAATAAAAATTTTAATGAAAATAAGTTGAATTTATATTATATGACAAACAATATTTTATTTAAATTAAATATAGTTTTACATCGACGAACGAAGGAAGAATTCGAAAATGGAAATGTACACAATTTTATCTCGATTTCTTTGTTTGCACAACCGTGGCAAATGGCATAGTGCAGTCCGATGAGAAAAAATATATTTGTACCATATTAAATGATAGGGGTAAATTTTTGGCAAATAGTTATTAAATTTAAGTAATAAATTTCAAACATTTCTGTTTTCAGCCATTTCTTTTTCACTTCTTCAATAGTAGAAAAAAACCAAAAAGCAATATTTTAACATAATTATATGGCGCTGAGAAGAATGGCATGAGTATATAAAGTGGTGGGGAAACTTGAGCAGTGGCTAAAAGCTTAGTAAAGGAATTTGACAATACAGAAAGCAATTTTACACCAAAATAAAAATAATCTAAGTAGATGCAAGTCATTGTAGAAACAAATTTATGAAAACTTAGGTATGTAATGAAGACATGAATTCTGGACCTTTATGTGCACGGAAGTCTCTATATATGCAGTAATTATAAATAAATTAATGAATAAAAATTTAAATTGACAGTAAAAGAGTTGAGTTTTTTGATAGATGGTGACAAAAATAGGAAAAAATAAGTGTGAAATCATCTTGGAATGAAGTGTTTTTTCCCTGATTTCTTTGACGATTTGAAAACGTCCTATAATATTAACCTTTTTGTTCTCAAATGGACAAAATTTTGGTCTTCATTTGACTTTATAAAATATATTTTATTTTTCAGTTGTTGATCAAAAGTTGTTGAAAAACTAAAAACAATTCTGGTTATGAATTCGGCACAACTCATAAGCAATAGTAACGCCATAATTTAACGAAGGATATCTACATTTTGCCAAAAATCTTCCATATTTTTCTTATTTTATCGCAATATATAGATACGAAAAATTCATTTTATACATATTTGTAAAACGAAACGTAGCACAAGTGCCTTTATAAAATTATTATAGACTGTGTTTCCTTCTCATAACGTAAATACGAAGAAATAAATGGGTGGCTTAAAGAATATTTAAAAAAAGGGATAAGTAGAGAAGTGCAAGAAATAAAAGTCGATTTAGAATCAACCATGCAAGAAATAGAAAGCAAACCGCGTTTATATTCACAGGCTGAGGAAGTTGAAAATGTTGTAAATTACAATCTGTCTGTCTAACATTTCCGGCTGGACCTCCTGGTGTTGTTGCACGCTGCATTCAAGAAGCTAAAAAGCTGCTGTCGATGCTTGTTCCTAAAAAGGCACGTTATGAATGTACACGTGCATATTCGTGGCTTGCATGTGCCTTTGTGTTAGTGTTGTTTTACAAATTGCAAACTAAATAAATGATTTTCAACTTAAGCTAAAAATAAATGAAAAGCTCAATACACCTAAAGTAAAATAAACGAAACTAAACTAAAGTAAACTATGTTGGATTATTGGGTTGCATGGTCGGTCAACTAGTTGTATCAAATACTGTGGAGTACGTTTGAATGTGCGGCTGTTTAATAGAGAAGTAGTGAAGCTGGTATTTAAATGACTAAGTGAATCCAAAAGAAAATTAAATGAAGAAACATTTATTTACACTAGCAAAATGTTTTCACTTTAATTTTACTCTGTCGCTTTTCTTGCTACTGCTGCTGCAGTTGCTCCTTACTTCAAGCTGCTAGGACAAGCTCACAGATACATATATAAACCACACAAAAGAAAAATAAATAGTGAAAAGAGAATTTCTCATCGAGACAATTTCATGCTCATCTGCATAAAATCAATTCCATTTTGAGACAATTTGAAGATTAGAATACAAATTTCGTATTATCAATGGGGGAATTGCTACCAGTAACAATACACAATGCAAAACTGGCGCTGCTGCTCATCTTTAGCAATGAATGTCGTCTAACAACCGAAAGCGCATACTGTCACAAAATGCACTGACACAACTACAAATTTTAAATAAGTCAGTTTTTCACTACAAGCTCAAAACGAGAGAATGTAAAATAAAATGGAAGTGTTTTAGAACTTGGCTATTCAAATTCATATAAATTTCTACTTGCATTTTTTAAATTTAGCACTATATTCTATTGCAGACTAAATACTTACACACACTCTGCCACAACTAACACTGCACTCGAACTGCTACGGAACTGCATTGAATTAAAAGTTTCCCGACCATATTGTGCTGCATAAAAAATGTGCTTTTGGGAAAATTTCATCAATTTTGTTACATTGTACAATTCTTGGTCTTTAAAATATTTTTTTTTTGCTCTTATGAGAAAAAATCCAAATTTGTGCTTCTTGCAGCGTTAAATTATGTGGCCAACAATTTGCTCTTGGCATACAATTTTAATACACGTACAATGAAATTCTATATGAGCGATTGCCACGAGCGTAAATGCACTGAAATACATGAATAAAAATGTCAATTACGAACTTTACATTTCGTTCTTTTTTTCCAGCGAAGTAAGGAATTAAGAAAACTTAGCAAACCCATTTGCAATTAAGAATTTAGTAAAAAGTTGAAAGTTGAAATAAATTATTGAGACTGTTGCCGGTTAGAAAAGTTTCAATTATTTTAATTTTAGGTGAAGCTGTTTTTAGTTTTCTTAGAAAATATATTTTCCTGCAAATACTTTAAGCTGCTAATTATTAATTTGTGAAAGCTAAAAACAAAAAATTAAAATAATATAATAATAAATAAATGTATAATAATTTTTGCTACAAATAAAATTTTAACAAAATGTATGACTACTATCTGGTCTGTTTTAATTTGTTTACTGCATCAATAGCATTGCATTTACTAACTAATAAATTTGGTACTAATAAAAAAAAGTTTGTTTCCCTTTTTCATAGCTGCAATACACAGTTCTGTGACCTGTCCTTGTTCTGTCCTTGTTCTGTTTTGATGTTTGAAAATAGCCGACAAACTTCGCATTACCAGCGAAAAAATACTTCTGCCGACTAGTAATTAGTGTAATAGTCTTTTAGTCGGAAGGTCTCACGTTTGAATCCGGTATATATAAGATAAAGTATATTTGTTTGTATTTTTTTAGGGTTTACTACAAAAAAATTTCATGTTAAATGATCAATTTAATAATGTTAAATTAAAATATATTTCATTATGGTATTTATTAAGCATGTATGTAGGTAATATTAAGGATTTTGTTGTTTCAACTTTAAATAACTTAGATTCCACATGACTCCTTATTTTAATTTAACAGTACTCAGTGTTAAACAAAGCAATACAATATAAACAATTTTCCTTGAGGATTACTATAAAATATGTTATATTAACATGCAACACATATAAAGCAAAAGTGTTGCCAAAAAATATTATATTAAATTTGTTTTCGTAGATAAACTGACAAGTCCAGAAGCAAAGTTCTGTCAAACAGCAATTAGCGTATCTAACGTGTTTGCGTTATATTTTCATACAAATAAAAATCTCTTACTGCCAATCCTTAAAGAATTCTTCAAATCTAAGTTGGTCAGTAGAACAAAAGGGCATATATAACTTTCGGATATAAACATAACAATTATCTTTAAACTATAAACAGTACTTTATTATATTTAAGATTACGAAGAACTAGTGGTACGAGAGTGTATTTTTTGATATGAAAAATTCGGAAGTAACATGTCGAAAAATACATTTCTTGGATTGATGAGCACGATGAAAACCTTTCAAAAACAACAACGTAATATTTAAAAATGCTATATTCGGCTGTACCAAATATTCTATACCCTTCACGAACGTACGTATATGTATTTATAATTTTTTATTCTAATGCAATTTTTAGTAAGTCGCCAATCGGGTTTTCTCGACTGAAGGATTTGATTCAAATATTTTATTTTCGATATAAGTAATAGTTGAAGATTTTATTATGCAATCTGTATTTAAGAAATATTTCAAATTAACGCTTATTCCATATATCAACATGGACGTCACGTCAATACAATACCAAAAAATTGGGAATTACTTTCTTTCTCGCTCTTGAGATGTTCAAAAATCGTTCTACTATTTCATAACTCTAATGATTTGAACGGGCTAAGGTTCGTATCCCTTTTTTAAGCCAAATTACATGTGATAATTATTAATGAACAAAGAACAAAAATATTAATTGTAAATATTCTAACAAACACGTAGTAGAACGGAACAACAATCTGTTTTCGGTCGCCACTAAAACTTTATCATCAGCTCCATTGTGTGTGGTGTCAGTTGATGTAGATTTCGGTATTATATACATAACTTTTGTTGCAAATGGAATATATAATCGTTTTGGTCAATCATGTTAAAATTTGCTGAAAGCTTTTTTGCAATGAAATAAATGAATAAATTTACAACAATCTTGCCATTGTCATTTGTTCTTTACTATTTATGCACATAATAGTTAATTTGCTAATTTTTTCTTACTTAAAACAAACTTTTATTATTTATTACTAGTAAGTATATTAATTAAAATGTTGCCACAGGCCCATGGTTATTAATTTTAGTTAACTTTAATTATTAGTTTTCGAACTTCATTTGTTTCTATTTATAATTATGATTTGATCATAGAGTTCGTATCGCTCATTTACTTGAAAAAAGTCATAACTAAAGAGAACTAGTTTTACAGCAAACGACTTTAAAGTCTTAAAATCACGCACAACTTAATGGCAAAAGACATTTTAATTTTTCGTTCAAGTCAAATAAGTAAAATATTTTAAAGAAATTATAACACAATGTGACAAACAATACACAAATTTTCATCATTTTGCAATGAATATGCTAAACGCTGAATATGGCCAAACGTACTATTAGCGTGTAAGCTACTTTCATGTTATTACTCCTGAATAACAAATATTTTGTATAAAAATATATGCATATTTAAATATTACTTAAAAATTTTTAAAACCATATTTCACAATGTAAATTTTTAATGGCCTTATAAAATTCATAAAATCTACACTCAAGCAAATGTTAAAAAATTTAATCCTTTTTGGAACTTTTTTATGGTATTGATTTTTCGTTTAAAAGCTAATTAAAAATGTCTTAAAAGCCATATGAAGATACGAACGAAAAATAAAAGATTAATAATAATTTGCATGTTTCGTGCAAAAATATATTTTTGTTTTTGTTTTTTTCTTAGAAGTAAACAGTGGAACATGAAAAAGGTGGTGCGGATATAAAAAATTTTACCGATAGCACGGCCGCGTGGAACATGTATATGTATAATATACATTGTATAAAAAATTTTAAAAATAAAATAAAAGAAAATGAGCTGAAGCATATATGGAAATAAGACAGAAAAAAAAAATAACGGCAATAATTCAACATAAACCACATGCATGAACAGCAGCACACTTACACAAACAAGTGGCAATGGCATTTACATACATGTATATGAATGTGTATATGTATATGCATATGTGTAAAAAACTCTAGAGTACCCTAATACACATGCTCGTACAAATGTGTAGCTTTGCTCTTGGATATAATACACGAACTGAGTTACAGACGAAATAAAATAAAATTGATGGAATAAGAGAAAAAAAAATACTGCATTAAACCAAATTTTTTTTATAGGGATAGCGAAAAATAGAAAAAAGTATTATTGATTTAGGATAAAAGAAATAGAAGAAAATGAATATTCTGAATAAAAAATCAGAGCAATTAAGCCAAATACACAATCACTGCAAAAAAATCACACCAAAGATTTTTTCATTAAGTTTAATTTTACCGTTAACATTGGTTATGAGGAAATACTATTTCGAATTAATTTAATTTGATTTTAATTTTTAATTAAAAATTGCTTTCTGTTATTTAGGCACTCAGAAGTCATTTAGACCAAATTCTGGCCCATAAAAACAGTTTGTATAATTACACGAAACCTTTTTAAGGCCTTATATCTACAATTCTATTTAAAAATTATCACCCGTGAGAATGCGCGAGCCTGAGTGAATTTTTTATTTTTTTTCCTTTAATATAAAGGAATAAATGGCAAAACAGAACAACTCTGCAACTTGAGGGAAAATCGCTGTCAAACAAATCCCATAACAAAATCTGCGGAAGTAACTTGAATGAAATTCTCTCTTATTTTTTAATTTTTTTTATAATTTTGTTTTCAAAAATTTACATTATTTTTTTTAATTATGGTTGTATTTAAGGCACATTAATTTCCAAGTAATATCAAGCTTACAAAAATACAACAGTGGAAAAACAACATGACCTTATAGCTGATCCAAGAGGTCAAAAATAGAATTTGCCTAACAACCCTGCAAGAATATTAGTCACAATTTATCTATACGTACTCGTCCTATGACTTGAGAAAATGGGAGTGTTACGGAAAGCAAGGAATATTGTATGGTGAAAAAGGACATATCATGTAAATGTTTATATATTCACTATTGTCGTGATGTATAAACATGATCTTTGTCATGGGATATTATAGTAAAAGGCACTGGACAAGTGGTTTCAGGAACCCAAGACCTATCAAACACTACATATTAACATAATGTTCATTGTTCTCTCCCATGGTACCGCCCAGCCACTCTGGAACCAGTCCCATCACTATTTTAAGATATTAACCTAAGCTTAAGTAGTATTTATACTTTTGAAATATGAGTACATCTATGATCGAGTGAATCGAGTTGTCATGCCGGGGATTGCCAGTTCGAGTCCCAAAAAATATTTGTTTAAAAATAAATTATAATTGCATTGTTAACAATAAAAAAATTATAAATTTTCATTTTTACAGTTAAGTGTCGAAATAACATTTTAAAATAGTTTATAATATTTTAAACCGAATAGGTCCTTATGGGATACTTCAGTGACAACTCCCAAAGTATCACCTAACCCCATCCTAGGCCATCCCCATGTATAAGTGACTGATATGCTTCATAGGAAGTGGTAGAACGTAGACTAGTGTTAGAACGCAGACTAGACTTGGGGACCGATCACGTGACTAGTCTTGTATTAGAACCATTTCCTGCAGAGGAAATAAAAATTAAAATTATTCACATAAAGTTGATCAAATTTCATCGCAGTGGCTTTCGCTAACAAAATTTTAATAAATGTTAAACTTAAATTGTAAAAATTCTTAATAAAAAACAATAATTATTAACTTGACTGCCCCAGGTCAAAAATACTTGTGCGGCAACACTATTCTTCAAAAGCTGTTGTTGTCATTTACAGTTATTTTCTTTATACACTTTTACAACTACAATTAATTAGAGCTAAAAAAAGTCAGCCAATGTTTACTAAGGAAATAAAATAACATGGTGATTATTGAGTTTTTGTTTCAACTTTGTTATTTGTTGAGCTTCTCATTTGCTTAAATGAAAGCTTATAACATAATAACTCTAGTTGTTCTTATAAACTTTGGGTAAAGGTTCCCTGATGATCTGCGTTAGCAACAGTGAAATTCGCATAGGATCCAGCTAAATCCTTCAATAATCAATTTCAATGTATTTTTAATAAAAATTATATTACTAAATAGGTAAAATAATAATTTGCCATTATAAGTGCGTTAATATTTATTGTTTTCAAATTAAAAATAAATAAAAATTATATCAAAACTTAATTTAAACGAGAATAGTAACCAAGACCTTCACTAGTTGTTGTTGAATATACCAGAGTCTGTGGCGGGAATCGAACCCACAAACTCTGCACTAATAGGGTAGCACACTAGTCGCTAGCCCACCGAGTCATCCTAAACAAAAATTAAATATATACTTGATTCACAAAACCTATTGTATCTTTGTATCCATTGTATTATCATATTATATACAATAGTCTAAAATTTGTTGTTGGACTTTTATTTCATATTTTTTAAAAATGTATTTAGAGAGGGGCTCTCTAAGAGAATTTGTAGGTAGCTTATTTTTCTCCTTAATCGCATCTTACGGACTTGAATCAAAAGAATTGGCCAAAACAAAATCTTGGATTTAAAAAGGTGGGTGACGTCACGCCAATTAAAATAAAAATTTATATTTTACTTGTTTGTAACCAAACGATTCTTGCAAAACTTTTTACAGTTCTTGGTCATTTATATATCCTAGTGCATATTTAATTAAGTTCTAATCCATTTTTTATATATCTTGGTGCTTTCAAACAGCCACTTTTAGTGTGGAATCCCTTATACTTTAAATATAATTGTTGACTGATTTTTGCTATTTAAATGCTTTTTGCTACTTTATTTTACACCATCCAGTTAAAAAGTTTTATGCAGAGCATCATTCGAATTGCGGACTATAATTACAATCAGACCATTCATTATAAAATTCAATAATGTGTGACTATTTATCTTTTTAATTAATTATAATGTAAGCTAAAGTAACATATTTGAATTAAATAATTTTTATGCCTTAATCATGTCTATATCTAGGCCACTGGAAATTAAAAATGATTGAGGAAATATTTTTTGTATAATTTTTTTTCTTTTAAACACTGTGTAGTGCAAAATGAGAAAACCACTAACATATGCATATATAACTAAGTGAAGTCAATATATGAATGTATAGCATACAGATTACACACAAATATACACATATTTGCTAAGAAATAGCAGTATTACAAATGCCAATTATTGGCCACTCCAGTCTAACAACGGAAGTGGTGCCTGGAAAACACAACATGGTTAGCTGTTTTAATATTTTTTATTTTCCTTGGAAACTGTTTCATTTTCTTTTTTATTAACACCGCAACCCAAAACTCTTGAGATATGTTAGAACATTTTATTTTTCGCTTCATTTTTAATTTCGAATTTGACTGCAATAAAAATTAAGAAAACGCAAAAAGCAAAGCGAAAAATAAAAAAAATCTACTCTTGAAATATATAAGCCAATTGTGGTTTTTACACATCGTTTATAGTAAGTAATGGCTAGCATATATAAAGAAGAAACACACGTTTTATTATTTCACGTATTTCAATTTGAATTCATTTAAAGAGGAAAAACAAAGAAACGTACAAAATCAATAAATTTATAAATTCATTTTTATTTGAGAAATTTTTATTTTTGCGTCATCACATAAATTGTCTTCATGGCAAAAGTTTTCATTAAAATTATATCTTTTAAATTGATGTGAAGGCACTCAATTTATGATTTTAGCTTAATAATAAATAAAAACTTAAACTATATATGTGTATTTTTTCCATAACACCTTATGATTCCCATTCGTATAAAATACAGAGATTTTTATATGCCATATAACCAGCCAGACTGCTTTAAAATTTGTTTCTTTGGATTTCCCTCTCTACGCGCTTTTCAAAGATATTGAATTTTCAAATAATTACGTTTTGTGTAGTTTTTTGTCAAGCCCTTAATTATTTGAAATAAAACTTTTGAGTTTTAACATTTTTGAGTTATGCCTCTTTTGCCATAAAGGGCCAATATGCCTAACCACGTATATACTTTAAAGACTCAGTAAGCTTACCGTTATCAGATGTCGATGTAATAAAATAGTAATGTAAGCTTTACTTAAGTCGCTAGTGTGATTATACAGATCATATGATTTTAATTAAAGGAAACAAAAAGTTATTGAAAGATTTTTGCAACATGTTAATTTAGTAATCAAAATTATATTAAGACATCGATCAAGAAGATATATTTATGAGTTTGGGTTTCTTAAATTTGTTAGAAATATATCCTAACAAAAACATAAATGTGAAAACAGGCCAAGTTGCTTTCCAAATTTCGTCCATCAAAAGTAATGAGATACAAATTTTTACCAAGTTCGTGTTTGGTACAATACCTATCACTGCAATAGGTATGCATTATCTAAATTTGTAATCGTAAGGGTGTTATATAATTTCTAGATAATATGGTTACTTGACAACATTTTTTCCGATATAAGGAAACGAGCAAATATACATTATTTTCTCCTTTCTTAGAAGAGTAAAAATATTGCCAAGTTAGCACATTATCTACAAATTATATAACACCCTTACACCGGTTACAAATTTATATAATGCATACCTATTGCAGTGATAGGTATTTTACCAAACATGAAATCGGTCAAAATTTGTATCTTACTACTTTTGATGGCTGAAATTTTAGAACCCTTGGTCAAAATTTTCGGGTTTTCAGATTTTTTTAGGTGATTACTCACTTAGTTCTACTTGTGTACCAAATTTCAGCTCACTAACGCAAATTTTACCACTGCTGTGCGCCCAGATAAAAAGCAAAAAATCTTACGACTTGTAAATTGTAAATTGGGACTACATGAAAATATTTTTTCGTAACAGTTATTGTACAAGTAGTCGTTATTGCAATAATAATACTTTGTAACAGATTTTAACAATTTTAAATTTTTTATATAAGTATTTCAATGAGAAGTTTCACTTTTCTGTTGGCTGCAACAGCCACCAATTAATCTTATATTTCAGAACAATGAACCTGCTTCTTTTTAATTTTAACTACTGTAGAGTTGCTAACTTCCTACAAAAATACATATGTATATAAAGAACTAAAAAATGCCGCTGATTTAGTTTCTTAAATTCAACAGGTACTTGATCAGTGTTGACCAAGATTTTTTTAAAACGTTATAGTTATTTAAGGGAATTTATTAAAACTTTTAATACACAGAAACAAAATATGTACGAATGGAAAAATGAAAATGTTTACCTTCTCTGGAAAAGTGAAACCCAAAAACATATGTTTTAAATGCATTTAAAAATAGTAAATTGTATATGATTATTTGAGAATACTTGCATAAAAGAAAGATTCATAGAATCAAATCGTAAATAATTCATTTTGTATTTAATTTTTGTTAGAAAAAAACCAAAACCTATTTTACTAGCAAATCTTATAGAATTTCTTGAAGTTTTTAAAATCAGCAAGAAAAAATATTGATATTCATACTCAACAATTTTCTAAGATTACAATTAAGTTTCAAAAAAATTTTTGAATTTATTTTCACAACACCCAAAATTGTATATATGTATGTATGTAAATTTTGTGTCTTATGATCTTTTATTTACTACCATGAATAAGTACGTATACGTAATATATTATACTTCTTCAGTATTGCTCATACGTAATAGTTTTCATAAGCGGATGTGGTCAACTTTGACTAGAGTTTGCGAAAAACCGATAAAATTAAAAACCGCGATTTTCGTTTAAAATTTACTCAAACCGACCGCTTTAGGTTTCGGGTTTTCTGTTCTGGGGGTGAGGTTTTTGTTGTATAATTCAATTCGAAAGAAAAGCTGTTTGAATTTGAATGCTTCTAATTTCTAATAGAAATTTGAAATCTTTTTTTATGGCATATGAATGCTATTTTCATAAGGCACATCAGTTCAATATTGTGTTTGACAGCCGAACGTACACAACTATAGTTTCGTTTAGTTTGCTAATCCAAATTTGATATTCACTGCTGTTCCATTGGCAGTACAAGCCACAATATCCGATCCCATTGAAATGGAGCTCAATTAATTTTTGCCGTACAACGTTTTGAGTTTTATTTTTTTTATTACCATGTTCTTAAAATTCCAGACTATAATATTTGCCATTTTAAATATTAAAATTGATATTTATATACCACCTACCTCTAGTGATCATTTAATTTTTATAATAACTCACACGTTGTGCTTTCATTTGTCTTCTACTATCAAAGACATTTAACTTCTAGACAATTGATTACCTTGATGAAAAACCCATCAACTCTTGGCAAGTTATGATACAATAGTTTCTAATAAATCAGCTTTTATAACTGCATCCATTAAATTTACTGTGCTCGAATCGAAAACTTTTTGTAACAAGCCGGGGCACCAGTGTATAAACCTGATTTGACTACGCTGAATTCATTGGTGCTAATTAATTTTTTTTGGTTAGTTCTTGCTTAAAAATTAGTTAAGATTGAAAACTTGGTTAAAAGTAATTAAACAAAAGCAATTTGTCATAGTTTTCATATATTTATTAACCCTTATACTGACGTATAACGATTGAAAAACATGTCGCATTCAATCAACAAGATGGTATTAACTCGAAATTTTAAAAATTTCACTTTTTGTAAGAAATCATCTCAAAACATCAATATCTTAGATATATATATATATGTATATATATATATGATGTAAAAATGTCTGCGTAGTCCGATTGCTCTTTTGTTAATAAAATTTGCTTTACATTAAGATTTTAATTCGAAATGTGAATGTTTTTATGATAAAATTGTTCTATTTTGGCTTGAGTTGTGACTTTTTTCAAAACATATATATGCTTGCCCACTAATTGCAAGGATTTAAAATTAAAACAATGATAATATAGTTTAAAACGAAGCTTGCTTACTATTATTTATTCGGATTTTGAAATTATCTAAAAATAAAACCACAAACAGTTTTTCGTCTCTACTGAAAATTTTAAAATTATGAGTTAATACCCTCTTGTTGATTAAGTACGATGTGTTGATTAACATGCGTCAAAAGGAATTTTTTTGAAAAAACTAAAAAATATTAAATTTTTTTTTTTAATTTGGTCAATGTTTTAGTTTATTTTTTGGACTTTTTTCAAAAATTTCTTTAGGACTCATGTTCTACAATTATATGTACTTTTATTAGATGTAAAAATTAATAAGTGGCATAAAAACTTGGAAAACTTGCGATTTTTAATTAACCAATAAAAACGGTTAGCACCACTGCGAACTCGAATTAAGTTTATTCATCGAATCTTAGGCTTGCAAAAATAAACAGGAAATTGTAAGCTTTCAAAAAATATAGTATAATTGCAGCTCATCGAAAATAATCAAAGATCGTTTAGTGTTGCACTTTGAAGACAAACATACAAATGTATAAAAACATTAAAAATAAAACGAAAACGTTTTGCCTTATTCTCAATAGAAATATTTAATAAAAGGAAATACCAGAACCTAAGTTTTCTCTTGCTACTTTTTTCAATATATTAATATAATGCTACCGATGTCACCAGTTGTGGTAACGGTAGTCAAATATGAAACAGGGTATATTGTGCTTTAATGTGCTTTTGATTTGTTGCTAGTCGTAGTTCAAAGTATGTCAGTACATATTTAGCGGATGCATTTCAAATGTACACACGCACTCCTCAAAACTGCATACAAAAACCTAAATGTTTAAAGTTTATGAGAATAGCTGCCATATTTTATACGATTTTTTGTTGCTTTCGAAGTTTTCTGATGATAATCATTGGTTATTTCTTTTTTTAAGAATTCTCATGAATTTCTTTTTTTATTTGGGTTGTATTTCTACAAAAGTTAAAGTTACGTGCACAACTAGTGAATTGAAGTTTGTAAAACAAGCAAACTTTTGAATAGATTAAGTGCAAAGTTTTTTTTTTACTGAAATTTCATTTATTGTTTGAAGTTTTCTTTTATTGCAAGTCGATGATAGTGCCACTACAGCGGTTGTAGTAACATCACTATTTTCATTACTAACAAAATCAATGCAATTGCAAAGTTAAGTGCTGGCAGCGAAAACAGAAAAAAATTTAAAAAATTATGATTGCTACATTCGAGATTTGTAAATCAGTTGAAGTTAACAGATATGTTTAAAAATGACAATATAATTTTATCCAATATATTTCAAGCTTATAAATGGTAAATTATTTAAATTTATTTTTAACTTTCACTGTGCACCCGTAACATAATCTCCACATTAAAAAATAAAAACAAAAAGAGATTACATGTTAAAAACCCACCCAAACATAAATGAAAATCAATGAACTTTGAAAAGTTTTTTCATTTATTTATCACGAGCCAGTTCAAATCTTACGCTAACACACCTACGCATCTGACAATTGTTCATATATATAGAGTTGAAATAAAATAGAATATCATAACTTATAATTCTACTGTATTAAGATAAATCATTCAAGATATATTAAAAATTCTTAAAGTTAAATAAAATACAACTAAATCCTTGATTTATGCCAAACTTATATTACATTATAATAATTGGACCTTGCTACTACATACGAAATACAATATCATTTAAATGACTGCATGCAGACTGGTAGCAGCAGTTAATTTTTTTATAGTTTTCGATAATTTTTTTCTAACATTTTAAATGCTCTAACAAAACAAATTAAGCCACTTATGAGCCATAGGAAAAATTCGGACTATCCACACTACCTTCAATAACAGAAGTGATATCTTCAGCACCGTGCACATTGGGGTGCTGCACAGGCCTCATTACATCTGTAAAACTTCCAGTCTCTTAATTTTTGTTAATTCCTTGAAAAGTAGTTGGAAAAGTGACTACGTTTAAACTATTACGTTTTTGGTTATTTATTCCTTAGCCACATTAACTAGACTGACCGCAGTTTGTATGATATTTTTTTTAATTCTTAATATATGCGGTGTCTAAAAAATGAGGTTTGCTGCCATAAATGCGGTCTAAATTTTTAAGCTTGATCCGACGGTGTCTTCTAGTACCCGATACATAGTTGGCATTTAAAAACAAATTCAGTGAAGTGCGACTTTGACCTGCGTACGAAGGGTTCCGTACGGACACGAGATATGTAATTCAATACGAACTTTAGCCAATATAAACTATAGTTTTGGCATTTTTTTCGTTTTTGGGTTTTTTCGGTTTTAAGCGTTTTTTTATTTTTGAGGGGTTTTGAATTTATTGGCGCTTTCTGACTTTTGGCACTTTCTTTTCTAGTTTTGGCGACATTTTTCGGTTTTTGGCGTTTTTCCAATTTGGCGATTTTTTTTAATTACAAAATACTGCCTAAGAACGAGTCCAAAGTAGAAAAGTGTCGAAAGAACCGAAAAAAAATATATTTGGTGAAAAAATACAGACATATATCTGAAATTCACTGAAACAATTTATATATGATTCAAAAGACCTTGATTTCTTCTTAATAAAAACACTTAAAAATTCAAAATCAATTGATATTTAACTTATTTAGAGGTTGATAAGTGCCTACAAGTACAAAAAACCGGATTTTAAGCCGTAACTCAAGATTTTGGAGGTGTTTGGAAAATTTCAATTACAGATTTTTGTTATACTTAACAATACCTAAAAGAAAAATAGTAACACGTCCCAGGTATTTCGATTTCATTCGAATTTGTCACACATTGTTATTTCTTGCATCCTTTTCTACCTGTCCAATCATTAATAATTATTTTAATTTATAGCAAGCAAAATCGTTGAATCAAAACACTGCCTCTTAAAAGCGAATACATAATCAATTTATTAAAGTATCACTTGCTGCAACACATAATAAATAGTGAACTAAATAAAAGGAAAATAAGAAAAGTGTTTATGAGCGAAGCCCTATAGGAGATTATAGAATTTGCCTACAGATTTATGAACCCAATAAAAATTGCTGTTAAATGTGCGTGTTTATATGTCTGAATCTACAAGCAAGGATATTTTAATAAATTGATGTGCTTTTTTATTCTTTAGAAATTTTTTTATGAACACTTTTGTAGACTATATTAATAATATGAAAACATTATATTTCCATTATTTATTTGCTTTTAAAATCTATGGCGTTAATAACATCTTCGAGAGTCTGTTTCCTTAGATACGAGAGCACAAGTAGTAGTATAAGGAATCTCTGTTTAAGTTTCTTTTTTGCACAAGAAAGTGTGAAAATGTTTTATGATTCGATTTGAAACAAAATTGATTGTGTTTATTTTCAAACATTTTATTTATATTTTATCTTGTCTATATACTTCTTCTCCCTCAGCTTTTCTATTTAATGTTTTCTTTGCTCAATGCATTTGTGCGTATTTTAAAACACAAAGTGTAGCAGATGTTTTTAATACTTTCATCAATTGTTAACTCATATTTTTATATTTTCAAATTTGAATGCAAGGGAGTTCATTGGTTGTGTAGATTTTTTACTTGATATTTTTCTTATGTATTCTATTTATTGGTACTATATTTTCTTTTATTTAATTTTTGTCTTTCTAATAAAAAAAATAATTCTTTTTCTTTCAGGCGTTTTTAATAAAGTGTAATAAAAAATATTTCAAATACTAGAATTAATCTAATAACTTAAAACCGCCTGAAAATAATGATAATGATCTGTAGCGTTGTTAGAGGTATGCAGAATTATCGATAAGCAACAAATAGATGTTGACGGCCCAGCCGTATGGATACAAGAGTAAAACTTATTTTAACATTCAAAATTACAGACATTCGAATAAATATTACATCGAAATAAATTCCATTTGATACCGAAACTTCCATCTGTAAGGCAACTAAATTTATTGCCCCTAGCTGGATCACCTCGAACAAAAAAATGCCCTATTTGTGAGCAACATCAAGTGATTCTGTAACATTGTCTCTCTTCCACAAACACTTCTGGAAAGCAGTAATTTTTGCTTCTTTTACCCTATTCCTACAAACTTGCGTAAAAGAGAAAGCCCTACGATTTTGCTGACTGCTATATTGAAAAATATTACAAATATGTATCTTTTTTATAAAGAAATAAGTTCTTATTAATACATGGCAGCTCAGAACTTAACGTTACTCAGTGTTAACTTTTATTCATTCCTACATTTTACAATCAAAAAGCTTCTAATTAATTGAAATAAAAAGTACAATTCAAAAAAATTTTTATATAAATAAATTAAATCAATTTTAAAAGCTTAACTTAACTTTTGCTTTATCGATTACATATCCCCATACCGATTTCACATACTGGATTGTTTTTGATTATTTTAATTTAACAAAATTGCTAACAAATTGTTTATGGCCATTTTTGGCCGCGTTATTCAATTGCTATAATTAAACTTTTTTTAATTTCATTTTACACAAACTTTTTAATGATGTATACAAGAGAAAAGTTAATTAAATGCGGTATAAAAATAAAAATTAAATAATATGATATAAAAAAGATAAATTTAAAAACAAAGTTAAAACGGATGTGCATGAAAAGCTTGTATAAATGTTTATTAAAAGTTTTAACAAGTTAACATAAAAAATGCATAAAGCTAAATTGTTATTAATATAATATACGTATCTATGGTTATATATATTTTACGTTATGCAAGTTAAAAGCAACACGTAAAAGTTGAGGCTATTTAAGCGTTTAAATGATGTGAACAGAATTGTTATAATTTACTCTCTAATAAAGTGCGTTGCTGGTATTTAATTAATTTTCCCGGATATATTTAAACTTATTTATTTCTGCACTTATGAATATGTTTTGTATAAAAAAATACTTTAACTTAATTCAATTGGCACATAAAAATTAAAAGTATAAAATTCAATGAACAGCGTTAACAAGTAGGAAGCGTAAAACATTAAGGCAACGTCATATTGAATTCGTTCTATCTTACACGTGTAAGTGCGAGTAAGAACGATTATTTTGACGAAAGAAAAAACAAAATGGTGATGGTTGTTGTCCATGCTGATTTTGTTGTTATAGTTAAGTTAAATTGGTTTATGGTTTTGTTGGCGGCAATAAGCCAACATGAAATACATACATATATGAGCATTTCCACAGAAAATTCCACCTTTTGTCACGTTACGTTGCTTGGGGATGTGTCATGTTTTGCAAAGAAAAACTAATATTTTATATACTTTCGGTGATATTTTAATATATTTTATATATGTCGGTGAAGAGTGCAATTAAGTCTAAATTCGGTAAAAACTAGAAAGCGATCGAACAGCACAGCTCTTAAATACAAGCTAAATTGCATGGTGACGTAACGTGACAAAAGTAGAAGTTTTCTGTGGAAATGCCCATTTAAATATATGTGCTTTAATTATGATATGGTCTAAGTCATATTTTTCTTTGTTTGAGATATTTAGTAGATTACATTTGAACAAATTAAAGTACATATTTCTATTATACAACATTTTAATTAAGAATTGTGCTAGTCTTGGTTAATATAAATTTATTCAATATCTACTATATATTGAAGTTTTTTGAGATTAATTAATTATTTCGAAGCCAAAATGCATTTGACTTAGACCACTAACATTATTAAGGGCACATATTTATTAATTATGTCCTTAAAAATGAATAACAATATATATACAAATAGGCTCTATTTAAACTCAGTGATAGTAATAGCAAATACATAAACTTTGTCTTATGCACAACAAAATTTCAAAACGTTTTATCTGGAGCAGTTGTATCCCTCTTTTTAAGCAGATATATTAAGCAAAATTTTAAAGCTCAAGCAGTGAATCAATCAATTTCGTGGATATTAGCTTTGAGTCAATTTGATGCTTCCATGCAAGCCGTTGAAGAAGGTGTTTGTGAATATTGAGAAATGATTCTATTGTTGAAGCAAATATGGGAACAAGAATCTCTTAGTAGGGTAAATGATACTTGAATATACTGTTGTTCGTTTACTTTTATTATCCAATAGTTCAACCATAACTCCGGTAGCTGAAGTCATGTAATATGTTCCTGAAAATATCTAAAATAATAATAATTGCTTAATTCACAAAACCTCTTGTATCTCTGTATTGATTGTATTATCATATTAGATACAAGGGTGTAACATTTGTTGTATGAAATTTTCATACAAAAATGAAATAAACTATTACACTTTTATTTCATATGTTTTTAAAATGTTGTATTCAGAGAGAGGCTCTCTGAGAGAATTTTTATGTAGCTTGTTCTTCTTTTTTCATTAAAAATACAAAATACATTAAAACACTACACAGAGCGTGTTTACAATTAAAAAAAAAGTGTATTTGATACACAAATATTCGATAAAGATTGTTGTGAATTAAGCAAATATAAAAAATTTCTTTTGAAAAAGAAAAGACATTGTTTGTTTTTTAAGAATATATTTTCTGCTCAACACAATTCAAGCAAGAGGGTTAAATATTGAATAATTTTAAAAACCCATTTAAGATAAATAATTAAAAGAAATAAAAATAATTGTAATTAAAAAATGCTGTATAATAGCAATATAAACAAAACGGAAATATGTATTTCGTGAGTTTGAAAAATATCCCACCTTACAAGCAACATACGAGTAGAGTGGCCAGATGCGTGGATCAGCCAAAAAAATGGGGTTGAGAATAGAGTTCTGATTTCGCGCCGAATGAAAAAAATTTACGATACTTTAAATGGTGGCGTAACACAAGCAAAAAATCCTTTTTTGGGATTTAAGAAAATTAATTTTTTTTTTGGAAATTTCGTTATCCTTTTAGTCCCCAATAATAATTCACCTTATAGAAAATTTGATTCAAATTGTTTCTTGGACTTTTAGCTTTAATGGATTAAGAAAATATTCCAAATTTTTTTCTTACTTATATTTTTTTACGACTAAACATAAAAGTACGATAAACTTGCCGAAAACATGAGTTGTTAGTTTTAACTTGTAAAAGAAAACAACAGCAGTAACAAGAATAACAAAAACAACGAAAACAAACAATAAAAGAATAAAGTTTTATATTTTCTTAGCTTTCTGTTTTCTTTTCTAAAGTACTTTTGTTATTATTTTCATTCTAGCTATTATTGTTGCCATAGTAGAAGTCATATAAATTGTATGCACAAAAGAATATGGAATTAAGAAGCATTTTTCACTAGCCTGTACAAGTCTCGTGTGAAACATTTCAATATAAAGTTTGGCATTTTTGGTTTCTAAAATCATAAAAAAATGGGTTGTGAGCTTAATGATGCCATTTAGCACCTTTAAAATGTTAAACTTACGGTTGTTTTCATTTCCTCTTCCGCATGTCGCTGGCTCATGTTTTGCTATAATTTTTTTTATATTTTCTTTAACGTGCAACAAAGTTTTCTTTTGCTTTGTTAACTTTTGTGTGCATTTTTTATGTATTTGTACATTTGTTCCCAAGTAAAAATAAAATTTATTTGGCCACTTTCGTTTGAATTCAGACAATAAATAAAACTTTCCTTAAAAGAATAAATCTAAAAGTAGACATAAGTTTTTTGACGCGATACTATAAAAATATTAAGGGAATTAAAAAAGAATAAAACTTATCAAACTTAAGAAATTTTATAAAACGGCAAAATAAAAGTATATAAAAATATTCCATTCATAAAAAATCTTAAATAACATCTGGATTTAAATTATAGGTTGGCATATCAGCGAAATCAAATATAATAAATATAATATTGGTCTATAGACCAAGCTGAATCGCAATATTACCAAATGAAAATCCAAGCATTCAATGGTGCAATAATTCAAATTTCAGGATTCATCATCATCAAAAGACTGCATAATACACGAATAATATTATGACATCACGGAGTGTACCTGCCAAACAGTCATAATTGGTTGTACTACTCGACAAAATTTGCATCGTTAACGTAAGATTTTACGCTTGAGCGATATATTTTCTTCACTAAATAATAAATTGTAGTAAGTAAAAAACATTATTTAAATTAAGGGCTAAATATAAACTTTCTTTTGAGACAAGCCGAATACCACACGGAGAAGAAAATTTAGAAAACGTAGAAAATGTATAAACTGTTCATCAAAAATATATGGAACATTGTTACAACAACTTTGTATGTTTCGTCAGATATGCTTTCAAAATTATCAAACCAGTCGAAAATTAGTTTAGAGATTTTCTTAAGAAACTCATTCAGAATTTATTACTAATACCTTTAAACATATGCTAAGAGCGTGACTGTATTTTTAAGAAACGCATACAATCTTCGTTTTTTAATTTAATCGACTTCAGATATTAATTTGTAATCTTTGAAAAATGAAAACAATACTTTTCATTAGTTTAAGAGTTAAATAAGTTTTTCTTTAACAATTTTTAATTTACTTTCTGCATTAAATTGTTTATTTTCACAAAATTTAATGGCTTAAATTTCCCTTGAAACTCTAAATATTTCCCAAATATTGCTGGCATTACCACCAGTACAACAAAACAATTGAAGAAAAAAATATTGATTTTTCAATTGTCTCCATCCTTATGAACATAAATAAATAGAAAATCTTAAAAACAGATAAAATTTTAACGTACAAGGATTTTAAGGGAAACGGAAATCCCCTAAAAGCATACAAAATATAACAATGACAAATCTGTTTAAGGTCTAGCAATCGGTCTTTCATCTAAAATGTATCTCATGTCAAGCAATGTCGACTACATGTTACCTTTTTTGCTGTTGCGTTTGTTGTTTTTGTTATTGTTTTTATAGTCATAGTTATTGGCTCAGACTACCAAATGCAGTATTTATTGTAAGAGAAAAAAAAATGTAAAACAAACTTTCTATGGTTCTTTCTTATTTAGAAAAACCAATATTGTGAACGTGCTCAGTGGTCATTGGTGTTTGGAATTGTATATGGCCATATACACAAATAGCCTTATAAGCTACGAGTAACAAACAATTGTCTCGTACAATTTCTTTTCTTAACAAACTTCAGTACAAATAAAATGAATAACAAAGAATAAAAAATGCCAAAAATTTCTGTAGAAAAAAATATATAATAGCAAGAAAAAGTTGTTAACAAAGCAACAAAAAAGAAAACTGAACAGGAAGAGAGGCTGCACTCCAAGTGTCACTGCGGACATCCGGCAAAAGTTTAAAGTGTATGTCCTTTTCGTTAGTCCTTCTGAACCTCAAAAAATATTTTTTTATTATATACACTCAAATACATAAACATACTTTAAAATAGTTTATACGTTTTTGGACAATCTGATGAAACCTTTTATACTGTCAGAGCTCGTTTATATGTATTTCAAGTGTAGACCTTTTGGGACAACTATTTGTTGCACAAATTTAAAATTTTCGTTCATACTTCTAACAAAAGACTGCTAGAGAGACAAAATATGTTGAAATGTTAGCAAATCACCAGAGAAAAAAATTAAGCCAAAATGCATAGAAGCAAGGTTTGCTTTTTTCGAAAACTAAAATTAGACTATCATAAAATTTACAGGAACATTTTTCCATTTCTTATGTTCATTTCATTTAAAGTTATTTTTTTTTATACCCTTTACCAAAAAATGGTAAAAGGGTATATATAGGTTTGTCATTCCGTTTGTAATTTCTACAATATTAATAAGCGACACATAAAGTATATATATTCTGGATCCTTATGCATAGGGAAGACGAACAAGCGATGTCCGTCTGTCCGTCTGTCTGTACGTGAAATCGGTTTTCCCAAGCTCCCAGAAGAGCTAGAGACTTCGTTCTTGGACTCGTGTGTCAGAAATTTTCCGAAAAATTTTGCTATTGCAAATCAACAAAATCGAGCAGACGGTTTCAGAGCTGGAAAACTCAAATTCAATTTACCCATAGAAAATAACTACCGAAAACAAGTTTTTATTACTTTTTTATTAAATTAACTTATTTTATACTTCGGTATGAATAAAATTGGTATTTATAATTAAAAAAAAATTTTAAAAATTTTAAAAATTAAAAAAACATTTCCAGGGTTGGAAAACTTTAACTTTTTTCCTAATAATTAAACATATTTGATGTTTTAGGAAGAAGGCTATTTTCTCAGGAACGGTAAAAGCTACGGGTCTGAAATTTGGACAGAATATGTAGAACTTTGGTTGCTACAACAACAAATATATAAAACCTAAAAATTAAAGGGTGTTCCAAAATGAGTGACGAAAACTTTTAAAATCCTATGTAATATACATACAATTGTATGTATGTGTGTACATATGTATATTGACACTTGAAATTTGTAAAATTAGTGTATTTTTGTATAGATTACATCAATTAACACTAAAATTAAAAAAATTTATATTAAAGGGTGGTCCATCAGTTAATGTAATTTTGACTATGTAATTTTGAAAAATTGCTATATCTTGAAAACCGTAAGAGTTAAACTCTTGAAATTTTCAAAAACGGTCAAACTAAAAAATCCAAAAATTGTAAAATCGCCAAAAAATTTTCAAAAATCGCCAAAACGAAAAAAAATCGCCAAAATTAAAAAAAAAAACGCTAAAATTAAAATAAACGTCAAAAACCGAAAAAAATCGCCAAAACAAAAAAAAATGCGTATGTGAACAAAAATCGCCAAAATTAAAAAAAAATCGCCTAAATGAAAAAAATCGCCAAAACGAAAATAAATCGCTAAAATTAAAAAAAAAACGCCAAAAATTGAAAAAAATCGCCAAATCAAAAAAATTGCATATATGAAAAAAATCGGCAAAAATTCAAAAAATCGCTTATATGAAAAAAATCGGCAAAATCAAAAAAATCGCCAAAGCGAAAAAAAATCGCCTAAATTAAAAAGCGCCAAAAACCGAAAAAATCGCCAAACCGAGAAAAAAGTGTCAAAACAAAAAAACAAAATCCCCACAATGACAAAAATCCGCAAAAATCGCCAAAACAAAAAAAAAATGCTTATATGAACAAAAATCGTCAAAAATTAAAAAAAATCGCCTAAATGCAAAAAAATCGCCAAAATCAAAAAAATCGCCAAATCGAAAATAAATCGCCAAAAATAAAAAAAGCCAAAAAGCGAAAAAAATCGCCGAAACAAAAAAAAATGCCTATATGAAAAAAATCGGCAAAAAATAAAAAAATCGCTTAAATGAAAAAAAGTCAAAATCAAAAAAATCGCCAGAACAAAAAAAATCGCCAAAATTAAAAAGCGCCAAAAACCGAAAAAATCGCCAAAACGAGAAAAAACTGTCAAAACTAAAAAATTGCCAAAAAGAAATAAAAAACGCCAATAAACGAAAAAATCACAAAAAAAACAAATTGCCTATATGAAAAAAAAAATCGCAAAAAAATAAAAAAATCGCCTATATAAAAAAAATTTTTCAAAATCAAAAAAATTGCCAGAAAGAAAAAAAATCGCCAAAATAAAAAAAAACGCCAAAAACCGAAAAAACGCTAAAACGAGAAAAAGTGTCAAAACTAAAAAAAAATAAAAAAAAAATTAAAAATATAAAAAATAAAAAAAATCGCCTAAATAAAAAAAATCGTCAAAATGAAAAAAATCGCCGGTACGAAAAAATCGCCAAAGTAAAAAAACGCCAAAAAACGAAAAAAATCGCCAAAAACAAAAAAAAAATTGCCTATATGAAAAAAAATCGCCAAAATTTAAAAAGCACCAAATTAAACATAATGCCAAAAACCTAAAAATTGCACTAAAAAAAAAGTATGAATTTTTTCACAAAATGAATATCTACCTACATATCTCTGTGCTTACGTATGTATCTCTATACTACATAAACGCACTTTGGTAAAGGGTATATAAGATTCGGCACAGCCGAATACAGCACTCTTACTTGTTTATTTTTTATTCGTTTTTGGTAGTTTTGAGTAAATTTCTTTTCCATGTTGCTTGGTAATTTTGGTATTTGTTAAGTTTTTGTTATTTGTTCGATTTCAAATGCACACACACATACACACACTGCAGTTGCGAGTTCGTTTCTGCTAACGGAAATACCTAAGTAGCTTTTATTTAGTATAGCTCACAACATCAAGCATACAAAAACAGTTGCAATAAAATGAAACAAAAATCATTTGCATGTATTTTTATAGAAACTCAAATCAAATTTCTTTTCTTTTTCATTTTACAATTTGCTATAGAATCTAACATGTTAACAAGTTGCAAACATTTGAGCCAATAAACACTATTTACCACACAATGTGGCCACCTTGTTGCTTTTGTAATGCCATACAAATTTATTTCTCTATTTGCTTTGTTTCTTATTTTCATTTTTGTAACTCAAATGCATGAACTGTTCAATTCTCAACAATAGTTACTTGACAATTCATTCTAATTTGAAGGTTTCGTTACAATTTTTTTTTTTAAATTTATTTGTAAATAGGTGTACTTTAAATGTGGAGAGTTTCACATGTTTATTCTGTATTTCAATCGAAAGTAGTAGAATCCCAGCAAAAAAAATTTTCTTTCTTCAGTTAGACATTGGTTTTTTTTTGTTTTTCTGTAGGTTTGTATACTTGCAATAAAAAAAATTCACAAGCATACAATTATGCTTACTCTGTAGCTCATTGAAGCTTAAAATCTTTGAAGCTTATTTATCGATTTTGGGCTCCGAATTTAATTTTCAAATATATATAGCTAAATACTTCAAGACTTTAGCATTTTATGTCATTGCCAATAAGTTAGAATTTTTATTTATTCAGTATTTTAATGATCGAACTTAGTTTCAGCTTCAGTGAGCTACAGATTAACTGGTCAGAATATTTTATTGACTAATCATTCATTGCTTGACTACTACGATGTTCAATTTATTGACCTTTCATCTGCTCCAACTCAAGTATTTATGTGATTGTATATTTCTAAACAAGCATAACAGTTCTTACTATGTTTTGAATGTTTACTGAAACAAGGCCACTGTGGCGCCTTTTCCCAAAAACCGTGGCAAAAATACAAAATTTTATGACAAAATTTTGTAAAATGAATGAACACATCGTATAAAGGTCATTTTACTGATCAGAATTTTAAAAAGTCTTTCTTAATTGGATAAGAATTATAGCTGGTGGAGCTGCTTAAAGTCGACAGTTTTTTAGAAAGTCCAAAAAAATTTCATTTTGAGAAATAAAAACATTTTAAAATTGAAGTGTCAGAAATATTGCCATGTGATCACTACTTTTTTGATATTGTTTCAAAGGTATATTCATTGTTTATTAAAAAAAGTAAGAAACTGTCCACCAGATATCCTACTTTTTCAGCAGTTGGCGTTTTTGAGACACCCTATATTTAGGTATTTTTTACAAATAAAATAGTGAATATCTAAAAATGGGCAAAAATGATCACGCCAATATTTTCTTAGCATATTTACTACACAGTACTTTAAATAGCTAAGCTTAATTGCGCCACAAAAAATTACAGGTTTTCTTGAAATTTGAAACAGCCAAGATATTTTTGCAGCCAAAATTAAAAAAAAAATTGCTAAATAAGGAAAAAAGCTACCAAAATTTTAATATTTTTTATATTTTATGTTATCTTACAGCACAAAAATGTAAATAGAAGTGGAACTGATTGACACATTTTTGTTAATGTATGCATATGTGCCAACTTATAAATATCTATGTAGCCTTATTTCATTGAAATATATATAATCGTATAGAAAGATAAAATCTTAGTTTTCTTTTTTTACAAAAATAAGAGAAAAATAACTTTATGTTATAAAATGTATTTTATTACTAAAAGATAAAAAATTATTTTATATATGTAACAAAGATGCGTTCCAAATATGAAAAGAAATTATTCTCAGTATAAAATTGTTTTCACTGCATCACTTGTTACTAATATTTGTTGCTTCTCGTTAATACGAAATTTTTGCAGTGACTTTTTCCTTAAATTTTTCTTTAACTTTTTGATAGCCTTTGTACACCATTCGTCAATAATCTCTTCAAAAGTCACCATAAAAAGTCATAGTATGAATCCCATATAAACGATAAACAATATTCTGCTGTGTCAATCAGGTAGGCATAATTATTACAATTTGTTTATTTATTTAAATTTAAGCAAATATCACACCAGTCAATATATTTGTGTAAATAGAATTTAACTCTTTCTGTTGGCCACGATTTGGCTATTTCTAGATAACTCGTATGGTTAAACTAAAAAATCTATCGAAATGTGTATACATGCCTGCTCTTCGATACCCAATTTTTAAATGTTTCATGAATGAATAATTTGTGATCTCAGCTAACAATTCATTTCACCATTTTCTATCTATTTTGATGACTAATTGAACTCTCCATACATCGTTTATTTGTTGAGTATATTTCTAAATAGTCTGAAAAAATCCAGAAATTGATTATTGTACATGGAGTTAAATAAGATAGAAACTCTACATTTGTGAGACCAACACATCTTGATCGCTGGGTGAACAAGCCGCCCCACTATGATTGCGCATCCGTAGAATCGTTTAATGCCCTAAGCTTTATAGCTCATTCCGTGACCACTCTACTTGTTATAGTATACACATTTAAGTATACTTAGTAACGTCTTCATAATGGGGTTTTAGAAAATACTTATTTAGACATTCTAGTGGAGTTTTGTTGATAATTTTTTGCTGATAAACCGACGATGTCGGAAGCTCAATACTCATAAATGAAACACTGTTATATCTGAGGAGTTTAATGTTTCAGTCGGTCTATCCAGCTTGTTATTGCTAAACTCAAACATGTAAATAGTCAACATCAGATAACACAAACGTGAGCATAAAACAAAATGTCACCTTGTGCCTGATCAACACAATTGTGCTATCTGAATTTCCTTGCACGCTGACTACTTGTTACTAGGCACAAGATCACCAGTAATGCACTGACTTGTTGCAAAATCTCATTTTACAGTTACAACCAGTAGTTTTGAGAGCTTATATCAAAATTATTTTCTTATTTTACAGTTACAACCAGTAATTTTGAGAGCTTATATCAAAATTATTTTAAAAAACACTTACTTTGTGGTCGCATGTCTACACTCCTTGAAAGACACAATCAAGCTGAAGCTGTATTTTTTTATTTTATGTTGTTTTTTATTTTTTGCGAAAGAAACAAGACCTCACAATCACTGCTGGCCGGTTAATAGACAAAATATAATTTTTTAATGTAGCTTGAGGTCAATCAAGGCAGATCGCTTAATCTATTAAGCTAGGTCTGAAAGGGCTAAACCCATTCACTTCAACTAAAACTCATGACGCAATTTATTTTGGTTTCTGAAGAAATTATAATAGTATATTTTCGTATATATTTTAGTATATAATCGTAATTGCGATTATGAAAATCTGCAAATATTTGCAAACTCTAGGCTAGATTTCGGAGCAGATTTGACTTATTGCAATTGCATAGTTATGCAAAAAAATATATATTACCGCTCTGCAATCTTTATAAAGCCAAATAAACAAATGGCGCAGTATAAAGAACGGCATTGTAAATGCTGTCAAAAAAGTCATTGGGTACAGATACCGAAAAAAATCGAGAAAACAAACAAAGCTAAGATCCGTAGCGAAAACCATATACTCCAAAAAAAACACACCTAACCGGACATAAGTGTTAAGTGTGGTGCAAAAGAGATTCTAACTATCTATATAAAGTGTTTCCGCCCCATAGGTACTCAAAAACAAAAACGGAGGACTCATCACAACAACAACAAGGCAGCTCTTAATATGTGTAAATCATTATAAATTTTTTCTTAGAAAAAAACTACCATCGTTTGGTAAATGGAGAACACTGAAAGGGATGACATATGAAGCAACCCCCAAGCGTTGATGAAATTGAAAACGCAATAAGAAATCTTATAAAAGCGACAAAACACCTGGAATTGATAATATTTCCGTGGAACTCTTTCAGTCAACCCTAAAATAATCGCACAACTAACATACGAGATGATATCTGGCTTTTGGACATATGCAAAGCTTAACTACGAATTAAAAGAAGTCATGATTATTAACATACCAAATAAGGGCAATCTGATGGAATGTAAGAATTGGAGAGGCATAACGTTACTCAATATGATCACCAAAGTTATCGCCAATATTTCACATAAGCGATTATCCTATGATCTAGTTCATGAAATTCGAAGCGAACAAGCCGGATTCCAGCCTAAAAATCTTGCGTTGACCACATCAAAAGCCTTCGGATAATAATACAGCAGTCAGTTAAATGGCGATATCCACTCTATTTAATCTTCATCGATTTTAAAAAAACTTTTCAATATTCTGCAATCTTAAATTCTCTGAAATAAAAAAGGATTCCTTTGATCCTTTGATCCACATCATGTATAATAATGCGAAATCATCAGCAGTTCTTGATAACATACTGGTAAGAGTTAAAATAGTGCCTATGGGCATCACTTGGGGCTAAAGTAGAAGGTTGGACTATAATTAAATTTTTTTTATTTTGATTATAATTTAGAAGAAAAAATTTTACCCTTTTCCCGGGTATAATATTTTTTTTTCAAACCCATTCAAATAACAAAAATTTTACTTTTTATTATGAAATTCAATATTTAATTTCATCTCGAAACATGATAAAATCTTAAAGTTTGCATTATAGGTCTGCACAAATATACCCGTTTGCACCAGTTTTACGTTTGTTGGTTCTGGTATGTACAGATACATGTGTTATTCAGCGTTTCTGTTACTAGTGATAACTTATCGGTACAAGCAAATCAGTACCCCTCCTCGTTCTTCTTTGCTCTCTCCCATAAGGTCAGACTTGAATCCAGAAAACGTTCAATAATATATGTATCTGTACATACCAGAACCATCAAACGTAAAACTGGTGCAAGCTGTTATATCTGTGAAGATATATATATATAGTTATAGTTACAATTACAGTTATAGTTATATAGTTATAGTTACTATTCTAAGTTTCATGAAATTTTGCCTTCTAGGTTTCATTTAATTTTGCCTTATAACAATATAAAACTACCCACATATGTATACGATTACATATATACAAAATTTTGCTTATCAGCACATTCAGTTGAGTGTTCATTTGTTTCTGTGTGGGTAATTATTTAACAATTTTCGTTGGAACTGTGGCATTGTTAACGAAAAGAAAAACAAAAATCCAAACTAAAGAAAACAAATAAATGAGTGCAATTTTTAAATTGCATTTGCACGCGATTGTTGTACTGATACAAGTTTATTCAAAATGCATTTCGTTTGTGCACTTACTTTTTAAAATTTTTGTTGTGGTTTTCTATTACTTTAAATTTATTCAAGAGCAATTTGTGTTGTCCTAAGTAGCATTGTTCTTTCCCTTAACAATTACAGAGAAATTCCATTATACTTTAGCAGTATTTTTTGGAATATTTTTTTACTTCCTTTGTTTATTTGCTAAAATGTTATGTGAAATATTTATGAAGGTAATTTTGTAACGTTAATTTATTCACACACCGAAGGTTCACGTTGTTATTGGTCAACCAACAGGTTTTATAGCTGTTGCATTGTGGCTATTTACAATTTACTTAAAGCTTTTTACGACATTTCCTTCCAGGAAAATACGGAAATAATATTTGTTTGTAATGAAAATTATTATTTTGTTTAGATTTAATAGTTACTAACTTTAAACCAAAAATTATACGGTATAAATTTAAAGGAATTAAAAGGCAGACTTACGTTACATAACGTTAACTTTAACTGCAAGTTTTTTATACAAAACTTGCTGTTAAAGTCCGCCAAAAATAACTCATATTTTTGTCGCTTTCGTTTCACGTTGACATTTGCTTGTATCTTTTAACTAAATTATTGATATCACCCAACATTGTTCCTAATATATACTACTGCTTCATTGCTTTAAAACACTTGAGCTGTATGCATTAAACACATTCACCACAGCGGGCTACCGACTACAACATTTTAAGGATAGAATATACATGTTTATATAAGAGTGATTCTTTTGAAGACAGCAAGGCAACACGCCGGCAGGTTGTTGTGTATGCTGATTTTGTCGTTGCAGTTCAATTAAATTAATTTCTATTTCTTTGGCTAAAATGAGAAAATTCAGTGTTGCCAGTATAATACAAAATATTGAATGAATGATATCATGGTGTAATTATACAGTTGACTGCGTAAGGATTTATTACACAATAATACGGCAACATTAGCTGTGTAAAGAATCGAAGAATGTCAAAAGCACACAAATTTTTGTACCAAAACCAAAACAAAACGAAGTTTCCGACATTCGTTAGCTACAAAGCACATAGAGCAAAAACTTATCAGCTGAAGTAGCGCTGCCACCTGTTTAAATACATCTTGAATGATATCGCATAGTTATTTCATATTATTTAACACAACCGATATCCAAAAATTTATATAAAGCATAAATTGATTAATTTATATACTTTTTTTATTGTTTATTTATTTACAACATTGATAAATTAACTTTTATAAACACTAGTTAACAATAAAGATTTATATATACAATGTCCCATTATCAGGCTCTCTAGTACTATTAATATAACACTAGTTTACAGCCAAAAAATACCAAGAACGCCACATGTCTAGATAAGTTAATTGGGACCTCCTGAACACGAATATCGCTGTTATTTTTTTTCCTAAGTACCGTTTTTTAGATAACGGTACTTTTGTGTTTTTCGGTGCATGGTCCCACTCAAACCCTTGTGGAGCCCAACCAAAAAGTCCGATCAAAATAAATGGCATATCGTTGGAAAGCTACTTGCATGTATTTTCCGTCGATATGCTGGAAATTTCTATCTGACATGAAATGGCTGAGTTATGGCACCTCAAAGTTCAAAATTTGCCTATTTTTTACGTTTGTTTCAAAATTTTTCATTTTTATTTCGTTTTTTTTTCTACGTTATAGTAAAGATCTGGAATTTTTTATTTTTTTACCAAATAGTTTATTTAATTACCAACATTTTAAGCGTAATTTAAAAAAAATTGGTGAAAAATAAAGTTTTTATTAAGGATTTTGTGGAACGACAATATTTTCATTTTCATTGCTCACACACTATATTCGGCGTCCAACAGTAAAAATTTAAATTAAAATGTCGAGCGACTTGAACTTTTGCGTTTTTTTTTTGATGGATCTTCGCGAATGAGGAACCAACAATAGTCCGCCATCATTTGTTCATCCCACCAGCCTTTGTAACGTCTCTCGATTTCTTCCATTTCCTGGTGAAATCTTTCACATTGTTCATCACTTTCGGAGCCCAAGTTCGTGGGGAAAATATCCAAATGACTGAATAAGAAGTGTAATTTAGGTGTCATATTTGAACCTAAAAGTTAAAAAGAATAAATTTTCAAATGATAACATGGATATACATGCTTTCACTCAACGCTTACCAATGGCATTGAATTTTTGCAGTAATATATCGATCTTCTCAGCGTAATCAGGACTTCTGTAATTTCCCAAAAAGTTGTGAACGATGTCTTGGAATGCTTCCCATGCCTCCAAATGAGCTGGACCTAAACACTCATTAAATGCTTGGTCACCATACAGAGCCCGAATTTGAGGTCCATCAAATATACCTGCTTCAATTTTGCTCGCTGTGGCTCTCGGAAATTTTTGTTTAAGGTAATTTATGGCAAGACCGTCTTTTGGCAACTTTTTCACAATATTTGTAAATAACCCAAGCTTAATATGTAATGGAGGAAGTATTATCTTCTCCTGAGGAATGAGTGGGTCATTTTTGATATTGTACTCTCCGTGCGTACGTTCACTTCGCTCAGGCCAAACTTTTCGGGTGTAGTGATTCTGACGGTCACGGCTGTCCCATAGACATAGAAAGCAGGGATACTTCGTATTGCCCCCTTGCAATCCAGATAGTATGGCAACTAATTTAAAATCAGAGCAAACTTTCCATTGATGTTGGTCATAATGTATGAGATCAAGAAGTTCTTTAATTGCTTCATATGTTTCCTTTATGTATTTTCCATATCCGATTGGAATTGATGGTTTCGTATTCCCTTTATGAAGCAAGACTGCCTTCAAACTATCCTCATCCTGATCATGAAAAAGCAAGTACTGCATATTTTATGTGCCTTTCATGTTGTACAACGAGTATTTGCAAATCATGTAAGAACATGTGTAAATAAAGGGGATTGCAATTACTTATGTATGATGTACCTACTTGCCTAGGGAACAAAACAATATTGTTTTTGTTGTATGTACGTTTTTTATTTTTGTGAGAAGTAGGTAGTTATTTTTTATTGATTTGCTAATTATGGCTAATGGATTTTTAATTCTATTAAAAGTTTCCCACATTTTATGGTGTTTTATGTTTAATGTGCATGTGTTTGTTGGTAGGTAATGAAATGAAAAAAATAGGGATAGATATAAAGAAGTGTTTGTAAAATTTTTCTTATGGAAAATTCTTGAAATGCAGTTGACAAACGTGCATATATGTATGTATATGTTATGTTTGCATTTATATAAGTATGTAAGACAGAAAAAAAACGCAAAAGTTCAAGTCGCTCGACATTTTAATTTAAATTTTTACTGTTGGACGCCGAATATAGTGTGTGAGCAATGAAAATGAAAATATTGTCGTTCCACAAAATCCTTAATAAAAACTTTATTTTTCACCAATTTTTTTTTAAATTACGCTTAAAATGTTGGTAATTAAATAAACTATTTGGTAAAAAAATAAAACATTCCAGATCTTTACTATAACGTAGAAAAAAAACGAAATAAAAATGAAAAATTTTGAAACAAACGTAAAAAATAGGCAAATTTTGAACTTTGAGGTGCCATAACTCAGCCATTTCATGTCAAATAGAAATTTCCAGCATATCGACGGAAAATACATGCAAGTAGCTTTCCAACGATATGCCATTTATTTTGATCGGACTTTTTGGTTGGGCTCCACAAGGGTTTGAGTGGGACCATGCACCGAAAAACACAAAAGTACCGTTATCTAAAAAACGGTACTTAGGAAAAAAAAATAACAGCGATATTCGTGTTCAGGAGGTCCCAATTAACTTATCTAGACATGTGGCGTTCTTGGTATTTTTCCAAATTAAAAATTTGTAAAGCTGTGTAATGATAATTTGATTTTTACAAATTGTTAATATTTCTTTTGACATTTTATTTAAAATAACTGAATATATATAACAATTTAATTGCAATGAAAATTAATTTTTAAAAACACTGCTTATGTATGAGGAGCTTACGCTTCATTTACACATGAAAGTACTTTCTTGAAATTTCTGTACACGTATTATGAATAAAAATTCGAATGAAATAAATGATTTTCAATTCAATTTCTTGTTCGTTTTCATAGGAAAGTGAAAGTTCATTTTAAAAATGCCGTCGAAAAGTACTGTTGGAGAGAATTGGTTTGCTTGCTACATAATTAGAGTTCAAATACAAAAATTTATTTTAATAATATTATTGTTTTAAAAAATAACGAATTGTGTTCTTTATGTATATTTGAGGATACGATATTATAATTCTTTAAAAATTTATACAAAATAAGCATAAGTTATAATAACTGTTTACCACAATCCGAAATTTGTACAAATCTTTACAAGGGCTAACACTGTTAAGCGTTTTTCATTATACTTTCTGAAAACATCAAAAATTTACTTTCTTGAAAAAATTGTTGAAAGCTGACTGGAAATTAAAAACAATGTGAGTGTGGTAGTTAAAAAGTTTGATTGTATTTCTACTTTCTTGCAATTAGTTTCATGTGTAAATGGTAGGTTAAGCAGGCTAGTCGAAGGGTAAATAAAAGGAATGTAGCTTACAAGGCGATACGAACTTTAGCCTGTTAAATATAGAAGGGAAATATTATTTATTTAGAAAGCCACACAGAAAAAATGATTGTTGAATTTTTTTCAATTAAGTGTTTGCTTAGGAAAAATTTTATTTTTTATTATTATTTTAATTGATTATATGATTGTTTTAATTGAATTTACTGCTTTATCAAAATAGTGTTATCAACAGAGCTTAAGTCAGAATACTATGAAATGGTTAACAATTATTACATATAAATTGTAAATAAATAATGAATCTTTTGCTTTTATGTATGAAAATCGAGCTGTTTTTTATAGTATGCCAAATTGTTTTGAAAAAATATTTTCAATTAAAATACCCAATTAATCTTTTAATTGGTTTTTATATTTTATAAGGGAGAAAAAAAAACTACTCAGCCTAATATTTTATTTTTTTTTGATTCGTAGTAATTTTGACGTGCGTGGAATAAAAATAAAATATAAAATTAAAAAAACATAAATTCATTTTCCTCTCCTTTCTTGAGAAAAAACACATATAATAAAAAGAAATACAAGCTGATAGACCAAATATGGATGGTAAAGTTCGAACATTGGCGGTATTTGGGGTTCAATGCAAATGGTCTTGCGTAAATATGTATGTATGTATGTATATGCAGTGGAAAATATCGTAGCCTTTCTTTAAACTCCAATCACAAAATATACACAAAATTCAAAGCAAAGCTGCGATATTCTACATTTACACTTACGGAACACTATCAAACCCCAAATGCGGTCATTGGACGTACTTTCGTGCACCACTCTAACTTGAAAAATTATGGAAATTATTTATACATACATAGCATCATTTTTTATATTTTTATACTATTAATTTTTTTTCTATATTTCAATTAATATTTTAATTGTATGTTTAAAAATTTTTAATTAGTTTTTTAAATGAATTGTCCAAAATATTTCGATTAATTTTTTAATTGAATCTTTAAAAATATTTCAATTAAATTTTCATTGAATCTTAAAAAAACCATCAATTAAATTTTTAGTTAATGTAATATTTTTTTAATTGAAAAAAATTAAAAAAATTTTCAATTGAAATGGATGAGTTAATACTACAATTTCCGTGATTGGTTGAAAACTAATTAATTTTTGACCTGAATCTTTGTATTTTTTAATTGAATCTTGTTTTTACTTTTTTCTATGTACCAAAACTTTTTATTTATTTATTTATTTTTGTGTGAATCTCACAAATGATATGCTTGTGCTATATCTCATATTAAGGTGTTCTGGATTAAAATTTACTGCTTTTCTATTGGCACGTCTATAGTCATGGTAAAAGACCGGTATGCCATTTTCGTTTTGAATATTTTTTTTTTATCAAGGTAGACAAATACCTCTGGTGGAACAAATCCCTTCTGCAAGGAATTCATTATATATTCATCATTTGCGTAATAAGGGGCCATTATATAATTATTTTCTGAACATTGGCTACATCGTAATATATTATTTCTGATTAGGTTTATTATCAAATTATCTATTATTATTATATTAGCACTATTATAGAATTTCTTATTGGAAATGTATTTTTCATAATCACTTTGTTGGGACCTGTATAATGATGGACCTGTTAATTTTTATAAGTTTACGTCATATAAGTTTATTTCAAAATAGTAATTGAATTTTTAATTATGTGAAATATTAAGTATATGGCTACGAGGCGACAAATGCTGCTAGCTACATTTGAAGTCGTGTGTTCGTGTAGCCTGCTGTGGTGAAGGATTATATTGGATATTTCCATTTCTTTCCTGTCTTTTGTTCAACTATAGCTGAATTAGTGTCCTGCACAAAACCATTTATAAGACCTTTCAAGATATGAGAGATTTTTCAGATGCTTTACTACAGCGAAATATTCTAAAACAAACGCTAAAAAACACTTTTGGCAAGACAAACAACTGAAACAAATGTCTTGCCAACAGTGTTATTTAGCGTTTGTTTTAGAATATTTCGCTGTAGTAAAGCATTTGAAAAATTTGGATTGCTGGAACTTCAGTTTGTCATATCAAATAAAAAGCACCGACTGCGTCTCAACTATGGAAATGAGTTTAGTGCTTTTTTTATCACAAAACTCTACAAAAATATTTATATTTCAGCAGGACAACGCGATAATTCACAACAGCTCTTAAGGCTCTCTGTTCGAAGTTGAAAAAAATTTCAGTACCATTGATTATTTCACGTGAAAAATTTGACATGTACTAAATGTAGCTCAACTAGCGTTTTTTTTATAAATTTATCGCTTTTATTATTAAAATTATTATTAAAATTCCGTTCAGAAAAAGCAATGGTCAGGTTGTTTCGCAACTAAAACTAAAATTATGGCAGATTAATTTTGCATGGATAAACATGCTGTCAGATAGATTTAACGTGCTTTTCACAACAAAAACAGAGTACTAATTTTGCGAATTTATTTTGGAAAAACATATTTCATACCCAATACTTTTATATGTAGTTTGACAGTATTTCGCACGAAGTTGTAAACAGAGTACCTGCAGGCATTGCACAGAAAATTGGTTTATTTAAAAAAATATTAAAGTAAAATATTTGCCGGCATGTTTCCCAGATATAAATCCCATGAAAATTATGCGGAAAATTTTATGTAGACGTGTTTACGCCAAAAAACGTCAGTTTGAGGGTTTGTCTTCATTAAAAACCGCAATTTTAGAAAAATGGGAACAAATTAATAAAAATATTATCAAGAACTTATTGAGTTAGATTTACAGTTTTGCAAATAGGGTGGACGAATAAGTGTTCTCGAAGGGTCAGTCTGTACGCCTATCTGTAGATGAAATCAATTTCACTTAGCGGAAGAAAAGCTAGAAACTTCGTCCTTGAAAAATAAGTCATAACTTCTGCCAAATATATTGCTCTTAAAAATTATCCAAGCTGGAAAATTGAACATTTGTTCTTTATATGTATATAAAACTGACTATCATAGATGGATGTATTGCAATAAAAATTTATTGAAATCAGGTTATTAATTACCATCAATAAAATTGCAAAACGATATATTGCAATATTTTTTTTTTATATGTATATACATATTTATAAAAAATATTATTTCAATTGCAATATCAATAAACCAATATATACATACGTATTTCTTGCAAAGAATTTCCAATCAATGAAATTATTGAAAAATGTTAAGATACAATCAATATTAAAACTAGGTTTCATCAAACGATTGGAATGAAATTGGAAAAATAACCATGTTTATAATATAACGTTAGTTTATACGTAATGTCATTTAACTTAATAAATATTAGACAGACGTATAAATGAATTAATAAATTAGTTCAAGAATTAAGTTTTTAATTTTTGACAATTCAATATGTATACTCATATGTTCATTCATAAGGAAAACATACGTAATGTATGAACATACGTATTTTAATAAAGATACGGGGGCATAGGTATACTTTAAGCATCTCTTATTTTATGATTAATTAAATTCTTTATACTTTCCTGTAATATACCTCTTAATGATTTTTCGGTGAAATCGATAGTAAGTAAATGAAAATATTTTTAATTTCTCAATACTTTCGATGTAAGGATCGTCGAAACGACGGTACACGTGAGGAAGTAGGTATGTTTTTATTGGACCCTGATACTTATTTGTGTTTTCTTAATAGATACCCTCTAAAAAGGTTAAGGTTTTTAAAATTCAACAGAATTGGGATTGTAGACAATCATGGGATAACAATTTTGAAACAAAAACAAATAATGCTATGTAATTTTTCACATTGCTGTCTTTGTCATTTTAAGTCAGCGTTTATTTAATTTATCTTTTAAAAAAACTTATTATGCATTAATTTTTTATTCAAGGTTAAGTACAAAAAAATTTAAATATATTTAAAATGTTATAATATTGTAAATATTATATGTTGATTGAAAGAAAAAAATTTCAATATATTAAATATTACGTTTTTTTCACTAAAATAAATACTTTTTATCGAAAAATTTTTTTAATCAATACCAATAATGTTAATTTTTTATTGCAGTTTTGCAATCACCAATCAAAATCCAAAAAATTATTGTAATCATGTTGAAATATCAATCAGTAAATATTGCAGATTGCATAATATTACAATGCCCAAATCTGTGCTGACTATCTAAAACTTTTTTTCCTCATTCACTAAATATATTTTATACTTAAGAAAGATCTTTACTCAAGATAAGCATTTGTGATAATATGTTATATGAGGGCAAGAATTAGTTTTACGAGGAATTATGAAATATTTTGGGTGTCTTAAGTGTCTTAAGTGTCATAATGTCCTAACATTTTGACATAGTTTAAAAAAATGGTTATTGTGGCTAAAACAAAAAGGTCAAAAGTAATAAGACTTTCACAGCTACATATGTTTATTGTTTGTCATAACTACATGTATAAATGCGTGAGAGCTTACCAAAGAAATTGAGAGAAAGTAAGCAAATAAGTGCAGTATTTATAATTATAAGGGGTTTTTTATGTTCTAAGCAAAATTAAATAATTCAAAGCAGTACCCCAAGTAGGGGAAAGTTCGAATATATTCTTGGTATGCATAGGTATTTTTGAAAATGTTTTCTGGTAGCAAAAATTAAAATATAATCAATCACTCGCCTTTATACAAATTAGATTACTGTGAGAGCAATAAAAATTATACATTTTGCTGGAAGATTCTCTGCATGAAAGTAATTCACTACAGCTGTCACTTGACTTGTCTAGTTCCAATCTTAAGGGAACCATTTGGCCTTTAACACTTGAAGTATGTTGGGATGTGTAAATATATTTATATATTTATAGCTATGTATAAATATGATAGCCCCTTTTCGGTAATTTTAAAGATGTCTTCCAGTTACATGCACATAAATGTTTGTGCTCTCTTTCGTTTATTTTGATTTCTTGCACAAAAGTAAATACAAATTTTCAAATACGTATTACATTTTCCAAATATATTCCTTTTTTTACCAATATTTATTATTATTTTTATTATTATTATTATTTATAATTGTGTGGGCAGGGCCATGCTAAAATACATAAATTCATTTTGGGGTATGCGTATTTATTATTTAAAAATAGCATCATATGTTTTTATATCAACTAAAACAAATATATAGGTAATGCATATATACACATACATGCAGATATACAGATATACTCCTATGTAAGTATAAGTAAATATTATTTCCACACTTACATATAGGTTTGTATCACTTACACGTACAAACGTAAGTACCCAGTTGGCCATGGCTATTAGATATCTTGAAAGACAGGTGTACGACAATACTAAAGCGCGGAGGATCTGTTTGCGATATCTCAAAAAAGGTAAGTTAGGACGTTTTCGAACAAATGGACACTAAACACGATAATAAAAATCACACTATTATCATCCCACTTTTTAACTGTTCCTGTAGAACTGACAATTTCTGTAATATTTTGATTATTGAAATTATACAAAATCTTAAATTTTACATTTCAAGATCAACTGGCAGATAATATCCACCAAGTAGTTTGATAAGTAGCAATATAAGGAGTAATTTTTCTTTTTTATCGACAAATATCGTACATAACAATTGTCTAAATTTCCTTAAGCAACCTTTCATGAAAGTTTAATTTGCAACAGTTTCTTAACCGAGTGTTTAATTTTACCCGGTTGTACGATCTGTTCAAGCTGTTTCCAACAGCTCCTAAACGCTTTACCATTGTCGTGCATCCTTCTTCCAAGGTGTATGAAACACATGGACAACTGCGTATGTTTTTAGGCTTCCGTACACCAAAGGTGAAAAGGAAGTAGTTTCATAAAACTAAATAGACTACAACAATTAACACTAAAATTGTAATAAATTTAAATTAAAGGGTGGTCCATCAGTTAATGCAATTTTGGCTATGTAATTTTGACAACTTGCTATATCTTGGAAAGCGTTAGAGTTAAACTCTTAAAATTTTAAAAAACGGTAAAACTAAAACTTTCGAAAATTATCAAATAGTTAAATCAATATAAAAATCACCAAAAATTTAAAAAAAATCGTCAAAACGAAATAAATCGCCAAAATTAAAAAAAAGTAAAAAACCAAAAAAAATGCCAAAACTACACTTTATATAGGCTAAAGTTCGTATTGAATTACATATCTCGTGTCTGGACGAAACCCTTCGTGCGCGGGTCAAAGTCGCACTTCACTGAATTTATTTATATTAGACGTAGTGACAGTACATGATAACTCCACTAGCACCAATCCGGGACTGTTCAGGGTGGGTAGTCTTATTCCTACATCCTCCTTAGTTTAAGTAAGTAGTTTTGGTACTAAACTGCACTTTTAATTAATTATTTTATAAGTTAACTCTTTAAACATTCCATATATTTTATGGAAGAAGCATTGGGACTAATTACGAGTGTTGTATTTCGACATCGAATAAAGAACGTTCCAAAATTTTTTCTTGAATGTAGTACAAAATCGTCGTTCTGGTAGTCAAAATACTACACTCGTAACAACGCCCATTATGTTCAAAATTTTTCAAGGCATTTAATAATGATGTATGTATGAATGATATAAAATAAATTGGTTCTTCAACAAATATCTTTTAACCTGCGAGTTTCTAATAGAACTAGCTTTACACAATTATTTACACTTATTTAGTAACAAAAAAAATACCAACATAATTAGGAATATGTTATGAAGCTTAATGATTCGTCCTACACAGACTTCTAAATACAACCAGCCAAAAATACATACTTGACATCCCCCACAATTCAGACAAAACGGATCATTGTATAAATAAACGGAAGCAGTATAAATACGACCTAAAACAACCATAGCCAGTCAAAAACTGGGGGAAATAGTATGTGTGAAAGACATGGCCAACTGGGTATGCACGAGTATGTTTGTTTGAATGTGTGTATGTATGTTTCTTCACATACATATGTATATGTATTTGTTCATTTTATGATTGTGTGGTAAAAATGATGATGATGTTGCTGTTCTTTTCTGATGATGACTGATATCTTTCAGTTTTTGAAAATGTGTGTGCATGTTTGTGGGTATATATGTTTCTTACCCATAAACAAGGCATGTATCGGTAGCTTACTTGCTTGATTTTATATTTGCAACATAACTCGCACTCATGCCACACACATGTTTCCAATAAAAACGTTTCCATATTTCTTATGCTTTTGTTAAGATGTAAGAAGAAAGCCTTTAAGGTAAATTATTGTAGTCGTTTGTCTGTAGTTTGTTAGTCTGTATGATGCTGCATAAAATAAGTACGCAATGGAATGAGTTTCAGAATTCTTAAATATAAATACAGACATGAATGGCAAAGCAGCGTTAAACATAAGATTTTTGCCACTGATGTGGTATGCTTTTATTTATTTATTTATTTTTTCTCCCTTTCTGTATAATAAATATTTTGCAGTTGTTTTAACAAAATATTTACCAGCTGCTTGCCACAAGATATTTGAAAATATAAATATTTTTTTAGTCAACAGATGTAATATATGCGTGTACAATAACGGGGTTACTGCAGAAAGTTAAAAAATGTATACTTTTATTTTAAGCCACAACCTATTAAAAAAAATGTAACTCATATAATATAGATCCTAATTGCATTAAATTAAGTTATGAGGCCAAAGTCTTTAAGTTAGAAAATGTTAAAAGTTGAAGTTGCGCATTGGATTATCATGTAAAAAATTAGAAAGAGTAAGCAATAGCAGGCCTGATCTGTGCATGCAGTAAGAGTTAATATAAGATTAACATCCCCTTCCAATGTAATAGTTGCAGTGGTCTCAATGTCTTGTATGCTTACTAGCGCTTACATAGTAGGCGATTTTTGATCTAGGGTGTGGAATACGTCGCCAAACCGTACAAAGGTGTATGTGTATGTTCTGCCTTTCACAGTTTTATTGTGAGTTCATACGTTAAAACACATCATACGCTTGCTTAAGTTCAAATCTAGATAATACAAATTAATAGTATGTGTTCTTGCATCTTTTAAATTTTTTCCTTTTCACTTTTGAAAAAGGTCTTATTCTTTTAAATTTTTAACGGTCTTGTGAAAGCAAAGCAAAACAAAAAAATTAAAAAAAAAAATTCAATAGTCCAAATTCCAAATTGTTTTCATACTAATTGGCATGCTAGAACACATATTATTAATTTGTATTTTCTAACTTTCAACTTAAACCAGCTAAGCATGTGTTTAAATACCCAAAATCACAATAAAACACGTGCAATCGATGTGGTAGCCAGAACATACATAATATTCTTACTCAGCCAACAAACGGGATTTGGAGTAGACCCTGACCTCCAGTGTTGCCAAAACGGCGGTTTTCCCGCTATATATGGCTGTATTTTGTTGTCATTAGCGGCAAGTCTATTTAAAAAACCACCAGCGGGAATCTTAGCGGAAGAATTTCTTAGTTGACGGATTTTCAGCGTTTTTCTGAAACTTATAAAGAAATATATCGAATAAAAATACAGTATTTTTAACGCAGCTATGCGACACGTATCCTGGTATTTATATTGAGTTTTTTTCCATATTAACACGTACAGCGAAAAGAAAATAACGTCACTTTTTTTGCAAATAAAAAATTTTCATATTGTGGTCGTGTAGTATAATGTGAAACTTTAAGAGGTTGAAAATAAAAACACATAAATACGAGTATAAAAGTAAACAAATCTCATTTACGACCCTTTTCACAATGTATGGTTAAGAGTTAACGTGAACTTTAACTGACAGTTCTTCATACAAAACTTGCCGTTAAAGTCCCTGTTAGCTTTTAATTGCCCTTGGGGAAAGGGCCGTTTAGTGAATAAAATTTAAGTCGAGATTAAAATTGTATTAGAAACGAATTTAATTATTCTTTTCGTTTAAAAAAAAAATAGTAAAAAAATCGTTAGACAAACGAAAAACAAACCGAAAACTGGGTGATTGGATCAGTGAGTATGAGGAAAACATAATGTCAACCAAAATCTCTCAAAACAATAACTTTTTCTGAATAATTTGTTTTTGATTAGAGACTTTTTTTATTGAAATTTTCCCAGAGTTTATTTTATCAACACTATATACGTCGTCTATATTCCGTGCAAAGAATTTAATAAAATATACATCATCCATTTTTTATAAAAAAAATTTTTTTATGAAAAAAATTTAATTCAATTTTTCAAATTTTTATGAAAAAATTTAATGAACTATAAATCGTTCATTTCACATGCAAAAAACTAAAAACACTATACATCGTCTATTTTTCATGCAAAAAAAATTAAATGGGCTATAGATACAAAATATAATGGGCTATACATGGTTGATTTTTGAAATTTTTATGAAAAACATTAATGAAAAACATTATGAAAAAAAGTTTATTTTATCAACACTATTTTTTAATTTCAGATAGTCAGAAAATCAGGAAATTTTAACAATATTTTACAAATACTGCAAACAAAACGGCAAGATATTATTCCACACGTGTAGAATAATTAGGGTCTATCGCAGAAGATATTGAAAAGCTACTGAATCAGCTTAAACATTAATATTATAAGATGGAATAGTCCCTTGAATTCTACTTTTTCTTGTTTCGATGTTCGTGTATGGAAACTCTGCAGGAAATAAAATACATACTTAAAGAGTAGCTGAGTTTTGCTTACAATTATTGGGGAAATACATACATACGTATGTACATATATCTATGCATTTGTATACATATTTTATAAAATTTATCTTATTCTTTTTTTTTTACCAATAAACCATAAAAAAGACATATGTTGATTATAAAAAAAATCAGCGGTTATATTAACGTTTATTTTTATTCAGCTAGCGGGTTTTAGCGGGTTTTAGCGGGTTTTCAGGGTCTATATGGTGGGAAATGCCTACAAGATATTTTGGCAACACTGCTGACCTCTCTGATAATAATTAGTTTTAGTTTCTTGGCATATTCGTTTTATCAACCAGCTCTTCAAGCCAATGAAAAACTTCAACGCAATGGACATATTTTTCATATGTACTTCGAATGTTTTCCTTTGTTTTCTCAAAGTAAAGCTTAAATGTGGGGAGAATTGCTGTTGTCGCTAGGAGGCCTTTTTCGAGGATATATAGCGCATTGTGCGCGTGTGAGTTTTAAAAAAAGTTTAATCAGGAGTAATTTCTTAATAATTAAATTAAAATTTATCTTAGTTTAATTTTATTTAAATATGTACACATATAACAAAAACTGCAATTCAGTTATTACAGTGTCTAGAATGTTCAGGAATCTCAGGGGTTTGTTCCACTCAAAAGATGTGACAAGCTACAAAAGAAAGTTTCAATATATCTGTTCGTGTTGTGTTTGTTACTTAACTTAAGAAATGTGCAAGTGATATATATATGTATGTAAAAATATCGTCATTACACTATTTTCTTGCACAAATATCTGCAACAGCATGCCTGCGAAGCTTTGATAAATTAAGTGTAATAAAAAGTATCTATTAAATCGATTTTCTATACATGAATTTTCTTTGGAGACATTTTGTACTACAAAAATTATAACGGCCTAATTCATAAAAAATGTTTTAGCTTTATTTCAAAATTTCCCATAAAAATATGTCAAATAAGCGCTAAATAAAACTGAAATATTTTTATGAATAAGTCTATAGATTTGCTTAAAATGCCTCTTTTAATTTTTCTTGGATTAAATTTTATTGGATTGCATATTAAGTCAAACGATCACTTTTTCTATGCAAAAGGGATAATAACAAAGGTGACCTTTAACTTTTTATGCCCTTTATCAAAAATGGTAAGAGGTAAAAGTCATATTGGTAATGTTGCGTAAATCTAATTTTTCGCATCTTATTTTTTTCTTTTCTTAGTTTATTTTCAAATCAATACATTTTTATCTGACTGTGCTACGCACGGAAGGTTATTGTGCTTATCAGCCCACATATGTGTGAATATGTGTTCCTTGGCGCCACTATATAAACCAAACGCGTGCACGGATTTTGATGATTACATCAATCGATAACACAATGATTTTTGCCGTAGCTGCCAGGATATAGATAAAGAGGAGAGCATAAAGCATTTTCCTTGTCACTGTTCTGGACTTGCAGGAAAGAGAGACATTGCTAGTGTTGAACTTCAACTTATTAGTAGCTTTATATTGATCTCTGGTTGGTTCGACAGTGGGGACTCCTCATAAACAGAGTCTCTATGGTATCACAATGGACCAAAATGGTCTAAGTGAGTCCGTGTTTCTGACTGCCACCCCTACCTAACCTTAACTAACCTACATCAATCGATTTGTCGTAATCCTGGAAGTATCACTAAATTTATGAGATTTGTCAGTAGTAGGTGGCCAACAGAACCCATTTTGTAAATACGAAAAAATATAATTGAGATATGGTTTCTCATATAATTTTTCATTTCTAGGATATTTAATAGTTCAGAGTTGGTCGAAGTCAACTTTTTTTATATTATTAGTCGTGTTTGAAGCCCCAATATAAGTAAAAATTTTTGTTTTGAAGGTATTAATATATAAAAGTTTGATATTAAATAAACCTTTTGTCTAATACAACTTTTTCCCCTTTAATAGTAATATTATGAAACTTAAACAATAAGGAGATGGATCTTACTTCATTTGAAAAGTTTGAAAGTTTTAAAATGAAGGATTCCTGTGATATGGAGATGCAAAAAATACATATTATGAGTCAGAGCCACTGTATTACTGGCTCACTAGCAGGGTTACCGTTAACCAATTTGACCCTTTTTCAGCGGTCTGCGACTTTTTGTGAAATTTTTTTATTGCCGACTTTCCCGACTTTTTACCCTTTTTGTGAAGCTTCTTAGAAAACAGTAAATAAAGCTGCAGTAAATTAAACGTTTTCTGATTATTTTTATCAAAAGAATCGTTAAAACAACGTCGGAAAAATTTAAAAGCAATTTAAAGGTTATTGTGTTCATTTGCAAATGTATTTGCAACCATGCAAATGTATTCAAGAAATTTTTCACAAACTTTCAGTAGAGATTGCAAAGAAATTATTGTAGGTGGTTATAAAGAAGAAATCAATATTAAAGATGTAAAAATGTTTATGGCCATGAGGCGGAGTTTACAATAAGTGATCAAAATATATCTGAAAATTATTGCATTTATACACAGAAAAAAATAAGTTTTATTTTCGATAACAAAATCCCGGCATTCAATCATTTTAATTTTCAAATATCCTGTGATAAAGAAATCTATATCAATAACAAAACTTTAAAGAAATAATATTTTTTTTCAATAATATAAATATTTGAAGAAATAAAATATCTTATCAATAATTTGTAATTTTGTCAATAAAGAAATTTAATGAATCCATGAAAAAAGTTTTTGACTGAAATTTTATTTTCAGTGATAATTATTATTGTGTGTGTGGATGAATGTCGCACTTTTCAAACTTTTTTGTTTGCTTTTGCTTGGCTGCTATTAAAATTAAATGTGTTGGGGATGAGTTGATCCGGCAATCTCTTGACTTATAATCTAACGTACTTACCATTCAGCTAAAGAGCGAACCGATGTTGATAACGCAAATAATGAATACACGCAAAACATGATTTCTCTTGTTTCTTCTAATCTAAAAATAACTTTATTGAGTAAAAAAACAATCCACGACGTTCTTCGGCTTCTTGTCCGAATTCACACGTATACAACATGAGCAATAAAAAAACAAAAACATCAGCACATGACCACGTTGAGTCAATCAACAAACAAGGAAAATACCAACACAAACAACTGAAATTAAATGATATTTTAAAATGCGCGGAATTGATAAATACAATATTCAAGTTAATGACAAATATTATTGAATATTTTATTCAATAACATGGTTTTGTTGAAAATATTTCTTTTCTATTTTTTTTTCTGTGTATTAAACGACATATTTTAAATTTTTATCAAATGCTTTGCGATGAAATATTGAAAAGTATCAATTTGGATGATAAAAAACTAAATATTTTAAGATATTTGCAACCTGATTTGCTCACTACTTATGAAGGCCTTAACTACAATGATCTCAATTTAGAATTTATTTTTATTACAAGTAAGCCTGAAGACTTCATAAGTGAGTACAAATTATTAGAAAGTAAAGCAAATAATTAATATTATAAAAAAATTTTTTAAGTTGAAAATTATGAACAATTTTGGAATAAGATTGGTAATTTAAAGAATTCGCTGGACAAACCAGTGTTTCCTTATTTGTATAAACTAAACGTACACGTATTAACTCTACCTCACAGCAGTACTTGTGCGCAAAGAATTTTTACGAAATTAGCTTTGCTTAAAATTAAATTAACTAATAAATTAAAATTGAAAACATACAACTTAATGCTGTCAGCTTTAAATTTAAAAGACAAGGATATAACAGATTCCCTGTGATGAGCTTACTTTTAAATGTAGAAATGAAATTTCTAGAAAGTAATATATATGTATGCTAGGAAAAATTTTTGAAGTATAAATAATTTCACTTAAAATATATGAAATATGGTGGTAAAATCAAACTAATGGAAGTAGAATAAAAAGCAAAAATAACTTCACTTTAACTTAACTGCTTTTTAGACCTTGGCAGCATACGACTAAATTATATTTTTTTCAGTGTACATGAAAGCATGTACATACATATACGTATAAGCATGTATAATGCAACTATATATGTTATCAGAAATGATAAAAATGGATTCTGCAATAAGCTTTTTGTTCTTTTTAAATTTTTTTTTATTTTGTTATGCTTTTCAGTAATAAAAAATTTAAAAAAAAGAAGTGCGACTTTTATTTTCTCAAACGACTTTTTTTGTGCGACTTTATTTTTACAAAGCGACCTTTTCTGCGACTTTTCTAAAATTCCTAACGGCAGCACTGCTCCCTAGCGCAATCACAAACTTGATAAAACACGTCCGCAACAGTTAAAGTTAAGTTCATTTTTTGGGATAGAAACCTACAGGATAAAAATCTATATATATAAAGGAAAGTCGTGTTAGTCACTCCACTTATAACTCAAGAACGGCTGAACCGATTTAGCTGAAAATTGGCAGGGAAGTAGTTTAGAGCCCGTTCGACAGCATTCCCGTGTGACTTGACATGAAACGTCAGTCACTATAAAACCTGGTATAACAAAAAAGAATTAGACTTGGAATAACAAAACGCAAATGACAGCTATGTAATTGACGTATATTGACAGATATGTAATGACGTATGGATAACAATTTGATATTTGTAAGAAATCAGTAATAAAACTATTTCTATTAAATAAATAATTAACAATTATAATGTAATGCTAGTGTCATTGCTCATTCGTAAAAAGTGAAGTGAACTATAAAACTAGGTATGGTTGAAAATTTGAATTTTTAGGTGAAGTGAAGTTTAATTAATAATGCCGCGACCAAGACGATTAAATCTTTCCCGACAAAGCCGTAATGCAAGAAGAATACGAAATACTGCAAATGAAAGGACTGAAGAACAACAAGAAATTGCACGTGAACAGCGCCGCGATAGTATTGCTCGACTTCGTGCTTGTCAATCACGAGAGCAAAGTGAAGCAGCCCGTGAAACAGCTCGGTTGGCAATGCAGAATCGTCGAGCTAACAACAGAGGTCAACAAATAGATAATTTGCGACGCAGAACAACAAAAAAACAGTATTCAAATAATTTGGGTAAAAGTCATAATTAATTTTAAACGTCAATAGTGGTTTTACCTTTATATTATTGTATCATGTTTATAACTCAAACTTTTACAGCCTTAGTTATTAAAAATATTAAGGCTTTATAAAGGGTTTTAAAACAGATTACCATACAAAATTTTGCTTATTAAGCTTTTCTAAAGCCTCAATATTTTTTATAAATGATGCTGTTTTGGTTGTAATTTTAAGAATATTAAATATGTAGATCCAAGGTCAAATTCATCATCGTGCAGGAGCATTGTTACCGCCGATGAATTCTGACTAGAAATTTCTTCAAATTTATTTCCTTGGAAATTCTGACGACGAAATTAATCAGCGATGTGAAATTAGCCGTGCAATTAAAAGAAAAATTATTGCACAACTGCAAAACCTTTTAAATGAACAAAATGAGTTGGTAAAACTATTTAAAACTGCATTGGATATGCTGCCTTCTGATAATCACAAATTGTAATCAGGACTGACAAAAGACCATATGGTGAACAAGAGATGCGTTTCAATGAGGTTGCCGTTGTTATTGTGGGAGAAAATTTAGGGTCTCCCAATATAATAATTAGGCGACGTGATGGTAGTCATCTTCAGCGTATATCCGAAACACATCGTTTATACGATGCATTACAGTATCCGCTGTTATTTTGCAGAGGAGTAGATGGATATCATTTCTTTATTAAGATGATAAGTCCATTATCAGGTTAAAAAAAGCAAAGTAAAATTTTACTAACTACATACATAACAAAAAAATATTATTCATTTACAGGTAAAGAAACAAACAAAAAGGTTAGTTCTGTGAAATTTTATGCGTATAGATTAATGATTCGTTATAACGAAGAAAACCATATATTAATATGTAGAAGATTAATTTATCAAATTCGTAGTTGATATGTATGCAAAAATCGAAACCGAACGTTTAACATATAAACGTCTTAACCAGCAAAAATTACGAACTGAAGAATACGTAGATCCATCTCCGTGACGCCATCAATACTGATGGGCATGCAAACAATGTTGGTCGAGTTACAATTTTACCAGCGAGTTATGTGGGAAGTCCAATTGGTATTATTTTTTTGGTACTTAATATTTTGTATTTTAATTTTTAATTCTATATGAAAAAACAATCATTAGTAAAAAATTTCCGAGCAAAGCCGGGGCGGTCAGCTAGTTATACAAATTTTTAAAAAAATATTTCCCTTACACTTTTACAAAAGTAAATTATGACATGTTAACTTATACATTTATGAGTGTATCCATTTACTAATTAATTTAAAAAGAACTTTCAAATTCAGAAAATGCTTAAACCTTTTCTTGGAGATAAATGTTTCATTTTATTTTTTTAACATATAAAAAGTTAGCCAACAAGGTATAACTTGAATAGATGAATAATTTTAATATATAGAGTACATATTTGAAATTGTCAACAAATCAATATAAATATATGTTTTTATGTATCTATTTATGTGTGAACATAAGTACATACCGTTTTCATCTGAATGGAGTTGTTGTTTTCTCTTGAAATAAAATTTGTTCATCACTTTCTGTAATAAAAAATGCACACATACATACATACATACAATGAATACATTAATACATGTGTACATGTGAACATATATATGACGTTTCCAAAAAACATACACTATTTTTATTAAAAGTCATATTTCTGACTGAAAAATTCGAGGTAAGAAATAAAAAATATCGCTTACATATGAGTATATTAGGCATATAACTTTTTTTACTAAAAATTTAAGTCACTGCGCTATGGGGAATACTGTACTAATTATAAAAACCGATATCTTAGGCCAGTTTGAAACAAAAATCTTCCACACCGAATGTATTTCTAAAACCTTCATTTTAGTTTGTATAAGAATTAATGAATACACTCAATAATTTTAAATATAATAGAAAATGTATACTAAAATAATCAAATATAAATAAAATTATTAAATTAATGATTGTAAATTATTATTTTTCCATTTTCCATTTTTTAAAGGTTTTAAGCTGTTTTTTCTCTGGGTGTAACAATAAAAATTCAATAAACCACGAGCGAAAAAGTTTAAATGTTATTAGAATGATATACGTGACAATACCTTCCTAGATATTAAAGTAAAAATTGCAATCTCTTCTATTTGCAGGTGTCAGAACAAAGAGTAACTAAAATCTAAAAAAATCTAACCATAATTTTTTTGACGATTGCGTAAATTTAGCCTTATCTGTTAAATAATGATTTTGTATATACATAGATATTTGTACATATATAGCCATAAGTGTACAATCATATCATTTAATGTATTGTATGTATATAAAATACTGTATAATATATTCATGGAATTATAAGTACTTAAATCGCATATTGTTTATTTTTCAATAATAATTTTACGAGCAATATTCAAATTGTACACAAACAAGTGGAATATTTAGGAAAATATAATAAAATATATTTCAAGGTTTTCTTGTAAATAAATTTAAAAATTGTTTAAGTCTAAATATTTACGTATATATACTTGTTATTCATTCCATGTGCAATTTCCGCAATATTGATTTGCGACCCCATAAACAATTACATTCTGAGTACTTATGAATAATGAAGTTGAATAAGCGCTGTCCGTCTGACCGTCTGTCTGTACGTGAACTTGTTTTTCCGAAGCTTCCAGAAGTGGTAAATACGTCGATTTGGGACTTGTGGTAAAAATAGTCCAATAAGAATTGGTATTAAAAATCAGCAAAAACAAAATGAAAGTTTTAAACTTTTTTCGTATATATAACTATCTAACTTAAACTAATTTTTGTTTGTTAATTTAAACTATTTTACATTTAACTAAGAGTTAAATTGCTTTTAAAAATAAAAAAAATCATAAAACAATTCCGAAGTAAGAAAATTTTATCTTTTTTCGAATAAACTAAGATAAACCTGATTTTTTCCCGTTACAAATTTAACAAATTTTCTACTCGTATTAAAAAAAGATTGATATAAAAAATCAGAAAAATCTTAAGGAATGGTTCCAGTGTTAAAATATTTATACTATTTTAGTAAATAGTGAAAACTTTTTTATTTTTATTTAAACACATTTTATAGGAAGATCAAATTTTTTTTATTTTTGTTAATTTTTAAAAAAAAATTAAATGGCATTTACTTTTCTAGAAAAATATGTGACACTTATTATAATTTTCAATAAAAATTCACAATAAAATTAAATTTTTTTCCTTAAACAATGTATTATTTTTTTTAATAAAAAGTTAAAAAATTTTAAAATTTTTTTCAGAAATGAAAATTTTATAATTTAACCATAAAGATTGGAATCATTATTAGAAGGGAGCACAGAAACATGCTCTAAAAAAGTATCTAATGTTCATTTAAAATGCATTAAGAACTTTAAAATATATTATTAAAAATAATATAAATTCATTGTTTTAAAAATAAATATACATATATTTAAAAAAAAACTGTCGTGTTTAAATTGATCAGGATGACAGTTATTTCTTAAATTTATTGAAAAAATGCAATCACCTGAAATTTCTAGAAGCCGCAGCAGACCCATAACTTTTCAGGAGCCGCAAAAAAAATATTGTTCAGTATTATTTCTCTACTCGGAAATTACTTTAATATATGTTTTTTTTTAAGTCTTACTTCATAATGGTAGAAAAATAGTGCTTATAAGTACTACTGTATATAAATAAGGAAAGTATATACGATACACTCTATATGCATAAAACACTGAAAATAAGGTTTAGATGGATAAAAAAAATTTTTACTTGTGTAAAAATTCAAACAAAACTTCAATAAAGTATCAAAATATGCCCTAAAAGCTCCAAATTTGCTCTCAAACATGAAAGAATTAAATATACAAAGACATGCTTTAAGGCTAAAATATGCAGAAATATGCACTAACAAATCGATGTTAAAATTCATAAAAAGCTCTTAAACAAATAAATATCTCATCTCCAGATTAATACCTCACACAATAAATAACATTCACTAACATATTTGCAGTTTCCCTGATTATTAAGCTTAGGAAGTTCTGTGATATGTTGCTTAGTATTTTCTCAGAAAAATTATATTACAAATCGATGGTCATACATTGGCAGCTTGTAACTGGTTCTAATTAATTTTAAGTAAATGAAGATAACATGAAAAATATCGCTTAAAAATATTTATTTTGCAGTTATATAAATTGTGTTCCATTTCATTTTGCTGACACTGTACCTTTCTGCTGAGCAAAATCAAAAAACTCTTTTTTATAATATTCTATTATACATACGTAAATGTGCAATATTGACAATTGTATGGATTTTGATTGGAGGCACTATCAAATATTAGCACGATTTTTGAACATCATATGTTATAAAAAATGAAAAAGTACTATTGTAAAAACTTTTCTACTCTTGCCATAATTTGTATTGTTTTTGTGAGAACCATAGTTGAATTTAATCAGAGTTTAAATGCATCAGTTTTTGTTCTTGAGCATTAAAATTAAATGCATATAAAATGGCACACTATGAGCCGTTGTCATAAATTCTGCTGCCAAATCAAGGAGAGCAGTCTTTAAATACATGAGACGGAACAAACAAGTGCAACCTTATTATGGCTAACCAGTTTACTAATGCGTCTAATCTATTCTAGCAATACTAATATGGGAAAAACAATTTATAAATTTATAAAAAATATCGATAGGGCAAGGGAGCAAAGTGGAAAATTCCTACTTTTAACTATCCTGTGTCAAAAATCTGGGAGTGATAATTGACTAGAAAGACCTTGAAGACAAAATATTAACGATGGCTCAAAGAGTTTGGATTTGTTTCAATAGGGACTAAGAAGCCGACAGTGTCCTAGACTTGAGATTAATGTCCTACAAAGCCATAAAATAAAAACATGCAATGAGAAATCTACAAAGAATTTTCTTTTTCTCAATTTTCATTACCTAAGGTCTCGAAAATACCACAAACCTGCCAACAGGAGTCAGTTGTTTTCGGCAATGGGTAAACAACTCTATTTTTTTTTGGTATTGTGTTAAAGTGACAGCAATGTTGACAACTAGAATAGGCTTGAATAACCGAACATACATAGTTAAGGATTTATATGGCTCACACTAGGGTGATATTCAATATAGAGCTTACCAAGAAGTAACTGTATAACTGATACATTTATTATTTGTGCCATTTCAAAAAAACGTTTTAACTTGATATATTGCCGTTTAAAATAAAATTTTGTTAATGTGGCAGAATTTTATTCCATTTTAAATCAATTTAAATATGGGCATATACTAATTTTAATATATACTTTTTACCAAAGAATTTTGACTCAAGTAAGTTTTAGTAGTAGTGAACTGGGGATTCTGGCGCCAATTAAAATTGCTAAATTGAGGCTGAAATTGGTAAATTGTGGCTGACTAATAATGTAAACAAAAAAAAACACAAATTTCCAAGAATTTAACAATTTCAGCCACAATTTAACAATTTCAGCAACAATTTAACCATTTCAGCCACAATTTTGCAATTTGAGGAAACGAATGTGTGTGAAGACTAATAAATTTAATTATTTTTTCTTTAAAAATCTAAAATTTTTTGTCAATGACTATCTTTTAAAAAAATTTTACATTCAAACTTAAAAGTAGATAACAAAAATTAAACATTATAAAATCCCCGAATATATCTAGAGAAGATGCGATATCTTCTAAATGGCTGGACCGACTTTCTTAAAACATGACTAAAGGTAGGATCACACGATTGCCGCAATGCATCAATTATTGATCCATTTTATATGCCCATCATGTGATTTCACAATTTATTGTCCCATACGACAATCGAAAACAATATTCTGATGATTTGCCGCCATCAAATGCAACTTTGGTACGGCAATCGTGTGAACGGTTGATAGGCAACCATGCCCCAATAAAAATGTTAAAAATTCGCCAATATTTATTGTGTTCTCGAGCAGCAATCAAAGTAGTCAATACGAGACAATGGGTAAAGTGAATAAATAATAATCATTTGCTTTTTACTTAAAAATTTATTTTAAAACCTAAGCAATTTATGTGTTTTTTTGTTTTTTTAAACAAATTTTCAAGTAAAAAGCAAATGCTTATTTTTTATTCACTTTACCCAATTTCTTAAAATAATTTATTTTTTCGTATGCGCCAAGGGTTTTCGTAAGTATAGAAAACTTAAATTTATTTTATAGGTATGTAGTTATAACTTATTTGAAATGTTAACATGGAACTGTGAACTTATCTCTAATCCATATGATTAATTTATATTCGTTTAAAAGAACGAAAATGGCCTCTGATTTGTATATTTAATAAGTACAAAATATAGAAAACAGAGGAAATTTTATTTGTTTTAAGCGAACAAACCATTTTCACTTACAAAATTAAACGGAAAAAAATGTTTCTTAAAAAAAATATTTGCAAGTAAAACAAAACAAGCTACCACAACAGCTCCTTTGGTTCTAACTTGAGCAAGAACAATTGTATGACTGGGCTGCGGCAATTATTGTCCCAAACTCATTCTTCACCAATCTGCGTCAATAAAATTTTTATAAAATGGGGCAATCATGTGATTGCAACTTATTTTATTGGGATAATTTAGTTATTGTGCATCAATTCAGCACAATTAAATTGGGTCTGATTGGTGTATTTGTGGCAATCGTGTGATCCTACCTTAAGAACCCTCTTGATCAAGTCGCCTTTCAAATAAAAAACAATAAATTAAAATCGGTCCAGCCGTTTGGTATGTACGTGGACACGGACAGATACACACCACAAACTTATAACACCCCTTTTTTAGTCGGGGGTTAAAAAAATTGAGCAAAAATAATAAACAATAAAAAAGTTGACCAGAAGTTGAATGAAAACATTGAACGGTGTCGGGTGACACTTATTAAGAACGAAGCTGTTACGTTGTAGTAACCTTAGAAAACAAACTTCCCTTTATTGTGGTTGGCGTGTTTTGGCTTCGGCAAACAAAGTTTTTTTAATATATAAAAGAATTCTTGAAAATATTTTATTTAATTTGGTCATAATATGCCTACCACGAACGGCCAACTGTTTCACTATACATATTTTATTGGGTAATATTTTGCTTTGTTTTATCTTATTACGTTGTGTTATTTATGTACTATTATAATGTTGTTATTTTGTGTAATGTCCTGTTTTGTCGTGCTATCTTATGTTTTTTTATATTGCTTTATACTATATTTTGTTGTGTTATATTAAGGGTTTTCATGAGGATGTTCAAAAGCCTAGCAAACTGTGCAATTGTGCAATTTTACACTCTCGTAAATAAAATGTAAACAATTTTGTAGACATTAATTTACAAAAACCTGTTAAGTTTGCCCAAAATTTTTGACTCGTTAACATAAGTTGTGCAATTATGCATTTTTAGAATAAGACTCAAACACTTTTTTATTAGCATTGAAATATATAAATATGTAATTAAAATAGAAAATACTTGTTTTATTTTATTAACTTAATTTTTTTTCGCCATTTCATTCAAATCAGACTTAACTGTTTGCACAAAAGTTTCATAGGTGCTTCATGAAACAAGTATTTTGTCTTGCTATTATATACAAATTTATTGTGTTATTTTGTTATGTTATAAGATTGTATGTTATTCTTTTTAAGGCAAGTTGTATTATTTAATGTTATGTCTGTTACGGTAGGTTATCATATATTATACATATTATTTTCTATATAAAATATACAGCCATTAAGATCTTCGTTGTTAAAAAAAACTTGAGATTCATTTAATCTATAACGAGATATCTCAGTTGTATCAAGGCTGAGAACTTTCACTATTAAGACGAAAAAAAAGCTATTAAAAATTTTAACTAACAAAAAATTAGCCATGTAATTAAAAACTTTAACAAAAAGATTTTTGGAAACGTTTCTTATGGAAATTCTCTAAATTATACTATATTATAAGTATGACATAAAGTTATTTTATTTTCACTTAGGTACATTTAATTTTGTAATACTTTGGTCACTTTATACACCCGAAATATATACTAAAATATCAAACAACAAGTGAAAGAATGAATATACCTAACACTTAACACTTTAAATTTACTAAAATATTTTTTTATGCTCCATTTAGTTTTTTTAAACTGAGTAAAAATTCAAATTTTAAATAAATTGTTAGCAAAAGTCAAAACTTGGCCACTGACAAACTCGTTTACTTACTTTTTTCTTCATTTTAATGCTTGTCTTTCTTTACATTTTTCATCACTTATTGTGCAAATTAAATTTTGGCCTTTTTGCTGCTAAACAAACGAGTCCCAAAAATAAAATAAGTAATAGACCAACATCTATTATAAAAACACTTAAATAAATTTTAGCAAAACATAAAAGAAGAGAGATGCTCTGGATAGAAAACTTAGGCAGTTTACAACTTTTTAATAGACCATAAGAATATTAAAAACAGCAGCTAGCCGACAAATACTCCTACAATGTATTAAATTTAAGAAAAAAAAATAACAGCAAACAAAAATTCTAGAATAAAAAATGTAAACTAAGAGCACAGCAACTTAAACCAGCACAATGAAGAAAAACCATAAAATGGATAAACTAAATGGTATGAGAAATAAAAAATAAATAAAAGTTAAGCCAACTTTTGACTAACTGCCAGTTGAAGGAAATTGAAAGAGCTGGCTTGGGCTTGCTTTATATCATCTGCCAGTGAAGTTTACCCTTAAAAAAATAGAACAGAAAAATACAAATATTTTTAGTACAGTAATAAAAAAAAATAGTAAAAACTTCAATCTTCACTTAAGTTGCGAAAAAAGTGATGAATATAGGAATACAAATAAAAGTACTATGAAAAAAAAATAAACTTACGTACATATATGTACGTTTATAAAGAAATTTTATAATATTTGTTTATGTTTTTAATTAAAAAAAAAGTTTAAGATAATAACTTTACAAAATACACATTGCATATAAACCAAATAATATAGCTCTCGCTTCTAGAACGAAGTATTTTTTTTTACTTTTATATGTTTAAGCTTTAAAATCTAAAAGAAAAGGATTATGGTGAAAATCTGCAAAATTAATGTATGATAAGTTTAAGACGACTATATCGAAGTTTTATCAAAGAAGGCAGCATTATCTGTACGATATACTTTTGTTTTATTACTCTAATGCATGATTTGATAGAAAATTCATTTCAAAATTGAGGTCATTATTTGTATTATTCTATGTAATAACAGTTTTAAATCCTCTTTCCAAGCCACAAATAACATTTTCTTAGTATAAACGAGTTAATATAATCAATAAAATTAATTACCCCAAGGAGAACTTTAATTTTTAAATGCACGCTGATAAATGCTCTTGGTAGAAGCGCTAAGTGCTAAGAAAACTCTTCGAGATGGCTTTTTTTAAATAATCCTCGCCATAGCTATCTTATGATTAATAAAAATTATTTTCTTAATATAATTATCACAAACTTCAATTAATGTATCCCTAATAATGATTTTAGCTGTGTTCGTACTAAATATTTTTATTATTTAAATTTATTTCAGTCAATTTTGTTAAGCATATAAAAATAAAGTGAAGCAATATAAAGGATTTTAAAAAGTTTTCAAATTGAGCTCCTGTGATTTGGTACTACAATTGATAAGCATTGTTGTAATTTACTTGCTCAATATGCCTTCTAAATTTCATTAAGTTCTGGTTGCTTTAACAACAGGCAAAAAATATATTTTATTTTAGAAAAAAAGTTCGGCCCCAAAAATTTTAATTGTGAACACATTGAAATAAGTTTATCAAAAAACCATTAAAGGAAGTATAATTATGTAAAAATAAGCAAACATGCACGTGAATAATTAACTGAGTGACAATAAGAACACTGGACTAAATGTATCGAGCTTAATGAAGACAATGTTGAGAAATAGAAAGTATCAAACTCTACTCGTAATAGCTGACTTTGAGTTTTCGGAAGCACCCGCCTGAGTAATATTTAGTTGGTAGGTTAATGTGGCTGCCTGATTCACTCAAACATTCAAGGGAAATCTAGATGATTCCTTTACAAAACAAAAAACCAATCGGTTTGGCAGTGTGAGCCTAGAAAGAACCGTATCTTCTTATTTGGATACGAGGATTGGTAGGAGATCAAACCCGTCGCATTGAGATATTTGATAAGGTTACTCAACCTCTGATAAATTTACAAGGTCGTCTAGCACATGACTGCCTAAAAATTTTTATCTCGAGAAGTGCAAAGCTGGATATTTTCAAAGACGTGGAAGATTGACTATTTTTTGGTTTCTTCTTGACAACTTCAGCAGATCTCATTATAGGACAGGGTTATCCTATTCACATGTCTGCAAACCATCCATTGCCCTGTCATGATTGCAACGATCCTCGAAAATTCCCTACGCTTTGCATGTGTTTATATTGCGCCATGTACATTTAACTTTATAGACATAATGGTTGATGTTACCGTTTCTAACATTACCGAACGGTATGGCAACCGATTCGTAGTTGGAGGCATTTATAGCAAACTCAGCTCCAGTTATCTCACCTACCCGTTTTTTACCTGAAAAAGGGTATATCTGTGAAAACCCAGGTGCAAATGAGGTCTGCGTGACCGTCCAGTCTTGATAGCACATTTTTACACTGCCCAACTAGAAAAGAAGAAGTGTAATATGATCCTAGGGATAGTAGCGCTGCTTGGCTATCAACAAAGATACTGACTTTATTATGTACTTTTCAAGTGATCAGCACTCTAACTGTTTTCCTTATAAACAAAGTTTTGGTCTGAAATACAGTGTATTCGTTAAGGAGACCAAAGGATCCATCTATACCAAAATCATCTTAGAATACTGCAGATTTAACACCGCAGATCATTTTTTTCCATCAGTGAATACTCTAACTTGGTATTCTCTTAATATTGTACCTTCATTTCAATCCAAACTGGATAGAATTAGAGTTTTTAATACTTTATAAAAGTCGAGATGAGACACCATGTTATCAGTAGATTTCCTCAGCGTAGGGTGTAGTAATTAATGCAGGATTCAGGAATGAAAATAAGACCCTGATCTCTATCAAACACACTGCAAGAATTTTTTTGATAAGTCTTATGAATTTCGACATTAATCCTATGAAAAAATTCATTTAAAGTTCAACAACGTCTCGCTTCGTTTGATTAATGAAACCAGTTTCGTTAAAATTATTTTAATGAAAAGTACGTCAAATGTTTTAAACAATGTCATCAATGCAATGAAAGAACGTCATCAAAACAACAAAATTATTTCATTAAAACGACGAAATAATTTCATTTAAACCATGAAATAGTTTCATTAAAACAACGAGATAATTTTCAACGAGATAATTTCCAACAAAATAATTTAAGATCTAACACTTATTTCTCAATTCGCACGGCCAATTAAAATTATTTTAATTAAAACTACGTCAACTGTATGAAACAGTGTCATCAATGTAATGAAAGAACGTTATCAAAACAACAAAATTATTTCATTAAAACGACAAAATAATTTCATTATGAGCTAAAGGCCTATGTTGCTAAAGCTCTTTTCATTTATTAGCTTATAATTTTAATTATAAGTTAATATAATATTAAAACGACGAAATAATTTCATTAAAACCATGAAATAATATCAATAAAACAACGAGATAATTTCCAACAAAATAACTTCAGATCTACTACGCATTTTAAGAAATGCACGGCCAATATTTAAGATTTATCATACTTTTTTACTTCCTTTTGGGGCTCAAAAGGTTTGCATTACATCGCATTTCATTTGCCAATATTTTTCAAATTTTTTTTATTATTTTCATTATACGGTGTCCATTATGTAATATGGTTTTTTTACCATAAAAGAATTTAATTTTTAAAGTCTAATGGAAATAAATAAATAAATAAAAAATGTTAATCAAATAAATTTTTGTTAACATTGCTGTGATTACTGCTATGAAAGCTTAACTTGTTTAATTCATGAAGCATCCAAATTATATTTTACATATTGCAATTACAGCTTCGTAACTACTAAATCCAAATTTGGATCTTTAATTATTATTAAAATCATAGCTGTTAAATAATGATTAGCAGTCGTAATGATTACTAATTTGATTACTTTTTTTAAAGGTAAAGTAATGATTAAATTACGATTATTTTCATTTTCGTACTTATTAATCATGATTACGATTACTAATAATGGAAAAGTAATCTAAATTACTTGAAATTACTACAAAATAATTAAAAAGAATCAAAAGTGTTAAAAAAATAAACCAATTACTTCTAAGGATTACTTTTAATTATTTTTGATTATTTATTAACGGTCTAATTCATAAAAAATATTTTAGGTTTATTACAGGTTTATTTGACACATTTCCCATAGAAACATGTCAAATAAGCGCTTAATAAACCTGAAATATTTATTATGAATAAGGCAGTAAGTTTATTGCATTTCACTTATGTATATTAAAATTTAAAATATTTAATAATTTGACAAGTGAGCAAAATATCTGTTGATACATTTTTATGTAGTCTTTGAAAATATTGGATTATGTATGTTTTTTTTTTCTTTTGTCATTTTCAAAAATATTTTTTTTAATTCTCAAATTATTTTTTAAAAATCTTTGAATAAGATAAGAAGTTTGTGGCTGTTCAAATTGTGTGGTTTGAAGTTTACTGACGTTTTGCCGAAACGTCTATAAAATGTATACAGACAATGCTTAACCACCAGCAAACAATTAATGTTGTTATATAACCGAATATATTAAGAATTTTTTAAACAAAAAACATCTAATTATATAAATTTCCTTAGAACTTTTTCAAAATAAAGTAATCTTAATTCAGAATGTTTTCAAATTAAAATGCACAAATTTCACAGTTAAAATTATTTGTTTAAGAGTATAGGTTTCCATGGTTAAAGTTTTCGAACTTTTTGCTAAATAAATGTCAAAGGATGACAGTTTAGTTCTAGACATTTCATTGTTTGACAGCCAGTCCTTAAAATCTTCATACTAAATGTATGAGTAGTATGATGTGACCGAATATGGCCCATAGGCTAGGTATACATAATGAATAAATATTTGAAAAAAAAAATTAAATAAAAATAAAACAAAGTTACCTTTAGTATCAAATCTAACTGATTTGTTTTTCACCAATCAACATATTTTCTCAACTAACCACTTGAGTCTCTTCTTCACTTATCGCCACAATAAAAATAACACTGTAGAAATTCCTTTAGACAAAAATTTACTGCTTAAAATATAAAGTCGTGCAGAAAAATTATATTTAGCTTAAGTTTTTAATATGCTGTAATAAACAAACTTTTTATAAAAGTTTGTTTTACTTCCAACTATTTATGAAAACAAACAAAGAGAGACACAATCCCACAAAAAAAATTCAGAGCTAAATTAAAAAGGCATAAAACAGCATATAATCAGGCAAAAAGTAAAACATAAGAGTGTAATGCACACCGCAGAATAAACCTTCTAACCAGCCAACTAACAGAATCAAAAAAAAAACTGTGAATCAGGGATGAGGATCTGCAATATTTGCAAAATTTTTAACGTTTGCATTTTTGTTAAGACACTATTTACTACACTCTTAGTGTTTTAGTAAACAATTAAGTTTTTACTTGTCCAAATTATGTATTTTTGATTTAAAGAAATAAAACTGTATTTTTAGTAATATATGTTTGGCAATATGAAATAAATATATGTTTGTGCAAATAAAGCATTACACCAGCTTAAAGCTTTTTAATTTCGAAGCAGTAGCGTAAAAACTTCGGACAAATACTGTTTTGGACTTAAGCTACTGTTGCGTTTTAACACAGATATTATTACATCAATTTAGTATTATTTGCCATCAATTACAATGGAAAAAAGTTGTTTTGCTTTATGTGTTATCGGTAAAGGAACCAGAAAGATGCAGAATATTATGGTCGCTCACTTGAAGTTTCTCCACCCGAAACAATTGAAAAAAAAATCATAACAGGCCGTTGCCCGATCGGAAATTTAAATGGGCAGATATTGAAGATGCCAAGTTTACTACATGCAAGCACAGAAAAAAACTTTCCTGCAATAAATAAGTTAAATTGAAAACAAAAAACCAATATTCAATTCAATCAAACTTTTGTTTAAAAAATTAATTTAATTAAAAGTTTAATTGATTCAATGAAATTTTTAATGGATTTTTGGTTTTTTGTTTTCATAAATTGGTTTATTGCACAAATTTTTTTTGTATCAATTACACATGCTACATACATTCATGTTCTTCAGGGCAAGTTCCAATACACAATTTAAAACACGCAAAAAATATTTGTTTATGATAAAATGACGCTTAAACAAGAAAAATTATATATAGCAACAACAAGCAAATAGCGAATATCAGAGAAGAGAAACAAAAAATTTCCGGTACCGACAGTCTAAAAACTTCGTTTGTCTAGCCATTAATTTCCAATTTAAATTTTGAATGAAATATTAATGCCGCGTTTGCTCACTATCAACTACAACAGCAATCGTATAACATTTTTATATGATTTTTTGCCGCTGTTCATCCACAATAAAGCTAAGTATTTGCACAGTTTTACAACGGTGGAAAAAACGTGTATTCACCACAATATAACAGATGCAAAACAGCATTCAAAGAAAACCAACTTCAAACGCGTACGGATGTGCTTTTTAAACTCGCATCTCTTCTGATAACTACTTGCAAAAAAATCTGTATTTTAAACCTGTCTATCATGTTATTAATTGTATTTTGGTGCACTGTATTCCTTAATGTATTCAAACATTTCTAAATCGATTTTAATTTGTTTTAAATTTTAATTAAATAAACATTTTAACTAAACAATTTCATAACAAAAACAATTTTTAACAACTAAAACAATAAATAAACATCTCAGTTGAATTGACATTGGAACACACACACACACACACACAAAAACTAACATCAATATAATCTGTTTTGCAATTATTAAATCAAAACAATAATTAGGCCCTGCTTTTACATATTTTTAATTAATTTAATACAAACAAAAAAACGATTATAAGTCAAACCAATTTTTGTTGTTTTTTTTTATATTCATACTTTATATACTTACTTACACTGATCAATTTAAAAAACCTCTTGCATTAATACTAATTAACTGTGTTGCCAGAAATTTCTATTTTTAAACTCAAACTTGCTTAACCTTCTTATACCCGCGCTAAATTGTATAACACGAATACCCGCGCACGGTCTCACAGACCGAAAGTTTGAACTAGATGAAATACTAGTTTTTTTAAACAAAACTAAAAACAAAAGATTCTTTTTTAATCTCAATGATATAATAAAAAAAATAAAATCACGCATTAAATTTTTATTCACTTATATTATAGATTTTTAGTCCTTAACAAATAAGCCATCAAAATCGATAGTTTTTTCTTAGGTATTAAAAAAAACAAAACAAAAACATATTTTTTTCTTTAAATAAATAAAAATAACTTATACTAACTTAAAAGCACTTCTTGCACAATACATAAAACATAATTTAACTTAATTTTCAGCATTTTAAAAAAAATCAGGGTATATCGCACTGCATGTTTTACTTTCACAAAAAGTTATACATATACCCGCGTCGGTCTCACAGACCAATTGTTGTGAAATACACCAACATGCCTGTCTAGTGAAAACACTAAATCAACACTAAGACGAAGCTTGTAAAAAAAGCGGAAGCTAACAGAAAATTCAACTTTGTAGAGTTTCTGGGGAAAAAATATTTACGTAAAATCCTTTTGTCGGTCTCACAGACCAACGCGCGGGTATAGGAAGGTTAATACTGTCTATGAATGTTTTTAAAATCGTATTTTTTTACTCTATGTTCTTTAATTTATATAAACATATTTAAATCAGTTTTATTTTGTTTTTAATTTTAATTAAATAAACATTCAACTAAACAAATTCACAACACAAACTATTTTTTATCAACAACTGTAACAAATAATGAAACAATAAATAAACTCTCAAGAGAACTGTAACATACATATCTACATACTTAGAAACCAACGAATAAATAAATCTCTCAGTTGAATCGATATTACAACAATACACACGAAAACAATAAACTTTGACAAAATCTGTATTAAAATTATTAAATTAAAACACTAATTATTTCCCGCTTTTGCTTATTTCATTAAACAACAGAACATATCCGATGAGACACCGATATTGGAAAGACATTTTTTGTGTCATCCGAACCCTAAAATAAATACCCGTGGAAGTATACTGAAACACAGATGGATCGATTTCTTTACAGAAGAACCGGACGACCAAATTTATTTCTGCTTGCCTGATCATAATAAGTCTTTTAGGCTGAATTTCGTATGATCAAGGAAAACTTTAAATGACACTAAAGCTATGTACAGACGACTGTCAGATCTTACAATATTGTCAGATCTGTCAATGTACTGGCAATCGAAAATTGCCAGTACAATATTCCTTGTCAGTTCACACGGTTGTAAGAAAATCTTACAATTTATTGCCAGACGGTTGTATGGCAATTAATTCATCTGACAAAATTGTCAGCCGAAAAATTGTCAGTTCACACGGTTGTCATATGCACAAATTGTCAGATCTGTTGTTATGTGTTGCCAGACTCAAAGCGTTTGTTAGAAATTGTTAAATATCAATCGCTTGTGTTTGTGTTAAATGTAAAAAGTGAAAGTATAAATTATTATGGACCATAAAGAACAAATTGCAATAATTTTATGTGCATATATTTTATTATAAATGTTTTATTTAAAATCAAGCGTGTGCAGTGTTGCCCATAGAAATAATTCTCTTACAATGACGCCATTGTCAGATGCATAAACTTCGCACATCTGACAATATTAAAATGTCTGACAAATATCTGGCAATAATTTTACAATGTGTTCACACGATTGTAAGATGTCTGACAATTTGTTGCCAGCTGCTAGTCTTTCAATGGACTGACTATGGTTTTTCTGCCAACGACGTCTGACAAAATTTGTCAGTTCACACAGTTGTAAGAAATTTATAACACATTTTACTGACAATATTGTAAGATCTGACAACCGTCTGTACATAGCTTAACTCATTGATGTCAATACTTTTACCAACAAAATCAGGAATTGGAGCAATCACGACTGTAAGAGTCTATATACGCGGCGCAATCGGTAATGAGCGTGCAAATGGCTAAGCGAAAAAGGCAAAAAACCTAGCAATCAGTTACCCTTATTAACGCCAAAACATTTGAGGCAGTAAATAAAGAGTTACTAAGTTGGGCAAAACTGACCCATAGGATACGACCTGTAAGTTGAGAGTAGTAAAAAAATAAGGATAGGTAAGAAGGGAAAGATATAGACGAAAAGTTTCTTGAGGATAAAAAAGATGTGGGTCAGGAAAGCTTATAGTACCTACACATCGCTTTTGTGGGTTTTTGTTAGTCGTATCCGTAACGTATTGAATAACGTTAAAATAAAACAATACTATGAATTAAAAAATGTATATTCAATTATAAAAATATGACAATTTTCTGAATAGTACAAAATGTATCTGCTGATGTCAAACACTTACTGAAGTTAGTAAGAGAACACATAACAACCAAGATACTTCTTGTATATCTGTTTGCTGAAATTAATATTTTTCAGTTTCCAGCTCTGTCTTATAAGCATTCATATGGATATGTAAGTGTATTGATAAATGGTGTGGTAACTGATACCAAAATGATGTCTACAAACTTTTAGTCAAATATAAAAGCACAAACAAGAAACGTGCAACCGAAATTGTATTGAAACTGTTCTACTTTCCTTTCATCCAAAATTTTCCAAAGAAAATAAGAAAGTGCGGACATAATAAGTTTGCGAGTCGAGTAGTTATAAACATATACAAAAATACACGTACACCTACGAGTCAAAAATTTCTACAAATACACGCTTAGTTGGTTATGTAGATACAAGATACTTTCGTGCATTGACACGGTATTATAGAGGTCGTTTTATTATTGCTTACTCCTCCGTATTAGTGGCATCATTATCATTCTTGTTGCTGTTTTCTATATTTCCCTCTTATTATGTATTTTTTTATGTAGTAGCTGCTATTTATGCCATTATAATGGATAAATGTAGATTCTTTATCAAAACATGAACTCGAAGATTTTTTTGTGTGTTATTTTTATATTCAGCTGTTTTTATTTGCAAAAATTTTCGACCAAAAATAAGTAAAAATAATAATATAAAGAAGTTTTTTTTTAAAGTGAAGTCGAGCATAAAGCAAGTATATTTTGAAACTTTCTCTTCCTTGTTCTGTGTACGGCCTGCGGATTTATTTATTTTCTTTTTTTTTACTTTATTATTTACACAAAGGTATACGAGTTAATAATAATGAAAGGAAGGAAAGCGTGTTTGTGGTTTAAAAATATTTATGAAATTTTCTTTCATTTACAGGTTGACTGAATATTAATAATGCAAATGAACTGTGTTCTTAGAGTGTAAGTTTTTTAACGTTTTTTCATTTAATCTTAGAACCTTTAAGTTGGAGATACTTCAGAAATATCTATTTATTTATGCAAAAAATTGATTGTAGTTAGTAACGTGTTACTTTAGTATTAAAATTTTGGCTATTTCATTCTGACTGTCCTTCTGTCTGTCGTACCATTCATTACGCTTTTGCCACTGAAAGGTTCTTGTAAAAAAAACTTAAAATTTTTTCAACGAAGGTTTGTCTAAACAACAACAAAATTTTGTCTTTAACCATTTTAGTAATAAAGGTGTTAACATCAACTCTTACAACGGTGCAAAATTTATTTTCTGACGTGAGCAACCAATTTTGTACTTTGTTGTTGTTGGCTTTTTTATATTAAACGTTTTCGTTTAAATGTCAAAACTTCGCAAATTAGTTCTGTAATTAATTTAATAATATTATCGCATTCCTTTGTAAATAAAATATGACAAAAGACATCAATTTGTCATACTTCAAAAAAATGATTTGTTATTTTAGAATCGAATTTCAAAACTACTGCACAATTTCTATATTTACGTTTAATTTTTTGAAGCATAAAGAGTCACAACTCAAACTGACCAAAATGTTTTTGTTTTTTTTTTTATAAACCAATTAATTGAACAAATATCTGAAGACTGCAACAATTTCTTTTGCAATAAAGTATTCTTGAAGAATATAAAATACCGTTACGCTTGTTTTTATGTTACATACTTTCGTCATTTGGACAGTATCAAAAGTTTTTTGCATCTGAAATATTTTAACTTATAACTCCTTATGATTTAGTGTGCGATATATTTTTTATAGTACTTATATAGCAAGCAATTTCAAAAAATGAAATCGGGTTTGGAATTAAGCATTTTTGGTGAACGCTCTTCCCTACTGGATTACTTAATGATTTTAACAAGGCGTGATACTAAAATAATCGATTCTTGAGAACTGCTTTCATTCTTTATTTGGCAACATATTCACGTAATCTATGAAGACTAAAATAATTATTTTTATCATCAATCAACTTCTACATAAATTTTATATTATGTGATTTGTACGCAAGTGTTAGTTAAAAAAGTATGCAGGTACGCAGTAGTAAAACGTAACCAAATAAAAGAAGGCGCTCTCTTGATATTTCAAGGTTAAAAATATACTTTATTCATTATAAGTATGTGCTTATATTTAAATTGTAATTAGTGACCTTACAGAATGATCAAAGTTATTGGAATAATTTAGAAAAGTTTTTGCAACAGTTATTATTTGACAAGTATAACAATTATAAAAATAGAGTTGCATATATTTGGCTTGGAACTGTGTTGTAAATTCTCAACAGCAAGTAATGAAATTTGGCAATCAAAAAAGTAAGTCATTATTTGGCAAGTAGTTCTGATGGTAATGTGTAATTTTTTGCGGGAATCTTCAAACTCTTTTTTCTTTTTAAGGATTGGCATTTACATTTAACAGATACTTCTGCATTATAATTTCTTTTAAATTTAATTTTATTTGGCTTGTCCACTTCGTTTCTCTTAGCAATTCCATTAAAATATGCACGACTTTAAAAAATTCATTATTTTAATATTGATCTTACTTAAGATCTCTACAGATAATTGTCAGGTCTTAGAATGTTGTCAATAAAATATGCTAAGAATACTGTTTGGATCCAACTTAATTATTTTGATTACCTAAACTTCCAACAGGGTATTTTATTTATACAAACAGTTTCATAAGAGCAACACAAAAAATTTTGTTACTTAAATGCAGAAGTTGTTAATATTTATTGTTTTATTACTTGTTACCGCTATATTAAAAGATATAGCATTCGGTCTCGATATTTTAATTTTTTGTGCACTGTTTCATTATTAACATTTCTTCATTTACTTCCTTTAATCATTCTTATAATTTCAATCAGTCTGTAAAGATTAAATAAATTGTTTGAATTTCTTGAAACTTATTATACCGTCTCCAGACAGACCCCTAATTGCGCAATTAGGGCATTTTACTTTTATTTTACTGTCTATTGCGATGCGAAGGCAATTACGATGCGAAAGCTAAATACGATGAGATGCCAATTTGGTACTCTCTATTACTTTCGCAAGTCCTTTCGCAAAATTATTTGATAAAGTGGCAACATTGACTTTGCAAAAGAAAATATGGCAAAGATTGACATTAATGAAGTGTCAAAATATGTAAAAAAAAACGTATTTTCGAAAAAGGAAATTTAAGAAAAAGTGATGTGTAAGTGTTTAATTAAAAGTTAAATAGGGAGTAGTCTGTAGCGTTATGGTTTGATGAGCAAAAAAGACCGTGTAGAACAAGTTTGAAGGATTTCTTCATGTTCTTAACGCTATTCAACACGAGCTAGGACTTTTAAGGAGATCCACAGCAATTCCAACTATTATAAAACTAGCCGCCGTATTAAAATTATTTTGCCAAGGTAGATACCAACATCAAATTGGCCAGGATCTTACTTAGAACTATCGCAGAAGTCTATGTCACATTGCTTAAAAGATATCTGCGTGGCATTGAGACATTATTATGTTCCAAGCATATCAAATTTGATTAGATGGTATCCACATACAAACGGCTAGACCGGCCAAAAACAAGCACTTACACTTCAACAGGAAATTGCAACACAGTATGAGTGCTATGGTTGGGTTAATGATTGATTTTAAGTTTTTAGATACATACATACGTATGTTTTAAAAATATGTAGTATATTTTTTTTTTGCTTTTATTCAAAAAATAACAATTTCAATATCAAAAGCAAATATTTTTTCAACGTACTCACATGTTTTTCTCCCTTTGCCTTTGCTATTTAGCTATCGCAGAATATTTGCGATTACCGAACGATTTTGACATGCACTTTCGCATTACGGAGTACGGTGATACCAGTCTTGCGAATGAAAAAAATAGATGCGAAAAGCAAATACGCAAACGCATTAGAGAGTACCAATCGTTTGATTTCGTAGCATTTTTCTTTCGCATCGCAATAGAGAGTAACCCCACTGGTGTTTGTTGAGAACTGCGTTCAATAAGCAGAACAATTTCCTACAATGGCGAACCAAATGTCAAAAAAAAGGAAATAAACAATGCATAAGGAAATGACTGCTGCTTTCTAACACTTAATAGAATTATTAACCTTTTCACTTTTTTTTTTTTTTAACACTAATAATATTCAAGAGTTCGGCATTTTTGTTATATATTAGTAAAGTTTATTTTAAAGCCGAGTTTGTATCAATTTTTTTAATCTATAAACACGAATATTCACGAAACAAAAAAAAAAAACAATGTTATTTTTTCCAGCTAACTATCAGTCAAATGATAATTGAGGCAGCTAAATTTAGTATGTGTGAACACTAGATTTAAATTCTCAATTAAAATTAAATTGACTCAATTAAAAATGCATGTCTGAACATAATATTAGCGTTTATATATTTAGTTGTTTGGAATTTGATCTTCTACACCTGTAGAAGAAATTGCATATCGTTTTGCTTTATGTCAGGAAAAAAATCCGGGATGAACCAAATACAATTTTAAAAAAATTATAAATAGTAAAATTTCTTGAAATTTACCAAAATTAAAACTAATCTTTTACAAAATTTCACTGAAAATCATACTTTTCAAACGCGGTTATTTTTACTTTTAAAATTATTTTAGAAACGTGACCAATTTGGTCACATAAGATATTCTTAAAACTACCACCCTTTTATAGTATAGTACGTGTGCTCTTCCATATTTAACCAAAATTAATACTAAATATTACTAAAGAATCATATTATTAAATTTTAAAAATTATTTTAGGAACATGCCCAATTGGATTAAATTTGAAACCTTAAAATTACTGCACCTTTGTAATTCAGTACGTGTGATCTTCCAGAATTGACCAAAGTAACCACAAATATTCTCAATTCATTTTTTTTTAATTGGCTCTACCAGACATATTCCAACATCATACTTTTATAATTTCATAAAATACCTCTTAGAGCAATTTTTTCTAAAATTTTTTTTATCTATTTCGTTCCAGTTTCAATTGGTAAAGTGAATAAAAAATAAGCATTTGCTTTTTATTTAAAAATTTGTTTTAAAATCTAAAAAATGTATGTGTTTTTAGTTTTTTTATTTTATTTTTTATTCACTTTACCCGAGCATGTATATAAAGTTTGGTCCAAATCGGTGCAGTAGTTCTTCAGTTACGGTGCAAAAACACAAAAAAACTAAAAATTGCGACATCTGTCGGACGAATTACAAACTACACAGAAACACTACTCACGGCCCATAGAGAATATATATAAAAACACGCGCCGGTCTTTTTAGAAATATTTTGTGGGGTGGAAGGCGAAAATCTGTTGGGGCATTGAAAAGTTCACCCCTAACAAATAAACGTGTTTTTGATTTTTATATATATTAATATTTTTCTGCCCTTATCTGTAGAATATAAAAATTAACCAACAAGTTTCGATTAATGAACCTTTTTTAGAGCAAATTATTTATTTTAAATTAAAAAATAAGTACTCATGTTTTGGAAAATTATTATTTAAATAGTATTTAAAAGTAATAAAACATAATGAACATCATTTGATTTTTTATAAAAGAATTTTACTAAATGGCGTATTTCGTAGTAAAACAATAGTTTTTTTATTTATATATATTTTTCTTAAAAAGTAATTATTTAGATAACCAAACTGAGTTTTTAGTCAAGATCTTCTATTTACTCAAACAACGACATACATATTTAAAAAAAGCAATTTTTTTGACTAAAAAAGTAGTTAAATCAAGAAAATATAAATATTTCCCACAACGAAAAAAATAATTATTTCCTTCAACAAACAACATAACTACTCCTCGAGAATCGATTATTTTAGTATCATGTCTTGTTAAAATCATTGAAATCATCCACCAAAAATTCTTAATTCCAAACTCGATTACCTTTTTTGAAATTTTTTGCTGGGTAACGGCTCCATGGCAAATAGTCCAAAATTTTAAAATAAAAAATAACAAAAAAATAAATTAAAAATCGCCCAAAACTTTAAAATGAAAAATTACACAAAAAATGGAAAATTACCCAAAAAATTAAAAATCGCCCAAAAAATTTAATATCGCCCAAAATTAGAAAACACCAAAAAAAAAAATTAATTTAAATTTTATATTAAAAAAATAAAAGTTACAGAAAAGCATAAATAGTAGTCGTTTCTTACTGAATTGCAATAAAAATATACATAAAAGGCAAGATTCTCCACCGGCTAGGAAGTCAAGTATGGCTCTCCAAGAGTAACACAAATACTTATCACAGATACACCAAAAACCTATAAATATATAATGCAGTAATGAGGCTGTGTGAATTATCGCCCAAGTTGAAACAGCCCGAAATAGCTAAATTAATTAACATTCAAAATTTTTGTGTGATAATAGTATTTAAAAGCGTTAAATGAATAATAGCCCGATGTTTTTGGATGTTTGTTCATTACGTACAATCATACGAATTTGAAATGAATAATCGCAAAGTTTGCAAATATAGCTTAATTAGTCTTCTTCCAGGAATATGACCAATATTGATTGGTATCATTTTCAAACTTTTGAGAACATCTTAAGTAAAATTGTAAAATGTAGGGTGGTCCGCCATGCAGGAAAAATTTATTGGCTAAGAAAATTTTATGAAACAGAAAACCTTTACTAATCTGTGCCATGTCGGAAAACATTATGGTGTTTCCTACACGACGCAGCCCAATAAAGATTTTCTGCCTTGCAAAGTTTTCCTGCTTAATAACGTTTTCTTGCAGTGTTGGCCTCCGGCCTTGCTTAAGGATTTCCTCCAGCATCGTTTTTCCCAACACGCTGCAGGCTAAAAAAGATTTTCTACATTGCAAAGTTTTTCTTCCTATTATCGTTTTGCTGCGCTGCTGGAAGGATTTTAAACTCTATGACATGTCAAATATTTTCTGAACTGCTTTTGCTGCTATAGAAGCCAAATAATGGTAAAGATGGAACACACTAGAGAAATTGATGATGATTTTGATGATTGCCAGATTTTGAGGTGATTTTTAATATGAACAATTACTTAAAATTTTTATGAAAAACCCTATAAGCGTTTTTGTTTTGATTTTTGGGCAATTTTTCGTGGAGCCAAAACTAACACAAAAAATAGTTTACTCTTTCACGACTAAGAATTTTCCGCTTATAATTTTTAAAATTTTATTGCTGATTCCTATTCTTGAGGTCAACATACCATGACTAGAGTATTGTCAAAATTAAAAAAAAATTACTCCTTCTGTAAGAAAATTCATAGGACATATACATACATACATATCACCGGCTTAGAGTGTAATCCAGCTAACTCAATTCAACAAAATTTTACAGGAGAGGCAAAGTACTGTTAACATTTTCTAAAGATACCTTAAGAAATTAACGTAATATTTTAAGTGTTTTCAACCTGTAGACTTTTTAAATAAAATTTATATTTTAGCTAGTCGATGCGGCGTCTCATTCTCTTTCGATTTACATTAAAATGTAATATTTTATAGAAAGTGGATTTAGCAGTCTAAGCCGACGATATTTGTCGCATTCGTCGCCAAAGATAAAATCTATTGAACATTTAAAAGCATTTTACCATTATAAAAAGTAAAGATAAAATTTCATGCACTGAAAAAAAAAATAAAAACAATTCTTGCAATCAGTTGCTGATCGCATGTCAAATAAATTGTATTCAGGTGGCAAATTATGGCATTCGATGTCGAAAGATATTTCAAAATGTTGCAATGAAGGGTTAATGTAAAAATTGTAAACGTGTGTCAATACAAAAAGGCGAAACAAATAACTATAAAAAGAAAAACAATAATCGGGTCTGTTCTGTAAACCGATAGATTTTAAATCGCACCTTTTTATAAATTAACTCCGACAATAGAAATATTTTTTTTAGATTTTTTCCATATTTTTATTGTATAGTTTCTCAAATATCATAACTGAAAGAAAATTATCGTGTATAATTTTGAACACGTCTGCAGGACCATTATTAATTTTTTGAAAACGAAAACCAAGTCCGAGTATTTTGTTAACAGAACATCAGAAAATATCTGTATAACGAACCATTAAAAATCAACTATTAATAAATTAAATAGAACAATAAATTAAATTATATGGTGCTGCTACAATTTAAATTTAATTTTTTTAAGTTACAAAAAGCTTAACTGAGGTTTTATGATGTACATATACATATATACAAACCTAAATACGGTTTAAATTTATGTGATTTACTCTGGCTTTAATTTTTCACTTTTTCTGTGAAAATATTTATTTTATTATTTTATATGTTTGCTCAATGTACACATGTCCATATACATACATATATGTACAATTGTACATTGTACAAATTTTTTAAAAAATGACAATATTATCCTTAAAAAAGAGTGGACTTAAATATGGGTGATTTTTTCGTCTCCGCTTCGCTTAACAACTCAGCTGTCTGATCCCTTTTTAAACTCGGGTAGAACGCTGAGTTTCCTCTATAAACATTATTTAAAAAATACTTGCATGTGTGTATGTATGCTCACATACCTACTTGTAGATGCCTTTATAGATGGATTTAAGGCAGGAAAAAGTATTTCTGTTTTGTATGATAGAGACCTGCGTAAACAGTCTTGAGGTGTAAATACGTAATGTATTTTAAATGTATTCTCGTGGCATGTATTATACTAAGCCAATAATAAATGCTCTCGTACTATATGGTTTACGTGTATATGACCGCTAACAACCCTACACTCAGACTGGGGCCAAATGTCTCTATGTCAACACTAAAATTCCAGTAGTAGTTACATTGTCTACAATTTTTCTTCTATTCGTCAGTATAAAAGAGAGAGAGAGGAAACAGATGTGGTGTATTTCTGGAGAGTTTTCAACAACTTGTCAATATAAGTAAATTCGTTTGTACTTAAGGTATAGAAATGTACCAGTAAATGTCTCCATGCTCCCATAAGAACTATGTAGTCACTACCTAGTCAAATGTGTTAGTGTTACTAGTAGATTTTCAATGACAAGCACATGTTAAATGTCTATAGCACAAAGTGTTATATGAGGAATAATTGTAGAGTAGTACTGGTGACAAAGTCAAAAGTGACTCAGTACATTTTCATCATCAACATTTCCTTCAGGGAAGCGATGTCACTAAGACTTCTTGTTTATAACAAACAATCAAAAGAAATACTGTTGATACATGTATGCTAGTTGTTTTGCATATTGTACGTTTGGGTGTGTGTGAGATGAAGGTGGTGAGCTATTATGTGTTAAAGGGAGGTTTTTTAAGCAATCGCATACAACTCATGTAAATGCATGTGAGCGTTTGTATGTGCGCAGGAAAATAAGAGAGCATACACAAATTATGTAGTAATGTATGTATGTACATGCATGACGTTTGTATACGCGCGATTGGATAGAATAAAGCGCACCACAAATTTTTCAGCCACGAACTATTTTCTTCTTTACTCCTATACCTGCGATAAGATAAACAAATGTATTGCCAACAGTGTTCCTTAGCGTTTGTTTTAGAAGATTTCGCTGTAGTGAAGCATTTCCTCCATGTCTTAAAAGTTCTTATAAGAGGTCTTGTGCAGGTCTTTATTGTACGACTTGCTTTGCTTTTAATAATCAGTGCTTTTGTACATTCGTGTGTATATGTATGCATGTATTGTTATTCTTAACTAAAAACCAAACTCGTCTTTTAGCCACTTGTATTCCATCGTTTGCCTTTCATTCTTTTGTACACACATGCACATGTACATACAAATAAGCTTACATATACACACATATGTATATATTTAGCATCTATATTTTTAATATTTTTTATTTTTGTTGTTTGAGAAGTTTGGCATTTTGTATTTAGGTAAATCCAGTAATAAAGCACCGAATTTATTTGTTAACATCCATTATAATTTTTTTTGCGAAATTTTGATTAAAGATTTCTACGTCTGAATGTATTATTTTGGCTTTCTTGTTTTCTAGAAAGTAAAAAAGGAAAACGTAAAATCAATGATTGCGTGTGTTTTAGTTTTTAACAAGAAAATACTTAAGTTTTGGAAACATACTCAAAATATATTTCTATACAGAAATATATTACTAAGTATCAAAGGTTTTGCAATGTTCTTATAAGTATCAAAGTGGGTTAAACAAAAAACACGTTGGCTTACTTTAAAAATCAATTATTTAATGATTTTATTTTTGAAATGGATAACAATTATGTGATTATTTATTTATCTGAAGTCAGTACTTAATTACTGATAGACCGGAAAAAAATTCTGCAAAATTAAAAGTAACTTGAAAATACCTAAAAAAAACTTCACATTTGTGACGCACACCGAATTACGACGACAAAAATTTAATCATTTTTATATTCTTAAATGTAACCACTATTACACTTAATATGTTGTATATATCAGTACGCAAACAACCCATAAATAATCAACATGTACGTGCGTGTAAAGTATAATTATCTCTTACACGGACTTTTACCTGTCAGCAGTATCTAAAGCGTTTATTTTTCCTACATTCGACAATTTTTTGTAAGTTTACAGTTTAAAGCTTTTAAATATATTTTTAATCATCAGGTATCTAATTTAATTTGCAGTTATTTGTAAAACAACAATTATATGTGTTGTATATATAGTAGACTGTTTTTATTATAAAATATACTGAAAAATTGAATTTGCTAAAGCTATATAAAAAGTTCCAAATAGTTCCACGACTTTCCTTTATAAGTTAAAAAACACAACTACTAATAAGTGAAAAAAGTCAAGTGGTCCTTCTATTCCCCTTTCAATGAATAGATCACATATACACCTAATTCTTGCGTAATAAGTTTGAAGCAAATTCAATTAATTTTATGAAAACTATTGGCCATAGTGGATCCGCCATTTCAAATTTTTACAAACTGACATCGTATTCATAATAAACGACCCTAAAAGCCTTGAATCCATATGAAGTAAATAATTTTGTTGCACTAAATTTTCAATTTGTCTCTGTGTGCGACAGATTGCTTTATCGATTTTCTTTCATTCCTTAATACTCTTGAATACTAAATATGGCACGAATTTGAAACCGATATGTGTATCAACCTAATTTGAAGTGGGATGCCAATGATCTTTAATTTTAAATTGTTTTTCATTTCACATAATTTTTTTCGGTCTAACGCTAAGTAATAGAATAGTTCTCAATGTAAATAAATAATCACTTAATTTTCATTCATTTTAAAAATAAGATTATTAAATACTTGTTTTTAAATCAGGTCATATTTGTTGCTTTATCCACATGTAATTCTAACATTTAAGAATTCTATTATTCGAAATATTGTCATAATTATATTTTAATTTGAAATTTATTTGCTGGTGCTTCAGCTTACTTGAAAGTATGTGCATAAGATAAAAGGTTTTGTGACTATTCAAAATGTGTGGTTGAAGTCTACTGATGATTTCTTACAGCAACAATGAAATGCTGAACCACCAGCAAATAAATTTCAAATTAACACATGTACTTCTGTTAAAAAAAAATTAAAAAGCTTAGTGAACTTGACGGAATTTCAGATTATTCCTAGAAATTGTCAAAAGTTGAAAAATCCAAAAAAATTTTTAAATGTTTTACATTGCTTTAGTATGAAAATTCGAAAAATTTTTAAAGAAAATTGCAATTATAAAATCCATTAAAATTTTTAAACACTAGAAATGGTGTGAATGGCATCATAAAAAAATATACAAACAAACTTGAGAAAAACTAAAAAATCTAAATTCTAAACAGTATTACTAAAATGGTGGCCATTTGCAAAAGTTAAATAAATTCGTAATAATATCAATGCATTCTAAGTCTTAAAGTGCTGACGCATGGCGGAAAAGTTCGGAATATATTAAAACTAATGCACAAATTTCGCAAAACATTCTAAAATCTAAAAAAATAACAAAAAAAAATAATATTATAAATTAATTTCTAATTATAAAAAACACAGTCCTTAAACTCTTAACAATTTATAAGTCAAATGTAAATAAAACGTGTATTATAAAATGTAAAAAATAAAACAAACAAAAGCAAATGTAAGATCCCAGCAAATATTACACATTACCATCATAACTACTTGCCATATATTGACTTGCTCAAATCACATTACCTAAAAATTATGAACAAGTTGCTAAATGATTAGAATAATTTGTTTAGATTAAATAGATTACGTCAATAATTTGTTAAATCAGAAAGGTAAGTACTTCTCAAGAATCGATTATTTTAGTCTCACGCCTTGTTAAAATCATTAAATTGGTAATCCAGTAGAGGAAAGAGTTTCCACCAAAAATGCTTAATTCCAAACCCGATTACCTTTTTTAAAATTTTTGGATAATCCCATTATCAAAAATATCAAATTTGATTAGTGTCAATAACACTGTTCTGAAAAAAAAAGTCGGAAGCAAGAACTGCATTATTATGATTTTAATGGACTATTCTATGCTAAATCTTAATCTGGGAGCAAATCGCAGCACTCATTATCGAACGAAATTACGAAATATTTTAACAGAGCTTATATGGAAATATTTCATTCGATAATGTGTGATGCGATTTGTCCCCTGTTCTCAGATTGTGTCCACCACGATTGCTTTTAGAGCTTTTATTATTTAAATAATGTACTGATATTGGAATATTAAATACGTATATATTATGATAAAAGTAAAAACTCTTGCAAATAAGCGACTTCTATGATATAAATTAAAATCTTAAATGGAATAAAGAACTACACAGAAAAAAGTAAAAACAAGATTCAATTAAAAAAACAAAGATTCAGTTAAAAAATTAATTAGTTTTCAACCAATCACGAAAATTGTAGTATTAACTCATCCATTTTAATTGAATTTTTTTTTGGTTTTTTCAATTAAAAATATATTACATTAAATAAAAATTTAATTGATGGTTTTCTAAAGATTCAATTAAAATTTAATTGAAATATTTTTGAAGATTTAATTAAAAAATTAATTGAAATACTTTTTAGGATTCAATTAAATAACTTATTAACATTTTTTAAAGATTCAGTTAAAATATTAATTGAAATATAAAAAATCTAAGAGAATAAAAATATAAAAATTGTAAAAATATAAAAAATTTTATGTACATATGTTAATATCTTCATATAAAAAATTTAAAAAATGGAAACATTTGTGTATTGTATCAAAAACCTAACTGATGCATCGCATGGCTTTGGAAGTTTGAATGGAGGAAAATCGTACAATGGCCGCATCCGGTGCTTAATAGTCTTGCGTAAGTGTTGAATTGTGTGTATTTTATAATTGGATTTTAAAGAAAGGCTTCGATGTTTTCCATATGTACTTACGCAAGACCTTTTGCATCGAACCCCTAATACCGCCAATGTACTAACTTTACCATCCACATTTGGTCTATAAGCTTGCATTTTTTATCATTATTGTCTTGTTATTTCTCAACAAAAGGGAACAAAATGAATTTCTGTTTTTTTATTTTCATATTTAATTTTTATTCAACTTATGTCAAAATTACTGCGAATCAAAAAAAAAATAAGCTGAGTAGTTTTTTCTCCCATGTAAAATATCAAAACCAATTAAAAGATTAATTGAGTATTTTAATTGACATTTTTTTTCAAAACAATGTGGCATACTACAAAAAACAGCTCGATTTTCATACATAAAAACAAACGTTACATTATTTACATACAATTAATATGTAAAAATTGTTACCCATTTCAGAGTAAACTGAGTTAAGCTCTGTTGATAGCACTTTTTTGTTAGAGCAGCAAAGTCAATTAAAATAAACATATATTCAATTAAAATTTTAATCAGAAGTATTATTTTTTCTAAGCAATCACTTAATTAAAAAAAATTCAACAATAATTTTTTCTGTGTAGTATAAAATAAAAAATCAACCACTCATTACTAGATCGCTTTATTTTATAAATTTTACCTGCGGTTTCATGATTGGTTTCTCAACAGAAATCAGTACATATTTCTGGGCACCACTAGCAGCTTTATCTTTTTTCCATATGCGCAATATCTAGTATCTTTAACTATGCTAACCAGATATGACAAAAGAAAAAAATCTAAATGCAAATGCAGGAAGTTTTTTTAATGGCACCTTGCATCGTAGTTGTTGATGTGAAAGAAGAAGTTCTTCGTATTTTGGAGCCTTTCTATTTCTAAAAAAACTTGTGATATATGTCTTCGAATCCTACAAATGCTCCTCTCTCTCTCTCTCTTTATTGCCTTACTTCAGTTTGCGCAATTCTTTCAAGATTTCTAATATTTAGGGACCCAGTACTACGCCTTCCTTAGATTTGTGCTTATCTACACGTGGAAATATATTTTTCACGTGTTTGAATGCGTTTCTTCCTCTGTTCAAAGTTTATACTGAATCGTTTATTGAACCTTATTTGATGCACAGTGCTGGCAAAAATATTTTATTTCCGTCAACCAAAAGTTCATTTGCAGTGTTTTTGCTTCCCGGAATCGCATGTGATCTGAAAGACCAATAAAGCAAAAAGCAACTATATCTTGTATATGCTCTTAGATAGCAAATTTTTTTTAAAATAAAATTTAATGTTTTCTACAAAAAGAAATCGTACTGAACTTCTTTGAGCAGTAATTTCTTGTTTTCAAAGTTCTCTTTCATAGTTGCTGCATCAGCTAATGGTGCGGACAGATATTGATTTCCATTATGTAACAACACTGCTTTGAGAGCCATTGGATGCATATATTTTTATTGTTACTATATTTTCTAATTCCAGGAACCACAAAAAAATTATTCCTTTACTTATTTTTGGTATGGCCTTGCGATTGAAGCATAATGTGCAAGTGTATAAACGAATAAATGTATTACACAATGTTTGTCAAAGTGGAATATCTCTTTAAATGTGAATAAAATTAACTTTTTTGACAAATTGTCTTTACTTATAGCTTTTTTATTTATTTTCAGCTTTCCGAATAGTAACAAAAATATTAAATATATACATATATGTATGTATGCAGTGTTGCCAAAATGTTGCAGGCATTTCCCACCATATAGCCCCTGAAAACCCGCTAAAAACCGCTATCTGAATAAAAATAAACGCTAATATAACCGCCGAATTTTTTATAACCAACATATGTCTTTTTTATGGTTTATTGGTAAAAAAAAGAATAATATAAATTTTATAAAATATGTATACATATATATATATATATATATATATATATAGATTTATGTATTTTGGAATCTCATAATTCCCCAATATTTGTAAGCAAGACTCAGCCTAATCTTTGAGTAGGTATTTTATTTCCTGTAGAGTTTCCATACACAAACATCGAACCAGTACCTGTGTTCTGTAACTTGCGAGAAGTTTCCGCGTCGAGAAAAATTAAAAAATTACATTGGTTGTCCTGTTTTTTACAGGCTGATTTATATACAACCTGAAATAAGCTTAAAAGAAAGATGAGCAACTAAATTTTTCGTTAGTCATCCTGTGTTTCACAGAATGACAATAAACTTTTCGTTTGGAAAATTTCTCACCAAAGTTACAGAACATAGGCACAGGAAAAAATAGAATCCAAGGGCATATTCCATCTTATTATATTAATGTTGAAGTTGATTCAGTATATTTTTAATATTTTAGACTAATTGTTCTACACGTGTGGAATAATATCTTGCCGTTTTGATTGAAGTATTTGTAAAATATTGTTAAAATTAAAAATGAAATTAAAAAATAGTGTTGATAAAATAAACTCTGTGGGTCAATTCACATTGGTTTGAAGTTTAGTTTCGAAGGAGAATTTTAATAAAAAAAGTCTCTAATCAAAATCAAATTATTCAGAAAAAGTTATTGTTTTGAGAGATTTTGGTTGATATTAGTTTTCCTCATGCTCGGTGGTCCAATCACCCAGTTTTCGGGTTGTTTTCCGTTTGTTTAAAGATTTATTTACTATTTTTTTAATACGAAAATAATGATTAAATTGATTTGTAATATAATTTTAATCTCGAATTAAATTTTATTCACTAATTATGAGATTTGTTCACTCTTATACTCGTATGTATGTACATATGTTATTATTTTTAACATCTTAAATTTTTACATTATACTACACGACCACAATATGTCAATTTTCTATTTGCAAAAAAGTAACGTTAGTTTCTTTTCGCTGTACGTGTTTATATAGAAAACAAAACTCAACATAAATACCAAGGTACCTGTCGCATAGCTGCGTTAAATATACTTTATGTTGATTCAATACCTTTCTTTATAAGTTTCAGAAAAACGCTGAAAATCCGTCAAACCAAGAAATTCTTCCGCTAAAATTCCCACTGGTGGTTTTTTAAATATACTTGCCGCTAAATACAGCAAAATACAGTCATATATAGCGGGAAAACCGCCGTTTTGGCAACACTGTATGTATGTGGTTTTAGTTAATTTTATAAAGTTTTGAAAACAATTAAAAAAGATTAATACAAAAAATGATTTGTTTTTCTCTAAATCTTTTCACTAACTTTGGAATACCTACGAAATCGTTGAAAATTTGAAAAAAAAACTATATGTATTTGATTTTAGGGTAATTCTATTTATCGAGTTATATCGAAATAACTTAGCGTGAGCGCCTTGTTTTTGGATTAATATTAGTCCCGCCTAATAAAAAAATTTGTATGTCATAGAAAAAAACTGAAAACGGATTTGAATTATTATTATTATTATATAAGAAATATTTTTATTGAAAACAAATTTTTTTACAGATAGTGTATTTAAATGTTAAATTTTAGATTTTATTTTTCATTTTGCCTTGTAATTACTTTTATTGTTATCCAATGGATTTCTAATTGTATAAAGGTGTAGAAAAATAAAATAGATTCATATCGAATATAAATTATTTGCTGGGTTTTGTATGAGTTTCAAAGCCTACTGAGCTTATTTTGTCTTTGTCATTTTCAAAAATATTATTATTTTATGAAATCTAATATAGTTTTTGAAAGTCTGTGCATAAAGTAAGAGGTTTGTGACTGTTCAAAATTTGTGGTTGAAGTCTACTGATGATTTGGTTTAAGCGCCAATGAAATACGTATATAGACCAAGCTAAACCACCAGCAAATAAACTTCAAATTAAGATAGTGTATTTATATTGTGAAATAACCATAAAAAAAGCTTAAGCGACATAATTTTCGAAATACACTTTTTGACAAAAATCAACTATTTTTGATCGTAAACAAGTGACTAATTGAATTTCATCAAAAACAAAGTTCAAAAAGCTTATCGTCTTAGCTTTATTGCCGGTTGTGGCTCGATATTATGAAGGAGTTGTTCAGAATAGTCATATTTTTTTTTTTGGATCATTGGCTTAAAACTTTTATAACACTGTGAATCACACAATAGTTTTTATAATTTAACCTTATTGTTTTTGTTTGATATTGTTATGCAATTTTGTTTTACAGAACATGGGCGGTATTGCAACTTTCTTAAGTAAGCTAATTGTAAAAACTGTACCAAATTTTGAGAAATCTGCACTAACTCCTCCAATTTCCGTCCCATGGGAAAAACGTTGTACAGTGCGGGATCTAACTAAATAAAGTTATTTTTTTTTCATATATCTTTTTAACTTATGTATTTTTCTCATTGGTTTTTAAATTTAAGTTTGCTTTCTTTGTGACTATCGACGATAATTACATATGTAATTATTTCTATAATTACAGAATATTTTCATAAGCTCCAGATTTTTACATCTGACTACACACTTTATTTAACAAAACATAAATGACTCACGTTACAAAATCAAATTCATGGACGACGAATCGAAAGATAGAGGAATGTTTTCTGAAAAAAAGTCAAGGACTTCTCTTCATTCATGACATGAATTTGTCTGAATTGTATTGTAATTTAATTAATTAATTAATTTATTTATTTTTTGGAAAAATAGTCTTTCCTGCAAAACATAATAATTTATGAACTTAAAAATATAATATTCAACAAACTTATTGGTAAACTTTTTGTCTTCACCTAAAGCAAAGAAGTGGTCGATTTTATAGACAACAGCAGCCAAAGTAATTTTATTGCATTCAAACTGATAGAATACATTAAAAAGTGAATCGTAAACTATAAAAGTTAAAAATTTACAAATCAAAATTAACATAGAATTTTCCACTATCGAAGAGTTGGCAAAAGATTTGGAAGATATTTCTGTTTGTTATTATATCATGGAGACTTCTGCAATATCCTTTGAAGTTGATAGATAATTAATTTTGTTGAGTTTCTATGAAAGTAAGCAGCAAATGTTTAAATGTTTGTAATTGTCTCCTGAATGTATTTATTGATTATTTAATAAAGTAGAGTTTAATTTTATACAAAGAATTTTGTTCTTTTTAACTTCCAAAAGATTGAAAATTATTCACTTGCAATTGACTTTTGCCAGATACTTCTATCTGCTATCAGATGAAGTAGTTATAAGGTAATTAATTTTTCAATTATTTGGTATATTATTAAAAAAAATTTAATTAAAAGATGTTTATTAAGGCAACTTAAGCTAGTAGCTTCGTCCAGCAATTTAGTTTGGGTCACTTATCTGAGTGAAGTTGTAACGTTTGTCTACATATATAATTCATTCCAAACAAAGTCGCGACTTAATTTGGCCTGAGGCAATAATTTATAATTAAATAAAATTAATAGTGTTTGTAAAGGGCCACTGATTTCAGTAACTTTGCAATGTTGTCATGTTACTAAACATTTAGAACGATTTCAATTTTGGCAAAGAGTGCGTCGTACATGAGTGTATGTCCAAGTTATTAGTCGAATGTAATTTAAGCCATAATGGTTCCGTGGAGCATATTTAAAATCTACTTTAATTCAATTTTAAACGAAAAACAAAATTGTAACATTTAACGTCTTCTTAACCACCAAAATTTTATTCCATTTAATTTCCAACAAATTTCCTCTTTCAAAGCTAAAAAAAAAATATGTCCTTAATTTTTTCCCTCATTTTTTGTGCAAACAAAGTACCAATTTAGTTTGAATTGTCTACAAATGCTTATGCCCGTTGGGCTGGACAACTGCCTTTATGCCAGCCTTATATTTTTACCCTGCAGCACAGCATTTAACTTTCATATAAAAAAAGAGGGAGAAAAAAAAGAATATAAACAACCACAGACGTAAATTTTGTGCGTTCGGTCGGTACGGCTGTAAAGGCAACAACAGAAACTGGCAAAAAAAGAAGATATAAAAATCGTTTTCCTACTTTTTTTTAATGTTTTAAAAGTCCTTTTGTATTAAAATTCACTCGCTGTTAATGTCCTCTCTTTTTGTTGATTTAATCTTTAAAGGCGGTAATGCTTTTACAAACAATTTTTTTACGTCAGTTGTTTTAAACAGTTTTGTTAATAAAGGTTTCTTTGTTGTTCCGTTTATTTTTATAAAAAAAAAAATAAATAATAATAATTTCTATTGTAATACAGAACTTGCATTTGTTATAAATGATTATTATGGTATTAATGGCAAAATTATTGGCAGTGCTGTGAAAATTATGTTTGGATATCAAATGTATAGTAAATTCTTAAAACGTAGACAAAATCAGTTAAAGAATAAACCATAATATAATATAAAAGCTTATGAATTAAATTTTGCTTTAAATTACATAAAAGTGACGATACGTGTTCTACCAAATGACCCTATTAAGGTTTCTGATGCTTTTTTGATTCAATACATACACGGATTCCTTTATTATACAATAACTCTGTTCAGAATTGTATGCTGGAATTTTCTAAGTGGAAATTTCAATTAAATTAACAGTTCAATGGATGAATTGTCACAGTATAATGAATAAAATTCACGCTGGTTTCCGCACGAATTACCTCCCCATAAGAAGCTTGTTAAATTTAATCAATATTAGTTTTCTTGATTTTGGTCAGAAGAAGGAAATACATATGTATGTATAAATTTAATCCTACTTAATTTTTACGTACAAGAATTAAACTATACGAAACTTTATCATAACTCACCAGAAGTGCTGCTTTTAAAATTTATTTATTCCAATACCGTTAGCTGAATATAAATTATGTTGGTCTTGGCATACGTAGGGTCAAATAAATAGGTTAAAAATCTAAAACGTATCGATATTTTTATAACAACTAGAATAAAGTTTAATTTCTTTTTCGGTTTACCATACAATGACAATATTGTAGAAAAAAAATTAACCCGCCAATGGTGACGCAAATTTAACTTTGATTAATGGTGACGCCGGTCTCTTGCAACGGGGGTTTCAACTGAAGATTTTTCGAAACGTGTTACTAATAGTTCATATTTTTTTTTATTTATGCACTTTGACAATAAAACAAAGAATATTATTTAATTTAAGCTCTTTTATTTCAATATTAAAATTCACCAATGTTTTTAATTAGAGCATTAAAAATTACAATGTTTTAGCAATACATTTTTCAATATTAAGAAAAAAATAAAAAAATCATTAAGAAAAATAACGTTAATTAGTCTTTCGACAATTGGAACTTTTATAAAATGAACAAAAATTGGTATCCTTCTAAAAAAAAGTAAGAAAAAATACATCTCAAAAACTAAATTTCTTCCGGTAAACAACTGCTGCAATACGGCACTACGTGTTCAAGACACAAATATTGTTGGCATTTTTGGCAATAGTACTTGGTTTTTCTGTTTTTTTCCAGCCACACTCATAGCACCGACCAATTCTTGAAGGACACGATGTCCCAGGTACGTTATCTATATGCAAAATATCCGACAGTCTTAGTCTCATTGATCGTAAGACATGCATAAAAAAGCTTATATTATGAAAGACATACATATACACACATATAAACACACAAATATATATGTATTTAATATAATAAAACAACAAAAAATTATAATAAACTATATAAAATACGCGAATAATAAAAAATTAATCCTTGATTATTTTACTTACATATACGGTGACTCACGGTCTCACACACCAGGTTAATAAAAAAAAATACAGAAATTGTGCTCACTACGCAGTTTCGTTGTGAACTGATGGTGAGGGACGTGCAATGCGGCAGCTACTCGAAATTGAAACAAAAAAGAATAACGGAGAAGAAAGTTATACGAATTTATTAACACAACCGGTATCACAGAGCAGTAGGTCACCATTGGCGGGTTAAAAAAGAAAGGGTGCTATATTCAGTTGTGCCGACGTCCTTCACAGACGTATGCAGTTATATGTAGTATACAAATACAAACATATTCATATGTACATACATTTTTGTTATGTGAAAAAATGCATAATTTTTTGCTCTAGTGCAATTTTTAGTAAGTGACCTCTCGAATTTAGTTAAAATGTTTTTTTTTTCGATATAAGCATAGTTAAGTATTTTATTATACACTCTGTACTTAAGAAATAATTTGCATTCAGCCTTATTACAGTTGTCAACATCGTCGTCTCGTCATACAATACAAAAAAATTTGGACATGTTAACTGGCTCTCGAGATGATAAAAAACCAGACAACTATTTAATAAACCCAAAAATGGTCGTAGTATTATACCCCCATACCAAGTAAATTGACTTATTTAATATTTTTTCGTATTCAATAAAAGTTGATATTACAAAACTGTTTAATGTGTCAATTTATATATTTCCTTGCAAATGATATTTATGTAAACGATTTATTGCTAAATCATTTTTTGATATGGTTCAGTAGAAAGGAAAGCTTTCAAGGAAATGAAATTTAACATATCTCTTAATTTATTTTACAGTTATGACTGTTATTTAGCGATAAATTTTATATTTAAGAAATTTATTATTCGACATATTGTCATAACTATATTTTAATATGAAATTTATTTGTTGAAATATATCATATAGACCAAGCTGAACCACCAACAAATAAATTTCAAATTAAGATAAATTTTATTTTTATATAAATAAATACTAAAATTTAATTAGAACTCGTTACAATTGATTTGAAATATAACTCTGCTGAGAAAATAATAAGCAACATGGCACAAACAAAATTTTACAAATATAAAATAGGTCTTCACTTAAGATCTTTCTAAAACATGAACTCTAGGAGCACGGCAGTGCGCCAGGCCAAGTTCCGGCCAATGCACGCAGTGTGTATATTTATTTACAGTAAGCCATTCGAGCTGTTTTTACCCCCCTCATAACTTTGATCCCCGCAATCGTAAAATTATAAAATTTAAAAAATAATTAGAATAAATACATGTTACCTCATATGCGAAGTTTTACAATGAAAGGTTCCGGAGATATGGAGGTACAAAAAGAGCTTATTTTAAGACAAATTGACTGACCACTGACCACTGACCACTGACCACTGACCACTGACCACTGACACACTCATCAAATTAATAAAGCACTTCCGCTATAGCCAGAAAGCTGAAATTTGTTGCACGAGATAAAGGTGAGCAATAAACTAGAAAAATCTGAAAACCCGAACATTTTAACCAGAGGGGCGGGACTACGCTTATACAAAATAAAATTTGTGCTAGTGAGCTGAAATTCAGTACACATGTAGAACTAATTGAGTACTCACCTAAAACAATCTGATAATCTGAAAATTTTAACCAAGGGTGCGGAGCTACGCCCATAAAGCTCAGAATTAAAAAAAAACATTTCTAAGGTGTTTAACTCAAGCGATTTTATTCAAATTTGGCATACATATTACAATAATACAAGGCTCTAAATGTTTATGTACTTCGTGTCATATATATATTTATTACTATCCGTTTCCAACGAAACTTTGCATTATTCCAACATTTGTTCCAAATTTCAGTAATATCGCTTGAGATAAACATTTTAAATTTGCTCTTTTAATTGTGTGCTTTATTGGAATAGCCCCGCCCCCTTGGTTAGTTAGTTGCTAATCTAGACCTACTTGTTTATCAAATTTCAACTTACTAGCGTACATTTTATTTATTTTTTTTATGGGCGTGATACCACCCACTTTTTTAATCACAACACCTACTGTAGCCATTAGTTATCTTTGCTGTCAAGTTTCGTTGGAAACGGATAGTAATAAATATATATATATATGTAGTATATTTAAATGTTCTGACCCGAAGTACATGAAACGGAGGCTTAAATTGTATGAGCGTTTTAACGCCCACTATTTTTAATAAACATTTAGAGCCTTGTATTATTGCAATATGTATGCCAAATTTCAATAAAATCGCTTGAGTTTAACACCTTAGATTTATTTTTTAATTTCTGAGCTTTATGGGGGTAGCTCCGCACCCTTGGTTAAAATTTTTGGGTTTTCAGATTTTTCTAGTATATTGATCACCTACATCTCGTGTAACAAATTTCAGCTTTCTATAGCGGAAGTGCTTTACCAAGTTGATGAGTGTGTCAGTGGTCAGTGAGTATGTCGTAAAATATGCTTTTTTTGCACCTCCATTTCTCCGGAACCTTTCATTGCAAAACTTTGCATATGAGGTAATTATGGTTTAAATTTTTTAATTTTACGATTGCGGGCAACGAAGTTATGAGGGGGCTAAAAACAGTTCGAATGGCTTCCTGTAAATATACACACTGCGTGCATTGGCCGGAACTTGGCGTTGCGCCTAGATTAAAAGTATTTATATAAATGTCCGAGTGTTCTTATTGCCATCCGATGATTTGGGCTTTTAATATTACAGAATGTTTTGTGCGAAACAGCCTCCATATAATCCATTATACGTAAGTGCAATGTGTTGTCTGGCTCTATTTATTCCTTCATTAAAGACATTATTTTCAAAATCCCATGTTGCCGATGTCAATACACTCCTGAGACTCGTTGAGTTAACCTAGTTAGTTTAAAAAATATTAACTTTTCGTTAGGGCACCATAAAGTTAATGTCTCTTTTGCATAATAAATTAGTCTTTTACGCATATATTTACAAAATAATCGTTTAGCTCGATGTCAGTAATAATTTAAAGTTTTCTTAAAACTTGGACGCTTGCAAGAAACATCAAGGGATGTTAAACACTGAATTAACTTCGTATTTCACATAAGGCTTACATTATTTAAGAAGTAATTGTACACGTTTTTATAAATATCTGAAGCTACGAAGCTATGTTTAGTCATGTTAGAGTGTATATTAACATTCTAAACTGCGGATTCTTTATTATTAGTGGCCTCATTTGCAAAATCCAAATGGCATTTCTCTTAAACTGTTTGGATTATTTTCTCTAGCGCATACTAAACTCAAATTAGAAACGTTCTTGCCTATATTTGTACTCTCAGCTTAGAAGATTTCAATAATTTTCTTCTGCTTTACAAACTTTTAACAAACTCCTTCGAAGAAATAAAAATGTGGTGGCAATATACATTTATAATATAACTACAATGGATTTGCAAATGTGCAAGTACAAGTTGCTAGTCTACCTATTCCCCGTAGTCAGGCATTATTGAACTTGCCAACTTCAGTTAATTTTAAGCTACGCAAATAACTAGCAAAATTAGTTTTTGTTAAGCAGTTAAAAAAAGTTGAATTTAAAACTTTAGGATTCTATAAATATGTTTGCTATGTGTATGAAAGCTATCAACTTTCCCTTTTAATAATCAAAACTTCATTTGGAATAATGCCCGAGAGCTTATCTAAGCTCTATAAAAGCATTGTGTGGAAATACTTTTACATCCTTTGGGAATTAGCCATATAACCTTTAGATTTTTACAACCCAAACTTTAGCAAAATGTGCGTTGCAAAATCATTTCAGCTTATTTGGTGCTCATAACAAAACACCTGGTGTCCACCAATTTAATTTGCAAATTAAAACGACATAATAATGAAATTTGCCATCTAAACAAGGCAATTGTTGTGAAAATTTACACTAAATTTGAACGCGGCAGAAGGAAGTATAAACTTGAGCAGTAAAAATTAATGTTTATGGCAAAATGAATTGCGGCTTTTAATGGCAAATGAACTTTTTAATAAAACTGTAAAAAATATAATTGGGATTATGATTTAAATTAAATATAGGAAGGATTTAAGTTCGTTCCTTGGCATTGCAGAGGAATATTTAAATAACATTTATTTTTGCCTTGGAAGCAGAATCTTACAAATTGGAGTGAAGTTGTTTTGATTCTAGTATTTCATCTGGTTAAAATTTAAATGTTACAAAATTGTGAATGCAACAAAAGGATTTGCAAAATGTTTGCAATGTTTATTTTTATTATATTATTGCCCCTATCGCGGTTCTCAACTAAATTAATTTTTTTCGTTTAGGAGTAGAACAAACTTACACACGACCAAACTGTGTCTTAGTATAATGAACCACAACTGCTTTTTAGTTGAAATTGTCATCGTGTTGCCAAATTAAAATATCAAGTTTGACAGGAACAAAAAAAACACAAAATTTTAGAAAACATATTCCCCCTTATTGCGAATAGCGTCGTCGACGTCACATCAAGAAATGATCACTTGTCTACTCTTTGTCGACAACAATTCACTACTATTAACATGCTCCATTCGTTTATAACATCTTAGAGATTAGTAAGAGAATGTCAATAAGTTCCAGTTGTTGGCGATAAAAAGTAGGCAAGTGACAATATTTACTGTCATCTTGCTGTGACGTCGACGACACCATTCACAATAAGGGTTATTGTTCTTAGTTTTAGTTCAAAGAAATCATACCAACTGTATACCAATATGTGTAGATTTATTTTATGACAACGAAAACGAAGTCACATTTATAGATGTGCTACGTATTAGAAAAAAATTCGTGCTGATTCCAACCCTCTTTAACTACCCAATGCAAATCAAAATAATCCAAATAGAGAACAAATTCTTTAAAAAATAATTTTTTAAGCATTTTTAGTTATTTTCGGAAGAACAAAGGATCGTTTTATTACCTTTGGATCAACTAACACCATAAATCTTTGCAATCTTGAGTATGTGCCCAGTAACCGCCGATACTGAAATTGTTTAAAAAAAATTTATTAAGCATAACAAATATTTCTAGTTACGATTTTTTCAATTTTTCTGCATTTAATGTCGCACCAACTTGTAACTAGGAAAACCCAACCACAGACTCAACTACTAAAAAGCAGTTTTGTATAACCAACGTTTTAAACTTTTGCAGAGTTTAAATTACAGTACCAAAACACAACTGAAAAGTCAACTGTTAATTTAGTGGAGAATGGCAATGCACATTTATCAATCCCAACTAAACTATTTGAAAAGTTGAAAACCGTAATAGGGGCATATATTATTTTTATATAAGTTAAAATTTTATTAGACCAAGTATAGCTACGGTATTCTACTGTCGTATTGAGAAAAAATAATTTTTAGATATTTTAATTGAACTGTAGTGAATTTTAACTACGAATTATTTCTAATTAAAATTCACTACAGTTCAATTAAAATATCTAAAAATTTCTCACTCAATACATCATGGGCACGTGACAAAAATATGTTCACTTGGCAATCACTGTTCACTTGGTTATCACAGTTTCAGAAGGCTGGAATAACTAAAATAAAAACTGTAGAATGCAACAACAAGTAACATAGACCACTACAAAAATACTTACATGCATGTACCGATGGTACATCGAATAAGTAAAAATAATTAATGTGATGATCGTAAAAAGATAAGTAAGAATAGTTAAACATACTGAGGTAGAGTAAAATAATTTCGTGCTAACCTAAATAGAAAAATGAAAAATTGGAAAAAACAGAAAATTAATAGTGATACTTATAAATGTGTTTACCAACGGTAAATCAATTGTATACATAACAATCGTTTCTCATATTCCCTTTCATTGTACATTTAAGTTAAATAGCTGATGTTAATAGGAATCTCTACCCAAGTAGATAGACTAGGGTGCTGATGAAGTGCGTGGCTGCACAGAAAAGTATCGGTATTTCCCCCAGCTTTAAGTCTAAGTTTAATTTTTCTTCTCTTCTTTAGAAACTCACATTAATTAATAAAAATATTTCATTCAATAAGAATTGAAATTACTGAACTTGAGCCTAACTATGAATTATTTCTGATTAAAAAATAATTTTGGTTTACAAAAAGTTAACAAAACCAATTTTGTATGGGAATTTATTTGTTAAATATTTTGTAAACCAAAGTTATTATACCCTTGACGAAAAATGGTATATATAGGTTTGTCAATCATGTCATGAATGGGGAAGAGGAAAAAGCGATGTCAGTCTGCCCGACTGTCCATTTGTCTGTATGTTTGTCTATATGTGAAATTGTTTTTTCGAAGCTCCCAGAAAAGCTAGAGACTCGGTCTGCAATAAATTGGTATTGAAAATCAGCAAAATCAAAATGACAGCGCCAGGGCTGGAAAGTTATTGCTTGTACTTGATTAATTTTTTAATCAACTAATTTCACATTACTGTAAAAATTAAACTAGTATTAAAAGTCCAAAAAATCAAAGAGGTGAATTCAGGGTTGGAACATTTTAACTATATTTTTTAATATAAAAATAGCAGACTTAAATTAATGTTTTCTTTTTCTGTATAAATTAAATATATGAGTATATGATATCTCTAAAAGAAGAAGATACGTATAATTAATCAGAAAAGTCCAAAGTAATGATTCCAGGGTTGGGAGTTTTGCCTTGTTTGTGGTATATAAAAGTAACAAAGTCAAATTAATAATATTTTTTTCTTTATAAATTAAGCATATTTTATGTTTAAGAGAGAAAGGGTTTGATAAAAAATAATTAAAAAAATATACAGCTCCAGAGCTGGAAAATTTTAATTATTTTTGGAACATAAAATTAATTTTATAAAAATATTTGTTTCGTTATTTTCTAAATGTTTTTTGTTTGTTAATTAAATATATTTTATATATTTGAAGGAATTAAATGTGTATTTAAAATCAAACATATGTTCCCAATGCTGGAAAATTTCATTACTTTTGTTAAAAAAAAGTAACTAAATAAAGATATCTTTGGAAGATCTTTACTAAATAGTTTCTCTTATTTTTATTCAACCTTAAAATGTAAATCTAATTCAATAATTGACTTATTAGTAGTTTTACGAAGCTTTGTGATAAATTCTTTATTATGTTCTTAGCATAATTATGTTTCATTTGAATGGTCATACGTTGACAGCTTACAACGACTTGTTATAAATTTGTATTAAATGGAGATAACATGAAATACATCTTTAAAGAACACTAATTTTTGTCAGTTCTTTTCCCAAAACCTATTAATTTTAACTGAACGAAATCGAAAATTTCTTTAGTAATAAATAGTTTAGATAATAACGCGATATGAGTGAACGTGCAACATTGGTAATTGGGCAGTTGAATTGAGACACTTAACAATATTTTAATATTAAGTCTTATTAAATACCAGCAAATATGAAATAAGTAAGCTTAGTTAATATGGATGTACAGTACTAGGAGTATTTTGGCATAAGAAGTTAAATGTTGTTAAAGAGAAATTTGTTTTAGAACTATTATGAATACTCATTTAATTAATTTTTCAGTATTTATATTGCTGCGATATAGTAAAAGTTGGCAAAATATTTAACTTATTTATATATACATATAAGGATTAAAGTCGCTTTAAATGTGAGTGAATAAATTGCGCGAAAGTGCTTAAATCTATTAAATTCGTCTCTAATTAATTTTTAAATAATATTAAAAAAAAAAGAAAATATTAATAAAGTAAAAACTTCTAACTAGACCAAGAATATTTTTTTTACAAAATATAAATTTATTTATGTATTTATGGTTACATGTATGCAGATATGTTTTCCATATACGCATATCGCTGAAGGATATATAAGATTCAATACAGCCGAATATAGCACTTTTACTTGTGCTTCACAACCTTACTAAGGAAAAAGTTTATCACTTTTTGGAAGCGAAGTATTGATTCCTCGCTGACTCAACTCGAACAAAAAACTCATATTTATTCGTAACAGCAAGTTATTCTTTAACATTGTCTGCCATAAAAAAATTCATCTGGGAAGCAGTAATTTTTGCTGGGTAATTTTTACTCTAAAAAAAAATATATGCATATGATTGCTGTACGCTATAAGTACGCAGTGAAAGGTGCATAAAACTCGGCACATGCGAATTTAGCACTCTAACTTGTGTTTTTTAATTAACAAAACATTTCTATGGTCCTTTTTACAAAATATTATCTTGAGTTGCATCCCTTTTATTTTGAACAATAAAGAAACCAAAAAAGTCATATAAGAAAGACTATCAGTGAAAAGTTGACAAAATCCTTTTAAGCTCATTAATTAATTGAATTAAAAGAGAAGACAGCGTTTGGGTATGGCAAAGGAATATACATTTTCTAAGCATATGGCAACTAAGCTATGGAATTTTCTTAGCCCTTAACTGAAAACTAATGACTTTTTCACAAACTATTAAGACATTTATTTCATTTAGCAGCGCGCGCCTAGATGACTAGCACACAAAAATATTGATGGCCCTTGTTTTTTTTTTGGCCCAATACTTATAAGAGACCTGCGTAAACAGTCTTAATATGAAAATACTTTTCGTTTTTTAAATGTGGCATGCATTATACTAAACTAATAATAAATGCTGTTGTATTATAAGAGAAGAACGATGGATGTATGTGTACTACGTATGCACACTGTACGTGTTTGTGAGTGTTAACAAGCGATGTCACCAAGTAAAGGAGTACTGTTGATGCGTGTATGTTAATGAGTGTATAGTTATTATTTTGCACATTGTACGTTTTAGTGTGTATACGATGTAAATGCCCTTCAGAAAAAACGAATAGTGAAATTGTAGCGATTTACTAGTGACATTGTCAGTAGTACTACTAACCATGTGTACCCCAGCCAATGTAACCCTAAGTACTTTTTACTTTAAGGGTATGTAATTTTGACAACTTACTGCATCTCGGAAACCGTAAGCAGCAAAGCCTTGAAATTTTCAAAAACGGTAAAACTAAAAAATCCCAAAATTATAAAATCGCCAAACCGAAAAAAATTGCCAAAAATTAAAAAAACCTCCAAAATTAAAAAAAAATTCTAACACTAAAATAAATCGCCTAATTCGAAAAAATCGCCCAAATGAAAAAATCGCCAAAATACAAAAACCCCAAAACCCAAAAAAATCGCCAAAGCGCTAAGAATGCGCCAAATATAAAAAATTGTGTATGAAAAAAATCACCAAAAACTAAAAAAATCGCCAAAATTAAAAAAAAATAGCAAAAATTAAAAAAAATCTCCAAAATTAAAAGAAAATCGTCAAAATTAAAAAAATAGCGAAAATGAAATAACGCCAAAAACCAAATCGACTTAACTAAAAAATTGCCTTATATAAAAAATCGCAAAATTAAAATAGCTCCAAAATTAAAAAAAATCGCCAGAACGAGAAAAAAAAGTATCAAAACTAAAAAAATCGCTAAAACTACAAAAATCGCCTATATGAAAAAAATCGCCAAAATTAAAAAAATCGCCAAAAATTATAAAATCAGTTCTTTTTACTGCGAATTGTTAAAATGTAATGTTAACATTTATTTATTAACGCACTAATAATCCCAAATTATTATTTTACTTATTCAGTAAAATATTTTTTCTTATTTTTATTATTAACACACTAATAATCCCAAATTATTATTTTACTTATTCAGTAAAATATTTTTTCTTATTTTTATTAAAAATACATTGAAATTGATTATTGAGGGATTCAGCTTGCCAATGTAGTAAAGTAGGGAAATAAAAAACAAGTTGATTATTGAGTTCTTGTTTTCAACTTTGTTATTGGTTGAGCTTCTAATTTGTTTAAATGAAAGTTTATAAAATAATAACTCTAGTTGTTATAAGAAAGTTTGGGTAAAGGTTCCCTCATGATCTGCATTAGCTAAAGTGAAATTCGCATAGGATCCAGCTAAGTCCCTCAATCAATCAATCAATTTCAATGTATTTTTAATAAAAACAAAAAATACAAATATTTTACTAAATAATTAAAATAATAATTTGGGATTATTAGTGCGTTAATTAATATTAAAAAAATCGCCAAATTGAAAAAACGAGAATAAAAAAGGTGCCAAAAAAACGCCAAAGTTTAAAAAAATCGTTTAAACCTAAAAATAAACGCAAAAAACTCCAGAACTAAAAAAATGCCAAAACTATATTTTATACATATAGGCTAAGGTTCGTATTGAATTACATATCTTCGTGCTCGGGCCAAAGTGGCACTTCACTGAATTTATTTCCTTTGTAATCAATGTATTTTTACTTATTGCACACTGCTGTATTAAAATCTCAATGTGTGAATAAAGTGATTAAGCCAGCGATATGTATTATGATTCTTCGCAACAACAAAAATTACTACTATTAAACGAAATAACTATTATATCAATGCATAATTCCGCCCAACTACAAAGAATTGGTTATGCTCAACATATTTTTTTGCATGGACATTTTCCATCCTGGAGTAAATTTACTCTTGCTTTTCTAGTTTTTTGTCTAAACTCGTATTTGAAACACCTTTATACACTGATTTTTTTTAAGTAAATCATTCTTTCTTTGGGTATATACAAAATTAAACTATTTCTTCCGCTGTCGGGTATTATTTCAAAATTCATTTTAATGTTTGCACGTCCACGTTTTTTCACCAAATGGTCATTGTTTCGAGAAAATAATTAATCACTCAAAGCATGGAATAATTAACGGTTTTTAAACTGTATTTTAGATTTTATTTAACTTTTAACAAAATGAACTTACTCCCCAAAATTATTTTTTGGGGAGTTAAATAATTTTTTTAAATTTGAGGAATTAGTTCATAGTGAACTAAGTCCCCAAAATATAACGAACTAAACCCCCAAAAATATGAACCAAGTCCCCAAATAACTTTGTTGTTGGCCATCATGTAAACGTTTGGGGAGTTAGTTCACCGCCAAAAGATTCACTAGCAAATTTTAGGGGATTAGTCTACAATATAGATATTTCCTCGCTTAATATCAATAGTGAAATAGTAGTGTTTAAATAGAGACGGTGTCAATAGTACTACTGACTAGGTGTAATCCAAGCAATGTTATCGCCTATTGACATATAACATAGGATTGTCATTGAAAATCTACCACTGGATTTTAGCACTATTCTTATACCATCTTATCTCTATATTTGAACGAAGAATTCACTAATACTTCGTCTCCAATTTTATAAGGGATGGGGCTAGAGATTGGTAAATGTCTTTAAAAATTGATTTTTGATTTTTCGATCAACTTTTTTAATTTCGATTTTTGGAATCGATTAATCGTACATGAAAATCGATTTTAAAATCGATCTTAAAACCGTTTAAGACAAATTTGCTGAGAGAGTAAAGTGACAGTTCATGACTGAGTATTTGAAAAATTTTTACTGCAAAAATTTCTCGTAGCAAAAGAAACAGCAAAACTGAGCAAACTTAAAGTGTGAAAATTTTAGAGAAAGTTAGACAAAAATATTTCTAAGGATTATTAGTTTAAATACTGTTTTAGTAACCACATTTTTTATATAACTACTTGTTGACATCAATGTCAAGACAATATCAAAGTCAAACGACACTTACGTACTATTTTTGTCCAGAAATAGATTATTTTTAAAAGCGATAGATATTGTCTTGACGTTGATGTCGACAAAAATTTACGGAATGAGGATGAATAACTTTAGTTACCAAACCTATCTTGTTCACTAACCCCCTTATGCAAAAAATATTTTACTACAGCTTTAAAGTTCATATTACTTGCCAATCACTTTAAGGCTTACATTGCTTTGTTAAGAAATTGTATGCAAAACACAACTTTAGTTATTTTGTTATTTAATAATACATTCTGGTAAAACCACCGTGTTCAACAACCACTTCACAGCTTATGATGTACCAAATTGAATAAAATTTCATTCGGGTATTCAAATATTTTTTTATTTTATTAAATAAATTTTTATTTTCTTGAAGTAAAGCAACCCCATTTAAATAATATGAGCTTCTGACATGGTAGTAAAACAGATAAATATTTCTATGAAGTGTACGTAAAAAAATATGAGGAAGAAAGAAGTATTATCACAATTTCTTTAATTCGAATGAAATGAGTATTTGATTACCCAGCTTTTTTCGATTTGTTTTGATTGTATGTACATCACTAAAACATTTTTGTGCAATTGTATTTTGAATCAGTTGGATAATTTGATGAGGTTTTCCATTACATGACAGAAATAATAAATCTAAGCTAAGAGCAAACACTTCTAGCTTCATTTTCAGATGTAACATGAATCAATATGTGTTATATTAACAAAAATATTTGAGGTACAAAATACACAATTTGAAAATATCAACTTAAAGTAGTCTTAACAAACGTGGGGACATACTTTAGAAATTTGATATAATGATTTTTTTAGAATAAAACTTTACTTAACATTGTGTTGCAAAGCTTTGCTAATTTTTTTTGCGTAAGACCCTAAGATTTTATAAAAAAAAGTTGTTGGTTTATGTGATGACTGCTTAGCCTGTTTCTTTGCCAAGTTACTATTAAGCCAGCCTTAGAAAGTAATCTTTCACAAGGCACTGATGTCGCAGGGATTTATAAATATTTTCTTTTGATTTCGTACATGTTGGGATTTATTACAACTGCGTTTTATTAAATATTAGAGTTGCCAAAATTTTGATAATAAAAAATCGATTTAAATCGCTTAATTATCGATTTCGTCATAAAATTGCCGACGTAAGCTCCGTTGCGAAAAATCGATGTTTTTAAACAGAAAATCGATTTTCGATTGGAATCGAAATCGATTTACCAATCCCTAAATGGGGCAACAAACTTAAACTTGTTGTCTCTAACGTATCTCTACTAGCGCATAAAAGGAAAGTTGTCGATATTTCAACTAGTGCAATTGTCGTTGAAAAAAAAGAGTGGTTACATCGAGACACTTGGTTTTAGGTTTGAGTGCCCCTGTGGCTGAGTGGTAGCGATGTTATTCTCTCAGTCCAGAGGTCGTAGGTTTGATTCCCACCATAGACTCTGAGTGTTTTCTGCAGACAAGCTAAACGCTTTGCGGGTTGTGTTTGTTCTTAAAAAAAATTAGCTAAAATTCGTTGTGCACTAGAGGGTGGTTAGCTATTATGTGTTTAAGGGAAATTTTTTTAAAGCAAGTGCACACAACGTAAATGCATGTGTGCGTTTGTTTGTTGCTTAGCGTTTGCTTTAGAACATTTCGCTGTAGTAAAACATTTGAAAATCCGTCATGTCTTAAAAGTTTTTGTAAGAGGTATTGCACAGGTCTTTAATATTTTAAATAACTTTTTTTATTTTCCGCTCTATAAAATTACATATACATATATACACACATATGTATGTACTGTGAGCATAACGGATAGTTCAAATTACTTCGAACTTGAGCAAATAGCAAAGCGAATATTGTAATTTTGAGTAAACACTTATTGGAATTTTTTTTTGTATACTCGTAATGTCGCCAATTAATATTTAGATTTTAAAAAATATACAAAATGGTTAACCTTGCAGGTTATCCTTGCAAAATAATGGAAACCTCAACCACAAAGCAAACAAGGCAAGCAAGAATTAATTTTCTTCAAATACTATGCATAATGGTTTTCAGATTCGCAATTCTCTTGTCCCCATACGCTTAATTAAGGTTAAATAAATTTGCATATTGCACGCTGGATAAATATATAAAATTCATTAAATAAAGGATAAAATATACAGAAAAAAAATCTATGAACAAACAAAAGGAAATAAAAAATGAATACATATAAAAATACAAAAATAAAAACTATCTTCGTCAATAAATTTATGAATTTGGTGGTTTGGTATAAACGTTTGCAAGGAAAGTCGTTGATGCTCCAACTAAAACTAATTTGTGTATTTTTCTGGGATATTAAAGGCCACAAAAACCCGAAGCGTACTGCAGACGCTCTAACAATTTAGCTTTTCCCTTCACTTTTTCTCTTGAACCCATATGTCTGGCTGAGTATTAAAAATGAACAGATTCCTGTTGGCTTTGCTGCTTAAGTCAACACAAATTTTTCTTTAAAATAAAGTACATTTGTTTAAATTAATATTGTAATATATATACGAATTATTTTATTTAATTTTCCTCTGAAGAGAGATGACAGCTGACCAGCGATTCATTTTATTTATAAACATTAACCCAACATTATTTTTATCCCTTTTGTTTTCTATTTACGCACTTGTTGACGTTTATTTTTTGATTAATGACTTTATATTATTGCTGTATTGATAAACTTAAGCTTAAGCGTATTAATCAAATTAAATAAATACAGACAATTGTCTAAAGATGATTTGTTTATTTTATGTTGTTTATCTAAAACTTACGATATTTCTCCAAAGGGTGCAAAGGCGTCGCGCAGCTGTTGAGTTTCAATTTCAGCACTTAAATCACCCACAAAAATGTGAAACTGTTCTGTAAATATAAGTAAAAGAATAAAAGAAATTAGATTGCCATTCATTTGAAAAGGCTAACAGACATGCATACATACAAACATATAATAAATGTAGTAATTTATATCATATCATAAATTTTTTTTATTTTCAGAAGCTTTTTAAGATTTTTCATAAAATTGTATTAGAAAACGCGAAAAACTATTTATTTTTTTATGGCTGTGATATTTTAATTGGATAAATTGCCTATTAAATTTTCCATTGTAATATATATTTTGCTATTTTTCTAAGTAACTGCGAGCAGTTAGCTCTTGGAAACAAGCAACTCCACACATATAAATATGTCAGTGGAATGTTAGAATGAACCATAGAAGGAACGCAAAATGATAGCGTAGGATATTCATGTAAATAAGGACAAGGACATAGTCTGATAAATGTGAAAAAAGTCCAAGCATCTAATCAAAATTTCGGCCATTTAAAGTATTGTTATATTGGACCAAGTTTTTTTGTACAATATCCATCTACAACCTACCTAGCATTATATAAATTTTTTATCGTCCGGGTGACACATAATTTCTAAGCAACCTTTAACTTTCCACCCCTTCCTTAGTTTGAGTTGTTTTTTTGTTATCATATCTTAATTTAGACCCAATAATTAACTTATCAATTATATGTCATTTAGCTAATTGCCACAACTCAAGTTGCATTTAAATTTGGTTTGATTTTTTAGTGCTTAATTAAAACTCTAATTAAATTACATTGAAAGTACGGCGGCACTACATAGTTTACCAGTATTATAAAAGGCTTTTTAAACAACAGCTTTTTATCATAAATAAGAAAGATAAGTTTTCAAAATGCAGAAAACTAAAATTGCATATAAACATCACGAGACCATCAGAAAGAATTTTTCTATTTTACTATTTTATTTATTTTTGCTTGATATGAAACTGTACATTGTACATGTTTATGAAAATTAACAGAGATTCTTTTTAGTACCATCACATGATATTCATGTACATATTTTCAATAAACATACGTCAGAACAATAATATATGGTATGCTTGTAAAACTGAAGTATAACTTAAATATACAAGGTTGGTCATTTAACGCTCATATAAATATCTCTCAACTTTGTACTGAAAAAAAAAATGCATTGCATTTAAAAATAAATGGCACTTAATTGAGAAGTCAGTCAATTTTGTTTTAATAACGAGAAAGAAAAAGATGTACGAAAGATGTTTGTATTATTTTCTCTTTCTCTCACAGACAAAAAAAATCAAAACTTGAGGGTACTACGAGCTCGTAAATTGTGCGGCCAAGACATGAAGATTAATTTTTAAATACATTACACATGTGTGGAATTATTTGATTTTGCTCACAGAGCTTTTACAACAAAACATTGTTTTAGTATCATTATTAATTTTCATCTAGATTCTACTTGTATGCCTACGTGAAGAAGCAGCCACGTGAACCATCATTATTAATATTCTAAGGGCTTGCAACAAGATTAATTTTTATATATGCGTATTTAAGTTACTTAAGATGTGGGTGAATAAATTGCCATTGGAAAGGAGTGATTTTTGTTAATGAATTTCTCTCAAATGAATTTCTCGTTATTTCTTTTAAAAATAGAATATGGGCATTTCCTGGGTTCACGAACGTGATATACAAAAAATATAGAAAACAAAACTTTTGCAAGCATTTTTTTGCGATTTGATAGCATTTGAAAAGCTCTATGTTTATTACAAAAGAGAGATTTCATCAAGTTTAAGTATTCATATTAATAGTTATAAACATGTAGTCACGAACGTACGCAAAATAGAAGTCAACTTTGGCTGACAGTAGTGAAATGTAAAAATATGCGAAATGGAACAGAATAATGAAAAGTGATTAATTTTTTTTAAAGTGTATTAATGTAGGTCTCTATCTAGTATTTACACAATAATATATCTCTACTGGTTTTTGTTAAATTGGATTAATTGCCGGTTGCAAACGTACCATTTTTCCACTTGTTTTTTTATTACTATTATCACCATGCCTCCTTCCCATTTTTGAACTTTTTTTGTCCTCCTTACACTTTTTTTCTTACTATTTGGTAATAGAGAGATTTTGAAGAAAGAGTGCAAGCATAATATATTTTTATAATTATAAACAATAAAACATGAAGATAATCAATATTTAATTTTTCCATCTCGGTAGACCATTCGGGTGAAATGTCTATGTAATAATAAAGTTAGAATATAGCTCATTAGTCAAAAAATACCGATAGGTCAATAATAATGTCAATAGATAAAAAAAATAAATGATCCTTATATATTTCACAAAACCTCTAGTACATAAATACAAACTGTATGTGTGATTGATATTGATCCGTATTGTAGGATATTTTCCCCTGAATTCTTAAATGAGCACTCTTTATTTAAGTGCTCTAACAAAAACTTGAATTGGAAATATAGTTCTATATTAAAAACAAACTTCAGTATCATTTATATACAGATTAACTCATTGCATATTTAATCTTCAGCACTAGTGGTATAAACAGAACTAATAAAGTTCGATACAAAAAAAGCTTTAACTCCATGGTTCTACTATGCAGAAAACTTGGCTGACAATCTTTCAAAAAAATAGATGTTTTTTATACAAATGCTCTACTCAAGTCAACCGTCCGCATTGTAGAAACAGGGGTTAAGATTTTTCAATTTCTCTGATGACTAAGCATTTAGGTCATTAATTTATTATTTTCTTGATCCTTTTTGATGTAGCCTTTTGATGTAGCCTTTTTTATAGAAGCAGGAAAAAGAACATACGTTAATATTAAACATTTAATAAGGGCCACTGTTTATCCTTCCATTAAGTTAGTAACACCGTTTTCAATCATTTAAGAATGTTTAATACAATACATATATATATAAGCGTTTGGTAAACAAAACGAAATTAGAAACACTCCATTTTAGTCTCCAATATGGATAGCTTAATACAGAAAAGTTGTATCCCATTTTTTTTCAAAATGGCGTTTTTAACTATTTCTGGTAGCTTACAGATATCTACAGAGTTAGGTTAGGTTAGGTAAGGTGTTTACCGCATCTCCACTTGGAGATATCCAATTAGGTCCATTGTGATTCCCTTCTGTTGCCCAAAAAACTAGTATTTACTCTAGTATTTACCCTAGTATACTAGTATTTACCCTTCCTACTTCGCCATTAACACTTGATCCTACTTTCTACCCAATTACTGAGTTCTCTATAGTAATTACCTATCGGTCTTTTCGCCGATCTTTCCAACATTCCCTCATCTAATGCCAACCCTATGCTTGCGAGCTCATTGGCAATTTTATTTCCATCAACACTGCTGTCACCAGGAATCCATCATAGTCTGACACTATATTTATCCAAGTTGAGAGCTTTTCTACAGTCACTTACAACTTTCAATTTGACATTGGGTCCCTTCAAAGCTTTAAACGCTGCCTGGCTGTTGACGTAGAAGTTTGCCTTCTCAGTTTGAAGGAAATACGAATATTTGTTTCCAAGATAAAGACTCATATAGCCTATCGGATTTGACCCAATAGTCCCCATCCGTAATAACCAGTAACAGTGTTCTACTTAAATAAAGTGACCTTATAGTGCGTAAACACAGTGGTTAAGGATTCCTGATCATCAAAACCGAGCCTGAGCTGTGCTCCTCTGAGCACCTGTGATGCCCATCGAGGCACATCTCTGAACCTTAGCTAACCCGCAAAAAATTACACATTACCATCAGAACTACTTGCCGTATAATGACTTACTTTTTGATTACCAAATTTCATTACTCGCTTACAGATCACATTACATAAAATTTAAAAAAATTATGAACAAGTTGCTAAATGACGAGGATGATTTTTTTATATTAAACAGATTATGCGAACAAATCGCCAAATAAAAAATGTAAGTACTTCTCAAGAATCGATTATTTTAGTCTCACGCCTTCTTAAAATCATTAAGTTGATAATCCAGTAGGGAATACATTCCACCAAAAATGCTTAATTCCAAGCACGATTACCTTTTTTAAAATTTTTTGCTGAGTAGTAATCTCCTGTGACTTTCCTCCCTCAATGCCGGCCTGACAACCGATGTGTAAATCCAGTTTACTCCCTTCGGTTGCAGACACCAGTTTCTTCAAATGGAGTTCCTGTATGCGTAGTAGAGATTGAGCTCTTTCCTTAGCCTTTCTTGCGTATTCTTTTTTCACAAAAGCTTGTTATCTAGGAAAACACCCAGATATTTAGCTTCCTATGCTAGTCTCAGCTCCAGAGCTAAGTACGTTTCAGGTAAAAATAAAAGATTTATTACAACTTAAAAACTTATTATTGTTTTAGTTTTTGTGGGAATTGTTATTGTTTTTATGGGAATTGTTACAATTTAAGTTTAACAGTTTAAGTTTATTAATGCACTAACAACCCCAAATTATTATTTTACATATTCAGTAAAATATTTCTTTTATTAAAAATACATTAAAATTGATTATTAAGAGTCCTGGATCTTTGCATACTTAAGTTTTTATTTAGATATTTTCTTCTTTTCTAAAATTTCGAAAGTTTGAGTTACGCCCTTTTTATATTAAGCTTATAACGGATTTGAAATATTTCATAGAGTTTTTACAAGAGAGCAATTTCCAAAAAGGCAAATTATCCTCTTTCTATCTATAAATTTCAACAAACAGGATGTAATAATGATTGTAGGTTAATGCAGACCATCATGATTAGTAACACTTTTACCTTTTTAATAATATATCTCTTTTCTAATAGTTTAAAAGAATACACATGAGTAACGATTTCTGTTAATATTTAACAGCAGACTCTAATTTACATTCAGCGTGAGTGATCCATCTTCATTGCCAAACATTTTTGTTTTTCAAAGCTTTTTATCAATTTCCTTTTTAACATTTTAGTCTGTCTGCAAAATAATAAGACGAATAAATACACATATCAAATTGATTTTTATCACCTATTTAACGACAAATTACACAAGTGCTTGAAAGTATTTTAAAATAATAAATTTGACAAACAGCTCACGTTCTGCATTACACAAGTGATCCCATTATTTAATAAATTTTCCAAAAAATAATCCATCTCTAAACATGGTTGAAAATGCTTACAGGAAATTTTTAGAGTAATTGTTTGATAAATAACCAAAATTAATATATATATATAGTATGTATATATATATGCTTATATGTGCATATGTATGAGTATGAATATAGTAAAATTTGCTAGCATGTATGGCAGTATGTGCACAGTTATTTTTTCAACTCAAGCATACACAAGTTAAACTAAACGGAAAACAAGCAAACGGTATATATCCGGTAACAAAAAAACATCCTCATCATCATCGTCGTCATCGTTCAGAATTTAGTTTTCCTTTTTATTTTTGCCCAAAAGTGGAAATAATAAAGTAAATGAAAAATAAAAAATGAAAATTGAAACAGGGCCGACCTTTGATGATGGCAGGCAATAGTAGTGATAGAATACAATATGATGACTTCACAATGAGCCTGTTGAATGTTTTTCCTTTACCTTAGCACAACTGAAAATATAATCAGGTTGAAATGGCAAAAAAAAACAAAATGACTGCTACAGCCAAGACAAAAAAGGATAGCAAGGAATAAAAAAAGTTGTGGGTGTTAGCCAAAAAATTTATAAAAACAACAAAACAAGGCACAGAGCCAAAGAAAACACTAAAATGTTTTCATAGACAAACCACACCAAACCACAATATTTCCTCCATAAGAAGTATTCTGAGATATTATTTTGATTTGTATCTGTTTTACTTCTGTTGATTTATTTCAAGAACTATTTAAAGCACAAAACATTTTATTCAGTGTTATACCCACAACAATAAGAGCCACTCATACATTTATTTAAGCATACCACTTCTACAAATAGCTAAACATATACACAAATTCAAGTACTTTCAATTCAAACGATTCTTAGTTGTTGAAGCTTGTGTGTTTGGTTATTACTATTTGGTTATATAAAAAATACATGCAAAATTTTTGATATACATATATACAGATAAAAAATTATTATATTATGAATGTACATTACGCTCGTTCATAAAAAAACATTGAATTTTTTATGGACCAACAACAAATTGTGCATAATATTTTTCAAAATTGTTTACTAAGGTTTACCGGTCGCTACCATCTCGCTGCGCTTATATTTTTTTCTACGTGGCTGTGTATTCAAAATTTTAATATTCATTCTCACCATATTAAATGAAAATTTGTCAAAAATAGGTGTTGGATTTTTTGATTTATCGACTTTTTTCCAATTGTTTTTCCGATTGTAATTTTAAATTAATTACCAAGGTATAACACTATGTGAAAAACTTTAATTAAATCGAATTATCTGGGACGTTAAACTATTTTTCTGGTAGGTATTGTCAATCATAAAAACATTCTGTATTTGAAAATTTTCAAACACCCCCAAAAATTTGAGTTTCGGGTAGAAAAACGATTTTTTGCACCCCTAGGCACTTATCAACCGAATTTTAATTTATAAACAGAATTACAAATAAATTCAGTAAAGTGCGACTTTGACCCACGCACGAAGGGTTCCGTACGGACACGAGATATGTAATTCAATACGAACTTTAGCCTATATAAAATATAGTTTTGGTTTTTTTTTTAGTTTTTGAAGTTTTTTTAATTTTGATAATTTTTTTTATTTTGGCGATCTTTTTTTTTTTGGTTTTTGTGATGTTTTCGGTTTTTGAAATTTTTTTTCCATATTTTTGACGTTTTCTCGTTTTGGCAATTTTTTTCGGTTTTTGGCGTTTTTTATTTTTTTTTTTGCGATTTTTTTGTTTTGGCGTTTTTTTTTTAATTTTATCGATTTTCGGTTTATGGCGTTTCTTAATTTTGGCGACTTATTTCGTCAGACACTTTTTTAGTTTTTAGACATTTTTTTCTCATTTTGGCGATTTTTTTTAATTTTGGCGACTTTTTTCATTTTGGCGATTTTTTTTTATAATAATTATTTTGCTACTGGAGCCTTTTTCGCATTTGGCAATTTTTTGCGGTTTTTGGCGTTTTTTTCATTTTGGCCATTTTTTCCATTTGGACGAATTTTTCGAATTTTGCGACTTATGTTAGTGTTAGAATTTTTTTTAATTTTTGACGATTTTTTTCGTTTTTTCGATTTTTTTGAATTTTAGGCGATTTTTTTTTGGTTTGGCGGTTTTATAATTTTCAGATTTCTTAGTTTTATAGATTTTGAAAATTTGAAGAGTTTACCTCTTACGGTTGTCAAAATTACATAGTCCATGTAAAAGAGAAGGTTTTTACCCTCTCCTTAACATGGTATCATCGACATATGCCTACCACAATTCTGTAACCTTCTGTTTTTTAAAATTTTGATTTTTCTCACAACTTTAGCTGTTATATATCAAAGAAAGAAATAAAACATCTACCAATTACAGCCATTAAAAATTTACAAAACACTACAATTTAAAAATTAAACAATATTTTTATTCCATAATTATAACTTAGTAAAGACGAGGGTCATTACTGCTAGTTCTAATAAACGAATTTTATTTTGTAAATCCATTGACTTTAAATAATTTATAATAAAATAGTTAAATAAATAATACATTATATCTAAACCCAGAAAAAATATATGAACTATTATTCAGTTCACACTATCAATTTTCTACTAATCCAAAAAACAATCCATATTCATTGCCATAAGGGAACAATTGTAACAAATATATGGTTCGGACAATTTTTAAATTGATTGCATCAACTTCTCATCAATTTTTGTCATGACTAATTAACTTATTGGTTAACACAACCGAATAAAATATTATGAATTGGATTTTACGACCACCTTTTGGTATTGGTAACAAAAAAATTTCGTTCTATATTAAGGTAAAAATAAACACTTTCTATCAGTTGCTGCAACTGACTACGAGGTTGACTTTATTATCATAGTTTAAAGTAGCAAATTAAAAGTTAACTTTTGTGATTTTCAAAGCTATTATGATTTATGAGTTCTTAAATGGTTTTTGAAAGTATGTGCATAAGATAACATGTTTGTGGCTGTTTAAAATATGTGGTTTAAGAAATGCATATAAATATGTTTCACCACCAGAAAATAAATTTCGATTAAAATAAACGTATGACAATATGTAAAATAATATATTTCTTAAATTGTGTATTTTTATTTCAGTAATCAAGGCCAATTTATCTTTCACAAGTACCAATTTTGATATTGTTTTAGTTATAATAACCATATTTTCGGTAGCACGAATAAGTTTTGTTTCAAATTAAATACTGTTAACAAATTTTTTCTGTTGCTGCAACTATTTGGTTAAAGGTTATAATTAAAATATGGTGGTATGACAAGAAAATTGCAGTTGTCATACTAGAATTCTATATAGTTGGTGCAACCGCCAAAATTCGATTGGCAACAAATTTGGTTGTCTCAACGAATCTGTTTTCTCTGTGTAGCATTTCTAGTGATTTTATTTTGTTTTTATAATACTTGCCTAATTTCAATTATAAATCTCTTTGACAGTTCTAGTTTAGAAAACTTTACTCATGAGCCATTCTACAATAACACCATTCAATGCCAGCAAGTCAATTAGCACGTTGTACCCTGCTGATGGGCTTCCAATGTGCTGGAAGGATTTTAGTGTTACACTTGTCCTTAAAGAGAAGAGTCTAAAGGCCCAACTATAATATGAATAAGCGAACTTAAACCACTGGGCGGTTACATATAAACCGTATGTGGCAAACTATAATGAAACTTATGGAACTTTTCGTCAAGTTTCGTCAAATGTCATTTGCTTAAGCTAAGTGCCAAACTGAACGCACATTCCGTACGGAAAACACTGTTTGTGCATTTTTTAAATTCAAGCAAACACCATCAGAAAATATTCATTGATTTTAAATATTTTTTTATTGTTTCTTATTTAAAACTCAGAAAAGAAAGCAAAACCTTTATTTTCATTCTTTGTTTTACAATACACACATACACATGAGTTTATTTATGTGTGTTCATTGTTGTACTTTTTAGTAGGCAAAACAAATAAAACAAGTAATAAAGTGGTGGACATAATTATACTAGATTAGGATATTCCAACAAGTTAATTTGATGGAATTGCATTCATTTAGTAGTTATAAAAAGAAACAAAATGACTAAACAATTATGAACAATACCTTTATTTGCAGCTGTGGCTAAAGAATACTTAAGTGCATATAAGTACATTATAGCCACCTAAAAGTGGCTATAAGTATTTGACAGACTTATCGTTCAATTCGGGCATGAGTTTATGCCAGCTTATTCATATTATAGTTGGGCCTTAATTACCCTAAGAACTATTGCCTAACAACACTACTTTTCTACTCTATCGAAACTTATGTAAAGTATGGTAAACTTCCATTCTATGAAGACACTTAAGTCCAAGATCTTACTTAAAGAGTGGTAGTATATCTTTCGTAGAGTGGGTGGCTTATTTAAGTTTTGGTGTTGGTGACTGATTCTCTCTATTCTTACCGAGCTGATTCAGGATTTGCACTCATCAAATGTGTTCAAGGTAAATTCAAGACTACAGCAAGACTCCGTTAATTCTCCAACTGTTATTTTTATTTTTGAAATAACATTATTATTCATTAATAAAGCTAACATGCCGGAAGTTGGGGCTATAAGGTAAGATATAAATGACATTTTAAGTTATTAAAAAAAAAAATCATTCAATGGGGTCCTGTGTCAGATTGTAAGTGCTAAGATTTTTAAACGCTGTAAGAGAAACTTCAAATCATTTGATCTTTTTACTATTTCTACCACTGATATCCGATCGAATATTAAATACAACTGTCACTTTGGGGCTGTTCGACCGAGTAGACGAGAGAGTGACGTAACTCATCAGTACAGTAGGGTATCCAACTCTATTGATTCATTGGAATGTACTCCAATAAAATCAGCAGAACCTTCATTCACTTAGAACACAACCATTTGTGTTCGATTGGTCCATCGCTTTACGTACTAGAAAGAAATTTGGTTTTTTTGTCCTACTTTTCGTATGTATAAAACACTACCTACAGAGTTGTTTCCAGTCCAGACACTATTTCCTCTAAACTTCTGCCAGGAGCTTAATTTATTTGCTTAATTTCAGTGCTGGTCCGATTAAAGCCTGAATTTGTCAGTAAATCGCTTTACTGAAATAAGTAAAAATAACGTCAGTGTGCTAGCCGTTGACGAAAACTATATTTCTGAATGTTGTTAAGCGATGAATGGATATTAGTCTTGGGGAAAAATCCATAAAATACACATATTATTAGTTGTGAACAAAATACAGAAACGCTGATGATTAAGGTACTACAACTTGCGAAAACAACTGGTCGTTCTATTCTGCAAGTGTTTGTCAGAATATTTACAATTAACTTTGGTGTCAGTTGTTCATTAAAAAATATTATATGCAATGTTGCATTCTGATATGAACCATAGCCTCCTAATCAAAGCCAAACAAAGAAACAAAATTACTTTCGAATGAAATAATTTGTAATACATATTTATTTGCATATATGTTTGATGCTAATGAGAAAAAGTGGAAAATCGAATTTTTCTTCATTGTTAATCTGCCCACGTATCTATATACAAAAGAAACCACTACTTAATGCACAAAACACTTAAACAATACTTAAAACCGCTTATAATGTCATTTTACATAAATTTTTTGGCATAAAAACATGGCATATTACACAGAGTACATTCAGTACTTATATCTACCACTCACACTATCATGCACTGACTGTTATTTGCACAGGAAAAAAACCGTAAGGATATACATCAGGGATGGAGTTGAATATTTCAAAATTATGCCCGCAAGCCTTAAAAAATGTTATTTTTTTCATATTAACACTTTAAAGGATATGACGATGGTGAAGAAAAAAAATTTAATATAAGTTTTTAATTAGGAATAATTTCATTCATTCTAGTTCAATTAAATTTAAGTATGTATCACCTACCCGCATATAGATATTTTTTATGCTTGTAAAAATATTACTTCTGGGTGCAACTTAAGGGTTAAAGGCAATATTCATCCCATCAATAAAATAATATAAAAAACATAAAGATAGAGGGAATATTCTTCCCATCAAGAAAAACCGTTGAAGAGTACAGTGTACAAGATAAGCAAAATATATATATTATTTTTAGAATATAAGATATAAATCTACAAAAACTAGAAAACTTACCATACACCACCGCGTGAAGTCGAAAATATATTTTCCGATTTTGCCCGCAGTTACAAAAACACATGTTTTCAATTTACACAATAGGGCTTTCGAAAAAAACATATGTATATAACCTGGTATTGCCAAAGCTAAAAATATATACTTTAAATTATTATTGCTAAATTCAAAAAATAGCTGCGACTGATAAGTTGCCTTAGGTTGAAGTTCCTGAAAAAAAAATAAAGGCAAAAACAAAGGGGGTAAACGTGGTCATTCCATGGATTAATTAGAAAACAATTGAAGTTCAATGAAAACTGGAAAAAATTCCGTTAAAGTGTATAAAGTTTAAGATCAATAAATAAAATTTAGATATGTGATAGGTAATGGTACATTTGAAACGACGCGTTAATTAAATTCTATTTATTTCAAGTAGTTGAAAAAAATAATATAACTTTAACTTTATTTATTAAAATTTTTGTTTAAACCTTTTATGGAAATTATTCGGGTAAGTGCTTTTGTTTTTAATTTTTATATTGGAAGTGCAAAAGAAATTGATTTTGTTCGTCTAATTAAGTAGACATAATTAATTAATTGTTAATTGTATTGAACAAATGGGCGTTATTTTATAAAAATTTAGGCTGCGTATCGTTGTGCCTCAGAAGTTATGTACGAATAAGTAATATCCTCGCATTATGTTAAAATCTTAATGACTTGTGGTAACACTTCAATTGCTGTTGTTTTTTTTTTTTCATTGTTATATGTGCTCTTAATTACGAAAGTGGTCATGACTTAGACCATTTAATACATTTTTGCTCCAAAATATCAAATAAATCTTTGAAAAATTTCAATATATATTTAAACATTATTAAATAAATTTATATAAATCGAAATAAGTACATCACTAAATAAAAATGCTGTATAATATAAAAGCACTTTTTGATTTCTTCAAATGTAATCTACTAAAAATCTCGACCAGAGCAACATATGACTTGGACCACTTTCATAATTAAGGGCACATATGTCCTCTTTTAAAGATATACTAATGTCACGATTAGTGTGATTTGTTGCACGTAAGTCTCGCATTAGTTACTCGTGATCGTGGTAGTATTTGTATATAATAATTATTTGCAAAAATAACTCGTGTGATTTTATGATATTAACTCTCATGCACTCACGAGCTAGCTTTTTTAGGCGTTCTTAAAAATATGTTTTTTTGGATTATGAGTTATCCGAAGTCATTCAATGGCAATAGAATTTTAAGGGTTAAGTACTTGTCTATAAGGATTTCGTTCCTGATTTGGTATTTCTTGTACAAATAAGTCATGTTTTTAAATTAATCAATAACTAATTGAAAATAAATGCGAAGTAAAATAACTAATAATTCTTTCTGCCAAAAAAAACCGGCTTCAATACAAAGATCTGATAGAAGAAGATATGAATAAGTACGTTAAACACAAAACTAAATTTTAATGGGAGCGCCTCTGCCTTTTTTTAAATGCAAGATTGTGTCTTTTTTAGGGTTCCGTACACCAAATGTGAAAAAAGAACCCTATTTTTTTCGCTACGCTGTCCGTCTGTCCGTCTGTCTGCATGTCCGTCTGTCCGTCACACGGTATTTTCTCAGGAACCGTAAGAGCTACGGACCTAAAATTTGGACAGAGTATGTAGAACCTTGGCCACTACAACAACAAATACATGAGAATTAGAAATTAAAGGTTGTTCCAAAACGAGCGACGAAAAATGTTAAAATCTCATGTAATATACATACAATTGTATGTACATATGTATATTGACACTTGAAATTTGTAAAATTAGTGTATTTTTATAAACATTAAAATATTAAAAAATTTAAATTAAAGGGTGGTCCATCAGTTAATGCAATTTTGACTATGTAATTTTGACAACTTGCTATATCTGGAGACCGTAAGAGGTAAACTCTTGAAATTTTCAAAAACGGTAAAACTAAAAAATCCGAAAATTATAAAATCGCCAAACCGAAAAAAATCGCCAAAAACTTAAAAACACGCCAAAAATTAAAAAAAATCGCCAAACCGAAAAAAATCGACAAAATTAAAAAAAAATTCTAGCAATAAAATAAATCGCCAAATTCGAAAAAATAGTTTAAATGAAAAAAATCGCCAATATGAAAATAACGCCGAAAACCGAAAAAAAACCCCCAAAACGCGAAAAATGCGCCAAAAACAAAATAATGATTTATGTGAAAAAAAAATCGCCAAAATGAAAAAAAATCGCCAAAATTAAAAAAAATTGCCAAATTTAAAAAAAATCGCCAAAACGAAAAAATTCGCCAAAATTTAAAATAAACGCCAAAAATCGAAAAAAATCTTCAAAACGAAAAAAAGTGCAAAAACAAAAAAAAAATCGCCAAAACCAAAAAACAATCACCTATATGAAAAAAACGCAAAAATTAAAAAAAATTTACAAAATAAAAAAATCGCCAAAATAAAAAAAAAACGCCAAAATAATAAAAATTGCCAAAAATTAAAAAAACTTCAAAAACCAAAAAAAAAATCACCAAAACGTGAAAAAAGTGCCAAAACTCAGAAAGCGCCAATAAATTCAAAAACCCCCAAACAAAAATAAAACGCTTAAAACCGAAAAAACCCAAAAACGAAAAAAATGCCAAAACTATAGTTTATTATGTTCTTATTGAATAACATATCTCGTGCCCGTACGGAACCCTTCGTGCGCGAGTCAAAGTCGCACTTTATTGAATTTTTTTATCTCTTATATTGTGTTTTTACAAGAACCAAAGGTATTTTATGGGTTTTGCAGCATTCAAATAAGTAAAATATCATAAAATTAGTTTAAAAAATTGTGAGCGTGTCTCCGCCCACTTATTTACAATAAGACAAATGGGAGGATATTTCCTCTCAGGCAAAAAAAGAATTTTTGCAATCGGTCTAAAATGTACCGAGTTAGGAAGTAACACCCCAAAGATAAAAACAGAGACAAATTGTTAAACTTCTCCATTTTTTGAAGTCGGTTAAGAATGGGAAGGGATTCTATAGTTATACTAAATTAACCATTGGTGTACCATTGCACTTTTCGAGCTTGAAGAATACCCAAAAAAAGTAAAATTGTACCAATGTTTCCAACTCTGATGTACATGAATATTTTATAAGCATATTGTTTTGTGAAGGTGATATTACTGATAATCATATACACTCGCACGCTTACACTAAAAATGGCACCCGCACATAATAAACTGACAGAAGAAAATCATAATTTCCGCTAAAATACATCATATGTATAGCTTTTATACATAACATACATATATATACATACATATATATTCAAATACTGCCTGAAATGAAGGTAAAACGTGCATGCATACTCGTAAATGTGTATATAAACAACAGTGGGGTACAAATGAATAGCCGTATTGATAATAATTGAGTCCTTGATTATAATAAAAAAAAACAAATGTTTTTCATTACTGAAATTACTAAATGGGCTTACAAACTTTTACAGTCCTTCTTACTCATTTTTATGTGATTACGGTCTTACCAAAACTAGCAACATAAACTAGAATTAAGAAATAATATAAAAATAAAAACGTTTCAATTCAATGTTAGTTGGAAATAGAACAAGTTTCCTGTGGTAAATTTGGATCATAAATAATATTTTGGTATTATCCTTAAATTAAACTAAATATTTGCCCATTAGTCTAACTATAGTTTGTTTACGTACCATGTCTTTTGATGCTGTTTTAGTAAGTCTATTTTTTGTCAGCCAGTAACTGTATTTTTGTGATGCATTTTAATGGAAGTGTGTTTATATAAACGTCACTATTTTTTCCTTTGTACTTATATTTAAATTGTTTATATATATATACATACATATATGAATATATGTTTGCTTAAATTTATTTGTATTTGTTTAACTACTTTTGCGGTTTGCCACGTACGTGAACATTTTTAACATTTTGGCCACTGGCCAAAAAAAAAAATATATATTACACATACACACATGCATATATATGTACATCAAACATAAAATAAAATATTATAAAACATCAACCATCATTCATCTGCTACTTTTATTTTGAAAAACACATTCATTGTGAAAACAATGTACGTATGTATATATGACTGCTGTCTATTTTATTTTAGATCAAATGTTTTTTCATTATTTTTCTTTCTATAAAAATGTTTTATTCTGTTTCCACATTTAATCATATACTCAGCATTTCTTTAAAAAAAATTTTACTCCTTATTTCTTTATTTACAATAGATGAAAAACTCAAATTACAAATTTATTCCATCATATTTTTGTTTTGTTTTATGTATGTGTACATATGCTCCTATATTTTATCCTTTTTATCCTTATATGGACATTAAGCCTTGTAGTGATTACCTGTTGGTTTAATGTTTTGTATACCCAAAAACCGCTTAAGTGCTGTTAGATTTGTAGAATCTTGAAACAAGAAAACAAGGTAGTAGTCTTACATTTATGGTTTTGTGATAATCTTAAGGTCAGATTTGTTCTTGGCAAATAAATCCTTTGGCCTAAGGTTTTAAATTTCTCTTTAAGTTGTAAGGCATAAAATAAGGAACAAATCTAAGAAGTTAATCAAACATAAGTAACTATTGGGATTTTTTATTTCCTGTCTTATGTAAAGGAAAGTAAAAACTTACGCACATAAATGAACATCAAAGGATAAAAGTTAATTTCGATAAGTAGTTTTTACAAAATATAAAATAAAGGAACTTTCTCCATTATAAAAGCTACTCAACAAATTTTACTATAAATAGAAAATGATTAATCCTTTTTGTATACCCTTCACAAAAAATTGAGTAAGCAAATGTAAGTACCAATGCTTTGCAGACAGTAAGGAAATTGCTATTTAATCGGAAAGGTTGTTTGCTTAGTTCTTGTCCCAAAATGATACAGGAAAAAATTGTTTCTATCAAATAAATTATAATAAAAAAATTCTGTGAAGTGCGAATTTGACCCACGCACGAAGGGTTCCGTACGGGCACGAGATATGTAATTCAATACGAACAATATAAACTATAGTTTTGTCATTTTTTTCGTTTTTGGGTTTTTCCGGTTTTTTTTAGTTTGAGGGTTTTTTGAATTTATTGGCGCTTTTTCACGTTTTGGCGATTTTTTGTTTGTTTTTGAAGTTTTTTTAATTTTGGGAATTTTTATTATTTTGGCGTTTTTTTTATTTTGGCGATTTTTTTATTTTGGCGATTTTTTTTAATATTGGCGTTTTTTTCATATAGGTGATTTTTTTTGGTTTTGGCGTTTTTTTAGTTTTGGCACTTTTTTTATGTTTTGAGGATTTTTTTTGGTTTTTGGCGTTTATTTTAAATTTTGGCGATTTTTTTTAAATTTGGCGATTTTTTTTTAATTTTGGCGATTTTTTTTCACATAAACAATTATTTTGGTTTTAGCGCAATTTTCGCGTTTTGGCGTTTTTTTCATATTGGTGATTTTATTTCATTTAAACGATTTTTTCGAATTTGGCGATTTATTTTAGTGCTAGAATTTTTTTTATTTTTTCGATTGTTTTCGATTTGGCGATATTTTTTAAATTTTTGGCGATTTTTTTCAGGTTTTGGCGATTTTTTTCGGTTTGGCGATTTTATAATTTTTGGATATTTTAGTTTTACCGTTTTTGAAAATTTCAAGACTTTACCTCTTACAAGATATAGCAATTTGTCAAAATTACATAGTCAAAATTGCATTAAATGATGGACCACCCTTTAATTTAAATTTTTTAATATTTTAATGTTTATTGTTGTAGTCTATATAAAAATACACTAATTTTACAAATTTCAAGTGTCAATATACATATGTGCATACAATTGTATGTATATTACATGAGATTTTAACATTTTTTTTCCAGTTAGAAAAATTAAATAATTTTGAATTGTGAAAATGGAAAAGCTTCTAATGAAATAAGTCCCAAAAAAATAAACACTCCTTTGAAAAATAAACGCAAACAAAAATAAAACAACACGTTATTAGCGAGATGCCTGCATCTCAATCTAAGGTTTCTTTGCATTAGCGGCCGTTATCATTTCATAAAATTACTTATAATGGTACTGCCAATTCAAAATATTTCGACAGGGTTGGAGGCTTTTATCTACCAATAGAATTTTTGAGCACTTATGGTTTCTTCAAAGCCGGCCTTTGTCCAGACTCAGGGACTTCCTTGACACTGCTACCTTCTCATAAAAATTAAATAGATGATGTTAGTAAGTAACTCTACCCAAGTACATAGACAAGGGTGTTGATGAAGTGCGTGGCTGCGCAGAAATATCGGTATTTGCTACCAGCTATAAAGTCTAGTTAACTTTTCTTCTCTTTTTTAGAAACTCGCATTAATTAATAAAAATATTTCATTCAATATGAATTAAAATTACTGAACTTAAGTCCAAATAAGAAATTATTTCTGAAAAAAGAAAATTTTATTTTTCTAACACTAGCACTGCAGGTATTTGAATGCAACTTTTAGGCCACCATGGAATTTTTGAGTTATGAGGGGTTGGTTGAATAAATAAGCGATATGTAATTAAAGACATAATTGAAGATGAAAAATCTTATGCTTTTACTTCTCTCTCTCTCTATGTCTTTTTTTTTTTTTGTTGCTATACGTATTTTTATTAACTCGTGAATAAATTCAGTCAAATGTGACTTTGACCAGCGCACGGACACGAGATATGTACTTAAATACAAACTTTAGCCTATATAAAATATAGTTTTTGCATTTTGTTTTTCGTTTTTGACCTGTTTTTTTAATATCTGCTTTTTCTTTTATTTTGGCGATTTTTTAATTTTGGCGATTTTTTCATATAGGCGATCTTTTTCTGGTTTTAGTCATTTTTCGGTTATTGGAGTATTATAGTTACAAATATTTCTTCCTACACAGAAAAAAGAGAAACAATATTCAATTAAAAAAAACTAAGATTCAATTAAAATATTAACTAGTTTTTAATTATTCACGGAAATTGTAGTATTAACTCATTCATTTTAATTTAAAATCTTTTCTGATTTTTTTAATTAAAAAATATTACATTAACTGAAAAGTTATTGGATGTTTTTGTAAAGATCCAATTAGAATTTAATTGAAATATTTTTAAAGATTCAATTATAAAACTAATCAAACATTTTACTTTTAATTTTTTTTTGCAATTTTTTTAGTTTTGACACTTTTTTTTCTAGTTTCGAGGATTTTCTTCTAATTTTGACGATTTTCGGTTTTTGACGTTTCTTCATTATGGACACTTTTTTTCATTTAGGCTCTTTTTTAGTTTTTCTCCTTCTTACGTTTTTTTCGGTTTTTTTGCGCTTTTTTTCTCATTTTGACGAGTTTTTTCATTTGCACTATTTTTCGAATTTTGCGACTTATTTTAGTGTTAGAATTTTTTTTAATTATGGCGATTTTTTTCGTTTGGCGATTTTTTTTAAATTTTTGGCGATTTTTTTTTTTTGGTTTGGCGATTTTATAATTTTCGGATTTTTTAGTTTTACCGTTTTCGAATATTTCAAGAGTTTGCCTCTTACGGTTTCCAAAATATACGAAGTTGTCAAAATTACATAGTCAAAATTGCATTAAGTGATGGACCACCCTTTAATTTAAATTTTTTTAAATATTAGTGTTAATTTTTGTAGTAGTATATATAAAAATACAGTAATTTTAAAAATTTCAAGTGGATTTTAATATTATTCGTTGCTCGTTTTGGAAGACCCTTTAATTTTTAATTTGCATGTATTTGTTGATAAAGCGGCCAAGGTTCTACGTACTCTGTCCAAATTTCCGTAGCTCTTACGGTTCCTGGGAAAATAGCGTGTGACGGACAGACAGCGAAGCGAAAACAATAGGGTTCTTTTTTAAGCTTTGGTGTACTGAACCCTAAAAATTATCAAATATATCTTACATTAATGCAGCCAAACAACTTTCTTCACAAGAACTTTTTTTATTCAGATGAATAAATTTCAAATGTAAGCTATAATATTTAAAGAAAATTAAACAACTTAAATGACCTCAATTTAAAGTGGCAAAAGCTGGTCAAAGACCAAAGTACTTGATAATCCAGACACAACCGTACTGAATTACAATAATTTGAAACAAGAATACTTTCTATACACATATTTTAAGTCTCAAATCGAATATATGTATGTACAATCAGACGTATACGCAAGTTCACACACACATACACAATGTAACAATAGTAATGGCATTTTCCAGTTGCAAGAGGACATTGACAAAAAAAGGTCTCATAAGGTCAGTCAGTCCTGAGTGAATGTGCGAATAACAGTTGCTAACGAAAATGTGTGAGTTTATGTATGTATGCGTGCCTGAATGTAATAAATGCGTGTGCTTGTAGACCCCAGGACTTTGAATGTACTTATCACGATTATGTAATAAAATAGCAATGCAACTAACGCTAAAGCAATAAAATAACATAAAGACCACAGCAAGGAGAACAGCAACAATGTTGCTATATTTCGAAATTATATTGTAAATCAACAATGAACACATACTTTATTAAGCAATTTTCCCTTTCCAAAGTGAGAGATATCGCTAGATGCTGGCTTCCTACTTTTAGTTTTTTTTTATTGTTTTTTAAGGTTAAATTTTTTATTTGACTTGATTTGACTTAATTTCATCTGACTTTGGTGTTTTTGTTTTTTTTTGCTTGTATTTGTTTTTACTGCTGACCAATAAAATTTGTCAACTTTCTTACGTATTTCAAATTTAAAAATTAATGTTGACTAAAATATTGGTTTTTCTGTGTATTTGCTTCTCTTGGACCTTTTTTGTGACACCAGCTAGACATCATAACTTTTAAGTAATGGGCGTTTTTTTTACAAACGTTTGACCTTTTTACGCATATTTAGAAAAATTTATTCAACAATGTTTTATTTTAATGCGTATTTTATTATTTCGTTGTGATTTTGGTCCGAGATTTCAGCTTTGCACGGTGGTTTATTAATATTAAAATTATTAAAAATTAGTTTGTAATAATTTATTGCTATAGAAACGTTTTTTTATAAATTGTTAGAATTATCCTTTTTGCATTGTAAAATTTTGGGCAAATATCTTTGTTATCACGTATAATGCTTTATTGAACATTTTGCTATTCGATATTTTTTGAAAACTTATTTATTGCCACGAATAAAAGTTTTGCACTTGAAATTTTTTTATTAATTTTTTTTCTATACAGAAAAAAGTGTTCACCAATTAATATTTTCAATTAAGAATTTTATTATATTAATTAAATTTTTAATTGTATTAATTAAATTAACTAGAAAAACTTAATTGATATTATCAAATTGTTTATAGGTGAAATTTTAATTAAATTTTTAATTGATACTACAAATATTTTAATTAATATTACAAAATCATTCATATTACTTTTTTGTGTGTATGGAAAAAGGTAAAATTATTTACAAAAAAAATGCTTTGTATTCCCGATAAAAACTATTTGTTGGTATCATGTAAAATTATTAATATCCTGCCAACAAATGTTGTTATAAAATCAGAAACCCTAGATAACGAAGGTATGTTGTGTACGCAAGTTCATGAACAATTATGTTTTCTGGCCAACATTTTCTTAGTTTTTCATTAAATCATAGGATCATCAAATTTTTGTTATATCATGACTTTGTTGATCAGGTAACCGAAGTATAAGTCAATGCAATATTCATATATGTATGTATGTGGCATATATGAGACAACTTAAGTCTTCAAAGAAGAAATTTTATAAATGATTCTTACGATCTTTCACTTGGAAAACTTTACAGCTAGTGGACCAATTAAAAAGTAAGTTCTAGCTTAAATGAAACAATGTTATTAATTAATTTCAATATACAGTTATAAAGAAGCTAAGAGATAAAGAATAGCTATGAGAGCTGTAATCGTAATTATTTCTTGAAAGCGGTCAGGCTTGTTTGTTGTTTCGCATTCGAAAGTTTTTCGTCTTTTTTGCACATGGAATTTCAGGTTATTGTGGTGTCATTTTTTATGCGTGCATTTTTTTTCGATAACACACAATTTTGTTGTGTCATTGTGATAGGAAAGAATCCTATCCTTGAATAATGGCAGTGCCGTATCATTGCCTACACCAAGAACTTATTTTGATATAAGGACATTTAGTGCCACTTGCTGAGTGTTTATTAAAAATAGGAAAAAAGTTTAAAAAAATAAAAATGGGTAAAAAAAGTGGAAAAGTGGTGGAAAAGACCAGCCCTTAATATGCGCATTCCAGTTTATGGCAGCAGGATTCAAGTTGGTTTAAAAATTTCGTGTGCATGCACAGAAATTTCAGCTCAGACAGATTCTTTTGTTTTTGCATTTATATCCCTATAAATTCTACAGAGATGATTTCAGACAGCGTCACAAACCTCCATAAGAAGAATTAGCTGTGTCGTCATGGCATGCTTTCAGAGCGCTTGAATTCTTCTCATACTCTTCTGTGCTTTTCCACTTCTTTTTTTTTGTTTTCCATACTTTTAAATTCTTATACCAGTACACTAGAGATGCCAGAATTCCTGTAACAATAGTGGCTAAAAATAGACGAGAAAGGGCTAAAAACTAGCTAAAAATGTCTAAGCGCCAGCAAATGCAAAAATCATGAAGTTAAATCAAAAATAAGAAGAGATTTCATATATTTTTTTTAAATTAAATCGGGAACATTTTTTGTAGTAATAAATAAAATTATTTGTTTTCAAGTAATGAAGAAGCAACCAAAACACTGCTTGCTCATTGAGTGCAAACTTGCAACACTTGCAGTACGCACTCTATTCATTTGAGCATTCTGCTATTCAGGGCCAAATTTACAGCCATTAGTTAATTATTAGTAAACTAAAATGATAACTATTGTTTAACTAATACTTCAAATTCACAGTGCACTGTTTAACTAAAGTTCTTAATATGAGCAAAAAATGGTAACCCCATCAACCAATTAAGTTTCACTATCGGCAGCTCTGCTATAACATACATATAAACAGTGCACGCTCATCTAACTTTACCGCACAACATATTGAATTAGTACTAAAATTGGTGCGGAAAAACCAAACTATAACAGAAAATAAAATAAAAAGAATGTGTTACAGCTAAAAACAAAGAAAATGTTTGACAATGTATGTGCCTATGTGTATAAAATTTTTCAAAAAGCAAAAATACTAATAAAGTTTACAACGAGTCAGCTGTTGTCTCACTATCCGTTAACCAGCGACATAAACTAATAGTAAACAAAGAGCTGTGGATCAATTATTTTTGGTTAAACTATTCTTATTAGTTAACTTATGACTGTAAATTTAAGCCTCAGTCTTTAAGTTGTTGGGTTACTAATCCATTCCTTGCGAAATTGTTGCTTATACCTTTTGCTCATTTTCTATTTTTTAAACTTTCCTTTAGGCTATAATCAATATTTTATTTTCATTAGTGTAAAACAAAAATGATCCTTGTTTGATTGATATCATAAACCACCAACTAGACGCGACAAATTAGAAGAACATAGCAACGATTATAAGAACGGAGTAGCAAATCTTATTGTTACCAATTTAGACATCTTTCATATAAGGCCTTTTAGACTTGCAATTTTTAATGCTGCTGTTCTTTAATATGTAAAAGAGTATTGAAGTAAAAATAAACATGTATATTTATACATTTTGCGTTCCTCTCTATATGTTTTTCCCACAAAATTAAGAAGTAGCTGCAACAAAAATTGGCAGTTCGAACAAGCAATTTATTGACACTAATGCGTAAACAATAACGTATTACTCTGTTGTGTTTTGTGGTAGTAAATAACTGTTATATCTTTTGGTAGTAAATAAGTGCTCCTTTGCTGCGAGTTAAAACTTTTTTAAACAAAAATTTTATGTTTGGATAAATAGCTAAGAATACACTCAAAAAAAAAGACATGTACTATTATTAAGAATTTTTTTTTCCTAAATTCAAGTAAAAAGAATTTCTAAGTTTAAGTAATTTTTTCTAAGTTTAAGGAAATTTTTACAAAAATCTAGTAAAAATTACTTAATATGAGTAAAAAATAAAAAGTTCATATCCTCAAAAATAGTTCATAAAAATACGCAATAAATTTCTCAAATTTCAGGAAATGTTTACTGACTTAAAGGAAATATTTACTAAAAGTAAGAAAATGGTTATAAACTGAAGGAAATTTTATATTAAGAACTAGTCAATTTCGTCTTAAATCAAAAAATAAACTTTAGGAAATGATTTACTCCTGATTAGTTCATAAAATTTGACTTACTTAAAAGATGTAAAAAGGTATACTAAATTTTAGGGAAATATTTCCCAGTTTTAAGTGTTTTTTCTTTGAATTATGGAATTTATTATTGATTTGCATTTAGGAAAAAATCTAAGTAAATTTACCATATTTTCGAGGAATATTTAAACTTGAAATTTATTTTTTTGTAAATAAAATTAAATTTTAAAACTCAATAATTTCAATGCTTATTCAGGCTGCCTTGTTAGGCAATTGGTTAGAGTGCTTGCCTATCAATCAGAAAGTTGCTGGTTCAATACTTGTCTCCTCTCAAGGAATTTATATGTATGTATGGTGAATTATAATTAAGAATATAATATGAAGATATAATAAATAACATATCATTTGGTATAAAATTTAATTAAAAATTAAAATAAGTACCAGAATTAAAGACAAAAAAAAAATGGGAAAATTTACTAAATTTGAGATCAATGACGAAAAATTTTTTTACAAAGCTCCGAATTTTATTGGAAAATTTTACTTAATTTTAGGAAAATTTTACTAAAATATGAAAATATAATTACTATAAACTAGTTCATTAATGAACTAGAAATTTTGTAAATATTTTACTGGTTTCGAGTAAAAACAGCTTTGGCGCCATACGACAACTTTTTTTTATTCAAATTCAGAAAATTTTCCTATCTTTTGGTTAATTTTTTTTTTAGTGTAGCTAGATTAAAATTCAAATGGCTCAAAAAATTGCTAATAGCTAAATTCACATTTCTTCCGGCTAAATGATTTGAAAAATCGCTAAATTTAGCCAGAAAATGGCTAAATTGGCATCAATGCCGTACACATTTAAAACTCTTTCGGTATGTACTCAATATAACAAAATGTCAACATGCTGACATTTTCATTTTGTGTCTGTAATGCTGCCAGCTTGCTCTTACGGCTGTTTACATGAGATGCGTAAAAAGTTTTTGTGGTAATGCCACACAACGAAAAATATCGGAAATGACTAGTTCCCACTTTTAATTTTGCAAGCGATGACACAAAATGCCATAGTGTGTACTCGGCCTAAGTGTATAGTTTTGCGGGTATTAAGTGGAATTCCGTTGACAACAACACTCTGATTCCTATGTGAAAGCATATGTACTTTGATAAGGATACTCTGAATAACATCCTGATCACATGGTGTAGTCACTACAGATGAGCACAAACTGTTTGCTTGCTTAATCTTCATGATGTAATTATTTAATTGTTCTCTATTTTTAGTGTTTTTGATTTTATGAGAACACTAAAACTGATATTCAATTTTATTAAAACCATGCAGTGGCATTAATTATTGCTGGGTCGAGGCATATTTCACCACTGCACACCGATTGACAATTGTAAAATGATCACAAAAATGTAAAAATATATGTATGTAAAAAAAAACAACGTAGATTATTTGAGCGTGTAAGTTGGCTAACTACTGTTCTAAGTTTTATAATTTGTTAATTTAAGGCTAAGAATAAAATAAATAAATAATAAATTAAAATAATACGGGTTTTAAAGAGAATGTTCAAAAGCCTCGGAAACTGTGCAATTCTGTATTTTTACACTCTCATAAATAACATATCAAAAATTGTATACAAATTTATTTACACAAACCTGTTAAGTTTGCCCAAAAGATGCATTATGAAGTGTACAATGAAAATATTGCACATATTATATATATATATTTAATTAATAATAAACATTAACAAAAGTCTAGTCATGTTGAAATTTCTTGTTTCAATATTGAAAAATATTAACTTACAGTATTAATTTTTTGTTTCATTAATTTTTAAGTATGTTAATATACACACACAAAAAAGTAATATGAATGATTTTGTAATATTAATTAAAATATTTGTAGTATCAATTAAAAAATGAATTAAGTTTTCACCTATAAACAATTTGATAATATCAATTAAGTTTTTCCAGTCAAATTAATTAATACAATTAAAAATTTATTTAATAAATTTAAATTCTTAATTAAAAATATTAATTGGTGAACACTTTTTTCTGTGCATTTTCTATTACATTGAAAGCTACTGAGTGAATGTGACGCGTTCTTATATGTATAAGTTGCAGCTTTTCCCTGAGTGTAACTATTCAACTGATGCACAATGGTTTTGTATATTTTTTATATCCTTGTTCTCTATTTTTGCTTAACACTCAATGACGATCACCACTACAAAAAATATTCGCTTTTGAAAAAATACAATACTGTGCACTTTTGCTTGGCATGCGCTCGCTTCTAGTAGTCACTCCTCCCAATTTAATGCAAACCTATTTTGTAATTTTACTTTGTAAAATATGTGTTAAGTGAATGAATATTTAAAGAGAAAATTTGAATATTTATGTCTTAAATAAAATCGTTAAAACGTTAAGTCTTCGCTATGACACTCATTTAATCGAGTAATAAAATATATCAAAATGATGGCATTCATTTGATAACGGATATTTTCCTTAAAAGCTCTAAGAAAGTCTTTTTATTGATGTAACCTTTAGATTTGAATTAACCTCATATACATACATTTATTCACAAGTACTAAATAAATTTTGAGTGAAGAAACATTTAAGTCACTTTTAGATATAAATTTATTTTAGGAAATTAAAGCCTCCGAATATCTTTTTCAAATTCTAAATTTTCTTCGGGACTAATGATCTTTATTGCACGTATTTCAGTTTGGTACCAGCATCCCTAAACCTTAAAATTTAATTTGAATGCAGAAATATGCTTTAAGCATTATTTAAATCGTACACAGTGTGCGATCGACTATTCGATAAAGTTTTATAGCTACTACATTTCCAAAAGCCAAGATTCCCTTAAACATACCTCGCAAACTTCCACGATTGTTGGGATATCTCAATAAGCTCAAAAAAACTATAATTTTTTTTGAGACACCTTTCAGTATTTACACACAGAAAAAAAAAATATGTAAAATCACCATGCAAAAATTTTGATTTCAAATTATGTTAAGTTTACAAGAAATAATATTTTTTTTAAATGTGTTGGTGTTTATTTGCTTTGTTCACACTATGAAAGGCCATAGTCAGGGTAAAATTATGTACAGAAAAATTGTGTGCTACCCCAGCAAAAAATTTTTAAGATTTTGTAATGAGTAGTACTGTTTTAATGGCTTACAAAGTAATGAGTGGTAAATATTTATCTAATTATTTTATATGTATAATAATGAGTGTACTGTAATGAATAAAATAACAACTTATTTATACAATTACGCGAAAGTACTTATTGAAGTACTTTCTAGTTTATAACGAAATATTTATATCCACAGAAAAATTTATCGTGAAAATGAGCTTCGAAAACAACAAAAAGAAAAAAATGCTCATTAACTTTTGTATAATTTTAAACATAAAATAATCTAAATTTTTTTTGGATATTTCTATGCAAAAAATAACCCATTATTATATTTTGAATACTTTTAGGCAATCAGTAATCTATTAACTTTTGGATGTTTGTAGGCAAAAAGTATAGGGTACCGCATACTTTTTGAACTTCTCAAACAAAAGTAATGGGTTATTCAATCAAATTGTAAGTACTTACGACTTGGGAGTAATACACTTTTTTGCATTCTACTAGGCAAAATTTTTTGCTGGGATCAAATGTACATAAATACACATTTATTTTTTAGCTAAATCATTTAATTTCTTTGATACACATTTCTCATTTCATTACGAGTCATTAATTTATATCTGAAAAGTTATGCTTTGGTCTATTGTTATTATCTTGTATTGTAAAAGGGACTCTGAGAGAAAGCATGATTAACAAATTGCCCTTCCAGATATACCATATAACGAATGTCTCCCACTATTGAGTGTAAAGGAGGTGTGAAACTTTACTTTATCGAAAATGTACAACCAGATGAAGCAGATAATTTTCCCCAAAGCTTATTTATAACACTCCTAAAAGCTTTAATATCCCTATTTTACTTTCTAGCCTTAAGCCCACTGTGCTTCATTTTATATATCCTCTTGCATGACGGCAAATTTTATTTGCAATTTTTAAAAAATAATGATGTCAATGACTTAATTTGTTGTGCTTCGGTGCTGATGGGATGCTTGGACCATTGTTTTTATAGTCTCTTTTATATTGTTATTTCAAATAATTGAATGAAAAGCTCACGACCATTATGCATTGCCATGATGAGTGCTCGTAAAAATTGCTTCATTTCATTTGTGGATGAAAAATTTGTGCTACACATGTAGGTGTGCATGTACATATGCATATATTTCTATAAAAAAAAATACATACAAATGTATACATACAATTTTATGTATTTATACGCAGCTGGTGTTGGGAACATTATTGGATCGCAGTGGTTCAATGGTTCATTTTGGGACCTTTAATCGTTAAATTTTTTTCAAAATAATTCTTCTGCGAGTCTTTTGAACAATTGTTGGACGAGTAAATTATTTCTTACGTATTTTCGAGAGCATTGGAGATAGCTAGAAGTCACCGATCGCATTCGACTCGTCCAAATTATGTTTGGCGGGTAATTTTGATGATTTTTTATGTTACTTAAGAATCGTACTTATCCGCTCACTTTTTTGAGAATGATAATCCCTTAGACCAAAAAAGAAAAAATTCAAAATCATCCAAAAAAAGGTATCTAGTTATAAAGTAAAAAACTCAAAATACAGACAAATTGAAGTCGGTTAAAACAATGAGGGTATTGAATATATCTAGGCGGCAGTGCGCCATGCCAAGTTCCGGCCAATGCACGCAGTGTGTATATTTACAGGAAGCCATTCGAGCTGTTCTTGCCCCCCTCATAACTTTGTTCCCCGCAATCGTAAAATTATAAAATTTTAAATTTAACTAGAATTAGTTTATGTTACCTCATATGCTAAAATTGAAAGTTTTAGAATGAAAGGTTCTGAAGATATGGAGGTGCAAAAAGTGCATATTTTAAGACATACTCACTGACCACTGACCGCTGACCACTGACCACTGACCACTGACCGCTTACCACTGACCTTTCACCACTGACCACTGACCACTGACACACTCATCAAATTGATGAAGCATTTCCGCTATAGCTAGAAAGTTGAAATTTGTTACAGGAGTAGATCTATGTGAGCAATGAACTAAGGAAGGAGGCGCGGGGCTGCACCCAAAAAAATTTAAATTTGCGCTAGTGAGCTGAAATTTGTTAAACGAGTAGTTATAAATTAGGAAAACACTAGAAAAATCTAAAAACCCATTTTACCTAGGAGGGCGGGGCTGCGCCCATAAGTCTCAGAATTTAAAAAAAAATCTAAGGCGTTAAACTCAAACGATTTTATTGAAATTTGGCATACATTTTGCTATAATACAAGGCTATACATTTTCGTTGAAAAAGTGAGCATTAACACGCCCATGTACATCGGGTCAGCACATTTGGATATGCTACATATTTATATATTTATTACTATCCGTTTTCAACGAAACTTGAAATGAAAGATAACTAATGGCTCCAGCCGGTACCGAAATTTAAAAAGTGGGCTCATAAGAAGAAAATAAATAAAATGTACGCTAGTAAGCTGAAATTTAATAAACAAGTAGGTCTAGATTAGCAACGAACTAGAAAAATATGAAAACCCGGAGATTTTTACCAGGGGGTGGTGATATTCTAATTAAGCATACAATTAAAAGAGCCAATTTAAAATATTTGTCTCAAGCGATTTTATTGAAATTTGACACAAATGTTGGAATAATGCAAAGTTATAAAGCTTCCTTGAAAAAAGTTGGTGTTAACACCATTTCATGTACTTCGGATCAGCAGATTTAAATATACTATTTATTTAAATATTAATATCCGTTTCCAACGAAACTTAGCTCTGACAAGAAAAAAATTTTTTTAAAAAAAGTTTATTTATTTATTTATTATTTTAAAAATTTATTTTAAATAATTAAATTTTCGCTAGAGAGCTGAACTTTGGTACGCAATTAGGTCAAGATGAGAAACCAAATAGAAAATCTAAAATCCCAAATATTTTAACCAGGAGTGGAAAATAATGTATATTTGCTCATTTCTTTATATCAGGAAAAATGTCACCTTTACGATTACAATTTTATATAATTCATACCATATTGCAGTGGTAGGTATTGTACCAAACACGAACTTGGTAAAAAATTTTATCTCACTACTTTTGATGACCAAAATTTTGGAAAGGAACTTGGCTTTTTTTTACATTTATGTTTTTGTGAGTATTGTTTTTAATACAAATTACAAAAATTATTAAATAATACATAAAAATAAATAAATATTTGCATTAGAAATTTTTTATTGCAATATCTTGCTTTATGAATTTTATAAAAATATTTATCTGTAGTAAACTATTTATGCTCAAGTTTTAAACCCTAATATACAGGCATGTAATAATGGTTCTGTGGAAGTTTTTAAAATCATTTACGATAAATTTCTTTCAGAAATAATATTTGTTGCTCTATACAATAGAAAAATTACCAAAAGCGCGAAGAAATATCTGCATAACCATTGTTAATTTTAAAATCAGTAGTGATTTGAAAAATGTGATTTTCAGAATATGCCTGATAATACTACTTTATCCACAAAATTATTTTCAAACCAACATATGTATATATATTTAGTATTTGAAAATCATAACAAAGTAAAAGTGATATGAATTTACGGAACTCTTTCTTATTTATGTTCATTTGTAAAATACTTAAATCATTTCAAAACAATCATCGCCACCACTGACAACGTCAGCTTCACAACCTCATGCTATATTATGATGGCGGTTATACGAATATTGTATGTTGTATGTTAAAATATTTTCCATTTTTGTGTTTCCCTCAATGATAATGTTGAATATATATATATGTACATATATACATATGCTATATTTTTGTATTCAACATTTTGTATTGCCGTTGCTTACAAATTGGCTCAAAACAAAATAATAACAAATTGCTTAATAAAATTTTATTTTCCATGACTTTCTGCAAACAGCTGCAACTCTTAATTATCGCCTATAAAATGCATCAGACTATAAATTGAAATACTAGCACAATCACATAAATATACAAAATCTCTCTTAGACGGGGAAAGAGACATCAGACAAAATAATTGCACTTAAGGAAGGTATTAGTGTTGCATAATCCCTGTACATAATGTGCGTGTTTTTACCCCTCCCCCCCCCCTGATAACTTTGTTCCAAGCATCGAAAAATTCTAAAATTTAATTCATAATTAGAATAAATATAAAACAAATATATATATATATATATTTATTGTATCTTACCGATTACCGACGTAGACAAGTGATTTAATATAACCCAAAAGAAAATAGTTCAATTGGGTCAAATCACACGATCTTGGTGGCCAAATAATTTTTTTTATTTTGATATATTTTTTGAAATTTTTTTTATATTAATTTTTTATCAAAAGTTTCTTTGCATTAATCAATTGTAGAACCCGCTGTGTGACATGAGGCTCCATCTAGTTGGAACCACATATCAGCAAGATTAATGCCACGTAATTCAGGTACGAAAAAATTTCGAACCATGTTACTATACCATTCACCACTGACAGTAACATTCTGACAATCATCATAAAGCACACCAAACAGTAATTTTCTGTGGATGTAATGGTGTTTCAACAAAAGCTTGTGGATTTTCCTCACTCAAAGTGCGACATTTCTGCTTATTTACGTAACCATTCAAAGAGAAATGGGCTTAATCGGAAAATGGAAGAAGTGCGCGATGAGTTTGACGAATAGGACAATTATTTTGATTAAAAATTTCAACAGTTTCCACGCATTGCTCTAGTGTACGTCTGTCTATTCATAATGAAATTTCAAAGCAAACTAAACAAAAAGTAACCCTCAGCTGTTAAATCTGTGCTCAAATGCCAACTCAAAGTTGTGACACTATAAAAACACCCTTTATATGCATGTATTTTTGGCATGCGGGATGTTAATGTTATATTTACGAAATATTTCTAAATTTGTTTGAAAAAATTTTATGAAGAAACCATATTCACGTGGCTGTAGAGAAAAAAAATTGAGGCGTTTATTGAATTTCAAGTAGTATGAGTAGTAAAGCCCTAACTCGTATATTTTACGAAATTCAGCAATACATTTTATACAAGTACACCTCATCATAAAATGTTATTGAATTTGTGTTAAAAATAACGCTTTTACAAGCAGTTGTACAAAAAAATTAAATATTGAATATTGCAGTTTCTATTATGTCTCTCCTGTCTTCTCCTGGAAGTTAGGGCCTTTCTACTTGAGATCAACAATATATAGCTATTAAACAATTTTTACGTGTTTTTTTTTTTGATTTGTTTACAAAATTGAAACAGTCTAAAAGGTCTTTTGTTTCAATATATTTATTTTTGAATTCATAAACATCAGAAAATAATATTTTTACTTTTTTATTATTTACTTCAGTTTTTTTATTACCTTGTCTTCGATATCCAACTGTGCTCCCTAAAATTTTTTATGCTTCTACGAAATTTAATAACAAAGACTAATATTGTATAAAATAATTCCGATGATTTTAATAAAATTGAAATATGCTCTTCATGTGGATTTATTTTTTAATGGAGAAACACCCAATTAAAATGACTTACATACAACTACATAATGATATTCAGCAAAATAATTAATAACCACATGATGTAAGACCTTTTATAAAAACTTTAATTATCTACTAAAGAAGCTTCCCATTGATAAAAATTGTGTTAAAGAGTAATGCTAGAGAAACTAAAAAACTATAAACGACAAAAAAATATATATTAAACAACATACCAATTGAAAGGTTTTTTTTATTAAATTTTCGGTTTGTTTTTTATTTTGTGGCAGATAAATAAATATGCAATTAGAAAATGAGCAGTATATTATTTTTTATTTTATGCAATAAAAAACACAGTGATACCTAGGCGGGAAATACTTTAGTTCTACTGCACAGAAGCAACTCTTCGGGTGTATTCTGAAAACCATTTTGTTTTTAAATAGCAAAACTTCAATAACTGTTTCAATAACTGTGTGCTGTTTTATCGGATAATTTAGTGCATTCGGAATTAAGCGATGATAAAATATCTTAAGCATATGAATTTTTAAGACCATATGTATAAAAACAAAGCAAAAAATTTCAAAAAGGTAATCACACAGAAAAAATTATTGTTGAATTTTTTTAATTAAGTGATTGCTTAGAAAAAATAATACTTTTGATTAAAATTTTAATTGAATATATGTTTATTTTAATTGATTTTGCTGCTCTAACAAAAAAGTGCTATCAACAGAGCTTAACTCAGTATACTCTGAAATGGGTAACAATTTTTACATGTTAATTGTATGTAAATAATGTAACTTTTGTTTTTATGTATGAAAATCGAGCTGTTTTATGTAGTATGCCACATTGTTTTGAAAAAATATTTTCAATTAAAATGCTCAATTAATGTTTTAATTGGTTTTGATATTTTATATGGGAGAAAAAACTACTCAGCTTAGATTTTTTTTGATTCTTAGTAGTTTTGACATAAGTTGAATAAAAAATTAAATATGAAAATAAAAAAAACAGAAATTCATTTTGTTCCCTTTTGTTGAGAAATACCAAGACAATCATGATAAAAAATACAAGCTTATAGACCAAATGTGGATGGTAAAGTTAGTACTTTGGCGGTATTAGGGGTTCGATGCAAAACGTCTTGCGTAAGTAGATATGGAAATCATCGAAGCCTTTCTTTAAAATCCAATCATAAAATATTCTGCATTTACACTTACGCAAGACCGGATATGGCCATTGTACTTTTTTCCACCATTCAAACTTCAAACGCCATGCGAAGCATCAGTTAGGTTTTTGGTACAATACATGTTTCCATTTTTGTAAATTTTTTAGATGGAGATATACAAATACATACATATGTATGTACATAACATTTTTTATATTTTTACAATTTTTTATATTTTTATACTCTTAAATTTTTTATATTTTAATTAATATTTTAACTGAATCTTTAAAAAATGTTAATAAGTTATTTCATTGAATCCTAAAAAGTATTTCAATTAATTTTTTAATTGAATCTTCAAAAATATTTTAATTAAATTTTAATTGAATCTTTAGAAAACCATCAATTAAATTTTTAGTTAATGTAATATTTTTTTAATTGAAAAAACCAACAAAATTTTCAATTAAAATGGATGAGTTAATACTACAATTTCCGTGATTGGTTGAAAACTAATTAATTTTTTAACTGAATCTTTGTTTTTTTAATTGAATCTTGTTATTACTTTTTTTTGTGCAGGATTGGAATTGAATCATTTTTGGTAGAAGCTCAATTCTTGAGAAAAACATACTTCTTATTTATTTGACAACTTCTTTATATAATCCATTTAATCTAAAAAGGTCATTCTCCTCATTTAGCAACTTATACATAATATTTTTTAATTTTAGCTAATGTTATTTGCGAGCGAGTAATGAAATTTGGTAATCAAATCTGGGAAGCTACAATAAGTGAGCTTTCTAGTTTTTCGTTGGTTTTTCAAAATATGACCGTTTATTCTGCATTCAATTGCAAAATTAATAACAAAAAAATCTATAAAAGATGTGATATCTTCTAAAGGGCTGGACCATTTTTCTTATAACATACTCAAAATCCTCTTGATCAAGTCACCTTTCAAATAAAAGAAACTAAACTAAACCATTAGGTCCGTACGTGGAAACGGACAGACACACAGACACATACTTTAAACTTATAGCACGCCTTTAAATATATAAAATAATGATTTAAATTTATTTAATTTGTAATTATTAATTATTGTTTAAAACATTTTTTATATATATGCATTTCATTGTTACTGTTACAAATCATCAGTAGACTTCAACTTTTTGAATAGTCACAAACATCTTATCTTATGCAAAGACTTTCAAGAACCATTTGAGAATTCAAAAATAATAAAATTTTTGAAAATCACAAAAGAAAAATAAGCATAGTAGGCTTAGAAACTTATACAAAACCCAGCAAATAATTTATATTCGATATGAATTTATTTTATTTTTCTATACCTTTATACAATTAGAAATCCATCGGATAACAATAAAAGTAATTAGAAGTCAAAATGAAAAATTAAATCTAAAATTTAAATTTATTATTCGACATATTATCATAATTATATTTTAATTTGAAATTTATTTGCTGGTGGTTCAGCTTGGTCTATACGCATTTCATTGTTGCTGTAGCAAGTCATCAGTAGACTTCAACCAAACGTTTTGAATAGTCAAAAACCTTTTATCTTATGCAAGGACTTTCAAAGACTTTTGAAAATCACAAAACAAAAACAAGTAAGAGTGCTATATTCGGCTGTGCCGAATCTTATATACCCTTTACCAAAGTGCGTTTATGTAGTATAGAGATACATACATAAGCACAAAGATATGTATGTAGATATTAATTTTGTGAAAAAATTCATAATTTTTGCTCTAGTGCAATTTTTAATAACTTTTTCAATATGTTTTTTTATATTACCAATAATTTCAATATCGATGCCTTACTTTCTAAAAAAAATACAAGTTTTCAGAAGAGCAAAAAAGAAACGGTTCATCTCTTTATACTTCGGTGTTTGGATAAAAGTTCATATGCAATTATTAAGGAATTGATTACATCTATATATATCAGCAAGTAAGTTCAATTATGAAGCGCATTTATTGAAATACGAGTTTGGTGCATTAAGAGTAATTTTAATTCTTGATACTTGATCAATAAGTTACTCGTTTGTTGCACTAGCATAGCATTTTATTATTAGTTTTGGTGCTTTTTTCTCGTTTTAGGGATTTTTTTAATTTTTGGCGTTTTTTTATTTTGACGGTTTTTTGACATTTTGGTTTTTTCATTTTAGTGATTTATTTAAGTCCTAGATTTTTTTCCAATTTAGTGCTTTTTTGGTTTTTTGATTTTTTTGGCTTTTTTTAATTTAGTGCTTTTTTAGTTTTGATGCTTTTTTTCTCGTTTTTTAGGTTTTTGGCATTATTTTTAATATGATGCTTTTTTAATTTTGGCGATTTATTTTATTTTGGTGATTTTTTTAATTTTAGCGATTTTTTTGTCATATAGGCAATTTTTTTTTGTTTTGGCGATTTGTTTTCGGTTTTTGGCGTTTTTATTTCTTTGTGACAATTATTTTTAGTTTTGACACTTTTTTATTTTTGAAGATTTTTTCGGTTTTTGGGGTTTTTTTTAATTTTGGCGATTTTTTTCGTTTTGGCGATGTTTTGGATTTTGGAGATTTTTATTTCATTTAGGCGATTTTTTTAATTTTTGACGATTTTTTTTCATATAAGCAATTTTTTTGTTTTGGCGATTTTTGGCGTTTTTTGGCGTTTTTTTTCATTGTGGCAATTTTTTTTTAGTTTTGACACGTTTTTCTCGTTTTGGCGATTTTTTCGGTTTCTATCGTTTTTTTAAAGTAAGTAAGTCATTATGTGGCAAGTATTTCCGATGGTAATGTATAATTTTTTGCTGAGTGTCTTATAGACTGTTTTTGCTTTTTTTCTATCTTTATATAACTTTCGGTTGATCAATGGTCTTGTTGGTAGATAGATCCATGCTATTCCTCTTATTGCTTTTTCAGTGATTTGTTCGTAAATGTTTGAGAACTTCTAAGTTTAGGTAGAAACAAAGTTGCCCAATTCAAAGCGAAAGTGACGACTATAAAAATTGTGTGCTTGACAAGTATAAACAATTTTATTTATAAATCAATAATTCCCAAAACACCCCACACTATATTGTCAGTTATCAGTTTTACACACAAACTTGAGCATTTTTGGTAAGAGCAATTTCCATGTGATGTGTTTTGATCACTGACACCTGTTCTTAATACAGATTTTGCTCCCATATCATTTTTGTTTATAAACAAAATATATTTGCTTTCAATTTAAGCATCTCAAAAACATAAATTTTTTCTTTAAGGTCTCGTTAGTTAAATGCTGATTCGCTAACGCTGCAGGAGTTATAAAATATTTAAAAATGTGCTGTAAGTAAAATAAAATCATTGCACCAAGATTTTGCGCTTGGCTCAATTAAACTTTTCTGCACATTATTTTAAAAGGTACAAGATGCAAAACTAAGTTGCTTTTAAGTCACACTTATATATTTTTTCAACGCTATTCAAAAAAATAAAATTTTTGCTTAATCTTCAAAAGGTTCATAAAGAAATCAAAACGGAAAAAAATTAAAACTGAACTCAAAGCCAAATGCTTCTGGAGTAAAGGGGATTTTAATAGAATTTAAGGTCTAGCAGTAAAATGAAATCTAACCAAGTTCTCACAAACACTAATTCTAACCCACTGTACAAGGAAAGTAATTAAATCTGCAAACTTATAAATTTAAAATTCATTTCACTGCAATTTAATCAGAGTTTATATTTTTATTGTTATTTTTTAAGCAAATGTTAATCTTAAATAAATTTATTGGGTTAATAGTTTTTTCCTTGTGTAATTTTTCATAAAAATTGCAGTTATCTATTTTTTAACTCAAAATAAATGTATTTTTATTTAAATAAATTTTTTCCTACGTGAAATACATATAATAAAAACCCATTTAAACAGGGTTTCATGTATGTATTTAAAATGGTTTGAAGTACAATATAGAAATTATAAGCCTGCCAACTATACTCTTAAAGAACCATTAAATAAATTGTGAAATATTTCATTTCATTTCAGTTTCATAAAACCAGCGTAAAAAAATTAGAGACCAAAAAAATACAACATAAAATCAATAATTTACCGCACAAATAGGAGAGATGATAGATGAAAATGTTTAATTATAAATTGTTTTTATGGATAAATTATAAATAGTAGTAAAACATTTGCTGCAGCACTTTAATAAATAGAAAGGGAAAAGGCAAAACAAAGCTCATATTATATTTATTCTGAACACAGCGGCTTACTACAATTAAACTTAAATAATGAATTGAATAACTAATTATTTTTAATGGGTTAAATTTTTTAATAAAAAAATCATATTATTTGATTAAGTTAGACTAAGTTTTTTAAAGAAGGCGAATTTGTGAGCACAAGAAAACTATTAATTTTGTTATTTTAAACTAATGCTGAGTACACACCTGGCACACATGTGCCTAAACAAGCCTAAGTACTAATTACAAATGAAAAACCATCTGATTCAGACGAGCAAACAGTTTCCAATCATTTTGGATTCTATACAAAATTTTATTTAATAAAAATAAAAATAAATTCTATTAGTTATGTGTGAAATTAATTAACATAACAAATATGTACGTGTCTGAATCAAATACTTTTTCATTAGTAACAAGTTGAATACTCAGAATTAGTTTTAAATTACAAAATTAATAGTTTTAGTAAGCCTCACAGAGGCTATCATTTCAGAAGTGTTGTAACCATCTTTTAATCATTTACTTGCTTTATTACTTTTAAATATTATAATCTATGAAAACACGATTTTTCAGCTTTATTGTTTTTTAGAAAAACAAAAGGTGGATTACTTACCAATCAATCAAAAAACAAATGTGGGTTACAATTTAAAAGAAATTTTTATAAAATTATAAATAAATTACATACAAACTCATTTAAACACGAATTGAAGCTAAATGAATAGAGGAATTAAAATAAAATATATAATAACGCGACATGCATAACTTATGTAAAGTGTGCTGTACCCACAGAAGCGCAATTTTTCACATCCTAATAATGTACGTTTGTATTTGCTGTAGAGGATAGGGAAAAAGCAACCAATTGAAAAAGAATCGAATAGATAATTTGTGATGTTTAATGATTTTATTATGCAGTCACGCTTAAAAGTACATCTTTATGAAGATTACTCAATGATGACAATGTTCCCGACATGGCGTCATTTCTTGTCAATTAATGTCTCCTGTTTGTCATCAACAGCATCAGCAACATCGTCATCGTCATGACTGTCAACACCATCACTGCACATTGGCTTGAATCACTTCCAAAGTAGAAAATAGATGTGTTAGAACTGATTTTTTTTTTGTTATTGTGTTTCTTATAGCAAAATTGGAAACAATGCTTAAAATTTTTTAGAAATCACCAAAGCTGTTACAAATAAAATACAATCGGAAAATACGCAAAAAGATACAAGTTCGCGAAATAACCGCAAGCAAGCGAAAAATTTATAAATCACTTACACTGCCAGCAATAGCAAAATCTTCGAATTTTATATAAATTGCAAAAAAAAAATTTAACATGGCGAAAGTGCAATGTCATAACAAACACACATCACTATCATGGAAATTTCTTAATATTTTCGAATTAAAAACAAAACATTCAAACAGTTAGTCGTCTTTCAACGAAATAATCTATCTATATTTATAATTTGAACGGGCTAAAGTTCGTATCGTATTTAAGCCAAATTACATGTGATAATTATTAATGAACAAATAACATCAAAGTTAGTTGTAAATATTCTGAGAACACATAGTTGAACGGAACAGCTAGCCGTTTTCGAAGGCCACTAAACCTTCATCATCAGCGTTCTTCGTGTTGGTCCACTGTGTGTGGTGTCAGATGATGTAGATTTCTGCCTTATATACGAAACTTTCTTGCAAATGGAATATGTGAATTGTTTTGATTCATCGTATTTCAATTTCACTGAAACGTGTTTTGTAATGAAAGCCCAAATTTACCATCTCTAATTTACAACAGACTTACCATTGTCGTTTGTTCTTTACTAATTATGCACATGTTAGTTAATTTGCTTATTTTTGTTATATTTAAGACAAACTTTTTTGATTTGTTACTATTAAGTATATTTATTTAATTTTTGCCAAAGGCCCATGGCTATTAATTTTAGTTAATTTTAATTATTATTTTTCGAACTTAATTTGTTTTTATATTTATAATTTGAACGGGCTAATAAAGTTCATATCGCTTTTTAAGCCAAGAAATAATCTATCGTTTATGACAATTTTTTGAAATATCAATCCAACAGGCCTTTCACAATAGTGCTATCTACAGCCTGTTTTTCGTAAATGAATAAGTGTATACGTTCTTTAAAATAACGAACAAAACTATGTTCACGTTTTTAATAGACTTTTTTTCGAAAATGAATAATTGCATACATTTTTTAAAATAATGAACAAAACTATGTTCACGTTTTTAAAACATTTATTTATTTTCATGTGAGTGACAACAAAAGGGCTTTCAGTTTTGTACACTCATAAAATTGTTTATGTAAAATTAATTAAAATATTGTGTACATATTTTTCATTTGAGTTTAACGAAAATACTGTTAAATTTTTAATTTTAAAATGTTAACTGACTTAAAACTCTAAGAAAAATTTTTTTCTTTCATTTTTCACTCTAACTTACAAAAATAAATAAATAAACGAGAAAATGTCAAAAGACTTTCTCCGCTGTGCAAAAAAAAATTACGAGTGCTTGAAGTGTATGGTAAATCAAAAAGTCCATACAAAAACCGGTTTTAACGTACACTTGAAGCATACGTTAGTTTTTTTTTTGCACATGTGGGGTTTTCTTTAATCGGATTAACTCAACTTTTCCAAGAACGAATCTCGACTTCCATATAAAGAAAAAAAATTTCTTTTATTTCTGTAATATTTCTGTTACCAAAGTCAGTATAACAAAATAATATTTGCATTTTTTTATAATTTAACTGTCAAACAAATCACAAAACTTTGATTCGACATAAAGTATGAGTTATAGGAAAAAATAATATTTCTAATAACAACGGAAAATGCGAAATACAATGAAAATCTATATTAAGCTGTGTATAATTTTCAAAATGAATGCTTGAATCAATTAAAAATAAAATTGCTTACCTCCATGTTCATAAAATTCAAAATAAATTTTAAATGCATTTTATTTAAAATTTTTCATTGGAAATTTTTGAATACATTTTAAATTTTTTTATTCCGTCACTGTTATAATTTTGTGAGTGTAATTTTTTGATTATACCTAAAAAGCTCTTTTTGTGACAAAACGAAAGCTTTTAAAAATGTTTTATAAAAAGAAAATTTTATACTTTAATGTTTATAAACGAAACATAAAAACGAAAGGGATTACGTTTTCTTAAAACGGGCTGTTATAGTCTCCAATAGTAAAATATTATTATTTGTGAATTCTCAAATAGTTCTTGAAAGTCTGTGCATAAGATAAGAGGTTTGTGACTATTCAAAAACTGTGGTTGAAGTCTATTTGTTACAGCAACAATGAAATGCATATAGACCGAGCTGGACCACCAGCAAATAAATTTCAAATTGGGGAATGATTATGACAAAATGTCGAATGGTGAGTTTCTTGAATGTTATCTAATTAAACTAAAAGTTATGAAGCACATTTATTGAGATACGAGTTTGCTGCATTAATAGTAATTTTAATTCTTGATACTTGATGAATAAGTTACTCGTTTTTTTTCGTCGTCATCGAAACTATCCAATGAAAAAAATATTTAATATCCCACTTGGCCTGAGATTCGACAAAAACAAATGCTCACTAAAGCGAAGAAATTTGGAAACAAAATTGTTCAATGGTTGTTGGAAAAACTTAAAAAAAAATCTTATGTTCGCTAAAGCTTCGAACTTCGAAAATAGTTTTAGTATTGTACCTTTATATCAAGCACACTAGCTTGTTTTATTTAATAATATTTGATTTTGCAAAATTGTAAGGTGACTCAATTTAAACATCCTAAAGACTTTTTTCGAATTTGTTCAGCACAAAAGAACGGTTTCAGGGAAATGAAACGGAAAATGTTCTGTGAATAATTTTATAGTTAGGACTGTGCTTTAGCGATGAATTTTATTTCCATCTCCATTTACTAAAAATAAATTCAGTTAAATTCTGACTTGCGCATGAACGGTTCCGTACGGACGGATGTAATACTATATGAACTTTAGCCTATATCAAATATAATTTTGGCATTTTTTTCGTTTTTGGGGTCTTTTCGTTTTTAAGCGTTTTTTAATAGCGTCGTTTTAGCTTTGCCGTTTTAGGAGTTTTGTTTCTTAATTTGGTGCTGTTTTAAGTTTTGATATTTTTTGTCTTTGTAGCGATTTTTCGGTTGTTTTTGCCACTTTTTTTAATTTGGCGATTTATTTAGTTATTGTGCTTTTTCTCGTTCAAGCGATTTTTTAAAGTTTTTGGCGTTTATTTTTGTTACTTTTTTTCATTTTGGAGATTTTTTTAATTTAAGCAATTTTTTTCAGTTTGGCGATTTATTTTATAGTGCTAGATTTTTTTTACAATTTAGTGCTTTTTTTTGGTTTGGTGATTTTTTTCGGGTTTTGGTGTTTTTTGTGTGCTTTTTTTTAGTGTTAGTGCTTTTTTTTATCGTTTTAGCGATTTTTTTTTCGTTTTGGCTTTTATTTTATTTTAGTGCTTTATTGGTTTTGTTGGTTGTTTTTCATTTTAGCAATTTTTTTCATATTTGCAATATATTTTAGTTCTAGAACTTTTTTTAAATTGGTGCTTTTTTCGTTTTGGCAATTTTAGTTGGGTTTTGGCTATTTTTTCAGTTTGGCGATTTTATTATTTTAGTATTTTTTTGTCTTACCGTTTTGGAAAATTTTAAGATTTTGCCTCTTACGATTTCCAAAATACAGCAAGTTGTAAAAATAACATACTGAAAATTACATAAACTGATAGAACAGCCTTTAATTTTAAATTTTATAAATTTTAGCGTGAATTGTTGTAGGCTGTATAAAAATACATTAAGTTTAAAATTTTCAAGTGTCTATACACATAGTATGTACATACAATTGTATAAATATTACATGGGATTTTAACATATTTTGTTATTCGTTTTGAAACCCCTTTATTTGAAACATTTGTAAATTTTTAATTGAACTTTTAGTGATTTTTAATCAGAAATAATTTTTAGACAGGCTTAAGTTCAGTAATTTCAATTCTTATTGAATGAAATATTGTTATTAATTAATGTGAGTATCTAAAGAAGAGAAGAAAAATTAAACGTAGACTTTATTTTTAAACTTTCATTTATTTTTTGTTCTTATCTCTTACGGTTCCTGAGAAAATAGCCTTCTTCCTAAAACATGAAATATGTTTAATTATTAGAAAAAATATTAAAGTTTTCCAACCCTGGAAACGTCTTTTTAATTATTTTAATTTTATTTTAAATTTGTTTAAATTAGAAATTACAAATTTATTCATACTGAAGTACAAAAAAAGTAAATTTAATAAAAAAGTAATAAAAACTAGTTTTCGGTAGTTATTTTGTATGGGAAAGTAGAGTTTGAGTTTTCCAGCTCTGAAACTGTCTGTTTGATTTTGATGATTTATTTTATTCGGAAAATTTCTGACACACCATCTTAAAAACGAAGTCTCTAGCTGTTCTGGGAGCTTGGGAAAACCGATTTCACGTACAGACAGACGGGCAGACGGACAGACGGGCAGACCGACATCGCATGTTGGTCTTCCCTATGAATAAGGATCCAGAATATATATACTTTATGTGTCTCTTATTAATATTCTAGAAATTACACACGGAATGACAATCCTATATATACCCTTTTACCATTTTTTGGTGTTCAAGCAATAATTTTTTTATATCAAAGATTTAAACGTTTTTGTAAAAATTAAGATTCAATTAAAATAATAAAACTAACTTTATTCGTTGTTGGGTTACCTAAACCAGTGTGTATTGCCATCTCATTTTATGTATGCGTTTTTGCCTGCGGTTTTTAACATAAAGTCAGCGTTGTATGTTTTTATTTTCTTACTACTTCTACATTAGCTGTTGTTGTTGTATGTCTCGTATCAATTTTGCATAAAGATATCATTAATAATGTAGCTTAAGAGTCGAATTTTATTATCATTACATTCTTTTTTGTTGTTGTTTTATTGTTGTGGGATAGTATGTCATATAATACTGGGCTTTTTAAAGAATATATTAAAAAAAATCGGTATGACGGATGAGAATAAATATTTTCACGTTCTTTTACATTTAGAAAACAATATATAAGTATTTGCTTAAAAATTAGAAATTTTAAACAAGTACAAAATTAAAAAAAGTATTCCTGGTGCTTTTCTCTCATATTAAATTAACATCTGAAGAAAACGAAAGATGAATTTTACTATCTCAGAAGACATTTATTTGCTCATAAAAATATTGCTCGTATTCTTCAATAACTTGATAACAAAAAATAAATGCAATTTTTAAGTTAATGCAGAATTAGCCCTCATATCGTTCCTTATATTTTGTTTAAAATGGAAAAGAAAATTTCTTGTATACTCTTAAGAAAAAAAAACAAAATTTTAATTTACAATTAAGTTTTGGGTGAACTAAAAATATTAAACTCGATCTCTGTAAAACAAAGATTCCCATATGTCTGAATAAGTCCGCATACATCTATGCATGTATAATAAATAATTCCACCAAGCCGCATATCAATAAAAGGGCCTATTTAACTGGACCCAAGTACGCCGATTCATGGTATGTTATCGATCCATCACAGAAATTACATAGGCAAAATTACATGAACTGATAGAAGACCCATTAATATTAATTTTTATAAGTTTTAGTGTTAATTGTTGTAGTCTTTATAAAAATACACTACTTTTACAAATTTAAAGTGTCTATAAACATATGTACATACAATTGTAAATTTATTACATGGGATTTTAAAATTTTTCGTATAAAAAAGTTGTGCGAACATTCAAATAATTTTTATTCAAATGACAACTGTGCCGTATACTTAATGTGTTATAATGATACCATAACTTTACATTAAGTATACGTCATATTTATTTGTTAAATTCAACTACATGCGTCAATGCTAATCGGGACAGGTTCTTTTAGTGATGGAGTTTCGAAATCCCGAACCGGGATCCCGGAAAATCCCGAAAACATTGTCGACACATGTGCGTCTTTATACAAAAAATATTTTTTTTATTTAAAAATTTATATGTATGTAATTAATATTTTCGTTTATAGAAAAAGTGTCACATTTTTTAATTTTTTTCAAAAAAAATTAAATTTGGCGTTCGTTTTAAACAAAAATGTACGTTTGTAAGGTGTGATACAATAGTTTTTAAAAAACTCTCTTTTTCAGAAAACCATTTTATTGCAAATTTTTTTAGAAAAGAAACCGCCATAAAATATATTATTATATATATACTTTGGCCCTTAAAACAAAAAAATTCTGTTCAAAAAGGCTTTATAAAACACATTTTGTATAAAAATCTGTTTTATAAATCAAAAAAAAATGTTTGTAATAAAGGGTTATGTATACATATATTATTATCTACTAAAATATCTATTCAAGGCAAGTTATTTATTTTAACTGTTTATAACAGGGTGTTTCTACTAATTTTATTTACGCAAAAAGCGTGATTCGGGTAATTCCGAAAATTCCGGGAACTAAAATTAAAAATTCCAGGCTCCGGGATTTCCTGAGTCCCTGTTCTTGTTTCTTTACAAGGTAAGATCAACAATTTTGGTCGGCCGGATCGAATTGCGTGTTGTGCTCTTGTCGGTGTGAAAGCATAAAAGCTCTTTTGTAATAGTTTGCACATTGTACACATGGCTTGCACGTAGCTGCTGAAGTGAAAAAGAAGGAACGTTTCTTTGGTGATCTTTATAAAAAAAACAAGTAAAAATGCTACATTCGACTGTCCTGAATCTTTTTTCTTTTTTTCGTTAATTACAGAACACAAAAAGAAAGTTTATGTATGTTAACCCTGCAAAAAATTTGGCGACATTTGATCCAAACATACTCATCCTATGACTTGAGAAAATGAGAGAGTTATCAAAAGTACGGAGAAGTGTATGGTGAAAAAAGACATATCATGTAAATGGTTACATATTCACCATTTTCGTTATGTATCGTCTTGATCTTGAGCCAATTTAATTTGGACTCGCACTAGTATTGTAAAAAACGGCACTGGACATGTTCGATGTGGTTGAATAAATGAACATATCAAAGAGTTTAAATATAATGTTGATTGCTCCCTCCAATGTGACTATGGAAACAGTTCCGTATTGTATTGTCTATTAGTATTGTGTCAGTTCGATTTCCTGCAGGTAAGCTACTCTATTTCCAATATGTGCTTGTACTCTTTTTTAAATTTGAACAAATAAATGGTAAAATTGGTAACCCTCTTCCGAACTTTTCCTATGCTGCTCAATTTTGGTTACATTAGTAATTAAATTTTATTTTTAGCTTCCTATGCTGATGGATTAAAATAAATGTTTGGAAATTTTAGTGTTAATGCGCAATACAATAGAAAAACACTAGTAAGACCAGCAACGCAATATCAATGTAGAATAGCAATTCAAACTGAACTAAATTTGAACAAAAATGGGGAATAGGTAAGTAGTTATCTTTCGAAGTAAAATCAAGAGATATTGTATTTTATCTTCTTTTGAAAAAAAATTTCGAAAATGTTTTGGCCATCAATGGAAATTCACACAGATAGTACTAATTGTTGTTACTTTTCGATATTTGAATCTTATTTAAAGAATAAACAAATTAATTCAAACTTTGAAATAAAATTTGCATTAGAAATTTTTACGTTTTTTCAATCAAGATAAAATCTCTAAAGCGAAAAAACGCACCTTAACGTAAGGAGCCAAAAAAGAAACTTTCGCCAAAGCGAGAAAAATGGGAAACGAAAAAATGCAACGGCTAAACAGAAAAAACTAATTTTTCATTTCAAACACAATATTCTCTGAATCATATACTAATTTTTTCAATTTAGGTCCTACAAACAAATTTGTAAATTCAAATGCAAAATGTTGTAATAATTTGTTTGGAAAAAAAACCCCGATTTGTTCAATCAACAGATTGTCTGATTCGACAAAATTTTTTAATAAAAATAAAAATTAAATAAAATAAATAACTTTTGTGTACAGTATGCAATTTCTATATTGGAACAGAAATGTTCTCTTAACAATTTTGTTACAAGTATTACTTTATACAAATTGTATCAGCTAGAATTTTTCACTCCATATTGTTTTTTGTTTGGCTTAAAACAAAATTGGATCAAACTATTTACTGGAATAGTAAAAAATATTTACTGAATTAAAATTTTATTTCAAACAAACTTTTGTTTGAAAATTTTTTGGGAATAATTTTTTCTGTTGTCAACCGGAAAGAAATTGATCCCATGTACTTACAACAATAAATGATGGAAGAAAATAATTATTTTTGAAGAAAAAACATTAAAATCAATATGAATCTCAAACAAAAGGATTTGGTGAGTATATCATTAAAAATAGTTTAAAAAAATTTTTGAGACTACCTCAACAAGAAAATGGTGAGTTAAACTTAATATTTTTGGGCCAAAAACAAACCTATCAAGGCAATGAGTCTGAAATAAAAGGACTGTCTTAAATAACTAGAACAAGAACGGACAAGAAACACAACTATCAATATGGCTCCTAAATAAAAGGGAACAAATTACGACATTCGATACGACTCGTAATTTAACAATATTTCAATAGAGTGAACATGGAAATTGTGTGGGATGCTGTGATGTGCCCCTGTATAATAAGTTAATTTTAATTATTATTGTTCGAACTTCATTTATTTCTACATTTATGATTTGATCAAGCAATACTTCGTATCACTACAATCCAAATAATATGTGATTATTATTAATGAACAAATAGCACCAAAGTTAATTGTACGAGTAAATATTCTGACAAAAAGAACAAGCAGCTATTTTCAAAGGTCACTTTATCTTCATCATCAGCGTTCTTGGTGTTTGGTCCACTATGTGTAGTGTCAGTTGATGTACATATATATCTGCTTTATATGCGCAACTTTTATGCAAATGGAATATGTAAATTGTTTCGATTTATCGCACTTCAATTTGCTGAAAGATTTTTTGTAACAAAAGCTTAATTTTACCTTCAATAAATTTACAACTGTCTTGCCATTGTAAATAGGTTTAAGTAATCAATAAGAAGAAGGTCTCAGTTGAACAGAATATTAAAATGTATAGTGTCGCGTACCTTTATATTTCAATCTTACCTTTTTTGGGTCTCAAACGAAAGAACTTTGTTAGTACATATAAATTATTCACTAACAAAGTTGCGGGAATTATACATACACACAGAAAAAAATACCAATGTAAAAATAACGTGCCAAAAGGTTAATTCAAAATTCATTAAAATCACATTAAATTTAGTATGTTGTTTGAGTGTGTTGGTGGTTATTTGCTTTGTTCATAGCTGCATATACACTTTGTGCTTAGTTGTGTAGGTTGTTTTTGTATTGTTGTTGTTTTTTGTTTGTAAACAACTGCTGCTGGCTTGTTGACAGTATGCTAGTCTTGAATTTGGGGGATCACAGGTTCGAATCCTAGATTAAGTCAAAGTTTTTTTTAATTTTTTTTAACTAAAAGTTTTCAAGTTAAAGCATTTTCTTCTGTTTCTTAACCCTGCTGTTAGATTTGAACCAATTTGGTCAATTTTTGTTTTATTTTCGCTTTGACAACGGAATGGTTCATTATATAAAATTAAAACGTTAGCTAATGTAGTGTTCTTACATTTTATTACTTCTGCAAAATTTTTTAAAATGAATGATGTAAAGGAAGTTACAAACTTAAAATATTACAAATTTTAGGTTTAGGACCATTTTGGTCCGTTATTGTTTATTGATTTATGGACATGAAAAAAGTTTACAGAATAAGTGAACATTTTCTCAGTACATGTTGAAAAATTATATTACGTATCAACTTGCATATAAATTTGTTGCATATGATGCATTTGCTATCGCACTCAGATTAGCTGCAGCTGCAGTTTGCTTGTTCGTTGATGCGTTACAACAAGATCTTATGTCGGTAAACAAAATTGCAAACTGGTTAGAAAAAGATACGAAAACTAGCTTTATTTGTCTGCAGACTATTAAAAAAATAAAAAAAAATAAATAAATTTGTGCACCAATGTGGACCAAAATGGTCTCATAGTCAGGGGTAAGCACGTTGACTACCACGCGATGAGTTCCGAGTTCAAATCTTGGCAGGGGAAGGGAAGCCAATTTAATTTATGTAGAAATATTTTTCTGATGTTTTTGTCAACCACAAGTAAGTTAAATAATTAACAAAATACAATTACTACATTAAATTAAATTCATGTTGATCTTACTTGAAATAACTTTGATTCAACATGATTCTTCATTTAATTAATCATTAAATTAACATGAAACACATATAACAAAATTATAACCAAAAAATTTAAAATTAACCGCATTTTTAACGATTCTGTGTGTAGAAAGAATAAAATCTTTGAATAAAATTATTTAGTCGGAAAATATCTATGGTTACTTAAAGTTATAGTTAAGCTATAGAGTAGAAAACAAATATTGGCACAAATCAAAAAATATTTTTAAACTATGAATCATTTTAATTAAGAGTTGTACTAGTCTCAATAAATAAAAGTTTTTTGAATATTCATTAGAAATTTATATAATTTTTTTAAATTAATTTAATATTCCAAAGAAAAAATTCACTTTAACTAATTCGTTTTAAGGGCATATATGTTAGTAATTGAGCCGTTACATTTATACGTATATTTGTGAAGGGTATGTAAGATTTGCCATGGTTTAGTATAGCACTCGTACTTGTTCATTATAAAATAAGGTCGATTACAAAAGCTTTGCGTTTTCATTAATTTTTTAAAAAGGAGTTTCAAGAAACTTTAACCAATTTATGAATATAATATAATATTATTTAGAGAGCTATTATACCTACGTACACATACATTCAATTAGTTTGAATATACATAGCTTAATATCTAATATCTAGAGTTTAAAGGAATCATTATTGTTACAAATATTAGAAATCTGTGGCAAAAACAAGTTTCCAATTCGATATAAGCTAATTTTTCACCCATGTAATTTCCTTATTTGAAAGTAACCATGCCCAAAACCTCAATTATTTTGGGTGATATTTAGGAAATTATAGCACAATTACTTGCACCTTTTCTTTTTTTAACTTATAATGCCAAAGAGAATAAAAGATTCATTAAGCTTATACTTTGGTTTGTTTCAAATTTAATGTTTTATTTATAACGTGTAAAATTTTTTTTCTAAAAAAGAATTTATGAATAACGAATTTGCCAATTTAACTGTAAAGCAACCAAAACTAAACTGAAACAGTAAAATATGACTTGAGCACTTTTTCTTTATTACCACAGATGTATACTTGCAATCGACCTGTGAGGAGCAATGAAAATAGATTAAATTATTTACATCGGATTAAATGCATAATTTTAATATATACTATTTAGTTAATACAACTTGTATGCCATCCTTATAGTAATATATATTTTTAAATCAGCTAGTTTTCCAAACATCTGATGTTTTCCATTACTTTTTATTATTTAAGATATTTTTTATTCGCCCTCCTTCAAGCTAAACAAATAAAAATATTGATTAAAACTTTGTTAAACATTTGTTTGTAGCCACAGTTATTTCACTTTTTATGTTAAATCCAAAACAACAACACACTAGTAAAAGAAACATTTACAAACAATATAAAAAATACTTTTTTTTTTTGAATTAAAGTGTTTCAAACATTTTAAATATTTCCTTAAAACTTTTATCTCTTTTCAAAATATCCGTAACTCATTCACAGGCAAAATTCCTTGCAAATGTTTTAAATTCATTTAAATATTTCAAATTGTTGAATTTACTTTGCGTTTTGTTGCCAGCCATCCAAACTCAACTAAATAACCGTAATAATGAAAAGAACAAACTTTTTCTCCTGTTTTTGGCTTTCAAAGGAAAATAAGTTCTAGAATACATAGAGCAACAATAATAAAAAATAGAAATATATAATTTTTTTTTTATCCCGTTAATATGTAAATATGAAAGTTACACAGTTTTATATTGTTTAATGCGATAATTGTTTTGCATTGTTCTGCATTGTATTGGCATAAATCAACTCCCCTCAATTTATACTATTTTCTTGGAAAATGCGACATAATAAAGAAGTGGTCAAAAAACTTTTAATACTCTTTATTTTCATTTAATACTTTATTTATTTTTTAAAAACCACAAAATATATCAAAATAACTTGACCCAAACTGATAAAATTATAACACTTGCAAAACACAAGTAGCAGAATTTGTTTGAAATTATAGCAAAGACCAGTGGGACGTTAGTCCAAATAAATACATGTCGTCATATAAAATTAAAAAGTCCCATACATATGTATGTAGTTTCTTAACTTTAGTTTTAAATATTGTTCCTTAAAAGGCGTAACATTGTAATAAAAAATGTCAACACTCGACTATTCAGCAAAAATGTTTAAAGATTTTGTAATGGCTAGAACTCTTTTGAGGGTTTACAAAGTAATGAGGGGTTCATATTTCCCTAATTATTATATGTGTATAATAATTACCAACCAGCAAAAAATTTCAAAAAAGGTAATCGGGTTTGAAATTAATCATTTTTAGTGGAAGCACTTCTCTACAGGATTACCAATTAAATGATTTTAACAAGACGTGAGACTAAAATAATCGATTCTTGAGAAGTACTTACATTTTTAATTGGTTAGTTGTTCACGTAATCTATTTAATCTAAAAAAATCATTCCCTCCCTTTAAGCACCTTGTAGAACATTTTTTTAAATTTTAGGTAATGTGATTTGTAAGCGAGTAACGAAATTTGGTAATCAGAAAAGTAAGGCATTATACGGCAAGTAATTCTGATAGCAATGTGTAATTTTTTACTGGGCATAGATGGTGGTATTGCAATATTGGGCAATCTGCAATATGATTACAATGGCGGTTTTCGATGTTTGATGCAAATATCGTTGCGTTAGTGCAAATACAAAATATCGTAGCTTTTCTTTAAACTGTAAGTGTATTTTTTTGTTGGATTTTAAAGAAAAGTTACCATATTTAGCATTTGCTCTAACGCAAGGAGCATTTGCATCAAACATCGAATACCACCAACAACCTTTTTTGGATTTTGGTTGGTTTTTCAATAAAAATTATTTATAGGCGTGCTAAATTTTAAGAACATTTGCCTTGTTAGCAGGTATTTATTAAGAGAACACAGGATTCAATAAAAACATATCTATTTCCTTACGTTTTGAATAAGTTTCAACGATCTTTACATAGAAAGTAAGCAGAAATTATTTATTTAAAAAAATTTTATTTACTTACTATCGATTTCATCGAAAAATCAGCAAGTTTACAGAATTTAACTAATCATAAAATAAGAGATGCTTACAATTTACTTATGCCCCCATTTTTCTTATTAAAATACGTAAGTACATATTTTAAAAAAATTTTAATTCTTGAACTGTTTTTTTAAGTTAAATGACATAATCAGCGTGAACGTTTGACCAACTAAAGTGGCAAATTGCCACTTTTTCGACTGCTTTGCTACTTTTTCGATGGCCTTGGCAACTTTTTGTCTACCTTTTTTTGGATGAATTACATAAAAATACATTAAAAATAAAAAGTTTAGTGTAGTTTTCTCGTGTTTTCTATAACTTTGCCCCTTTTCTTTGATAAATCCCCTTTTTGTGCCACTTTTTGAAAAATGTCATCGGTCACCCTGGACATAACGTATAAGCTGACGATATATTATAAATTTAACCTGAATTATGAAAATGGCCTAAGTCATATATTGCTCTGCTGGAGATATTTAGTAAATTACATTTAAACAAATAAAAAAGTGTTTTTATATTATGCAGCATTTTAATTTAAAGATGTTCTAGTCTCGATTTATATAAATTTATTTAGTAAAGTAAAAATATTTATTGAAGTTTTTCAAAAATTTATTTGATATTTCGAAGCAAAAATGCACATCAGTTAGCCCCATTTCATAATTAATGGCACAAATATGCTTTTTTGTCTAATTTTATTCCAATCGTTTCATGAAAGTTAGTTTGAATATTGATTGCACCTTAAAACTTTTCAGTCATTTCATTGATTCAAAATTTTTCTCAAGCAATATTTGTTTATTGAAATGGCATAAGTTGCCAACACTAATGAATTCTTTTTATTGCGATTGCAATAATATTTTTTATCAATAAATTTGTAGAAAAAATATTGCAATAAAAAGTTTTGAATTTTTATTGATTGCTATTGCAAACCTGATTTTAATAAATTTTTATTGCAATACCCTCACCCTATGGTAATTACTGTCCTGTAATGAATAAAATAACAACTCATTTATATCATTAAATGAAAGTACTTTTTGTATTATTTTCAAGTTAATAATGAAATATATCTAGATAAACATTTATTGGTCGTGAAAATGAGCTTCGAAAACAAATAAAATAACTATTGCTTACTATAATTTTTATTAAAAAATTTTAGTATTTTCGCATATTTTTCACTATAAATATTCACATATTTTGTTAAAAAATTATGATTTGTAACAATCCCAAAAAAAGTACAAGGTTTATAATTTTGTTAAAAAAATTCATTTTTATTTTTATTTTAAGAAATTGCCGGTTAATCTTTTAATAGTTTTAGGCAAAAAGTAATCAATAAAATTTTGCATATTTGTAAGAAAAAAATTACCCATTAAATTTTGAATACTCTTGGCAATCAGTAATCTATTAATTTTTGGATGTTTGTAGGCAAAACGTACACACAGAGATATCAGTGCCTAATAAATACCTCATAAAATAGAACAAAATTAATAAGATATCTCTATTGTTTTTTTTTTCAATAAAGAAATCTTATTAATTTCATATAGAAACCCTTTTTGAAAAAATCAAGAAGAGATCTTGTAGTTTTTATTAGGTTATCTTATTGATTTTTTCAAAAAGGTTTTCTTCTTGATTTTATTAGGCAACCTAATAAAACATGAAAAAATTGTACTTATGTATTTTCATATAAATTCTGTACGATATATGTATGTATGTATGTAGTATATTTAGATGTTACTTATTTATACATACATACATATTATATTATACATATTTATTACTTGTTAGGAGAAAAGTATTGAACCAACAACCTTCTGACTGATAGACAAGAACTCTAACCAGTATGCTAACAAGCAGCCTGAATCCGCACTGAAATTATTGTACAAAAACATGCTTATACAAGAACGAAAAATATCATGAAAAAAATTGTATCTATCTTTATTTATAGATATGAAATAACAAGAAACCTAATAAAAACTAGAAGATTTCCTTATTAAAAAAATTAATAAGATGCTTTACACATAATCATATAGTAACCTAGTAAAATCAAGAAGATAAACTTATTGAAAAATTCAATAAGGCAACCTAATGAAATCAATAAGGAAAACCTTTTTGAAAAAATCAATAAGGCAACCTAATGAAATCAATAAGGAATTCTTATAGTTTACAATTTTTAAGAAAACCTAATATAATCAAGAAGAATTTCTCTATGGTTTGTTTTTTTTTTTGGTGCCAAAAATAACGAAAATTGAGTAAAAAAAGTTGTGAATAATAAGATTTCTTCTTGATTTTATGTGGTTTTCTTCTTGATAAAATTATTAAGATTTACCACATAAAAACAATAAGGAATCTCTATGAAAAAATCTTCGCTTCTTTTTGGTGGGATAACAATTAGCCTAAAAACGTTACATAGAGAAAATCTTATTGATTTTATTAGGCAGCTTTAGGGTATCGCATACTTTTTGAATTTCTCAAAAAAAATAATATTTTATTCAGTCAAATAGTAAGTATTTACCTCTGGGGAGGATATACACTTTTTTGAATTCTAGTAGGCAAAGTTTTTTGCTGAGTACTATCACTTGAAAAATTTCATGAAGTTTTGTATTTCTCTCTGTTTGCATCTATTTCCCAGTAAAACTAAATTTAAACATACCTATAAGTACGACCAGAAAAAAATATAAATAAAATAATTTTTTTTTCAGCACATTTATTAATAAATTCCTTAGTTGTTACTACTGTCAGCATTTATGTTTTTTAATGGCCTAATTTTGTAACACAGAACGAAAAGTTTCAAACAGAAAATTTTGGTTTATTTTTAAATTTGAATTTTGTAAAACATTTGAAAATGAAAATTCTATTTTACGTAAAGTAAATATAGTTTATAAAACAGTAGCAAACGTTTTCAAACGACTTGAATGTCACATGGAAACGTTCATTAAATTGTATTCGTTTAAAAAGTTTTTACAACATTATTGCATTAGTTTTGATACATTGGTATTTATTTACATTGGTATCTAAATGCACGATAGAGCTGCAGGCCAGCTCGGCCTTTGTAAGTAGTGTTTATATTTACACATACATTCACTTTAACATCCCCATAACTAGTTTGTTTACGCCAATTGTAAAGTAAAAAAACTTGAGACTTTGTCGTCATATGCGAAGTTTGAAAGTTTGTAATGAAAGTTTCCTGATAAATGGAGAGGGAAAAAGTGCATTTTTAAGACATAATCACTGACATACTGATCACTGATATAGTCATCAAATTGATGAAGCACCTAAGCTCTAGCTGGAGAGCTCAAATTTGTTACATAAGTAGACCTAGGTGAGTTATAGAAAAGAAAAATCCGAAAGTATCGATTTTTAAACCAAGGACCAACCCGCCATGCTCATAAAAAATTAACATATTGTTATACTATTATGCAACCCATTATATTATTACATTCTGCAATTTTAAACTGGCACAGTGATATAACAGATGAGAAACCTTAAATTTGCCAAGTTTTAATAAAGAAGACAAAGAGTAGTAGAAAAGAGGCCTGAAAAAGTAGTGAGATAAAACTCTTGATCAAGTTCTTGTTTAGCACAATGCCTATCACAATATTATATTAATTTGTAATCGTTAGGGTGTCATATTCTCTCTACACAGCCTGCATACTTGGCAATATTTCTACAATTTTCATACACGAGATAATAGCGGACATCTCTTTTATTTCTTTACTTAGGGAAAAATGTTATAAAGTAAACAGGTGGCCTAGAAATGATATGAGCCCTTGACGATTGCAATTGTGAGAATTTGGGATAGAAACTTGATCTTGACCTAAACAAAATCCATGTGTGTGATGGAAATCATATTCATCCACAATAGCATTTTACTTCAACACTGAAATATTGAATGTTTCCAAGTTTCATAAATATCCAATAAGTTATTATGGGCCCTTATCTAACGCCGCTGAATCCGAATTTCTTATTTCCCTTAGTGCATATTCCAAAATAAATATATTATATATTTTCTTTTTTTTTTTGTTATGAGGAATAATATATTTTTCATTTATAATATTTTGACATGAAACGAAAACAACGCACAGAGGGTTAGAATAGCCTGTTTTCTTGGATTAATCAAAAAAAATTTTTAAGTATTGTCAAAATTTTTTGTACCCGGTTAGAGTATATAAAATTCTACATCACTTGTCGTTAAAATAAATGTCAAAAGTGCTCTGGTGTTCTTGTAGTGAAACTTCAAAGTCAAACTTTATAGAAATTGTTGTGCAAAAAAGGTTGAAAAAAAGTGAAAACTTTCCCGTTGAAAATTTTATTTATTTTAAAAAGTATTGCAAAAGTTAACAATTTTTCAATGGAACCGTCAAGATCAGGTTATTTTGCAAAAACTTCGTTAACATTTGTGTGTCAAATTGTGTGTGGAAGTGTTTTAAATTTAATTATTTATATTGGAAATGCCAAAAAATTTGCATTTTTATAGTTTAAATGGATAAATAGTTATTATTCGTCCATATTCGTGCCATAATTTTTAGTTTATATTAAAGAAGACATAAATCTCTATTATATTGCAACAATTTACGCTGCCTTTTTGTGCCTTTTAGAAGCTATGCATTGTTTAATGCAAGTGTTGCAGCAGTCAAATTAGCTAAAAATCACATTGATCTCGCGACTGCTGCTGTTATTGTGTATTGTTGTTTTTCATGTTACTTTTTTCCATTTATTTGTGCTCTTCTTTTCAGTATATTAATGATGTTATTTTTGTTTCTTTTAATAATATTCTTTGTTTCAATAATATTTTGTTTTTGTTTATTTTAATAATATTATTTGTTTTGACAAACAGTGATCGTGTTGTACAGTTTTAAGTAATCGGGTAAAAGGGATTTTTGAAAGGTTTTTTTTTGTATTAGAATAATTTTTTGTTTTTTATAGAAACAAGCTCTAACATTGTTTTTTATACTCGTCGAAGCTTAGTTGATATTATGATGAATTCAAGCGCTCAAACAATGAATGACAAGATGAAATTTTTAGCTGAAGAAATCAAAAAACGCACCATCTGCTCTGAGGATAATATGTGTGATTTTATTAAAAGAATGGATGTTTTCTTTTATGAATTTAAATCTAAGTGGACTAGAGCGCATAGAATGGAAATGAGGTTTATTGCTAAAAATAAAATTTGGTTGGAATCCTCTATTGGTTTTACTCTCGCCCCGACTGCGAAACGTGGTCGAAAAGAAATTAGTTTTACCGAGTCTAGTGGTTGGAGTAAATATAAAAAAACAAAGATTTTAAGAGACACCATATCATTGCCAGAGTTACTTTATGCTTCACAGGTTAAATTACAAAGCGCAGATTATGTCGAGGAATCAAAAATGTTGCGAGCCATATATGAAAAGTGTTGCAAGGGCATAAATTTAAAAAAAAAGTTGAAACAACCACTTTCCACCTTGAAAATATCGAATACAAAAGCTTTGGGTGTTTTTGTAGAAGCTAATCTGACACGAAATCAATACAATATTGTTAGACAAGCTGCTCCTCAAATATTTCCCTCCTACAACAATATTCAAACTGAAAAACAAAAAACTTACCCAGAATCGACCAGCTTTAAAATAAGCGAGACCTCCGTTGAAGTAACTTCACAAGGTCTTCTTAATCACGCAGCGGAGCGACTAATAGAACTTCAAGAAACTGTTATTGACTCATTAGGCATTACGAACTCGAATGTAGTATTATATTCAAAACGGGGCTTTGATGGAAGCTCTGGCCATAGCTCATACAAACAAGCCTTTCATGGATCTTATGCTAGTGATTCATCAGTTTTTTTAACCACAATTGTACCACTTAGGCTTATGTTTGAGGAGAAGGTAATTTGGCAAAATCCACGGTCGTCGTCAGCTAGATTTTGCAGACCCTTGAAAATTGAATTTACCAAAGAAACCGCATATGTGTCAATTAGTGAACAAAAAAGAGTTGAAGAGGAAATACAGAATTTAACTTTGTTCAACTGTCACGATTGGTGAGAAAGTTGTACATGTTTTCCACAAAATAACTTTGGCAATGGTAGATGGAAAAGTTTGCAGTGCCTTAACTGAAACCACATCAGCACAAAAGTGTTACTTATGTGGCGCTACAAGTAAGGATTTTAATAATATAGAAGCCATGATCCAAAGACCTGTGCATGTAGACAATTTAAGATTTGGCCTTTCCATTCTTCATGGCTAGATTAGATTTTTCGAATGTCTTTTGCACGTGGCATATAAAATACCTTTACAAAAGTGGCAGGCTAGGACTGATTCTGGAAAAACAACAGTAGCTGAAACAAAAAAAGAAATTCAGAAAAAAATTAAAGAGAATATGGGATTAATAGTTGACCAACCCAAACCTGGTTTTGGAAACACGAATGATGGGAATACGGCAAGACTTTTTTTCAAAACGCTGAAAAATCTGCCAAAATAACAAAAATAGATGTTAATTTAATAAAAAAAAAAATGCACGTGTTGCTTATTGCTGTATCCAGTGGCCATGAAATTAATAATGAAAAATTTTATATATATGCACACAATACAGGACGACTTTTTGTTGAAACGTATCCTTGGTACAATATGCCTCCCACTTTGCACAAGTATTTTATTCATGGACCCAAAATTGTGTCAAATGCCATTTTACCCATTGGGCAGTTATCAGAAGAAGCTCGAAATAAAGATTTTAAAAAATATAGGAAGTTTCATTCACGAAAGTGCAGTCGCGAAAAATCAAACCAAGACATTTTTAATATGTTTTTGATAACCTCTGACCCAATTATTTCAAGCATGCAAAAATTGCCTACAAAGAAGGTTCAAAGCTTGCCAGAGGAGGCAATTGATTTAATTGTACCTGCAGCTCCGAACAAGAACAATAATGTTGAACTTGCTGATGCTGCTAATGATGATGATGATGATAATAACGATGATGATGATGATAACGATGATGATGATGACGATAACGATGATTATAATGATGATGATGATGATGATGATGATGTTGATGATTAACTTTAAGATGCATAAAATGTAATGTTTAAGTTCTAATATGTACTCCTTGCACTATATACCTACACTGATATTTGGCATTATTTAATAAAATTATACACAAATATACTTAGAAAACATTTTTTTTTACTTATTTTAATGGTATTAACTGAAAAATAAAGAAAAATTATCCGAACATAGCTTCCCTGATTTGATCCAAGAAAACATGCTATTCTAACCCACTGTGCAACGTAGCGTTTTACAAAATTTCAAATATTTTCGTTTACGTTCCAACCAGAAACGAAAACGAAAATTCGTTTTATTTTACAAAATCAGGCCATAATACTTAGTGATTGCAATTCTCATTGAAATTCCCCAAAATGAATTCAAATAAATAAAAATTATTTCTTATTGTTAAAGAAAAGTTTACTTTTGTTAAATGATTTTTTCCAGCGATTTGAATATATGTTGGTAAAGTTACGACTGAAGAAAATCTAAGCACATCAGACATTTTGTTTTTGCTTTTTAAAAACTATTGACCTTATTATTCATAAACTGCAATAAAATTTAATGTTGGCTGTGGAAAATCTGTCTAAGAAACACTTTTAAAATTTAGAAGTTTCGATGAACTTCGGTTAAATTAAATAAATTATAAAAATTCGGCACTTTCAACTTTGGTCTTCTTCAGAATTAGTTTGTATGTGCTGTTCTGTTCTGAATCAGCTGCTTAGTTTCTGTTTAGTTGAAAATCTGTATGTGTGGTTAGTTTATCCTTTTTCGTTCTTTTCTGTTGTGGACAGATCTGTAGAAAATAGAATTAAACGTTAAGTGACAGCCAAAAGTGTGTATGTATTAGTGTGTTGTGATACTTTGTGTACAAGTGTAATCAATTCTATAGGTTGCCAGCTGATTTTTTTTCACAGAAAAAGTAATTGCAAAATATTTTATAAGGAAAAGAACGGCACAGAACAGCAACAGAAATTAAAGACTAATGAAGCCTAACTATAGAGTATATGTTTAAAAAAAATACTAAAAATCTTCCCAGGATTATTCACGTTAATACAGTAGATGTGACTGAATATGAGATGTACTTGTCCTCGCAAAAAACGAAAGAAAAAACCAAAAGTAATGCATGCGAAAACAAACACTTAATTTCTTGCAACTATTAAAATTGCTCATGTATGTGTATCACATATACACTTTTATTTCTGCATCTTAAACATGTTTTTGGTGACAGAAATTCATGTTGCTTCAGTTACAAGATACACCCTGCAGGGATGTTCATATATTTGGTGACTGAATCAGTTGGTGGAACAGAAATTAAATATTGTTTTATATTAATTGATTTTTCGTGACTGTAATTAAAAAAAATTTAAATTGTGTATATATTTTAATAAAATTTAAGAAATATTATTTGACATATTGTCATAAGTTTATTTTAATTGAAAATTATTGGCTGGGGGTTGAGCATTGTATATAAATTTCACTGGTACTTTGCCAAATCATCAGTAAATTTCAACCACATATTTTTAACAGTCACAAACCTCTTATCTTATGCACAGACTTTTAAAAACTATTTGAGAATTCACAAATAATAATATTTTTGAAACTTAGAATCTTAGAAACTTTAAAAAAAACCAACAAAAAATTTATATTCAATATGAATCTAATTTATTTTCTATACCTTTATAACATTAGAAATCAACTGGATAACAAAAAAAGTATTTATAAGGCTAAATGAAAAATAAAATCTAAATTTAACATTTCAGAAATTTATTGTTCGACATGTCGAAAGCAAAGCTTTTAATATAATTTTTTTCTCGATTATTTTTTGAAAAGTAGGGTAAATTAAAGTTTATCTATTTTAAAAAAGATTGACATTTACTGGCTCAGATAGTTCTTGCTTAAAAGTATGAAATGATTCTTAGTTGTCGTTTCCTTTGCTATTTCTCAATAATTCAAAGCATATAATGAGAACTCAGTCATGAGTGCTCGGAAAAATTAAGATTTTCATTACGTATTCCTTCAATATTTGCTTGATTTTTTTTTTGCAAAAGTATAAACAAAAAGCAGTAGCAATTGTGGATATTATAAGTCTAAACGGTTTTGAATATTAATGTAGCAAAAACATATTTTAATTTCAGTTGCATTTTAATTGCAAAACTTGTTTTTTCTTACGTGCGTATTAAGTGTATTTTTTTTGTACTTGGTGTACAATCATCATACATACGTATTTTTTTAACATTATGCATTTCAATTTGTTATTAACGTGTCAGTGCCGTTTGCTTACAATCTTAAAGTTTTTACAGATTCTTAACAATTAGTCAAGAATTTATTTAAAATTTATACAGTGTGATATTAAAACAATGTAGGTGAAGAAAGGCAATCAAAATTGTCCCAAAATCTACATAAAGCTAAGTCTAGACAATATGTTGAATCAGCAAATATATGCTTACATTCATATGCTTAAAAATAATAATAAATTCTGCTGTCAGCAAGTATATATGTTAGTCGCCTACCCAGTATGCTGAAAGTATTAACTTTTTTAAAGTCAACATATATCAGCAAATGATAATACAACATATGAGTTAGCATACAATTGTTGTGTATACACAATATGTTGAATTTCGTATTATGTTGAGTCATGTGAGCATTTGCTGAAATATAAAGAAATGACAATTCTCTTTCTTTATTATTAATTTATGTATGTATATCGCTTTTAGTGTAAAAAAAAATTGTTTTTTGCTATTATCTATGTATATAACGAAAAAGTAATTAGCGAAATGATGGAAACTAGCAAAAAAACTGTAATAGCAGGAAAGTCTAAAAATGTTTTAAACTCTTCAAAACTGTTAAAACTGTTAAAAAACCACAAGTTTGCGAAGTTTGCAAAAATTCGCGAAAATTTGCAAAATTTTAAACAAGCCATAATATGAATTAAAAATCGCTAAAACTTTAAGGAATATAGAAAATTCAGTAAAAATCGCGAACATTACGTAAATTTGCAAAAAAAAATTAACAGCGGGATGATAACAAAATTTAATATTATTTTTAAAATCGGCGAAACTGCCAAGAAGCTGAAGACATGTAAAAAGTCGCTTTTATCCCAAATTTTGCACAATGAAAATTCGAGAAGTTGCATAATTTTGGAACAGCCATATTATTGATTAAAAATCGACAAAACTGTACTGAATGCAAAAAATTCAATAAAAAAAGCGAAAATTAAGAAACTTCGCAAAAACTTACTATCAGCGGAATGATGGCCAAGTGTTTTATTTTTTAAAAATCGGCAAAACTCTTAAGAAGCTGAAAGCATGCAAAGAGTCTCTTTTATTGCGAAGTTTGCAAAAATTCGCGAGAAGTTGCAAAATCGCAAGGAAGCTGGACTAAGAGTGATTATCTTCTTCAGAATCGCCTGAATTTTTTTTTTTATGAAATTTTAATTTCCCTTATGTTTTACTCACCCGAATCCACCATTAATATTTCTGCAGCATATTTTTCACAGGTTTAATATACAGTAAATTGCCGAATTTAAGAGAAAAAATTACAAATCAGGCAACACATGTATGTACATGAGTAGAGTTAAAATATCAATTCTATTTGCTTTCAAATTTGCTGTATGCTGAAAAGCTTAAATAGGCTTTTCAACAAATAACATATATGACAGCATACATAGAAAATATGTTACAAAGTAAGAATATGGTGTCTACACGATATGCTATCAAACGTATGTTGGCAACTTTAACAAATGCCCTTCATATGTAGTTAAGCATATGTATATTGAAAAAATTTTGTGTCTACACGATATGTTGGCACTGGCAACAAATTTTTCACCATAAATATGCTGATTCAACATATCGTCTAGGCTAAGCTTAAGAAACATTTTTATTACAAAAATTTTTTATTTGATATTTAAAGATCCAAAACATAAAATTTTAAAACCGATATACATATAACATAATTATATCTGTAGTTTTCATTAATAACAACGTATGTTACATTATTCTCATTTCGAGCGTATGATATCAAATTGTTACAGCTTTATTTATAAAACTTATTAAGGCTTTAAAAACGTTTTTTTTTGTAATTTTCATACAAAATTTTTTTAAAAAGTCTTTATAAAGCCTTAATAATGTTTATAAATAAGGCTGTTATAATTTAAATGTTTTTTAGAAAGTTCTAAGAAATTTTAAAAAATATGGGCTCATAAACATTACATTTTTATAAAACAGCAACACAACTTCTAACTTTTTTTAAATAAAATTTAAAAAAATTTTTGTTTGCTCTACTGAAGAAATATAATTTTTGAAATTTACACTGAGAGAAAAACCTTCGTAAATCCAACGATTTTCAACATTATATTTACGATTTTGTCATTTTTTTTCAACCAGTGCAACGCTTCATTCGTATTTTGAAAATTGTTTCATTAGCTAAAAAAAAATTTCCTATATTCAAAAAAATATTTTCATTCAAGTAACGACATAATTTTTACTAAGCAACGTATATTTTCATATTTTAAATGAAAAATGTAATCATTGCGATGTAACTTTTTATTTTATACAAAAAATTGACATTAGTTTTACATTTCTTTAATGAACTATTTCATTAAATAAACAACATTTTTCTTGTAAATCATGACAGTATTTCATTACTGAGACGTAACATATAATTTTTTGATGATATCATATCATAGTGTTAACAACATAAGTCATTATTGTAATGACTGATTCATTTATATAATTATCATTGTATCTTATTAATTATTCAACTTACGTGTGTATTTTGGAACAGGCATCAGAAAAATTTTTGTATGATAGAATTGGCTTCCCTGGCCTAAATTTGAACTTGGAGCTCATCGTGTGGTAGTTAACGCGCTTACCGTTGCAGCCACAACAACCTCATATATTATTTAGATACACACTTAATACATGCATACCATCATTAATGAAACTTTAATTCAACATTATAAATTGATGTAATTAATTTAACATTATTTAAGTTATTTGAAAAGTTATAACTTATGAATAAATATATATAAATATATATATTAAAAAAAATTGTCTAATCTCCAGGATTCTAACCTGCGACTACAAGAGTAACACACTGCCTACTACCTAGCAGCAGGATGTTTTCTTCATTGTAGTTACGAAAATATTTCATTTAAGTTGCAACGAAACTATAATTTCCACAACTATAGATAAATAACAATTGTGGTTTGATACTTTCAAATTATTTAATGCCACCTAATCAATTTAAAATATTTTTTTTGTATGAATTCTTCATAAAAACATAAACATAAATGTAAACATTACCCGAATGAAAATTATTTCGTAACATAAATGATACTAGAATATTTAAAATATTAAGCACTAGAATGGTTTCATTCCATTAATGAATTTGCATCAATATAATGTAATGTTTCATTTTATTAATGAACGTAACGGTTTCATTCCCGTTACGAATTGTTTTTCTTTCAGTGTATATAAGACAGTACAGGAAATACAAATGTGAATGTGAAGTAAGTGTTTATGATTCATATCAAATTAATTCAAACGCTTGAAATGTGAGGTAGAGTTTTTAGTTTAAGTCATTGTTAATTTAGTTCAATTTAATGTTAATGCTAGGTCTTTCAAAAAACTATTAAATTAAAAAAATTTGCAATGTTTGCAAAAAATTTCTATTAAAAAATTAAACTTAACTCCAAATGTCATTCCTTTTATCTGTAATTTTTCAAAACACTTTTAAACAGTTTAACTATAAAATACTTTTTGTGTCTTTCCACTTAAATTAAAAGAAAATAATGCTGATTCAGTAAGAAAGACTAAAAGTGCATACAAATACATACACACATACAATATACTTAAATGTGTTTACAAAGTTACTGATAATTGCCACATTTATGTCTTCTTTTATATCCTTTTGAACTGCAACTGTAACCATGAAGCAACATATTGAACACCTTGTTAGCGTGGAAATGCGATATGACAATTTGACATGATTGAAAAATAAAAAGGAAATTTTGTATGTGTGCAACAGGAAACTTGATGCAAAAAGTTGAATGCTTTTTTATTCGTGCTGGATTCCTTGTCTTGTGACTCCCAATACTTTGTCTCTATCGATACTGCCAGTAACAAAATCAAACTATTGCGAATTTCAAACATACATACATAAAAACACATATGTATATACATACACACATATGTATGTATATTTATAAGGTACATATGCATTTGCTTAAGGGTTTGTTATGGGAGCGTGTGTTGAAGCGTTGGGTTTTGAAAATGTGTCGGGCTGTTTGTGTAACGTACTCAGTATGTGTTTTTAAACACTCTACTATTTTCATATTGATGGTAAGTGAAGATTGTATGCTATTATTGGGTTTTCAATTTTCCATCTCGCCGTTAGTGTTGTTCTCTTCAAAAATTTTGCAATAAACATATGAGACACAAATGCTGACGACATATTACAAGTTCATATGTGTGTTACAAATAGTTTTGTGCAATGTGTAATATTGTTGCTACGTACGTAGTAATGTCGATCAGAATGATGATAATGACTTCGATAACTTTATATGTATGTAAAGTTTGTACGTATGGAAAAGTGTGCACAATTTTCCACACTCTGTAAGATAGAAAAACATGCAAACACTTTCCCACATACATACATACATACATATCATACATATCAAACACCATGAAAGGTAAACAGACAGCTGTTGACCGCAGTAGTCGGAAAAGCTTTAACAAATTTTTTATGATAAGAGGATTTTTTGTACATGCATGCACTTGTTTAACTGACTTTTAAGAGACTTTTTAAACATACAAAATTAAAAGGCGAATATAATCTTATACACACTTTAAATATCAATATGAAAGCAGCACGATTTTTAACATGGACTTGAAAAAAGGAAAATAATGACAAGACCGCTACATTTGGCTGTACATAATTTTATATATCCTTCGCCGATGGAGTATATATAAAAATGCATAAGTAAACTCAGGGAAAAACTGCAACTTAAAAATAAGAACGCGTCACATTAATTCAATAACTTTCAATACAATAAAATTTCAACATGACTAGACTTGCACTAATGTTTATTATTAATTATAAGGACTGACCACTGTCGGACATAAACTTGTTAAAATATAAATACAAGGACTGACCACTGTCGGACATAAACTTGTTAATAGTTATAAATAATACATAAGTAGTGATAATCCAAAAAAGAAAAAAAATTTATAAAAAAGTATAAGAAAAGTATTTTCAAGAAATCTCATCTAGAGTGTTGAGTAATAGAGCCCTTGTGTCCCTCTTTTTTAAGCGAATGTGTCCAGTAAACTTCACAATTTTACGAGCAAGCGGATTAGGATGTGACTCGAGTTTTGTTAAATATTTGCCTGCGTATTTTGCAATTTCTTCAGTCACTAGTGGCATATTTAAATCACGATGTATATTTGAATTCTTAATGTACCATGGAGCAGATGTTATTAACCTTAAAATTTTATTTTGTCTTCGTTGAATTCTCTCTACATTGGAAGCAGAAGCAGTGCCCCATAACTGGATACCGTAACACCATATTGGCTTTAAAAGCGACCTGTATATTAAAAGTTTGCAGTCTATGCTGAGTGATGAATTTCTGCCAAACAACCAGTGTAGTTGAGATAACTTAAGTTTCATCTGAGTTAGCTTAAAGTCAGTATGATGTTTCCATGTAAGCCTTCGATCAAGATGTCTATCAAGGTATTTCACTTGGGAATTTTGAGGAATATTTTGATTATTGATTCGAATTGGGGAACAAGTATAACAAAAATTTTCTACAAAAATAATCGTAGCTTGCATATATTCTTCAGTAACGTTGTTTTAGTCTTGACTTAATCAGAATTGCAGATCCACCGCATGCTCTCCCTCTAGGGTCCTTTGTATCATACATAGTGTAGCCATTTATTTTGAAAAAGCCTCTCGAAGTCAAATGTGTCTCAGAGATCAACATTATGGCAATATTTTTTTCTGTAAAGAAGTGCTCAAGTTAATTTTTATGTTGGCGAAAGCCGTTTGCTTTCTAGAAAAAAAGGAGTTTATTTATTTGTTGCTCTTTTGAAGCTAATAGTGTTTTATGTGCAATTTATTTTACTAAATAATTCGGCTCAAATTCTCGACATTTACAATGGTTGAATATTTTATTAATTAATAATATACACATATGTTTGTATATGCATTATTAAAATTTTTTATTTTTCAACTTCACAAAAAGAAGATAGTTAATAATAAATTAATGACAATTTATTTATCCATTTCTAAAGCAACTTGGATGTGCATACATATATACACAGAGAGAACATATTGGTTAAACATATTTAGTACTGTATTCCAATATTCAGTATTTGCTTTTAATTCTCAGCTAATTATACAATTTTTCTATATTAACAAACGTAAACACATAATAACAATAGAAATAGGATTCTTATAATACTATTTTTAATAAATGAAACTGATTTCCTTCTTTTATTATAACCATTTCAACACATTGTTAGATACAACTGAATTAAATTCAAGTAAGAAAGCAACGTAACCGAATATTGGCTTTTGATATTAAAATAAATCTCTTCCTGCAAATAATATTTAATCAATAAAGAAACATTAATCGGTTATAGTAACTAACTAATCATATAAAGGGAAAAATTATCTCAATTGAATTACATCACATTTGTAAAAAAATTTTTTAATGTAATCAACAAAAAATATTATGAGTCAAACCTAAATTAGAGCGTCAAGCGTAGCGTTAGAAGTAGGGTACGTATTTTCAGTACATGCAAACGTATAAAATATTATTTGAATATATTGAAAATACGTACGCTGCTGCTAACGCAACGCTTGACGCTCTAATTTAAGTAGGACTGTAAATCAGATACAAATGTCATATAAAACATATTAGCCTAATTCACGGTCTTGAGGAAATGGTCTTGCTTCGGAAGATGTGCAAAATGGTATATTATATTGATACCCACCACTTAACAATTCTTTGTGGTGAGTATCAATATATTATACCATTTTGCACATGCTACGATGCAATACCATATGCGCAAGATTGTGAATTGGGCTGTTTTTTGAAAAATAATTATAAAAAATCTTGATTTTACAAAGGACTTTTATATTTATATCGCAAAATATTCGTGTTATTAGCCTAAAGTTCAATTATTTGTGCAAATTACTTGTAGTTTGTTAACATGAAATTGTTTTACAATGTTTTACAATTTTGTTACAATGCACCAGGCGAATAAAATGTTTTCGTATTTCACTCTAGAATGTAAGAAAAAATTTAAAATATTTTGCGAAAAATATAATAATGTACTTAACTTTTTTATTGTGCACAAATTGCATTTTGTATGAGCAGTGTCTAATAATGTTTCCTTTAGAAATAATAATTGTGTTTGTATTTTTGTTGTATCAATTAATTATTTTTATATTCTCAATTCAAGCAAGCATTGTTCTATACACCATTAGATTAATACATTTAACTTGAAATACACCAAAGTATAGCCTAAACTAAGCTATTATTTCAAATGAGATTAGAAGTCTAAAATAGATAAGTCACAAGTCATATTCCTATAACTTCTTGAAAAATCACATAAATTAATTGATATTTTGATTCGGGGTACTTTTGAATATGGATAATACGGAGTTACTACTAACTCAAAATCAGCTTTTCTTGACTTAAGCACTTTTTCCTTTTAACCACAAATTTAATTTTAACTATGACAATGAAAAAATTTAATTTATAGTTAAGTTAATTTAAATTGTTGTATGTATTTATATATGTAATTAAATTTGATTTATATTCAAATAGAAACCATGGACTTAAATTTATATTTTTATGGGAATGAATTAGAAAAGGAAAAGGAATTTATTTGCAAAAAGACAACGCACGGTCTTAAATTGACAACGAACAGTGTCGCATTGACAATGTTATTGTGTTACATTGACAACGGTGTGGTATCAACTTGACAACGTCACGGTATTATTTCAGCAACCATATGGTGTCAATTTGGCAATGATACGGTGTCAATTTGATAACAATTCGGTGTCAATTTGACCACATTTGTGCTCGATTTGACAGCAATTGTGTTGTCAATATTTCGTTGTTAGATTGATAACGGCGTGTACAACTTGACCACAAACGCTGTTAATACACTTTTGACACCGATTGTGGTCAGTTTGATTACGTATGGTATAATTTTTTTCTCTGGATGTACTGAGTGCTCATGTAGCCATAAGAGCTGATGATTGTACGCTTACACTATCCAGAAAGTACTGAGCAAGGGCGAGTATAAAAACTTTTGGGTAAGAATTTTCAAAATCATGAAACATGTTTCATAAATAAAAAAAATTATACAAAGAGTTTTACGTGAGAAATTTTTACATTTGATTGAATTTTAATTATAAATTATTTCTTATTCGGGCTTAAGTTCAGTAATTTCAATTCTTATTGAATAAAATAATTTTATTAAAAAATGTGAGTTTCCATAGAAGAAACAAGATAAGCAAGAATAGTTAAAAATACTAATGTAGAGTAATATATCTTCGTGCTAACCTAAATAGATATATGAAATAATGGAAAAACAGAATGTGAATGGTGAAACTTTTATATGTGTTTACCAAAGGTAATTCAATTGTATACACAACAAGCATTTCTCATATTCCTTTTAATAAAAAATCTACGTTAAATATCTGATGTTAATAACATTCTCTATGCTGTCATACATCATCATACAATTCTTCAAGTTAATATTTTGCTTTAATACTTGCATTTGTGGGCGTAAATTCAAGCGCATGTATTAACATAGAACTAAAATGACTACCTACACGCAAAGAAAAGATATGGTTGTAAAATGGTTGAGAAAACAATATTATGTTCTCAGAAACAAATCTGTGGTAGTTGAAAACAATTTATTGTTATTTTAAACATTAATTTTGTTACGGTAAGCAAAGTTATGTTTGAATTTAATAATTACATTATTATGTTCATAAAAAAGTGTGATATGGTCAGAGTTTAACAATATAGTTTTGTTAAAAATTTATGACTGACTGCAACATAATTTTTGTTATTATTTAAAAATAATATAATGTAAATAACAATATAATGTTATCCAAAACCATACTATTTTAAGTTTTTAAAAAAATCTTTTTCAGAAACATCTTCTGCCAGTTCAGTGTTTCGTTTGTAAGCTATCGGTATTCGCATCGAGTTAAATAAATAAATAAAGTAGAAGCAAATAAAAGGGTAGATAAATAAAAACATATACATACGTGCATATGCTTATCGCTTTATACAGACGTGTCTGTATTTCAAGTACACACACATATGTAAGTATACATTTCTATATATACATTTAATTTCAACAATATTAATTTATCTTTATCCGATAATAATATTATTAAAAGTTTGCTTTCCTATTGACAATAATATGATTTAAGTGCAACCATATAATTCAATCATAGTATGTTACTGTTTGATTATGGTTACATCAACCATATTTTTTCTTTGCGTGTACCCTTGCTTACTAACAATTAATAATTATTTATGATAAACTCTACGATGTTCTGGTAAAAATTTTGTATAAGTGATTTTTTAATTAAAGCGCGCTTAAAAATGATTGCATAATTTTTACAGATAAGAATTTTTTACAGCAAAAAAAAATTTTGCACAATATGCAAGTGAATGCTTAATAGAGAGTTTCACAAACACAAAAAAAAACGTGTTACATTTACAATTATGTCACTTTTCTAGTGCATTTTTATGCCGTTATTTTAATTCAGCATTTTACATTACAACAGAACATAAGCGCTAATATCGGTGCAGCTAATAGATTTTCAACAGAGTACACTGCTTGCAAGTACTGTACAGTAGTGTCTGAATGAAGGAAAGGCTTGGACGACTCTCCAATGTTCATTCAACTGCATACCTACATATTTATGTTCGTTATTACACCAGCAAGATAATGGCTTAATTTATTGAAGAAATTACTTAATAAAAAATATGAGAATGAAAAAATTAGCAACAGTAACCATGCACTAAACCCTTTCAAAGACAATATCATATCGTCCCCTTAATAAAACAATAGTGTATAATTTTTTTGTCATTTCGAGATAATGAAGTTTTTGCGTTATTACACCCCTGGGAAAACAGTAATGTTTCAGAAAATAATCAATATTTTTAAGTTGTGGTCACTTAAATATGTGGTAGCATAATCAGGATATGCCACCATAGGTGATATTTCATTAATTTACAAGTGCTTTGATTGCAAATAAATGGAATTCAAAGTACCATGATGTCACTAAGGCTATTTTATTTGAACCACTTTGTGGAATTAGAATTTCACCAACTTTTGACCACGTTAAGAATCAGTTATGTAAATTCATACTATGCAATAAAAAACAATGCTGTTTATGCGTATACACTATTGTTTTATTGATGGGACGATGTATTATATATAATATCAACAAGCCTTATTTATGCAAACTGTTAATAGCTTGAAATTCCATCTTAACTTTATTCTAAAAATTATGGCTATATCCCTTTATTTTGGCTTACGAATAACTCGCAGCAAATAAAATCTTGGTGTTTGCTGTTCTTTGTCGTAGCAAACGGATCTCTGCTTTTATGCAATTCCATAGCAATTTAATTAAAATTCTGTATATTATTTATTATTGTTCCTTTTTTGCTAAAAAAGATATTTATAATTTTGAGACACTCTAAATCAAACCCCTCTCTTATCGAATTTATTTAACATTTAATATTTGTCTTTATATCTAAAAGTTTTTTCAAACATGGAACGTCAGCAAAAAGTTTTGCAAAAAATATTAAGCAAATTTGCAACTGTTAAGTATTATTCGAAATGTAATAATTTTTCATGTGTTTTTAAATTAATTTACATTTTCATACAGCAATGAATTCTCAAAGGGTACAAAATAAGACAGTTTACATACTACGAGTACCTACAAAGTGCATATAGAAACAGACATATGTTTATATGCTTTACTATACACCATTCAACCGGGAAAAGCTTGTAGGCAAATATCAGTGTACTAACCTAGATGAGCTTATGCTTAGTTTAGTGAAATGTAAATACAAAAATTTAACATTTCAATTTGTTTTACTTTTTTCTTCTTTGGATAAATAAAATTATGTCAGCAATTGTATTACTATGACTTTCACACTGAAGTTGAAAAATAAAAACAAATAAAACTCAAATATATATATGTATGTATGTATGTATGTATGTATGTATGTTTATATTTGCATACGCTTATTGTAGAGGATAATATATGAATGTGGTTATATTATCATGCCAATTACATAAAGTTGAGTAAAGAAAAAGTAAAGAATTATTTGATGTATTGTAATGATGAAAAAATTCTTAACTTTGTCGTAACATTTAATTGCAAAAAAAAAATATTTAAATGTGAATTTTAAATAAAAGATAAATAATTATCGCTCCTTTATTGCGAACATGCTAACATTTCTTTGGCAATAAGGAAAGATTGCTCAAGTCATATTTTACTTTTACCGATTTGATAACGCTTAACAATCTTACTCAAAATTTGTGATTGTATTATGGAAAAGATTTTTACCCTCTAGCGTATAGATGTTTACACATAAAAAATTTGGATACCAAAATCGCCAGACTGGGTATAGGGTTGTATTACCATTTAGTAGTACTATCGAACCTTTATTGTCAGGACGGTTTGTTTTACCAAAAGTCTCAATTTCACAGAAAAAAGTAAAAACAAGATTCAATTAAAAAAAACAAAGATTCAGTTAAAAAATTAATTAGTTTTCAACCAATCACGAAAATTGTAGTATTAACTTATCCATTTTAATTGAAAATTTTTTTGGTTTTTTCAATTAAAAACATATTACATTAACTAAAAATTCAAATAAAAGTTAATTGAAATATTTTTGAAGATTCAATTAAAAAATTAATTGCAATATTTTTTAGGATTCAATTAAATAACTAATTACAATTTTTTATAGATTCAGTTAAAATAGTAATTGAAGTATAAAAAATCTAAGAGAATAAAAATATAAAAATTGTAAAAATATAAAAAATTTTATGTACATATGTATGTATCTTCATATAAAAAATTTAAAAAATGGAAACATTTGTGTATTGTACTAAAAACCTAACTGATGCATCGCATGGCTTTTGAAGTTTAAATGGAAGAAAATCGTACAATGGCCTCATCCGGTATTTAATAGTCTTGCGTAAGTGTAAATGCAGAATATTGTCGTAGCCTTTCTTTGAATTGTGTGTATTTTATTATTGGATTTTAAAGAAAGCTTCGATGTTTTCCATATGTACTTACGCAAGACCTTTTGCATCGAACCCCTAATACCGCCAATGTACTAACTTTACCATCCACATTTGGTCTATAAGCTTGCATTTTTTATCATTATTGTCTTGTTATTTCTCAACAAAAGGGAACAAAATGAATAATCAATTTCAATGTATTTTAATAAAAAAATATTTTGCTGAATAAGTAAAATATAATTTTGGGATTATTAGTGCGTTTACAAAAATTTAAAAAAAAATTTTAAACTTAAAATAAATTTCTGTTTTTTTATTTTCATATTTAATTTTTCATTCAACTTATGTCAAAATTACTAAGAATCAAAAAAAAAATATTAAGCTGAGTAGTTTTTTCTCCCATGTAAAATATCAACACCAATTAAAAGATTAATTGAGTATTTTAATTAAAAATATTTTTTCAAAACAATGTGGCTTACAACAAAAACAGCTCGATTTTCATACATAAAAATAAACCTTACATTATTTACATACAATTAATATGTAAAAATTGTTACCCATTTTAGAGTATACTGAGTTAAGCTCTGTTGATAGCACTTTTTTGTTAGAGCAGCAAAGTCAATTAAAATAAACATATATTCAATTAAAATTTTAATCAAAAGTATTATTTTTTCTAAGCAATCACTTAATTAAAAAAAATTCAACAATAATTTTTTCTGTGTTGTTGCATAGTGTAATTTATTAGATTTGTTTTTCCTTAAATAAAAGCCTTAAAAAAGGCAACCGCATCAATATTTAATTAAAAATTTAATTAACTTTAACTGATATGAACATAATTGTTGCTATGTGATTTTAAGACTATTTGGCAAATTTAGATTAAACTAAAAAACGTGCTGTGAATTTTTTATAAAAACAACTTTTTATACATAGTTGGTTTTTTACATTAAAAAAATTAGGTTTATTATTTAAAATAATTTTTTTAATACACTTTAATAACATTTTTCAATATAACCAGGCTTAATGTTGCACCCTATTCTGCTTTACTAATTAATTTTGTATACAAAGTTGCAATTTAAAAATAAAACAATATTTTATATACATGTTAAAAGAAATATAATTACCTCTGGTTACACGTAATGTCCATTCTCTTAATTTGGATTTTTTCTTTCTAGTTACAAAATAAATTTTAGTATTTTTTTCCTAGCAAATAATGAATGTGCTTCTACACTGGAAACCTTTTAGTTAGAATTTTTAATATACTCTCACTTAAACACCAGCTAAAAAGTGACGTTTTAATAGTATTTTCTTCTTTGGTGGAGTGGCAAAATGTGCGTTATTATTCATAAAATTATACCCAGGGGCACTTTTACGTTCCATAATACCAACACTGTACCGTAAGCTTTAATGGCAAAATGAGTGGCAAATGTACTCTTAGTTGTTGAAGTTTAAAAAGTTGTTGTTTATGTATTAAGGTACGGCTGGCTATGTGTGTGTAATGTTGTATTTTAATTAAATTTTTTTTTCTTTTTGTTATTAAAAATTCTACCCTGGACACCTTGCTTGGCATTTTTTTATTTATTAAAAAATGTTACCAACTCCTATAATTTTGGTTTTTTTTCTTGCTTTAGATATTCGTACATATGTATATTGTCTAGGATTCATTATTATAAAAGAATAAACAAGAAGAAAAAAAATAGAAAAATGGAAAAAAGTATAGTATAGAAGTCGTGACTACTAATGGTTTTACCTGCTTCTATTTTTTCCCATTTGTTTTCTGGTTTTTTTTTTAAACAATAAGTAAAAGTTGTTCATGTGATTTTGTTTTTTTGCAAAACGCTTTTATTTAGTTTTGCTTTCTTGTAGATTTTCTTTTGCCACAAATTGTAAACTTTTAACTTTACCAGTTAGACAAGATTGCAATATTACAAGACACATCACTGACTATACCACACCAGAATGGTGCAATATTTGGTTCGTTTGTATAAATGTGTGTGTGTGAGTGTGAGTACGTTGTAAACTTGTATTGGTTATTCGCACTAGGACTAGTGCACACAACAAGTAATTGCTGAATCTAGTGATTGCCGCTCTAACATTTTGCAGTGTACTCGTACTCTAATATCTCACCATACCGATGAACACTTTTTGGGTGAAATGCGAAAAATAAAATTTTACTTAAAAACTTGTGTTAAATTTATATAGCTATAATGGAAATTTACTATTTTTAGTGCAAAAATAATAAATGAATAAAGATACTGTTTTATAAAGTATTCCCTTTTTGGTGTTGGTGATCATAATGTTTGTTTAAAGTAATAAAAATGCTCGTGGCAGTAAAAACAAATTGTCAAACACACGATTCAATTTCATTACCCTCACAATGACCATAATTGACTGAAGTGGTGATAAAATCAATAATTACAAGCATTTAAGAACATAAATAATATATATAGAGAGTGTTCAGGAAAGTATTGGCGCCAACAGAATTCCAATAACTAACAAATGAATATTTGTGGAGGAACGAAAAAAACATTTTTAATATATTGAAATTTCAATGCTGTTCCATGTCGACCGATAGATGTTAGAGATTTTTAAACTAATACTTTGTATTCCTACATTTACTAAATACATCGCACTTGATCCAGAAGAGAATATTAAGTCAAAATTTTGAAAACTTCACTTCTTGCAAGAAATCAATTAACAATATCAATATCTGTCTACAGTAAAAATTTTAACGTATTCCGATTACTCTTTCATCTCTAAAACCACATTTGAGACAATTTTTGTGCTAGTGTAGTGACTACCTGTATTTCGCCAAAAAGTTTTTACTATTTATGCAAGTTAAAGGTAATAAAAATAAATTTTTAGTGTATCCACAAAAAGTTTTTCATATTTACTCAAATATTTTAAAAATTTTGACTTAATACACTCTTGTTGTTTTTCATAACTTTCTTACATAAAAGTTTGTGTGTTTAAATTCTACAATTAAAACATAATAGTACTTATATGAAAACGTTCAAAAATCCAGCAAACTATATAATTTTGCATTTCAAAAGAGTTAAGAATTGTACTGAAATTTATTTACACAAACCTTTTAAGTTTGTCACACAATTTTAACTCGTAAACTTAAGATTTGCAATTGTGCATTTTGTCAACAACATTTTCTTCAAATATTCTGAGCAATTTTGGTTTTCGGACTTTTTTTACGCACTTTTATATACAATTCACAATTTTTTTATTTGTATAGAAATATCTCTGTCACAATATGGAAGTCGACTTAAGCAAAGCAGTGCATTTCGGAAGTTTTTACGGTTTCATTAAGAGATTAGAAGGCTCTAGTGCATGATTCTACTTTCCTGTGATTCTTTATTTCCATATGTAGGGATGATTCCTTTCACCATCTTGCAGGTAGATGTCTAGTAACTTCTGACAGATCAATCCCCACTTGTCGTTATCAATTGCTCCGTCACAGTTACTGTGGTCAAAAACAGCCCTTACCAGCGGGTTTCGTGCTACCTCACTGCAAGGTTTGTTTATGACCTAAGAGTCTATCTGCTTTTGCCGCTTGCTAGATGGTTGTGCCGCAATTCACCAATGGCTTTGCGCGTCAAGAAGCTTCTTTCACGTGTTTCTTGATCCAGATGCAGTTGGCACGGTCGGCTAAACGCTGACTGGCACATCCTTATCGAGCACTATCGTATTTTTTGGTGCAGTTGGCACGGCTGGTATTTCTCTAGCTGTACACCTTTCTTTTTCTGTTTTGGTGTAGCTGGCACTACCGAAGTTTTCCCAGTTGGCACACCCAGACTTGCTTTGGCCAATTTCTCAGCAACTTATTTGGCTGCAGTAGATGTGCTTGGACAGAAGTCCAAGCACGTGTTACGAGTTTGGTATTTCTCTAGTTTTTCTCTGGTTTGTTTTTTTTTTTTAATGTTATTCTCAATTTTGTTCCCACGAGTATGCGCATAAGGGGTTGGACTACCCATGCAGAGATGGCCTACATGGACTAAAGCGTGCCGCTTGGACGAAAGAAAGAAGAAAAGATGAAATTCACGTTGTGCCAAAGTCACCGACCGAATAATAAATAGTCACCAATACTCCGCGTTCTGAAGCAGTGTAGCGTAACATTGTTTATTAACGTGTATTTCGCATGGGTTTACTGCACAAATGTCAAAACAGAACTGACATTAGGCGCCAATCGCAAAATTTATAGCATTTTCTGATAGGAAAATTACTTTTGCGCTACCTTGTATAACTACTCGTTTATCAAATTTCAGCTTACTAGAGCAAATTTTAATTTTTTATTCTTATGGGCGTGTTTGCGCCTACTTTTTTAACACAAAATTTTCTTTGGCTAGTGTTTATCTTTCCTGTTTGGTTTCTTTGGAAGCGGATAATAGTAGTTACATAAAGAGTACATTTAAATGTACTGACCGGAAGTAAATGAAATAGGAGGTTTCTTACAAAAATTTATAGGCTTGTGTTATTGTAACATATGTGCCAAATTTCAATAAAATCATTTGAGTTAAACGCTTTAGATATGTGTTTTTATTTCTGAGCTTTATTGTCGTAGCCCCTGATACTGGGTAAAAATTTTCGGGCTTGCAGATTTTTCTAGGTGGTTAATCCCATAGTTCTACTTGTGTACCAATTTTCAGCTCACTAGCACAATGTTTAATTTTTATGGGCGTTGCCTTACGCCCTTGGCTAAAATGTTCTGGTTTTCAGATTTGTCTAGTTCATCGCTCAATTAGATCTACTTGCGTATCAAATTTTCTGATCCCTAGCTAAAGCGAAAGTGCTTCATAATATTGATGAGTGAGTCAGTAGGTCAGTGAGTCAGTCGCAGATTTTTATAATCGCGATTACGATTAAAAAATATGTGATTAATCGCCATTATCGATTGAACGCGATTAATCAAGAAAATATACTATCATAATTGTTTCTAATGCCGAAATAAATGTTGTCATGAATTTTAGTCGAACTCTATGGGTTTAACCAAATAAATTTATTTATTTTGTCTAGATTTTTTTTTTTAATTTCATTTTTCAATTAAATTGTATTTTTATTTTGAGAAAAATTGTAAAGCACGTACGATGAAGTTCGTAAATCAGAGCTTATGAGTATCAAAAGCAATACACTAAGAGAAAAAACATGCTAAAATCATGATACTATGCTTCAAATCGAATCATTACAATCTTAATAGTCTGTTAAATGCAAAAATTCTTAATTCAAGAAGTAAATCTTGATTTTTTTAATATAGCATTTAAGATTGTAATCTTGAATAAAATCTTATTTTAAGGTCGAATTCAAGATTTAGTTCTTAATAAAAATCTTAAAATAAGATAAATTTTCTTGAATTTAAGAATTCAATCTATAAATTTAGAAATTATGCTTAAATTTGAGAACGTCAATCTCAGCGAACAATTTTCAGGATTGAAAAGTGAAAATTTCTACAATCTAAATTAAATATTTTTGTTTTTAAGATTATATCGTTAGTTTTTTTTAGTGTACGAATTGTGTTAAATCAATCTTTTGATAGGTGAATTTTTCTTGGACGAAGTATATGTATGTATTTCTATTTTTTTAATTTTTTTTTATTTAATTTTGTAAACACATCTGATAAATTTATATCAGAATGAATGAACAAGTTCATATAGAAACAGTATTATTTATACCGTTTTTTTATACGAAGTTGTTCATTGATCATGATATAAATTCATCACGTGTGGACACTCAATTATAAGTATAACATTATTTAGTATTTCTATGTTTTTTGTAATAATGCGAGGTCTCAAGATAAAGGAAAAACTGCATCTATCTGTCACCCGAATGAAAAATATTTGTATCAATCGTATGAAATTTTTGAGATATTACGAAGTTTTTGAAATTAAATTGGTAGAATATACAATATATAATAATAAATATAAAATAATAATATTAATAAGCGCTCAATTGGAATTTTACTTATCGTTTTGCCTTATAATATTTTTATTGTATTAAGGTGTAGAAAAATAAAATAGATACATATCGAATATAAATCGTTTCTTGTGTTTTGTATAAGTTTCTGAGACTACTGGTATATTCTATTGGAATTTCCAAAAAGCTTATGTAAATTCTCAAATGATCTTTGAAAGTATGCGGATAAGATAAGAGGTTTGAAACTGTTCCAAAGTATGGTTGAAGTCTAGTGATGATTTGTTTAAGCGACAGTGAAATAAAAACATACGAGTATACATACATTTGTACATACACACATACATATATTTTGTATTAAAAATATTAATTTTAAATTTTTATGAGTTGAATTTAAACTATATGCAAATTTGACAAAAATTCTATGGTTAAAAAAGGAAAAATTTTTAATCGTAATCGAGCGATTAATGGGTGCGATTACGATTACGATTAAAAGGTGTGATTAAACGTGATTACGATTACGATTTATAATCGCTGTGCAAACCCTAGTGAGTATGTCTTAAAATATGCACTTTTTGCACCTCCATATCTCCGGAACATTTGATTGTAAATCTTTTAATTTGAAATTTATTTGCTGGTGGTTTAGCTTCGTCTATATACGTATTTCATTGGCGCTTGAACCAAATCATCAGTAGACTTCAACCACAAATTTTTAACAGTCACAAACCTCTTACTTTATGCACAGACTTTCAAAAACTATATAAATATAAATAAATAAAATAAATAAATAAATTATTTGCTGGGTTTTGTATTGTTACAAAGCCTACTAAGCTTATTTTGTCTTTGTGATTTTCAAAAATATTATTATTTTATGAATTCTCATATAGTTTTTGAAAGTCTGTGCATAAAGTAAGAGGTTTGTGACTGTTAAAAATTTGTGGTTGAAGTCTACTGATGATTTGGTTCAAGCGCCAGTGAAATACGTATATAGACGAAGCTAAACCACCAGCAAATAAATTTCAAATTAAAATATAATTATGACAATATGTCGAATAATAAATTTCTTAATTGGTAAATCTTTTAAGCTTCGCATATAAGGTAACATAAATTTATTCTAATTATGGTTTAAATTTTATAATTTTACGATTGCTGGGAACAAAGTTATGAGGGGGGTAAAAATAGCTCGAATGGCTCCTGTAAATATACACACTGCATGCATTGGTTAAGTTCCATCCAAGATACTTTCTCTTAGAAACGAAGTACTTTTGCTATAGATACTCTACCACGGAGTACCGGTAAAAAGTACTCGTATCGGTCAAATATACTAATTTCTTTTTGGCTACAAAAAATTTTAACATGACGCCAGCTTAACACAATTTTATTTGTTCGTGTTAAATGTAAATTTATATCTAGTATATATATATTAGAGAAAGTTCGTGGAAATTGGGCAACCCAAATCAAATATTTTATACAAAAGGCAATAAAATTGCGATTTAAAAGCGTACGTTATTGCGGGAACAAAACAAATTTGCACATATATTTAAAATGTCATCTGGTTTGGTGGGTATTTGATTTTGTTTTCACTTCTTTAAATCATCTGAAAAGCTTGACCGATACAAGTAAGTATCGATGCTCTTTATTCGATACTGAGTGTATATCGATGCTTCTGAACGGATGCCGTATTAAATTTAATTAATTTATTTATTTAGGTCCATAGAACAATGTTTCTTACAGACTATAATAACTTAATTAATATGTTATATTAATTATATGCATTAATAAAACTAATTTAATCTATTAATAAGGTATAAAATAGAGTTTTTAAAGTTTTGTTTGGATGCATTAAATTCAACCATTTGAATAGTATTCAATTTATTAAAATCAGCAAAAGCTCTTATTAGAGGACTATTTAGAGTATAGTTTCTACGATGAAGGCAATTATAAAATAAGTTACAATGTCGAAGACATCTATTCGGTACATTAAAGGGAACTCTCTCCAGTAGGATAGAACAATCTATATTAGCATTAATAATGTCAAATATAAATAATAAGGATTGCATTTTTCGACGATATTCTAAGGTTTCGAGACCCAAATGGAGACAGCGCGATTCATATGAAGGCTGAGGGTATAGAAAATTCAAATGCGGCAAAGCAAACTTAATAAATTTCCGCTGTATTCTTTCGATACGTGCAATAGAATTTTTACAATAAGGACTTCAAATTAAAGCCCCATATTGCAGTTTAGATTTTACGTAAGATGTATATAAATATTTAATTGTATAAGGATCTGAAAAATAAGAGCAGTTTCTCCTAATAAACGCTAATGTAGAATACGCATTCGGAATTAACCTTTCCAGATGCGGTTTAAATGTTAACTTTGAATTAAAAATTATTCCCAAATCATCAATTTCACTATAATATTTTAAAATAACAGATTTTATGTTATAAGATGACCGAATTAAAGGCACATTTATCCATGTTGAATTTTAGAAAATTATTATCACACCAATTACTAAGGCTATAAAGATCCTTCTGCAACAACTCTACATCATGCATATTACGTATCTTAGAATAAACTCTCAAATCATCAGCATATAGAAGAAAACTTGCATGCATAAAACAAGTCTGAATGTCATTTATAAAAATATTAAAGAGCAGAGGACCTAAAATGCTGCCCTGAGGTACTCCAGATATCTGGAAGCATGGGCTTGACTCAAAATCTTCTATTTTAACTACACATTTTCTATCTGTCAAATATGAATAAAACCATTCATACAAGTTTGCATGAATTCCAAATGTGCTTAATTTATGTAGTAAGATCGAATGTGGTATTTTGTCAAATGCCTTTAAAAAATCTGTATAAACAGCATCAACTTGCAATCCAGAATCAAAACTATTATGACAATAGTCGGAAAATACTACTAAATTAGTGATAGTAGACCTACAGGATGTAAGCAGACTCTAGTTTCATCTCATGCGTTAAAATGCGTAATTGAAATATATATTTAGGTATGTAGAAAATATGTATGTATGTATAAAAGTAAATATTTAATTTTATTTAATTTTCAAATAAATTTATCCCACAAAATTTTTACTTTTATTGCAAGACTTTCAAATCGTTATGGAAAAAGTAAAAACTAAACTCATGATTTAATTATTTTAAGACACTGGCGATTGATCGAAACTAAAAGTGATAAATTAAAATAATTTAACTTTTATTGATACTATTTTTCCACTCACATTTTCTGTTGCGCTATATGCCGAAAGTTTTTTTTTTCGTTAGCACAATTTTTATTGTTGCCATAGATATTGCCATTTTAATCTTTGTACCGCAATCAGTGCAACTGAAAAGCCACAAAACGCATTGCAACTTGTGACATATCATCAGATAGTAATTTATCACGTATATGTACATATATGCTGTGTACCGTCAACAATACCACCAACATTTGTTTCAAATGTAAGCGATATTGTTTTTTCTTTTAGTTAAATTTATCCATTTTTTTTTCTCCCGTTAACAATTTAAACGTTTGCTTATCCAACGAACATTTCATGCCAAAATGTCTGATGACACAAAATTTTTACTTTTTTACAGACAATAATCAATCGAGTTATCTTAAGATTTTCTAAAATATTACCAGAATATTCGTAGTTGTATCAGTACACGACGTTCCTGTCCATTTTTCTAAACATCAAGCCAGTGTGCACATTCCCTCCTCTATCTGTTATATTATATTGTCTGCACTCTACCAAAAGGTAAAAAAATAATATTTTCTTATCATGTCTGCATACCTTCCGATGTTAATTTAAGACGTTTGCTCAATTAATCTGGGAATTGTCGGATGAAAATTTTTGTATTTTTTTCTCTACAAATAATCAAACAATATCAAATTAATTTATTCAAAATTAGCTTCTTTCTTCTTCGCTATTTTTTTCAGCAAAATTTCTTAAGCTATGTACAGACGATTGTCAGATCTTACAATATTGCCAGTAAAATGTTCTCAAAATTTCTTACAACCGTGTGAAATGACAATTTTTGTCAGACGTTGTTGCCAGAAAAAGCATTGTCAGTCCATTGCAAGACTAGTAGCTGACAACAAACTGTCAGATATCTTACAATCGTGTGAACACATTGTAAAATTATTGCCAGATATTTGTCAGACATTTTAATATTGTCAGATGTGCGAAGTTTATGCATTTGACAATGGCGTCATTGTAAGAGAATTATTTCTATGGGCAACACTGCTCACGCTTGATTTTAAATAAAAGATTTATAATAAAATATATGCACACAAAATCATTGCAATTGCTTCTTTATGGTCCATAATAATTTATACTTTCATTTTTTACATTTAATTCAAACACAAACAATTGATATTTAACAATTTCTAACAAATGCTTTGAGTCTGGCAAGGCATAACATCAGATCTGACAATTTGTGAATATGACAACCGTGTGAACTGACAATTTTTCGACTGACGATTTTGTCAGATGAATTTATTGCCATACAACCATCTGGCGATAAATTGTAAGATTTTCTTACAACCGTGTGAACTGACAACTGGCAATTTTCGATTGCCAGTACATTGTCAGCACATTGACAGATCTGACAATATTGTAAGATCTGACAATCGTCTGTACATAGCTTTAAACAATAAATCGATAATGCCAACAAGAATAACATTGTAATACTCCAAAAGCGACCAAGATCTTTTTAAATATTTGTATGTCTTCTTCCGCTGTTAAACGATCCATATTGGTGAAACCTTTTGTTAAATAAAGGGCTCTCCAGATGAAACGTTTTAATAGCTGACAGCCTTGCCAGACTACGGATTAACAACTTGGTCGGTCATTTTGAAATCGTTTTAAGAACGAGAGTTTTTCATCACACACTAGGGATGAAACGATACGAGTAAATACAAGTAAATACTCGATACTTTTTCTTAGAAAACAAGTACTTTTGGTATCGATACTCTACTACAGAGTACCAAGTAGGTATCGGTAAAAAGTACTCGTATAGTTCAAATGTACTCATTTCTTATTGGCTACAAGAAAGTTGAACATGACGCCAGTTTAACACAATTTTATTTATTCGTCGTAAATGTAAATTTATATCTATAATATATATTAGAGTAAGTTCGTGAAAATGGGACCACACAAATCAAATATTTTATTAAAAAAGGCAATAAAATTGCGAGCTGCAAAAATTGTTTTAAAGGCATGCAATATTGCGGGAACAAAACAAATTTACATAAACATTTAAAATGTCATCTCGACTATTTTTCCACTTTGTTTGGCGTCTAAGTTTTTTGGCGACCTGTCGTTTGCTGGCGACAAATGAATTTATTGGCGATTTTTATGGTTATGTTTTTAACAAAGTTGAACTTAAAAATTTTTGTAATTCAGGAAAATTAGTTTGTTGGAGGAGTAATTTCATAAATAAATTCTACAAAAAATCGTCTTCAAGAAATTTAAACAATTAGTCTTTTCTTATATTAATCGCTTCTGAAATCGGAAGATTTTGTCGACTAGTCGTTAAGAATTCTTTACGAATTAGTAGCATTTGGTTTGGTGGGTATTTAATTTTGTTTTCACTACTTTAAATCATGTGAACGGCTTGACCGATACAAGTAAGTATCGATGCTTTTTATTCGATACTGAGTACGTATCGATACTTCTGAACCGATGCCGTATCAAGTAAGAGTATCGATACCTTAGTGGTTTCGTTTCATCCCTATCACACACCTGAATAATAAAATTTATGATTAATTTCATAAATATGTTTTTTAAAAAAAAACATTCCTATTTTTTCTGTTTAGTAGTCAAAAGGTTGCTGAATGGACTTTTGATGGAGACTTTGAAAAATTTCTGCTAACAAGCAGTAAACACAACTCGTCACAAGTGTCTCTCAGGTATTTTCCTTGCAACTTTTAGGCACGTCTGAAGTGAGTTTAGAATTTCTACAACAAACTCAAAAACAAATTTTTTAGAATTTTCTCAGAAAATTAGAGGTTTGATTTCTAATAATATGCTCACACAATACTTTATAAATGTGTTGACCAACTTCGGATACTGGTTTGGCTTATTATCTAGAGTTCTGTCTTAATGTGGCAAAAAATGTTCGTTGGGTAAATAAAAATTTATATATACACATGTGTGTTTGTGTGCAAAATGCATTGTATATGTGATTGTGTAGTTGTTTTTGTATATATCAGAATATTTTACCCTGACATGTCAACGTGATGGTGTTTGTCATGACATGAACTCCTAACAGATGAATAAGATGTGTATGGTAAATATAATGCCGGTTAAAACAAAAATACTTGCCAACAATAATTTCATTCAACTTTAGTTTATAAATGTTTGTTTACAACAACATTTAGCGGTTAATGTACATACAAAATAACAAACATATTAAAGCAATTAATGTTCATGTAAGTTTATGCAAATTTGATTGCTGGTGTGAGATTGTATCGAATATTTTTAAAAATATTTAATATCAAAATGTAAAATATTACATACAAGTATTTTAATTTATATTTATAACAAAAATTTGTGAGTGATCAAAAGAGATAAAAATGGTAAACTTACGGTACACAAATGCAAACGACACTTTGTGTGGCAAAAAAAAATGCTTTGTATGCGTTATTAAGGTGCATAGCGTTGGTCACAAGTAGAAAGGTCCTAAATCAAATAACTGTAACGATAAAAACATAATAATAAACTGTATAACTGCTTGCACAACTGCTTGTAAAAGCGTGATATTTAACACTTTTGCAATATATTTTTAAATCGAGGTGTACTTGTGTGAAATGTATTGGAATTGCTAAAAAAAAATCAATTTCGTGAAAATACGACTTTGGGTATTTCTACTTGTGACCGTGGATAGACAGGTTCAGATTATATTGATATCTTCCCAAAAGTTTGTTAAGGTATATCTACAATTACCCAAATATTTTTAACAATAAATTAGCAGTTATTTTAAAAAAGTTAACTTAGAAAAAATAATGCAAGAAGAAGTTATTTTATCGCCGTAAAATGTTAATAAGATATGATTTGTGGACTTCTAGCATCATTGGTTTAACAAAAATTTAGCAGTATAATATCATATCGGAATTAGCTTTTAGACAAAAACTGATGACTGATGCACTGATTTTCGAAATGTTCATAAAAAATTTGGAGTATAGGTTTTCATTAACCTTTAGAAGTAAAATCTAACCTACACTGTTCGTGTGCTTTTTTCACTACTAAAGAGTCTAATTATTTCTACAAAAATAAATAATAACACAAATTATTTATTAGCACTCAAAAAAAATTAAATCGAAATGAAATAATTATATTCCACAAAACAAACAAAAATCCAATAAGGAAACATATCGGTGACATAAATCTGAAATATCTAAAAGAGCGATTCCACTAAAATTACAACTTTTGTGAAATATAAAACTTAATAATAGGTCGCAATAATTTTTTTTTTAATTATATATATTTTATGTCTTGGAAGAAAAGGATGATATAGAAAATTAGTATAATGAAAACCACAGCTCCAAGGCTGAAAAGTTTTAACTTTTTCTTGCGTAACAAATTAACTAAATAAAACTATTATTTTACTTTTATTATTATTTACCAAACAATGGAAAAAGGTATACATATGTTTGTCATTTCATGTGTAATCTTCACAATATGAATATGCGACCCATAAAGTATATATATTTTGGGTCCTTATAAATAGGGAAGACGAATAAACCTTGTCCGTCTGCCCGTACGCCCGTCTGATGTAGGTGAAATCAGTTTTCCGACGCTCCCAGAAATGCTCGAGACTTCGGTCTTGGATTGGTGTATCAAAATCTGTCTAAGATAGATTGCAAACAAGCAAAATCTAGCTGACGGCTTCAGATTTTTTTTTTATAAAATAAACTTATTTTATACTTCAGTACTAATAAAATTAATAAGGGTTTTCATGAGACTGTTCAAAAGTCTCACAAACTGTGCAATTGTGCATTTTTACACTCTCGTGAATAAAATGTCAAAAATTGTATAGAAATTTATTTTTACAAACTTGTTAAGTTTTCACAACATTTTCAACTCCTATGCTTAAGCTGTACAATTGTGCATTTTGTTAACATCGACTTCTTGCTTTTTTGGACTTCTTTAGGCACTTTTAGACACAAATACACACTTTTTTATTTTTAGAAATATGTTTTTTAATTAAAAATTGCTTTACATTTTATTATTTTATTTTTGTTTAATTAATTTTTTGACGTTTGTTTCAAACTTACATAAGTTGTTTGCACAAAAGGTTAAAAGGGGCTCCATGAAACAAGTCTCGCAAGTTTGCCCAACTGCTCAAATGGCAATTTTAAGAGTTCTAATGAAAACCCTTAATATTTAAAATTAAAAAAATATTGAACTTTTATTCTTATACAAAAGTAACTAAGTAAAACTAATTTTGCCTTTTTCCCTATTAAGTAAACATACCTTATATTCATTAAAAAATATGTTGGTGAAAGAAATCAGAAAAATATAAAAGAGTAATTCCAGGGTTGGGAAACTTACACTTTTTGTGTTAATAAAAATCAGAAGCGCTAATTACTTTTTTCTTTTTCTTTATAAATAAGATATTATTTATGTTATGAAAAGAAAAGTTTGGTATAGAAATTTAGAAAAACCACAGCTCCAGAGCTGGAAAATATTACCTTTTTTATATTATTAAACTAATTAAAGGATATAACCTTTTTTCTTGGTCCACTAAGTATATTTTTTTAAGAACTACATTGGCCTAAGGAGTCAGAAAATTATAAAAGGATGATTCCAGTGTAGGAAAACTTAATTTTTTGTACATAAAAGTTTCTAGGTCAAATTAGTTTTTTTCCTTTTGTTTAAAAACTACATCTACTTGATATCTTAGAAATAAATAGTCTAACATAAAAATTAGAAAAATAAAAAACAGCTCCAGACATGGAAAACTTAAACTTTTTCTAGTATATAAAATTAATTAAATAAAAATAATTAATTCTTTGGTATTTGAATATATTTTTTAATTTAGAAAGAACTAAATTAGCATTCAAAACCAAAAAAACCAAAATTCTAGTTCCAGGGTTGGAAATTAAAGATATATTTTCTTGTAAGAATATAAGCAAAAAAAAAATTCTTTCAGTTAAATGTATTTCATGTTTTAGAAAGATCTTTACTTAAGATTATTTATATGTATTAAATTTTATATTTAAGTATAAATAAAGATCTGTGCTATGTTGCTTAATATGCTCTCAGCACAGTTATGTTTTTAAATAGATGGTCTCTCGTTGACAGCTTGTGACGATTTTTTTAATTTTAACTAAACGGAGATACAAATATAGTTTAGCGCAAAAAAATAATCATAACTATAAAATAAATTAAATAAAATGTCCTTTTTCATTTCACAGAAACTATTCGTTCCTGATGAACAGAATCGAAAAAATTCTTTTGGAATAAACCGTTTGCATAATACCGCGATATATACCATATGCAATGATATATTTAAACTGAGACACTAAAAAGTTTTGCAACATGAAAGATTATTAAATACACGAAAGTATAAAGCAATTTAGTTTACGTGGTATGGAGGTTCAATTCTGAGACTATTTTAGGGTTATTAGATAGAGGCGGCACTGTGAATATCTCGAGAATAAGTAAGCAAGCTAAATTTTAAATCTTTAACTTGATCCCAAACATGAATTTTTATTTAGATTTGAAAATTGGTTTTGATAGCTTTAATATAAATTGTAGGCTTATTTGCAATTATATAATTATCAACAACTAATAAAATAAACCTTAATTCAGAAATAACCAAATTAATTGAAGCTCTTTGGGAAAAATTCTACAGTATTCTAGCGTTAAGTACGTAAGTTTGTATGTATATACAAACAAACAAAGGGTGTTTTCTATAGAGTGACACAAGCAGGGCTGCCGTTTTTTGATTATTTCTAACCGAAAGTGGTTATTTTTTTCTTTAATGTAGAGATGTGAATATTTTTCTCATTTTGGTTATTTTTTGCCAAAATAATGATACACATGCACATATTTTTTTATGTTATACTTTTTAAGATTTTATGTTCTTCAATTTTTAGTATTGCTACCAAGGCAACTTGATTGCTACTCACTTGTTTACAATACTTTTCTTTTACAACACTGTCAACAACTTTTAATTTAGCTAAATAGTCGCAACTCTGTACTACAGACCACCATGTAGTCCATAGGAGGTGAATTTGTTTATCAGCCCGTATAGCCTCCTTCCTAAAAAAATTGGTCACATCTTGGAAAATGTTAATTAGTTGGACAAATTTAAAGTTTTTCGAAAATCTCCTGAAAACTCGAACTTCCAGTAATTCTGAGTATGCACGTTTTTAGAGTACCATGTGGTAGGTGACCACTTTTGTCCGCCAGCATCGCCTCCTTCCCGAGAAAAGTGCGTAACCCTCAGAAAATCCCAAGTTTAAAATTTGATGATATTTGGTTCAAATTCATGTTTTTCAGAAACAGATTCATGGGCTTTAATAAAGGAAAACTTTATCTATAAATTTGCACTAATTTTTCCCGTCTCGGTTGCATCATTTAATGGAAAAGTCCTTTGGAAAGGCATTAGCCGAATTTTTTTAGCTTAACAGAGCTCTGCAAACTCCAAATTTTCATGACTTTTTTGGAGTGATGTTATTTAATAAAAATACTACATATGGAAATTTGGTTATATTTTTTTCATTTTAAAGCGAATTTTGGTTGTAAAAATTTTTTGGTTGTGGCAGCACTGGACACAAGTTTAAATCATAATAAAACAAGGAAATATATATTTAATCTTATACATAAATACGGCACACTTTTTTTGTCGTACACTTTTGAGTATCTTATCGTCCACCAATATTGTTGTTGTTGTTTGTTTGAAATGTATTTTTCTGTGGATATGCACTATATATATTTTTTTAATTCTTGGCATAAAGTTGGAAAAAACGGATTTAAATTTGCTTGGAAAAAATAACTTACTATTTTGTTTTGTACTGTACACACATTTTTGTGGTCGAATTTAGACCACCGGGAGGTGCTAGCATGAATAAATTGGGCTTAGTTGCAATGTATTTAATGCAGTTAATGCTTAGATGTAATTTCTGTCATATAGCTGCCACGGCTAACGCGTAGAGGGCGCAATATAGAACCCCAATTTTCAACAAATTTTCGCAGTATTTGCTGCCGTATTTCGCCGATAACTCTACGAATGTTGATTTGCAGATATTAAACTGTATGTGATTTACCCAGGTAGAAAAATAACTTAAAATAACCAAAAAAAATAATAATCCAAAGAGATTAAATCACACGATCTTGGTGGCCAATTAATTGGGCCATGACATGAAATTATTATTTCATCAAAAGTTTATTTGAGTAAATCAATTTTCTGTGAATGTAATGATATTTCGATAAAATTTTGTGGATTCTCTTCACTTTAAATACGACAATCTTGTTTATTTCTTTACCCATTTAACCAGAAATGGGCTTCATCGGAAAATTAAATTTTTAATGAAAATTCTAAATTCAAAATAAAAAAATTCAAACAATTATTTTACTTAAAAATTTCAACAATTTGCAAGCGTTGATCTGATGTCAGTTTTTTTAAAATGAAACTTCAAGTTAAACTTAACAAAAAGCAACTATCAGCTGTTAAACGGGTGCTCAACTACAGCAGTCATTCTAACTCAAAGTTGTGACACTCCAAAAAAACACGCTTTTTATTATATTTACTTGTTTAATTTCATAAAAAAGTTAGTTTCACTTCTTGAAGTAATCAATATCTTACTGGATTACCAAGCTATTTTTTAAATGGTCTTATAATATGCATAAATAAAAGTAAAACCTTAAATACATTTTTCCTTTTTATAGGGTATTTCAAAATTAAAAGAGGACTGAACAAAGGTCACGAAACTAAAACATAAATTTTGATACAAACTGTTGACTTAATACTGGTATAACTTCTGTTTTATATGGCTGCTTGTTGTTACACAAGGAATCAGGTATAATCAAGAACTTTTGGTTTGTCATAGCAATCACCAATAAAATTTATTGATTTTGGCTTTAGTATGTATCTTTAACAAATTAATACTTTTTGTCCAAATGTTAGTAATTTCAAGTTTGTTTCTACTTCTACATGAATGTTTACGAAAATAATGTACAATTTTGCTTTGTTAGCTGAAATACTTTTAATAAAAAGAGATTCACAGTAATTTCTCTTTACAATAAAAAAAATAAATTATTTAAAATTATTTTGCCACATATTTTATAAAAATTTCTAACAAATACTGTAACAAATAGTTATATATTGTTTTTGAGTATTTGAGTTTACATTCCCGCTGCACGAAACGAAATATCACAAAAATACAGACAATAAATGAAAGCTACAATTCTTTTCTTTATATTTTTATTTTTTTTATTCTTACACTTGTATTCCCACTTGAAAGCGAAACTGATTTAATATTCGTGGTGCTGGAATTGAATTTGAAATCGAACAAACTGGGACCATAAATATTACTTTTATATTTTGTATTGTATTAAAACTATAAATTTGGTTGGTAAAACTCTTTACAAGTCACGTACGACTACAATTTTAATTTTTTTTTATTACATTACAATTTCACACCCACTGGTATTTGTTCGTATTTTTTAATTCATTTTATTATTAAACCATGTTTTCAGTTCTTAAAAATTATTGCTACTATTTTAGTTATTGCGGTAAGCCTCTTGTTATATGAAAATTTAGGTAATTTTAAAATGGCTTATAAAAACGTTATCTATAAAGCAGCGTCCATAGTTTTCGAATAAATAGTTCAGCCTTTAATTCTATACAAACAGCATTAATTTTACAATGTTTAGAGGAGAGCAGCTTATGAAACCCTTCACCAACATAAAAAAATCTTATGTAAAAATTTAAAGGTTTTTGGTGATTTCTTATTTTGCCTTTTTTGTGATACACGCAGTAGTGGAATTGAACGTTTTATATGTAAGTGTAATTATTATTAGTAAAAAAAAACAAACAACACAACGCAAAACCGTTGTAAATTAGCGATTTTAAATTTGAGCTTTCATAACATATAAAGCTTTCAACTAATTAAAATGCAATTAATTCAAACAATTCACATTTTATACATTTCCAATGCTGTATTTATATTATGCATAGATACAAAGGTATTTCATGTCTTAGGATTTTAATAGTAATTATAGGACCTATAAATATTTTATTTTTAATTTAATTTTCAAAATTTTTCCTGTGTGCATTAAAGGCATCATCATTCACAAATCATGCAACTTTAAGACTTTGCTAGAATCATTTTAAAATTTTACCCCCTTATGCAAAAACGAATGGTAAGTTTAAAGTTGGTTTAACAAATGAATTTTGTATAGCGAAACTGGTCTTAAAGCATGTTTTAACTTTAACAATCGTTTCTGCATAAGAGCATTAATATTTTTTATGAGATATAATTCATAGTTAGGCTCAAGTTCAGTAATTTCAATTCTTATTGAATGAAATATTTTTATTAATTAATGTGAGTTTCTAAAGAAGAGAAGAAAAATTAGCTTAAAGTCTAAGTTTAATATAAAAAAGCATGAACTGTGTTCTTTATTTATACTTGAAAATACGATATTATAATTCTTTAAATATTTATACAAAATAAGCATAATTTATAAATACTATTTGCCGTAATAATCTTTTAAGGGCCATTTTCACAACTTACCTTTAGCTAAAGGTAGGATCACAGAAAAAAGTGTTCACCAAATAATATTTTCAATTAAGAATTTAATTATATTAATTAAATTTCAATTAAGAATTTAATTATATTAATTAAATTTTTAATTGTATTAATTAATTTGACTGGAAAAACTTAATTGATATTATCAAATTGTTTATAGGTGAAAATTTAATTAATTTTTTAATTGATACTACAAATATTTTAATTAATATTACAAAATCATTCATATTACTTTTTTGTGTGATTTTGTCTGCTCGATAAATGGCTTTGCGTTGTGAAGCCTTTATTTATTATTTTTTCGTCCATTAAACATTATAATTATTGAGAATAATAAAAATAAAAAATTTAAGTTGAAATATTGCAAAAATACTTATCGGGCAAACAAAATCCTACCTTTAACTAAAGGCAAGTTGTGAAAATGGCCCTAAGTCTGTTTAACTTTTTAACATTTTATTTTCTGAAATTCTAAATACTTTCTATTTTTGAAAATATCGGTGCAAGCTGAGTGGAAATTAAGAACAATTGCATTGTTACTTTCTTGCAATTAGTTTCATGTATAAATGGTAGGCTAGGCCCAACAATTTTATTATTTGTGAATTCTCAAAAAATTTTTGATAACCACCAGCAAAGAAATTTTATATAAAATAAACTTATGGTAATTTGTCAAATAATAAATTTCTAAAAAAGGTAGAAATTGTCAGCGTCGTTCTCAAAACTAATCTTTTTTACTAACGAAATCTTTCTCTACAAACTACATAGTCACTTATTGTTGGATATGAATAGTGAAATTGCTGAGATTCTACTAATATTATGTTTAGAAATGCTCTGCTAAATTTCTGCAAATGAAAAATTTATTTAAAAATTTTGAAGTGATCGGCCGTTTTTTTTTCATAAAAGTTTTGTCGACATAATTTAAAATTTTCTGTTAAAAATAATTTCAGCTTTTTGTGAAATTTTAATATTGTACATGACCAAAACACGATGAGATTGTTTTTGCTTTTCATTGCAAAAATTATTTTCTTAAAAAAAAAAACATAAAAATAAGAACTAAGAGCACAAGCACACTCACAAAGAGGTACAAAAGAACAGGATGAATTGAACTACAATTACGACAACATAATGAGCTACCCAGGGGTAATATAAGCCTAAACGCAGCACGGAGTAAGTACCTGCAGCAACAGATCGGACGCTATGGCTTAATCAGTCATTCGTCTCAAAGCAAACTGATTACTGAAACCGTTTACGTTTACAGCTTACCAAACCAAAATTGGTTTTAGGCAAATTTCAGGCCTTTTAGATAAGTACAGATATACAGTACATACACATATACTTAAATATAAAATATTCCCCTATTTCTAAAAGCATGAGTTTAACACTCGTGTAACCTCTTTGCGAGTTTTCTTATGTTGCAAACTTAATGATAAACTAAAAACTCTCGGACATGTTGGCTAATAGCTTAAAAGTTCCAAGACAAAAAAATGGGAATTGTGTGTACTAAAGTGTAAAAAGCAGTGAAACTGCAAAAGAAAATAGCACAAATGACATTGAAAAATGTAAAAATTATGCAGAATATACTGCAGATTATAAAAAATAAGAAAGATTGCAATGTCGTAGTAAAAGTTTTGTACTTTAACAATTTTTCCACTTCCTTTTTTTATTTATTTATATCCTTAAATATACGCATGCACATACATACAATAAAACATTCATCCAAACTCTTAAGCACCCCACATATGGCAAAATGATATTATAAGTTTGGCTACGATGAAATATTAAGTTTGCAAAATGCAATAAAAAAAACTCAAAGGAATCCATTTTAGAAATTTAATTTCAAAGTTTAATAAAACATTTACATTAGCTTGGATGAGTGTTCATGTACATATATTTTTCTATATAACCGGATATTAATATTTTGCTATAAAGAGGATTAAACGCTTTTGGCGTGTAATAAAGTTTTTAACTTGAATGAAAACCAATCTACTATTAATTTGAATTTAAGCAAAATCGTAAGATTATAGTTTAGTGTACATGTTGACTTTTCAAACAAAGTGGACTCAATTCCTATTTATTTGAAAGTTCATAGAAGTTAATATTTTGAAGCATTTAATTAGACATTCAAGCAATTTATTATTTTAAATTTTTTATATGACCCAAAGGACCCAAGAGGAAGAGCTTATGGGGGATCAGCAATTTTAATCAAATCAAAACTCAAGCATTATATTCTTGACAACATTTGTGAAGAACATCTACAAGCAACGAATATTTGTATCGAACATTTTTGCACAAATTTTATCATATCATCAATTTACTCCCCTCCTAGATTCGCAATTACTGAGGATCAATACTAGGATTTCTAAAAATCTCTTGGCCCTTGTTTCGTAGCAGCTGGAGACTATAATGCAAAACATACTTTCTGGGGTTCACGTCCTATCATACCTAGAGTACGAGCGCTGTTCAATATAATTTTCAAAATGGGCTTGGACGTCATTTCGAGTTGGGAGCCCACTTACTGGCCTACTGACATACATAAAATTCCGGATATTATAGATTTTGGCGTCATGAAAAATATTTCTAGGCAATTAACTCACGTTGAAGCTTCCCTAGATCCATCGTCCGATCACTCTCCCACGATCGTTAGAGTCAGCAGCCCACTGAAAAGTGATCTACCTCACCCATATGTGAAAATGGTCAGTCGTGTTAATTGGCTGCGATTCCAAAAATATCTTAGTAGTCATTGCACTGAAAACATTAAGCTAAGAACTCGTGATGATATTGAATCTAATATTGCCAATTTTAACGAAAATATTAAGCAGGCTGCTGAACATGCCACTTCCTCCCATCCACAGACTGGGTTTAATAGAATATATTCTACAGATAATTAACATCTCGTATGTGAAAAAAGAAGAGCTAGAAGAGAATGGCAACAGCACAGATCACCCCAAATTAAAATTAGATTTAAAGAGAGTGCACTAAAAGACTCCTAGAGTTGCTTGCATATGAAAAAACTGCATCTCTTAAAAACTATCTGGAAAATTTCGATGTCACACCAACATGTAATTACTCTTTGTTGCGCGCTGCGAAAAGAATTCAAACACTCGTTGAGTTGAAACCACCTTTGTATACTGCTAACGAAGTTTGGGCAAGGAGTGATACTGAAAAAGATAACTTGTTTGCAAAGCATTTAAAATCTGTATTTACATAAACACATGTACTGGTGTTATTAATTTTCCAAGTGTAGTTGCGCTACCCCCTCGAATCATAAAGTTTAAGATGTGCGATGTACAAAAATTAATTGCTGAACTCAACCCGAAGAAATTACCGGGTATTGATGAAATTAGTAACCAGATGCTAATAAAATTGCCTCGTATTGCAATTAGAATCGTTATTGATTTTCAATGCCATTTTACGACTAGAGTATTATCCCCACAGCTGGAAGCTTGCCAAAATTAAAATGATTCCATAGCCAGGCAAAAATCTTACCAAGGCAGAATCATACAAGCCCATAAGTCTGCTTTCAATAATGTTAAAACTTTTCGAAAAACTGCTCATGTCAAAATTGTACCCAATTCTAATTGGTAGTGGGTGCATCCCAGTCCATCAATTTGGTTTTAGAAGTCAGCATAGCACAATTGAACAAAGTCTTCGATTTGTTCAATTTATAAGAAAAACATTTGAGGAAAAGAAGTACTGTTCTGCACTCTTTATTGACGTTTCGCAGGCATTTGATAAAGTGTGGCTTGAAGGCCTAATTTTGAAAATAAAATCATATCTACCAATAAATTTGGTGAATTTATTAGAAAGTTACATTACTACCCGGAAGTTCACGGTTGTGGAAGGAGAATTCATGAGTGTGCCGAACTTATATCATCCGGTGTGCCACAAGGGAGCATACTGGGGGCAGTTTTGTATTTAATTTATACTTGCGATATCCTTTGAGCAGTAATATCTATACATCTACATTTGCCGATGAAACAGCCTACCTCACGAGGCTTCCCGATATCTACAAGAACATATTACACAACTGCAACTATGGTTAAAATTATGGAGAATTAAGGTAAATGAGCAAAAGTGTTTTCAGGTAACATTTACCCTGCAAAGAGATAGTTGTTCCCCAATCCGAATCAACAATCAAGTTGTTCCTCAACATTTGCATGTAAAAGACCTTGGTATACACCTTGATCGACGACTTACATGGAAACGCCATATTGACTCAAAGCTTATACAAATGAAACTTGAACTAACTCAGATATATTGGCTGATTGGTAGAAATTCAACACTCAGCCTAGACTGCACTCATATCCGCTTAAGAAAGAGGGAGACAAGGGCTCTTATACTCAACACTCCATATGGGATTGCTTGAAAATATTTTTTTTCTTTTTTTTATTTTTTTTATTTTCATTATCATTACTTATGTATTATTTATAACTATCACTAAATTTATGTCCGACAGTGGTCGGACTTAATATTTATATTTAAGATTTAAGATTTGAATGCTTATTGTTAGTTCATATTTGAAGATACAATAAATAAATAAATGTATAAAAAAACACATTGTCGTTATTCTTGTATAAATTAAAATTATTTGCTGGTGGTTAAGCATTGTCTATATGCATTTCATTGCTGCTGTAACAAGTCGTCAGTAGACTTCAAACACACATTTGAGAATTCACAAATAATCAATTAAATAATAAAATTATTTTAACAATTGTAGTGAAAAGATGCACCAAATGTGTTTAAAAATTAATTAAAATATTCACAATATTATTTTTAAAGAATTCAAAAGCTTTTGAGCTTTACCATCAATATTTTCTCGGAATTTATTTTTGACTAAAAATAATTTTCTCGTGAAAAAAATTCTGCAATCATAAATTTATTGAGAACAAAAAAGAGTAAGACATCACTGCATTGATATTTGTTTACATTTTATTTTCTTTCTCTTTTTGCTTGCAAGCATAACTAACATTATTTAAAATCAGGATACATCAAGAAGACGATTCCAGGGTTGGAAAATATAAATTTTTTTTTGGTTATAGAAAATAACCTTATAAAGTTTTTTTTTTCTTTTTCTCTATGAGTTATGCATATCTTATATTTTGGAATGAAATAAATTGGTATAAGCATTTAGAAAAATCTATAAGAATGAATCCATCGTTGGACAATTTAAGCTTTTGTGGGTACAAAAAATTAACCATATCAAATTATTATTTTTTTTTTGCTTTACCAATTAAACATATTTTTACAATTTCGAAAGAAATGTACTGGTAGTAAATATCAGAAAAAAAACACACAGCTCCAGAGCTGGAAAATTTAAACTTTTTTGGTTTATAAAAGTAAATAAATAAAACAATTTTTTTTACATTGTTATTTAAACATATTTTATAAGAAATTAAATAATAATAAAAATCAAAAAATTAAAAATATGGTCAGAAAATATATTTTTTTGTGAGAATTTTTTTTAGATATTTTAATTGAACTGTAGTGAATTTTAATCAGAAATAATTCATAGTTAGGCTTAAGTTCAGTATCATGGGCACGTGACAAAAATATGTTCACTTGGCAATCACTGTTCACTTGGTTATCACAGTTTCAGAACGCTGGAATAACCAAAATAAAACTGTAGAATGCAACAACAAGTAACATAGACTACTACAAAAATACTTATATGCATGTGCCGATGGTACATCGAATAAGTAAAAATAATTAATGTGATGATCGTAAAAAGATAAGTAAGAATAGTTAAACATACTGAGGTAGAGTAAAATAATTTCGTGCTAACCTAAATAGAAAAATGAAAAATTGGAAAAAACAGAAAATTAATAGTGATAATTATAAATGTATTTACCAAAGGTAAATCAATTGTATACACAACAATCGTTTCTCATATTCCGTTCATTGTACATTTAAGTTAAATAGCTGATGTTAATAAGAATCTCTACCCAAGTAGATAGACTAGGGTGCTGATGAAGTGCGTGGCTGCACAGAAAAGTATCGGTATTTCCCCCAGCTTAAAGTCTAAGTTTAATTTTTCTTCTCTTCTTTAGAAACTCACATTAATTAATAAAAATATTTCATTCAATAAGAATTGAAATTACTGAACTTAAGCCTAACTATGAATTATTTCTGATTAAAATATATTTTTTTTATAAAAGTAATTAAATGAAAATTCCTTTTTTAGTTAAACGCAAATATTTTTAAGAATAATTTTTTTTAGTATTTCTACAATTTTGATACAAAAATCTAATTAAAATATAAGGTGCTGCACTCAGTCGTATTACAAAGCTTCCTGATATTTTGCTTATTAACCTCTCAGCACAATTATTTTTCACATGGATGGTCATACGTTCACAGCTTGCAATGAATTTTTATTCATTTTTAGTAATTGGATATAACATCAAATATGTCGCTAAATTACAGTCATAACTACAAAATAATATAAACAAACATAATCCATTTCATTTCCCTGAAACTGTTCTTTTTGTTGAATAAAATGTACTAGTGCTTTGGGAATAAAAAAATTATATAATATTGAGTTGTATCTGAACGTACAATATTGGAAATGGATAGCTTGATTTGAGGAAGTAAACAGTTTTGTAATATAAAGCTTTATTTAATAGTGAAAAATATGAAATAAGCGACCTAAGCTGGTTTGGAAATGCAATATTAGGATTATTTTAAAGTTATTACCTATTTGGGTAGTAGCTTTTGCGCATCATATTTTATCGAAATATAATATATATATATAAATATATTATATAAACTTTTTCAATCCTGAAATTAATCAGATTTTACATATCAGCTGTTGTTGTTGAACATCAAATTGAAGTGCATGTTAAATGGCGCATTATGAACGGTTTTCGTAAACTGTGCTGCTAAAGCATGGAAAAAATATTTAAATACATATCAAATGGAGGCAAGTAATTAATTTAGGTTTCTCAGATTGTTCAGTTGTCTTAACATTTTCACCCCTGAGTTTTTTCACGACAACTGGTAGTTTCTTTTCAATTTTGACAAAAAACTTACATATTTATTAAGAACAAATAATTATAAGACATTGGGTATACATGAGAAGTCGAACATCCTTTCCTTTATCCTGGAATATGTTCTTAGGATGGGACATGATGTCTCAGGAAAGCTGAAATGAGTAAAAATGGCTTTGACGAGTTTTAGTTTTCCCTTATTTATATTTAATTTTTTTTCTATTAAAAACAAAGAATTATTGGATATTTAAAACTTATAGATAAGGCAACATAAAAAAAATGAATGTACAAATTCAAGGTACAAATATAATATATAATTTTATTGGGGGAAATTTCTCAAAACAGGAATTGGTTCTTCTCGCCTTTTTTATGGAAGTGAATCGAACGTAACGAGGCGATATGCTGTCCTTATAGCCCTTTGTTTCTTGTTTCTCCTATAATTAGCCTTTCGCCTAATGGAACTATGCACTTCATAGCATATTGCGTTCTCAATACTTAAATAAGCTTTGATTGGTAGCATTTTGCCATGCACAGTATTTCCTTACGGTGTACTTGCACGTGACATAACTATAACTATAGAAAACAACCGTTTGATCCAAACTAATGGGAAACGTTGTATTTGATTATATAAGACTCGCCATAAAGCCATAACCATTACCATAGAAACCAATTGAATCTTCGTTTTGTTATAGTATTATCACTATTGCACGTCTAATTGCACTTTTAGACCCACCAATCTTGCAGCTGACAAACCATCAGCACTTACTTAAAATTGATTTAGTCTACAATCCAATTTTCCTTTCAAACTTAATGTTTCTCTGCATAATATACTGATAACTTTCAAGAAACATAGCTACATAAAGAGTATCTTAATTATCTTCAGCAACAGCATTAACACCATAATGAGTAGGTTCATTATATGGGTCGGTTATATTATATTCTTCCTTGTCACCGGATATAGTTAAATTGAATCGGAAGTCACTGAAGTTAGTACCATAATTTTTTCTTTTATCATTGACATTACCTCGATGATTCACTAATTCAACAATATCTGCCTTTCCATCTATACAAGCAAAAAAAAACTTGTGTTTGAAAGCCATATTGGGATAATAAATCCCATTCAAAAATATTACTAGGACAATATATCCCATAAAATAAAAAAAACTTTCTAACATCTTAACGTTTGAAAATTTGCTTGCTGAAAAATTTTTAAAACAATATTCCATTGCTTACCTTTTGTTATTGCATAAAATTGTGAACAAAATCGCAATACCTGGAGGTGTATTTATAAAATGATGTCTCGGTCAGAGACGTCCTTTCGTCTTATGGAAAAGTACTACAAACAAATGACCTGCCGATATAATACAACACATGTTTATAATGTGTATACAGATAATGCTTCAAATTTTACTGGGATAAAGCGTACAAAAAAAAAGTGAGGACGTAAAAACCATTGCTGGAACATACATATAATTTCATTACACCAAAACAATTTTGCTTCATAAATCCAACGAAAGAATTTCATTAGATTTTTTCCCAAATCTAATGAATGACAATTTCACAAATTCAATGAAAATTTCACGGATATTGTAAAAGAATTTCATTGGAATTGCTTTGTTGGTATTCTAGTTTCTTATCAATATTTCATTGGATTTATGACAACAATATTTTCTAGTTCTTAAGAAACCCCTTTAAATTTATTATTATTTCATTGTTTTAATGAAATTATTTTACTGTTTCGATTAAGTTATTTCATTGAATTAATGACACTATTAAATAAATTTGAAGAAGTTTTCATTACAATAACTTTGGCAAAACTGGTTTCATTAATCCAACAAAGCTTGACGTTGGTTGAAATTTAATGAATTTATCATTGGATTAATGTCAAAATTCATAGAATTTATGAAGAAAATTCTTTCAGTGTAGGGGCAAAAAAGGGTAAAACAGAAATTTGTTGTAGTAAAATTATGAATAATTATTTAATGTAGTTGTGGGTGTCGGTGTCAATACATTAAGGTCTAAAAAATCATTAACTTATGCACACATACATATGTTGTTGTACATGTGGGTAAATAAATTGTCATTTAAACATGCTGATCTCTGTTAAAGTCTTCTTTAAAAGTTGCTTCAGACTGTAATACAATTGTTAACACTTTTGTGGAAAATGCAGCTCTGAGATGTTGAGTTGTTATTGTTTTTTTTTTTTGAAATTTTTTAATCAAATATGAGACCAGGGATGAATTTTCGTCAAAAGTATTAATACTTGTATTATAGTCTGAAACAGCCTTAAGTAGCTGCATTATAATTTTACACAAACAGAAAAGTAATTGCTAGTACATACAAAAATGTAGTCTGTATTTCTTTAAAAAATATATCCACATATTTAAGTTATGAAAGTGTATATTCAAGCTGTAAAGAAAGTTTTTCATTTTGTTTAATTTAATAACAAAAACTAATTAATAAGACACTTTATGCATGTATGTATATGTGTATTAAAATTTCAGTGTACATTTTATAAGCAGCATACACAAAAAAACTTTATTGTTTGAACTAAAAACTTTAAAAGTACCAGCATTCATTAAAGTGTTTACAAGTTTTCTTTCTTTTCATGCTCATGTCTCTCATTATTTAACTAAAACACAAACAAACCAATAATATATAGTTAGCTTAAAACAAAAATTATGTAATAATATAGTTTAAAATCTCAAAGCGAAGAAAAATAAAACAATTAATAGTGAAAAAAGTATCCAGTCTCTGCTTACTTTTATCTCAAACTACACTACAAAAATTGTGCAGTTTCAAATTTCAGCCAACGACAAGAAACTGTTTATATTAACATTCGTATGTTCGTACACATGTTTTTATTTTAAATTTATCTTTCACACTTGCTAATTGTCTGAGAGATGAGAAATGTTTTGAAAGTAACGTGTCAACGTCTTGAAGTGTTTTACAAATAACAAACATTTGACTTAAACTAAATAAATAATTAAATAACTAAATAATTACAGAAAAACTAATGCAGATACTTAAATAAAAATTCTTACAAAATTATTTTAAATTTTATGACAAAATTAAAATAATGATTGTAAGCATTAAAAATTATTACAAATAATTTCACTAAATTTTAAAACTAAACCTTTTATTTAAAATGAATTTTATAGCAATCTCTTACTTACCTATGACCTGAAATAATATGCCATCCTTCTTGTTAAATCAACTTATTTATTTAAACTATCAAATCGTTTCTCAACAAATTAAATTTGCTTATTTATTGACATAAAGGAAAACTCTTCGTTTTGTTGAGTTGCAACAGAAAAAGCTAAAACCTGCAATTTTCTTACGAATAAATTGTCAACCATTACACCTGATAGCAGAGGAAGAATAAATGCAAGGGTAATTGTATAATTTGTAGTTGGCTTCAAATGCATTCCGTAGTAACTAAACCTTATTTCTTTGAACAGGTGTCTTAAAAAATAGTGTATTTTATTAACTATTACTGACAAAGAGCAGCATAAATTCGTTTAAACATGAATAAATATATTGAGCCTTATTTTCAATTTTGTCATGAGAGACACAAAAATAGACTTTTTTTATTGAAATTAAAATTTTATGGGCCTAATCATAGTTTAGAACTATCAAACTGCCAAAATTGTTGATAACTTTTAAGATGAAAGCTGCAGAATTTTATCGTAAGTGACAATTTACGTATGTAAAACAAATTTGAGTATTATAAAAGACGCTTTTAATGAAAAATTTTATTTTTTTCGCTTACGAAAAAAATCGAAAATAAGGCTCGATATCATTAGAAATTTGTTTTGCAATGAAGTTAACATCAAAAATTAGTTTTTTAGCCTCAAAAAAGTTAGAACACCGTTTGTTTCTTCTATGACAATTTTCAAGAAATATAAAAATTTATGTGACAGCGCCATCTAGCGTGAGTATACATCTAAAATGGATTCCTCGACCGCAAAAGACGGAAAGATAACAAAACTTTTTAAGATACGAGGGCTAATATTGATATTTCGGGAATAGCAAATAATAGTAAAAATTTTTAAATAAAAATAGTGTTATTGTTTTTCGATGCTCAATATACTTTTGCATTTGTTCAAACCATTTGTCATAGAAGTTTTTTCATTCCTCTTGAGACACCTACATAATATAGTTTTTTAATGCTTCACTGCTTCTTCGGTACCCTAAATCGTTAACCACCTAGTACAGCCGATATTCGGGAAGAAAAAGAAGTCAAAGGGTGTCAAGTCAGGATTGTGTGGAGGATGAGTCACTTATTACTGCTTCTTCGGTGCTCGTAAATCGTTAACCACCTAGTAGAGCCGATATTCGGGAAGAAAAAGAACTCAAAGGGTGTCAAGTCAGGATTGTGTGGAGGATGAGTCACTTATTACTGCTTCTTCGGTGCTCGTAAATCGTTAACCACCTAGTACAGCCGATATTCGGGAAGAAAAAGAACTCAAAGGGTGTCAAGTCAGGATTGTGTGGAGGATGAGTCACTTATTCAATGTTTTGACTTCCTAAAAATGCACTTGTTTCACGAGATGTGTGAGAGCTCGTCGTCTTTGGGGGTTAGTTTTACAAATTTCTCCGAAGACTTCCGGCAAAAAAAAGGTCGTGTACGACACAAAACTTACAGTTCTACGCTGTTTAAGTAGAACAAAGGCCAATTGACCCATTAAGTTGAAGCAACAGGGCACCATTTGCCTCACTATACATCTTCCATGAACAACTTTTGACGGATATAGCTCGTCTGGGAATACCCACATGGTCGCTTGCTGTTTTGTTTCGAGCTCATAAGCATAAATACATGATGTGGCACTTGTAACGATCTTATATACGTCTTTTGAAACACACCAGGGTTGCATATTTTAAAATTTCCTTACACCATTTGACGCGAGCCTTTTTTTAAGCAATTGATAAATTATGGGGTATCCAACTAGAACCATTTCTTTTTTATAATTAAGAGCTCATGTATTGCCAAGTTAGCACATTATCTAGAAGTTATACAACACCCTTACGGTTACATATTTATATAATGCATGCCTATTGCAGTGATAGGTATTGTACCAAACAAGAACTTGGTCAAAATTTATATCTCACTACTTTTGATAGTCAAAATTTTGGAAAGGAACTTGGCCTTTCTTCATATTTATATTTTTGTGAGGATCTGACTAGTTTTTGGAAGGTTTTCTTAATAAAGATGTTTAAACTTTAAATTTCTAGTCTGTTATAGTTCTATTCATAACGTCTGCACTAGTTATAGGGTGATATGTGCACCATTGTGTCATAATAAGGACCTAGTAATTTGATCAATTTTTTAATAGTCATCTGAGTAAAAATATGCAAAATATAGGGTAAATTTTAGTGTAGTAAAGTCTGCTCAGACGAAGTCTTTTAGAAACGGCAAAATTAAATGCTGGCATGAGTGAAATGTGCATGCAAGGCTTCAATACAGTAGCTTGTGTTTTAAATTTATCTAGTTGGTAACTTACATAAATAAGCCTGTTTTTTTTTTGCAAAATTTCAGTTCTCTTCCGTATAATATTTCAGGATTTTAAACTTCCAGGATTTTAAATCTTTCTTGCTGATCTCTAATTTAGATTTATTTGTGTATTGAATTTAAACTCTCTAGTTCAAATTCTAGCTTGAAATGTTATGGCCGTAACCCCCAGTCTCCGTCACTTTTTTAAACTCAAGATTTTGTTATGAGCAGCGCTCAATTAATATCGTACCCTTTTAAAGATGATAGCTTTTAGTTAAAACCTTCAGTAAAAAATTATCGTGGCCTCTGCCATTCCTGTTTAAGTTTTAAGTTTAAGTTTTTAGATTTTTCAGTTTGGTTTCTCATCTTGATACGCAAGGTATCAAAGTTCAGCTCTCTAACGAAAAATTAATTATTTAATTCTTATGGGCGTATTCCCGCCCACTTTTTTTAAATAAATTTTTTGCCAGTGCCAATCATACGTGTCAAGTTTCATTAGAAACGAATATTAATATTTAAATAAATAGTATATTTAGAGTTGCTGATACAAAATACATGAAATAGGAGGTTTAAGTGGTATGGGCGTGTTAACTTCCACTTTTATTAACGAAATTTTACAACTTTGCATTATTCCAACATTTGTGCCAAATTTCAATAAAATCAATTGAGATAAACATCTAAAATTTGCTATTTTAATTGTATGCTTTATTGGAATAACTCCGCCCCCTGTTTAAAATCTCCGGGTTTTCATATTTTTCTAGTTAGTTGCTAATCTAGACCTACTTGTTTATTAAATTTCAGCTAACTAGCGTATATTTTATTTATTTTGTTCTTATGGGCTTGATAACGCCCACTTTTTCAATCTCAATACCTGCTGTAGCCATTAGTTATCTTTTCTGTCGATTTTCGTTCATAAACGGATAGTAATAAATATATAAATATGTAGCATATTCAAATGTGCTGAGCCGAAGTACATGAAATAGGAGGCTTGAATTGTATGGGCGTGTTAATGCCCACTTTTTCAACGAAAATTTATAGCCTTGTACTATTGCAACATGTTTGCCAAATTTAAATAAAATCGCTTGAGTTTAAAGACTTAGATTTGTTTTTTAAATTCTGAGACTTATGGTCGCAGCATCGCCCTTCTGGGAAAAATTTTTGGGTTTTCAGATTTTTGTAATAATTTTCTAATCTATAACTACTCGTTTATCAAATTTTAAATCTTATGGGCGTGTTTCCGTCTACTTTTTTTAACTCCAAATTTTTATTTGGCTAACAGTTATCTTTCTTGTTTAGTTTCATTGGAAACGGATAATAGTAAATACATAAATAGTACATTTAAATGTGCTGACCCGAAACATGAAATAGCACGCATAAATTGTATGTGCTTGTAAACGCCCACTTTTTTCAATAAAAATTTAGAGACTTGTATTATTGCAACATTTGTGCCAAATTTCAAAATCGCTTGAGTTAATCGCCTTAGAGATGTTTTTTTTTAATTCTTAACATTAAGGGCGTAGCCCCGCACGCTTGGGTAAAATTTTCGGGTTTTCAGACTTTTTTGGTGAGTACTCACTTAGTTCTACTTGTATACCCAATTTCAGTTCACCGTCACAAATTTTAATTTTTATGGGCGTAACCCCGCCCCCTGGTTAAATTTTTCAGGTTCTCAGATTTTTCTAGTTCATTGCTCACCTAGGATCTACTCGTGTTGTAACAAATTTCAGCTTTCTAGCTATAGCGGAAGTGATTCATCAATTTGAAGAGTGTGTTAGTGGTCAGTGGTCAATGATCAGAGGTCAGAGGTCAGTGATCATTGAGTATGTCTTAAAATATACACTTTTTGCACCTCCATATATACGGAACCTTTCATTGTAAAACTTTCAAACTTTGCTTTCACTCAATAAGAATAAGAAATTATTTCTGATTAAATTATATTAAATTAACTAAATAAAACTATTTTTTCCCTATTTCTATGTTTCTTTGTCCACTTAATATGTTTTATATACTTTTAAAAGAACTGTATTGGTATAAGGAATGAGAATGGATGATTCCAGTTTTCTGAAACGTACACTTTTTTTGATATATAAATCGTGTTATTTCTTTAGTAATTAAATATATTAGAAAGAAATTAAATTGTATTAAAAACCAGAAAAATTAAAATTATGGTTCCAGGGTTGGAAATTTAAAAAAAAATGTTGTAAAATATATTTCGTATTTTAGGAAAATCTTTGCCCAGAATTTTTTTATATATTGCCGTTGCTCCGACAAAATCAGCTTTATATTTTTGAATAAGTTTTCAAGAGAGCAAAAAAAATCTGTTTTATTTTGAAACTTTTCAATATATATATACATAAGTATTTCGTTAAATTAATCTAAAGTAATTGTAGATTTAGCATAATTGTTTTTGTTGACATATTTGTAATGATTTTTTTTTGGCGACTGTATTAAATTTGAAAGAATCATTTTCCTCATTTATCAACTTTAACATAATTTTTTTAAGTTTTATGTTCTGTTATTTGTAAGCGAGTAATGAAACTTGGTAATCATTATATGGCAAGTAGTTGAGATAATAATGTTTAAAATTTTGATGGGGCTCTCAGCACAGTTATATTTCAAATCGATGGTCTCTCGTTGACAGCTTGTAACGACTTCTTATTATTTTTCTTTAACGAATTGAGATGAAAATAAAATTTATCGCTAAATAACAATCGAAAAGATTCTTTGGGAATAATACATTTATATAATACCGCGATCTATGACACAATGCAATGGGATGTTTAAATTGAGATACAAAAAAATTTTGCAACACGAAAGATTATTAAAATACAAAAAAAAATATAAAACAAGTTAGTTTAAGATTCGTTAAAGCCGAATATGCTTGTACATAGCACTATTACTTGTTTTCTAATAAATTTAAATTTCAACTCACTAGCGAAAATTTTAATTTTTAATATTGTTAAAATAAAAAGACAAATAATACCAGACCTAAAGCTCAAAAAAATAGTTTAATTAAATATATAAAAAAGGTTGAAAAATTAGATAAAAGAAATTCATAAGTATTTGTAGTTTTTATAGATTGAAAAATTTCTAGAAATCTGCATCCCATTGGAAAATTTCTGAGGTATCCTGCAAGATTAACCGATTCCCATAAATTTTTTAATATTTTTATAGAATCATCAATTATAGTTAAGCTAATTTTTTTTATCTTGTTAAGTATTTTCTCAGGTTTTACTAAACTGGGCCAAGAAACCAAGACTAAACGGTGTTTCATTTAAACAAATGAGAAGCTCAACAAATAACAAAGTTAAAACAAAAACTTAGTAATCAACATGTTTTTTATTTTCTTACAAATTTACCAAAACTATAATTGAAACAAAGAGAAACAAGTTACTAAAAAGAATGGTAAAATAAATGAATGGAAGCCAATGGCAATAGAAAATTTTCACATATATTTGGGGGATTGCAACGGTAGTCAAAATTTCACTATGTTTATTATTTTAATATTAAATTTATTATTTTATTATTATTTATTATTTTAAAACATTATGACACTATAACATTTAGGACTACCGTTTCTTTAAATTATTAAATTAATTTTTACTATTTGAAATATTATCACATCTTCTATAGATTTATACGAACAGCTTTGACATGTTTTAAAAAGTTTTTTAAGGAAGTGCAGGGATGATTAGGCAATATTGGATTTAACAGAGGAATGAAGAAATAAAAGTAAATAGAAAGAGTTTATGTTAAATTAAGTCAAGGCATGTATAAGATAATATAGGTTTGTTCATTTACTAAAAATTTTTAGAAATTTGTAACAAATTTTACTGGAAAGTGGTCATTAACTCAAAAACTTTGCAAGAGGAAAGCAAAAACAGAGAGAAAAAAATTCAGAAACAAAAAAATTCCTACAAATTATTACTAGTCAAATTTTTACTTGTTATTCAACTATCTGTTGTGTGTTTTGTTGTCAAATTAATTATTTCAAAAATATTTGAAATGAAAACTGAAAAATTTTAATTTTTTGTTAAAAAAAACATGTGTACTTATAGCGTAGACAGACGAAAGCGTTAATTTGCATTAAAAGCTCACTAATGTGAATTAAAAATATACCCTGACAGACGACAGTATTTGTATTAAGTCAACTACTAACAAAATTTGTGCATCCATTTCGTACACACACACTTCGATAATTTTCCTTGGAAATCTTAAAATGCAACAAATTTGTGTCCAACTTTTAATATATCTTTTTCTTTTTCTAAAAATAATTAAAATAACTTATTTTTCCTGATTTTGAATCCATTTTAATTTTGAAAATTAAAAATTAATTTAATTTTGATTGACTTTTGACGGTATTACCATATTGAAATGGCTAAATTCAGTATTAATTCAATTTCATTTACTGCATTTACGGTAAATGTAATGCGAATTAGGATGGGGATAATTCACGAGTTAATTTGAATTAAGACATTTAATGCAAATTAACGCTGTCGTCTGTCTATGCTATTATGTAAAAAAGAAAACATGTTTTTTAATATATTATTTTTGTTTTCATTAAGCCACATAAATTAAATTTTAATGGCAAATAGTTTTGCTTGTTTATCATATACATATGATCAGAGATGGAAAGTGGCACTTTTGTATTTGTTAATGAATAAAATTAAAAAATTATGAAAAATGCCTAAAAATAGTAAAGATACATGAAACTGTGTAAAGAGTTTCATAGTAAATGCCAATATCTAAACAAATCTAATTTAAAATATTATCAACCAAAATACATCAAAATAAATACAATTGTATCATGATTTCCATCCATTGTTCTGATATGAATAAAATTTTCCTGCAAGGTTTTACAAGTAAAGCGTTCATTTACTTTTTCATATTTGGAAGAATAATTTTGTAAATTTCTTTCTTACTCTCTCGTTGCTAGTTTCTGCTGGGAAAGTAAAGGAACAGACCTTGTGTCATGTAACCTGACCTGGAAAAAGTGAATAAAATAAAGGCAGACGCTTATACCGTGGTCCTTTCTTTGGCTGGATTAGTTCAATAAATGTATGTGCCATTTCGAGAGTTAAACACATCAACGAAAAATGTGAAAGTCGATCGGTAGCACTCGAAAACAATCTTAAACCTTAAGTGAGGTTATACTGGTCATAGCAATAGCGACCAGTTGCAATTCATAATTATTCGCTTGTTAAATGATTTCCTGGAAGAAAACTTCAAGTTTGATGAATGCCAAAAAAAAAACACTTATTTATAAAATAACCTTTAACAACATTAAGCACGTACGACGTATGAATAAGTATTCAATTTGTAATGTTGAATTTCAAGGAAATTGAAACATCAATAAAATGCGGCTCAGTTAAAGGATTTTCGGGTAAAATGAAATTTGCAACTGCATTCATTGCTAATGAAAGACTTTCCTTTATTACAAAAAAACTTTCAACAGCGCAAATGTGTGGCAGTAAAAAAATACAAAGCAAACGAAATTCAATTTATATACAGCAAATACATATAAAAGGTAAATAAATTATAGATTTGTGCGGGTGTTGAACTGTTTACACATTTTTATTTGAGTTAAAATATTTACAAGAGAAATTGCGTGGGACGCTTTTAAACATTTTATCAGGTGTTGTCTAGTAATTATATTACAAAACAAGTTGTAGTTTGCCTTTTTCAAATGATAAATTAAACTAGTCTATAGAATTATTATCCAGCAATTATTTATGTCTGCTGAAAATGTTCAGCACAAGCAGAGGCATACATGCGATTGCAATTATATATATAAGAAAAAATATAAATGATGATAGTCAATGAACTTAGCTCCAATATAAAACTTTTTTCAATTTTATTTTTCGAACTACACAGAAAAAATTATTGTTGAATTTTTTTTAATAAGTGATTGCTTAAAAAAAATAATACTTTTGATTAAAATTTTAATTGAATATATGTTTATTTTAATTGACTTTGCTGCTCTAACAAAAAGTGCTATCAACAGAGCTTAACTAAGAATACTCTGAAATGGGTAACAAGTTTTACATGTTAATTGTATGTAAATAATGTAACTTTTGTTTTTATGTGTGAAAATCGAGCTGTTTTTTGTAGTATGCCACATTGTTTTGAAAAAATATTTTCAATTAAAATACTCAACTAATCTTTTAATTAGTTTTGATATTTTATATGGGAGAAAAAACTACTCAGCTTAATTTTTTTTTTTTGATTCTTAGTAATTTTGACATAAGTTGAATAAAAAATTAAATATGAAAATAAAAAAAAATAGAAATTCATTTTGTTCCCTTTTGTTGAGAAATAACAAGACAATTATGTTAAAAAATGCAAGCTTATAGACCAAATGTGGATGGTAAAGTTAGTACATTGGCGGTATTAGGGGTTCGATGCGAAACGTCTTGCGTAAGTAGATATGGAAATCATCGAAGCCTTTCTTTAAAATCCAATCATAAAATATTCTGCATTTACACTTACGCAAGATCGGATACGGCCATTGTACTTTTTTCCTCCATTCAAACTTCAAAAGCCATGCGATGCATTAGTTAGGTTTTTGCTACAATACACAAATGTTTCCATTTTTGTAAATTTTTTATATGGAGATATATACATACATACATGCATATGTATGTACATAACATTTTTTATATTTTTACAATTTTTTATATTTTTATACTCTTAGATTTTTTATATTTCAATTAATATTTTAACGGAATCTTTAAAAAATTTTAATAGGTTATTTAATTGAATCCTAAAAAGTATTTCAATTAATTTTTTAATTGAATCTTCAAAAATATTTCAATTAAATTTTAATTGAATCTTTAGAAAACCATCAATTAAATTTTTAGTTAATGTAATATGTTTCAATTTCAATTAAAATGGATGAGTTAGTACTACAACTTCCGTGATTGGTTGAAAACTAATTAATTTTTTAACTGAATCTTTGTTTTTTTTTAATTGAATCTTGTTTTTACTTTTTTCTGTGTATTAAGTGAAGACTATGGAAAAAAATTAGCTGATACTACAATTTTTAAAATGTTAAAAGCGAATAATGAGAGAAATACATTATTAATAATATGAGTATAATAGAATACAATATTAATATTTGTCCGTAAAGTTATGTGATAACAAACAGATGTCATCAGCATAATTAAGGACCTACAGTTGTGTTTGTAGACCTCACATTACTCCATGTCCTTCTCTTGTTAATCTAAAATAATAGAAAAAAGCAACCTTATAAACGGATACACTCCTGTTTGCATACAATATCTGACAAGTTGATTTCCCATATATCATTTTAATAAGAAATATCAAATTTTAAGGAATTTTGGACATGAGAAGGAGGACCAAATTCATTCTTAAAATCTTAAGATATAAAAAAAATTACTGGAAGGCTATTAAAAAGTCTAGTTTGTTATAATTTTGGCCCTAACATTATGGACCATAAACCAAAAAGTGTTATAACTCTTTAATTATCACCAACTGTTAAATCATTATGTTTAGATATATTTACAATGACGCCTTCCATAAGCTCTCAAACAACATTTCTCTATGTGGGGCATAATAACAGTAAAAAAAAATATGGACCCCTATCGTGAACAGTTTTTCCCTCGAAATATTTTCCCTTTTCGCCAAATTGTAATCGTGAATAATTTTTACCATGAAATGAGTTCTCTTGTTTGATTACCCTTATCGTGAATAATATTTTTCACATGGATTTTTCACTTTTCCCTTGGTTTTGTTCACTGAACTGAATTAATACACTGCGTAATTTTAATATTATACTTGTAATTATATATTAAAACTTATAAATAATAATTTTAGGACAAGAATAATAAATAATGTACACGATTAATAACAATAATTCCTTGAAACACCTTTTTTCATTGGACATGCATTTCTTTGGTTCACATTCCGGAAATTTTATGACTGTGGAATACTAAAATTTGTTTTTAATAGCGGGAACGTTCCCATAAAATTCACGATTAAAAATTTCCCTTGATGGGGAATGAAAAATACATGGGAACAAAAATTTCACATTTTATTCACAATATGGGTGATTAAGTCACTTTATATGGATTTTTAGATTTTTACTTACATGTCCGTAAAAAGTTCAAATCTTTGACTTTTCAATATTTTTTGTATCTTTGAAATCAGTTTATAATATTTTGTCGACAATTTTACAAAATCGACAACTCAAAGTTTTGCTTAAGTAATATCCAAAAATGTTAGAATGATAAATTATCATGATGGTGGAGAGATAAAAATTAGAAATACACTTTAATTTTTACAACTGGTATATCGTAGCACATTTTCAGCTTCGTGTCAAGGTTTCTGATGTTAAGAAGGCACATTATTTTCAGTTATGTCTCCATTCTATTAGCTACTGGCTGCTAATCACATTTTCATCCTAGTAGAATTAAAAAATGAATAGTCATAATCCTCCAAACCTTTTCTGGCCTTCGTACATTATTTTGAAAATATTCTATACCCAATTTAAAAGACACATTTTTTGGACCTGTTTTTTACGAAAATTGATTACGAGTATTTATAAGCGCAAATGGTCAATTTTGATTAAAAAGATTAAGTACAACAATTAAGTCGCTCAAGAATTTATTTTGCTGTTATGTAATGAACTATTTCAGCTTTCAAGACAAAGGAAAACAATTTTTTTTATGAGGAACACCTTTATTCAAGTTACTAAACCACCAATTGGAAACCGCTCGGGTAGTGGGTTTTACGACATGACTCGCCAAGTCTTCTTCTTGACTTTACTCATTAGTTTGTGAGTTAGCTAGAAACAAATCTAGAACTCTAGATGTTACAACACTCCGTATATAGGATAACTAAGAATTTTTCAAGAAAACAAGAGAGTAAGAGACATGAAACGTACGCCACTGCCCTTTGTGATACTTTTAAACTTAACTATGCACATTATTTTTAAAGTATCTCACACTCGGTTAAAGATATAAGACAAAATACTTTTTTTTATGGGTACACTTACTACCGGTTTTAGTTTAATCATGTATTATCATAAAAATTACTCTTAAAAAGTTTGAAGACTCTCACTAATGCCAGCAAAAGTAAATTTGGTAGTGGTAACAATTGTAATGTGTTCTAAATCAGCTTCGCTAAAGAGTAGCCGTGGATATTATTTATGGAAACCCTTAATTTATATGAATTTTATCTATATGTGTACTGTTATACAAACTGCACCTTTTCTGCTTACAAAGACACAATAACGTAAGTAGTGTAAAATCCATAAAATATTTCATTTAATTCACATATGGGCATTTTTATGGTATTGAACGTGACCGTGCCTTACATATTAACTAAAACGTTGATATAAGATTGGTTATTTATTAGTTTGACATAAAGTGTAACTTATAGTCTTAAATTAGCAACATAACGCACAAAAAAGTAATATGAATAGTTTTGTAATAATAGGTCTGTCTGCGTACACATATTTTGCATCATTTTGTGCAAAATGTTGCAAAATCTTACAAAATGTTGTCTGCTTACTCCAAATCTCTTGCAGCGAGAGAGCCAAAAAGAGAACTTTTTTACAGTTGGAAGTTAGAGAACTTGCAAAATGTTACTGGAGAAATTTCTTCTTGCAATATTTTGCAACTAGTTTGAACAGCTGTTTTTATTACTTTTTGAATGAAATAATTTTTGTGAAATAAAAATAGAAATTGAAATTTAACAATGGCAGAGGTAAATAGTTACAATTGTGTTGATTTTTAACGTTTATAATAAATTATAATAAACAAAACACTTTATTTCATGCTAGAAATGGCCAAGTATACAGTGCGACCGTGGCATAAAAGCAGAACCAATGATTCCAATAATGCTATTTTGCTGGCCAATTCATTGATTTTGTCGATCGTATGAAATGTCTTGGTGTTTTACTAGACAATACTCTTAGTTTCGGACACCATATTAAGGCAATATTTTCTAAAATAAACTTCACCTTACGAAGACTTTATGCAATGAATTTACACCTGCCCTTACATATTAGAAAGAGCATAGCTAACTCCTTATTGATGTCTAATTTATTATATTGTATTGAGGTATACTCTTACTGTAGCGCTGAAAATTTAAATAAGTTTGCCTTAGGCTGAGTTTACATGTCTGAATCAAACAGTTTTTCATTAGTAATTAGTTGGTTACGCTTTTTTTACGCTTGTGTGGCATTTGGCTGTATATACCAACTACGAATTAACGATCATGTTTCTATGCACGTTATTGATTTTTTGGGCTGTAGTTTTAAAAACTTCATACAGATTAGATCACTACTTTTATTTTATAATGTCATGCTCACAGACTGTTCAGACTATCTCGAAATCGTCTTATTTATGAAAGATCATTTACTGTACGAGTCGCCAAATGTTGGAATTCACTGCCACGATCCTTAAGAGCATTCCATATTACTCGTAATTCATTCAAAGGTAAGCTTGTTGAATATTTCTCGCAATTGAACTGATCTAGATTCCGAATACATATACTTAACTTATTATTATTATTATTATTATTTTCTTTTCATGAATATTGTGTTTAATTTATTTGTTGCCCACATGTTTAATTATTATGCTATTCTTGTAGTCCATCAACTATATATATGGCCCTATGGGATCGGTGTTGGTTATTGTTATAAATAAATAAAATAAAAATAAAATTCTTTTGCTTTGTTATTTCAATTGTTTACACACCGATCAGCTGTTTTCTTGCGAGATTTTACTGTATACTGTCTGCGTACTTTTTAAGATATTTTCAGTCGACAGAGTAAAATTGGTCTTACTCTCCCAAAATAGTTGACTGAGTATTTGATACTGGAAAAGTACGCAGACAGACCTAATCGTATCATTTAAAATATTTGTTATATCAATTTAAAATATAATTAAATGTTCACCTACAAACAATTTGATAGTGGCAATACAATTTTTCCGCTTTAAATTAATTAATTAAAAATTTAACTGAATCAATTAAATTCTTAATTGAAAACATTAATTGGTAAATACTTTTTTCTGAGTAATTGATTTTGAAAATTTTTTAATTTTCAAGTAAAATTAAAACAAAACAGAAATTGATTTAAACGCTATTTTAGGGAAATCATTAGAACTATTTAAATGTGAATAACTTCAAAACATTATGCTGCGATGTCTTCTTTTTCAAATGGTTTGAGTTTTATTCAAAAATTATTCATATTTCTTCTATTTCTCGAGTTATAGACCTTTATAGAAGAAATTAAGACTTTACGACTTGTATATTAATTTCAATATACAATAATTTCCGCTTAGTTGATTATTTAAGAATGCATGATTTATGTGGTTTTTGAAATAAATATTTAACCGTGTAAATTATTTATGGATAGCTTCTCAATTAAATGAATAAGGCAATCACATGCTCTTGGAATTAGGGCCAATTTCATCAACTTATTTAAATATCAATGCATGTTTTAAAATAATTTTTCCATACAAAATTTTATGAAAATCAACATTTAAATATGAATTGATATTTAAATAGAGTTGGTGAAATTGGCCCTTAATCAAGAAAACTTGTGAACTCCTTTTTTATTTCAAAAATTTAAATAATAGCCCTTCTTTATTAACTTTTTTCGCTCTTTTTTTTTTGGTGTCTCTATTAAAGAGACTAATTTGAAAACATAACATTTTTTATTTATCTACTTTATGATTTTCCATTAAATACTTAACGAAAATATGCCATAGAACTTCAGATTTTTTTACCATCATACAAGAGATAAAAATATTATTACAAAATCTCCATTGTTCCCACATTGAATAATGTGTGAACGTACATATTTCCTTTTGTTTAATCAAAGAACTGATATAATGTGAAATTTAATTAAGATAAAATTAATTTACATATTGAATAATTTAATAAATACGGTTCGTTAAAATGCACACACATACACAATAATATAATTGGTAGTAAAAAAAATACGCGAGTATAGTATTGCTTTAAATGTAATAATTTAAATCAATTTGTTAAAATATTTCCTTAAAAATCAATGCAAACAAATGTGAGTTTATATTACTTTCGCCATTAATTCATTTACAAAATCCGAGAAGATCTGTTAAAATCAAATTAAATAGCTTTTGGTTTCTTCAAACGAATTGGTAGTGTGCAAATTTTACGACAAACATACATACATACATAAGTAATTATATACATATATACTTAATTTCAGTTTTCATAAGCCTCGAAATGTTATTGCGCAGTAAAAATATTTTAATTATTACTACTTAATGAGGTTTAAAATGCAATAAAAATTTTTGTATACACATTATTATTTGTACTCGTATACTATAATTCACTTGTAAAAATTATGCAGTTATTGGGTCTGTCAGTTTAAGGTTAAAATTTAATAAATCGCAATGTGTGAATACCCGCACTTGGAAAGAAAATGTAAAATAAATTTTATTTCTCTATTGCTTTAAGGATTCAAACCGATGTAAGATCTACAATGATAACTTGTATTGTATATTTATTTTAATTGTAATTATTTTAATATTTAATGCAAAATTTACTATCCTGCAAAAACTTCTATTTTAAAAACATTAACTATGTTTGCAATAATAGGAAAAATTTATTATTATCCATAAGCATTTACTGCCATTATTTTCAATTAAATTTTGCATTGACTAAAAAGTTACGTCTAGTCACTAGTCTAAATGAGAGTAGGAAAATATATGGAAAACCTCTGCTTTTGTGCTTTAATGCACTTTCCAGCGAAGCAATATAATAAAAATGATTGCAGCATTTACAAAATATATCATACTTTATTTTAAATGTATGCAACCCACATCAACTGGTAAGACCATATAGAAAACAAACTAATTAAAGCTCAAAAGCTTGGACTTTTAGAAGAAGTGTAATTGCACTCCAATGGAGATTAAGTTTAGTTCTACATTACTGAAGTAATTTACGTTAGTATAGAATGTGTGCATACAAACATGCATTTTATTTAAAATAAAAAAAATTCTAATACCCAGTCTGTTTGACAATTGTTTCGTCTTAGGATTGAAATGAGTCACAGTTGTGAGTTTTAAATGAGGCACATACATACACTTGCATGAAATCTTGCAAATTGGAATTAAAATCAAGTTTTTTTTACTAAAGATTTCGTATCCAAAACAAAAACTACTGAAGCAAAAATATTCTTTAAAGTACAAACGTGCAACATCAATAAAGCTAATTCACACACCTATTCAAGTACATTCGACTATTTTTTCTTACAATTTAAAAAAATAAATTCAGTAAGTGCGACTTTGACCCGCACACGAAAGGTTCCGTACGGACAAGAGATATGGAATTCAATACGAATACTTTAGCCAATATAAACTATAGTTTTAGCATTTTTTTCTTTTTTTTGGGGTTTTTTCGGTCTTAAGCGTTTATTTTTAGTTTTGGAGTTTTTTGAATTTATTGGCGCTATCTGAGTTTTGACACTTTTTTTTCGCAATTTTTTTGGTTTTCGAAGTTTTCTTTAATTTAGGCGATTTTTTTTAATTTTGGCAATTTTTTTTCATATACAGGCATGTTCTGTAAATCACAAGGTTTCAAATCACTTTGTGATTTTAAAATCCCAATTGTGATTTGATGGTGTTCTGAAAATCACAAAAGTTTTAACTTTTCGTTGTGATTTTAGCCTTTCAAAAACCACAAGAAAACAGCTGATGTTTTGTTAAGTAAATAAAAAATCACATATGCAAATCACAAAGCAAATAACAAATTTCTTGCAAAAGAAAGTGTTCTTAATTTTTGCATAATTTTATAAATTCTTTCATAAAAAATTATTAATTTTACTTTAAAAACAATAAAAAAAGATATTAAGTTATTCAATTAATTAATTTATTTCGAATTTCAAGATAAAGTGATTGAAAATATAACCAAGTGATTTCAAATCGGCACGCATTTAGCTGACCAGTTTAAAATCACAAAAATTCAAAAAGTTTTGTGTGCAGAACACCTTTCTTGTGATTTCAAATCACTTTCACAAAAAGTGATTTTCAGAACATGCCTGATAAACAATTATTTTGGTTTTGGCGCATTTTTCGCGTTTGGGTGATTTTTTCGAATTTGGAGATTTATTTTAGTGCTAGAAATTTTTTTTAATTTGGCGGTTTTTTTCTTTTTGGCGATTTTTTTTAATTTTTTACGATATTTTTCGGTTTGGCGATTTTCTAATTTTCGGATTTTTAGTTTTACCGTTTTTGAAAATTTCAACAGTTTACCTCTTACGGTTTTCAAGATTAGCAAGTTGTCAAAATTACATAGTCAAAATTGCATTAACTGATAGAACACCCTTTAATTTCAGTTTTTTAAATTTTAGTATTTATTGTTGTAGTTTGCATACACTAATTTTACAAATTTCAAGTGTCAATATACATATGTACATACAATTGTATGTATGTATATTACATGGGATTTTAAAATTTTTCGTTGCTCATTTTGGAACACCCTTTAATTTCCAATTCTCATGTATTTGTTGTTGTAGCGGCCAAGGTTCTACATACACATAATTCACGTTGATTTTTTAATGTTTTTTTTGCAACACGATTTCTTAGTTTGTTGGCGAACGGTATAAAAAAGTAAAGGGGGTAGAAAAAAAATCACATTTTCCGTTTTCCGAGTTTTTTTTTTAATTATTCTTTACACATATTTTAATTATTGGTATGTTGCTTTATTTTATTTTTTTATATAAATATGTGTAAAGAAAAATTAAAAAAAACTCCGAGAACGGAATATGTTTCTTTTTCTATCCCTTTTGCTTTTCAATATCGTTCGCCTACAAAAATAGCATTTCAAAAATTTAAATGAATGACGTGTAAGTTCTAGAGGACTTTAAATAGGTTTTGACAAAATCTAGTGACGCAGTAAAATTTATTTTGTATATCTATACATTTAGTTAGATATACAAAATAAATCTATATCTATATCTATATAATATATTACATTTAGTTAGTGTATTCGAAGTAGAGTATTGATGAAACTGTCGCTATACTGCAGAAAATTTAGTGACAACTTATCCAAATATATTCGTTCTATAAATTGAGAAAATGAGTGTGTTACCAAAAGTCGGGTGTAGTGTATGGTAAAAAAAGACATATCGTGTAAATGGTTATATATTCACCATTTCCGTGATATGTCATTTTAATCTTCAATCGATTTAATTGATACTTGGTCTAGTATTTTCGTAAACGGCACTGAACAAATTCGATATGGTTGGATCTAGGACCTTTTAAATAAAATCAATATATTAAATGTGCCCTCCAATGATAAAGCAAAGCTACTCTGGAACCAGTCCCGTAACTATATTTTTATATTATAGGGCATTTACATAATTTTAAAATGTAGTACTTACGACATTTTGAGCTAAATATAGCTGATTTTTACTTAAATTATTTTATCTAATTTTTCGACCTTTTTTATATATTCAATTAAACTATTTTTTTGAGCTGGTCTGGTATTATTTGTCTTTTTATTTTATCAATATTTCGTTAACCTTCGGTTAACTTCTTCAGGATATACATCCTGAACGAAATATTGATAACGAAATATTGATAAAATAAAAAGACAAATAATAGCGGACCTAAAGCTCAAAAAAATAGTTTAATTGCTGATTTTTACTATATTTCCTATACAATATAAAATCTAGCTTGTGGGTAGATTTGTTGGCCAGTAACTCCAAATCTAAGGCGGAAATCACCCTTTGTTGCACATCTGCAATTTTAGCAAACATTGCATGATTTTTTGCTGCAAAGCGTGAGTGTCTTTTTCCAGTTCTCAGAAAATTAATTATAACAGCTGATTGTAGAAATAATATTAAAAGAACTTTTTTTGGTTTTTGTAAATTGAGAAAAAAAAGCTTAGACAAAAATTTCAAATATTTCACTATTAAGGATTTGCTTTAAAGTTTAGAGTCTAAACTTTAGACAATGCCTAAACCAAGAGAGAAAAATTAAATCATAAAATTTTTGATTGAAAATGCTATTGATGAAATTGAATGCGTGAATATTTCAGAACTTTGTGTTAAACATAAAGGATCTTCCTTCAAAGGCTAACATTTTTATGCATAGATTCATGTGAGGATAAATTAGTGGATAATATTTTCGATGATGTTATTGAAGACATAATCTCGGTTGTAACATACCGCCTTGGCTTTTCGAATTAGGTTCGTAAATCAATGACGTGGTCCTTGAACATTCTTACACAGTTAGATGATAACAGATTTTTGCAAACGTTGCATGTAAATCAACTGAAATTCAATGCACTTGTTTCGCTTATAATTTTTGCATAGCCTTAGCATAAATATAATTTCAGCACAGACAGTCTTTGTGACTGATCTGCAGTCGCAAAATTGTTTAAACGCAGGGGTTTACTTGTTTTTATTGCACAAAAAAAAATGAAACACACAGCTGTGTTAGCATTGAGAACATTTGCAATTTTCAATATGCAATAGTTTTTCGTTATGGATATTTATTCAACTGATGCAAATCTCAGTTGCAAGTACTTTGTTGTTGCGGTCTTGCACAATATACCACGTATGCTACATTTGCAATATCTGCAGGACTTACAAGGGCACTATGCAACGAAGAGTGATTTCCGCTTAATATATTTATTTTATTTTTACTACCCTGTACAAAATATTTATATAAAAGGTGATTGAATTAGCTACAGTCTGCTTAAAAAGGTGTTTGAATTGGTTTCATTGCAGCTGTTTGGTTGTAGTTTTGGAAATTTTTCGGTTAATGGGCTTTGGATAAAAAAATATTTATAAATGTCAACAATACAAAGTGTAAACGGTATAAATTTTTATAAAGATTTTAGTTAAAATCTGCTAGATTTTATGCTTTTGTAAATGGCTTCCCAGTGAAAAAAATGGAAGTCATTCTAGCGGAAGTACATTTTCATTGCTTCCAAAAAATCGATATTTTTAATTTGCCGAGACTGAGCAAAAAACCATGTAGAAGCTTATTTTAGTCACACAAAACCTTGTAACTCCTCCATAGTGTTAGAAAATACTCACCAGAATTAAGAAAAAAAATTATTTTTTTAAAGAAATTTATGAACTAATTTTAGTCTAAAATTTAAAAGTTATTTGCTTAAATTTACATGAAAACACTGTTTCGGGCTTAAATTCGTATAAAAAGAAACGAGTTGTTAAAAAAGGCAACTATTTATCCTTTTTCCTAGATGAAAATATTATCATAGAACACAAAAAAGGGAATTTTTCTTAATATCGCTTCCAATTCAGTGACCAGGCATCGAAAAAGAGAACTTCTTGCAATGACAACCCTATGTAAAAATCATTAGATCGGATCGAAATTTGCACTACTTCCGCACCGTAAACTCTACATTTTCATAACTTTTTTGGAGTCTCTTTTTTTACTGGGTTATTAACCTAAACTTAAAACTGATGTTTATACTTCTGAAATATTAGTGCCCCTGTGGTGAAATGGGTAGTGTGCGAGCCTGTCATGACGGAGGTTGTCAATTCGAATCCCCAAAAATATTTGCTTAAAAATAATATATAATTGAATTTGTAACAATAAAAAATAAACAACTTAAGTGCTCATTGTTACAGTTGAGTGTCGGAACGAAATTTTTAAATAATTTATATTATCCTACACCGATTAGGTGTATTATTGTACTCCAATAACAAGTCACAAAGTATATACAAAATATCAATTAACCCTATCCTAGGCCATCCCCATATAAAAATGACTGGTCTGCTTCATAGGAAGTGTTAGATATTGGACTGTATATAACTTGAGGACCGATCATGTGACTAGTCTTGTGTCACACCCATTTCCTGCAAGTTATTTTTTGTATTTTTTTGTTTGTTTTTGAAGTAAAACTTGTATAAATTATACATCTGTTTAAAAACTTGTAAGTTTTAGAATTAGATTATGATCTCTAAAAATATTTATTAATTTTTGTACATATCAGTTCAAAAATTCTTTTTTTTAAGACATACTTTAAAAACGAAATAAAAACTTTGCAAAAAAGTAATTTTATCTTATTTAATTTACGAAATAATCAATATATGAGACAAGTTATTTGTATTATAAAAATAAAAAGGCATAGAAATGGAAAACCAGAAAATTTCTGATTAAACAGCTTGACATATTGAATAATAATCCATATTTAATTTACCAGCTTTATTGTCATTCCCAAAAAATCAGTTTTTCTTTGAAAAGCCATACCATACCAGTTATACAAACTGAGCTCTAATTTCGAAATTAAAAAAAGTTACACTATTTCCATAATTTATTTATAGCACCAGTAATTAAATTATTTTAAAAGGTAAAATTTTTTTGGTTCGTTTTAAATATTTTTACGACAATAAATTAGGCAGGGAGACAAAAATTTTTTCCAAATTAATATTTTAAATTGAAGTGCATAAATAAACGTTATATATCATTTTTATTTTTTTGTGTGGAAAGTTTATAACAAAAACAAAAAATGTCATTTGTATGTCTGAGTGAATCTCTAGTGTAAAAAAATGAAAATAAATAAATTTCATCTGTCACTCAGACACTCACTCATTTCAAAACCATTTATTTTGCATATGACATTATTCTCAGGCCGAACTTTTTGCAAATTTTTTTCCTCTCTCCCATTCTGTCATACAGTTTTGCTTTATTTTATTTTGCTGTTTTACGGTTCTATTTTTATATTGCGGTGCAGTGTAGCAAATGTTTTCATAATTGCATATACGCACACAGCTATAGGGAAATGTAATCACAATGACATTCATAAATATTCTGAATTGTCCAGCAAACATTTTCAACGGCAAGGCGTTAAAAGTTTATGATGTGATTCATATTTCTACTAACTTCAAAAAATATGTTCATAATTCTACGTTCTACAAATCCGGTAATTTTCAAAGTGATATTAGGCAGTTTTATTTCGTTTTGTGTTTCTCTTGAGGAAGCAGATAAGAAACTTTGCTTCTTATACTTACGCAACATAATTTTTTTTTTACTTTTGCGAAATCGATTCTTACAAAATACTGTAAAACTTTATCATCTGCAAAGTGTACACGCAAAGGAAAGACATGGTTATAGAATGGTTGAGAAAACAATATTATGTTCTCAGAAACAAATGTGTGTTCGTTGAAAACAAGTTATTGTTATTTTAAACATTAATTTTGTTACGGTAAGCAAAGTAATGTTTGAATTTAATAATTAGATTATTATATTCATAAAAAAGTGTGATATGGTTAGAGTTTAACAAAATAGTTTTGTTGAAAATTTATGACAGCAACATAATTTTTGTTATTTTTTAAAAATAGTATAATGTAAATCTTTTTCAGAAACCTCTTCTGTCAGTTCAGTTTTTCGTTTGTATTGCACGCATTGTCTTAAATAAATAAACAAACAAACAAAAGGGTAGATAAATAAAAACATATACGTACATATGTTTATCTCTTTATACAGACGTGTCTGTATTTCGTGCATACACACGTTTGTAAGTATACATTTCGATATATACATACACATATTTTATTTCAATAATATTAATTTATTTTTATTTCGAATTTAACGCACAGCTGTTTTAGCCAATATATATATGATTGAAAATTAAAATATTATTTTTATATTAAATAATACTGTTGTCGTATTTAACAATATTATTATAATATAAGAACATGGTATAGTGAGTCTCAATTATATTTTAGTCACATCTAACAACAGTGTTGTCATATTTACAATAATAAGATTAGTTGTAACAAATTTTATTGTTTTTGTTGATAATATTATTATTAACTTAGATAATATATATAATTAAAAGTTTGTTTTTCTATTGACAATAATATGACTTAACAACAACCATATAATTCAATCATAGTATGTTGCTGTTTGATTATGGTTACCTCAACCATATTTTTTCTTTGCGTGTAACATAATATCCCATTTACTTCTGTGTAAAACTTTTTACAAAAAATTAGCTTTATAGAAGAGTGGTTTGTGATCTTAGATATTTCATAGTTTAATTTTGATTTTCAAGGCAATTCAACAAGTTCAACCATAACCATTAATCCTTGTAAACATATAAATTAAGGTAATAATTTTACAAAGCACACCATTAAGTGATAATTATAATTATAATTATTTTTGATTACCGTCTTGTTTGGGTTTATTATTTTTTTTGCTTAAGAGAATAAATAATTTCCATTGAAAAAAAAATTTTAGAATTTATTGAGGAACTATATTTTACTTCCAAAGTAACAACAAGTGTGTATTTAATTAAACGGTATTTCCAGGTCTAAATAAACTGTTGGCCAAAAACTGATGAAACCTTTTTCAAGGTCCTACAGATTTTAATAAATTTGAGAGGAACAAAAAGAAAATTGGGCACCAAAAGCTAAACGAAAACAAGTGTTTTATTACATTTTGGTACTATAGTAGAAGCAAACGTGTACCATCCAATACTTGAATTAAGACGGTGAATGAATAATTGTTGTTCAGTACACGATAAGTTCAAATTAAAAAGTTGATGTTAATAACTGATCTCTGCCCAAGTAAAAAGACAGGGGTGCTCATGGCACTGTGAGGACCCAAAATTTATATAATTTTGGCCACACAAAGCCAAATGGGATTTAAATTCATACAAAAGGGTGGCTGATTTATATCTGCCAAATTCCAAATACATATATGTACTTTAATCGCGAAGCAATGGGTCAGTGCTATAAAAGTGAAACAAAAGGGTTAAACTCAAAGCAAAACTACAACGACGACAAATTACATACATATGCACACGGAATTCTACTCAGCGACAAATAACGCCATCGTGTTAGACAGCAAACATGTGAGAAGAGAAGATTGTGGTCGAGCATCAGAGAGGAGAAAACTGCTAAGCGACAAATAGAAACCATCGTGTCAGACATCAAACATGTTAGAAGAGAAGTGTAGTAGAGCGAACTCACCAGAGAAGCAAAAACGACAAAGCAACAAAAGTGTAGCGGGCAGAAAAGTATAAAAGGAGACAACACAACGAAGGAAAGGGCTCTCTTACGCAGTGTGATTCAGAGTGGTTACAATGACAAGTGGTAAGTGGTAACAAGTGACCAAGTGCAACAGTTTTTGTACACACGCAAGAGAGATTTTCATCCAACTTGCTTCATAAGTCATAAATAATTCTTGAAAAGTCAGGTGGTAGGAATTCCCGGAGGTTTTCACCCGGAATACGAGGTCTCCAGCTTGTCAGCGGAGTGAGTAGTCGACGGGTTTTTATCTGGAAGTGGAGGAGCTAGTAAATTGTAGCGTAGGGCATGGCCTTTGTCACCAGTTGCCATAGCTGAGCAAAAGTTAGAAACAAGTGATAAATAAATAAAAAAAGTAAAAGAAATTAAATCGTGTTTGATTTCACAATTTTGGAGTGAACCCTGGGCACGGTGAGCATACCCCAGCTTCAAACCGGAGTAACCGTGGTCCGTTACAGCACAGAAATTATTCCCTCGCTACTCTACATTAACTTTTCTTGTCTCCGTAAAAGAAACTCATTTTAATTTTAAAAAATACCTTAATTTCTAATGAAAAGAGAGATTGAAAATATTTAAAAAAAAAAACCCGAAATAAATAATATTTGGAATAAAATTTCATTGCGTTCATATAAATACAATTAATGAATTTTAGTGTAATTTAATTTTTCTAAATTTTATGAGATGTGCATTCTTCCATACCAGATATAAGTTTGGGTGTAACGTGACATACGTATAAAGGAAACTTCTTCTTGATCTTCGCGTTTAACTTTAAGAATTCATGCTTCGTAGAAAAAAAAGGATTGCTTTAACAAATATTTGCCTTTAAATTCTTTGAATTTGCTACCCAGTACTTTAAAAAATAATAATAGAATAATTGGAAATAATAAATAACGTAAAAATATTATTGAAAATTTTAATTTGGTTAAAGAAATCTAAATCTTAATACGACAAAGATGAATTGCGATTAATTTTACATAATACTTGTATACAGAACTAAATGAAGTCAGAATTCAAGCCTTATCAGTTTGTTTCTGTAAAAAAATTACAGCCTGTTTGTAGAACACAACAAATCGGACGTGCGACAAGGCAATTGATAGAAAAATACGCAAGAAATGCTTTTGTATAGTGCAAATTGAATTTGTCGGGCATATTACGTTAATTCGCTATATGTCAAATATGCACAGAAAAAATTATTCTTGAATTTTTTTCAATTAAGTTATCGCTTAGAAAAAATAATATTTTTTATTAATATTTTAATTGAATATATGTTTATTTTAATTGAATTTACTGCTCTATCAAAAAAGTGTTATCAACAGAGTTTAACTCAGAATAGTATGATATGGTTAACAATTATTGTATGTAAATATTATAATTTTTCTTTTTATGTGTAATAATCGAGCTGTTTTTTATAGTATGTCACATTGTTTTGAAAAAATATTTTCAATTAAATTACCCAATTAATCTTTTAATTGGTTTTGAACTAAAAACTAAAAAACTACTCAGGTTATATATTTTTTTTTTTTTTGATTCATAGTAATTTTGACATGCGTGGAATAAAAATAAAATATTAAAAAAAACAGAAATTCATTTTGCTCCCTTATTTCAAAGTCGTCGTCCATACAGTGAAACAATTGCTGCAAAACATTTGAGTTTGTTGACGAGAGGGGAAAGAGGAATGGCAAAAGGGTACTTTGTTTCATGTACACGAAGTTCTTGTTAAGTACGTCATTCTCGCCTCATTCTTATGAAAAATATATGAGAAAATGTATTAACCTGCAAAACAAAAACTTCACAATGTGGAAACGAATGCAGTTTCAAAAGAGAAAACAAAAATGTTTTGCAGCAAATGTTTCACTTATGGACGTCGACTTAACAATCAGATCATAATAAGAAACACAAGCTTATAGAGTCCATAGAGTCTATAATATAGACCAAATGTGAATGTGAACTAAGATTAGTATATTGCCGATATTTGGGGTCCGATGCAAATGGTCTTGCGTAAGTATGTATGTATGTATGTATGTATGTATGTATATGTAGTATATGGAAAATATTGTAGCCTTTCACAAAATACATACAAACACAATTCAAAGTACAGATACGATATTCTGCATTTACCTTTACGCAAGACTCTCAAACAACGAATATGGCCATTGTACTTTTGTGCACCATTCGAAATTCAAAAGCCAGTTAGGTTTTTGGTACAATATACAAATACTTAATTTTTTTATACATACATACATATTTACATAACATAATTTTTTATAAATTTTTTATACTATTTGATTTTTTCTATATGTCAATTACTATTTTACGGCCTGTCCCACGATATCACCAGAAATCGTTCGATCGAATACTTATATTGAAAACGAAAACAAATTTTCTAGTTTTATTGTTGTTTGCAATACAAGTTGTCGATCGAACGATTTCTGGTGACATCGTGGGACAGGCCGTTAATAGAATCTTTAAACAATTTTAAGTAGGTTTTTAATTCAATTTTAAAAATATTTCAATTAATTTTTTAATTAAATATTTAAAAATATCTCAATTAAATTTTAATTGATTCTTTAAAAAACTATCAATTAAATTTTTAGTTAATATAATATTTTTTTAATTGAAAAAATCAAAAAAAATTTCAATTAAAATGGATGAGTTAATACTAAAATTTCCGTGATTGGTTGAAAACTAATTAATTTTTTAACTGAATCTTTGTTTTTTTTAATTGAATCTTGTTTTTACTTTTTTCTGTGTGACAAATCGTACTATTTCCAATATGTTAATGATAGTTTTGGTTATATATTTTTAAAAATGCCAACTTATTGTAAAAAAGTGGGCGGGGCTGCGCCGAAAAACTTTTTTATTAAATTTTTTGATATTCGAGATATTTGATTGCTGCGAAACCTGTAAAACACCTTTGATTCTTAAAACTACGCAATTTAAAAGTTTAAAATGGTTGCCAGATTTGGTTTAACGTTTTCTCTTCGTATATGGAGAAAATACGTATTTTTGAGAGAAAATGTTTAAGGTGCTGCAGTTCTCTTTACAGATCATCTAACAGTAATTATAAGAAATATGTATTAAATAAACAAACAACAACTTCATTTTAAATCTCATTAGAAAACAAATTATGAAAATTATTAACTGCATAGAAAATGATTTAATAATGGCAAAAGTTAGAAAATTGCTGATTGCATTCAATTCAATTCATTGATGATGTCTTTAATCAAACCTATCAAATGATTGCTGTTCTCTCGGTCGTCCTTAGGAAATACCCTGCACCAAAATTTAAACAAACTGAACATATAATTAACACAAAAACTGTAGCTGTTCGAAATACTGATTTGCGTTTATACTCTCCAGGTTATGCTACTTTGCCGAATATTATAAATGCAAATAAAAAGCCTTTGTGGAAAGTAATTCTTTGTGAAAGTAATTCTTTGAGAATCTTCCAATCTCCAAAGCAGGTATCTTAGTATTCCATATTGAAACACTGGTAAAGAAGCGAAAGGAAGCTAGAATTTGTTAACCAGCAATTTACTGTTGCAATCATCTTCCATTAGTTTTATTTGTATATTCATTCTTTAAAAGTACCTACATATATTTATTATGTGATTGGGCCTTTCAATTTTCTTTGCTCTAATAAAGTAATAGTCTAATTAAAATAATTATTTTGTTCTAAAATTTGTGTTCTAATTTGAAAAACAAAAAGTGTGCATTTTCTGAAAACATGTAAAATATATGTGAGTGTATGTGTATTCTCAGTATTTTATTTAGTTTTTGTGCACTTTCTTTTACTTTTACTTTTACTGTTACTTTTTTTAATAAAAATGGGATTAATCATGAATCAATAAAAATATGAATACTTTACAAAGATAAGCACAACTAAATTTGCAATATTATTGTAACGCCAAAAGCATTGCGCTCATCATTAAAATATAGAATTATCACTTCGAAAACGTTTGACCTTACGCTTGTTGGGCTCTCATGTTGAGATAGAAGTAAAACTAAAATCCGTTTGTGCATATATATGCTGGACAAATAAATAAGTGACCCCTGCTATATAAAATGCTTGACTGTTTTGACATTCAATGGATATCAAGAGATTTTCATTCATTCAAAATTTTTTTAAACACACAAACATAGTCGTAGCTGCTGTTGGTGCATGAGTGAGAAAATGACAGAGTTTGATAACATGAAGATGGTAAATGCAGAGCGGAGTAAGGAATGTTACAAAATTCTCATATGTGTGTGTGTACAGCAGTTGTTGTGACATTATGACTGCTTCTATTTCATGGTGTTTCTGTTGTTGTTATTATTGCTTATCAAGTGCGTTTTTATTTTCATTACATTTTGCATACACCACTTCATTTTACGTACAAAAATGCAAATTTACTTGAGTATTCATTTCACATTGTTACTTGCACAGGTTGAGATATTTTATTTTTGGGAATAAATGTTATCGAGCAATCTTTTTTAACTTTAATTCAATATACAGTTGTGTTACCTGTGCATTTATGCAGATTTTCATCGGAAGGTATACAACAGCAATACAAACTAGACCATTATTTTATTTTAAATGAAAGTGGCTGGGTTACGAAAAAGCTACCAATATATTTAAAAGGTGAAATGAAAAGCATGCAATGCCTCAATTTGTGGACAAAAGTGCGAAAAATGTCAATCCAAATCCTGAAATACTAAAGATATTAGTCAATGCTATCTTCCGTCTGTTCCATTAACTCCCTGGCTGGACTAGGGGAAGTTATATTTTTGAAACACGTTCACAAACGCACGCGTAACTAATATACGCGTGATTGACGCGTGATACGAAAAACATTTCTATTTATTTCAAATTTCTTAACGGTATACCAGTGGCGTATACTTAATGTTTAAAAATTTTCTAAAATTTTTGCATTAAGTATACGTTTAATATACGAACTTGATTAGTTTAAAGCAGGGGTGCTCAAAAGTTTCTTATTGAAGAGCAAACAACACCAATAAATTTAAAGAAAATCAAATTTTTATTCAATATTTTTTGTTGTAAAAACCAATACACACAAAGAAAAAAGAAAAAGTGTTGTTGATTAGCACTTGCGTGTATACAGTGATGAACAACAAAAAAAAAAGTAACAATACAAAATATTTTCCGTATTTCGTATTGCTAGTGATAGCGCTGTACGTGTGTATTAAAACACACAGTATACAGATAAGCGCTTTTAGAAAAGCAAATAAGCACCAAGCGCGGGCAACGCTGGTGTAAAAAAGGCGATTTTTTTTAGAACATTTTTACACTGTTATGTATTATGAAATGAAATCGTTTCATTCTCTGAATGAATGATTTTCTTTTCAGTGTGGGCCCATAAGCTGTTCCAGATTGCCCGTCCTATGCACCAGTCCTGTCTGCCGCATACCAAAAATTATATTAATGCATTTATTTAAAAAAAAATTCTTTCCATTCAAGCCCGTTTCATTGATATTAAAAATATATTTCCTTGCTTTATTACACTGAAAGGAAAATTATTCATTCAGAGAATGAAACGGGTTCATTAAATGTTCTGCATTATATTAATGAAACTTTTCATTAATACAATCAGCAATTACATTGTATACATGAAATCTTTCAATTTCTGCCCTTCATGTGTTCTTCGTAGCTCATTTTATTAATGAAAATCGTTACATTGTTTAAACGAATTTTCTTTTTAGCAAATTTGGGACAAATATAAGTAGTTTCCACAAATTTTATCTACTTAGTGTATAAAGTTTGCAAACATAAATAAATTAAAAGTTATTTTGTTAAAAAATGTTTTCTATTTTTTACTTTTCTAATCCCTTTTAATTTTAAAGCAGTATGATCGTCATAAATACAATGAAATTATCTCATTTATACAATGTAATATTCTTCACTGAATGCCACACAACTCTCTCTCTCTTTCTCTTTTTTTATCCATTCACGTACCTCACCACAATTCAAACACAAGAAGTTTGTGCCAAACACCCAATAAAGATGCCTGTTTTGTTAAAATTTTTTTGTTCTTTTAAGCTTACGTTTGTGTATTGTAATTCTCAACAACATTTTAAAAGTTTTAGTATAAACATGTAAGTTTTTCGGCTTACTTAAAACATTATTTAGGTTGAACTATAATGATTAGTTCCTTAAATTTTAAATGTTTTACTTTAATAAATAAAAACATATATTAAGTACATATATACTTGTATATATTAAATAAAACATATAAATCTATATATTTTTTTATTAAATAGGTGGTTTGGAAGGGATACGATTTCATGTTTTTTATAGAAAATTTTCATTATTCTACTGGTTATATTTCATTATATTTATGAAAATCTCATAATTAATTTAATGAAATTTTCTTTATATTAATGAATAAACTTCATTAATAGTGTGTAAAAACTTCATTAAATCAATGAAACAATTACATTATATTTATGAAAAAGTTTCATTGAAGTAATGAAATAGTTTCATTCTATTTATGACATATCCGTCAAAATTAACTTCATAAATACAATGAACCATTCTTCATTGATCCAATGAAGAGCTTCATTACCTGACTTTTAATAAAAATGTTCATTTATACAATGAAGAATTTCATTGTTTCTTTTCAGTCCATAAAGCGCACCAAACAGCAAGTTTATGTGCATGTAATGGTGTTTCGACAAAAGTTGTTGGATTATCCTGACTCCAAAATGCGACAATTCTGTTTATTTACTTCCACATTTAAACAGAAATAGGCTCCATCGGAAAATTTAATTTTAAATGGAAATTCAAAATTAAATAACTTTGTTTAAAATTTCAGTATTTTGCACGCGTTGCTCTGTTGTAAGTCGATTCGTAATAAAATTTCAAAGCAAACTTATGAAAAAGAAAATCTCAGCTGTGAAATGGGTGCTCATTTAAAGCAGTGATTCCAACTCAAAGTTGTGACTCTCTAAAAAAACACCCTTTATCAGTAATCTATACACTACAATGCCGTATTAGACTTTAAGTGTAATGTTTAATAGTGGGTACACACTTTGCAACGTACTTACGCAGCATGTTGATATGACGTGTTGCATATTTTGATACAGGTACTGCAACGCACAATACAACCATCAATGCAACCTATAAACATCAAAATATTATAATATTTTTGAAACTTCGAATAAAATTTCGATCGCAATCTTAAACAATAATTCGCACTATTTGACCGACAATGCAATCTACTTGGTTGCATAAACACATTGCTAAGTCTGTACCTACCATAAGACACATTAAATATAGGTGCTTAAGCAAGGCAAATAACTAATTGTGTGAGAAATAAAATCAGCTGATAAGTAACCTCGTAAATGTATGTATCAAGTACATTGGACCTCTTTCATATGTCTTGGTAGTGTCACTGAATTGTCTTATAACTTGCAATTTCATCTGGCCATAAAGCTGCCATGACTGCAAACATACCCAGGAGTCCGGCTTAATATTGCTTATAGATATGTGATGCACTGATTCAGTGATTCCTAACATTTGTAGATTACAAACATGTAAAATATATGTATATCATATGTATCATAGACAAAGAAGCTATTACGCATTATATGTAATATCGTCCATTCAACTCTGGCCAAAATTAATTGATAATGATGCTCGTGGAGCGAAAACTGTTTGAATAGAATAATTTGCACTTGTTATTGAATGAGACATCTTTCAATGGTGATTTTGCAAAATAGACTAACTCAATGACAGCCAATGCGACAGATGTAAGTCGAAAAATTTAACCTCTATTAACTGTCAAATATTAAAAGATGCTTAATATACTGTTTGAACTTTTAAAACCAACTACATATATATTCTCAAATAGTCTTCTGTCTAAAATAATTGTTTAACTTCTAACACATTACGATCGTCATCACCGTGCTTGACTGTAAAAAAAATTCATCATAAAAAATAGAAATATCACACTAGTAGTCTATGAAACTGAGTATAAGAAGTATAATATAATAGAAATAAAAAAATTAAGCTTAAAATGTAGAAATTTTATACATAATTTATAATGCATTTGAGAATAGTCGTACAAACAGCACTACGAAGCTGTATAAACAACAGCAATATGGAGGGAATTCACAAAAAGGAATGCAACAAAAATATAACTCACATCACAAAACATAAAAATTTATATTAAAAAAAACAATTTCATATAAAGAAAATAAAAGCGCAATATTATACAAAAAAGAATGAACGCAAAAATCGTTAAACCATGAAATGAATAAAATAGAAAACAACAAGGAGAAGAAAGCTCATATAAAAAAGAACTTATTTTATAATAGATTTCTATTTTTTTTTCTTCTTATAAATAAAAGTATAAAGAATAAAAATAAATATGTTTATGTAGGTTAATGTTTAAGACACACAAACGCACACTAACATATACAAGAGTAACTATTTGGAAAATATAAATCTTACCAATACCAACGACATTATTTGTTATAACATAAGCAAAGTTGTGAAAAAAAAAATTCCATACTAAAGTTGCTAAATTCAAAAATGAAAAGAATTTATTTATTCTGAATTTTATCGTTAAGCATATGAAAATACATACATACATGTGTGTGTATGTATGTATTAGAGATGTAACGAATTCCAGTTTAGCGAATGCGAATGCGAAAACTAATAATGCATTTTAATTTTTGCGAAAGCGAATGCGAATGCGAAAGCGAGTGCAAATACTTACAATACGCCAAAAAATTACATGAAACTAATTTAGTTTTATAACATGAAGTTGTATTATATACATAGATGTACTACGTATAGCATTTTATTTAAATTGATTCTTGAATTGAGCAAATATTTATTAATAGGGCATTTACACCTGTACAAAATCTAGCAGACTGTAATTAACCCGCCATTGGTGTCCTATTGGTCTGTGAGACCGGGTATGTTAACAAATTCGAGTAACATTATTCCCTGTTATTATTTTTGGTTACAATTTCGAGTAGCTGCCTCATTGCACATCACCTACTTTTAGTTAACGACGAAACTGCTTCGTGAGCATACGTTGTGTACTTTTTTACTAATCCGGTGCGTAAGACCCTGTGTCACCGTGTATGTGAATAAAATAACCAAGTACACACTTTTCATTACATGTTTTTTTTTTTATTTTTTTATTTATTTTGTAAAAGTTCCTAATGTCGAAAGACTAAAAAACATTATCTTCCCTTATAAATATGTGATTTTTTATTTGTTTCTTAATTTTGAAAAATGTATTACTAAAATCGCTGTTATTTTTAATGCTCTAATAAAACAATTTTTTAATGTTAATATTGAAATAAAAGAGCTTAAATTGATTAAATATCTTTTCTTTATTCTCAAAGAGCATAAATTAAAAAAACATGAAATAATACTACAAATTTGGAAAATCTTCAGTTGAAAATCTATGTGCGTGAAACCGGAGTCACCATTGATCAAAGTCAAAATTGCTTCACCATTGGCGGGTTAAAATCTTAATTCAAAAAAATTTCCAAAACTACAACCAAACAACTGCAATACAGCCAATTTACATACCTTTTTTAGCAGACCATAGCTAATTCAATCATCTTTTATATAAATATTTTGTTCAGGGTAGTAAACATGAAATAAAAATATTAGATTTTGAGTAGATTGTCAACAAATCTACTCACAAACTAGATTTTGTTTTGTATGGGAAATTTAGTAAAAAGCAGCCAGACTTAGCACAAAATCTCGTAAGCACTAGAAATCTAGATAATGTAAATGCGCTATTATATATTAAGTTCTTAAACCAGAAAGATACAAAAATTAAATTATATCAAAATAAGTATAGATAATAATAACCCCCTTATACAAAACAATATTTTACTTTAGCTTTAAAGTTCATAATAGTTACCAAGCACTTTAAGGCTAACATTGCTTTGTTAAGAAATTGTATGCAAAACAAAACTTTAATTATTTTGATATTTAATAATAAATACTGGTAACACCACCGTGTTCAACAACCACTTCACAGCTTATGATGTACAAAATTTAATAAAATTTCATTCGGGTATTCAAATATTTTGTTATTTTATTAAATAAATTTTTATTTTCTTGAAGTAAAGCAACCCAATTTAAAAAATATGAGCTTCTGACATGGTAGTAAAACAGATAAACATTTCTATGAAGTATACGTAAAAAAATATGGGGAAGAAAGAAGTATTATCACAATTTCTTATATTCGAATGAAATGAGTATTTGAATACCCAGCTTTTTTCGATTTGTTTTCATTGTATGTACATCACTAAAACATTTTTGTGTAATTGTATTTATATTAATATTTGTTTATGGATCTTACCATGTATTTTGAATCAGTTGGATAACTTGATGAGGTTTTCCATTACATGACAGAAATAATAAATCTAAGCTAAGAGATAACACTTCTAGCTTCATTTTCAGATGTAACATGAATCAATATGTGTTATATTAACAAAAATATTTGAGGTACAAAATACACAATTTGAAAATATCAACTTAAAGTAGTCTCAACAAACGTGGGGACATACTTTAGAAATTTGATATTATAATTTTTTTAGAATACAACTTTACTTAACATTGCTTTGCAAAGCTTTGCTAAGTTTTTTTGCATAAGACCCAAATAAATTTACAAAATATTAGGCAATTAACCCATTTTATTTAACAATCAATATGAAATGCTGCCAAAATACATATTAAGAAAAATTGGCATGAGTTCATGAAAAATTTTGTGGAGAAGTAGTACTATGTTAATCTTATATCAAAATTTAAAGGTTTAATGCGAAATACCATGCTTGGCATTTGTTTCCCATAGAATTTCCAACAAACAAGGGCTTGATAAAAGTGTTTGCATTTAAAATTTTCTATACGAAATAATAAATGATACTTAATATTTTTCAAAAGTTTGAATAGACTATTCCTAAATTTTGTTCAAAAACTAATAAATATTTCCAAACATAGCTGGATTTTGGTTTCATTCTGACACTTATGCCAACTTATTTATAGAAAAGTTTTCCCTATAAAATTGTATAGTTTTGTTTATAATCGTAAGCTATTTACGTAAAAAAAAGTACACATTTTGTTGTATTTAGTATTTGCTTGAAATATTCGCATAGATTTTAGCGAATGCAAAAGCGAATGCAAATAGCAAAAGTAAGCGAATAATTTGTGAATGCGAACATTCGTTACATCCCTAGTATGAATGTATGTATGTGTGTATTTAAAATGTCTTTGAACACTTCTAGCAGCATAATTCTTTTTAAATCGTAGAACACTTTTTCATGAAAAAGCATAAAGCTTTTAATATAATTTAATATTAAATTTGAGCTTTTTTTAAATTATGTTTACTTTAACATTTAGACGTATAGAAAAAGGAATTAAATTGAATTAACATAAAGTAAATATAACATTTAAGAAATTTATTATTCGACATATTGTCATAATTATATGTTAATTTGAAATTTCTTTGCTGGTGGTTCAGCAGTGACTGTTCAAAATTTGTGGTTGAAGTCTACTGATGATTTGGTTCAAGCGCCAATGAAATACGTATATAGACCAAGCTGAAGCACCAGCGAATAAATTTCAAATTAAAATAAAGTAAATATTATTTATCAATTTGAATCCATTTTGTGAATTCCCAGCAAAAAATCTGATATAGAAGCACTAACAAGGGAAGCAATGTATTGCTTAAGCCCCGTTCAGACTATTATACAAGTATTAATACTCTTGTGGAAAATGCAGCTCTGACATGTTGAGTTGTTATTGCTTTTTTTTGAAGTTTTTGAAACAAATATAAGACCAGGGATGCATTTTCGTCAAAAGTGGTTATACTTGTATTATAGTCTGAGTGGCCCTTTACTTGATAACAAAAACTTGAAAAAATGCGTCTGAAAAGCACAAACGTAAGGCGGGCTTTTACAAAAATTTTACATTCTTAATTTTGTAAAGCACTTTAGTAAGGCAAAAAAAAAATCTTGGTTTTTTGAAGCCAAATGTTCAGCTTTTAGCTAACTCATCTCGTACAGCAAAATGCCTTATTCATGCGTAACAGCAAGTGATTCTCTAAAATTGTCTATCTTACAAAATCGCTTCTGGAATGCAGTAATTTTTGATGGTGTTTAGTTTCGTTTAAACTATCTGCGTTCATTTGCCAAGATTTGTTACGAAATTTTTACAATGTGAAACTTTTTTTGTGCTTTTTATTAAAAAACAATTGTTTAAAAAATTCTTGAAAACAGAAAATTCGAAATTTTTGTTTTTCTTTAATTAAGTCATATAATCGCAAAGGAAGTAAAATTGTTGAATACTTGTTAATCAAATCTGAAGAGGGGGGAAAATTAATTTTTTTTTATATAAATGTTAATAGAATAATATAACAAAAAAATAATGAAAAATACACAAGTTATACATATATATGTAATATATTATTTTACTTTTCAATGTGAAAGTATGTTTTTTATATTAATTGAATATTTTATTTTTTTTTATCATGTTAATATAGTTTTTATTGTAATTCTGTTTTTTAAATTATGCGCCAGTTTTATCAAATTATTCGAATAAAACAGAACTGAAACAAAATTATAAATTATTTTAATTATTTTATTTTACTTCATATTGGGTGTTTTTTATTGAGGTATAGAACTTTAAGTTGGCATCACTTTTTTAACTGGCGGCCATTTTGTCAGCTGTCAAGTGATTAATATTTAGTTTGGTTTGCCATTTCATCATGAACAGGTTGACAAAAGAACAACGCTTGCAAATCGTGCAAATTTATTTCGAAAATAATGGTTCAGTTCGCGAAGTTTACCGCAAGCTCCGTCCATTTTATGGTCGACATAATCGTCCATCAGAGCAATTAATTCGGTTAACCATGGATGGTTTTCGCACTACGTTTACTCTATGTGATAATACGCATCCGCAGAGACGTCGAACAGTGCGCACCGAAGAAACAATTGCCGCTGTAGAGCAAAGTGTTGAAGAGGACCCGAATGAATCGATTCACCACCGTGCGCAGCAATTGGAGCTTTGTCCATCAACTTTATGGAAGATTTTGCGCAAAGATCTTGGCTTGCTACCTTACAAAATCCAGCTTGTGCAAGAATTAAAGCCGCGAGACCATGCAATGCGTCGTGATTTTGGTGTATGGGCCGAAAATGAGATTGATCTCGATGCTGATTTTCATCGCAAAATTTTGTTCAGTGATGAGGCTAATTTTTGGTTGAATGGCTACGTCAACAAGCAAAATTGCCACATTTGGAGTGAAGAGAATCCATATGAGACCCTTGAGACGCCATCTACATCCACAAAAACTGACTGTTTGGTGTGCTTTATGGGCTGGTGGAGTCATTGGGCCATACTTCCTCCGAAATAATGCTGGAGAGTCAGTTACCGTTAATGGAGACCGGTATAGAGCCATGATAACCGACTATTTTGTTCCCGAATTGGATGGCATGAATGTGGATGAGTTGTGGTTCCAACAAGACGGCGCTACATGCCACACAGCGCACGTCACAATCGATTTATTGAAGGAAACGTTCGATGAGCGCATAATTTCGCGGAATGGACCTGTCAATTGGCCACCAAGATCGTGTGATTTGACAGCATTGGATTATTTTCTTTGGGGATATGTGAAGTCGCTCATCTACGCCAACAAACCAGAAACGTTAGGGGACTTGGAAGCCAACATTCGTGGCGTTATTGCCAACATACGGCCCCATATGCTCGAAAAAGTGGTTGAAAATTGGACCTGTAGAATTGGCTTTATTCGAGCCAGCCACGGCGGCCACATGCCCGAAATCATATTTAAACATTAATGGCATAAAATTATCCTTCCAATAAAGCCAAATTGATGGACATTAAAACGATTTTCTTGTGTTTTATTTCAATTCGAAGTTCTATACCTCTAAAAAAACACCCTGTACAAATTAGAAGTATATTACACTGAATTTACACATGTAAGTAACTTGTTACAAATTTTGTGTACATATTAACAACCAATTGATTAAAGGAAATAATATAAACACTTATTAATTGCCTGATTCTTTACACATGCAAGTGCATGTTTATTTTTAAAAATGTCTTGGAAGGCAAAAGTTACGAAAACATTTTACCATATGTTGCTTTTGTATACCATACATTATGTTAAGTTTTTTACTGTAAGAAAAATTTCGCCATATTTTTTTAATGATTTGTATCAATTATTCCATAGTGTTAAGTTGAACTGTAATGAATGTTGGCTGATTAAATCTGGAAATTGATGATACTCTCATTAGGTGTAATTGAAATCTTTCCCTCATACGATATTAGGATGAGAAATAAAACAAAGGAAAGTTCTAATGAAGAAATGTTTTTTTTATTAAACCCAATGAAATATTCTATTACCAGTTGGTTTGGTGATATGAATCCAAGTGAAGTAAAACGTGATGGAAGTCAAGCTTTGTGGCCATATTGAACCCATTTTTGATGTTCTTTAACAGCCATATTAATAAAAAAGATTGCGAATTTATAGGTTTCAATATCATACAGCTTTCATTTATATGAGACAATTTGAAGTTTTCATGCAAGTTTTAAAAATTATTGTTAAGATCAAGCAGTATTTATTTTGGCATTAACACATAGTATAGGTCAAACGGACCATAATATATATAATATGTTGCGTAAATTGTGCGAGATTTTTCTTTTTACGTAACCCCAACGTTGTGAATAATAACATATGCGATAATATTGTATGTATAGACCGCTTGATATATTTAATTTATAAATTTTGAATCCAGCTGCGAATGGAATATCCAGAAAGGAAAAATTTTTAAGAGTGTTTAATATATTAATTAATATATATTAATTATATATTATATTAAATATTAATATATAATATTTAATATATTTTTACCCATATGTGTATCTCAGAGCGGTTCAATTATGTGACTACTGTCATACTACACACCTAGTCGTAACTTAAACTAAGCAAGTCTTACTGCTAAGCTGAATAGTTTTGGAAAGCCTGTCCTGCCCATGTTTTCAAGTTTAAAACTGTGTAAATACATGAACCAAAGGTGTTTGCTAGGTTTCGCAGCAATCAAATAAGTAAAAGATCGTAACCTCAAGTCAAAAAAAATTGGGGGCGTGTCCCCACCCACTTTTTTTTAAATTGAACCAATGGGAAGCTAAATTCCCTCAGACAACAAAAAAAGTTACACAATCGGTCTAAAATGCACCGAGTTATGAACCTACACACCTAAAAAAAAAATAGAGATGACTTGTTATCCTACTTTTTTTTGAAGTTGCTTAAAAAGGCCAAGTTCCTTTCCAAAATTTCGGCCATCGAAAGCAGTGAGATAAAAATGTTGATCAAGTTCTTGTGTGGCACAACACCTATCACTAAAATATGGTATGCATTAAATAAATTTGTAATCGCGAGGGTGTCATATAATTTCTAGATAATGAGCTAATTTGGCAATATTTTTACATTTCTAAAAAATGAGAGAATAATGTATGTATGTTAATTTCTCTATATAGACCAAAAATGTTGTCATGTAAGCAGATTATATGACACCCTTAGCATTTTTCAGTACCTATATTGTGCCAAACACGAACTTGGTCAAAATTTTTATCTCACAACTTTTGATGCCGGAAATTTTGGAAAGAAACTTGGCCTTATTTTACATTTGGGTTTTTGTAAAGATCTGTGTTTACTGGGTACGTAAATAATTACAAATATATTATTGTAACCGTATTCGTATCTTTAAGCATCCAAATGTACATATTGAAAAAACTATTATTTCTTTTAGCATAATAAAGTAATTAAGATGTAAGATTTTTTATTTTTAAAAAATATAAAAATAAAATTTGTATATTTAAATATCGTTCACATATTTAGTATCCTGAAAAGTTTTATATATTTACACACACCAAGTTAAACAAATGTTTACACATATAACATATTTAGGGAAATCTATATGTATTAAGAGCTGAGTACTTATGTATGTTTATTGATGTGTATACTATCTGCATATATTTATAAGTTGTAATATGGTTACATACTATTATATATTCATATACATATGTCTGTATAATGTACATATGATGCATCAATTTGTTGACTTTTCTCAAATATTGACAAGTATGTATGTCAAGAAGATGATCAAGTGTGTGTTCAACTTAAAAGGATTTTTAAACGAGAATTAATAGGAAGCAATATTTAGATGACTAAAGTCAAACAGAAATGAATATGCATATGCAAAATGTAGCAGTAGTTACTTGCACTTTAATTCTTTTTAACTCTTGGAACGACTACTATATGGGATTTGTGATTTTGAAAGATTCTGTAGTTGTGAAATAAGTTTTTAATACAAAAAAAACTGTATACAAGTGACAACAACTACACATAATAATATACTAAAAGATCACAGCAGAGAAAAAATACTTACAGAATTCGTAATAAGATGCGGTTAGAACTGTAATGATTGCTATAGTCGTGACAAAATAATTTTTACTTTTGTTAATGGCTAATGGCATAACAATTTCTGAATAATTTTTCCTATTTTTTTTTTTATCTAAGCAATATATGTTCAGAATTTCCTAAATTTATTTGCTCACGGGTAAATATTAATACTGCGTTGGGGATCTGTCTTCTTATCACTCTCTCGAAGGTGACAAGAAGCGGCTCCTTTTTACCGAAATTCCCAAGCAGCTGACTATCTCCAGTCTTAAACCAAGTTCTGCTATTAATACTGTTACAGATATTACCCAGCAGCAGCAGTTTGCAAGTTGTCAAAATTACATAGTCAAAATTACAGAAACTGATAGAACACCCAGTAATTTAAATTTTTATAAATTTTACTGTTAATTTTTGTAGTCTGTATAAAAATATAGTAATCTTACAAATTTCAAGTGTCTATATACATACATAAGTACATACAATACTATATATGTATATTACATAGGATTTTAATATTTTTCGATGCTCGTTTTGGAACACCCTTTAATTTTTAACCTCCATATTTTTGTTGTTGTAGCGACTGAAGTTTTACACACTCTGTTACGGAATTTCAGATCCGTAGCTCTTACGGTTCCTGAGAAAATAGCCTTTTTACTAAAATATTAAATATGTTTAATTATAAGAAAAAAATATTAAAGTTTTCCGACCCTGGAAACGTCTTTTTAATGTTTTTATTTTTTTTTTTTAATTTTTTTTAATTAGAAACACCAATTTTATCATACTGAAGTATCAAATAAGTTCATTTAATAAAAAATAATAAAAACTAGTTTTCGGTAGTTATTTTGTATGGGAAAATAGAGTTTGAGTTTTCTAGCTCTGAACCCATCTGCTCGATTTTGCTGATTTTCAATATTAAAATTTTTTGAAAAATTTCTGATACACCAGTTTAAGAACGAAGTGTCTAGCTGTTTTGGGAGCTTTGGAAAACCGACAGACGGACATCGCTTGTTCGTCTTCCCTGTGCATAAGGATCCAGAATATATATACTTTATGTGTCGCTTATTTATATTGTGGAAATTATACACGGAATGACAAACCTATATATACCTTTTTACCATTTTTTGGTCAAGGGTATAATAAGACTTTATAATAACAGTTTAATGTGGATATAAAATGCAGATTCTTACGTCAAAATTTAATTAAACCTAGAGAACAAAAAAAAAATAAAAATTTATTTGTTTTCTTTTATCAATTTATTTTTATACGTATGTATGCAAATCAAGGTTGGCAACCGAAATAAATAACGGTATCGGTATTGATACCGGTACAACTATTTTTTAAATTTCGGTATCGGTAACGGTATCGGTATTTTTTTTATTTCGGTATCGGTATTACCGGTACATACCGTTATCGAGTTTATAATACCGGTATACCGATATTACTGCTAAATTATTAGTTCATATTTAATTAAATGTCCACTGTCATAGAAAAAAAAAATTTTTTTATTTAATTACTTCGAAAATTAAACAAAACAATAGAAATAGAAATACATGTAGAATTGTATGCACTTAGTGATGTGCGAATATTTGTATTCGAATTCCCGAATATTCGACTTATTTTTAAGATATTCGTATTCGTACTCGCCAAATTCAGACGTAACGAATGTTTGAATATTTCAAATCAAGCAATAAACAATATTTTCAATAAAGTAAGTACTTTGCTTCACCTCAAGAGACCAATCTTTAAGTTCAGGTATAAAAGTTTCGAAAATTTTTCTCCACCATCTCTGTTTGAATTAGACCTATTTGTTGTTATAAATATCAAATTCCAAATGTTTAAAAAAATTTATTACGCCACTTTAAAACAAGATATGTTTTTAAATATGTACACATTTCCAAAAATCTAATCTGCGCCCGGCGAAAAATAAAATAATACTGCAAAAATACTGAAAAGTCCCTTTTTAATTTAATTTTATTGGAAATCGCCGGGAACTCAAAACCAAATTATATTCGTTACTACTTTCTGTGTATTGATTGCATCATTTTCTGTGTATTGATTGCATCATTTTCTGCCTAAGAGAGACTTTTCAGCCGAAAATATTGAATGGCGAAATTATTTTATAAATGCGAAATAATTAACCACCTTTTTCTTCAAAATTGGCGAAAACCTACTTTTTTAAATTTTTTTTTTAATTAATTAATTAATTTTTTTTAAATGTTACAAATTTTGTCCCTTATTTATAATGAGCTTAATTTTATAAATCTAACAAGATTTGACTTCTCCATTAGCAGAACAGTGGGCCAAGGTTGGTGAAAAAGCCAAAATCTTAATCTTTTTTCTCTAATATTTTCTAAACTGTAAGCGAAAACACATAAATATAGAAGACTTTGTTTAGCTCCCTGGATAGAAAACAATCCACTTGCAAAAAATCTTTTTTATATGATCGAAAACATGAACATCGATTTAAATTTTTCATTAATCCAAGGCTGCCCACTTTAGTGCTTTGTGGCTCCGTTGTCTAAATTTCCGACTTGAGCTGTTTGACACCTCCTCCTCCTGCGTAAAATTTCATAATGTGCATATATTAAAAAAGAACTCTTTAAAACTTAAAATCTTCGCATCAGCTTGTGTATCTGGTACAGCCAATATACTAATTTTCGCGATTTCATATACAACAAATGTGGCTTAAAATGGCTTTGCTAGAGATACGTTTTTCGTTCCTAAAGGCATTAAGCAGTTCACGCAGTTTGTTAGTATTTCGCGCTAGTGATGATTATGATATGTTTGCACTTTTCGGTTAATTAAAAACAAGAGCGCTTCATAAGAATGTATGAAGGAGCACAAAAACGTGTTCATAAAAGAAAGTTAATTAAAATATATTTTTGAAATTTTCTTTTTGGTGGGAATCGGTATACCGGTACATACCGGTATAGACGTAAGCGGTATTCTGGATACCGGTATTTTCTAACCGAAATGGATTTCGGTATCGGTATCGATACCGGTATCTAGTTTTAGCGGTATTTGAATCGGTATCGGTATTTTTACGATACCGTTTGCCAACCTTGATGCAAATACGAGGTTTGCTCAGTTACAAATATAGTTTTTAATTTTCCTATGATATATTTAAATATATTAATAACTACATAAATGAATTTTGCCGTTCAGTGCAAAAAAAATTTAACGACTACCTTTTATCTTCAGTTAATGATATCTTTATATTTGTAATAGTTGTAACCTGTTGTACTCTGATTGGCCTTTTATGCAAATGCATATTTTTTATGATAGACTTAAGGGAACTGACTAATTATCTAACCAAACCATTAAATTTTTAGTAACTTGGAATCGATTCTTAGTTGCATATTTTGATAGTATATTTTGTTTAAAAAATTCATATTTGTACAGTTTTAAGCATTTCTAACGCTTATTTCAATAAATAAAAATATTAAACAAAAATTTTAAATAAATTATATTAAAAATATTAACCAAAATTTTAACTGATGGCCAAGTTCTGTTTGACGATTGTCTATAGACGAAAAAAAAACCGCAGTTGTGATTCTTTAAAACAATTATTATTTACTGTCCATGCTTGAAGGTTCGTGTATTTGCTTTATGATTTTATTTCAAACATTATATCCAACACATATGTACTTTTTTTAAACTATTGCATAAAACTTTAATTAAATTTATTGTATTGTATAAAACTTTAATTTAATTTTTATGTTTTAAAATATGGCAATAGTATTTTAATATTTCATTATCAAAAACAATAATCGTTTTTGAAGAAAATAATTTAGAGAATTCAAACACAAGAACTCAAAAGTATTTTTAAACAAAAACGTCCCAAATACTGAATTAGAGCATTAATTCTATCAAAATGAGTTGAGCTTTTTCATATCCGAGCTATATTTTTTTATGTGAAACTAGTACACAACTGCAAGGATTTAAAGCTGTCCTTAAACAAGTCAGTTTCGGAGCCCATTTTCTTTTCTCCCTTGCCACCATCGAGCACAATACGATACGTCTGATAAAGCCAGTTCAAATGTAATAATCAGGGAAACCACAAATATGCAATTGCATGTTTTTTCTTGTCTGATATATCAATGCGGAATTAAAATATTTATCCGTTTCAGAACTTTTTATGAATTCTGGCATCGATTTGTTAGTGCATATTTTTGCATATTTTACCCTTTAAAGCATGTTTTTGCACACCTTAGTCTAACACACATATTTTGAGCATTTTTCGAATTTTTAGAGCATATTTGGCGTTTTTAGAGCATATTTTGGTACTTTTTAAAAAATATTTATTTTAATATATATATAAAAAAAATTCGTAAAAATTTCTACTTTTTTCCGTAAAAATTTAATTTTGTAGTTAAAGAAACAGTAGTATGGGGAAACAATATTTTGCTACCATTAAAAAGTTAGACTTTAAAAAAGGTCATTGTGTATGTTCTGGCTTCCGAATCGATTTCACACGTTTCCTTGTAAGTTTTGATGTTAAAATGTTAATTTGAATTTACAATATACTAATTGTTAGAACACATGTTCTAGCATTCAAATTTAGAAAAAAAAATTAAAATGAACGATTTAAAATTTTTAATTTTGTAATTTTCACTCACTTGTAAACAGTCCAACAAGAAACAAGAAATTTAAAAAAATTTTAAATTGTTCATTTAAATTTTTTTTTTGTAAATTTGGATGCTAGAACAAATACTATTGATTTGTATATTCCAAATTAAACAGGTGTAACGTGTATTTTAACATCCTCACTGGACGCTAATTGCAATAAAAACTTGGTTTGTTAATTGTGACGAACGCTGCCCCGATTACATCAGTTGAGGTTGAAAAAGAACATTTTCAATGTATAAAAGTTTATTTAGATGTGACCAGCAGCGATTTTATTTAAAAAGGTAACTAAATAGTTTTTGTTAATTGCAATAGCAATTATAAATACAGGGTGTTTTTTTAGAGGTATAGAACTTCGAATTGAAATAAAACACAAGAAAATCGTTTTAATGTCCATCAATTTGGCTTTATTGGAAGGATAATTTTATGCCATTAATGTTTAAATATGATTTCGGGCATGTGGCCGCCGCGGCTGGCTCGAATAAAGCCAATTCTACAGGTCCAATTTTCAACCACTTTTTCGAGCATATGGGGCCGTATGTTGGCAATAACGCCCCGAATGTTGGCTTCCAAGTCCCCTAACGTTTCTGGTTTGTTGGCGTAGACGAGCGATTTCACATATCCCCAAAGAAAATAATCCAATGGTGTCAAATCACACGATCTTGGTGGCCAATTGACAGGTCCCTTTCGCGAAATTATGCGCTCATCGAATGTTTCCTTCAATAAATCGATTGTGACGTTGGAACCGCAACTCATCCACATTCATGCCATCCAATTCGGGAACAAAATAGTCGGTTATCATGGCTCTATACCGGTCTCCATAACGGTAACTGACTCTCCAGCATTATTTCGGAAGAAGTATGGCCCAATGACTCCACCAGCCCATAAAGCACACCAAACAGTCAGTTTTTGTGGATGTAATGGCGTCTCAAGGGTCTCATATGGATTCTCTTCACTCCAAATGCGGCAATTTTGCTTGTTGACGTAGCCATTCAACCAAAAATTAGCCTCATCACTGAACAAAATTTTGCGATGAAAATCAGCATCGAGATCAATCTCATTTTCGGCCCATACACCAAAACCACGACGCATTGCATGGTCTCGCGGCTTTAATTCTTGCACAAGCTGGATTTTGTAAGGTAGCAAGCCAAGATCTTTGCGCAAAATCTTCCATAAAGTTGATGGACAAAGCTCCAATTGCTGTGCACGGTGGCGAATCGATTCATTCGGGTCCTCTTCAACACTTTGCTCTACAGCGGCAATTGTTTCTTCGGTGCGCACTGTTCGACGTCTCTGCGGATGCGTATTATCACATAGAGTAAACGTAGTGCAAAAACGATCCATGGTTAACCGAATTAATTGCTCTGATGGACGATTATGTCGACCATAAAATGGACGGAGCTTGCGGTAAACTTCGCGAACTGAACCATTATTTTCGAAATAAATTTGCACGATTTGCAAGCGTTGTTCTTTTGTCAACCTCTTCATGATGAAATGGCAAACCAAACTAAATATTAATCACTTGACAGCTGACAAAATGGCCGCCAGTTAAAAAAGTGATGCCAACTTAAAGTTCTATACCTCAATAAAAAACACCCATTAAAAAGCTTATCTTATTCTTCAAAATACAGTTCCAAACTTTTAAATCTGATATCGTGATCGCTTTTAAAAGTAAAAATTAAACTTTTGTTCTTAATTTATTTTTTATTGTTTCCTTTTTTTGTTTATTTTATTTTTGTCTTGTTTTATATGTAAATTTTATTGAATTGCTGAATTAAAATTAGATTTTCATTTCCAAATAATCAAATTTATGTTATTTTTAAGGGCATATTTTTTGATTTTTTGGTGCATATTTCGATGTTTTTAGTGCATATTGAATGCGCATAAAACACTTTTTTTGGAGCATATTTCTGGTTTTCCTAGTAATAACAAAACCGCGAACTAAATACTTGTGGCCTCCTAAATTTGAGCAGACCTCGTACATCTATACATGTAGAATGTGCAAGTATTTAACCTATATATGAATAATACAGTACAAGCATGTGATAGTTAAAAAAAAACTCATACTTACACACTTTCATATGATAGCAAAATAAAAACCAACAAAAAAAAATCGAAAGAAAATACTTAAGGAATGCTAACGAAATGAAAAAAAAAATTCTTTTGAAAGGGAGGAGTGAAAACTGACTGTAATATAATATGTAAATTATGTCACGTTTTCGGCTTTTTTTCTTCTCATACTTTTACACACCACTTACATAACTCTTCATTTGCTTTGCAAGTAGTTCGTTGCTGTTTAAATTTCTTGGATTCCACAGAAGGCCTGCTGCAAAAGTGTATCATTATTTAATTTAATGTAAAATAATTAACTGTGGTGGCTGCCTCACACACACACACACACACGATGTGCCAATACTGAAATATTTTTCGCTTTCTTTCACTTATTTATTATTATAATTCTGTTTTTTTCTTCTTACATTTTAATTTTACCCTCCAAACATGTACCAAAAATAAAAAAAAGAAGGAAAAATTAAAAGATGTTGTAGCAAAAGTTTGATACACATAAAGTTTTGTCTTATATGTACGTCTGAAAGCAGTGTTACCCCGTACATGTAGTACATACGTTCTACTTTAGACTTGAAGTTGACTGATGACGTGACACGTACTTTCAACGATATAAAAGGATAAAAATTGAGCGAAAAAATATAAAATAGTAAAACGACTAACAAATGAAAAGCTGAGAGCAAAAAAAAAAAATAAAAAATGTGTGAAAAATTGAAAAAATATACTTTTTAACATTTTTACATTGTTAAATATATATACTTATGCATTCATATTGAGTAGCCAAAATACTCATACTTGAGACATAGCAAGCATAGCAAGCGTGTGTGCAAAACGAGAGGAAGGAACCAAGTCAAGAAAAGAGGAAACGGATGTCAATTATTAGCTTAATGAGTTTCATGTGGAAGTAATGAAAATTTCTACAAACTTCTTTTTTATACACACAATTCTATTTTAGCTTAAATATTCTATTTATCTTTTGTTCTGGCACTTAGTATTTAATAATAGAAACTCAATATAAATTATAATTTGTTTCAATAATTTGTTTCATTTTTCATAAGGCATTTACATAAATTAACTTTTAATTAGAACAACTTTACCCCTGACTTTTCCATGAAATTCGATTTTGATGATCTAGTAGTTTGAAATGGAAGGTAGTAGTCATTAAGCTGCATATTTTCAACTTTGGTAACATAAAAAAAAAACATATACAATTATTTAAGTTATTAAATGGTTTTTCCCAAAGGGACTTTGTCAGTTAGGAGCTTCAACCAGGTTGGTACAGTCCTTTTGCACACAACTTGTGCATAACATTCTTGTTTTATGCATTATGTCCGCGTTTATCAATGAGTTCCTGAAATCGGCTACCGAGATCGCACACGCAAAGAAAAGATATGGTTGTAGAATGGTTGAGAAAACAATATCATGTTCTCAGAAACAAATCTGTGGTTGTTGAAAACAAGTTATTGTTATTTTAATCATTAATTTTGTTACGGTAAGCAAAGTCTTGCTTGAATTTAATAATTACGTTATTATATTCATAAAAAAGTGTGATATGGTTAGAGTTTAACAATATAGTTTTGTTAAAAATTTATGACTGCAACATAATTTTTTTTATTTTTTAAAAATAGTATAATGTAAATAACAATATAATGCTGTCCAAAACCATACTATGTTAAGTTCTTAAAAAATCTTTTTCAGAAACCTCTTCTGTCAGTTCAGTGTTTCGTTTGTTAGCTATCGGTATTGCACGCGTCGTGTTAAATAAATAAATAAAGTACAAACAAACAAAAGGGTAGATAAATTAAAACATATACGTACATATGTATGTATGATTATCTCTTTATACAGATTGTCTGTCTTTCCTGCATACACACATTTGTAAGTATACATTTCTATATATGTATACATATATTTTATTTCAATAATATTAATTTATTTTTATTTCAAATTTAACGCACAGCTGTTTTAGCCAATAAATATATGATTGAAAAACAAAATATTATTATTATTATATTAAATAATACTGTTGTCGCATTTAACAATATTATTATAAGACAAGAACATGGTATAGTGAGTCTCAATAATATTTTTGTCACATCTAACAATAGTGTTGTCATATTTACAATAATAAGATAAGGTGTAACAAAGTTTATTATTTTCGTTGATAATATTATTATTAACTCAGATAATAATGTTATTAAAAGTTTGCTTTTCTATTGACAATAATATGATTTAACTATAACCATATAATTCAATCATAGTATGTTGCTGTTTGATTATGGTTACCTCAACCATATTTTTTCTTTGCGTGCAGTATGCACAAAATCAGTCCGCTTGCTTTCTGTATTAAGATTTTTCGTGTTTACAAACAAAATGGTTTATATGCACAGATCCATATAAACCATTTTGTTTATATTTTATATTGATTTTTATCTGTCAGAACTTCAAAAAAAAATTTGCAAACATGCAAAAAATTTGCAAAAAAGTTAATCGGGTTTGGAGTTAAGCATTTTTTGGGAAAGCAATTCCCTACTGGCTTACCAACTTAATGGTTTTAACAAAGCGTGAGACTAAAATAATCGATTCCAGAGAAGTACTTACTTTTTTTATTTGACAAATTCTCCTCATTTAGCAACTTGTAGATAATTTTTTTAAATTTTTGGTAATGTGATTTGCAAGCGAGTAATAAAATTTGGTAACCAGAAAAGTAAGTTATCATATAGCAAGTAGTTCTGATGGTAATGTGTAAATTTTTGCCAGATATAAAGAGCGTATAGCGTATAGATTGTATGAAATGTAGCAGTAGAGCATTATTTGTAGTGTAAAAATCTCAAAAACCAAAAGTTAAATATTGGTAATTTTTTGACTTGTATGTATATGTGTACAATATTTGTGAAGTATACACATTAGAACATACAACGTGATACTATATTTTTTAAATATACAGCCTTTTCAGAAATTTCGTTTCGAATGGTTTTGATTCCGTATGAACCATTCCGTTCGATTTTAATTTTGGTGCTTCAGATTCCGATCGTTTTCATCAATCCGAAAAAAACGGTTAAATCGTTTTTATGTTACAAGTGTGATAATATAATTTTGTATTAATTCATAAAGCGACATATGTTTAGTTGTTTTAAACTTTTTGTACACACAAAAAAGTAATATGAACGATTTTGTAATATTAATTAAAATATTTGTAATATCAATTAAAATATTAATTTAATTTTCACCTATAAACAATTTGATAATATCAATTAAATTTTTTTACTAAAATTAATTAATACAATTAAAACTTTAATTGAATCAATTGAATTATTACTTGAAAATATTAATTGGTGAATACTTTTTTCTGTGTATATATATTTTAATTCTGTTTTGTATTTTTTGTTTGTTTTGTGTGCTTCCAATATGAAGATTTTTATGAAGTACTTGAAAAGTTGTATGGCAATATTAAAGAACCCATTCCGTACATTTTGTTCTTTTGATATAATTTTTTGTAATGACTTGTAAAATTTACATAATAAAGTCCAGTGTCATACACACAAATTCATTTATTTTTTTTTTTAATTTAAAACACACAAAAAATTAATTACAATTTGAAGAAAATTAGAAATTTAAAAATTTTTTGAACAAATAATTGTTTGAACATTAATTTTTGTTTAACGGACAGAAAAAAGTCTCCACTTATATTTATTACATCGCTAAAACAGGCAATAAATTTAAAAATTCTGTGTATTTTTTTTGGAAACTCCTATATGAAATTTACCAACCTGAATTTCCGCAATTTTTTTTACATACAGTTTGTATGAGAATCTAAAATTCCATATGATTTAATACCTGATTTACACTAAGCATTTTTTCATGAAATTTCATGAATTTTGTTGCACGCAACTTTTTCTATTTGGTAATTGTAGCGATATAAAAGATAATTTTATATAAAAAAGAACGTAGAATGATTCTCTGATGCATTTTGGGCAACGTTTTTGATATAAATTTCTCTTCCAGGCCTCCTATTGCTAAATAAAATTTTTTCATGCAACTAATTTCAAGAAAAAAATGCTTAATGTAAATCAGGTATAATTTAATTAACTTTTGAAAGAAAAACTCGACCAAGCATTATAATTGTAATCAAAATATAAATTTTGCGCATCACACTTATTGCATTTTTTTCATCTTTGTTCGAATGAAATTTCATAATTTTGTTCTTGTTCGAACAGACCAATAATTTGGAACTTTTGTTCGAATATTCGAACGAACAAGGAATAAAAAAAATGTATTGGAATAATTTTAAAAAAGTCTGCAACAAACGCCACGCATGCGTATTAGTTTACTTTTTATTGATACTTAATTCATTACACAAGAAAAACAAATAATTTTAATAAAAACCCCAAAAATTTTAAATTTATTTGCTGGTGGGTTAGCATGTCTAGATACGCATTTTATTGGCGCTTCAACCAAATCATCAGTACACTTCAACCACAACTTTTTAACAGTCCCAAAGCTCTTACTTTACGCAAAGACTTTCAAAATCTTTATGAGAATTTATAAAATAATAAAATTTTTGAAAATCATACACTTAGAAATCTATCGGATAACAATAAAAGTATTTACAAGTCTTAATTAAAAATAAAACATTATATGAATTTTAAATGAATTTATTATTTGACATATTGTCAGAAGTGTACATACAAATAAATTTCAATTATTGTATGTACACTTCTGGCAATATGTTAAAAAATAAATTTTTTTAAACCTAGAAAAATAAACAAATAAAAGTCTTAAAAACAAAAATTAAAAATGTTAAAAACCTCCGACGCAGTTCGCGCTGTAGCATAAGTTAAGAGCCATATGTTATACTAATGTTGTTTATCAAACAGAATATCAAACAAAAATATTAAATTAATATTTAGAAAACTTATGATATACAATCAAGTCAACTTTTAACTCAAAATAAAATCGGTCAAGCTGTTTGGGAGATACGTCAAACAAGTTAAACCCTGGTTTAAAGCCCAACTCTTCTAAGATAAGTCCCTATCTCTGCGTTAAGCTATGTACAGACAGTTGTCAGATCTTACAATATTGCCAGTAAAATGTTCTCAAAATTTCTTACAACCGTGTGAACTGACAATTTTTGTAAGACGTTGTTGCCAGAAAAAGCATTGTCAGTCCATTGCAAGACTAGTAGCTGACAACAAACTGTCAGATATCTTACAATCGTGTGAACACATTGTAAAATTATTGCCAGATATTTGTCAGACATTTTAATATTGTCAGATGTGCAAAGTTTATACATCTGACAATGGCGTCATTGTAAGAGAATTATTTCTATGGGCAACACTGCTCACGCTTGATTTTAAATAAAACATTTATAATAAAATATATGCACACAAAATCATTGCAATTGCTTCTTTATGGTCCATAATAATTTATACATTCACTTTTTAAATTTAACACAAACACAAACGATTGATATTTAACAATTTCTAACAAATGCTTTGAGTCTGGCAAGGCAGAACATCAGATCTGACAATTTGTGCATATGACAACCGTGTGAACTGACAATTTTTCTTCTGACGATTTTGTCAGATGAATTTATTGCCATACAACCGTCTGGCGATAAATTGTAAGATTTTCTTACAACCGTGTGAACTGACAAGGAATATTGTACTGGCAATTTTCGATTGCCAGTACATTGACAGATCTGACAATATTGTAAGATCTGACAATCGTCTGTACAAAGCTTTAGTTATTTTACTGATTAATGAATTAGCTGAAACTTGATATGTTTCAGAAATAAAAGATATAAAATTTAAAATGTTTTCATTTTAAGAAAGTAAAGGAATAATGTTTATTAATATATTATACTTTTGACTGAATTGTTTCTTATAACAGAAATTCAAAAAAAAAAATAAATAAACATAAAATGAAGAACCCTTTCGACAATATAAATGCGATTTATTTTTCAAAACTGCTAATTGTGCTGCTAGCAATAAATGCCCTGCCTGCTCTTGTATTAATCGCTCTTGTGTTAATATTCATAACACGCATTATCGAACTTAATTTATGCAGGAATACAAACAAAGCAAAAAATAACATTGATATGTAAGTGGGGAGTATTTCTATAAGATAAACATCCAAGTCGATGCTTTAAGTACATATACGATAAAATCTTAGGGAGCATACTTTCATTAAATTTAAGATTAATTGGAAAACTTCCGGAACTTATATTTTTGAGCTAGGAGATTAGTCTAAAGACCAAACAATAACTTTTGATTTTTGTTGGGACGGGAGGAGTTGTTGGTCATTTTCGGAATTTCTTTTCAAACTTTTCATTGATGCAACTGAACTGTATAGTATACATTTTAGTGGACTACTCCTCGATACAATAAGACTATAAATTTTCTTATGGGGCATTTACATTGTCTCAAAATCTAATACTTACGGGATAATCTAATTGCATTTGCTAGACAGCAAATAGTAAACATAATTTACTCAAAATCTAATATTTTTATTAATTTTTTACCGCCCTGTAAAACAAATTTATATAAACTTAGGCCCCTTTCACATTAGGCAACTTTACTTGCGCAAGTCTTGTGTTTGTGGGTGTGAGAGGAAAGGTCGGTTGAAGGGGAAAGAATTGCCGAGATTTGAGTATAGACTTGCTTGAACTTGGCAATTCTGCCACAATTTTGTTTCAGCTGTCATTGCTGGCTTGGGATATTGATTTGTTTTTGACATTGTCTTTTATTTCTTCTTCGGTGTGTTGTCTAATTAATTAATTTTGTGTTAAGAAAATTTTATTTGTGAATAAAAAGCTAAAAAATAATGAGAAATTGGAACAAATTAAGAAAACTCGAGCATAAGAAAATTAAACTTGCTCATCAAATGAACTGAATGTGAGCATAGATGCAAGTTCAAAAGAAAATAAATAAAAATGAAAATTATACTTGCGGAAGTAAAGTTGCCTAATGTGAAAGGGGCCTTAATTGAGGTATTCACAAGGGTGGCGTAAAGTCATAATGTCATAAAGTCCTAAACTTTTAAATTAGTTTTAAATATGACTGCTGTGAGCAAGCAACCCAAGCAATGTTAGTTGAAACATAAACAAGACGATACGAAATGAAAATGAAAAAAAAATTACAAAAATAAAATAATATTTGGTACCAATATGCAAAATTATGAGAAAAAATATTCAACGGCTTCTATCTGTATTCGAAAATAGTTTGTATATTTTTGCAATTTTAACAATATGTAAAACAAAAGGTTTTCAAGGTTATATCCTGTTAAAATTTTAAGGATTAATAAATAAATAAAATAAATTCCAATTTGCAAAATGTTGGTAAGTTTTGCGAATTCGGTAATTTTCGATAATGTGCATAATTTTAACAAATTAGGGGTAACTCAAGCCATTTCATTGTCTGATAGAACTATTTTTTCTTGCAGGTTTTGCCTTTTACATACTTTGCTACCTTTTTGATAATATCAAGTCCTTGCAAAATTTTAATTGTTGCGAATTTTTCCGCTTGTTTTGGAATTTCTTATATCTTTAGGTTTTTGTGAATTATGTTTATGCTCAGTTGCATTTTTGCCATTTCTCGCCAATTTTCCCTATTTTTTAAACATTTGCCATTTAACCGATTTTTAATCCAAATATCTATTTGATGTTAGCAATTTTATGCCAATCTTTAATATCCTTAGGCATTTCTAAGTTATTATTTAAGTGCTTGCTTGCAAATTTTGCAATTTATCGCGAATTTTTGCAATAAAAGTGATTGTTTCCAAATTTTTGTTTTTTTTTGGCAGCTTTAAAATTTTTTTATTAATTTATTTACTTATTTATTTTTTATTATTATTATTTATCTTGACTTTGACTTATTTTGTTATGTTACCAAATTTTTGAAAATTTTCTTAATTTTTGCGAATTTTTATAATATTTTTGCATTCCTTAAAATTTTAGTGTTGTTTAAAATAAATTTTAAGGTTTTTTCAGTTAAAAAATTATTTGCGAATCTTCGCAATTTTTTGCACATGATGCTATTTTTATTCTTAAAATCCACTGAGTGTGTCCTTTACAGTTTTTGCGGTTTTGGAAAATTTTTAAAGATATTCGCATTTATGCCAGTTTTCGCGATTTATATGCTTTTTCTCGATTTATTGCTTTTTAGCAATCCATAGTCAGCTTTGGCAGACTAGCGAATTTTTATATTTTTTGCAATATATAATGATGATTTAAGTAGAAATTTGCTAAAGAAAAACGCCGCGTATTTAAACATAAATAGCCATTTTGTCGAAAAAGAAAAGTAAAAAGCAAAATAATTAGCTATGACAGTAACAAATATACGTATAGGTTGAAGAATTGTATTAATATAGTACACCCTTTATATGATGGAAAATAAAAATAATTTTAAACTGGTTTTAAATGTTAGGACTTTATGACGGTTTATATGTATATACGGCATTAATTATTATTCAAATATGACTATTTCTAATTCAATAAAATGTTTGCTGTTGCACACACCTTTAGAAAATAATTTTCCAAAAATGTATGCTATGATAATTTACTTACTTCTGAATAATATTTCCTTAAACATTATAATAAGTGGCTTGGCTTTACGGTTTCAAAATTTGTTGCAGAAATGAATATAATTTCAAAGGAAACTCAGCTCGTACAAAATTCCTAATAGAAAATCCTTAATTTTAAGTTAATTATAATAAATAATTCATTAAGTATACCGCATATGTACATTGCTAATTAGAAATACAAACATAGAATAAACATAAAAGATTGTGTATGACATGGTAGATATGAATTCAATACATACATACATACATACTTGTACATATCTCTGTATGTACCAATGCACTGTGTTGCGGCTAGTGGAAAAGTAACTTTTTTCCGATTATTTTTTTTCACTGTTTTTAATGATGCAATTTTGTCACAGACATTTCAAATAAACAAAAAACACATAAAGCTTATTTTTATGTTGGCCCGTTGATTTTTAATTGATTTTAGAAGTCAAATATACACAATTTTCACGAAAAGAGGGGATTTCAGGGCTGTATTCAAAATGATCTCATTTGATTTTGGTGACAGATATTTTGATTCGGAAAAGAAATCTGCCTTTGGACAAGTATCTTCTGTAAAAAAAGGAATGTTGTTTGAGACATTTTCATATGCACCTTTTTTAGAGCGAAAACCTGACTAAAGGTCCATTTTTCCTTAAAATTTGGGTTAGGTAAGCAATATCTAAAAAGTTCCAGAAATGTTATATAATTTGTTTTCAACGAACTGTGAAAAAATCAGCTGCCCATACCTGCCCTCCTGGGAGTTATAGCGATTTTAGTATATCACTCTCAGTATTTATTCCATAGAACGGAAATTCTCGGAATCGCTTATTGAATAAGTTAATCATATTGGTTTTCAGGTGACTTTCCGTCATCCCACGTTAAATTTTTATTATTTTCAGACCGGTTTCGGCTAATCGCCATCTTCAGTGTTTTCTTTTTTGTCACTAATTAGTCCGCATGTGTGTCCGTCTTTATATAGTGTTAGGAAAACATCAAGAAAAGACAATTGTGAAGACATATTACATTATCTGTTCGCCAATTGTGATCCCGCAATCACAAGTAGGGGAATACTGAAGGAGAAGAAACACCTGGAATTATCAGAGGAAGCAATGAACTTATTGGTAGATGACTGATAATTTGTAATTTTTCTGTAGAATGCAATAAAATATGCCTGTGTTATAAAATAGTATCTTCAAAGTTTTTTTTTTATTCTACATCTATTATAGCACTCCACAAAAATGAGCATAACTCTCTTAAAACTGAAGCTATTGACTTCATTATTATATAATTAAAGCCTTTATTGCCACCTTTCAAATAAAAAAGAAATAGATTTTGGTTTTATATAAAATTTCAGAGTTTTTCAACAAATATCGAAAAATCTTGAAAATTTGACGTTTATAATTCTTGTTCGGACCACCCTATAATTTATTTTAAAAACTAATCATATGGTATTTATCGGAAATAAAAGAAGAATTAAAATAATTTTTTTTTTTAAATTTTTCGAAAATTTTTTTTTATTTTTGACCTTTGTTGAACATTTGACCCAACAATTTTTTTGCGGTGTAAATTTTTTTTACTCATTCTGTTTGGGATTTCATTCTGACCAATCTGTCGAAGTTTCTCATGGATACAATTAAAATTACAGTTTAGGCAATATGATTTCCAAAAAATTCAAGGTTTCGCAACACTGTGCGATGTGCGTAATGCTTGTGTATAAATGTAGATATTATCACAGAGTAGTTAGAACAAAGAACTTTGTAATTATAAGAATAAATATATAAAATGAACATACTTATAAATGAATTAATAAAACATTTAACAAATGAATTAATTAAGGTACGAATATTTTCCTTTTCTTCGAAATTTTTATTTATGAATATACATATTACGTATTTCAGTTTGTTGCAGGAAAAAATGCAGATATTATACATTAACCTTGAATACAAAAGTAAAAAATTATTATCAACTATATATCATATGATTTAGGGATTTATGTATATGAGCACAAACTAAGCAAACTAAATATTTGATTCCCACAAAATATTTGATACAATTTTGTTTAGTAGACAGAAAATAATTCAATTTCAAAGAATTCAAATACAACATTACCATTTCTAGTAATGAATGTGCTTTAACTCTTAATAATCTGATTTTTTTATTTTTGCTGAAAAAAATTTATGTCATAAATTTTGCACTTCCAAATATGTACCTGGTGGGTTTTTTAAGCACACTAAACACTAGCCAAAGAAAAGTTTGGATGAAAAAAAAGTGGGTGGAAACACGCCCATAATAATAAAAGATTAAAATTTGCGCTATTGAGCTGAAATTTGATAAACGAGTAGTTATAGATTGGAAAATTACTAGAAAAATCTGAAAACTCAAAAAAGTTACCAAGGTTGGCGGGGCTGCTCCCATAAGGCTCAGAATTTAAAACACAAAAAAAACACAATTCCTTTAACTGAAGCGATTTTATTGAAATTTTGGCATACATGTTGCAATAATGCAAGGCTATAAATTTACGTTGGAAAAAGTGGGAGTTAACACGCCCATACATTTTAAGCCTATTATTTAATATACATTTGAATATACTACATGTTTATAAATTTATTACTATCCGTTTCCAACGAAACTCGACAAGAAAGATAACTACTGGCCAAAGAAAATCTTGAGATTGAAAAAGTAGGCGTTATTACGCCCATTAGAAAATATAATTAAAATTTGAGCTAGTTAGCTGAAATTTGATAAGGAAGTATCTCTAAATTAGGAAATAGCTAAAAAAATCTGAAAACCTAAAAATTATAACCAAGAACGTAGCCCCGTAGTCCAAAATTCTCAGAAAAAAAATCAATGCGTTTGACTCAAGCGATTTTATTGCAATTTGGGTGATATTTATTTATTTATTTATTTATTTATTTATTTAATCACTACAATGCAACAAGAACTAGTCTTATATTACAGTATTGGGTAGTAATTTGGCAACTACACAAAAAAAAGTAAAAACAAAATTCAATTAAAAATTTTTTTTTAAAAAGTTTTACCTGAAAATCATAAAGGACTACTACAGAGATTCATTGCCTTGAACGGGGAATGTTTAGTTTATATATAGAAGTACCGATAGGTCATTTACTAAAAATTTCACTAGAACAAAAAATTATGAATTTTTTCGCAAAACAAATATGTATGTATGTACTTATGTATGTATCTGTATATAATATATATCTACATACGTACACAGAAAAAAGTAAAACAAAATTCAATTAAAAAAAACAAAGATTCAGTTAAAAAATTAATTAGTTTTCAACCAATCACAGAAATTGTAGTATTAACTCATCCATTTTAATTGAAAATTTTTTTGATTTTTTCAATTAAAAAAATATTACATTAACTAAAAATTTAATTGATTATTTTTTAAAGATCCAATTAAAATTTAATTCAAATATTTTTAAAGATTCATTTAAAAAATTAATCGAAATATTTAAATATTAAAAATTTTTAAAGATTGAGTTAAAATAGTAATTAAAACATAGAAAAAATTTAATAGTATAAAAATTTAAAAAATGATGTTATGTATGTATAAATAATTTCCAAAAATGGAAACCTTGGTATATTGTACCATAAATCTAACTCATGCGCCGTATGGTTTTTCAAGTTCGAATGGTGCACGAAAGTGCGTCCAATGACCGTATATGGCGTTTGATAGTGTTCCGTAAGTGTAAATGTAGAATATCGCAGCTTTTCTTTGAATTTTGTGTGTATATTGTGATTGGATTTTAAAAGAAAGGCTACGAAATTTTCCACAACATATTCATACATACTCACGCAAGACCATTTGCATCGAACCCCAAATACCGGCAATGTACGAACTTTACCATCCATATTTGGTCTATCAGCTTGTATTTCTTTTTTATATGCTTTTTTCTCAAGAAAAGAGAAGAAAATTGATTTCTCTTTTTTTCATTCTATGTTTTATTTTTATTCCACGCATGTCAAAACTACTATGAATCAAAAAAATAATAAAAAATCAAGCTGAGTAGATTTTTTTTCTCCCACATAAAATATCAAAACCAATTAAAAGATTAATTGGGTATTTCAATTGAAAATTTCTTTCAAACCAATGTGGCATACCATAAAAAACAGCTCGATTTTCATACATAAAAACAAAAGTTTCATTATTTACTTACAATTTATATGTAATAATTGTTAACCATTTTATAGTATCCTGAGTTAAGCTCTGTTGATAACACTTTTTTGATAAAGCAGTAAATTCAATTAAAACAAACATATATTCAATTAAAATATTAATAAAAAATATAATTTTTTCTAAGCAAACACTTAATTGAAAAAAATTCAATAACAATTTTTTCTGTGTAGGTTTAAATTGAATTAAGATTTATAAAAAACAAAGAAAAAAATAAAGAAATTGAATTACAAATACATTTTTGAACACATATACGTGGATGAAAAATATTGTAACAGTTTTATCTAAAGTACTCGAATATGGGAGATTTGAAATGCCTTGCATTGTTCATTGCTTAAATTTGAGGGTGTACTTGAATCCAAAATCGAATGGAATTTATGAAAAAGTGTTGTTCAGAGATTGCTTTGTTATATCTGATGCTGTTAATCTTGCTGCCTTGATTCGACCTAAAAAATATTATTCTATCTTATAAGTAGGAAGGTTTATGACTATATATTATCTTATGCAGAAACAATAGTGTTTGGCAAATTAATAAATTATCAAACGTTACATTATATATTTGTTTAGCATATTTTGAGATGCTCCTATTCCTTTTTATACCAAATACTTACAGCATCGCAACTGGGAAATAGCTCGCAACCATACATAAGGGTAGCCAATAAATAAGTTTCTGCTAGTAGCATTCGGATATCTATCGGTGTATAATGTTTTGACATCCATAGATTCCTTAACATAGTAAAAGTTTTCGCACAGTTTATTTTAACATGGTCAGACCAATTAAGTTGTTTATTAATAACTACACCAAGATTTTTTTTGCAGTATCAACATAATTAATAATCATATTATTTATATTTATTGGTGGAAGTTACGTATGTAGGTATATCTTTTGATAGTCTAATAATCATCGCAACTGATTTGTTTGCGTTTAAGCTTAGGCCATTTGCAGATGCCCAAACATTAATATGATGCATATCTTCATTTATAAGTTGTATACAATTTGCAGCATCTGATATCTTACAGCTTATAAGGAGCTGCACATCATCAGCATACATTTGAATTTTACAATGTTTCAGTTGTAATGGCACATAATTAGCGTATATAGAATACAATAGTGGCCCAAGTATAGAACCTTGTGGGACACCTCTAGGCATTAAGCAGCATTCAGAGACGTTTGTTTCATGGGTAACGCCTTGACTTCTGCCACTTAAATACGAGGTTAACAGTTTCAATGCAGTTCGAGAGAAATTACACATATGTTTTAATTTAAGGCGGAGAATGGAATGATGCACTGTGTCGAAGGCTTTGCAGTGATCCAGCAGTATTAAGAATGATATCATATGACGTTTATCAATTTGACATCTGATTTCCTCCGTGACATCAATCAGAGTAGTAATACAGCTGTGCTTTGTTCTAAATCTAGATTGTCTATCATTTAGCAAGGAGTTTGTATGTAAGTAGCTGCTTATTTGTGAATGAATTAATTTTTCAAATACTTTCGACAGATATGGCAAAATTGCAATTGGTCGGCAACTCTTATCAGGGTTCCATACACCAAAGGTGAAAAAAGGAACCTTATTGTTTTCGCTACGCTGTCCGTCTGTCCGTCACACGGTATTTTCTCAGGAACCGTAAGAGCTACGGACCTGAAATTTGGACAGAGTATGTAGAACCTTGGCCACTACAACAACAAATACATGAGAATTAGAAATTAAAGGGTGTTCTAAAACGAGCGACGTAAAATGTTAAAGTCTCATGTAATATACATACAATTGTATGTACATACGGATATTGACACTTGAAATTTGTAAAATTAGTGCATTTTTATATAGACTACAACAATAAGCATTAAATTATTAAAAAATTCAAATCAAAGGGTGGTCCATCAGTTAATGCAATTTTGACTATGTAAGTTTGACAAATTGCTATATCTTGGAAACCGTAAGAGGTAAACTCTTGCAATTTTCAAAAACGGTAAAACTAAAAAATCCGAAAATTATATAATCGCCAAACCGAAAATTATAAAATCGCCAAAACCTGAAAAAAATCGCCAAAAATTTAAAAAAAATCGCCAAATCGAACAAAATCGAAAAAATTTAAAAAAAAAATTCTAGCACTAAAATAAATCGCCAAATTCGAAAAAACCGTTTAAATGAAAAAAAATCGCCAAAATGAAAAAAACGCCAAAAACCGAAAAAAAATCACCAAAACTTGAAAAATGCGCCAAAATCAAAATAATTGTTTATGTGAAAGAAAAAAAATCGCCAAAATTAAAAAAAAAATCACCAAATTTAAAAAAATGGCCAAAACGAAAAAAATCGCCGAAATTTAAAATAAACGCCAAAAACCAAAAAAAATCTCAAAACGAAAAAAAAGTGCCAAAACTAAAAAAATCGCCAAAACCAAAAAAAATCACCTATATGAAAAAAACGCCAAAATTAAAAAAAATCGCCAAAATAAAAAAACGCCAAAATAATAAAAATCGCCAAAATTAAAAAAAACTTCAAAAACCAAAAAAAAACTCGCCAAAACGTGAAAAAAAAGTGGCAAAACTCAGAAAGCGCCAATAAATTCAAAAAACCCCAAACTAAAAAAACGCTTAAAACCGAAAAACCCCAAAAACGTAAAAAATGCCAAAACTATAGTTTATATTGTTCGTATTGAATTACATATCTCGTGCCCGTACGGAACCCTTCGTGCGCGGGTCAAAGTCGCACTTCACTGAATTTATTTATTTTTGAATGTTTCCAATTAGCCGGGAACGTAGATGTTGTTATGACTGTGTTGAAAAGATGAGTTAAGTGAGTTAGTGTGTATGGAACAGTAAGCTTGATAAATTTTGGATGCAAGCCATCAAAACCAACAGCGTTAGATTTAATATGAAGAAAAATGCTTCATGTACATTTTCCTGAGTAAAGTGGATAAAATTTTAGAAATTTGTTTTTTTTTCAATTTAAGCCATAATTGTTATAAAAATTTATATTTATTGGAGGCATAGGCACACTTGCAAATTGAGAGTTTAACTCGTTCATGTCAATGACATCTACCCCGGCATTAGCATTACTACTATTTACTAAACCCATTTTACGAATTTCTCTCCATTTTTTTCGGGAATCAACAGATATTTGAAACTTGTAGTGATAGAATTTCGATTAAGCTATTCTTATTTTTGAATTTACGGCAGCCCTTGCATTGATACATATGTTGCAATAATACAAGATTATAAATGTTCTTTAAAGAAAATGGGAGTTAAAAACCCACAAAATTTCCATTCCTATTTCATGTATGTACTTCGGATCGTTTAAATATACTATTTATGTATTCATTATTATACGATCCCAGCGAAACTCAACACGAGAGATAAACACTCACCAAAGAAAACATTGAGTTTGAAAAATTGGGCTTGATCGCGCAAATAAGAATAAAAAATTTAAATTTTCGCTAATGAGGTGAAATTTGATAGACAAGTAGGTCTAAGCTAGAAACTAACTAGAAAAATCTTAAAGCCAGGAAAATATAGCTATAGGGGCGGGGCTACGCCCATTAAGTTTGGAACTAAAACATAAAACTTAAATCGTTGGCTGAAGCAGTTTTATTGAAATGTTGGCATACATGTTTTAATAATGAAAGGCTATAAATTTGCCTTTAAAAAAGTGGGCATGACAATAAAATTTAAGTCTCTTCTTTCATGTACTTCGGATCAGCAGATTTATACTACTTATGTAGATATTATTGTCCGCTTCCATCAAAACTTGACACGTATGATTGGCACTGATTAAAAAATTTTTTCTTTTAAAAAAGTGGGCAGGATACGCCATAAAAATTTGATACGCCAGTAGGTCAAGATGAGAAACCAACTAAAAAAAATCTATAAGGCCAAATATTTAATATTGTCAAGTTCGCAGATTATCTACAAATTAGAGTTACAAATTTATATAATGCATAGCATATTACAGTGATAGGAGCTTGGCCTTTTTTCACATTATGTTTTTGTGAGCTTATAAGCCTACAATTTAAAGATTAAAAAATATTTCCATATAAAAATTGACGCATACGAAAGAAAAACTCTATTGAAATTATAAAATATGTTTAATAAATAATGCTATTATGCAAAAATGATTGTTAAAGTTAAAGCATGCGTTAAAACCGGTTTTGTGATACAAAATTTGTTTGTTAAACTAACTTTAAGCCTACCAATTATTTTTACATAAGGGGGTAAAATTTAGAAGAAAATAATTATTACTATCATACATAAATTCCAAGAAAAACTTAAATTATTCCACCGTGAAACTGTCTTTTTGATTTTTCTATTTTTCAACATGAATGCTTTTCTAGTTAAAATATTAAATATGTTTACCTGATAAATTGAAAAAAAAATGTTTTTTCAATAAGTTAAAAATGTCCAACCCTGGAACTGATTTTCAATAGCAATATATCAGGGACTAGTTCTGATACGTCAGCTTCAGACAAAGTTCTAGCTTTACTGGGAGCTTCGGCAATACGCTTTCACATACAGACAGACTTACACTGATTATTCAATTTCCATATTCATAAGGATTTAACATAAACAAATCTTTAAAACTTTTTGTAGCACAATTTTTTTTTTAATTTGTTGAAACCAAAATTAACAGTGATTTCGGAACTTAAATGTTAGGCTTCCATATGTGACAGAGCATACAGAAAGTGACCTAAGGGTAAAAAAATTTAATTTTCACTTTTTTTTGGATGTGGACAACATCTGAGCATCGAAAGAGACCGATTCATATATGCTCCAAAAGTGTTCACTCCCAGAGATATGCGCGTTTTATGAAAATGAATTATACCAAAGATACACGTATTTAAATCTTTAAAATGGCTCTCCTAAACAAAACCGGTTTTTACCCTTAGGTCCCTTTCTATTTTGCGCGTCACATAATTTCAATTATCTTTTGGTGTAGCCAAGCATTGATATCTTTATATATGTACACGTAAATAAATATATACTACAGTACCAGAGGTCCAAGTCGTGCGGCTCGCAGCCGGCGGCACCAAGCTGCCGACCTAATTTTTAAACTCGAGCTGCCGCTGAATTGGACGGCTCATATCGGCTAATAATTTCCGCCGATTAACAAGTGAAAGTCGACTAATATTTCCAGCCGACTAATATTTGTTTCAATTGTTTGTCTTGCCAACAGTGTTGTTTAGCGTTTGTTTTAGAATATTTCGCTATAGTAAAGCATTTGAAAAATTTCTCATTTCTTGAAAGGTCTTATAAATAGTCTTGTGCAGGACATTAGTATGTAAGCATATCCTACAATCATAATTGAAAAAAATCATGTTTTTCTACGAAATTGTGGGCTGCAGCCGACTTTAAGCCGCCGCCGGTCATTTTCAGCCTGGCCGCTGCCGCCGAAAATCTTAGAACGACTTGGAGCTCTGGTTATAATATGAATATCCCAAAATCACAGAGGATACCCCAAAATAAAATTAATTTCGTGGTCGACCGGCTCGAAGCCGACGGCGCGCCGCCACCCATTATTTTTCTGTATATCAAGCCGCCGCCGATTGTATCGGCTCGCATCGGCTCACAATTAGCCGAAGTTTTATCTGCTAAGACAGACAAATATCGGAGAAAAAATTTTGAAGTTCGATTTTCAGTTTAAATTCTTTCGATTTTTCATCTTTAAATTTGCATATGCTTATGTGAGACGCCGAAAATTCTCTCAGCGCGCCGCCGCCGCTGATAATTTTGTCTCGACTTGTTTCTCTGTACAGTACATAAAGAATTCGCTTCACATAAACTATACAATACTCAATATATAATTGTCCTAAAATGTCATTTACCAGCTCTTCACGAGTACTTGGGTACCAGAAAACTTTTCCATTTTCAAATTAAGACCTAATGTGTTTTCTTTTAAAATACGAAATTTAAATTTTGTTCTTAACTTCTCGCCAATACTTATTTTAAACAAAAGATTCGAAAATACAATTTCCTTTATGCAGAAAAGATCTTCATTTGTATGATATCATTTATAAAATTTAAATATATTCATATGTAAAAATGTATTAGCAGTCACGTTTTTAAATTTAAGATTTTAGATGATGGTGTGTGTGCGTGTCGTGTCCTCTTTTTTATTTCGCTCCCATTTCTCGAAATCTCGACATTTAACACAACAACAAAAACTCACACAAATATGTAGATTTCCTCTTTCTTGTTGGATTGTGAACAAAACTGAAATGCATTTTCTTTACGAGGTCTTATTTTGACTATTTGCTACAATTGCCAAAAAAAAATTATAATCATAAAAATTAAACGAGTAGAATGGAGGAAAGCAAAGTGAAATGGAGTTGAGTAACATAAGAAAATTGTAGCTATGTGTATATACAATCAACTTCATTACGTCTTCAAAGGAAACCTACTAACAACAAAATCAAAAGCAAAAGAAAAAAAAAACAAATGTAATAAAACATAAAATAAACTACATTTAAAACCATCAAATAAAAGTGATGGTTGTTGGTTGGCTGGTTGGTAGTCACAATTTACAGAGCGAAAGATATTCCGACAAGACAGTGTGTGACGCCTTTGTTCTTGTCGTCTGTGCTACACAGCAGACACACTTGCGTATCGAAATGAACGGATGCACGATTGGGACAGACTGAAATAAGCATTTAACAATGATATCAAGTGGAGACAATAAAACAACATTTTAAAAGACAAAACTATCAGTCTATGACAAATACATACAAATAACTAAAGCAGCAACTACAACATGCGGCACAGGCACAACATCAGTAACAGCAATGGCAATAACAACAATATCAAATAGAAACAGTACAATATTGTATTTATTTACAACACTATTATAGTGACAGGCCATCATTTAGTCTTCCATTCAGTTTGCCTGAGAGCACTGTGACTGGTTATAAATACAGTAATAAAAAATGTTTTCCTTTTTTCTATATACATATTATATATATAAAATAAATAAAATTTAATCCAAAGGAAATAGTTTTTAATTATATAAGAAAAAAGTTTATTATAAAAATAGAGACCTATAACAATAAAAGTTGCAGAGCCCTTTGTTATAAATTGCTATTTGGTATATAAATAAACCCACTTAGCCCATTAGCACATAAAACATGAAACACAGATTTTTCAGTAACGTAAAAGATTGGAATATATAACATGTTTCTCAATTTTTTTTTAAATCTTAAAAGTATTTCTCGTCTATTCTAACAAAACAGGGCAGACTTTGAAAAAAGTCTTATATGCATAAGAAACACTTATTCTGCATAGGGAAATATATTTAGCATTTATTTTTTAATATTGCTAGTAATATTGTTATTTATTTCTTTTTAAATATAGAATATATTTAATTACCAAAGAAATAAGTAGTTTTATTTAATAAGTTTAATAAAACAGAAAAAGTTTTAGTTGCCCAAGTCTGGAGAAATTATTTTTATTTTTCTAATTTTTGTATTCCCAACTATTTCTTTCTAAGCCATAAAGTACATCTAACTTGAAAAAAAATATTATTGACCTAATTACTTTTAAAAACAAGTATATAATAAATTTCCCAACCCTGGAGTCATCCTTTTATATTTTACTAACTTTAGCTTTATTAGTTAGTTACATTTATATTTTTTTTAATGCATGTTTTTTATTTATTGTATCTTCATATATGAACTAACAATAAGTATTCAAATCTTAAATCTAAAATATAATTAGTAGGCCCGACCAATGTCGGACATAACTTAGTGATAGTTATAAATAATACATAAGTAGTGATAAGCAAAAAAAAGTATTTTCAAGAAGCTTAATCCGGAGTGTTTAGCATTAAATCCCTTGTATCTCTATTTTTTAAGCGAATGTGTCCAGTAAAGTTCTAAGTATTACGAGCAAGCGGATTAGGATGTGACTCGAGTTTTGTTAAATATTTGCCTGCGTATTTTGCAATTTCTTCAGCCACTAGTGGCATATTTAAATCACGATGTATATTTGAATTCTTAATGTACCATGGAGCAGATGTTATTAACCTTAAAATTTTGTTTTGTCTTCGTTGAATTCTCTCTACATTGGAAGCTGAAGCAGTGCCCCATAACTGGATACCGTAGCACCATATTGGCTTTAAAAGCGACTTGTATATTAAAAGTTTGCAGTCTAGGCTGAGTGTTGAATTTCTGTCAATCAGCCAATGTACCTGAGTTAATTTTAGTTTCATTTGATTTAACTTATTGTCAATGTGATGTTTCCATGTAAGCCGTCGATCGAGGTGTATACCAAGATATTTCACATGTGAATGTTGAGGAACAACTTGCTCATTAATCTGAATGGAGGAACAAGTATATCTTCGTAAGGTTAATGTTACTTGAACACACTTTTGTTCATTCACCTTAATTCTCCATAAGTTTAACCATAGTTCCATCTGGCTAATGTGTTCCTGGAGCTTTCAGGGTTTTTGTGCATACTAAGGCAGGCTTTATCGTCGGCAAATGTAGAAGTGTGGATACTACTACTCACAGGCATATCACAAGTATAAACCAAATATAAAAATGGCCCCAGTATACTCCCCTGTGGCACACCGGATGATATAGTTTCAGGCATACTCATAAAGTGTCCTTCCACAACAGTAAATTTTCGTGCAAGAATGTAACTTTCCAAAAGATTTAGAATGTTTATTGGTAAGTATGTCTTCAATTTCAAAATCAGGCCTTCATGCCACACTTTATCAAATGCCTGAGAAACATGAATAAACAGGGCAGAACAATACTTCTTTTCCTTAAATGTTTTTCTGATAAATTGAACCAATCTATGCGTTTGCGCAATTGTGCTATGCTGGCTTCTAAAACCAAATTGATGGTCCGGGATGCACCCATTATCAGTTAAAATTGAAGACAATTTTGTCATGAGTAGCTTTTCAAAAAGCTTTGACATTGTTGACAGTAAGCTTATTGGCCTATATGACTCAGCCTTGGTAAGATCTTTTACTGGCTTTGGAATCATTTTAACCTTGGTAAGCTTCCAGCAGTCTGGATAATACTCCAGTCTTAAAATGGCATTAAAAATGAATAACAGGATTCTAATTGCAGTACGAGGTAACTTAATCAGCATCTGGTTACTAATTCCATCCATACCGGGAGCTTTTTTTGGGTTGAGTTCGGCAATTAGTTTTTGTACATCACACATCGTAAATTTTAAGGGTAGAGGGAGTAGAGAAACTACACTCGGCAAATCAGTAACACCGGTACATGTATTTGGTATAAATACGGATTTTAAATGCTCAGCAAATATGTTACCTTTTTCAGTATCGCTTCTTGCCCAACCTCCGGTAGATGTGCGCAGAGGTGGCTTAAACTCAATGGGTGTTTTAAGCTTTTTAGCAGCGCGCCACAAAGAGTACTTAGATGCAGGTGTGACATCAAGATATTCAAGATAATTTATAAAAGCTGCAATTTTTTTAGATGCCAGCAACTGTTGGAGTCGTTTAGTGCACTCTTTAAATCTGATTTATTTTTATATGGCAAAATAAAGTTTAAGTCTTTCAGCTCTGAAACCATCTACTCGGTTTTGCTCATTTTTAATACCAACCTATTCTGGACCATTTCTGATGCACTAGACTAAGACCGAAGTCTCTAACTTTTCTGGGAGCTTCGGAAAACCAATTTTACGTACATCAGACGGACATACGGGCAGACGGGCATCGCTTATTCATCTTTCCTATGCATATGGATTCAGAATATATATATTTTATGGGTCGCATATTCATATTGTGGAAATTACATAGATATGGAGTGACAAACCTATATATACCTTTTTTCAACTTTTTTGGTAAAGAGTATAAACATTATTTTCAGCGGCGATAAGACGTGTTGAAATATTCTGCAAAAGTATTTGCCATATAATTATACCATAACTTTGCAAGGACACATAAGATGTAAGCTCAATATATGAACTAAGTTACAACATGTCAAAAGAGCATAAGTGTAATCCGCACACGACTGAGTCAACATTTATTGATTCTTCCTTCAACCCAACCTAACTTAGTGTCTCATTACAATTAACAAATTAATTATTTCTAGGCATTTAAAAACAAATTTCTTGTTTTATTCATTTGCATTTAAAAGAACACAAGCTGTTCAAATAAACCTGGAGAGTAAGTCAAACAATCTCAACAAGCAAAGGAAAAAAAATTATAATTTTTAATTAGGTTCAATACAGCCATGATACTTCAGACGTTGGCACTGATGTTTCATTAATTGTATTTTGCAAATTTGCTTTCTTCGCCCCAGATTTTTTCTCTTGATACTTCAGTAAAAAAAAAATATTTTTTTATAGTTATTCCTGCCTGACTTCAGTGTTGCCAGGAGCTGTAGTGAAAATATGATGCGAGGATTTAAATGGTAGAAAATGCTTTTTGCTAGAACTTAAAACTAGAAATAAGACTAATAAATTTTGTTTGAAAATTAAAAATTGTATAAACAATTTTTGCATCCTTCCTTTCAGTGGATTTCTACGTCAATGCAGCTTTTGGCTGCATTGCAAATTTTACTACTCAAAAAACATGCAATATTTTTTAAACTGAACCCAATTATAAGAAATAAATAATAATAAAAATGGTAATAATTACAAAATAATACAATTCCTAAACTGCCAATTTAAAAAGCCTGTTTTTTAGCTTCTGTTGATACTGAACAAAAGTAATATTCGACTTTTTGTCCAAAATTTTATGTTAATATTTTCTCTGTATCAGCTTTTCCTTTCTTTCCAAATTGCAGCTTAAAATAGTAGTCACACATTAATGATAGATTTACAATTAATAATTACTTCAAAATGTATTTTGTAATTTTTTGAGAATAAAAAACACTAAATTAAGCCGCTAAACAGGCAATACAGTTGCGTATGAGTGCCGATGGTCTTATTTCTTGTTCTGCCCCTCTCGTTTTACTTCCTGGCATATTTCATTAAATATGTTGTTGGGCTGCATTTTTTTGTAATTGTAGCAGAGTATTTGTTTTATGTTTTATCGAAAGTTTTGCTGTAAGTTTGCAAGCGTTTCTGTTTGCTGTATGTGTAAAAAGATCAAATAAAGAGAAGCAAATTAAGTTATACTCTTCCCTTCTTTGCTTTATCGAATTAAAGGGGGTAAAGTTATATTTTGCTAAATTAAATGAAATCTAGTAATTTGTTCCTGTCAAATTTGAGTTTAAACTGCAATATATAACAGAGTTTTCAGTTGTTTTGTTAGAGACGCAATTCTAAGCATTATATTATTTAAATCTCACTCGCATGATTAACAAAAAAAAAGAAATAAATACACTCGCAAACCAAGTAATAGATACAAGTTTTTAAATAAAATTCAAGGTAATTATGTATAAACTTTAGAACCTTGAAACTTTAGAGAGAACATGAAATACCCGCAGTTAATGAAATGGATAATCTTTGTAATCACAGATATGTAATTGGCCTGAAAGTAATTTGAGAGACATTAAAGTTCCTTTTTGAGAGAATCAATGAAATAGTGCAAATTTATTGCTGCTATAATTTAATTAAAATTTAAAAATAAGCAAACAGATTTTAATTTCCGTAATTGTGCTATATTTTATATTTTATTGCTATTGCATCTTATAGTTAATTGATTCACTCCAGGACGAGTGGATCAATTAGTTTTTATTTGCCTTCATTTGATCGATTACGACCAAAACTACAAATAAGCTAAGAGCGAACCAGTCAAATATCAAATTTATAATTATGGTGTTTTTTTGATGTGCTGAATACTGTGGCAAAACAGAGTGTAATTACAAAATCCGCATTCCCTGACTATCTTTGGATGATTTTAGAGCATTTTAAATAAAGCTTGCATAGGAATAACCAGAGAGAAGAAACACACCTAGAAAAATTTAATGAGAATGCAAGTGGGTTTTTCTAACCCAGAGCTAAATAAAGTTGCCTACATTTATATGGTGTTACTTACAGTTTAAAAAATATTTGAGAAAAGCAAATTAAATTTTAATTATTTATTTGGATTTTTTCGCTTCAAGGATCAGTGGATCAAGGTTGTTAGCCTTGATCCACTGTAGTGCTACTAGAGAATTCAAGTCTTACAGCCGGGTTTTTTAAAACATAAGCCCTTTGATTTTTATATTTCGTATATACAAAATAACGTTTAAAATTTCACTTTTATAAAACATATTTTAAAGCTTTTATTTTGACATAAAAAGAGCTTTTTATGTATAATTAATGTATTCACATAAAACACATTTATATTTGACGTTAATATAAAAAGTACATATATTTATTTATAAATTATTGTTTTTATTTAAGACAATGAAGTTATGATAATGAAAATTATTATTCGAATGAATTTTAAAAGTTAACAAATTAACAAAAGAATATTTGATATATTTTAATTTTAATAAAAATATAATAAATTACAAACTAAGTTTCTTAAAGATACAGTACCTACAACTACTCCCCTTCCAAAAAATTAACTCCCGATATATTAAATGATACTTTTTTAGTCTTGTGTTGATTACAATTGTCATATTTATTTGTTCCATCAATAGTACTTTCTATTGAGGCGGGTTTCAGACGATCGATAGGAATAGTTATGATTTGATTATTTATCTCTATCCTAAAATATTTGTCCTTCTTTTCAATTACTCTATAAGGTCCTTCAGAGGGTTGCCGAAGGGCCCGTTTGTGTGTACCACGCACTAAAACATATTAACAATCTGTAAGTTCCTTAGGAACGTAGATACCTGATTCAGAATCCCTGTGATGACTTAAATTTGATTTGATGCAGGTGTAGCCCTTAAGTCCTCTTTGAATATGGACCTGAGTCCTAACAAAGCAATCGGTAGCTCGTCGTACCAATCTGTTGATTTACCTTTAGCCATTAATGTTGATTTGATTTGTCTATGAAACGTTTCGATCATGCCGTTAGATTGGGGATGATATGGAGAAGTTGTAATTTTAAAACATCCTAAGATTTTAGTCAATTCTTTAAAGGTATTGGAAGTAAACTGTCTACCTTGATCTTTGGTAATATATAATGGAACTCCAAATCGAGAAATATAATTCCTTACAAATGTTTCAATAATAACATCTGTTGTAATATTTTTCAGAGGATATACTTCAGGCCACCTAGTATGACGATCAACTATTGTTAACATATATCGATGTCCACGTGAAATTGGTAGGGACCCCAATATGTCCATATGAATATGCTCAAATCTTCCTTTCGGTATGTCAATTTTTACTATGGGTGATTTGGTATGTCTAGTAATTTTTGATTTTTCACATTCAATACATTCTTTTGACCATATGTTGAGCTCTTTATTAATTTTTGGCCAAAAATAACAACGAGTTACAAGCTTTCGTGTTGCTGTTATTCCTGGATGAGAAACATTATGTAAGTTTTTAAAAACTATTTTTCGCAATCTCAACGGCACAAAAGGTCTTGGGGAACCTAAGGAGCACTCACACCAAATGTCTACACCGGCAGTGGGTATTTTAATCAATTTAAGATTAAGGTAATTATTTTCATCTTGAAGAGAATCAATGATATCTTTATCTTTTTGTTGCTAAATACATAAAACCTTAAGATCAAGCTCAGAGCCCTTATAAGAACTTATTTCAAATGCCCTAGATAACGTATAAGCTACTACATTAGCATTAACATGTATATGTCGAATATCACTCGTAAATTGAGAAATGTACTCTAACTGTCTAATCTGTCTTGGACTCCTTTCAGTTTTTGATTTTAAAGCAAAAACTAAAGGCTTATGATCAGTATAAACAGCAAAATTTCTGCCTTCCAACAAATATCTAAAATGTTTAATATTTAAGTAAATGGCTAATAGTTCTCTATCAAAAGCGCTATATTTTCTTTCAGAGGAACTAAGTTTTTTAGAGAAGAAAGCTAAAGGTTCTACATAATGCAGGATCGCCAATTATGTATTCACATAAAACACATTTATATTTTACGTTGATATAAAAAGTACATAGCTATATTTATTTATAAATTATTGTTTTTATTTAAGACAATGAAGTTATGATAATGAAAATTATTATTCGAATGAATTTTAAAAGTTAACAAATTAATAAAAGAATATTTGATATATTTTAATTTTAATAAAAATATAATAAATTACAAACTAAGTTTCTTAAAGATACAGTACCTACAATTAAAAAGAAACACTCACAAAATTAATGTAATGGTAAGTAATGGTTTTTTCTTATACTTATTATTACTTTGACTCAATGCTAAACGTTTTTGCTTAACAGTTGAATTATGAGAACTAAAGCAAAAATCTTATGTTTTTGAATTTAATCCACATTTTACAATAAAATTAGCAGAAACAACGGAAAAATCTTTTATTGGTACTGAAGGCCAGATTCGTTCTTCTGAAAGTTAAGTTAATCCGATTGAAGAGAAAAATCATTTATCATTTTGTAACTTTAAATTTAAAATAAAAAATAAAGCATTTTAAGGTTTTAAGTCAGTTATAACAATAAAAATTTAATGACAATAATATATATAAGAAAAATAAGAAATCCGACTTTTAAAAGATTTTATGAGTGCAGAAAATCTCTTTTGTTTTCACTCACATGAAAATTATTCAAGGTTAAAGAAACGTGAACATGGTTTCGTTCGTTATTTTAATGAACGTAAATACTTATTCATTTTATGAAAACAGGCTATTATTCGACTTAAGAAAACAAACAAACCATGGATTAAAAACATAATTTTTAACATTTCAAAAATACTTTCGAATCAAAAGCCATTGTTATATGCAATTTAAGTTATATTAAAAAAAATATATTTTTCTCCGTTTTTTTTTTCAGAAAAAATTGGTTAATTACGGGTATTTCACTATTATCAAAATATATTGCAGGGATAAAAGCCCCATATTTCTTTTGTTAAAAAACAAGTGCTATAACAAATATTAATAAGGAAGTTTTAGTTCAAAATTTTCATGATTGAAAGTTCGAGATTATTTCAAATAGATCTATTTTTTATATAAGTATCAAATGTAAAGCAATTTTTATAAAATTTCAAAGCTGTAACCAAAAAATGTATTATGCCACCCTAAGACATGATATGTTTTTAAATATTTCCAAAATTTATTATTATTTATTTCCACCAGCTATAAAGTCTAGTTTAATTTTTCTTCCCTTCTTTAGAAACTCACCGTAATTAATAAAAATATTTCATTCTATAAGAATTGAAATTATTGAACTTAACCCCGAATAAGAAATTAATTCTGATTAAAATATTTCCAAAAATATTATCTGCGTTTGGATAAAGATAAGAGAAAAACTGAAAAAAAATGTTTAGTGGCATTCGAAAATAGCTAATTGTTCCGTTCAATTATGTGTTAGTTAAAATCTTTATGGCCCTATGTATAAGCCAAAATTAGCATAAAGTTGGTATAAGTGACGAAATTGGATTAGGTGCTAACAATTTGACATTAAAAATGGTAACATTATCTAATTTTAATCCACCTCTAAGTCCTAGCATGATTTTTAATATGAAGTTTCATTTTGCCACTTATGCTAACTTCATCAATTTTTGCTTATAGATAGGGCCGTTACAAACTAGCTTTGGTATTTTTTGTTTATTAATAATTATTACATGTAATTTGGTTTAAAAAGTGATAAGAAATTTAGCCTGCTCAAAACATAAATATAGAAAGAAACAAAGTTTGAAGAATAATAATTAAATTTAACATTTACTAACGCACTAATAATCCCAAATTATTATATTACTTATTCACTAAAATAATTTTTTATTAAAAATACATTGAAATTGATTATTGAGGGGTTTAGCTGGATCCTATGCGCATTTCACTGTTGCTAATGCAGATCATCAGGGAACCGTTACCCAAAGTTTCTTAGAACAACTAGCGTTATTATGTTAGAAACTTTCATTTAAACAAATGAGAAGCTCAACAAATAACAAAACTGAAACAAGAACTTAATAGTCAACATGTTTTTTATTTTCCTACTATACTACATTGGCTGGCTTTTTTTCAGCTCTAATTAATAAATAAAATAAAAAATGATTTTACTGAATAAGTAAAATAATAATTTGGGATTATTAGTGCGTTAATAAATGTTAAACTTAAATTGTCACAATTCCTAATAAAAAAACATAAATAATAATTAAAATTAACTGATAAAGCTTTCAATTATGGCACTTGTATATTAAGTTAAACAGTTTCATAAACAACTAGGAGACAATGCCATACTTTTTGGTAAAATATTTGCCAAAGTATGGCCATACCGTAAGAAAACACTCGTAATCTAGTGCGCCAGGCCAAGTTCAGGCCAATGCACGCAGTGTGTATATTTACAGGAAGCCATTCGAGCTGTTTTTACACCCCTCGTAACTTTGTTCCCGCAATCGTAAAATTATTAAATTTAAACCATAATTAAAATAAATTCATATAACTTTATATGCGAAGTTTGAAAGTTTTACAATGAAAGGTTCCAGAGATATGGAGGTGCAAAAAGTGCATATGCACTGACTCACTGACCTACTGACTCACTCATCAATATTATGAAGCAATTCCGCTATAGCTAGAGATCTGAAATTTGATGCACACGTAGATCTAGGTGAGCGATGAACTAGAAAAATCTGAAAAACCTAAAATTTTAACCGGGGGGTGGGGCTACGCCCATAAAAAATAAAATTTGCGCTAGTGAGCTGAAATTTGGTAAACAAGTAGATTTAGGTGAGCAATGAACTAAAAAAATCTGAAAACCAGAAAATTTTTACCAAGGGTGCGGGGCTACGCCCATAAAGCTCAGAATTAAAAAAACATTTCTAAAGCGTTTAAATCAAGCGCTCTTATTCAAATTTGGCACTTATGTTGCAATAATACAAGTCTCAAAATTTGTATTAAAAAAGTGGGCGTTAACACGCCCATACAATTTAAGCCTCCTATTTCATATGTTTCGGGTCAGCACTTTTAAATGCACTATTTATGTATTTACTATTATCCTTTTCCAAAAGAAACTAAACAGGAAAGACAACTGCTAGCCAAAAAAAATTTGCGTTTAAAAAAGTAGGCGGGAACACGCCCATAAGAATAAAAATTAAAATGTGCGCTAGTGAGCTGAAATTTGATAAACGAATAGTTATAGATTAGCAAAATACTAGAAAAATCTAAAAACTCAAATATTTTACCCAAGAGGGCGGGCATGCGCCCATAAGGCTCAGAGTTTAAAACACAAATCTAAGGCGTTAAACTCAAGCGATTTTATTGATATTTGACATATATGTTTCTATAATACAATACTATAAATTTTCGTTGAAAAAGTGGGCATTAGCACGCCCATACAATTCAAGCCTCCTATTTCATGTACTTTGGCTCAGCACATTTGAATATGCTACATATTTATATATTTATTACTATCCGTTTTCAACGAAACTCGGCAGGAAAGATAACTAATGGCAACAGCAAATAAATAAAATGTACACTAGCAAGCTGAAATTTGATAAGCAAGTAGGTCTAGATTAGCAACTAACTTGAAAAATATGAAAACCCGGACATTTTTAACCAAGGGGCGGGGCTATCCAATAAAGCACACAATTAAAAGAGCAAATTTTGTTTATCTCAAGCGATTTTATTGAAATTTGGCACAAATGTTGGAATAATGCAAAGTTATAAAGTTTCGTTGAAAAAAGTTGGTGTTAACACCATTTCATGTACTTCGGATCAGCAGATTTAAATATACTATTTATTTAAATATTAATATTCGTTTCCAACGAAACTTGACACATATGATTGGCACTGGCAAAAAAAAATTTATCCAAAAATAGTGGTCAGGAATACGACCATAAAAATTAAATAATTAAATTTGCGCTAGAGAGCTGAAATTTGGTACGTAAGTAGGTCAAGATGAGAAACCAAATAGAAAAATCTAAAAACCCAAATATTTTAACTACGAGAAAAAGGTTAGATAATTGAGCGCTGCTCATAACAAAAACTTGAGTTTAAAAAAGTGACGGAGAGTGGGGGTATTGGCCATAACATTTCAGGCTAGAATTTGCACTAGAGTGCTTGAATTCAATACACAAATAAATCTAAATTAGAGATCACCAAGAAAGATTTAAAACCCTCGAAGTTTCAATTGCTGGCATGAACACGCACTTTAAGCTCAAAATTAAGAATTAAAATTAAGTGATTTACGAACAGGAAAAATTTGAAAGCACCGATTGTTAAAAAAATAGACTTAGGTAAGTTACCAACTAGATAAATTTAAAACTCAAGCTACTGTATTGAAACTTTGCATGCACATTTCACTCATGCTAGCATTTGATTTTGCGTTTTCAAAAGTACTTCGTCTGAGCAGACTTTATTACACTAAAATTTACACTATATTTTACATATTCTTACTCAGATGACTCTTAAAAAATTAATCAAATTACTCGGTCGTTATTATGACACAATTGTGCACATATCACTCTATAACCCAATATTTTATGTAACTCTGCCTTTTGAACTGGTGCAGACATTATGAATAGAACTATAACAGACTACAAATTTAAAGTTTAAAAAGTTTTATTAAAAAAACCTTCCAAATAGTAGTCAGATCCTCACAAAAACAATACAATACAATACCTGTCACTGCAACATGGTACGAATTATATAAATTTGTAATCGTAAGGGATTATTCTTTTACACTAGACCACCCATATTGACGAAAGTCAAGCCATGGGAATTTTCCGGTAGACTTTCCTAAAAAAATCACCTATGTATAAAAACTGCACTGACAGCGAGCAAACAGGACATCCGCATCGCACTTTCCACCCAAAAAATTACCGATCTTCACTATAAAAATCTTTCCTTAACTTTCAAATGTGGCTTTTTTCGGAAAAAATATGTTTAACTATTTTTGTTTCTAATAAATAGCAAAACACTTTTCCCCAACATAGTTTTGCCCTAACTATGCCCTATCAAGCTCCTTTAATGAGATGAATATAAGTTTTTCGGAAGGTTTTTAAAGGCTATTGTTATATACATACTTAACCTCTGTGACATCTTAAGTGCTGTGTGAAATTTCATAACTGTCGGACGGCTCGTTTAGAAACTGCAGAAATATTTCCATTTTTTTCCATTTTTAAAAGCATATATATTGGTAGTCTCCATAAAACGACTACATTAAAATAACCTTAGAAATAAAGTTGCAACATTAGTCAATTTTAAATCATAATTTCCTAAGTGGAAAAAACACTACTTGTGTAAAGAAGAGGTATAAAACATTGGATTTTTTATAGTTTTTAGAAAGAAGTTACAGAAAACTAAATCCAGGTTCATTTCGGGATGGAAACGATTGGCATAAAGTAATTTAAAAAAAAGTTATATTATTAAACTTTTCATAAAAAATTTATGAATATAAATCACATTAAAGTATGTAAGGAATTAAAGTTCACTGTAATAAGGAAAGTGACGAATAAAAACAATACATTAAATATGATACAAGCTGAAACATAAAACTCTGTGTCTTATTTTCTTACTTGCTGACTTAAATTAACTTTATGCTTTTGAATTATACCCTAAACAGTTTATTACACACCTGTAATTAAAAAAAACATATGTATATAAATAAAAATCTTGTTGGTAATCAAAGACTTTAAAAACAGAAAACTAAAAGTATGTGTATATAAAACACATCTTTTTCAGAAATGCATGATACTAAAGTTCATTAATCACATGCAAAATTTTAAAAATATATGCAAGAGGCAAACAAAAATAAAAAGAGAACAAAATTTACAAAAAGAAAGCCAACACCATCTATAATGGTCAACAGTGTGGCCATAACTAAAACAAATTTGAATGCTAAATGGTACTTAAAATAATGCTAAAAATGCTTTAAAAAATATTTCAAAATGCTAAAACATAATGCTAAATTTTTTTAATGATTTTTTGATAATTATATCGTTGTAAGTACGAATAAATATTTTATTTAATTTAATGAAATTTATTTGACATATTGTCAGAAGTGTAAATACTACAATAATTGAAATTTAAATGCTGGTGGTTTAGCATGTCTATATACGTATTTCATTGGCGCTTGAACCAAATCATCAGTAGACTTCAATCACAAATTTTGAACAGTCACAATATTAATAAAACAAAAAAGTAAAAACAACAATTCAGGAACACAAAAAATACAATTGATGAATTCATGAAACCTCTTGTGCCGTTGTCTGATCGTATTATATATAATAGTGTAAAATTTGTTGCTAGTAATTATCATTGATGATTTTATATCATAACTCCTAACTAATATGACACCGACTTTCGTTTTTTTTTTATTAATATCAACACGTTGATGATTTTACATCATGATGAATCAAACAAATATTTGCAAAATGATTGATAGAAATATCCAATTTGCATGTTGTTTAATTGTTTGGTCACAAATAATTGTTTTCCCTGGATTTTTTAATAAATAAATGTTAAATACACAGTAACACATAAAATGACATTTGCTATCAAGATGAATTTATCAGGTCGTGAGCTCTGATAATTATATCATAATGCTGCCATGATATTAATAAATTGAGTCTATACGTAATGAATTTTCATCATGATATCAATTTGATATTCATCATGATACAAAATCATCAGTTGTGGACACTATGTTCCGAAAACACAAATGAAATGTGCAGTGAGTTTGAGAGAAGGTCTATTTAACGAGTTCATGAATGATGAGAAACAAAAAAATTTAAAATTTTTTGAAAACTAAACCAATCTGAAAAACACGAATTTTGCAATATCACACTAATCTCAAATACCGAGTATTTACTACAGCCTAATAACCGCTTAAGACGTCTTTTGCTGTCTACATGGTTTCCATCATCATACATTTGTATAAAAATTACAAAATAGAATAAAACACATTAATTGGCAGAGGTTTTTACTTATATAAATGGAAAAGAATATAAGAAAATTATAAAATTAAAAATGCTAAAAAATTAATATAGAAATGAAATGAAAAAAATGCTAAATGCAAAATAAAAAATGCACTGCTAAATCAAAATACATAATGCTAAATTTAGCAGTGAAAATGCTAAAAGGGTCACCCTGATGGTCAAGCAAAAAAAAAGGCAACGTACTAAAACAAAAACGTATCTTAATATACAAACATACATATATAAAAACACAAAGAAAAAAAGGCATTGATGTAGCCTTAAATATAACAAAAATAAATACATAAGCAACAACACAAACAACAAGTATATGTATATTAAAAATGCTTTTATCTTTTATTCAACTGCAAGTTAAGTGAAAAGGCCTTCAGCTTTCGCCCATCATACATAAAAAGAAAATACAAGTAAAAAACAAAATGCAGAAGAAAAATAGTGTATACGTATAAATTAACACAAACAAACAAACAAACAAACAAATACAAAAAATAAAAATAAAACATCTATTCATCTATACAAGCACACTTGTAGTAACACACTTAAAATTTAACATACATATGTACACTCGGCGCTAGTGATACACTCACAAATTTGTACTATTTGCATTTTTTGGCAGCTCACAAAGCTTAAATATAAAGACAAGTAGAACAACACTAACAAAGCTAAAAGAAAGAAAAATAACGTAAAAAGAGGGGCACTAGAGGCCACTAGCATACATACACACACAATACCTCATAAATATGTTCACATATGTAAGTACCCAGCAACAAATTTCAAATAAATTTAGTGAAGTGCGACTTTGACCAGCGCACGAAGGGTTCCGTACCGGCACGAAACATGTAATTCAATATGAACAATATAAACTATAGTTTTGGTATTTTTTTCGCTTTTGGGTTTTTTCGAATTTAAGCGTTTATTTTTAGTTTGGGGGTTTTTTGAATTTATTGGCGCTTTCTGAGTTTTGACACTTTTTTCACGTTTTGGCGATTTTTTTTTGGTTCTTGGAGTTTCTTTAACTCTGGCGATTTTTATTATTTTGGCTTTTTTTTTATTCTGGCGATTTTTTTATTTTGGCGATTTTTTTTTAATTTTTCCGTTTTTTTTATATAGCTGATTTTTTTTTGATTTTGGCGATTTTTTGTAGTTTTGGCACTTTTTTTCGTTCAGAGGATTTTTTTTCGGTTTTTTCGTTATTTAAAATTTTGGCGATTTTTTTTTTTCGTTTTGGCGGTTTTTTTAAATTTGGCGATTTTTTTTAATTTTGGCGATTTTTTTCATTTTGGCAATTTTTTTTCACATAAACAATTATTTTGGTTTTGGGGAATTTTTGCTTTTTGACGATTTTTTTAAGTTTTTGGCGATTTTTTTTCATTTAAACGATTTTTTCGAATTTGGCGATTTATTTTAATGCTAGAATTTTTTTTTTAATTTTGTCGATTTTTTTTCGATTTGGCGATATTTTTTAAATTTTTGGCGATTTTTTTCAGGTTTTGGCAATTTTTTTCGGTTTGGCGATTTTATAATTTTCGGATTTTTTAGTTTTACCGTTATTGAAAATTTCAAGAGTTTACCTCTTATGGTCTCCAAGATATAGCAATTTGTCAAATTTACATAGTCAAAATTGCATTAACTGATGGACCACCCTTTAATTTAAATTTTTTAATATTTTAATGTTTATTGTTGTAGTCTATACAAAAATACACTAATTTTACAAATTTCAAGTGTCAATATACAAAAAAAATCACAAAATCTGTATTTCCTGATGTGTGGAAATTCTCCAAAGTGATACCCATCCCTAAACAAAATAATGATTATAGGCCTATTGCTATTCTACCCTTCTTATCCAAAGTCATAGAAAATTTAATGAGCAAACAAATGAATGAGTATCTCAAAGAACGGAATCTGTTATCTGATTTACAATCCGGCTTTGTGTTGGGGAGAAGCTGTATCACAGCTCTGACGGACGTGATCGAAAATCTGAGAGCTGATCTGGACAAGAGTATGGTGTCATTTTTAGTACTACTTGATCATAGCAAAGCGTTTGACACAGTCGACCATACAATTTTAATGAAGAAACTAGAGAAACTATTTAATTTTTCACCAACAGCACTAAAATTTTTAAAAAGCTATCTTACCGGACGAACTCAAGCAGTTGAATTAAACGGCAAATATTCAGAAGTCCTAAATATAAATAGAGGTGTTCCACAGGGATCAATAATCGGGCCACTATTATTCTGTCTGTACATTAATGATTTGCCTGATGAGATAGAACACTGTAAACTTCAAATGTATGCTGATGATGTGCAGATTTATAGTAGTTGTAAGACAAATGATATCCATTCATGTGTTGATAACATAAATAGCGATCTTGCTAGGATCAACAAATGGGCTGTGAACAATGGACTATGTATCAATCCATCGAAATCTAAGTGTATTTTTCTTAACAATAATAACAGAAGTCTTAATGGTGAGATCCAGATAAAAATAAACAATAGTTCTATTGAGTATGTAAGTTTCTGCAAAAACCTTGGTGTAGTTTTCAATAATAAGCTATCCTGGTCTAACCATATAGCGACAGTAGTTGGTCGTATATATGGTATGCTTAGAAATCTTTGGGTCGTTAAGTATTCAACGCCTCGTGACATTAGAATACTGCTTGCGAAAACATACCTTCTACCTGTCCTCCTATATGGCTGTGAGATATACGCAAACTGTTCCAGTAGTGACTTTCACAAGCTGAAAGTTGCTTACAATAACATAGCAAGATACATTTACGACAAAGGACGTCGTGATTCAATTTCGCGCTTCTCGTATCAAATAAACCGAATGGAGTTTAATAATCTTCTAAAGTTGAAGTGCCTAATCTTCCTACATAAAATAATTATTACTCAACAGCCAAATTATCTTTTTAAGGTTTTAAGATTTGGAAGATCTGTGCGAGGAAAACGATTAATGCAGCAAAAATATAAAAGTGCGTTCTCGCAGCGGCAGTTTTTCATATACAGCACTACTCTTTGGAACCAGCTACCAAATCAGATTCAAACCATTAACAACGCAAATAGGTTTAGAAATGAGCTCCTAAAATATTTCGGTTAACGTTAATGTGAAGTTTGTTATTTTGTAATTTCCTCCTCAAGTTTATTTGTTAACCGTATAAATAATTTCTTATGTAATACCCTGCTTTTCTACTTTCTTCTTTTCCTTAGTATACTTTCATCTCGTTTTTTTTTTGTAATTTTATAATTTTTATTATTTTTGTTTGTATCAATAGAACATATGCTTATTTCATTTAACTATTGATTTTTATGTTTGTATTCGAAATATAAACTCTTAATTATGTACTTTCTCACTAGCACTTTAATTTATAAGATGTCAATCTTGTTGTGTTAGGCTTATTAAATAAATAAATACAAATACAAAATACAAATACAAATGTAGATACAATTGTATGTATATTACATGAGATTTTAACATTTTTCGTCGCTCGTTTTGGAGCACCCTTCCGTAGCTCTTACGGTTCCTGAGAAAATACGTGTGACGGACAGACGGACAGCGTAGCGAAAACAATAGGGTTCCTTTTTTCACCTTTGGTGTACGGAACCTAAAAGGTAATCGGGTTTGGAATTAAGCATTTTTGGTGGAAGCACTTCCCTACTGGATTACAAACTTAATGATTTTAACAAGGCGTGAGACTAAAATAATTGATTCTTGAGAAGTACTTACTTTTTTTATTTGGCAACTTGTTTACGTAATCTATTTAATCTAAAAAGATCATTCTCCTCATTTAGCAATTTGTACATCATTTTTTAATTTTAGGTAATGTAATGAAATTTGGTAATCAGAAAAGTAAGTCATTATATGGCAAGTAGTTCTCATGGTGATGTGTAATTTTTTTGCTGGGTATGTATGTATATACCCTAGTAGTTAGCGAAGCGGTTAGTGGTAACTTTATTATTTAAATCTGTTTTCTTTGTACGAGTATGAAAATAAATAAATTTCCTTTTTTTTCGAAAGACCAGCTTGAGTTTATAGATAAATCTGTCAAATGCCATTTTAAAAGAGATTAAAATAAAAAAAATTTACGCTGTCATAGTGAACTTTAAAGATATGAACAATTTCTCATTTAGTTAACATTGAAAATGGCACTCAAAGTGAGGTTTGACGATAGAAGCATTCAACTATCCTGTTCTTTTGTCACCTGAACTATAACACATCTCTAAAGCTTATAATGTGTTTTTATTGTTCACATTGCACATTGTAAGATTTTGCTAGTCTAACTAGATAAAAGTTGTTTTCTTAGTTTCAATTTGAGTAAGTATTTTTATCAACTATGATAATAACAATATAACGGTACTTTTAACTTTAACATTTTCGAATGAATTAAAAACAACAAAAACGCTTACATGAGATTGCTTATTTTTAAAAGCATGCAGCTTTTTATTGGAATGCCATTTTTTAAATATTCCTTTCTTGTTTTGAAACCCAACTTATTCGCTGTTAATAACTTGAGAATTTGTTTTTAGAACCTTGAAAATTCTTTAAGTACTACTTCATTTAAGCAATTACTCTTTTTGTTAAAAAAAAAAAACTATATTCTAAAATCGATAAATTCTGTTTTTCATAAACCTTCAACACCAAATTAGTTTAAAACGAACCTCTAAAGTATCTACTTTGAGTCACATATAAAATTATCTGCCGAGATTTGCCGATTAAAAAAAAAGAAACAACTAATGAGTGATGGTACCACATACCACGAAATTTTTTATATATGGCTTAAAACACAAGAAAATGAAAAGATTGACAGTTCCGTAGACCATATGTTTGGAAACAAAGAAGTAGTGCTAATTCTCATATTGATTATGAGCAATTACAAAGTTTGGTAAAAAAAATGTATATATTAGACTTGTAGGAAGGAGGAATTAATCCTCTCTATAATTTTTTTAAAATTTATTGAGTAAAACCAGACCAGACGATATACGTCCTAGTTGGATAATATTTATTATTAATTTATTTATTTGAAGACAAATCGGACCATGAAAGTCTTAAAATGTCTTTCTTTTTATGTATTATTATTTTATTTAAAATACGATGATAATTGTTTGTTCGATAGCTAACAACCCAGCAAAAAAAGAGACTCCAAAAAAATAATTTTTTTTTTGAGGTTTTTGGGTTGTCATTTCAAGAAGTTCTCTTTTTCGATGCCTGGTCACTGAATTGGAAGCGATATTAAGAAAAATTCCCTTTTTTGTGTTCTATGATAATATTTTCAGCTAGGAAAATTAGTAAATAATTACCCATTTTAACAATTCGTTTTTATTCGTTTCTTCTCAGCGTAATCAGGACTTCTGTGGTTTCCCAAAAGGTTGTGAACGATGTTCTGGAAGGCTTCTCATACCTCCAAATGAGCTGTACCTAAAGCTCATTAAATGCTTGGTACAGAGCCCTAATTTGAGGTCCATCAAATGTACTAGCTTCAATTTTGCTCACTGTGGCTCTCGGAAATTTTTGTTAAGGTAATTCATTTCAAGACTGTCTTTTGACAACTTTTTCACAATATTTGTAAAAAACCCAAGCTTATTATGTAATGGAGGAAGTATTATCTTCTCTTGAGGAATTAATCCTGATTACGCTTTAAAAAAAACTTATTTTTAATCCATTTTTTTTTAAATTACGCTTAAAATATTGGTAATTAAATAAAATATTTGGTAAAAAAAAAATAAAACATTCCAGATCTTTACTATAACGTGGAAAAAAAAATTAAACAAAAATGAAAAATTTTGAAACAAACGTTAAAAATAGACAAATTTTAAGCTTTGAGGTGCCATAACTCAACCATTTCTTATTAGATAGAAATTTTGCAGCATATTGACGTAAAAGGCATTCAATTACCTTTTCAACGATATGCCATTTATCTCGATCGGAGTTTTGGGTTGGGCTCCCCAAGGGTTTGAGTGGGACCATATACCCAAAAACACAAAAGTACCGTAATCTAAAAAACGGTACTTAAAAAAAATTAAATTGTGTTTCCTGTTCAGGAGCTCCCAATTAACTTATCTAGGCATATAGCGTTCTTGGTATTTTTTGGTTGTAAACCAGTGTTATAAACCTTTGTACACAATAAGTCGAAAGAAATTGTTATGTAAAGAAAATTGAAACATTACAAATGAAATATTAATAAAATAAATATAATTAATAAATAAATGCTGTCCTGCTACTGCCTTGTTATTGATATGTACATATAATTTATATTCATATTTTAAAATAAATAAAAATTAGTGAAGAAAGATTTAACATTTATTTCTATATTTAACAGGCTAAAGTTCGTATCTCCTTGTAAATCAAATAACATATGAGAATTATTAATGAACAAATAACATCAAAGTTAGTTGTAAATATTTTGACAACAACACATAGTTGAACGGAACATCTAGCCGTTTTTGAAGTCCACTAAACCTTCAGCATCAGCGTTCTTCAGTGTTTGGTCCACTGTTCGTAGTATCAGTTGATGTAGATTTCTGCCTTATATACGAAACTTTTTTGCAAATGGAATATGTGAATTGTTTTGTCGTTTGTTCTTTACTAATTATGCACATGTTAGTTAATTTACTTATTTTTTGTTCTACTTAAGACAAACTTTTTTTGAGTTGTTACTATTAAGTAAATTTTAATTCGAAAACCTCAATTTAATAAGCATCGTTTAACACCAGAAAAAGTGCAACAATGCATTATTAAAATAAGTTCAGTAAAATGCGACTTTGACCCGCGCACGAAGGGTTCCGTACTGACACGAGATAGTTAATTCAATATGAACTTTAGTAGCCTACATAAAATATGGTTTTGGCATTTTTTACGTTTTTGACGTTTTTTTAATTTTGGCGATTTTTTTTTATTTTGGCGATTTTTTTAATTTTGGCAATTTTTTTTTGTTTTGGCGATTTTTTCGGTTTTAATTTAATCTTTAATTGTCATGTATTTGTTGTTGTAGCGGCCAAGGTTCTACATACTCTGTGCAAATTTCAGGTCCGTAGCTCTTACGGTTCCTGAGGAAATACCGTGTGACGGACAGACGGGCAGACGGACAGCTAGCGAAAACAATAGGGTTCCTTTTTTCACTTTTGGTGTACGGAACCCTAAAAACATTCAAAAAGTAGAGTTGTAAAAGAAATAAACTTTCCCCTATCTCTTCCTTCATCACTTCACTTCTTCTCTATCACTATCCCTTTTCTAAGGTAAGTACATACAGTCATGGTAGTATCCATTCATTGCCTGAGTGTTACTTCTCTTATTTCGTATTATATCATTGCTTTTTGTATTGCAATTATATTTTAATTTGAAAATTTATTTGCTTGTGGTTTAGCTTGGTCTATATACGTATTTCATTGGCGCTTAAACCAAATCATCAGTAGACTTCAACCACAAATTTTGAACAGTCACAAACCTCTTACTTTATGCACAGACTTTCAAACACTATATGAGAATTCATAGAATAATAATATTTTTGAAAATCACAAAGACAAAATAAGTTTGGTATGCTTTGAAACTCATACAAAACTCAGCAAATAATTTTTTATTCGATATGAATCTATTTTATTTTTCTACACCTTCATACAATTAGAAATCCATTAGATAACAATAAAAGTAATAAATTTCAAATTAAAATATAATTATGACAATATGTCGAATAATAAACTTCTTAAATTCTTATTTACTTTTGAATAAATTTCAATTTATTTGGTTTAAGCGCCAATGAAATACGTACATAGACCAAGCTAAACCACAAGCAAATAAATTTTCAAATTAAAATATAATTATGACAATATGTCGAATAATAAACTTTTTAAATGTTAAATTTTAGATTTTATTTTTCATTTTGCCTTGTAATTACTTTTATTGTTATCCAATGGATTTCTAATTGTATGAAGGTGTAGAAAAATAAAATAGATTCATATCGAATATAAATTATTTGCTGGGTTTTGTATGAGTTTCAAAGCCTACCAAACTTATTTTGTCTTTGTGATTTTCAAAAATATTATTGTTCTATGAATTCTCATATAGTTTTTGAAAGTCTGTGCATAAAGTAAGAGGTTTGTGACTGTTCAAAATTTGTGGTTGAAGTCTACTGATGATTTGGTTTAAGCGCCAATGAAATACGTATATCGACCAAGCTAAACCACAAGCAAATAAATTTTCAAATTAAAATATAATTATGACAATATGTCGAATAATAAACTTCTTAAATATTGCAATTATAAATTTTTGAAATAATTTTTGAAATAAAAAATATTGAAATATTTCATTCTTCTTAGGATTTGCTCACATATGAAATGGGAATATGATTTAAATAAGTAGCGATATGGATAAGTTGTCATATCCTACGAATAAATGAATGAATTAATAGTTAAACGAATGAACGAATGAATAAATTTAAATTTTTACAGGAAACACACTACACTGCTGCTGAAGAAGATCTATTGTGTACCTTGCCAGGTGTTGGAGCACCTCAGCTAAACATAATATTCTGAATAATCTCTAATCTCTCATATTATATATGGTTTAAAAAAATTTAAGAATTGGTACAATATTCAAGGCTTAGCGGCAGCGTGGAACTCCATTTGTTTGGACCGTGACAAAGATTAATAGAAAGTTTACCTAGCAGGTGTGAAACTTGCGAATTAAAATAATACCAATCAATTTAAGATACACTATTTCTTTGTTTTAATATTTGGAAAAATTATATAAAGTCATTTTAACAACACAATTACATACAACTACAAAGTAACTTAAGCTGTCAATAAACTTTAAACCCACAAATCTGTGCGATTTCTTATGAAAGCAAACAATTCAAGTAAAAAGTTGATAACAACAAAAAAAAAATAGAAAACTTAAACATAAATATGAACTTGAACAATGATAAAGTCATCGAAGAAAATGACGACAGAAAAGTGATTAAAAGCAAGAACTTAAATGAACATTAAGCAACAACTTTAAAAATCCTGTTTGCAACTACATGGAGATTAAAATGAACTATTGCAGCAAGATGACAGCAACAAAAATCCATAAGTAATAGAAAAAAGTGATATTACATTAGCAAGAACAAAAACTTTAAGCAGGGAGTAAAAAACTTATATAGAAATATATAACAATTTTATGAAAGATAACGATAACAATAAAAATAAGGATAAAAAAATTAAGCAAAAAAAAAAAACAATAGTGAAATGAAGACGAAATAAAAAAAGACCAAGCAGAAAGAAACGGAAGGAAGGCAAAAAAAATATACAGCAAATTCTTCCGTTTTCATTTAAAAACTTATTAGTTTTTGCTCGTTAACGGTACTTAAAAAGAGTAAAATAAATAACAAAAATAGAAAAACGAATAATAAAAAAGGGCTGTAGAAGGTTAACACAAGATTAGTAACCATAACAAACGAGCACTAAAGCAAAGTGTTTGAACAATGAGAAAAGGGGCCACGGTGTATGTAAGTAAAATGTACATACGTATGTAATTATTTCGGAAAGTATGGATGGAGTAGGGAGATGTGACGTTTAACTACCATTGGGGCCAAAATGATTCAAACACTAAACATGGCTTCATAATGAATAAAAATATAACGCAAATGCTGTGTGTATATTTGTTTGTGTGAAAATTTGTGACTAGCTGTGCATTGGCGTAGCAATAACTTTATAAACCAACAAAAATTAACACCAGAAAACCAAAAAAATAGAGTGAAAAAATAACATCTACAACAATAACACCTCAAACTATACCAAGTGACAACAACAACAACAACAACTCTCTCAACAAAAATGAACAACACAGACCAACTTAAGAACATTAAAATAGCAAAATAATCCGGAACAAGTAAAAAGAAAATACATACTTACATACACATACATAAATGCATGTATAGTACACTACGTAGAATTATTTCATAATATTAAAAACGTAAAGCACAATAACTATGAAGCAAGTAAACCCTAGATGAATAAACTACAATACACCAAACAAAATTAAAAAAACAAAAAACACAAGAGATATATGTAAACGTCACATGTACATTTGAGTGTATATTAGTATTTAAACTGTTGTAGTAGTGTACGGTTGCAAAGCTCAGCTACAACAGCAAAAACAATACACTTTATACAACAATTACAAAAATCAGCACACACAAAATATTAAAGAAGCAGCATATCTAGCAAATTAAAAAGGGTACTACTGCCAGCCAGTAATTTCAGTGCACTTAATCTCACATAGCGAAAATACTAACTACAACACATCAGCACAGTAGTAAATGCTCGTATATGTAGGTGAACTTCTCAATAATGAAGTAAAAAATTGGGTGAATTGGGTCTTTTTAAACTGCAATTGAGAGTTACATTAGAAGAGTTACTTATATTTCAAGGTTTCTATATTCTTCTAGTTTACTTCTTACCTAGACCTACTTGTGCACCAAATGTCAGCTCATTAAAGCAAATCTTTAATTTTTATGGGCGTAACTCCGCCTACATAATAATAAATAGATGAATAGTATAGTCTAACAAAATTTCGTGACCACTAATGCCGCATAGTAGGTTTAATACAAAATTCAATGAAAAAGGCATAAGATTTTGAACTTCATAAAAAATCGGCATAAGAAAGTACAGACATAGATTTTGAATAAATATTTTTGCATTTATTGTCAAGAAAACAATACAATAACATCGCTTTTTCGTGCCAGAAATAGCCATGTAACTATATGTTTTCTCTATCACTAGCCCTTCCCTAAAACCCTGTCTTACTAGGTTAGGTTAGGTTACTTACTTAGACCGTTTTAGTCCATTATGATACCACGGAGACTCTGCTTATGTGGAGTCCCCACCGTCGAACCATCCAGAGCTCAGTATAAAGCTGCTAATACGTTGAAGTTTAACACCAGCAACGTCAGAAAGTTCCCTGAATTCAAGAGCGCCCATTGTGGCCATTCTCTTTCCTGCAAGTCCAGGACAGTGACAAAGAAAATGTTCTATGCCTTCCTCTTCATCAATATCTTGGCAGCTACGGCAAAAGTCGTTATGTTCAACCCTTAGCCTTTGTGCATGCCTACCTATGAGACAGTGTCCGGTTAACACGGACACTAGAATCGAGATTTGTTTCCTATTCTTTGAAATTAGGTAATCCGTACCTTCTCTATTTAGGTGAGTCCATAACTGCCTTGTGATCACGCAATCATTTCTTGTGACCCACCTTCTATTTGTTTCATCCTCTGTCTTGCACCTAAGTCTGAGTTTGCAAGAGAGTAGGGGTAGACCTACACATTCCAAATCCGGTGGAACCTGTAAGGTTGTCCCAATTCTAGCAAGCTCGTCAGCCCTAGAGTTCCCCTGTAAGCCTCTATGCCCTGGGATCCAGATGATCCTAATATCAAACTGCTCTGCCATCTTATTTAGAGATGATCGGCAGTCGAGGGCTGTTGTTGTTCTTAGAAGCGAGGATTCGAGGGCCATAATAACTGCTCGACTATCGGTGTAAATGTTAATTAAAGTCGTTGAAGTGACATTCACTTTTAACCATTTCGCAACTTCTCTTATAGTAAGGATCTCTGCCTGAAAGATACTGCAGTGATCCGGAAGTCGCCTTGCAATACGAAGACCTAAAGCCCTCGAAAAGACCCCATAGCCCACACCCTCATGTGTTTTGGAGCCATCCGTATAAAAATCAACACTTTTTCTTCTACCTGGAGTTCCATTCATCCACATTTCTGTAGATGGTATCCAGGATTTATAAAGACGTTCGTGTAGTAGAGCAGGGGAGGTTTGGTCAATCCTCCATCCCCTAACTTCACCATCGAGTATTCTACAGTGGCCGGTTCTATAGTTAGTGTCTCACTAACTTTTCCGTAACTCACAAGTAGCACAAAGGAATCATTGTATTGGACCCAAGTGAGCTGATCACTAAATTTTAACCTTCTTTACCAGCAGCCTGTTAACCTAACTTAACCTAAGTAACCAATCAATCGAAATTGGAGCATTTGTATTCGCTCTCAAGAACAATTTTGTGCTAGTGACAGTCCCTTATTTCTGTTCCCTACGAACTAGAAAATAACACGAGGCTGTCAGTAACATTCAGTAGTTTTTGACAAAGGCTACACAATCTAAATTTTTTTTTTTTTTTTGGTATTGTATTGACATGACGTCGATCTTCACAACGGGGGCACTATTTTAACCTACCCGCAAACAGTTTTAAAACTATCACTATCAATCATAGATAGGGGTATTGTAATGTTGTGCAATCTGCAATATGTACTGATTGATTGGTGATTGTAAAATTGCAATAAAAAATCAACATTATTGGTATTGATTTAAAAAATTTTTCAATAAAAATTATTTATTGGAGTAAGAAAAAAGCAATATTTAATGTATTGGACCTTTTTCTTTCAATCTACATAGAATTTTTACAATATGATAACATTTTAAATAAATTTTTATACTAACAAATTAATGAATAATAATTTTATTTAAAAGATAAATTAAATAAACGCTGACTAAAAATGACAAACAGAATGCGAAAATTTACATAAAATTTTTTGGTTTTAGCAAAACAAGCATTTCTAAATTGTTGTCGCGCTTCTGTTTCTACTAGGACTGTTATTCGTTCCCTTTTTCCCGGACACTGTCCTCTTTTTGCGATCTATGCCCTCGTAAAAAAACTAGCGTCCGGGAAAGTCCTTACAAATAAAAAATTTTAAGCAAACAATGATGTGTAATCGAATTAACTTTAAAATTTGTTTTCTCAGTTGATGGAGAACTATTTTTTAATGAATTATTATCCTATATGAATGTTTTTTTTTATAAATATAAACGACAAAACTAGAAGTTTAAAAAAAATGTCCAATATTTAAAATAATATTTGATGTGCTATTTTTGTGAGTTTATCTATTAAAAAATATTCTTCAATGTAGGTTCAAGTTAATTTAATTCTATTAAAAACATCCAATATTCTATGTAAAATGTTGTTGTTGACCCTTTTTACGAAGCACCATCGGCATGTATTTAAGATTTTATTGATGGTAATACTATTGAAATAAATCAATCTCGTTTTATTTTTAAGTCCTACTTTTTCCAGCAAATTTCCGGGTTTTATTTCTCTGTTGTCCTCTGTTTATAAACTATGGGATAACAAACCTAGCTTCTACCATCCGGCAAAAGAATGTAAAGTCGTGTTTAATTTTAAAAACATTTGCCTTATTAGCGCATATTTGTTAACAGAACACAAATTAGTGTCAGGATCCAATAAAAAATATCTACTTTCTTGTGTATACCGTCGTTTTGTGTCAGCCTCGAGGATCCTTAGATCGAAAGTATTAAGAAATTATTTATTTAAAAAAATTTCTATTTACTAACTGTCGATTCCATCGAAAAATCATAAAGAAGTATATTACAGGTAAGTATACAGAATTTAATTAATCATAAAATAAGACATGTTTAAAGTATACATGCCCATAATATTTATTAAAATACGTATGTACATAAGTATATTTTCCTTAACAGTCGGAACGAACATATGAATATAAAAATTGTCAAAAATTTATTTCAATTATTTCAATTTTCAATTCTTGAAATGTGTTATTATTATTTATTAAGTTTACGTATAAGCTGACGATATATTATAAATATGTTTATTTTTAAATTTTCATTCCAATCGTTCCATGAAAGCTAGTTTGAATATTGATTGCAACTTAAAATTTTTAATTAATTTCATTGATTGGAAATTTTTTTAAAGCAATATTTGTTTGTTTATATAGCATAAACTGGCAATACCAATGAATTCCTTTTATTGCGATTGCAATAATATTTTTAATCAATAAATTTGTAGAAAAAATATTACAATAAAAAGTTTTACAATTTTATTGATAGCTATTGCAAACCTGATTTCAATAAATTTTTATTGCAATGGGGTATTGCTATGCTATCAATAGATATAGAAAATGATCAACTTCAATTTATTGTTTCATATTTAATTCGCTGCGTTTGTAAAGCAGGAATCCCACTATTGCCACAATATGCCGATTTTCGTCGGCTCACTGAAATATTGTCATAAGTAATAAGCAAAATTGGCATTATTTTTCAACTGATTGAAATATGAGAACATAATTTCACCACACTGCATAGGTAATAGAACCATACAGACTTATCCCGGCATTTATTGAGAAATAAGATTGTTTTGGTTCAGTACTTATGACTTAATTGCAGTGAGCCGACGAAAATCGGTACATTGTGCTGATAGTGGGATCCCGGCTTAAAATCAGACTTAGAGACTACAGCTGATGAGTTTTATTATTTAATTTATTTTGTTTTAATATCACTATTAATTTTCGAAAACACAGTATACAATTTTTCTTTTACAAGAACAAAATTTGGTTGTATGTGCGTTTGTAAGTATATTAATTTCTTTCAAAATTTAAACCATTTTAAATTAATTTAGAACATTAATTACAAGTATTTGGAACATATTAGTGTACCATGTCATTAAACTCGTATCATACCATGAATTTAATTTTGCTGCTACCCACGTGTTTGTACAGCTCATCAAGTAAATAAAACTGTTCTGTAAAGTATGTGAGCGCATGTGTGTGTGTGTGTGTGTGTGCTGACTGCACTATGGTGTTGCTGATGTGCATCAAACTGAAAATGATTGATTCAACTTTAAAATTGTATGAGCTTTAGTTTAGTACCATTAAATAATGTGTGTATTAGTTGCTTTAGTTCTTTTATTATATTTGTTTTGTGATGTTATTGTGGTTGTTGTTATTAAGACAAAACAAAAAAAATATGTACATATACTGGAAAACTAGCTGAAACAACGAGTGAAGGCAAAGGCGGTATGCCATAATATTAAGTATTAAATATAACAAACCAATTGCTTCTGTTTTATTTTTTTGGTTTTTAGTTTTTTTTATTTTCTTTCAGAACTGAAAAAAGTGAAAAATCGTAAAATAGTTTATGTTTTTCTATTCAATTTTATGGTGAATTTTTGTTGCGCTTATTCTATTTGCACTTAAGATGAGTTTTGTTTATAAAAGTGATGTACCTTAATTTTATAGTAAGATGCACTGCCCAACTGAGTGAAGTGTGTCAAGCAAGTTTTTAATATCCTTGAATTGTACAAATTAGTAGTTTTTTCAAATTTAATATTATAGCAGAAACTATTTTTAAACAATTTATATGGTTTATCACAACTGTTTAAAATTCCGGCTTAAATTATTACGTTGTTGTTGTGTAAATAGAAAAAAAACGTTAAAAAATTAAAGGTAGTTTAGAATGCGTAAATTTACTTCAGCTATTTTACCAATGGTTTCAATAAAAATAATCTGGCCCAAGAAAATGTTGGCAAACTTTAATCTAAATGTACACAGCATAAGATTTATATACTAATTCCTTCAACACGGTATAAAATTATAAACTTCTAACAAACTTAATTTACATTTTTATTTATTTTATTTAGGAATTAGAATAAACAAATTTTATATTTTTTTTTAACGAAGCGACATTATAAAACTTAAATCTGAATAGCCAAATACTTAAATTACTAGTGCGTTTCTGATTGGAAATATTAAATAAATCTTAAATAAATTTTAATTAATTAATATTTGCTGAGCATTTAAAATCCGTATTTACACCAAATACATGTACTGGTGTTGCTGATTTGCCAAGTGTAGTTGCTCTACCCCCTCGAACCTTAAAATTTACGATGTGTGATGTACAAAAACTAATTGCCGAACTCAACCCGAAATTAGACCCGGAATTAGTAACCAGATGCTGATTAAGTTACCTCGTACTGCAATTAGAATCCTGTTATTAATGTTTAATGCCATTTTACGACAGGAGTATTATCCACACTGCTGGAAGCTTGCCAAGGTTAAAATGATTCCAAAGCCAGGTAAAGATATTACCAAAGCTGAGTCATATAGGCCAATAAGCTTGCTGTCAACAATGTCAAAGCTTTTTGAAAAGCTACTCATGACAAAATTGTCTTCAGTTGTAACTGATAATGGGTGCATTCCGGACCATCAATTTGGTTTTAGAAGCCAGTATAGCACCATTGAGCAAACGCATAGATTGGTTCAATTTATCAGAAAAACATTTGAGGAAAAGAAGTATTGTTCTGCCCTGTTTATTGATGTTTCTCAGGCATTTGATAAAGTGTGGCATGAAGGCCTGATTTTGATATTGAAGACATACTTACCAATAAGCATTCTAAATCTTTTGGAAAGTTACATTCTTGCACGAAAATGTACAGTTGTGGAAGGACACGTTATGAGTATGCCTGAAACTATCTCATCCGGTGTGCCACAGGGGAGTATACTGGGGCCATTTTGATATTTGATTTATACTTGTGATATGCCTGTGAGCAGTATTATCCACACTTCTACATTTGCCGACGATACCGCCTGCCTTATTATGCACTAAAACCCTGATGAGGCATCCCGAAAGCTCCAAGAACACATTAGCCAGATGAAACTATGGTTAAACTTATGGAGAATTAAGGTTAAGGAACAAAAGTGTACTCAAGTAACATTTACCTCACGAAGAGATACTTGTTCCCCCATTCGGATTAATAATCAAGTTGTTCCTCAACATTCACATGTGAAATATCTCGGTATACACCTCGATCGACGGCTTACATGGAAACAACACATTGACTATAAGTTAAATGAAATGAAACTAAAATGAACTCAGGTACATTTGCTGATTGGCAGAAATTCAACACTTAGCCTACACTGCAAACTTTTAATATACAAGTCGCTTTTAAAGCCAATATGGTGTTGCGTTATCTAGTTATGGGGCACTGCTTCAGCTTTCAATGTAGAGAGAATTCAACGAAGACAAAACAAAATTTTAAGGTTAATAACATCTGCTTCATGGTACATTATGAATTCAAGTATACATCGTGATTTAAATATGCCACTAGTGACTGAAGAAATTGCAAAATACGCAGGCAAATATCTAACAAAACTCGAGTCACATCCTAATCCGCTTGCTCGTAATATTTTGAACTTTACTGGACACATCCGCTTAAAAAAGAGAGATACAAGGGCTCTAGATTCATGGGCTTTAATAAAGGAACACCTTATCTATAAATTTGCATTAACTTTTCCCGTCTCAGTGGCATCGTTTAATGAAAAAGTCCATTGGAAAGGCATTAGTCGGATTTTTCTAGCTTAACAGAGCTCTGTTAGCGTGCACAAGGTTTGTGTCAAGGGTTATAAATTTTAAAATTTAACATCACACACATTCAAACTATAATACTGTGAACTGCAAATTTTTTTTTCTTTATATTTTAAAAAAACTGTTATTTTTTATATACATACATGCACAAGCGTTAACTTATTACATACATACATATGTAGGTAAAAGAATTATATTTGTTTTGTTGTTATTATTATTAACTGTATTCAAATCACATGCGTTACAATTTAAATATGTATGCATTTTAAATCCCAGTTAAAAAAAGGAAAGTCAATCTAGTGGAAATACATTTTCATTGCTTCCAAAAAATCGATATTTTTAATTTGCAGGGAGTGAGCAAAAAACCATGAAGAAACTTATTTTAGTCATATAAAACCTTGTAACTCCTCCACAGTGTTCGAAAATACTCACCAGAATTAAAAAAAATATTCTTTTAAAGAAATTTTTGAACTAATTTTAGTCTAAAATTTAAAAGTTATTTGCTTCAATTTACATGAAATGACTGTTTCGGATTTAAATTCGTATAAAAAGAAACAGATTGCCAAAATAGGTAACTATTTACCATTTTTCCTAGATAAAAATATTATTATAGAATACAAAAAAGGGAATTTTTCTTAATTTCGCTTCCATTTCAGTGACCAGTGCCTCGTTTCTGTAAGGAATGTGAGAACTTTTCGAGTCGATCAAATTGTTATCATCCTGTGACACACACAGGGTGAGTAAGAAAAAAACTGTAATTTTTCATACTTTTTGTAAGTTTATATAAATTTTTATGTGAGTAACCCTGTCTCATATAGGACGACCAATATAATTATTTAATTTTTCTCGATGCGAGAACTTCTCGCAAGTTACAGAAATGGGGCACAGGCATCGAAAAAGAGAACTTCTTGCAAAGAAAACCCTATGTATGTAAAAATCATTATACTCTACATTTTCATGACTTTTTTGGAGCGTCTTTTTTTTGCTAGGATAATAAAAATACTACATATTGAAATTTGGTTATATTTTTTCTCATTTGGTAACTTTTAAAGCGAATTTTGGTTGTAAAAATTTTTTGGTTGTGGCAGCATTGTTCAAGACAAAACACATTAAAATAAAAGAGAAAATATGTATGTATGTATGTATGTATATTATCTATGTACAAATTTTTATGTATGTATGATTTTCTACCTCTTGGCTTCTGTTGTTTCTATAGTATAGAATCTATACACAATTTATAATCCAATTATTGAATAGTTTATTGTATTAAAATAATACAAAGTGCAAATGCCTTTTAAAATGTCTCTATATTAATTATTTGTTAAGTTATTTTTATGTTTGGCTGTTCTATTTTGTCTTGTTATTAAATTTAACCCTTTTCCATAACAAAGAGTCAGATGCGAGAGATAAGAGAGATGAAAGAGAGAGAGAGATGCCACTTTCTTATATTTTGTTTTCGATCATACGAACAATTTCCAATATTTGTTGTGGCACCCAGTTAAAGTCGGTTCAACTTAAAACACACTTTGTTTTTGACTACAGTAGAAACATATTTAGAAACAGGTTTTTAATTTTATGTTGTTTCTAAAAAGAACCGACTTTATTCTGTGACTATGGTTATGGCCCACTGTTTTTATTAGAAAGACTCCGAGAAATGCACTAAATCGTTATTATAATTGGTAAACACTTTCTTGAATTTTGAATACGCATAAATGCATAATCATTTACATGTAAATGAGAGATTCTTTAACATTTTGCACATAAATTTTTTGTCTAGTTTCACAATATTTACTATTCACTATTTACATGAAAAACATAATACGAGTATTGTTATTGATATATAAACTGCTTTAAATTTAATTATAATTAACTTAATAAAAATATGGCATGCTTCTCTTGCAACTTGTACGCTTTTGTACTTCTACTTTTTTGTTAAACATATTTCTGGTGTTTTACGCATATATGCTTAATTTTCAACATTCTGACGTTATTTAGACATATCTGGCTGTATTTTAAGTACAATTTGTTTAAAAATTAACTTTTTTAGCAGTAGATTTAAATTTTTGTGTAAAAGAGAACAAATATTTTTTATTTTATACAAATAACAAAAAAGCGATATAAATTTAGACACTAAGAATATTTCAACAACAAATTAGACAATATATGATCCTAAATTTGGGCCAATATTTTAGAGTATACTATTGAAGTCTTCGTGAATTGTGATATCAATGAAAATGAAATTAGTAAGATCAAACATGATGAACCATTGGCATCAAAGGAAACTCGTTAAAAATTTGCTAACTAAAGAAACCCTATCTGGCACAAATGTTTTCCATCCCAGCAAAATTTTGAAATTTGTGAGAGATTCAACCGTATTCACGAAGAAATGAAGGAAGTAAATCTAGTGCAAATATTTGAAAATATATTTTTTATAAAAATGTTTTTCACCTGGTAACCTCTCATTATATTAAATACGCAAAACAGGATAACAGGTGCAAGTTTCAATTCGATATCTACGATTTGAAAAAGTTTTAGGAGTTTTAATATTATCCGGCTATAATAAGTTACCTCGAGAGCCCAAGTAGTGGTCTTTGGATGGAAACATAGGAGTAGAATTGGTCACCAAAGCAATCTCCAGGTATAGATTTCGCGAAATAAAGAGAAACCTTCATCTTATAGACATCAATACTGCAGCGGCAATTAACGAGAGAATGATGCAAGTTCAAAAGGGCAGGTTACATAACATAATGGGCTATAGGGTGATATGTGCACCATTGTGTCATAATAAGGACCGAGTAATTTGATTAATTTTTTAAGAGTCATCTGAGTAGAAATATGTAAAGCATAGTGTAATATGTAGTGTACCAAAGTCTACTCAGACGAAGTACTTTTGAAAACGCAAAATTAAATACTAGCATGAGTGAAATGTGCATGCAAAGTTTTGAATACAGTAGCTTGAGTTTTAAATTTATCTAGTTGGTAACTTACCTAAGCCTATTTTTTTTAACAATCTGTGCTTTAAAATTTTTCCTGTTCGTAAATCACTTAACTTTAATTTTTAATTTTGAGCTGAAAGTGCGTGTCTATGCCCCAAATTGAAACTTCGAGGGTTTTAAATCTTTCTTGGTTATCTCTAATTTAGATTTATTTGTGTATTGAATTTAAGCACTCTAGTGCAAATTCTAGCCTGAAATGTTATGGCCAATACCCCCATTCTCCGTCACTTTTTTAAACTTAAGATTTTGTTATGAGCAGATGATAGCTTTTAGTTAAAGCTTCAGTTAAAACCTTCAGTACAAAATTATCGTGGCCCCTGCGACTCCTGGTTAAATATTTGGGTTTTTAGATTTTTCTATTTGGTTTCTCATCTTGACCTAGTTGCGTATCAAACTTCAGCTCTCTGGCGCAAATTTAATTATTTATTTTTTATGGGCCTATTGCCGCCCACTTTTTTTAAATAATTTTTTTTGTAATTGCCAATCATACGTGTCAAGTTTCGTTGGAAACGAATATTAATATTTAATATATATATATATATATATATATATATATATATATATATATATATATATATATATATATATATATGAAATGTACATGAAATAGGAGGTTTAAATTGTATGGGCGTGTTAAGACCCACTTTTTCAACAAAAATTTATAGCCTTGTATTATTGTAACATGTGTGCCAAATTTTAATAAAATCACTTGACTTAAACGAATTAGATATGTATTTTTAATTCTGAGCTTCACTTAGAAAAGTGAAACCTTTCGTAACGGACACCTCCTATAATAGGACACCTCTTATAACCGGACAAGTTCTCTAGAACCAAAATTAAAATAAAATAATGTGTATCACTCTAATAAGCGGAGAGATTTCACTGTATACAACACAACTTCATGTTCTTATACAAATATATTTTGAGGTGATTTTTTTACTGTATTGCAATATTTGCATTCGCTTTCGCAAAAATTAAAATTCTTTTTTCGTTTTCGCATTCGCATTCGCTAAACTTGTATTCATTACATCCCTACTCTAAACCTCTTCCAAAACAATGCTGGGGCATAAGAAAAAAATTTGTTGGCTCACGCTACTAAATATACTGCAAATATTTAGGGGAATTGATATTTTCAGACATGAAACACAGCTTTCACTATGTAAGGCCCAAGAAAATAAAGCCCAAATAAGAAAATGCCCAATAAAATTAAAGAATTTTTTATTACGCTTTATTTCATTTTTTTTGAATTTTATTTCATCTTGATTGGTTTTTATTTAATTTTTGCGATTTATTTTATTCAGGTTTATCACTTTTCCCATTGGTAGATTATTTTCTTACGCCATATTTTATAGCACCCAATATGAGAGGGTATAATGAATTATTACTTCAAATGACTCACTTGGTCACAATATCAAAATAATAAGTGGCGTTTCCTTTTTATATATGAAACTTATCTATGCGGGCTTCAAATCAAAGAGCTATTGGTTAACACATGAAAAATATATACCCGCTGAGAATGTAGCGTTGTATTATTTTAAAAAGATATACATAAAAATATTCTAAAGTTTTTCATATTTAAATTTCTGTATTCATTGAAAAATCATAATTAAAAAAAAATCTGTTGTATCCTGTTAGACTATTAAATTAAAAAACAATTACCTGAATATTTCATCGAATATCATTGAATTTCAATTTAATGAATTGCTTAATGATGCCTTAAATTCAAAAATTTAAATATTGTTTTTATAGGTGTGGAAAAATTTCGTAATTCAATACAGGATACTCAAATTTTTTGTAAACTCAGTGGAAAAAATTCTACCAGTCATCATTGCCGACACTATTACTGACATTTACATACAGAAAATAGACAATGAATGCAATGCGTGGTAAACAAACTTACAGATTGCTGGACAAAAAAAATGTATAGACAATTGAAACCGAAGCAAATCCAATAACAAAAGCCATTGAAATAAGCCCAAAAAGAAAAAAAACTCAACTGATAATAAAAAACCTTTACTATGGCAGCATGTGTGTTTCTACAAATGCCTCAAAAAGCAAAAAAAAATTATTTTTAACTTGTTTTTATTTTTATTTTCACAAACGCATACATGCCTCACAAATTTTTTTTGGTGCGTCAATATAAAATCGTAACTACCCAGTAAAAAAAGAGACTCCAAAAAAGTCATGAAAATGTAGAGTTTACGATGCGGAAGTAGTGCAAATTTCGATCCGATCTAATGATTTTTACATAGGGTTGTCATTGCAAGAAGTTCTCTTTTTCGATGCCTGGTCACTGAATTGGAAGCGATATTAAGAAAAATTCCTTTTTTTGTGCTCTACGATAATATTTTCATCTAGGAAAAATCGTAAATAGTTGCCTTTTTTAACAATTCATTTCTTTTTATACGAATTTAAGCCCGAAACAGTGTTTTCATGTAAATTTAAGCAAATAACTTTTAAATTTTAGACTAAAAATAATTCATAAATTTCTTTAAAAAAATAAATTTTTTTTTAAATTCTGGTGAGTATTTTCTAACACTATGGAGGAGTTACAAGGTTTTGTGTGACTAAAATAATCTTCTGTATGATTTTTTGCTCACTCTCGGCAAATTAAAAATATCGATTTTTTGGAAGCAATGAAAATGTACTTCCGCTAGAATGACTTCCATTTTTTTCACTGGGTAGCGAATGTAGACTGTTTTTTTACCATCAACACACGTGTATTAAGTGCGAGACCTTATTAACGGCCTGCTCAGGAAATTTTTTAATTCAATTATTTCTTATTAATAACTACTAAAAAAATACCTTAAAAATGGCTTTGACCCTTGTGCATAAAATAAAAGATACATAATCCATATACTTTTCTATGAGAAGAGAGAGAGAGAGAGTTTGTGTTTTTACTATAGTAAAAAAACCTTAATTTGAATGCTATTTATTTTAAAAGGGAGAGCGGGAGGACTAGGCCGCAATAACAAACGTGCAAAAATATAAAGAATTGTAGATCTTTTAAATCTAAAATAAGGAGTACATATGTATTCTTGACCTTATCAAATTGTAATATAGAAAGCGTCAACTCCCAGTGAAAAAAAATGGAAGTCATTCCAGCGGAAGTACATTTTCATTGCTTCCAAAAAATCGATATTTTTAATTTGCCGAGAGTGAGCAAAAAACCATTTAGAAGCTTATTTTAGTCACACAAAACCTTGTAACTCCTCCATAGTGTTAGAAAATACTCACCAGAATTTAAAAAAAATTTATTTTTTTAAAGAAATTTATGAATTATTTTTAGTCTAAAATTTAAAAGTTATTTGCTTAAATTTACATGAAAACACTGTTTCAGGCTTAAGTTCGTATAAAAAGAAACAAATTGTTAAAAAAGGCAACTATTTACGATTTTTCCTAGATGAAAATATTATCCTAGAACACAAAAAAGGGAATTTTTCTTAACCCTCGGAGGTATAACCAGGTCTGTGCAGACTTTTTGCATGTAAAAGTGAGCATAACTTTATTGTTTTTAACGTTAGAGACAAATCCTTCCATGACTTTGTGGAGCTACATTTTCTGGACAAAATAAGTAAAAATTTAGTCCGATTTTGGGTCCGGGTTCGGGTTAATCCATTTTTTTCAAATGTTTTGGTTCGAACGACATAACCAGGTCTGTGCAGACCTATGAATAATTTGCGTGGAATGAATGAGTGACAGTTGCTTAAAATCGTTTTTATTGGTATTTTGTAAGGAATATGTACATAAAATATACATATTGAATATAGCGCATGCAAAATATTGGTATATCACCAGAATTGGAAGTGCTTTTGTATTTGAATAGTATTCATTTATAATTTTCCGCAAATATCTAAAGTAGATAAGTGTTCCTCTGTTATTTCCATAAGCCAAACAGCTTTATTTAGTGAAAAACATTTATTTGTTTTTTTTCAAAAACAAACGGTGAATATTGCGTATAGACATTTATAATTTTCCACAAATAAGTGTTCCTTTCTTATTTCCATAAACCAAACGCTTGAAGTGTAAATATACAGTTTTTTTAGTGAAGAACATTTATTTGATTTCTTTTACAAAAGCAAACGGTAAGTATTGCTATTTTTGTCTTTTTATAAATAACGCTTATAATATTTTTATGGTTTCGTAGAGAAAAATGGCATCATCATTTACTACCAATGATATGATGGACGTTGTGAACCGCACTGCAAGATTTTTATGTTTACCAGGAGATGAAAGAAGTCAAATGGAAGAAAAGTTAGCATTGTGGTTAGCCGGTGATGATGAACAGCCCGAGGAAAGTGTTCCTTTCGAAGGTGACGATGAAACGGACCCAGAGTATGTGCCATTGTTAGATGAAGCGGCTTCCGATGCTGAAACAGAATTGTCTATTGAAACGGAGAGTCTGATGACGACGATGATGACTTGGAAGAGTTTTATGAAGGTGCTGCAGCTGTCCCCGAAGGTCTTGAAGCCGTCAGTATGGAAGAGGAACCATGTGCGAATATATTGTACATTTCAAAGGATGGTAAGTTGTGGTCATGTGCTCCGCCGACCACTGGTAGATATCGAGCGCATAACTGTGTTACTGTCGGTCGTGAGGGTCCAGTTTCAGGAACTGTGAGAAACCCAATCTCCATATTTAAATCTTTTATAACAACTGAGATCGTCAGCATAATTGTTCGTGAAACAAATCGTAAGGCCCAGGAGATATGCCGTAAATGGTCTGATCAGAATAATGAGCAGACCCCACGAATGTGGACAAAACCTGTGACGGAAAACGAGATATATGCTTTCATTGGCCTTACTTTATTTGCCGGCATATTTGGGTCAAACGATCAGCCTGCTCCTGAGATGTGGAGCAAGAATGGAAACCCTATATACAAGGCAACGATGTCTGTCATCCGATATAAACAGATTCTTAAGTACATACGATTTGATAATAGCAGCACAAGATCCGCTCGACTTGTAGAAAGTAAATCAGCCGCCATCGACGATGTTTGGAACATGCTCATGAGCAACTTGGAGCGTCGATATGTTCCGGGTGGGCAGATAACAGTTGATGAGCAATTGTTTCCTTACCGTGGCCGCACGCGCTTCACCCAATATATTCCGTCAAAACCAGCCAAATACGGTATAAAAATCTGGTGGGTGTGCGATTCCAACTCCAATTATCCACTGAAAGGAATAATCTATATTGGAAAACAAGCAAACGAAGCACGTGCGGCAAATCTAGGCGAGAACGTTGTTCTGAAATTGGTGGAAAAGTATTGTGGTTCTGGGCGAACAATATATGCGGATAATTTTTTTTCGTCATATGATTTAGCCACAATCTTGATGACAAAACGGTTGGCGTATGTAGGAACCATGCGAAAAAATAAAGCCTGCATTCCGAAGGAGATGTTGGATCCTAAAAGAGATGTATTGAGCACTTTATTCGCCTACCACAACAATAAGGTCGCACTATGCTCATACGTGCCAAAAAAGAAAAAAGCAGTGGTTCTCATCTCGACGGAGCATTACACTTCCATCGTAGACTCATCGAAATCAGCTCAAAAGCCGCTCCAAATATTGGATTATAATAAATATAAATCTGGAGTCGACACTATGGATCAAATGGTTGGTGGTTACACCTGCAAATGAGCCACAAACCGATGGCCATTAGCATTATTTTTCAATATGCTAGACGTTGCGGGATTGGCTGCATTTGTCATTCATGACAAATTGGGCCATGTTAAACGAAACGATAGAAGACGTGTCTTCCTTATGGAATTGACAGAACAGTTGGTAATCCCTCACATGGAACAAAGGGCAACGAATCCAATTGTACGAGGCATGCAACACGTCAAACAATCAATGGCGTTATTCGGTGTAGAGGTAATAATTTAATTTATTTATTCATCAAACCCTAATTCTAGGCAAATTGTTCGACTTTATTTTTTTTCCAGGCAGCTCCAGGCCCAGGGATAAATGACCAACCAATCCATGCCGTATCCTCGTCAAGTCGGCCATCGTGCTCCCTTTGCTATAAATTGGATAAAAAGCAGCGAAAAACACGGTTTCATTGCATGTATTGTAAAAAGCCTGTATGTTTACAGCACTCACATGCCATTCACTCGTGCCTTGAATGCCGTACATAATAGATTTTTTAATAATTTTAATTAATAAAATAGCGTATACAGCTACCTAAGATATGTTTTAATGAGTTTTTATTGTTAATTTTGTATTTTTACTACCATAAAACACAATTATACATATATTTAGCATACCGGGATATGTATTTCCATACAAATCCCATGTAGGTCTGCGCAGACCTGGTTATACCGTTTAGCGCCAAAAAATCCCTATACCTCGGAGCAAATCCAATAACAAAAGCCATTGAAATAAGCCCAAAAAGAAAAAAAACTCAACTGATAATAAAAAACCTTTACTATGGCAGCATGTGTGTTTCTACAAATGCCTCAAAAAGCAAAAAAAAATTATTTTTAACTTGTTTTTATTTTTATTTTCACAAACGCATACATGCCTCACAAATTTTTTTTGGTGCGTCAATATAAAATCGTAACTACCCAGTAAAAAAAGAGACTCCAAAAAAGTCATGAAAATGTAGAGTTTACGATGCGGAAGTAGTGCAAATTTCGATCCGATCTAATGATTTTTACATAGGGTTGTCATTGCAAGAAGTTCTCTTTTTCGATGCCTGGTCACTGAATTGGAAGCGATATTAAGAAAAATTCCTTTTTTTGTGCTCTACGATAATATTTTCATCTAGGAAAAATCGTAAATAGTTGCCTTTTTTAACAATTCATTTCTTTTTATACGAATTTAAGCCCGAAACAGTGTTTTCATGTAAATTTAAGCAAATAACTTTTAAATTTTAGACTAAAAATAATTCATAAATTTCTTTAAAAAAATAAATTTTTTTTTAAATTCTGGTGAGTATTTTCTAACACTATGGAGGAGTTACAAGGTTTTGTGTGACTAAAATAATCTTCTGTATGATTTGTAGAAATTTGCACTACTTCCGCATCGTAAACTCTACATTTTCATGACTTTTTTGGAGTCTCTTTTTTTACTGGGCTATAACAGATTTATCAATTTTAATTTAGAAAATGTTATTTGAAGTATAGACGTGAATATCGTAGTTAAAGACAATTAAAAAAACCAATTTTTTACAGATCACGCAAACGAAATTGTCGAAAATAATTGAAAAATGTAGCAGGGATACAAACATAAACGTTTAAGTAAGTTATCATTATTTTTGAGAAGCTAAAAACATTAAATGAAAAAAAGCAATCTTATTTTAAAATAAGTTTTTTGGCTCTTCTGAAAAATTATTATTTTGTCACTTACAACGTTATTTGCGGCTAACCTTTAATTCTAATTCAGAAAAAGGTCGAATTTTATTAATTAGAAATTTACTAAAATTTTATCATAGCTTTTTTTTTGAAATTTTTTGGGTATAAGTTGAATTTCGATAGAATTAAGTGTAAAATATTTCAATTCTTTATGTGAATCTTTTTACGAGAAAGTTATATTTTCTGTTTATATTCAGATGCAGACTCATTTAAAATAATTTTTTTTTCATATATGTCCCTATGTGAGATCTATCACACATGTAAGGACTTCAAAGACTTCTGAGTACATTAGTCACATGATATAATAATGCAAACATTATCCAATTAAACAAAAAAACCTATAGAATTATTTTTACTGTTTAACTTTCATTTGAAATAATACAACCACACACATACATACTTGTAATAAAAGGGAAGAGCAACGCCAAGGAGATTTGCAAGTCCTCTTTGGTAGTTCTTAATAAAACACTTAATATAAGATTTTATAATATAATTATAAAATATGTAACAGTTTAAAAGTCATGACGTTTAACGAGTTAAAGTATTATAGTTGCAAATATTTCTTCCTACACAAAAAAAGGAGAAACAATATTCAATTAAAAAAAACAAAGATTCCATTAAAATATTAACTAGTAACCATTCACGGAAATTTTAGTATTAACTCATTCATTTTAATTGAAAATTTTTCTGATTTTTACAATTAAAAAATATTACATTAACTGAAAATTTATTGGATGTTTTTATAGATATCCAATTAAAATTTAATTGAAATATTTTTAAAGATTCAATTATAAAACTAATCAAACATTTTAAAAGAACCAATTAAAATATTAATTGAAATATAGAAAAAATCTAATAGTATAATAATAAAAATAATAATGGATACATATGTATGCACATAAATACATAAGTACATACATATGTATGCATGTAAAAAATTTCTAAAATAGAAACATTTGTCTATGTACCAAAAAACTAACTGATGTATCGTATTGATTTTGAAGTTCGAATGGTACACAGAAGCACAATTGCCTTATTTGGTGTTTGATAGTCTTGCGTAAGTGTAAATGCCGAATATCCTAGCTTTTCCTTGAATTGTATGTGTGAATTTTGTGATTGGATTTTAAAGAAAGGCTACGATATTTTGCATACACACCTACATACATACATACCCCGCATACCAACAATGTACTAACTTAATATCCATATTTGATTCATGAGCTTGCATTTCTTATTATTATTTCTTTGTTGAAAATTAAAAAAAAAATTAATATGTATCTGTAATTTTATTTAAATATTCTATTTTTTTTAACGCACGTCAAAATTAGAATGATCAAAAAAACATTTTTTTTCCAAAGTATATTTTTTTGCTTGCATAGAAAATATTAAAACCAATTGAAAGTTTAATTCGGTATTTTAATTGAAAATATTTTAAAAAAAAAATGTGACATACTACAAAAAACTGTTCGATTTTTACACATAAAAATAGAAGTTTTATTATTTACATGCAATTAATAATTGTAATAATGTAATAATTATTTAATACTTTACTATGGTTAAAATTATGGAGAATTAAGGTAAACGAGCAAAAGTGTGTTCAGGTAATATTTACCCTGCAAAGAGATACTAGTTCCCCAATCCGAATTAACAATCAAGTTGTTCCTCAATATTCACATGTAAAAGACCTTGGTATACACCTTGATCGACGACTTACATGGAAACACCATATTGACTCAAAGCTAATACAAATGAAACTTAAACTAACTCAGATATATTGGCTGATTGGTAGAAATTCAAGACTCAGCCTAGACTGCAAACTTTTATTATACAAGTCGCTTTTGAAGCCAATATGGTGCTACGGAATTCAGTTATGGGGCACTGCTTCAGTTTCTAACGTCGAGAGAATCCAACGAAGGCAAAACAAAATTTTACGTTTGATAACATCGGCTCCATGGTACATCAAAAACTCAAATATACATCGTGATTTGAATATGCCACTAGTGATTGAAGAAATAGCAAAATACGCAGGCAAATATTTAACAAAACTCGAGTTACATCCTAATCCGCTTGCTCGTAACATCTTGAATTTTACTGGTCACATCCGTTTGAAAAAGAAGGACACAAGGGCTCTTATACTCAACACTCCAGATGGGATTGCTTGAAAATATTTTTTTTCTCTTTTTTTTTTTTTTTGATTATCACTACTTATGTATTATTTATAACTACCACTAAGTTTATGTCCGACAGTGGTCGGGCCTAAGACTTATTATGTAGATTTAAGATTTGAATACTTATTGTTAGTTCATAATTGAAGATACAATAAATAAATAAATGTATTTAAAAAAAAAAAAAAATTTCTGAGTTAAGGTCTGTTGATAATACTTTTTTGATAGAGAAGTAAACTCAATTAAAACAAATATATATTCGATTAAAAATTTAATCAAAAATATTATTTTTCCTAACCAATCACTTAATTGAATAAAATTCAACAATAATTTTTTCTGTGTATATGCTTTGTATTCTAACAAACTTTATTAAAATACAAGCAAGATTTTACAGCATTTGCATTCTTTACAAGTTTTTGCAGTTAAAATGACTCGATAACGAGTAACTGGCTTTCAATCGGTTTTATTTTCTTGCGATATCGTCGAAAAGTTTGCTAGAAATAAAAAATCATAATAAAATATCTCACCATTTTCGTTCATAGTAGTAAGTTTTATATAACTCTGTTATATTAATGTAACTGTTCAAAATCTTTCTAATATTTATTCACCAGTTTTAACACTTTCCAATTTTATAATTAATTTGTTTTTATTGTATTAGTAAGGCCACAAAAGTTAACAAAAACATACTTTTGTTATTGTATCTATTCTTTATTATTTGCTGTGCTTATTGTGAAATTTAAATCTTCTTATTGTTAGTGGCAAAAAATATGCTGCGAAGTGGATTTAGAATCTTGCTTCAATACTCTGAAATTTGTTCACTTAAAAAATATAATGTGACATACTTGTGCCTTAAAATAAATGTGCCCTTATTTCGGAACAATATCAACTGCAATGAAATTTAAAAAATTAACGCTTGCTTTAAATTTATTATGCATAATTTCTAATGCCTTGACAAGACTGTGATAAATCATAACTGCTGCAAGTGTTCATAAACAAATTAAATTATTTACATATATTCGAAAAATATCCAAATCCGTTAAGTTTATGTTAATAAAATGTTTGTGATAAGAGATAAAGCTGACTGTCGCACAGTAGTATCGAATGATAACAAAGTGTATGGTTTTCCTTGAAAATTTCCGTATATACACAAAATTAATAAAATTTTTAATATCATGTCTTGGAAATTTTGTAGACGAATCGACGGGGGTGTGGCTTGTAACTTTGTATAAGCGATGCTTAATTTTAAACAAAAATTTTTTATGTATTATATCCACTTTTTTTAGTTTTTGGATTTAAGCTTTTTTACTTAGCGTCTGATTTTAGTTTTAAGCGCACCAAAAAAATAAATTCACTGAAGTGCGACTTTGATTCGCGCAATACAAATTTTAACCTATATAATATATATTTTTGGCATTTTTTTATTTTTGGGGTTTTTTTTCGGGTTTGATTTTTTTAGTTGCGGCGTTTTTTCGGTTTTTGGCGATTTTCTTAGTTTTCGCATTGCGATTTTTTTGGCTTTCGGCGTTTTTACAATATGGCGATTTTTTCATTTTAGCGATTTTTTTTTTCATTTATAAGATTTTTTAGTTTTGACACCTTTTTCGCGGCTTGACGACTTTTTCGGTTTTTAGCGTTTTTTTTCATTTTGGTGATTTTTTATTGCCAATATTAAGAGTTTGCCTCTTACGGTTTCCAAGATACAACAAATTGTCAAAACTACATACTTAAATTGCATTAATTTGAGTTTTGTAAATTTTAATGTTTATTGTTCTCTTTCACCTTTGGCGTTAGGAACCCTAAAAACGTATAATGATAAGAATCTATAGAGTTATCTTCAAAAATGTATACTTTGATACTTTTGATACTCGTTAACATAACACAAAGAACTTAATTTTTTCCAGAAAAAAATGCTTTCGTGATTTTTTAATTTAATTTGTTTTTTTTTGGAAACCAGGTAAAAATTAACATATATAACAGTAGTTTATATTGGTCCAAATAGTTCTACTTCTGGTAAAGTATCAATAAATTTAAAATGGTTGTCATTGAACTGAGGTGATTCAAATCATAGCTGTAATAAGTGAATAGATTGAAAAATAAAAATATTTTTATTTCAGTTATAGCTATTATTTTAAATTAGAAGTAATGAAAATTCAAACAATTATTATTTATGTGAAATTCCAACACAGTTTATTTATGTAAGTAACAACGACTGAAATTTTTATAAATTTATACATTGCTCAAATGAATTTTTTAGAGTAATAAATCAATTTACTAACGGTATTCATTCATTTCAGTTTTATTCCTCGTTAGAAAAATGGAAAAATGTAATTTTTGACAACAAACACAAGGAAAAAAATTCAAAAATTTGTTTAAAATTTTTTTTCCTGTCTTTGTTGACAAAAATTACATTTTTCAATTTTTCCAACGAGGAAAAAAACTGAAATGAATACCTTTACTATATTTGAAATACAATTTTGTTCGTATTTCTAAAACAAAAGAAAATTTTTTGAATTTATATATCCAAAATTTGAATAAAATTCATATTATTTGACTACATAAAAAAATTAAATTGTTTTTCCCAGAATTTAATTTAAAAAAAACACAAGAAATTAATTCAATCAGGCTGTTATTTCTTGAATAGAAATTATTTCTAAAAAACAAAATGAAATACGTTTTAAAAAAATCGTATCTCATTATATTAAACTTTTACGAATTACGGTATTTAGTTTTCCGGAATCATGCGAAATATATATTGCAGAAATGTTAAAATGGGTGGTTAAAAAATAAGGAAAATTACAATTTCATAAAAAAATCAAAATATTTCGGGCGATTCTAAAGAAGTCAATCATTCCTTTTCAAGCTTGCTTCCGATTTTGCAACTTCTCGCGGATTTTTTCAAACTTCGCGAAAAAACTGAATTTTTGCATGCTTTCATTTTCCTAACAGAACTGCCGATTTAAAAAAAATTAAGACTTCGTTATCATCCCGCTGTTAGTAGCTTTTTGCGTATTTCAACCATTTTTTTTTTTTTTAATTTTTTTCATTCCTTACATTTTTAGCGATTTTTAGTCAATATTATGGCTTGTTTAAAATTTTGCAACTTCTCGCGATTTTTTCCAAAGATCGCGATAAAAGCGACTTGTTACATGCCCTCAGATTCTTGGCAGTTTTGCCGATTAAATAAAATATTATTCCGCTGTTAATACGTTTTTCCAAATTTACGTAATTTTCGCGATTCTTGCCGAATGTTTTGCATTCCTTAAGATTTTAACGATTTTTAATCTATATTATGGCTTTTTGAAAAATTCGCATTAAAAGCGGTTTTTGCATGGTTTTAAGCGTCCTAACAATTATTAGACTTTGTTGTTAGGAAATTTTTGCCAATTTTCTTTATTTCGCTAATTTTTTTTTATTTATTTGCATATATATAATTGCGATAATTTTTTATTAACTTATTAAAGAAAAATTAAGGTAAATGTAATTCAAAAACATTACCACTTTTATAAGCTTATGCAGTCCTGATGCCATTCTACGAGATTCGTCAAACATAGGAAAAACTGTTGAAGGTGTCGTAGCAAACTTTTCTACGGGAATTACCTACAACATTTTACAACTATTGTACAGCTTGAAGATCTACTACACTTACAATAGTTTGTGAATTGAACAAATAATAAAAGAAAATTTTTTTTAAGAAATTTATTATTCGACATATTGTCATAATTATATTTGAATTTGAAATTTGTTTGCTGGTGGTTTAGCTTGGTCTATATACGTATTTCATTGGCGCTTGAACCAAATCATCAGTAGACTTCAACCACAAATTTTGAACAGTCACAAACCTCTTACTTTATGCACAGACTTTCAAAAACTATATGAGAATTCATAAAATAATAATATTTTTGAAAATCACAAAGACAAAAATAAGCTTAGTAGGCTTTGAAACTCATACAAAACCCAGCAAATAATTTATATTCGATATGAATCTATTTTATTTTTCTAAAGCTAAACCACCAGCAAATAAATTTCAAATTGAAAGAAAATTTTTTTATTTTCATATTTTTTCAAAATTTAAATAAAACTATTTGAAACTATTTTCATGAATTTGAAATAATCAACAAGTTTTTGTTGAATATAATATAATTTTTGACTTATTAATAAAAAATTATTTAAATTTCAAAAACTCAAATGAAATAAAGTAAAATTTCATTCAAACTATAGAAATATAATTTAAAAAGCATTTCAATCGCTGTATTCAAATAAATCATTAATTTGTTATATTATTATTTGAAATTCTGAAGGCATACATTTTTTTCAACTTTCTGACAAAAAAAAGTAAATTTATATTTGAAAAATTTTATTTCAAATTAATAACAACAAATTTTCATTCATATCATGAGGAATGTGAATGATTTTAATAAAATTATATTCCTGCAACAAAAATAAAATTTAAGTTTAATTTAATTTTATGGAAAAATTCAAATAAAAAAAATCATATTGAACAATTATGATTTAAATAACTGAATGCTATGATGCACTTGAAAGGTTGTCCAGGGGGGTTACCTTCTATTGCGATGCGAAAGCAATTACGATGCGAAAGGTAAATGCGATGAGATGCCAATTTGGTACTCTCTATTACTTTCGCAAGTCCTTTCGCAAAATTCTTTGATAAAGTGGCAACATTGACTTTGCAAAAGAAAATATGGCAAAGATTGACAGTAATGAAGTGTCAAAATATTTAAAAAAACGTCTTTTCAAAAAAGAAAAGTTATGAAAAAGTGAAGATTTTTTAATTGAAAGTAAAATAGTGAGTAGTCTGTTGCGTTCCGTTTGAAAAAGGAAGCATTTCTTTATGTTCTAAAAGCAATTCAACACTAGCTAAGAGATCCACAGCAATTCCAACTACTATAAAACTAGCCGCCGCATTAAAATTACTTTGCCAAGGCATGTACCAACATCAAATTGGCCAGGACCATATATTAGCACTATCGCAGCAATTAATGTCACATTGCATACAAGAGATATGCGTGGCATTGAGAGAATATTATGTTCCAAGCATATCAAATTTGATTTAGTTGCAGAAAGGGCACAATAAGTAAAAAAAGCTTTTACAACATGGTAGTCACATACAAACGGTTAGTACTTGTTGAAAATTGCAGCACAGTAGCGTTCATTATGGTTTGGTTCATTATATTTCACCTTTATTTTACATTTTTAGGTACATATTGTTACGTAAAAAGATTCCTACAGGGTTAATGCAAAGAACTATCTAGAAGTATTTAACTAAAGCAACAAATGTACACACATATTCGAGTGCAAACACTGTAGCAAATAACTAAATGCATGCGTAACACGTAAACAAGCAAAAGCAACAACAAAAAGCGTCTGCTTATTAAGAAGATTCGCATATTTACACACACACGTACATACATGCTAATTCAAACGAAAGGCAAAAGGTAAACAACCACCACGCATTGCTTAGTTAATGATGTACACACGTATGCATATACACATGTATGTACATAGTTACCACATGAACTTAATTGGGCACTTAGTAAACAACATTTAAGATGATAATGATCGTCTGGACTATGCTTGAAACTTCTAGTGGTATTGGTGTGCAGTATAAAAAGCGTAACGCAACCAATGGCAAGTCAGTCGTGAATAAGTCAGTTGTGAAGTTCAGTTGTGTTGTGAACGAACAAGTCAGTCAGTGCTAATTGGAAATTAGTAGAGTGAACATCGTTGAAAGTAAAAGACCTCGTGCGTGTGGATAATAACGTTAAGAAGTAAATAAGAATAGACAAGTTGTAATTGGTTTAGTCAATAATAAAAGGAAGTTCAGCTGCAAGTAAGACAATCGTGTTATTATTTATTTTTATTTTTGAGCAATCAAAAGAACTCACACGTTTAATAAAATTTAAACGTAACAATATGTATGTATGTGATTCCAAAATTTAATGTAATTTTTATTTGCTTTTACTCAAAAAATAATTTTAATATCCAATATAAATATTTTTTCAACGTACTCACCTGTTTTTCTCCCTTTGCGTTTGCTATTTAGTTATCGCAAGATATTTGCGATTATCGAACGATTTTGACAGCCACTTTCGCATTACAGAGTGCGGTGATACCAGGCTTGCGAACGAAAAAAAAACAGATGCGAAAAGCAAATGCGCAAACGCATTAGAGAGTACCAATCGTTCGATTTCGTAGCATTTTTCTTTCGCATCGCAATAGAGAGTAACCCCCCAGAACAATTTTTGAAACAAACAACAGTAGTGATTAGTATGTAATAAAACTAGTGCCTGGCTTTTTTGCTGGAAATGTTAATTTTGTTTTCTATATGGTAAAGGGTAATTTGTTAAGGATATGTTCAGAGCACATATGGCAGTGGTCGAAAATCTTATATTTTCAAAATATGTTTTTAAAAACTTCTCCCCTTCTACAAACGTTTTAAGTACTTTAGAATTCTTATAGTTGGTAAAATTTATTTTCATTATACTGCACAAATTCTTATCGCAATAATTAAAACTTTGCTTCTCCTAATTACAGATATAATTAAAGAATTAAAGTAAGTAGAGAAACAAATAATTTCTAGTAAAAACTCATACTAAATCTTAAAATCAAATATATTTGTAGAAATTTATCTGTCATATTTTTCGCCACCAGATGTATATTTTTTCAATAAAAGTATTTTCTAAGATATTTAATTAAAATTGGATTAATATAAAAAATAGTGCATAGTTCTTATCAAGGCGAATTCAGTATCAGGTGACCTTATCAGCCCAGCTGATTATCAGCTGTTGATGCAAAATTGAGCAATTTGAACCAAAAAGTCAAAATTTGCTCAGAAATCTTTTGACAGATTGGTTTTCCAGCATAGAAAACTACATGCTGTTTTTTGTGTTGTAAAATTTTTGTGCTGATAAGGTCACCTGGTACTGAATTCGCCTTGGTTCTTATTAACAAATAGATTTTGGAACTGATTTTAAAATGTTTGAAAAAAAAATAAAAAAATTAAATGAATTTGAAATCCATTTTAGGAAAATTTTGTATGAAAAATCTCAAATAAATTTAAAATTTTAAATTTTATAAATATGGGGTTATATGTCTTATATGTCTTATATGATTGCTTTGTAAGCAAATTTACCTGTGATAACTTTAAAGGAACAAATACGAATAAAGCAAAGTTGATCGTAAATTTTCTGCCAATAACACAGGTCAACACGATTTTTAAGGTTGGTACTTTGATATTAATTTCCTGCATATGATACTGAGCTCCAAAGCCTATGCATTACTTTTTTTGAATTAGCTCTGTATCTCGAGATTTTCCGTTTTTTTCAATTTAAAATAAATATTAATTAAAAAAATCTGTAATAATATGCTACCAATTAATTGTGAATAAATTAAGAATTCATGGAATGATTTTTAATAAAGTTGGCTCATTTTATTTATAACATATGAATGTATCACAATAATAAAATATAAAATTTTCTTCAGTTTAAAATTTTCATGAGTCTTTTAAAAAACAATTTTCTTAATTTTTTTTGGAAAAATTTATTTTTTTGTATAAAACTTTCGGAATATCTCCAAAACTATAAGACTGTTGAAGAATTAATACGGACGCAATTAAAATTTTAATTAATTTCCTAGCCTTCTATATATTTTTTATTTAATCAAAGAACTGGTTCTCAAGTAAATGCAAATTATGTGATGCAGCATCGTCTTTTTAGGGTTCCGTACACCAAAGGTTACAAAAGGAACCCTATTGCTTTCACTACGCTGTCCGTCTGTCCATCTGTCCGTCTGTCCCTCACACGGTATTTTCCCAGGAACCGTAAGAGCTACGGACCTGAAATTTGGACAGAGTATGTAGAACCTTGGCCACTACAACAACAAATAAATGAGAATTAGAAATTAAAGGGTGCTCCAAAACGAGCGACGAAAAATGTTAAAATCTCATGTAATATACATACAATTGAATGTACATATGTATATTGACACTTGAAATTTGGAAAATTATTGTATTTTTATATAGACTACAACAATAAACATTAAAATATTAAAAAATTTAAATTAAAGGGTGGTCCATCAGTTAATGCAATTTTGACTATCTAATTTTGATAAATTGCCATATGTTGGAGACCATAAGAGTTAAACTCTTCAAATTTTCAAAAACGGTAAAACGAAAAAATCCGAAAATTATAAAATCACCAAACCGAAAAAAATCGTCAAAACCTGAAAAAAATCGCCAAATATTTAAGAAATCGACCAAATTAAAGAAAAAATCTAGCACTAAAATAAATCGCCAAATTCGAAAAATCGTTTAAATGAAAAAATTCGCCAATATGAAAAAAACGCCAAAACGCGAAAAATGCGCCAAAACCAAAATAATTGTTTATGTAAAAAAAAAATGCCAAAACGAAAAAAAATCGCCAAAATTTAAAAAAAAATCGCCAAATTTAAAAAAACTCGCCAAAACGAAAAAAATCACCAAAATTTAAAATAAACGCCAAAAACCGAAAAAAATCTTCAAAACAAAAAATAAAGTGCCAAAACTAAAAAAAATCGTTAAAACCAAAAAAATCACCTATATGAAAAAAACGCCAAAATTAAAAAAAAAATCGCCAAAAATAAAAAAATCGCCAAAATAAAAAAAACGCCAAAATAATAAAAATTGCCAAAATTAAAAAAACTTCAAAAACCAAATAAAAAACGCCAAAAAGGTTGAAAAAAGTGCCAACACTCAGAAAGCGCCAATAAATTCAAAAAAACCCCAAACTAAAAAAAACGCTTAAAACCGAAAAAACCCAAAAACGAAAAAAATGCCAAAACTATAGTTTATATTGTTCGTATTGAATTACATATCTCGTGCCTGTACGGAACCCTTCGTGCGCGGGTCAAAGTCGCACTTCACGGAATTTATTTCTTAATAATGGAAAATCTCGAGATACAGAGTCAATTAAAAATAAATGATTTAGAGGGATTGATACACAGTACTTAATGTACACAAATTGACTACAAAACCTTTGACATTAAACAATAAATTTCATTTTATTGACCTGTATAATTAGTAGGGCGAAACAAAATTCTGTTCAAAGGCTGCCACATACTGTTCAACAGCGTTCTTGTATTTGGTCCATTATATATGGTGTCAGTTGATACAAAATTCAGATTTATAAACTAAGCACACATCTGGCATTTAATGTATTGCCATTTCATGTTGTCATTTTCAAAATATGAGCAACGCTTTTCACATTATATTTTTTACACGGAAAGCAATACCACACTACGAAATATGTTGGAAATGACCACTAGTAGACATTATTGCGATGTCACAAAATGCCATATTGTGTACACTGCATTGTACTCTTTTTTCAATGCAAATGGAATATTTGAACTGTTTTGATTTATCGTATTACAATATTCTTACCTCTTTTTTGTAATGAAAGTTCAATTTTACACCATTCTTTATTTACACCATTCTTTATTTACCTTTGTTAATTTTTCTTTAATAATCATACTTTGACATGTTAATTTGCAGATTTTTGCTCTACATAATTACTAAAAAACAAACAAAACTGGCAAAGCCCAAAGGAAGAAAAAAAGATGTTGCTGATACATGGTAATAGTTAAATTGATTTCTCTTTACGTAGCGCTTCTATGGGCTGATTCAATGAGTAAGGTCACTTCTGCTTTCACTAAAAAAACCTTTTTGCAAATTGTAATACAATGAATGAAAACAATTCACATATTCTTCTCGCAATATTGGCTGAGTACATAAAGCAGAAATCTCCATTAACTCATACTATACACAGTGGACCGAACACAAAAGAACGCTGATGATAAAGGTGAAGTGGTTTTCGAGAATAGCTAGTTGTTCCGTTCTACCACGTGTTTGTCAAAATATTTTCAATTAACTTTGGTTATATTTATTCATTTATATTTATCACATATAAATGGGCTTACAAAACCATATGAACTTTAGCCTGATCAAATAATAAATATAGAATATTAATTTAGTTTTTCTTCAAAATTAAAAACTTATTTGAATCAACTTAATTCTAAATTGAAAACTTAAATTGTTGAATAATTTTTTCTGTGTAAATTACTACGAATGCTGTTATGTAAATAAGTAAATTATATATATGTAATAAATAAAATTTTTAAAATATTTAAATCCAAAATGTTTTATACAAAAAGTCTTCTAACATACATACAAACTCATTTAAGTAAAATATTTTTATTAAACAGAATTTACTAAAATCATGCTTGTGCTAAATTATGAAATAATTCTTTGCGTATGTAGATTTATTCACATCAAAAAAAAAATAAAAAAAATGCACTGACCAAAATGACCAAAATAACATACGAGATAATTATCTTAACAACTAAAATAAAAAATAAATATTTATATATAAAAACAAAAGTAAGAATGCCAACTGGACTTAATTTACCTAAATAAATAATAAATAAATAAATAAATATAAATGTGAAAAAAAACTTGTCTTTTAATTTTCAAAACAGTTGTAACAGTAGTTTTACTTTCCGCAAAGGTGGAAGATGTACTTAAAATAAAACCACCTCATTTTTCGTTGTTTTACGATCTTATCTAAACAATTTCCTTCCTCTAACCTGAACATATTTACACTATAATTACACATAATTCAGCTGGCAGTGCAAAAATCATAAAAGCACTCTAATAAAGACTTAATGACAAAATTTCTGTGAAGGGGGGAAAAAATAAAAAAGGAAAATATTAAAGCCAAAGGAAACTGAACTCAATTGTACTGAATTAAAAGGAAAGTTAACGGAAATGTTCGACATGACGACAATAACAAATTGATTTCATTTATTTTCTCTGTTTTATGGAGGAAAATAAATTTTGTAGTAAAACTATTTTATTACGTACATTTATGTATATATTTAAATAAAAATATATATGTACATTTGTATATGTATGTATGTATATGAAAATATCATATCTATGTGAAAATAAATGTTTTAGTCATAGTGAACTGACGATTTTCTTAATGAAACAATGTATTAAATTTTAGATGAAAGAAAAAGAAAGACAGTAAAAATAGTTAAAAAGGGAAAGAAAAGAGAAACCATAATCATTAAGTTTAAAAATAATAAAAGGTTTATAAAACAGCATTCCATATAAAATTTGTTTTATAAAATTTTATAAAACCAAATTATTTCTTATGAATAAGACATGTATATTAAATTTTAATTCATCTAAAACAATTGTGATAAGTAACAACTAAGCTATTACACTATGTATACATATATTTTTAAAATGTGACATAGTAGCGCTACTTAGAAATAAAGTACAACTCTTTGTATTAAAATATTCGCAAAAAAATCATTTGGTTACTTAATTTACTTTTTAAACAGTGTGAAATAAACAAACCTTTAATAAACTATGAAAGAAAAGATTAAGACGTTTATTAAAACGGATGCTAATGATTTAATTAGGTAATTCTACAAGTTCTACAGGGTCTGTTTATTTTCGATATTTTCACACAGTCATACCACTAATAAAATTAATTAAATCTATAAAAATTAAAATAAAAATGTCTATAGCAAATTTTTAAGGTCTAGTTTTGTAGAACGAAACGCCAAGCAGTGAAAAACTCTACATAGAAAAAATTTAAATTACAAAAACAAAAAACACGTAAAAGTTGTGAACGATAAGCGTTGCGTTTTACAAAATTACAACTTTTTTGTACCTCGATTTTTTACGAAAATCAAATATTTAAGATGGCAAATAATCTATTTTGGCCAACAAAATCAAGTTTAAAATTTATATCGCTTAAGATTTTTTGGAAGCTTTGGCACGATATGACTAATATTTTATAAAAATATTTAAATTACAAAAAAAAAAAAAAAAAAAAAAATAAAATAGCTTCAAATATGTGCGAACTATTAAATTTATTCTCAACCTGTTTGAAGATATCGCATTCTAAGAGAATGAAAATTGATTTTGGCTCCACAACATCCAACATTTCAGTAAAAGTTATTTCTTTAAATATTCAAATATGTTTTTGTACGCAAATTATCGATAACAATAACAGTTTACGGGGTGTATCTTAAAAATTATCAACAATTTTGGCATTTTGATAGTTCTAAACAATGGTTTAGCCCAACAAAAAAATTCTATTTTCAATAACATATCGCTTATGATGAAACACAAAATAAGGCTTTCATAAAAAAAAACAGCTTAGCGACGTCGACAATACTATAAATAAATTCAGTGAAGTGCGACTTTGACCCGCGCACGAAGGGTTCCGTACAGGCACGAGATATGTAATTCAATACGAAAAATATAAACTATAGTTTTGGCATTTTTTTCGTTTTTGGGTTTTTTCGGTTTTAAGCGTTTTTTTTAGTTTGGAGTTTTTTGAATTTATTGGCGCTTTCTGAGTTTAGGCACTTTTTTCACGTTTTGGCGATTTTTTTTTGGTTTTTGAAATTTTTTTAATTTTGGAAATTTTTATTATTTTGGCTTTTTTTTTATTTTGGCGATTTTTTTATTTTGGTGATTTTTTTAATTTTGGCGTTTTTTCATATAGGTGATTTTTTTTGTTGGTTTTAGCGATTTTTTTTAGTTTTGGCACTTTTTTTTCGTTTTGAGGATTTTTTTTAAATTTGGCGATTTTTCTTCACATAAACAATTATTTTGGTTTTGGCGCATTTTTCGCGTTTTGGCGATTTTTTTCGGCTTTTGGCGTTTTTTCATATTGGCGATTTTTTTTTTCATTTAAACGATTTTTTCGAATTCGGCGATTTATTTTAGTGCTAGAATTTTTTTTTAATTTTGTCGATTTTTTTCGATTTGGCGATTTTTTTAAATTTTTGACGATTTTTTTCAGGTTTTGGCGATTTTTGTCGGTTAGGCGATTTTATAATTTTCGAATTTTTAAGTTTTACCGTTTTTGAAAATTTCAAGAGTTTACCTCTTACGGTCTCCAAGATATAGCAAGTTGTCAAAATTACATAGTCAAAATTGTATTAACTGATGAACCACCCTTTAATTTAAATTTTTTAATATATTAATGTTTATTGTTGTAGTCTATATAAAAATATACTAATTTTACAAAATTTAAAGTGTCAACATACATTTGTACATATAATTGTATGTATATTACATGGAATTTTAACATTTCTCGTCGCTCGTTTTGGAGCACCCTTTAATTTCTAATTCTCATATATTTGTTGTTGTAGTGGCCAAGGTTCTACATACTCTGTCCAAATTTCAGGTCCGTAGCTCTTACGGTTCCTGAGAAAATACCGTGTGACGGACAGACGGACAGACGGACAGCGTAGCGAAAACAATAGGGTTCCTTTTTTCACCTTTGGTGTACGGAACCCTAAAAAGAGTCTCAAGCACAAATGGTGAAACTACTTGCTTGTTATTTTGAGTTCGACTAGTAAAATTTATCTTACAGGAAGCCAATGACTTCCGCAAAAAGATTCATTTATGGCTCTATTAATTTATTTCCTCACATTTTTTTTAAATTTATTTATTTATTTTTTTTTGACATAAAATATGAATTAAAATATTACACCGAAAAAATTTTGCTTCATTAATCCAACGAAACAATTTCATTAGATTTTTTTCACAAACCTAATAAAAATTTCACGAATATTGTGAAAGAATTTCATTGGAATTGCTTTGTTGGTATTCTAGTTTGGTAACAATATTTCATTGGACTTATGACAACAATATTTTCTAATTATATAGAAACCCCTTTATATTTAAGAAACATTTACAATTGTTGCTTGAAATAAACAGATATAGATAACTGCTGATTACTGACAACATGTAGTAATAAATAAATTTTTACTAATAATGTACTTTTATCAATAAATATATTATTCATTCATGAAAACGAATAGGTGTGGCTTGTAAGTGTAGTTGAGTATATCGTTTTGCCATTTAAAAAAAAATTCGCAATATACCTTCAAAATCAGAAGCGATCGATTAAAAATTATTTTAGAGTTTATCCATTAAAAACGATTTTAGCGTTTTGTAACGATAACTTCCGATTTTTTAAATTTCAAATTGATCTTCTTAAATACACTTACAACCCACACTTAGTGGTTTTCACGAATGAATATTTCCTATGGTAAAAGCTCATTATTAGTAAAATTGTATCGATAACTGCAAGTTTTCAGTAAAAATTTACTGCTTACTGGAATTTTGTAAGTGCAAACTGAAATTTTTTCCAGTATTCAGTAAATTTTTTCCAGTAATCAGTAAAAATATATTTTTACTGGAATTTTAATTTTACTGGAGTATGCCATGTATGATGAAAGTTAGTTCTGTATTATGATTTTTCTTGTATTCTTTGTATGCTTATTTACACCTAAAGTTATAATTAAGTTATTTCGTTAATTTAATAAAGTTATTTCAATGTTTTTATAAAGTTATTTAATTTTGTTTTATGAAATTATTTCATTGAAACTGGTTTCATTAATCCAAAGAAGTGTGACGTTGATTGAATTTTAATGAATTTTTTCATTGGATTAATGTCGAAATTCATAGAAATTATGAAAAAAAATTCTTTCAGTGTATTGAACATATTTGTTTTTTACAAAATACGTTCATATTTCAAACAGAACGAATGTGGTTGTAAAACAAAACAACAATAACAAGGTGTTGTTGTGCAACATCTTGTTGAATAATTTTTCATTTTTCAATATGATTGAATTTATTCTAATGCATGTACGTAGCATTGCTTTTAAATTTTAAATAAAACTATTAAATCTAATAAAAATTCCCATTTGGAAATGTTTTCAGTTATTACCACGTCAGAAACATCAACTGACAAACGTTGGTGCATGGTAACGTAGGTTACATCGACATAGTTGCATCCAAATTGATCCACGAGATTTGCTAGCGACATCATTGAACAGAATATTAGAGTTGGGCATAGTTGTTCCTTTTTCGGATTGTTCCCTTTTCATCCCAACAACAAAAAGAACTAGTTCGTTCTTTTCGTTCAGTTGTTCTTTTCGGTCAGTTGTTCAGTAAACAACAGATCAGAGATTACACATGCATGCATGCATTGAATCCTCTTCAATGTTTTATTCATTTGTTAATATTCTAAAGTAATTTCATTTCATTCTTAACGACCTTATTTAATTAATAATGTTTGATTGGAAATGCTTAGACTGAAGCTTGATAATTTGAAAACAAATTTTAATCACTTTTTTAATACTGATAATTGAGTAAAAATTTTCTTTGCATAGACGTATTTTCATTTGTGCTTTGTAGTCTTATTTGTTGTATGCTTTTAGTAAGTAAAAGGTAAAAATTTATGTTTCTGAAATTTTTAAAATGAAACCCGTTTTTAGTTTAAAACAATTTATAATCACTTTTTTAATTCTAATATTATTTTTCCCAATCTGTTTTTTAGTTCAATACTACATACCTATTATTTCTATTAATTTTGTAAAACTCTTTTGTATATTTCACTAAGTATACATTTTCTTTTGTTTGTTTTCATTATTGTGCTAAAAATTTAATAGGCACACTACATTTGTGTGTTTTTAACAGTATGCAAACGAGAAACTGTAATATTTTGCTTGAAATCTTTTGCATGTGCATTGGTCAGGAACAGAGAATAAGATAAACAAAACAAAATAAAGACCAAAAATTAACGAACGAACAAAAAACGAACAAGACCAAGAAATGAAAAAGTACCAAGAGAATAAGAAAGACCAAAAGAACAAGAAAGACTAAAATAACAACAAAGACCAAAAAGGAACAACTAATCTGAACTACTTCAAATCGTTCACTTATGGGAATAGTTCAATTGAACTAGTTCGTTCTTTTTGAGCCCAACCCTACAGAATATCACTCATACGATCTGGATATGCGTACGTATGAGAAATTCATTATTCTTAATCAATATTACTCATACGTAATTTAAACAGATGGTTTTTGCAAAAGCGGGACATGATCGATCAAAAAGGCTGGATTTAGAAATAAATGTATTTTAGAAAGCGGGATGAGTAATATGCGCATACACAAGTTCGTATGTACTTAGAAAACACTGCTTTCAACTTTTAAAAAAAGACGTTTTAAATAAACAAACGTACATATTTATAAAATAAATCAAAACATTAGTAATCACTAGAGATGTGCAAATGTCGTAATTTTATCGTGTCAACCATGAATCACGTGAATTGTGATCAAATTTTATAATTAATAACGCGTGAGTGCATGAGCGTGACTTAAAATAAATTACTCGTGCGTGAGCTATTTTTAAGAATGATGCACGAACTCTCAAGCTCTGACGTGATATCATTACTGCATACGAATACATACATATGTAATTGTATTGAATCTTTTTAAATAAATTATTTTATAATAACAAATATGTATGTTTTAATTTGAAATTTATTTGGTGGTGGTTAGACATTGTCTATATGCATTTCATTGTTGGTTTAACAAATCGTCAGCAGATTTCAACCACGTATTTTGAACAGTCATAAACCTCTTATGCAGAGACTTTAAAAAACTACGAGTACTTGAGAATTCAAACATAATATTTTTGAAAATCACAAAAAAAATAAGCGTAGTAGGCTTAGAAATTTAGGCTGAGTGTACATGTGGCATTTTATGTGTGCCGTGTACCCAAAAGAGCGAAACCACTAATAACTAATGAAAAACTCTTTGTTTCAGACTCGTATTTATTAAGTTAAACAATTTCAAAATTAACTAATATACAATTTTGTACAATCCAATATGAGTGGAAACTGTTTAGATCAATTATTACATGTCTGAATCAAACAGTTTTTTATTAGTAATTAGTGCCTACGGTTTTTTGACACATGGCACACATATGTAAACACGGCCTTATGCAAAACCCAGCTGTAGCATAATCAGGCAGCACCGATGCCGCTGCAAAATAATGCGCAAAAACCTTTAAAAAAACTGTGGCAAATAGCTACCTATTAGCATCAACTACACTTACTGAAAAATCAAAAATGGCATAATTATGAGAAATGTTTTTTATTATGAAAAGTGTACATACTTAAAAAAAGTGTATACTTATTTTATAACATTCCAAATTTAGTTTTGCTTTTCTATTTACGTGGTAGTTGAAATTTTAAAAATCTACCGTCACAACTTTTTATAAGCGATTAAAAAATATCTCCAAAGTTATAAGAGATACGGAAACACATCTTAGGAAATTATTTCTTTTAAGCTTAGCTCCGGTAAAAATCGGATGATTTTTAAAAAAAGTTACAAGCAACATGACGTGATATCTGTTATAAAGCCCTAGTCCTTCCCTACGGATATTAGAAGTTTCATATAAATCCAATCAGTAGTTTGGAAGTTCCAGATTTATTACCACTTATTTTGAAAAAGTCCCCACTGAGCAATGTAACTTTTACATATCGTCACCTTAAAGACCAAACAACCTATCAGCAAAAATTTCAAAATTGAGTTTTTTGTGGTTTATTATTCCCTATATCATAACGCATATGTGTGCAAAATTGTTAACATCTACTATTACAAATGACCAAGTTGTTACAGTTTTTGTACCTAGAGGATCGTTACGTACTTAAAAAAAGAAGAAAATAAATCATCAAAAATCATGATACAATTTTAATTTTGTTGCATAGTGTAATTTAAGCAAACATTAGGCACTTTTTTTGTTTAAACAAATAAAAGAAACTTTAACTGTTATTAATTAATTTAAATAATATTCATGTGTTCAAAGGAATATTTAATTGTTCATACTAATTAGTATTGCTGATAGGTTGTTTGGTTTCAGATTTTTACAATTCCAAATAACCTAAGCGCCATATCATAGGCTGTGTTTAGAAAAACAAAGCTTTCTCAACCGATATATACTTCTGGTTTCATTTTAATCAGAATATATAATTTTCGTTTCAATATTGCAAACAGTTCCAATTTTATAAAGTTTTTTCTCCCTCCTGTAAACTTTTGAAAACTGCTGATAGGTTATTTGGTCTTTAAGGTGACGATATACACGTGCATACATATGCAACCTAAAACCTATTTTTCAACCCAAAACCGTACAAATTTGATTATATACTTTTTCGTTAGCGTGCGTGATCGTGATAAGTTGTAAATCAATCGTGCGTGACTAAGAATATTTTATTCGTAATCGTGCGTGATCGTGAAAATTTTTAATATTATTCGTGCGTGAAAGTGCGTGAGTAAAATATTTTTCCGGTTGAGCGTGCGTGTTGTGAGTCAAAAAACGCTCACGTGCACATCTCTAGTAATCACATCAATTAAGAGCGGCTAAACCGAAGTCAAAATATTTAAATATTTTTGTAAGCTGTAACGCCAATAAAGAGAATAGTATTAAGAAAAGACAATGGAGAAAAAATTATGCTTCCTCTAAAGTAAATTATTTATTAATTTTTTAATATCTAAGTTACTTGAAATTCCCCTGATTTTACTAGTGATAGAAAATAACTGGGATTGAACAAATGAGAAAATAAAATATTTTTATATCTTTATTCAGTCGTATGTAAAATGAAACCTTGCCTATGTTGCAATAAATAACGATATTCTAACGCTTAAAGGACAAAATTGTGTTGTATTTAAAGTTTCCATTAGAGTAAAAGTACATTAAATAAATATAAAATATTGAGGGTATTCATTTCAGTTTTTTTTCCTCGTTGGAAAAATGGAAAAATGTAATTTTTGACAACAAACACAGGGAAAAAAATTTGAAAAAAATTTTTGAATTTATTTTTCCTTGTGTTTGTTGTCAAAAATTACATTTTTCTATTTTTCCAACGAGGAAAAAAAACTGAAATGAATACCCTCATTATATGATTTTTTATGACTTTTTACGAGTTGGTTAATTCAATTTTGTAAAATAAATATAAGTAATCCATTTATACTACTCACTTTTAGAAATTGATAACCAGGTAAAATACTTTAAGTCTGAGATAGTCCAGCTCCTTTTAAAACTTATTTTTTACTTAGCATTTTTTAGAAATCAAATGCATCGGTATATTGTAAACTTCTGTGTAATAAGCTAAGGCCACTGTAGAAATCATAAACAACCTGCATTTACCCGGGTTCTTTTTTAACAATTATTACAACGAAGTAGCCTTGTTTTGTGTTTTGAGTAAAATGTAATTGTTCACGATTTCTTTTGATATTTATTTACCTGCAAAGAAAATATTAAGATAAAATTATTACTAAAAGTGTATAAAATAGATATATTTTAAATATACTAAATTCAGTTTTATTAAACTGTTTAGTTACATTAATGTAATTAATGTAAAAAGTGTATACAAAATAGTTAAAGAATAGTAATTATATCACACACTTAAACAACTGAACCATTCCCGACCGTTATCGGACCTAAGCCAAATTGAAAATCTGTAAGACAATGTAGCAATTAAAAAATATAAATATAACCAGCACAAACGCTCTGAAGGAAATTCCGCAGATGGAATTTTTTAAAATTCTAATGGAAGTAGTAAATAAATTGAGAAAATTTGTGGCTAACAGGCTATAAATAATCGTAAAAGGTAAGGGAAATCAGAAAATATAGAAGCCCTTAACTATTTTTATTACATTGAAACTGTACACTTTCTTTTGATGCGTTAAAGATGGAACATTTTTTGGTTTTGTTTGTCGCTGGTGTTAAAGTTTCTTGAATTTGTATTCATTTATTTTAAAAGCACAATATAATGTCTTGTTAGTACAAGTTTTGATAAAAGAGAACCAATTATATAATATTTTTTGATGCTCGCAGTACTTTAAGTATTTACTTAAGTATTAATTTAAGTATTTCGTAAAATACTAGTTTTAAATTCTTAAAGTAAACTCTGTTTTTACTATAACTATACGATATTTTCACTAAAATTAACTTATTATTTTTTATACCCTTTACCAAAAAATGCTAAAGGGGTACATATAGGTTTGCCATTCCGTTTGTTATTTCCACAATATTAATAAGCGACAAATAAACTATATACATATGTATATTCTAAATTCTTATGCATAGGAAAAACGAACAAGCGATGTCTGTCTGTCAGTTTGTCTGTACGTTAAATTCGTGTTCCGAAGCTCTTAGAAAAGCTAGACTCTTCGTTTTTATACTGGTGGGTCAGAAATGGTCCGAAAAAGATAAGTATTGAAAATTAGCAAAATCGAGCTGACGGTTTCAGATCTGGAAAACTTAAACTTTATTTTGCCATACAAAATAACTTCCGAAAATTAGTTTTTTTTATTAAATAAATTTATTTTTTACTGCAGTGTGAATAAAATTGGTATTTCTAATTTATAAAAAAATTTAAAAAAATTAAAAAAATTAAAATACGTTTCCAGGCTTGGAAAACTTTAACTTTTTTTCTTATACAAAAGTAACTTTTTAAAACAAATTTTTCCTTTTTTTGTATAAATTAAACATATCTTATGTTTGAAAAAAGGTATTAATGTAAGATATCTGAAAATTCAAAAAGGATGATTCCAGGGTTGGGAAACTTACACTTTTTGTACCGAAAATTAATTTTTATTTTTTGTTAAATAAACTTATTTTATGCTTCAGTACGAATAAAATTGGAATTTCAAATTAAAAAACTTAAAAAGACGTTTCCAGGCTTGGAAAACTTTAACTTTTTTTCTCATACAAAAGTAGCTTACTAAAACAAATTCTTAAATTTTTTCTATAAATTAAACATCCCAGCTAAAAAAATATGTATGGAGCATATATAATATCCCATATATGGTTCGGATCCGAAAAATGAGGGTATATGGGCATATATGATTATATATATTCATACATTTTCATACATGTATGTATGTGTAAATTCCCTCCACAGTATGCAAAGTTCATATTCATACACTCTTAATTCACAAAAGCGCACTGCTGTGCAATAAATTAAAATACTAAAATTATTATTTTTTAGGCTTGAGAGAGAGGTTGTATATAATGAAACATTTGTTTGGACAAATAATTCAAAACGAACTAAGAGTCATTTCATTCATCAAGAGGTGAATCAATTATTTAAAAAAACACATAAATCATATTCGTACATAACATTTAGCTTAAGAAACCAGATTAAAAACTAATGCAATTAATTATAAGAGAAAAAATAATCCGTCTAACAATAGTTTTCAATACAATAATATGAACTTTGTTTCTTATCTAGAGAATTTTGTTATTTTCTATAAAATTAATGGCTAAATTATACTTTTGATTTTTTGATATATTAAATGGGCCCACAATGTATAAAATCATACAAGTTTTTCTTTCTTAAACGTTGGGGGTACGCATATAAACTTTGCATACCGTATGTATTTTCTAATGGATTTCCAATTCAACAGTGATAAAATTCCAAGCTTTTTTGATTGCAAAAACGATCTTATGTGAGATATCATGTATGCATACATTCTTATATGGCTCCATATATAAAATCTTATATTTATATATGGATCCACGTATGAAGAGCTTCATAATTAAATTTTCATATATGAGCTCATATGTTTTAATACATTTCATATATTAGTCCATATATTAGTTCATATATAATAGTTTTGCCATGTATAATCCCATATATTTCCATACACAAATTTATACATATTCATATATAGTTATATACTTTCATATATTAAAAATATATGGACCATATATAATTTTTTTAGCTGGGATATCTTATGTTTTTAAAAGAAATATATGGATGTAAGAATTAAAATAATCAAAAGGTATAATTCCGGGGTTGGGAAACTTAAACTCTATGGAACATAAAAAATTAACTACCAAACTCTTATTTTTATTTTTTTTTATTAAATAAACTTATTTTACACTTCAGTGAAATAAAATCACCAAAATGAAAAAATCGTTTAAATGAAAAAAATCTCCAAAATGAAAAAAAGTCTCCAAAATAAAAAAAAACGCCAATAGCTTTAAAGCACCTACAAAAAATGGTGTAATCAGTTTTTGATTCAGACCTAGTAATAGGGCCTAGGTGCATATAAGAATAAGGTAGCTAAAAGTCTACCGAACAAATCTTGCTAACATATTATGGCAAAAAAATATGTCTTTGTGCAATTTTATGCAAAGTTAAGAAAAAAAAATTTTTCAGTTTTTTGTGAACATATCAATACAATCTGAATATGTCCAGGCACCTTAGAAGCTCAAAGAGACCAATTTTTACCGAAAAATTTTCAAAAATTTTCGACGCTAAATTTTTTTTTTTTGAAAATCATTTAATTAAATTTAATCTTTTATTGAGTTTCAGTAGCACTTTGTGCCGAAAAATAATTTTTTTCCAGCAATTATTTTTGGAAAAATTAGAGGAAAGAGTATTTTTTTTTTACTTTTTTCAGCACAACTCACAAAACTCAAAATAGTAAAAACAAAAATTTGCAACACAAGAAATGCAACTACAACAAAGAATGTAAAAAAAATCCACAAAACATGTAGTCTTACTAATAAAAAACTGCAAAGTGTGCACAAGTAATGTCTTGAAATTTTATATATGGGTATTAAAGGGTTGTATATTATAATCAACACCAAAAAAGTGAAGTCGATTTTTTCACCCATAAGTCCCTCTTAACTTTTCCTGCCATATATGTATATTAAGTTTTATTACAAGATAAAGACAAATTTGTCACCACATTTTTTTAATAACCTTGCTGTCGGAATACTGGAATAACTAAAAGTTAAACAAGTAAGAGTGCTATATTCGGCTGTGTCGAATCTTATATAACCTTTACCAAAGTGTTGTTTATGTAGTATAGAAATACATACATAAGCACATAGATATGTAGGTACATATTGATTTTGTAACAAAATTCATAATTTTTGCTCTAGTGCAATTTTTAATAAGTGACCTCTGGTTATTTTTGGATTAAATAATTTTTTTGGATATTAGCAATGAGTTGAATATCCATGCCTTACTTCCTACACCTCGTATATTTGACCATTTACTAAAAATAAATTCAGTAAAGTGTGACTTTGACGGACACTAAATATATAATACTATATGAGCTTTAGCATACATAAAATATAGTTTTGGCATTTTTTCGTTTTTGGGTGTTTTTCGGTTTTAAGCGTTTATAATAGAGTTTTTTAGCTTTGGCTTTTTTTGCGTTTTTGGCGTTAATTTTATGTGGTGCTTTTTTTAGTTTTGGTGCTTTTTTTTCTCGTTTTAGCGTTTTTTAGGCTCTTTGGGCTTTTTTCCATTTTAGCGATTTTTTCATTTAAGCGATTTTTTTAAATTTTGCAATTCATTTTAGTGTCACATTTTTTTTTAAATTTGGTGTTTTTTTCGATTTAATGATTTTTTTCGGGTTTTGGCGTTTAATTTATTTTTTTAGTTATTATACGTTTTTTAAAGGTTTCGTTTTGGCGATTTTTTTAATTTGGTGTTTTTTAGTTTCGGTGGTTTTTTCTCGTTTTTTTAAGGTTTTTGACTTTTTTTTATTTTTTTGAGTTTTTTTCATTTTGGAGATATATTTCATTTTAGCGATTTTTTTAAATTTTTGCAATTTATTTTAGTGTCACATTTTTTTTTTAAATTTGGTGTTTTTTTCGATTTAATGATTTTTTTCGGGTTTTGGCGTTTAATTTATTTTTTTAGTTATTAAGTTTCGTTTTGGCGATTTTTTTAATATGGTGTTTTTTATTTTCGGTGGTTTTTTTCTCGTTTTAGCGATTTTTTAAGGTTTTTGACTTTTTTTATTTTTTTGAGTTTTTTTTTCATTTTGGAGATATATTTCATTTTAGCGATTTTTTTTAATTTTTGCAATTTATTGTAGTGCTAAAATTTTTTACCTTAGTGGTTTTTGCGTTTAGGCGATTTTTTCGGGTTTTAGGAATTTTTTGTTTTACCGTTTTTGAGCATTTCAAGACTTTGCCTCCTACGGTTACCAAGATAGAGCTGATAGAACACCCTGTACTTTTAATTTTTATAAATTTTACTGCAAATTGTTGTAGTCTGTATAAAAATACAGTAATTTTATAAATTTCAATTGTCTATATACACACATTTGTACATACAATTGTATATATGTATATAACATGGGATTTTTATATTTTTCGATGCTCGTTTTGGAACACCTTTTAATTTTTAACTTTCATAATTTTGCTGTTCTAGCAACTAAAAGTCTACATACCCTGTCCAAATTTCAGATCCGTAGCTCTTACGGTTCCTGAGAAAAAAACCGTTTTCCTAAAACATATTTAATTATAAGAAAAAATATTAAAGTTTTCCAACCCTGGAAACGTTTTTTTATTTTTTTTATTTGTTTCTTAATATTATTATTTATTATATTAATATTATTTTTATTTATTATCTCTATTTGTTTTTTAAATTTTAATTTTAATTTTTTTTTAATTAGAAATACCAATTTTATTCATACTGAAGTATAAAATAAGTTAATTTAATAAAAAAGTAATAAAAACTATTTTTCGGTAAAATACATTTTGAGTCTTTCAGCTCTGAAACCTTCAACTCGATTTTGCTGGTTTTCAATAGCAAACTTTTTCGGAAAATTTCTGACACACCAGTCCAATAACGAGTCTCTAGATCTTCTGGGAGCTTCGGAAAACCGATATCACGTACAGACAGACAGACAGACGAACATCGCTTGTTCGTCTTCCCTGTGCATAAGGATCCAGAATATATATACTTTATGTGTCGCTTATTAATACTGTGGAAATTACACATTGAATGACAAACCCTTTTACCAATTTTTGGTAAAGGGTATAAAAAAGATTAATATTGTAAAATTGCTAGAATAAGGCTCTTGATATATCTAAAAAACGAATATATATAATAATAATAATTTGAAGGAAAAAAAATCTGTTTATTTAAAATTTTAATTAATTTATAAACAAAGAAAACAATTTTAAGATGAAATATTTGTTATTTACCTTTTTAGAAATTTAAAAAAAAACGAATATTTCCTCTGCATACATACATATTTATTTATGGATGTAAGTATGTCTGTGTGTCTTTATAAAATATTTCGTTTGCAAGTACACACCCAGTACTACTTACAAACAAGGAAATATTTGTACTTTTCTTTTAGCATTTTAACAAAATAACTAGGTTGAATACTCTCGTACTTTATATTAAATTCATTTGTTCGTTTATTTCTTCTGTCGTGCATTCGTCCATTCATTTACTCATTCATTTTAATAACTTTGTAATAAGCACAAAGTAAAAACTTAATTGGGCATGCCTTAGGCACAGGGCGAAAAATTTAAATGTTAAGTATTTTTCTTAAAATATAAAAGGAAAAGAAAAATATAGTGCAAGTACATACACACATACAGACATGCATTTATTTATACGTATGCAGTTTTATTTGCGCCCTACAAGCTTAAGTAATGATTACAGTATCAGAAACTCTTGGAAGATAGTGGATGTCCCAAAGATTCATAAAGTGATAAATTTATTTCATGTTTCAAATATACCAACGAAAAACTTAAGTTAAAGTGAATAGTAAAGACTTGTTTTTGCTTTTTATATGGTCACATTTTATCAGTCTAAAAATACAAATTCTTTCTCTTATTACTTTTGGCTACCTAGAGGCTTATGCATTAAACACATTCACCACAGCAGGCTACATGAACACACGACTTCAAATGCAGCTAGCAGCATTTGTCGCCTCGTAGCCAGCTACTTAATTATTTTGGAGACGGCAGCAGCACCATCTGCACCTCATATTTAAGTACAAATACATAGTTCAGTATTACCACCTTCAAATATTTCGCATTTATAAAAATTAAAATACTCTTTCAAAATATACTTTTATGACGTAAAAGTGTAAAAATTAACCAATTTATGCCTTACATCAACTTATGGATATTCTTTCTGTTAAATAGTATAAAATAATTGTGCGATTTCATTCATTCAATATTTAGTATTTTACTGGCAACACTGAATTCTCTCATTGCAGCCAAAGAAATAGAAATTAGTTTAATTGGACTACAACGACAAAATCAGCATAGGCAACAACCTGCCGCCATGTTGCCTTGCTGTCTTCAAAATAATTGTTCTCATATAAACATGTGTATTCTATTTTTGACATTTCGTAGTCGGTAGCGTCGGTAGCTTGCTGTGGTGAATGTGTTTAATGCTTTAAGAAGACATAGAGTGCGCAGTACAAATTTAAAAAAGTAATTCATAAATCCTATTAAAAAAATATGGGATCCGTTGACGTTGGAAGCCATTTATCAAACTTGCCGCTACTTTGTAAGTCCAAAAAAAAAACAATGTGGATCGACAAGAACTTTCAGAGTCATATAATACAAACACCTTACTAGAAAGTTTTTCTGCAAAAATATCTTCTATATCAGTTTACAAGTTTTTGTCGCTTTTATAGGTCTATAAGAATTTGAGAATAACTAAAATCACCAAATTTTAGTAAATTGCATTTTTTGGACGTTTTTATTTAGCTTAAGAGTTAATTGGAATTTAAATTTAATTGCATCAGTAGCTTAATATTAAAAAAAACTCGTTTCTTTGTAACAAAATTTTGAAAGTTTTGGAAATCAACCGAATTTAATCTGTTCACTATCTTCGAAAATATGTAATGAGATGAAAACTCGATTCTAGAAATTTAGGGTAAAATTAAAAACTTCTTGTAGCGGAAAGTTAAAAAATCGAAATTATTTTTTATGAACCGCAAACAAATATTAAAAAAGACATTCATAAACTGATGCTTAATCTTTTTGAGGTAATCTATAGGATGATATCTGTAGAACATTTGAATAATTTGCTGGAGGAAAGTGTGACAAATTTTGTGCAATTATATGGATGGTTTTTGGAACAGTTGAACTTTACTAACATTCACAAAGAGGGTTAGAAGTTTAAAATGAAATTAAAAGAAATATAAATAAATAAAAAAGATAAAATATTTGCTTCAGTGCGTACATTCATTCGAATGAAAAAAGAAAAGACTATCCCAGCAAAAACAAATCTGATCTGAAATCATAACAAAAGCTTCAAAAAGTGTAAATTAAAATCACTAACCTAAAGCGGACCTATTCTATTAAAGTAGAACTTTATCACAAAAATTTTGAAAACCATTAACTTTTGCATCTTAGTTTTATTTTTTTGAAACACTTTAGTAAGACAGAAAATTCAAGGCTTTTTGGAAGCTGTATGTATTAACTCCACCTGGCTTATCCCGAACAAAAAAAAAAATAAAAATAACTTACTCATGCGCAACAGCAAGTGATGCTGTTATATTGTCTCCCTTACAAATTAGCTTCTGGGAAGCAATAATTTTTGCTGGGTTGGTTTAAATATACACAAGGTATATAATCTACAGATTTTACCTCATAAAACAATGAAAAAAGGTTAAAGTTATTGCAATACAATTTTAAGAGAGAGCCGTTGAGAAAAAATCCCTTCCAAAAAAAATTAATTTCATTCAATTAAAGGATCATGAGAGCCCAGCAAAAAATTGCAATAAGGGTAATCGAGTTTGGAATTAGCCAATTTCGGTGGAAGCACTTCCCTACTAGATTAACAACTTAATGATTTTAACAAGGCGTGAGACTAAAATAATAGATTCTTGAGAAGTACTTCCTTTTTTTATTTGGCAACTTATTCACCTAATCTATTTAATTTAAAAAAATCATTCTCCTCATTTAGCAATTTGTATATAATTTTTTGAAATTTTAGGTAATGTGATTTGTAAGCGAGTAATGAAATTTTATAATCAGAAAAGTAAGTCATTATATGGCAAGTAGTTCTGTTGGTATTTTTTGCTTTGCTGGAAGGCTACAAAATAATATGAATAAAGAATGTTGTGCTATTTAAATTAAAAGAAATTGGTTATATAATTTTTTCCGAAAAACGCCGCATATAAATGTTATGGTGCCAAAAGAGCTTATATTTTTTTTTTGTGGGCCGGTTTGCACGCTATCAGTGCAAATTTTGTAAACGTATGAATTTGTGTGACCAGTCTATCAGAAACTGCCAGTGGAGCAAATACTTTCGGCGTCCCAAACATCTTTTGGGCGGTCTAACAAATCAGCATGACAAGACAAGAAAATGCAACACAGTTTCATTAACCCGTTACAAACCGCAGCCGCAACGCATAATAAGCCTTACCACAATTTGATGTATATGCAAAAATGAAAAAACTTTAAAAGGATATACATATATATACACATAAATACATAACATATATTTACATACATATAATTGTATGAGTACGTACACATCTTGAATAAATAAGATTACATATGAAGGGTTTGCGAAAATCGCAGATTTTCCGATTAAAACATATGCCGCCATTAATCGTGATTATCGGTTAATCGTTAATTATGATTTTTATTAAAACCATGAGTTTTAGTTCAAATGTTTGGGTGACTCTAAGAAACATTTAATTACTTGTCTTGAGTTAATGTATAATTATAAATAAAATATATGCTTATTTTAGGGGTAACATTTTTTTTAAATAAAATTTGGAGAATACATAAATATATAAGTTCATAAATATATTAAATATACAAGTATATAAATATATAAAAATTTATAAATATTTTTTAAGCATGTTTTTTACTTATTGTATCTTCATATATGAACTAACAATAAGTATTCAAATCTTAAATCTAAAATATAATTAGTAGGCCCGACCAATATCGGACATAACTAAGTGAAAGTTCTTAATAATACATAAGTAGTGATAGGCAAAAAAAAGTATTTTCAAGCAACTTCATCTGGAGTGTTTAGTATTAGAGCCCTTGTATCTCCCTTTTTTAAGCGGATGTGTCCAGTAAAGTTCAAAATATTACGAGCGAGCAGATTAGGATGTGACTCGAGTTGTGTTAGATATTTGCCTACGTATTTTGCAATTTCTTCAGTCACTAGTGGCATATTTAAAGCACAATGTATATTTGAATTTTTGATGAACCATGGAGCCGATGTTATCAAACGCAAAATTTTTATTTTGCCTTCGTTGGATTTTCTCAATATTTGAAGCTGAAGCAGTGCCCCATAGCTGAATTCCGTAGCACCATATTGGCTTTAAAAGCGACTTCTATATTAAAAGTTTGCAATCTAGGCTGAGTGTTGAATTTCTGTCAATCAGCCAATGTACCTGAGTTAATTTTAGTTTCATTTGAGTTAACTTAGAGTCAATGTGATGTTTCCATGTAACCCGTCGATCAAGGTGTATACCAAGATATTTCACATGTGAATGTTGAGGAACAACTTGATTATTGTTCCGAATGGGAGAACAAGTATCTTTTCGTAAAGTAAATGTTAGTTGAACACACTTTTGTTAATTTAAATTAATTCTCCATAAGTTCAAATATAGTTCCATCTGGGTAATGTGTTCCTGGAGTTTGCGGGGTTTTCGTGCATACTAAGGCAGGTTACATCGTTGGCAAATGTAGAAGTGTGGATACTACTGCTCACAGGCATATCACAACTATAAATCAAATATAAAAATGGCTCCAGTATACTCCCCTGAGGCATACATAAATAAATACATAAATAAATATATATATATAAATAAATACATAAATATATAAATATAAAAGTATTTAAATATATAAGTACATAAGTATATAAAAATATAAATATATAAATAATAAAAATATATAAATATGTAAATATATAAAAACATAAATATATAAGTATATAAAAATACCAAAATATATAAATATATAAATACATAAATATTGTTACGTTTAAACTCTTTTAAACGTGTGAGTTCTTTTGATTATGCTAATTATAACTTGTCTCTACTTAATTACTTATTATCGTTATTATCCACCGCACGAGGTCTTTACTTTTAACCATGTTGACTCGACTACTTTCTGATTAGCACTGACTCCTTCTCACACAGGGCACCTCTTTTTATACTACAGGAACCGGATCTAAATTGTTCACCTGATAGAAGGTGTAATAACAAGTATGTATGTATGTATTGGAAGAAACTGTATGTATTGGAAGAAACTGTTACTGTACTACGATGTGGCTGCTTAGGCGCAAATGTTTATTGGTAGCCAGGTGATCAAACAATCTTTCAACACTATCTGGAAACTGCATTTCAATGTTTCTAGATGTTTGTAGATAATTTAATTGGCCGTTATTTTGAACTTCAAAGTAACGAATTTTATGTTGGCAATGCGGTGTGCTACTGGTAATACAGGGTGGTTACCATAAGTGCTCGCACTTTTATGTTTATGTGTGTACGCTTGCAGCTGTGTACACAATTATTATTGTTGCTATAGTGCTTCCACGTGAATATCTGTGTACATTTGGTTCTTTAGTAAAATACTTCTAGATAGTTTTTTGCGGTAACCCTGTAGGAATATTATCGCGCAACACTATATTATCCCTGGTGGAATATTTTTATGTAACAATATAAATAAATATATAAATGTATTAATACATAAATATAAAATAATAAATTTAATATGTGTTTGATTCTAATTAATTTTAATTTTGCATTTTAATACTTTTATTATTGTTACCTAATGGGCGACTAATTATATAAAGGTGTAGGATAAAAAAATAGATGCATATCGAGTACATATTTTTTTCTGTTTTGTATAAGTTTCTAAGGCTATTCTATTATTCTATTATAATTTTAAAAATCCCTAAGATAAGAGGTTTGAAATATTTCAAAAGTATGTTTGAAGTCTACTAATAATTTAGTAAGGCACCAATGAAATGCAGGCATGTAAATGTGCTAAAATCGCAACAAATAAAAATATTTAGTCAAAATGTATATATTGATATTAAAAAATAGTATTTCCCTGCGACATTGATAGTTTTCAAAATGAAAGTGAGTAGACTTTAAACTATATTTTTACCGATCTTATCAATAATAATATCAACAGTTTAAGTTTTCCCGTACTACCCTGCTTCACAAAACTTTCTTATTTTTTTATTTCTTCTCGAGACAATAATAAACAAGACAAAGAAATTGTATGAATCGGCACATACCGTGAGAAAAAATGCATTTATTTTGATATATGCAATATTAAAAACTCTGCGGTTTTTATGATTTTAACTTGCCCTGTATAAAAATTTAACAAATTTTTTGCTTAAAAAATGCAAAATTTTGAATTGTAATTGAGCGATTAATGGTTGCGATTACGAATAAAAGGTGCGATTAATCGCTATTGCAATTTGATTGTAAACGCTGTACGAACCCTAGACATGAGAATATATGTATTTAATTTTCCTGTGCAAAGCAGTAGCCATACACACACTTATTCGGCTGTGAATACAGTCCTAGTTGTGGTATTGTAAAAATGAAGGACAGAGAAAGGTGATAACTGTTTCTTTCTTTGTTTTCTTTAATTATTTTTTTTTTTACCTTCCAACAGCAGCAAATGAGATTTAATATAAAAGTTGTTGTATATTTCATTTCGTTTAATATTTTTCTTCCCTTTGCTTTACCTCTTGTTATATGAATGTATGTATTTGTGTATGTAAATATGTATGTATGTCTACCATTAAAAATGAACTAAGCCAAAGCAACAATAAAACTACTAATGCATACCGACATACATACCCTATAGGAACTCAAACTCATTTGTAAGTACCTTCAAACTGGTTTTTTAATAACCACAACTGGTTGATTAAGTGACTTTTTTCCTTGTAGCCGAGTCACTATTTTAACATAGGCATGTCATAGGCAGTAGTTAATTGGCCATCTCTGCATGACTTTTAAATTGACTACTAACTACTTATTTTTCAACCACTCTGAAGTCAATTAATATCTATTATAGTTAAATAAATATTTTTGTAAATCTTCATACACATTTGCATATCATATACATACATACATATGTATATACTATATATAATGAATATATGTGTATTGATATATAGAAATAATTAGTATTTTTATATTTAAAAGAAAAATACATACATACATGCAGGGTGGCCCAGAAAGACCGAAGTGGTGTGAGTTCCTTATAACTTTTTATTTAAGACATATTTTTTTAATTTTTTGTTTTTTAAATACAGTAAATTTATAGGGAATATTTTTAGATTAGTTATTAAAAATTGTATCCCGCAAGTGGTGGCCATTTTCTGCTTCGCACAAATGTGCTCTTTTTATTTCCATTATTCATAACTTATTTATGAGTGACGAAGCCCATTTCCAATTAAATGGGTTTGTTAACAAGCAAAACTTTAGGATATGGGCTAAGGAAAACCCGAGAGTACTTCATCAACGACAATTACACCCAGTTAAGTGTACTGTTTGGTGCGGTGTTTCTTCAGAAAGGATCATTGGTCCATATTTTTTGGAAAATGAAAAGGTTGTCGCCATTTCCATCAATGGTGATCGATATAGGGCCATGTTGGAAAATTTTGTAAGGCCAGCCGTGGAATACCATCCGCAAATATGGTTCCAACAGGATGGAGCCACAGTGCACACTCCGAGGGCCACAATGGCTATTTTACGCGACATCTTTGGGGAAAGAATAAATTCGCGTAGAAGCAATTTTAATTGGCCTCCGCGTTCCCCGGATTTAACCGCTCCAGACTGTTTCCTTTGCAGTTATTTAAAAGGGAAAGTTTATGTTAATAAGCCTAGGACTATTGAGGAATTAAAAACCAATATTCCAAACGAAATTAACAACATAACACTGGAAGTTTTGCGAAAGGTCATGGAAAATGTGTTGAAAAGAGATCATTTGTGCGAAGCAGAAAATGGCCTCCACTTGCGGGATATCATTTTTAACAACTAATCTAAAAATATTCCCTATAAATTTACTGTATTTAAAAAACAAAAAATTAAAAAAATATGTCTTAAATAAAAAGTTATAAGGAATTTACACCACTTCGGTCTTTCTGGGCCACCCTGTACAAGGTAAGTATTGAAATTATTTAGTTTTTTTTTAACACAAACATTTGGCATTTGATTTCATGGCATGCTTCTTTTAATTGTTTTTATTTTCTTTTCATTTACTTATTTTGCTTTTTCTTATTTCTTACGTGTGCTTCTATTCAATATGTTTGGTTGATATCTGCATGAGATTTAAACCAATTTGTAGTCAGTTGCAAAATAATTAATTTATAGCTAGTGTTTTTTGTCAATCGACTATTTTATTTACTACAGGGTACATAGAAACACACATACAAATATATATTTGTATATACACATGTATGTATGTATGTACATTAGGGGTACAACTTTTTTACAATTTTTTAAAATGTCATCAAAATGGCCCTATCCATACCATGTAGTGCATAAAAAACAATAAGAACTGCATCTTTATATTTTCGATATCGTTAAAAAAGGTTCCGCGTCATATGCAATTAAGTTTGGGATCAGTAAGTTCTAAAAAAATTTAAATATTTTCCTTATAAATTCATTAAATGATAAATAAATTACAAGTTTTTCCATTAAATATTGAATAATATTCTGTATAAATTCAATTAATCGTGATAAAATATTGCGACTTACCTACGCTGTCTTATGCAAATTTACGAAATTTTCAGGGGTGTCACAAAAACCATGTCGGTTTTGCTGATTGTAATTTTTGCAAACCAATGTTGGTTTCATTTGGTGTCATGAAACCAAGTTGGTTTTGTTAATTTCGAATGTAAGCAAAACCAATGATCGAACCAGCTGTTGCTCACATTTGCTTATTTATTTACAAATTTTAATTTTACTTGTTTTGCAAAAAATAGAAAAAAAAATATTGTTTTCATTAAAATATCAATAAAATTAATTATATTTCATTACATAATAAAGAATAAATGGTTATAAATAAATTAAGGGCCTGTTTCTCTAAATGCGAATGTTATATTCGATCGAATATTAGTATTGGAAACAAAAACAAATTTCAGTTTTTTGTTTTTGTTTTTGATATAAATGTTCGAATGAATTTATCGTTCGCATTTAGAGAAACAAGCCCTAAAGTGACATCAGCAGTTGTAGCATTTTTGTTATTAGAAGAAGAGTGCTTAGAAAAAGTCTGAGGGATTGCATCACTGCTGGCCACCGAGAGAAATGTATTCACGTACATATGTAAGTATATTCATTTATTTACATAAGAAACCGATTGCAGTTCGGCACTCTAGTGGCAATGGCCAGCTACATATGAATTGCAATAATCCACCTGAGCTGCCCAAGAAAGTGTAAGTATATTGTATTTTGCGATTATATATGTTAAAAGCTGCTTTGCAGATTTAAAGCCAATTATCGTTTAAACAAGGAAGCATTTGCTGTGGAACCGATAGTCTAAAATATTTCGGTTTGTGAAACAAATGGCTTCGTTGCGCCTTTTATCGGAAGGATCTTATCAAATATCAGCCAGTAACGATATAAGTCGTCTGTATAGAAACATAGTGATAATTTTAGGTAATGTGCTCAACGTTATGGATCGGTTCATTTATCAATAGTGGGTCCGATTGGAAACGGACATTAATTATAAATGCAGATCAAGAGACTATTTTTACAATACATAAGTACATACATACTATGAACTATATGATTTCTTCTACAGTTAGTTGCAAGTAATATTATAGTATTCCATAAAATATGTGAAAATATTTCATTTATTAAGCAAACATTTAAAAAAATAAGTAAATTTACTTAAACGTTTACAAAAAAAATAAAAATAAAAATACGCCCAAATAAAAACTGACAGCTGTTAGGTGCTTGGTTTATTTCCAATAACAAAACCGATAACATTGGTTTCTATGACACCTAAAGCCAACATCAATTCCATTCGAACATAAAAACGACAACATTGGTTTTCATGGCACCAAAGCATTTTTTCGTATCGTTCTCAAAACCAATTCTAAAAACATTGGTTTTTGTGACACCCCTGATTATAATTTATTGCTAAAAGTATAAAAATAAAGCAGGTGCTGTCACTTTTGTTTGTTGTGCATAAATTTCATAATAATCGAATTGAAACGTTTGTTTTTGTTCAACTTTTAAAAATGTCCTTTAAGCATAGCAAAATTTTTGCTCGGATAAGTGGACACAAAATATAAAAAAAAAAACTGAAAATAAATGTAAAAATATTCCAAGTATCGATATTTCGTCATGTGAACTGAACCAGATACCTAAAAAAACAGTCATTTGAATATTTAATGTTTTTATATATGAAATAGAAAAGCGAGAAAGAGAGGCATAAGATTATATCCTGTCCCAGGATGTCACCAGAAATCGTTCGATCGGATACTTATACAGAAAATAAAAACAAATTTTTTAATTTTATTGTTGTTTTCAATACAAGTTGTCGATCGAACGATTTCTGGTGACATCGTGGTACAGGCCGTATATCACAAGAATTATTCGATTTATGCACTAAACTAAATATTCCAAAATTGGCTACCAAATCTATAAGAAGGAAAGTGGAATGTGTTATTCGTGCATACCATAAAGGTATCAAAACTTAAAAAAAACTGCTGAAAAGTTTGATAACAATTTTAATATTTCGTTCGAAAACATTGCACCAAAATATGAAAGTCTGTATCAAAAATTCAGACTCCGACTCTGTTACAATGCTCGATGATTCATTTGAAGATGATAACGATTATATGCCACCTTTAAGACTTGGAATAACAAAGCGATTAACCATTCCAGCACTAACGTCAGTAAATAATGCCAAAGTAAGTACTAGGAAAGCAGCAAAAATATGCAAGGAACTGGCAGAATCAGGGGTCGATATTGCAAAAAGAAATGATGAAACAGTCTTTACAATTTTAAAATGTGTGTCTCCATTTTGATGTTAAAAAATTGGACACAAGAAGTATATGTAGGTAATTATTGTAAAAATTAATCTCAAGAAATAAAAGTAACTGCATTAGTTCTGAAAAATGGGAAACCGATAACTATTTTCAATTACATCAAAGAAAAATTGTATTTGATGAAGTCAATAAAAATGATAATTTGCTACACAACAAGTGTTAATACAGAAAAAGTTAAGGGTGTTGTAACACTAGTGCAGAACCATTTTAAATCAATTTTCCTGCAACCACCGCATTACATCGGATGTCAGCACCATGTGTTGGATTTAATATTTACGATATGTAATGGATGCATCATTGGACGGAAAAATCACCTGACCAGATATTACATATGAATTCGTTTCAGAGTTGATAAGTAATTACAAAACATTAAAACACGAATATCAGCAAAACGAGAAACGGCTTTATGTTGTAAGTTTAAAGCGGCGTAATGATATGCAATATTTATATGAAATAGGACAGGCTTTTAAATACTATATGGAGCAAAATAAATTTCTATTTATAAACTTTAAAACTATACCACCGATTAGTAATGCTAGATGGAATTCTAAAGCAATTCTTGCGATTCTAGCTTAAATACTAATTCCAAAATATCGTAGCAAACTATATGCAATATTCGAATTTATAAGTGGGCCTTGGTACAACATTTGGTTTTCAGGCCATTGTTACAATAAAAATAACTTCGAAGCCTTAAAAAAGCATTATCGGGCTTTACTAATGCTTAGAAATGCTTTCTAAGACATTGGGTGAAAGATGAATCGAAAATTCCAAAAACACAACGCAGCAACATTTGAGCGGAACTCTCCATCAAAGTCGTATAAGACATTTTCCCCCAATACATATCAACAAGAATACTTAATCTTAAGTTAATTTCAATTAACAAAGATGCAGTAAAATAATTTTCGGCAGAAATTCTATGAATTTCCACATTCTTCTAATGAAAAATTCATTAAAATTCAACCAGCGTCATGCTTCGTTGGATTAATAAAACCAGTTTCGTAAAAATTATTTTATTGAAATCTTCATCAAATTTATTTAACAGTGTAATTAATGCAGTGCTATAACGTCTTCGAAACAATATAAAGGGGTTTCTTAATAATTAAAAAAAAATATTGTTTTCATAACTCCAATAAAATATTCTAACGAAACCAAAATATCAAGGAAGCAATTCCAATGAAATTGTTTTACAATATTCATGAAATTGTCATTGGATTTGTGCAATTATCATTAAATTTGTGAAAAAATTTTAATGAAATTGTTTCATTGGATTTATGAAGCAATATTCTTTCGGTGTAGTTTCTAGATTGTGATTTTGATTATAATCATATAATTACATTAAACGGCTTTCAGAAATCGGCTTCGACGCAGAACGTTTTTGTTTCGAAATGACCTGAATAAATATTTTTCTGTTTCAGCACAATTGTTTGTAATTTGTTTGTACCCCTAATGTACGTACATATTCATTTGAGGATGTTTATAAATATGTTTGCATTTTAATCAAGTTTTTTCTTTCTTTAAATTTTTAAAAGCAATGCAAATTAAAAAAGTGCCTTTTTTGCAATTATTTGCTTGTTATTTCTTTTAATTAAGAAATATTTTGTCTCCATGAACAAACAATTGTAACTGCATGCACATACACAGACAAACGGTTATGCATGCATATGTACACACATCAGGATATAAAATTGCAGGTAACACATGTACTATGTAAGTGAGGCATTTAATCAGCAAGTGCTACAAGGCTTTGCATTTAAAATGCATACATTCAATGCCTATATTCAAACAACGTTAACTCAAATTTGGTCAAAATGAATTTCTGATGGGAAATAACTCCCCTATGCAATATTCACCTGTAATATAAATTTCGAATCAAATAAATGATTTTTTTTTGTTTTATATCCATTTTTCTTATTCTGCTGTCGCAAAGTATAATTTCTTTTGGTAAAAATAAATACTAACTCTCATGTAAATTTCCAATACTTTTAAAAAATTAGTAATTTGTAATACATCAACCGCATATCTTATTGCATTTGACATGCAGAATACGAATCAGGATTTTGATATCCTATCGCTAGTTTTTGAGATATGGTCACTTTTAAGTTATCTGTACATAGGGGTTCCGATAAAAAAAAAATTGGTAATGTATGTATTACTTTTAAGTTTTTAATCGAATAGAAACATAATGTATGAACCCATTACACACAAAATAGTGATATAAATGATTTTGTAATATTAATTAAAATATTTGTAGTATCAATTAAAAAATTAATTAAATTTTCACCTATAAACAATTTGATTTTATTAATTAAGTTTACACAGTCAAATTAATTAATACAATTAAAAATTTAATTAATATAATTAATATAATTAAATTTTTAATTGAAAATATTAATTGGTGAGCACTTTTTTCTGTGTATATTCAATGATATAAACTTTCGAAATTTATGATTTAGAGTAACCCTTTATAATAGAGAGTGACTTATACAATAAAAGAATTTTTTTCATAAGCTCTATGAATTTGGACATTAATACCAAAAAAAATTTTTAAAATTCAACAAACGTCACGCCTCGCTTTATTAATGAAACCGGTTTCGTTAAAATTATTTTAATGAAAACTACGTCAAATGCACTAAATTTTGTCATCAATGCAATGAAAGAACGAAATAATTTCATTAAAACGACGAAATAATTTCATTAAAACCACGAAATAGTTTCATCAAAACAACGAAATAATTTCATTAAAACGACGAAATAATTTCATTAAAACCACAAAATAGTTTCATTCAAACAACGAAATAATTTCATTAAAAGAATGTTATAACTTTATTAAAACAACGAAATAATTTCATTAAAACAATGAAATTACTTCATAAAAATAATGAAATAACTTTATTATAACAAAGAAATAACTTAATTGAAACTGTATGTGTAAATAAGCATACAAAGGGTACAAGAACAATCAAACAGAACTACTTTTGATGCAAGGTTGTGGCTAACAACTGTTGAAATATATTTAATTTATCAGACTTTCATGACTACAATGAAATTTTCATTGGGACAAAGAATACATTTCATAGCTATAATGAAATTCTAAAGTGCTGTATATTTTGTTAATTTTTTTAGTTCGAAAGAATTTAATCTTTAACTTAATTGCTCTAAGGTATGTATATCTGCAGTTGTTGCTTGAAATAAAAAAATCTAGGCTGACGGTAGTGCACCAGGCCAAGTTCCGGCCAATTTGTCTACAAATTATATGACACTCTTAAAGTTACAAATTTATATAATGCATACCATATTACAGTAATAGGTATTGTGCCAAACAAGAACTTGGTAAAAATTTTTATCTCACTACTTTCAATGGCTGAAATTTTGGAAAGGAACTTGGCTTTTTTCACATTTATGTTTTTGTGAGGATATATTATTGCAAGCAACAACTGTAAATGTTTCCTAAATATAAAGGGGTTTTTTTAAGGACTAGAAATATTATTGTCAAAAATCCAATGAAAAATTGTTACGATACTAGAAAAGCAACGAAGCAATTCCAATGAAATTCTTTCACAATATTCATGAAATTTTCATTAGATTTGTAAAGCATATCATTAGATTTGTGAAAAAAAATTTTATGAAATTGTTTCGTTGGATTTATTAAGCAAAATTCTTTCGTTGTGCAGTGCTTAAGCTGATCACCTCGAGATGGAAGAGGTTTTCAGTCAGGCTTAATTTTTTTTTATTGTATTTAAGTTTTTTCTTGTAGCTTTTTAGTTCTTATATCTAGTATGATTTCACAAATTGATTAAAAAATAAATATATTTAAAAAAAATCATATTTTTTTTGGCAAAATATGTTAACTTAAAAAAATATTTGTTTTTTGATCGACTAAGGTATGATATCTCATAAAAATACGCAAACCAGTGCAAAATAAAATATTTATTGCAGGCCTATAAATTGGTAAGCATATTTAAACCATATTATGGAAGGCCCGTCAGTTATTTTTACAACAATGAGCGAATTAAATAGTTTTTTTTTTTGCTCTACTGTAAAGTTAGCTTTTTTGAGTTGACGTATTTTGAATATAGGCTCTCGATACACACTCATATGTATATATTATGTTCCTCAACGTACATATGAATATATTTATTTATACATTAATAAATAATACATAAAGACAATTGTCAGGCTATCAAAGTTGTATTAAAAATTAGTACGAATACGAATTTATGCTTGTCATTTAAATAGTAAACTGTGATCGCAATAAGTATACGTACATATATATATATATGTACACATGTGTGACTCTAAATGACTTTATCTTGACAGAGTAACGCCAAAACGTGAATTAAAGTCTAAATTGAATTTTTGGGATTTTGACACCTAACGTTACTTACCTACATATCTCAAGATGAACTATAATTGATCGATTATTTGATTTTTTTTATCCGCAAGATGGCATAAAAGTCCATTTTCCAAACGTCTACCCATGGTACAAGGATAAAGCTTAACCTCTTTCAGAAACTTTAACCTCAATTATATCGAAACTACTTTTTTTGAAATAAAAACTTCAAAATGCTGTAAGTTCGTAAATGTTATAGACTTTTGCATGATTTTGGTGTCATTTTGTTCAAAACATTGTCCTTTATCTATTGGTATCAAAAACTCGATTTTGACCCCTGGCAAGATAAGGTCCCTTTCGTCATGTCGCGTCACATGGTTGTACATTTGTTCTCAAAAATATTTTACGTTTCATTATAGTTCCTTAATAGTTAAAAAACCCTTTACACAATTCATGAACTTTTTATTTTTTAATCTTAAAACATACACATTTTAGTTCACAATTGCTAAAGGAAAAAAGAAACAAAAGTTTGCTAAACAATTTATTCACAAAATTATTTTGTCTATTGAAGGTCTTTTTTAAAACTTACATAAAAGGAAATATAATACTTTTATACAGAGCTTGCAATTTGTACCCATATTGTTACATATAAATTAAAAATTACCCGCAAAAATACGAAAGATCTTTAAAACTTTGTAGACCTGAAAATCCCAAAAAATGAGCTTTTATTAAATTTTCTATGAGTTAGCATAATTTTTTTTACTAGGAGAAATGCCTCTAAGGTATATTTAATGTACAAATTATTATTGCTTTTTTATTTCAGGTAAACTCTTCGCATTCAACAATTTGGCATTTCCAGAATGCTATACTTAATTTTTTCTTAAGAACATATATTTTGTTAAAGTAACTCAATCAGGAACTTGTGATCGAATAAAAAAATCAATCAAGTAATAAAAAAAAACTTTAAAAAATAATTCATTGCATGCCATACAAAAAAAATGTTTCCTTGTTGGTGGCAACCAATGAACACCATGTAAATGCGCTACAATTCATTGCATAGTATATAAGGAAGAACCAAAATAAGAAAGGCAATAAATAGGAAATTAGTAACATCATCAGTTGTTACGAGCACATGAGCACGAATAGAAACAATGTCTTGATTATATTCTTGCAGTAGTACGACAGTGTTGCTTAGTGTTATGATAGAAATTTTATGCTTCTTAACTCTAAACCAAAATACTAATGAATGAAGCATCTTGCATTCCAGAATCATGTTCTTCTACTTAAACTAACACTCAGGAAATTCAAGCCAAATATTAATAGGAAAAAAGTAAAGAAATTCATTCAGACTATGCACCAGTTATAGCTTAAGTTCAATAACGTGTGTTTCTATGAGTGGCAAACAAAATAAAATAAGATGAGAAGGTATCAGGAGAAGAAAAAAACATTTAAAACAAAAGTAGTTAAGCGGAAAGAAAAGCAACAATAACAAATAGTTGCAACAATAACGACATGAAATGTAACAGCAAATATTACCTTAAATTAATACAATGGGACTTTGTATTTAAACTAGGAGGAAGTATTTTAAAAATATAAATTACATTTATGGTATCTCTTTTGTAAGTGCCAATTCCTTCAAATGCTTTAATTAAAAATCTCTACCCAAAGTATGGGATTTAAAAAAAACAATGTGAGTCCAATCACAGGGGCGATGTGTAAACATCTACTAATGATTTTTTTTTATATTGGCCTATGGTAACTAAAATAATATATATAAATTTATAACTCTACTGTATTTAAAAATCTATAGAAAAGTGCATCTATACCCAGTGAAAAAAATGGAAGTCATTCTAGTGGAACTATATTTTCATTGCTTCCAAAATATCGATATTTTTATTTTGCCGAGAGTGAGCTAAAAACCATATAGAAGCTTATGTTAGTCATACAAAACCTTGTAACTCGTCCATAGTGTTAGAAAACACTCACCAGAATTTAAAAAAAATAATTTTTTTTAAAGAAATTTATGAACTAATTTTAGTCTAAAAATTAAAAGTTATTTGCTTAAATTTACATGAAAACACTCGGCCTGGCCCACGATGTTGACAAGAAATTATCTTTCGCTTAGTTATACTGAAAACAAAAACAAAATAAGAAAATTTGTTTTTGTTTTCAATATAAGTAAGCGAAAGATAATTTCTTGTCGACATAGTGGGCCAGGCCGACTGTTTCGGGTTTAAATTCGTATAAAAAGAAACGAATTGTTAAAATAGGTAACTATTTACAATTTTTCCTAGATGAAAATATTATCATAGAACACAAAAAAGGGAACTTTTCTTAATATCGCTTCCAATTCAGTGACCAGCCATCGAAAAAGAGAACTTCTTGCAATGACATCCCTATGTAAAAATCATTAGATCCGATCGAAATTTTCACTACTTCCAGATCGCAAACTCTACATTTTCATGACTTTTTTGGAGTCTCTTTTTTTACTGGGTAGTAGCGGAATTATTAGTTGTGGAGGTTTGTGGAGAATTTCTCATATGCAAGCGGAAAACGTCAAATACAAATTTTGATAAAGCTTGCAACTGGGGATTTTCAAAATTTGTATTAAAATCTCCACCCATAATAATTGGCATGAGATGGAGATTCCTACCCAATTGTCGTGCACCAGCTTTAATGTAAGGCAACAGTATAATATAATATTATAAATTCTTGATAAAGACTGCTATATATCTTTTAAACAAATATTTGACATTTAAAACGCTCTTTTGCTTAAAACATTTATCCCCACTGGCAACTCTATTACACTTCGCAAGCAGTTTTTATTAAAATTAACATTAATCCTGCAGGTATGCTTTAAAATTCGGTTGAATGTATTTCTATGCAGCTGTTAAGTTTATCTGTACTTCTTGTTTGTATGATTACACTTATACACTCATACATAGCTCGCATCGATTTGATAACACTTTACGATCTTACCCACAATTTGTGATTGTATTGTGAAAAATATTTTTACTCCCTAGCGTGTAGATGTTTCGTCATCGAAAAATTTATTATTACAAGACTATTGAAAATGCATTCGCAAGGGCTCGTAAATCAATAAGTTTGTAGTTATTCAATTATAAAGAGTCCGATTACATAGATCTTCATTAAACCACAATTTACACTAAAAGCCTAGAAATTCAATTGGTACAGGAGTTAAAAACACCATAATGCCAGCTACATATTTACTTGACTTGCTGGAGATTTAATCTCTAGTAGGAATTACATAAGATAGATTCCATGATATAACAATTTAGTGCGTTACAAAAAGCTTCAATTTAAAAAAGAGTATATATGTATGCTCGATATATTGCTCATTCACTGAAAAAATGTCTTAACTCAAAAAATGAGTTTTTATTTGGATTTTTTTGTATTTTATCCTGTGCAAAATCAAAAGCAGCTTGTGCTTTCATATGACATGTTTACAATGAGTTGTATGTTAATTTACAATTTAGAACTCATTTTCTACAAAACTAGTTTTTTTGCAATTTGACACTATTAAAGTAAATGAAAGGTATATACAAACATTCGGGTATGGCCATACTTATTTATATAAGTAAATTGTTGTTTAAGAAAAAAAATATACATTTCAGTCATTACTACAAAGTGAAAAACAATGAAAAATATTTATAAAAATTGCTCAACTTACAAGCCATATGGTATTTGAAAGCATAGTTTCAAACAAAATTTCTCAAAATAAAAAATTTTATTAATAACACTACGTGAGAGTTTTTTTTTGACCAAATTTATCTGACACCTAATCCTAATTGTTAATTGCGGTTTAAACCCCAAATAATGGTAATTTTGCAATATCTCGAAATCTGTTCTACTTTTGACCATTCTCACTACAAATTCAGATTCATTGAAAAATTCTACATTAAGATCAAGTGTCAAATTCATTTGGTCATGACTTTGTTGAAATTTTGATATGCAGTGTAATAAGTTATTGTTTGTACACCGAAAAAAAAATAATAAAATAACATTTTACTGAAGAATTATTAAATTAAAATATAAAAATCAGACAATTTTTTATAAAATGGAAAACACATTTTTTTATATATTCACCAACTTAATATAGACAATATTTAAATATAAAATAAGTTTCAGAAATATATTTCTTAAAATGAAAACATGTCAACATTTTTCCTGTGTAGAAATTCTGTTTCAAATTTTATTTTTAAATACAACTTTAAGTAATACAACAAAGGTTCTGAATGGAGAAACTATTTATAAAATAACAATACAATTTAAACAAGAGCTACAATTTTAATTAATTTTTTGTGTAAACTTTCTCACTTCGCTGAAAGTTCGTAACTCCCTGTAAACCGAATTACGTGACATTTTCAAAGAAGAAAGAAGAAGTTCACCAAAATTTTTGTAAATTATTATAAAAAACACTAGAATAATAGAGCAACATTCCACTACACATTCATCATCAGCGTTGTTGTGTCAATTATACTGTATGTGCCGTGAATTAGTGTAGTCTTCAGTTCTATAATATTATACAGTCGGCTCTTAATAATTTGAAATCAGCTAATTTTGACGTCTCGATAATTTGAATTGTATTTCATGTCTCTTGAAACATATTCAATAAATTTAAAAAAACCTCTGAACACAAACTTTCAATAATATTTGTCATTACCTTAATTATTGTATTTATCAGTACCACACTTTTTAAAATATCATTTAATTTTAATTGTTTGTGTTTGTGCTTATTTTGCTTGTTGATTTTTTCAACGCGGTTATATGGTTTTGTTGTTGTTTATTTTGATTGCTCGTGTTTTATACACGTAAATACCGACAAGAAGCCGAAAAACGTCGTGGCTTGTATTATACTCACCATAAGATACCATCTGCGCTGTCAACTCGGTGCTTTTCGCACCGTTTTTAGTGCTTTTTGAAATTTTCGACGCAAAAAATTTTAAAGTTAGTGCTCAATGCTTTTTTAAATTCATTTCGGTGCTTTTTGTTTCGAGTCGGTGGCACTAAGCCAAAAATTCGAAGAAAAATTTCCTCACCTATTTTTTCCTTCGGAGAAATCTATATATAAAAAATAAGCTCTGAACTTAAATGGAACACTTAAAAAAATTCTACCAAGATTATACAAGGCTTGGCGGAAGAGGTAAGCACCATATTTCTCTTAAACTTTAACATTTAAGTCATAATTAATATAAAAAATGTTTTGCCACGCAACAAAGAAGACATAATAAAAATATTTACCCAAGTATAGTTTAATATCGAAATTTTGTCTAGTCTAGGGAAAATATAATTAGTCCACTATCGAGTTTTCAGTTGAGAATTATCGGATATTTCTAATTTTAATGAATTCGAAAAATACGTTTCTTTCCTGACGAAAAATGATTAAAATTAAAATTTTTTATAATAACTACAAAAGGCTTCGTCAAACTGATTTGAGAATTCACTGATTCTTATACAATGAAAATGTGTATCGGATGCCTCAAATTTATAGTTTTAAAAATGTATTGCAAAGTCAACCGATTATTATATTTTTTATATGCATATTTGTGTATAACAAATTTTTTTAATATGGATAATAATTCAGAATTTAGTGCTTTTTTACTTAAACTACGCGCTTTTTTATTGGTTTCAGTGCTTTTTAAAATTTAAAAGTTGACAGCGCTGGATATCATGTTGTTCGTGTATTAATTATTTGCGTATTCAATTGCGATTTTCTCCTTAAAATTCAAGCACTTGAAATTTAACTGGAAACAAAGTTGAATTCAAGCATTTTTTCCAATAGTTTTAAATTTTGAAAATATTTTAAAAAAGAATCTCAAACAACATGCAATATGTTCAAGCCTTGTCAAATGCGTAATTTATTTATTATTAGAACTGAAATTTTATTGAAAATATCAAAAATAAATAAGTGAACGCACGTTTGTTACGTGCGTAAAATCGGGAAACCAATAGCGAAGGCAGATGTGACGGTAATTATTATTAGAAAACACAGAAATTGGATTTTGCTTTCTATTTTAAAAGCATTACTTTTGAAGCTTGAAAAATATACTTGAATTCCATTGTAATACAAGCTTGAATTACAGTATAATTCAAGGCTTGAATTACACTCTACTACAACTGAATTGTTCGAATTCAATTCAAGCTCCCATTTTACTGGAGAATGCTATTGAAATAAAGTGTAAATCAAGTATAATTCAATCCTTGACAATTGAATTTATGGCTTGAATAACACTTGTTTTACACTTGATTTTAAGCAAAATTGCTTAATGGGCTGAGCAGTAACGTACGTCAGTCTATTAGTCAAGAGCTTGCCAGTTCAACTTATCCCTAACGCATTTAGTTCTAATCGCAGCCAAGCAAAAACAGACAAAAAGTGGTTGAAAATGTGACATTAATTAGCACTAGTGATGAAAGATAATATGATTTCTTAATAATGTTGCTCCTTGTGAACGTGATTTCTAAATCGCCGTTCTTTTAAACTCTGGCTATGATCACAGTTTAGCAGTATCTAAGTTGCAAAGACAAGAATGTGAGAACTAAACATAGTTGCCAGAAAAGGCGATTTGACATGATTTGACGATTTTTTTTCGACAAAAGCTGGAGGTATAAAAAATAAATAAATAATAATAAAACATGCACAGTTTGTATTGAAAGATTTTTTTTCCAAAACCTATTACTTGATAAATTCAGTCACAATTGTGATTAGTGATTTTTGAATTCGCTGTGAAAAGGTTTCCAAATATCGTTCATCTCTAGTCAACACACACACAATAACAATTATCATTCAAAATACAATTTCAGTCAACAACTTTTTTCAATGATTCGTTAAATTTCTTTATTGACTTTATTTTTAATAAGAGTGCATACAATTTTATTTATCAATAATACAAAAATCGCCATCAGAGAAAATTCAAAAAAAAAATTTTATTAAATCAACGATTTTTGTAATCAAATATCAAAATGATTTTGTTCTTTAATTTTAAGTTATTTTAACGCAATCTTGATTGCCAATGATCTTTAATTAATTTTTTTATTTTTGCTAAAGAATCAAAGCCGAAGAAACAAGGTAATCTTTTTTTTTTTTGTAGCTTACATGCAGGCATTGCGATTTCATATCGTTCGCGGAATTTTATAATTTGGAGCCTATTTTTTCTACACTCCATGATTTGAACTGCTTACACGGTGTGAACAATTTTAATGAAATCGATATACCTGGAACCCATTATTATATTTCTGATAGTTATTGCTGGAGGCTTATTCTGTATTGCGATGCAAAAGTCAAAGCGACTCGAAAACATGCAAATGCGAATACTTCCTATTCTGTGTTACGACGTTCGCAAAGTACTTTTTTTATTCGCATTTAAAATGCGAAAATGTGGCAAGTCGGTATTCTGTATTGCGAAAACAAATGTCAGATACATACGAAAATCGCAAAATATATTCGACAGCAAAACAGCATTCGCAAAGAACAAATGTAAGTGAAAAATAATAATTTTGTTTATTTATTGTTACATTAATTGTTAAAATTATTCAGGGAAACAAACAACAAGACCACCAAATCGCACCAATTTGAAATAATGGTGGAATTTATGATGACACACAGTCAACTGGCAAAGGGTCATTGTTGTTCTCAATGCTTCAAAATAAATTACCTTTTTGCATGAATATCCGATTTGCTTCTAAGCAATCTTCTTTGCACCCTTCATTTTGGTCATGCGCCTCTTCATCATCAAACCATAGTGCCACAGAATCCATTTTTGATAAATTACACATATATTATATAAGTTAATGTTATTTTCAATTTTCACATTTACAATCACAAATTTCTTTTTCTTTCGTAAATTTAACTTTGACGTTTATTTTAGACTAGCATTGTTATTTCTGGCCAGCGTTGTTATTTTTGACCGGCGTTGCCACGATTTAAAATAAAACTCGAATGCGATTACGAAAGCCTTATAGAATACTAATTTTCTTACGCGTCGCATTTCATTTGCGCATCGCAATTCAGAATAAGCCTCCTGAGCATAAAAACAATCTGTTTATAAAATTGAATTGTCCAAAATCCACCAAAATCTTTAATTACGGGTAAAAACCACTGTTTTTTCGTACCCGTAGCCACTTACAGACTCCTAACTATGTTAAATATTAACCGATTTTAGATTTATAAGCAGATTTAGAAAGAAAAGACTTAAACGAAGATCATACTATCGGCACAATGTACCAATTACCGTCTGCTTACTGAAATAAAGTCCTAAGTAATAAGCTAAATTGGCCTTATTTTTTTAATCTGATTGAAGTGTAAGAACCACACTGCATCGGTTATAGAGATATATAGACTTATCCCGGAATTAATTGAGAAATAAGACAATTTTGATTTATTACTTATGACTTTATTACAGTGAACCGATGAAAATATGTACATTGTGTCGATAGTGGGATCCCAGCCTTTGACCTTTAAAACCACTTATATTTTGTTCTAGCAAATTTAAGATACATGTGTGTATTTTTTCAGTTTTCTTCGTCACTCTTCGACTTTGCATTCATTCTCAGGCAGAATTTTTGTATATGATTTTATTTATAAAACGTAAGTAGTTAAGAGTAATTTGCAGGTTTTTGTTAAAAATTTCATTGAAATTTACTGAGTTTTTAATATTTTTATCAAAAGACTTTTTGTTAAAATAAACTACCTGTATGATGTCTTTCGCGTTCTATTTTTGCGCTTTCTTCCACAATGATAAAAGTGAAATTTAATTGGCGTATATCAACACAAAATATAATTGAGGAGGTCCATAACAAAATGCAACAATTGCTCCTGAGCAATTTTTTCAATAAACGAATTACTGTAATTAGACTGATAAGAATTCTTATTGGAATTATTTCATTTTGGTCTGAATATCTAGTTTGTGTATTGAGTCACAATAAAACTATAGAGCTTTGGCATGTTTTATGAAAACGTTTACATAGATTTTAAGCTGTAGAATTGTATGAAGTAAAAAAATCAGAAAACTCTTAGGTGGAATTTTTGCGTTTTATTATGGACCTCCACAATTGTTTTGTCAACTAATGTAAGCTTGAGCCCTCTTTACTTACATAGTTTTCAATGGAAATGGAATATACGAATTAATATGATTAATCGTTTACCAATTTGTTGAAAGCTTTTTATGTAATGAAAGCTCAAATTTAACATCATTAACTTACAACAGTCTTGCCGTTGTTTTGTTTGTTTTTTACTTATCAGGTATATGTCTATTAATTTGCTTATTTTAATATTTCCTTACTTTTTGAAATATTACTATGAGTATTTTTACTTATTTAATTTTGCTACAGACTTAGAGATATTAATTTTAACAACAATCCTTTTTAATTTTATAGCACAAAATAATAACCCCATTGGTTAATTTTGCATTGAATTTTAGCGAAATTAAGTACGTATGGTTTAAAAAGTGAGTGACTGAATACAAATTGTAAAAAATTTGAGAACCTGCGAGTTGAGAGTTAGTTCACTTTCAAGAAATGTGAACATAAGTGACTTGGATTTCAGGGAAAATGGATACAGTATGGGATACCTGCCTAAAATGAGTACAGGATGGGATACCTGCCTTTATTCGTTCTTTATGAAATAAAATCACTTATTTTAGTTCGTTTTGTACTTACATTAATTACAAATTTTATTCAGTGATTATACTTATTAAATTTGGGTTTCCAAGATGGCGATTTTTTGAGTAGGGTTGAATGATTGATGCCAATACAAGGTGAGATACGTGGTTCTTATCCCCGAGTTGACCAAAGAATAATCGGAAAAATGATACGACTTCAACCCACCTCAAACATTTCGTTCTCAGTCCTTCGTAAAAAATCGCTACCATTACATTGGACATATTTCTGTTCCTTAATTAAGCAATTCACAATAGTTTTTTTTTTTAAATTCAGGTATGGGTTTACTTATCACGTTATTTGAAGAACATTTAATATATATGTATGTATATGTATTAAAAAAAAGGAGAAAGTGCATGAAAATATTTGACTTACAGTAATTCAATGAAACAAATTAAAAAGTTTAAACTGCTTCAAACACCCATGTTTCCACAACCCAAGCTTTCGACCCGTCTAAAAAAATTTTATGAAAATCACCCTAACAACTTCTGTTTTTTAAATAAATATTTTTTACTCAAATTGACAGTGTGAGATGTGGAAAAAAGAGCTTGAATTCATTAAAAAAAAACAAAAATCAACTGTACTATTTTTTAGCTACTTCAAGGAATTGAGAGTATTTTTTTACACAATTACAATACATATATACAACATGTTAAGTTTTTAACAAAAGTGGATATACGATAATTTGAGTGTATGATGTCTTCAGTGTATGATGTCTCATATATTCATATATTTTTATAATTTTTCTTGAAACACAAATAGTTGGCAAACTATGGCCCATAGTGTTTCACAGTATCTTAAGCTCTAGAAACAAACTATACACTACAATAAATAAAAAAAGAAATTTGAAGCAAGATAAAAAGTCTTTAAGCATCCCTCTACTACTTCTTGTACAATGTGTAACTTAAAGATAATAGCGGCAATGATTACCAGGATGGTATGAAGGTATGAAAACAATAGCAACGAGAAAATAAGTGCAGTCATGATGGGAGAAAAAAAAATTAACTGCACAAGTATAAAACAAAAATAAAATAAGAAGAAACAAGTTGCTGTTGTTGTTTTAGCCTTTAAACTAAAGAACAACAATAAGTACAAAATGCTAATCGATTAATGATGAAAATTAAAATTGAAGTAGGATAACAAAAGTAAACAACAGTTCCAACAGCAAAAATAAAAACCTACGGAATACAAAGAAAGAAAAACTTGTAGACATGAAAAGCAAGACTTGCAGACAATCAAAGCAAGGCAAAAAATAAAAAATAAAACATGTGCAACATTTCTACGCTGTTCATCTCGCCTGGAAAATATATACATAGATACATACTAACCTTTGCGCGCCACAACAGATATTTTTGTTTTTAAAGACAATGATTGCAACAAGAAGTTTACGAGAATATATAAAAAATTAAACAGCTAACAGGAAAGTATCTTTTGCTATCTTAAATTACATTATTGGTTTAAAAGATGCCAGCAGTATATCTTCTATTGCAAGTTGGTTGTTCGCCGATACCATTTTCTATGGATGGTGCTACATGAAATCGAAACGATTTAATCTCCTTACAAAATCCCACACCAGAGACAGTGAAATGGCGTTGCAAAATTTTTTTTTTACTTCTATTCTCTTTTCTTATAAAGCTTAAGAAAATGATGTTGTACGGGGTGGCTTCCTTTATATATATTTTCCTGCACCTTTATTAAACTCTTGAGTGTCCAACATTTTACACATGTACATATAATAATACATATAATAGCAATAATCGCTTTTATCGGGAATAAAATTTCTCATAAAAGTGTTCCCCCTATCCCTAAATTTGTAATCTCAATATGTTCTTTGTTTTTGTGTCAGTATACTATTTTTTAATGTTGTTCATTTCATTTTTTGTTCATAGAAAATATTTCCCGTGACAAACAAAATGTTCGTCTCTTATTCTCGATCATAATGAAAATTTTCCAATCTAGACATTTGACGATGCCTGCCAGAATATAATGTATAGCAGATTGGTCAAAATTTCTATGCCAGTACTTTTGACGGGAGAAATTTTGAATAGAAATTTGGCCTTTTTTCATTTTTCTATTTTTAAAGGATCTGACAACAATTTAAACATTGTTTAGTTTAAGGCTGTGTTTATATTCTATGTTTCTATGTTTTAGTGGTAAGGAGTTTCATTAAAATAAGAAAATGGATTCGAGCTTGATGAGCGTAGCCTAGCCCACCTTCAAAAACTAATTTTTATGTCTTTATAACTGTACCAATATTTTGATGTGCCAAGTGTTCTCAGCCGTAAAATCTACAGTTATGTTTTAAAAATGTTTCTATATCCTGTGCTCATTATGCATTTGAAATATCTTTGAAATGGTTTTGAGCCATACGTAAATAATAGATTAAAGTCATATTAACCAAAGTACATGAAAGAGAAAATTAACGGCGTCAACGCTGGTTCGAATATACCCTTTAATTGCTGCAATACTTACTGTTTTATCGGCGTAAGCCAATAACTTAACATACTCGCATTAAAATAATCTAGAAGCATTAAATCGTATGAAATTGGAGAACTGACCATTAGGGAGAACATTTTTTTTTTGTTTCATTTACTCTCAAGCCCTAAATCGGTTCAGTTTTATGTAAAAAAAACACAAAGAAATTTCATACCGATAATTTGTGTTTTAGGGGGTGCGTCCGTCCATATATTCAATGTATTTTTTTTTTTAATTTTATTTTGACTATAAGTACATGAAAGAAATAATTTAATATATATAAGCTTTTATTGTATATGCTTAAAATAAAAAATTTCCATATAAATATAATAAGGGTATTCATTTCAGTTTTTTTCCTCGTTGGAAAAATGGAAAAATGTAATTTTTGAACACAAACACAGGGGAAAAAAATTCAAAAATTTTTTTTTTAATTTTTTTCCTGTGTTTGTTGTAAAAAATTACATTTTTCCTTTTTTCCAATGAGGAAAAAAACTGAAATGAATACCCTTAATATTGTTACATTAAATTTTTAGTATTTTGTTGGTTATTTTCCTCATTATTTTCTAAAATATTACTTTTAGCAAAAAAACTTTCTTTGAGCTAAAATATTGCCATATGTCATGTCTTTGTACAATGATATTTAAAAAGATAGTCATATGCAAAGAATTACATTGAAAAATGGGCTTCAAGGCCAACTTTGAAGGGCGGACACACCCGCTAAAACGCAACTTATCGGTAGGAAATTTTTTTGTATTTTTTTTACATATAACTGAATTAATTTGGGAGTGGAAAAAATAAAAAATAAAAGTCTCCATACAATTAACGGTCACTCTGTTGACCATGACCACTTTTGAAATTTTATTTTGCAATTAATCGACTGCTAAGCGAGTTGTGTGGAAAATTGCACAGTATATTTGGAACCAAATGTCGTAGATGCTTATCTGATTAATTTTAAAAACCCCAAATTCAGTCGGAATGTATCCACAACAAACAAATTTAGTAATATGCACACAAGTTCACAAAACATACAAAAGTGTCACAAGACGGAAGATAAGGGTATTTTTCTGTATGTCTCGTTTTCCCACAAATTTTGTCGTCGTTTTTGTTTTGATACTTCTTTCTAGGGCAGTATATATTTATTAGCTGTGGTAATTGGTTAGTAGTAATACACTAGAGGATCAAATACACTATACTTTTCTCTTTTTTCCACGAGTTTAAAAAAATCCGTACTGACGATCATCTCACTCAAAAGACCTAAAAATATGAGACGGAATCACTCAGTGTCTGAACAGCAACCCTCTTTTTCGTTTCAATGGTATTCTCGCTCCAGGGTTATGTGTTCAGCGTAACACACGAATCGGTCTCTTACTGACCGCATGATACGAACAAAATCGTTCGTTGCTCAGTTACTGAGGGTCAGTAAGTGAGCAAAACAAGTAAAGTATTCGAAAAACAGGTCTTTATTTTTGTTGTTGCGTTGCGTTTACTTCATGTTGTTACCTTAGATATTTCGTCACAGGCAAGGCATTAAAGAGGAAAGGAGAAGATAATAATAAATAATAATAAAAATATCTGTAAATCAAACTATTTAACAACGAAGTGTAAATTTAAAATAGAAGACAGATATGTATACAACAAAATCAAAATTAATCTTCATGTATTTTGTTCAATAATGTTTATAAAATAAAATAATAAAAACAACAAATCGCACCACACATACATGCCGAGATTTTACGAAATAAAGGGTCTTGAGTGAACACATGAGCCGAACGATAGAACAAAAACGAAGTTTGAGTTTTTTTCGCGACAGTATCGCTTCGTGTCACTGGACGATTGTTTTTTTTTCTGACAATAAGCCCGAGAAATACCAATTATTGCGAGCTCTGATAATAACATACGAACTTTTCCCTATATAAAATAGAGTTTTGGCATTTTTTTCGTTTGTGGAATTTTTTCTGGCTTTTTTATTTTTTTGTTGTGGCGTTTTTTTTTAGTTTTGGCGATTTTTTTGGGTTTTGCGGTTTTGGCGATTTATTTAAGTTTTAGGAATTTTTTTGGAGTTGAGTGCTTTTTTTGTTTTCGCGATTTTTTCCGTTCTTAGGGTTTTTTTATTTTGGTAATTTTTTTTTTTAATTTTGGTGTTTTTTTTGTCGGTTTTTTGATTTATATTAGCTTAAGAGATTTTGTTTTAGTTTAGCGTTTATGGAAGAAATGTTGTATTAACTTCACGAACAGATTTTTGTAAAAGTTTTGAAGCGTTGCTCTAGCATTAGACGATTCATGATGACTTTGCCAAGCCTTACTCAGCAGAAGTGTCAACACAGTTTGACGCTCTCAGTTGACAAACCATAGTTATCGCTTTCGGTAGTTCTCATGCAGCTAAAAAAAATCCATTGTCAGAATCAAAGATTCCAAAAATTTAATCGACTATAAAACTCTTAATCTGTTAATCTGTTAATAATTTAATTTTTAAATTTATTTAAATATTCTTTAAATTGCACAACTCTGTGCACAGCTCATTTCAAAATATTGAAATTTTTATTATTTTTGTTTTTTCCCAAGGAAGTACAAAATCACTATCCATACACTTTCTGCAAACACATTGTACAAAATAATTTTCCTTGAATATCAGATATTGTTTTTTACATTGTTTTTTCTTGTATCACTAAGTTTCGCATATCTCTGGGTTCCTGCTCTAAGTAGCTTTATAGCGAAATGATGTTCGGATGCAACATTATGATTTGATTATTATTTTATTATTTGTTGACCCTTGCCAAGATGTGATCTTCTTTTCTTACTTCTTCTTACATTATTTAAGTTTATCTTAGTTTATTTTTTATATTGAAAATAGAAAAGTAAAATATCTGAAAGTATTCAAACAGTGGAGCTTCCATGTGCTCACACACACACACACACACAGATATACCTACAACCATACATTTATTGAATGCTATAATACTTAATAACTGTGTTAAGAAAAGACACTGAGTTTGTTTTAGTTTTTTCTTTCATTCTTTCTGCTGCAACAAGATGGCAAACTTTAAGTGCAATAATGTTTGAAATTTATGAAATTTTTGTAATTCAATCATGTTTAAGTTATAAATTATAGTTTACTTTTTTTAAGCTGCACTCTTAAGTACTTTTAATTTTTTCTACAAGCAAAAATTGTTGAAAACAGTTAATTGAGCGATTAGCGAAGAATGCCAATTATAATATAAATCTTAAGTTAATCAGATTCACTTAAAAAATTATATATTAAATTATTTCTAATTGTAGAACATTCAGCAGCATACTGTTTGTTGAAATTATAAGTTAATTACAATGATGATTTTTCCCCAAGGAAAATTATTTTAATATAAAAATATGAAAAACAACTCTGTGGATGTAGACTGATTTTAAGGGCTTTTAGTAAAGTTTGGTTTTTTTTTAAATAAAGATTTAATATGAAAAAAACGTTTATCTCTTTTTTTGGTACTTAGTGAAAAGAGAAAAATCTTATATAACATAAATGCGGAACACATTTATTGTCGCACACTTTCAAGTATCTTATCGTCAACAAATATTAGTTAATTTTACATATTGATGGTATAAAATGCAAATTATAATATAAAAAACGTTTATCTCTTTTTTTGGTACTTAGTAAAAGGAGAAAAATCTTATATATATATAAATGCAAATGGCAATGCAATGCCACCAATATAAGTGAATTTTACATATCGATAGTATCAAATAGATAATGTGTGTGAAGTTAAATTTTAAAATTTATAACCCTTGACACAAACCTTGTGCTTTAACAGAGCTCTAATGCCTTTCCAAAGGACTTTTCCATTAAATGATGCAACCGAGACGAGAAAAAATAAAGCAAATTTATAGATAAGGTCTTCCGTTATTAAAGCCCATGAACCTATTACAGAAAAACATGAATGAATGAATCAATTATCGTCAAGTTTTCAACTTGGAATTTTCTGAGGGTTTCGCACTTTTTTTTTGGAAAGAAGGAGGCGATGTGGGCCGACAACCAAGGTCACCTCCTATGGACCACATAGTACTCTAAAAACGTGCATACTCAGAATTTCTGGAAGTTCGAGGAGATTTTTTAAAAACTTTAAATTTGTCCAACTATATTAAAATTTTCTAAGATGTGAAAATTTTTTTTTAAAGGAGGCGATGTGGGCGGACAAACAATCTCACCTTCTATGGAACGTGTTTAGAGTACTATGTGGTACTCTAAGAACTTGCATACCCAGAATTTCTGGAAGTTCGAGTTTTTAGGAGATTTTCGAAAAACCTTAAATTTGCCCAACTATAGTAACATTTTATAAACCAAAATTTTTTAGGAAGGATGTTAAGTGGGGCGGAGTATGCACGTTTTTAGAGTGCTATGTGGTCCATGGGAGGTGACCTTGTTTGTCCACCCATATCGCCTCCTTCCCAAAAAAAATGTGATAAAATCTTGTAAAATGTTAATATAGTTGGACAAATTTAAAGTTTTTTCCTGAAAACTCGAACTTCCCGAAATTCTGAGTATACACGTTTTTAGAGTAATATGTGGTCCATAGGAGGTGACCTTGTTTGTCCGCCCACATCGGCTCCTTCCCAAAAAAAAGTGCGTAACCCTCAGAAAATTCTAAGTTGAAAACTTGACGATATTTGGTTCAAATTCATGTTTTTCAGTAAAGGTTCATGGGCTTTAATAAAGGAAGACCTTATCTATAAATTTGCTTTATTCTTTTCGTCTCGGTTGCATCATTTAATGGTAAAGCGCTTTGGAAAGGCATTAGTCGAATTTATATAGCTTAACAGAGCTCTGCTAAAGCAAAAGATTTGTATCAAGGGTTATAAATTTTAAAATTTAACTTCACACACATAAAAAGATATGGTATTTTATTACCATATTGAGTTTTTCACTAATTCCAATATCCTCACAAAAACATAAATGTGAAAAAAGGCCAAGTTCCTATTGAAAATTTCGGCCAGTAAAAGTAGTGAGATATAAATTTTGAGTTCTTTCTTGCACAATACATATCACTATAATCTGCCATGCATTTTATAAATATGAAGTCATCAGGGTTTCATATTATTTCTAGGCCACCTGCTTACTTGGCCATTAAATGACGTATAGAGCAAAACTACACAAAAAGTTTTATTTCGAAAGATATAGAGCAAAATAGAAACAATTTATCTCAGTATCGAGGTTAGATAGTGGGAACCGATTGCAGATTTAAACACTTTGAGATAGCAAATTTTAGTTAGTATCGTTAACTCAAAATAGCCAAAATGGCATATGGAGTTAATTAAATCTATTTCAACATGTCAAGGCCTAGCCGGGGCATACCCCAGCATACCAGCGCCCCCAGAAGTCTGGACACTCCTGACGAATTTCCGTATTTTAGTTTTCCTTTTTGGGCAGCATCTCCTACAAAAGAGGGGTGGATTGAAATCCGTTTCCGAACAAAATTGATCTCTGTGACATGGCCGATAGCAAACATTTTTGAAATTATTTCATAAAAAACACCTAAAACAACTTTTATAATTTTTACCTTCTTTAATTTTTATGAGCCTAGTATTATAATCATATTTTATTATTTTTTTAATTATACTGTATGTACTCCTTTAACAAATATATAGAAATATATTTACAAATGTATATATTTGTTACAGTTTTTCCATAGAAGTCAGTGAAAAAAAACTATTTAATAAACAAAAGGAAACCCGACAATAAGCAATATAAAAGTTGTTGCTTTAAATACAGCTAGTAAGGAATTATTTTACCCATTGAAAATAATTATGCCCGAAAACATTAATTCTTAACGAAATTTAATTAATTAAAAAATTAAAATATTCTAATCTATAAATGTAATTTTTACAACTTATCTTTAGCTAAAGTTAGGATTTTGTCTGCCCGATAAAAAGCTTTGCATTATTAAAACTTCAAATTTTTATTGTTATTATAATTAATAGAAATAATATTTAGTCGATAAAAAATATAAATGAATGTGTTATAATGGAAAGCCATTTATCGGTACGACAAAATCCTACATTTAGCTAAGGGCAAGTTGTGAAAATGGCTCTAAGAATTGAAAATACTTAACTTAACCCCTATTAAAAAATTATTCTTGATTAAAATTCATTCTAGTTGAATTTATACTAAAACATGTATCACGTTTAAAAAATTTTTTAAACAATTTTAAAATTTTTTTTATAGATTATAAGTCCGTTAATTTCAACTGTGGCATTAAGAAAAGCTACTAAAAGTTAATAAAAACTTGATTTTGTAAAAAACATAATCGCTTTTTCTATATTAAGCCATCGATATTAAAATATAAATAAAATATTATACATTAATACTATTGTTTAACAGGAGTTTCGTTTTATCTATAGACGGAAATAATTTGCAATTGGGATTCTTTAATAGTGTGCGTTTACATTTGAGCAGTACTTATAAGTTTTCATACATAATTAGTAAAGAATAAAGGACAATGGTAAGTCTGTTGTAAATTAGAGATGGTAAATTCGGGCTTTCATTACAAAACACGTTTCAGCAAAATTGAAATACGATGACACAAAACAATTCACGTATTCCTTTTGCAAGAAATTTTCGTAAATAAGGCAGAAATGTACATCAACTGACATCACACACAGTGGACCAACACAGAAGAACGCTGATGATGAAGGTTTAGTGGCCTTCGAAAACGGCTGGCTGTTCCGTTCAGAATATTTACAACTAACTTTGATATTATTTGTTCATTAATAACACAGCTTTACAAATTTTTAATTTGGAAAAATACCAAGAACGCCACATGTCTAGATAAGTTAATTGGGACCTCCTGAACACGAATATCGCTGTTATTTTTTTTTTCCTAAGTACCGTTTTTTAGATAACGGTACTTTTGTGTTTTTCGGTGCATGGTCCCACTCAAACCCTTGTGGAGCCCAACCAAAAAGTCCGATCAAAATAAATGGCATATCGTTGGAAAGCTACTTGCATGTTTTTTCCGTCGATATGCTGGAAATTTCTATCTGACATGAAATGGCTGAGTTATGGCACCTCAAAGTTCAAAATTTGCCTATTTTTTACGTTTGTTTCAAAACTTTTCATTTTTATTTCGTTTTTTTTCTACGTTATAGTAAAGATCTGGAATGTTTTATTTTTTTACCAAATAGTTTATTTAATTACCAACATTTTAAGCGTAATTTAAAAAAAAATTGGTGAAAAATAAAGTTTTTATTAAGGATTTTGTGGAACGACAATATTTTCATTTTCATTGCTCACACACTATATTCGGCGTCCAACAGTAAAAATTTAAATTAAAATGTCGAGCGACTTGAACTTTTGCGTTTTTTTTCTGTCTTACATACTTATATAAATGCAAACATAACATATACATACATATATGCACGTTTGTCAACTGCATTTCAAGAATTTTCCATAAGAAAAATTTTACAAACACTTCTTTATATCTATCCCTATTTTTTTTCATTTCATTACCTACCAACAAACACATGCACATTAAACATAAAACACCATAAAATGTGGGAAACTTTTAATAGAATTAAAAATCCATTAGCCATAATTAGTAAATCAATAAAAAATAACTACCTACTTCTCACAAAAATAAAAAACGTACATACAACAAAAACAATATTGTTTTGTTCCCTAGGCAAGTAGGTACATCATACATAAGTAATTGCAATCCCCTTTATTTACACATGTTCTTACATGATTTGCAAATACTCGTTGTACAACATGAAAGGCACATAAAATATGCAGTACTTGCTTTTTCATGATCAGTTTGACTTTGTACATGCAAAAAATAAAATGTGTTCAATCGATCCCAACGAATTTTGTTATGTTTGTGGTGTTCTTGTGAAAAAGAAATCACAACATTTGATGCGAAAAATGAATACGAAAAATTTATCTGAAGCGTATAAGAAGTATTTCGGCTTCCGACCTGCGTCTCTCGATAAGCCGTGGACACCGAATAATGCATGTAACAACTGCCGAACAATATTAAATAAAATTGGTAAGGGTCAAGAGTGTTTCTTCACATTTGGAAAGCCAATGCAATGGAGAAACCAGATCAACCATACAACAGATTGTTATTTCTGTTTAACGGAAAAGGCTATCGGACGTAGAATTGAACCAGTTTATCCAGTTGTTAGCTCGGTGACGCTGCCAGTGCCGCACTCAGTATCGTGCCCCAAACCGCAGCTGATTGAAGCGGGTCCCACAGAAATACGAAAAAGAACAATAAAAAATGATTCATCAGATGAGTGCAGTGAACCAGAAATGCAATCAAATAAGAAACCCCATTTACTTACTCAGGCCGAGCTTAATGATTTGTGCCGAGATTTGTATTTGACGAAATCGAAATCTGAATTACTTGCATCACGATTGCAACAGTGGGGATATTGTGCTCCTGAGACACGTGTTACATATTACCGTGATCGCAGCAAAGAACTTGCACTTTTGTTCGCAAAAACGGCAAACTTTTGTTTTTGTGCCAACATATGTGGTCTTTTCTATGCTCTCCAACAAAATTATGACCCAGAGGAATGGCGTCTTTTTCTGGATGGAGGCAAGGATAGTTTGAAGGCAGTCTTGCTTCATAAAGGGAATACGAAACCATCAATTCCAATCGGATATGGAAAATACATAAAGGAAACATATGAAGCAATTAAAGAACTTCTTGATCTCATACATTATGACCAACATCAATGGAAAGTTTGCTCTGATTTTAAATTAGTTGCCATACTATCTGGATTGCAAGGGGGCAATGCGAAGTATCCCTGCTTTCTATGTCTATGGGACAGCCGTGACCGTCAGAATCACTACACCCGAAAAGTTTGGCCTGAGCGAAGTGAACGTACGCACGGAGAGTACAATATCAAAAATGACCCACTCATTCCTCAGGAGAAGATAATACTTCCTCCATTACATATTAAGCTTGGGTTATTTACAAATATTGTGAAAAAGTTGCCAAAAGACGGTCTTGCCATGAATTACCTTAAACAAAAATTTCTGAGAGCCACAGCGAGCAAAATTGAAGCAGGTATATTTGATGGACCTCAAATTCGGGCTCTGTATGGTGACCAAGCATTTAATGAGTGTTTAGGTCCAGCTCATTTGGAGGCATGGGAAGCATTCCAAGACATCGTTCACAACTTTTTGGGAAATTACAGAAGTCCTGATTACGCTGAGAAGATCGATATATTACTGCAAAAATTCAATGCCATTGGTAAGCGTTGAGTGAAAGCATGTATATCCATGTTATCATTTGAAAATTTATTCTTTTTAACTTTTAGGTTCAAATATGACACCTAAATTACACTTCTTATTCAGTCATTTGGATATTTTCCCCACGAACTTGGGCTCCGAAAGTGATGAACAAGGTGAAAGATTTCACCAGGAAATGGAAGAAATCGAGAGACGTTACAAAGGCTGGTGGGATGAACAAATGATGGCGGACTATTGTTGGTTCCTCATTCGCGAAGATCCATCAAAAAAAAACGCAAAAGTTCAAGTCGCTCGACATTTTAATTTAAATTTTTACTGTTGGACGCCGAATATAGTGTGTGAGCAATGAAAATGAAAATATTGTCGTTCCACAAAATCCTTAATAAAAACTTTATTTTTCACCAATTTTTTTTTAAATTACGCTTAAAATGTTGGTAATTAAATAAACTATTTGGTAAAAAAATAAAACATTCCAGATCTTTACTATAACGTAGAAAAAAAACGAAATAAAAATGAAAAATTTTGAAACAAACGTAAAAAATAGGCAAATTTTGAACTTTGAGGTGCCATAACTCAGCCATTTCATGTCAGATAGAAATTTCCAGCATATCGACGGAAAATACATGCAAGTAGCTTTCCAACAATATGCCATTTATTTTGATCGGACTTTTTGGTTGGGCTCCACAAGGGTTTGAGTGGCACCATGCACCGAAAAACACAAAAGTACCGTTATCTAAAAAACGGTACTTAGGAAAAAAATAACAGCGATATTCGTGTTCAGGAGGTCCCAATTAACTTATCTAGACATGTGGCGTTCTTGGTATTTTTTGGCTGTAAACTAGTGTAATTATCACATGTAATTTGGCTTAAAAAAGTGATACGAACTTTAGCCCGTTCATATAAATCATAAATATAGAAACAATGGAAGTACGAAAAATAATAATTAAAAAATAGATTTTAATTTTATTCCGTCCCGCAGCGCGGATTTTTAATTCAAAATCGTACGGAAAACCGCACCGTAATAAATAATATAATACATTGTGTTCAGACTCTAAACAGTTGCATGAATTGGCGACATTGCTGTTGTGTGGTTCTAGTTTCGGAAAATTTTAACTTAATGGGTTTTGTTTTGTATAAAAAATTATACACAATTAAAAAACAAAATTGTTGTAAACGGTTTAGGTATTCAAAAATATTTTAATGAACATCTGCTGGATTTCGTTCATTTGTAAGTGTCATATAAAAAATTGTTTTAAATAAATTAAATTTAAAAAAAAATTATTATTATATTTTTTTACTATGAAAACTTATTTTTGACATGCTGTACATATAAATTTATGAGTGCTATTTTTTCCTGTGTGCTGTTTCACAACGTTGTTATTAAGCAATTAAGTTTAATCCTTGAACTTTCATTTCTAACAAAGACTCACATTTGTTTTTATTTGCTCGAACTACGCTACGCAAAGAGAAAAATGAGGTAAACAAAAACTTTTAATATAGAATAATATAATATAATATAATATAGAAAACTTTAATATATTAAATTGAATGCAAGAATATTATTTGTAGAAATTAAATGCTTTAGAAGTATTAATTTAAATAGAGTTTAAAGTAAATTAATTGATTTTTTTAACCGACTTAAGAAAAGGAGGAGGTTATTAATTCGTCTGTGCTTAAGACCGAGTTTACATCTGCCACAAATATTCCCAAAAAAAGCGTAACCACCAATTACTAATGAAAACTGTTTGAATCACACAGTAGTATAGATGTACAATCACCCTAATGAAAAAAAAAAATAATTAGCAGTAATGAAACTTGGCACATACAACGAACGAGTTTCACCTTGACCTGGTATGAACAAGTTATGTGTATTTAAGGTTTAACTTTTTGTTTTTCTTTGGTTTATAAATTTTTTTAAAGCTACTTACAAAAACATGTCATACGATATCAATTGTCATACAAGATAAAACTCTCCTTACAAAGTTTTTTTTTTTGGTCCTGAATACTCTAAGAAAAGCACCTTTATATATATATAGATAGCTTTTATGTGTGTACACGCAAAGAAAAAATATAGCTGAGGTAACCATAATCAAACAGCAACATACTATGATTGAAATATATGGTTGTAATTAAATCATATTATTGTCAATAGGAAAGCATACTTTTAATAACATTATTATCTGAGATAATAATAATATTATCAAATATGACAACAATATTGTTAGATGTGACTAAAATATAATTGAGACTCACCATATCATGTTCCATCATGTTCCAATACGACAATAGTATTATTTAGTATAATAATAATATTTTGTTTTTCAATCAACAGCTGTGCGTTAAATTCGAAACAAAAATAAATTAATATTGTTGAAATTAAATGTATATATAGAAACGTATACTAACGTATGTGTGTATACTCGAAATACAGACACGTCTGTATAAACAGATAAACATATGTACATATATATATATGTTTTTATTTATCTGCCCTTTTGTTTGTTTCCACTTAATCTATTTATTTAACACAATGCATGCAATACCGATAGCTTACAAACAAAACACTGAACTGACAGAAGTTGTTTCTGAAAAAGACTTTTTTAAAAACTTAAAATAGTATGGTTTTGGATAACATTATATTGTTATTTACATTATGTAATTTTTAAATAATAATAAAAATTATGTTCCAATCATAAATTTTTAACAAAACTGTATTGTTAAACTCTAACCATATCACACTTTTTTATGTATATAATAATGTAATTATTAAATTCAAACATTACTTTGCTTACTGTAACAAAATTAATGTTTCAAATAACAATAACTTGTTTTCAACGAACACACATTTGTTTCTGAGAACATAATATTGTTTTCTCAACCATTCTATAACCATATCTTTTCTTTGCGTGAACATATCAAATTCGTTCCTCTAAATGATTCAACTCGAAATTTTTTGATATTAAATTTTTGCAAGAGAACGATAAAGGGTGGTTATACCTACAGTATATACTCAATATTAAAATCTTACTTGTTTTTTCTACTCCTTCGTCAAAAATATACGTTTGAATCCCTTTTTCTGATATAATAATATCTATGTAAATTGTATACATGCAAATACTATATAAACAAGTGTTTTGTCTGTAATGTAAATTTTGAATTGACCCCTTTCGAGGAACATAAGTACACATATATTTTTAAATATGTACTCATATCAACTAATAATAACATTATTATTTTAAATGTCGGTTGCATTTGATCACAAAGATATTGCCCAAATTTTGTCTTTCTCATTATTTTTTTAATAAAAGATTTAATTTAAATTTTTAGTACCCATACACATTTACACAAAGGCTGTGCTTAGTAAAATTTTATAATGTGCTATATTTAAAGACCAGAGACCGAAAAACTGGAATTAATTAAAACTTAATGTATTATTTGTTCAAAGCGAAAAATTCAGTCAACCGTTTATAATCGAAAATTCAAAATTTTAAAAAGGCACAATTACACTATTCGCTTGATTCAATTAAATGACCACAAATTGTTTTACCACCCCCCCCCCCTCTCCCAAAAATTAATAGCTATATTTGAGAATTCTAGCAAAACAAGAAAAAAAGAATTTAATTCGGCATTTAATTTCTGGCACAAGCAATAAGGAAAATACAGCAACTATTTTTTTTTTTAAGTAGAGGAGGGAAAAGTAACTGCCTGGCTCACGGTGTCATTTTAAAATTTTCGTTCGCTTATTTATATTGAAAACAAAAACAAAATAAGAAAATTTTTATTTTGTTTTCAATATAACTAAGCGAAAGAAATGTTTTTTATCGTGAGCCAGGCAGTAAGTCTTTGATTGCCTTGTTTTTTGTAAATAATGAATTTCTTTTTGTATATGTGTATTAAAAGAAAAATTTCTACGTTTTTGCCATTAAATAATTCAATTAAGCGAAGGAAGAAGTGGTGCTTACCTTAAATAACGTAATGAATCAAACATAATTTCCAAATTTAAGACTACAGCTGTGCAAAATTTCAGTTTATTTATGTAATTTTTAAGAAAGTTACCTCAAATATTAATTTTTGCTTATTTTATTTCACTATGCGATTTATGTTGGAACGAAAATTTCACTTGAAATTCGCGAAAAAGTTTGGCTGCTATAACGCAAGAAAGCGTCTGTACTCTCCAGTCGTAAATACTCACAATTTGACTGAATAACCCATTACTTTATTTGAGAAGTTCAAAAAGTATAAAAGTATTAAAAATTTAGTGGTTTATTTTTTGCATAAAAATATGCAAAATTTTTTAGATTACTTTTTGTCTAAAATTATTCAAAAGTAAATGAGAATTTTTTCTTTTTGTTGTCTTTGAAGCTCATTTTTGTGATCAATAAATTTTTCTGTAGATATATTTCGCTATTAACTGGAAAGTACTGCAATAAGTACCTTCACATAATAATTTAAATAAATTGTTATTTTATTCATTACAGGACAGTCATTATTATATACATAAAATAATTAAATAAGTAAGTACCACTCATTACCTTGTAAGCCATTAAAAGAGTTACAAAATCTTGAAATTGTTTTGCTGGGATAATACAAATTTATATTTAAGATTTTTCAATTAGATTTAGATCCAAATTTTTATTGAATATGCAAAATGGTTTTTTTGATTCATTATCTTGGTACTCTAATTTACACGATATGCTTCATTTGAAAATGCTGAAATTCTCATGAACGATAGTTAACTCAATAAAAGAATATTTTAAGCCTGTCAGTTTTAAGAATATGCTGACTTAAACTTCAAAATTGACGGGATAAGTTCGTATCCAGGAGGAATAATTAAAAAATTTTACAATTATAATTTAACACCATTTCTCTCCCAAATCAAATGTGTTTTGATAAAGGGTATAATAATAATTTCTATAATATAATATATAATTTCTAAATTATTAATATGCAACATATAAAGTGCCGGGAGGGAGGCTGATGAATTTCGCTACATTATAAATTTGAAATAACTTTTTTTGTAATGCTTGGAATTTATTAAACCTTATTTCATTTGAAAGCTGATTAAATTTCTTAAAAAGGATTGTAATTAGTCTTAAAAATAATTTAATTTAAATGCCCGCCCTGCTTGTTGCTGCAAGTGTGGCATCTAAGTAAAAAATTATTGAGGCTGCAGTTGCAGATTTGTTGGCCGAATGAATTGGATGAAATTTTCTTTCATGCAATATTTCTGGATTAGAATTACTCCATATGCGTCAATTTTGTTTCATTATGTTGCCGTTAAGATCAAAATGAGAAATGAAAATAAAATTCAGCAAGTTTTCATTTTTTTCTACCTTTCTAAGCATCTTCTGGAAAAATTTTAAGCGAGTCGGCAAGTCTGCTGCTGTTTATTAACTATTTGAATTTTGTAGAGAAATTAATTCGAATCCTTGTGTGTTATTGTCTGCAAAGTGTGCCACTGGGATTGCTTTGTAGGGCAACAGCTACGGCAGTAATAGTTTCATCCTTTCGAATGGAAGGATCTCAATTATAAGGCCTTTTAATGACTGTCCCATGCTCTGAAAAAATATTCACTACTCCATAATAGTCCATCTACTCGGAGCATCGCCATCGAACGTACGCCGATATTCTCTTTGTACTAAAACTATAGACTCCACTGCGTGATAGCACTGCAATCCAGATTTTTTTTCAGTGTCTGGGACATTTACATTTTTTTTATATCTAAAGATCAATCTACAATTAAAAAAAAAATTAGACTACTCAGATAGAAAAAAAGTTCTGAATAAATAAATATTTTGGGTCCTCATAAATAGGAAAGACGGATAAACGATGTTCTCATGTCCGTCTTTCGTTCTGTCCGTCTTTCTGTAGGTGAAATTGGTTTTCCATTTCCGTCAATTAATGTTTTTTCTTGTTAACTAAACCTATTTTGTTTTTTATAAAATATTTTAAATTGGTATTAAATTTCAAAAAAAAAAATAAATAAATAAATAGATTATTCCAGGGTTGGAAAATTTTAACTTACTATAACTATTTTATTCTATTTCTTTTTATATTAAACACATTTAGTTTTTTAGAAAGAAATTTGTTACGTACCTTTTCACAATCTATGGTTAAAAGATAACAGGGACTTTAACGGCAAGTTTTATATGAAGAACTGTCAGTTAAAGTTCAAGTTAACTCATAACCATACATTGTGAAAAGGAACGTTAGTGTAATAAATCAAAAAATTATCCCAGACTTGGAAAATTTAAATTTTTATTGGTAAAGTAACTAGGTCGAAATTGTTTTTCTTATTGTATGTTTTTCAAGTTTTATATAAAAATTCTGAAAAATAAGCAGGACAACAACTCCAGAGTTTAAACTTTTTTTGGTATTTAACTAGAAGCAACTAAATTAAATTGTTTTTTTCTTTGTTAATTAAAATATTTTATAAATTAGTATTAAAAATCAGAAAATAAATAAATTAGTATTAAAAATGAGAAAAATCTAAAAACTTGCTTTCAGGGTTGGAAATTGTTTTTTTTTTATTTTGATATATTTTATTGTATATCTCATTCGCGGACAGTTAATTTTCGCTTTGATTCTCTGTGGGTCACATACTGTATCTTTGGATCTACCAAAGACAATTGATCCGGAACAAGACAGAAATGTAAAACATTATGAATAAAATTAAATAACGTAATTCCAAATTGATGAAACAGGACACGGTGCCAGTTTCCGTCTTGACTGCTTTAACCATCATGTCCTATTAGTTGTTCAAATTTAGTCTGATATGACGAAGCGGGAAATGCCGTCTGCAATTAGAAGCAATTAATTGGAAATAAGACACTACATAATGATAAAAACTATACAAACGAAATACGAACAGAAACACAAAATTATTTTATTCAAAATATAAAATAGGTATTCACATGGGAGCAAAAGGAACAAAAAACTTAAAAAAAAGAATTTAAAACATGGAGTTTAACTTATTTTAAGATGAATGGTAGTCTTCGAAGCATTTACCAGGGCAAAGAGCAGGTTTAATGGCACAAACTTTGCATCTGTATGATGTTTCCTTACGGATTTTCGTTTTTTTGCATTGGTTACATCTTAGGTATATTGTCTTCCTCTTTCTGTTATCAGTTGCTAGTGGTATTTTCTCTATAAAATGTTGATTTTCCAAGTTATAAGTATGTGTCATTGAATACTTTTTATTTCCTCCATGAATAGGAGCCGTTTGCACTAACTCTTTCCCAGATTGTATGGATTCTGGCAATTTTATTAAGGATTTAATAAGTATATCTCGAAAGTCAATGAATGACATTTTTGAGTCAGTTTTTATTTTAAAAATATAGTACGAGTTCCAGACTGCGACGTCCAATAAATGAAATATTAGCTTTTTATAACAGCGGATTGTTTTTCTAGGTGACGAATAGTACGATATCATTTGATCCATTTTGTCAATCCCCGACATGTGGCTATTGTAAGTAATAACCTCTTTTGGTTTCAATACATTAAGTCCCCACTTTGTACTAGTTTCAACGAGCTCAGGGTGGCAGGCAGTTGTTATACACAGAACTTCACATTTATCACGCCATTTAGACACATAAACTTGGCCCTGGCAACGCCATATGTACTCACCTTTGGAAAGCTTTACACCCGTGAAATCTTTGGGGTTTCCTTTGCGATTTGCTCTCAGCGTACCGGTAGAGTGTATTTTGTATGACAATAGATCTTTAGAGAGACTGACGTTGTTATAAAAGTTGTCCATAATTAGGTGGTGACCTTTATTTATGTATGGAGAAACTAAACGATGAACAATATCTCCCACTTTTGATGTTTGATTCTTCTCTACTGCTCCCTGGTAAATTTCAATATTCAATACATACCCATCGCTTGATGTTAGTTCGTATAATTGTATACCATATTTGGCTTTTTTGCCTTTTATATATTGCCGGAAATGGAGGCGTCCCCGATGTAGGAGGAGGGATTCATCCAAAGCAAGGTACACTCCCGGGTAGTAGGCATTTTGAAAACTTTTTATAAAGAGGTCTAGTAAAGGCTTAATTTTCTTTAGCTTACTTTCATCGTTCCTTTCAGGAGAGCAACTCAACCAACGTAGTAGCTGTTCAAATCTCCGACCAGTCATTGTGTTACGAAATACCGGGTGATAATAGAGTGGATCACTTGAAAACATATCGTGAATTTTGGGTGCCTTGATTTGTCCTTGGAGCAGGCAAAGGCCGTGTGGGTTTGAAAGAAGCAAAACGTGCGTTTCGCGTATGTGGACGACTATTTGAGCATAAATTTGACCCATATATATTCGTTGAACTCACCAATTTTGTAATTATGTCCGATGTAAAGATCTCATCGAAAACATCTCTCGGGCTACAATTTTTGTCGACGCTGATTTTTGCTCCACGATTTGCTGAATCAAATATAAATTGAGGTATTTATACTATAGTTTCTACCCACTCATCTCCAGATTCAAATTAGGGTATAATCTCCTCCATTTCATCTGTGTGTGAACTGTTATCAGAGTCGTCATCTTCGCAATCAAAAATATTGTCTAATTCATCTGCTGAAGCTTTAAGCGTACTGCAAGTAGGTTTTTCTTTGCCAGAGTTTTCGTCGGAATTCTTTGCATCCGGTTTATAATCTGGATCGCTGTCATACTTTCCATCATCGCTGAAAGGATCACTGACAGATTCATTATCAGAATCAATTTTCTCAAACAGTTTTAAAACTTTTTCTCTCCCTTTGTTGTATTGATCCATTTTTTCACTAACATAAAAAAATAATAATAATATATACATTATGATAATAAATATACATATATAATAAAACCTTTTTTTAATTTAAAACACGAACTTTTTAAATTTTCCAAACAAAATTTATTCAACTCTTCTAAAAATATTTTCGCTTCAAAAAATAGCACGTGCTACGGGACACAATCCAAAAAATGAACTGAAAATTAACGGTATATCCCGTCTTGCTCCTATTGATACACACTCAATCACAACAGGTATTTGCAAACTTTTTTTGTTGTTAATTTTGTTGCTATGGCACGAAGAAGAAACTGCACTGGGACATTTATAACAACAAACCATAATTTAACATAGAATTTGGTGCGGCATATACCGGCTTGTCCCAATAACAGAAAAAATTTGCGACGGTATATGCCGTCCTGTCCCTACAAATTGCTTTAAATTTGACGGCATTTGCCGTCTTGTCCGCGAATGTGATATTTAAAAAGATCTTTGCCCAAGAATTTTTTTATATTTGTTCCATTTTGATATAAAAATCTAATTTTACCATAACCATGGGCACTCTTTAGTCTAACAAAGCTTTACAAAATGTTGCTTTTTATGCTCTCAGTACAATGTTTTTAAAATGGAGATATTATAAAATATATTTCTACAGAATAGTACAAACCAATAGAAATTAGTCAGATTTGCATGCATCTCATTTTGTTGTTGAGCATAATATTGAAATATATATCAAATGGTGCATTATGAGGCGTTTTCGTAAATTGTACTCCCAAAACATCGAAACCAATCTGTAAATAAATGAAGCGGAACGCGCAAATATAGGTATGTAATTAGTTACGGTTGCTTGAAGATGTTTTAAAACAAAAATTTATTTTAGTACCGTTATGGTTATACACTTAATTAAGTTTTCGGTGTCGGTATGTGTATGGCAAAGGCTGGCAAAATTTTTAACCTACACATAGATATGAAAATTCAATTTGCTTGAGATATGGGTGAATAAATTGATACTTATTTAGGTTAGGTTAGATAAGCAGACTGCCAAGGAAAAGCGGAAATTTAGAGTTCGTCTCACTTGGCTCCAATAATAATGATCCCTTTGCGCTGCCTGTAAGTTGGAAAAATTTAGAGAGAGAGGAGGGTGAGAAGGGCATAAATAGAAAAGATATAATATTTATTTTAGAGGAGGTTCCTAATATAAAGAACCAAGTTTTTGGTCTAAATTTTTGAAAGCTCGGTTTGGCTGCCGAAGGATTTTCTGCCAAGGAGTAGCAGACGGAGATCCACCAGAGTGCGACAAAAATAGAGGAGAAACGAGATACTTTCCTCTTCTTTATCATTATTGCAACTATAGCAAGAGTGATTATACGCAAGACCCATATGTTCAGCATTGGCTTTAGAGGTCCATTGACAGGTCAACGTGGCCAAGAGGTTCTTCAACTGCTTCTTATTGAAGTTTACGAAATGTTTGAATCTATGGGAGCTTGGGCGAGGCCAGATGGTTCTCGCTATTCCATAAATAAACTCATTGCGCCCATTTGATTTGAGCTAATTCAAGAAAGGTAAAATTAAAACGTGTCCAGCAGGATGAGGGTGGGAGACCGCAGAGAGTTACGATATTGACTTTCCTTAGTAGGGTTACTCTTTTTCCAGGTTATCGTCAACTGTGTTGCCTGAAATATTCTCGTGAATGCTGCGCGAGTCCATCCAGAGCTTCGTGATATTTTTGGGCAAAAAGAGATGTGGTAAACATACCTATGAGGGACTTAATTGCAGATTGGCTGTCAGTAGAAATATGGATATCTCTGTTTGAAATCCGATAGAACCTTAGCCAGTGTATCGCTATTTTAATGGAAGATAACTCTGGTTATATATAACTCTCGTCCGGTAGTCCAAAGGACAGTTCAATTCCGTATTCGGGAATATAAATTGACATTAGGGAGTGCTGATATCTATTGCAGTCTCGTCTAATTTAATATACATTCATTCATTTGAAAAAGGTAATACATTAATAGAGAAAATTCTTAAATACATAATGCAGAATAATATATTCAACTATTTCTAAAATCGAAAATAAAATATTTGAATTAAATAATTTAGTTCAAAAAATACCCACAGTTCATTTACTATAAATTGCACTAGAGAAAAATATAAATTATAGATTTTTTTTACCAAACAGATTGTATTTATATATAAACTTATACTCCATATGTACGTCGATGAAGGGTATATATGATTCGGCACAGCAAAATATATATTACTTGTTTGTTGTTTGTTAAATATTCTTAAAGTAATCAATATTATCGCTATTTTCTTAGAATGCCTTATATTTATATCAACTTGAAAATATAACAGATGCCCTTATAAATAAATTTTAATTAAAACTTTTATAAGCATTAATTCCTTTTTATTAATATATAAAAATGCTTCCTGTTGCTACGAGTGTATATACATATATATACTTCGTAGCCCATCAAAAATAAACTTTTAACAGCCAAATTTAAAAGAAAGCTTCATACAAAATTTAAAGCAATTATTTTAATTTTTTATTAGAATTTGACCCTATTTAAACCTCAAGTGATAGTAGTCCTTTTTTATCCTTAAGAATTCCATTTCAAGCATTCTTGGTTTATTATTTAAACACTTGTTAACATTTATAACAACAAAATAATCTCTTTGAAGGGAAAAATGTCTTTCAAAAATGCTCCAATAAAAAAAGAGATTCTTTAAATCTTTTAAGGTTTTTTTCATGAAACTTTTCTCTAAACACTTTTAGAAAGAATATAAAACTTTCGTATATATAATGCATACATTCAAATGTGTGTGTGTGTGAATGCGAGCTTGCAAAAAATTATATACACATACATACATACATACATATGTATATATAATCATGTACATATATGTTGGTGTTTTACATTAAGTAAGTAGTATATGGTATGTGTGAATTTTATTGTATGGGTTTCTTTCATTTTTCTAATTCAAATTTCATGCATATTTCATGAATACCAAATGTAATGTTTCTATTTTGTAGTGGTAGTTTTTATTTTTATAGCATTTCAATTCAGTTCAGCTCAACTGAAAAACCTCAATGGTATTTTTCTGTGTCGTTTTACGAGTATGACTTTTTATTTTATTTCATTTTTCTTTGTTTACTACTGCCATTTCTATTATTTGGCGTGTGTGCCTTTGTACGTATAAAGCAGGTGTCTTTAAAACTGTCATAGAATACCTGTATGCTCACCTGGCGTTTAGTACTTTATGTCTGTCTATATGCATGAAGATTTTCTAGAGCAAAACCTGTTAACGTGACTCGATCATACAATCGGGGTCGCATAACAAGGGGAAACTAAACGCATATACCAATGTACATACTTTCATAAATATGTAGATATATATATATTTTTTTTGTCTGTGTGTAAATATGCCCAGCGGTAAAACTCAGAAGACCTTCTTGGTGCAGGCCTTATTAAAGGACTCTTTCGCATAAAATATACGATACACATTCCGCACTCGCTTCTATGAGAAGGGAGAAGAGAAGGAGTAACATGCTTTGTTTTGTCTTTTTACCAAAGCAAAAACAAAATCTATTAGTTTGAAGTCCTTCCAGAATCTGTGGCGAGAGAAGCAAGAACAGAAGGCCTGCTCCGCAATGACAACGCGTGTAAAAAAGATATGAGTATGGAATGGAGCGAGCAGGCTTTCTACTTCTAAAAGAAAGCGTACAGAAGCCTTTTAGAAGGCATCTCTACTCCTTCTAGTTCCCGCTGGGTGTACACATTCTTCCCAATAAGCACTCAAAAAATTAAAATTCAAGCACTTGCAATTTAACTGGAAACAAAGTTGAATTCAAACATTTTTTCAAGTAATATTCAAGTTTGAAAATATTTTGAAATAAAAAATTTAACAACAGACAACATGTTCAAACCTTGTCAAATAATTATTTATTTTTTAATAAAATTAAAATTGTGGTGAAAAATATCAAAGATAAATAAAAAAAGTGATTTTTTTAAAAAACAAAAGGTGATTAACTGCCTTCACCATTGAAGGCAGAAAATAATCATAAAAAAACCTGCCAATTGTATTTTCCTTTCTATTTTAAAAGCATCGTTTTTGAAGCTTGAAATATACTTGAATTCAATTGTAATACAAGGTTGAATTGCAGTACAATTCAAGGCTTGAATTGAACTATAATACAATGGGAATGTTCGAATTGAATTCAAGTTCCCATTTCACTGGAGAATGCTATTGAAATAAATAAAGTGTAAATCAAGCATAATTCAACCCTTGACAATTGAGTATGTGACTTGAATAACAATCTTTTTACACTTGATTTCAAGCAAAATTGCTTATTGGGTTATAATACTACATATTTGTGTTAGTTATAGGGTTTTACAATTAATGATTCCCAAGTGAATGAAGCTATTCTAGTTGAACTGTCGGAAAAATAGCATGTAAGTAATTTGTATTGGTAATTCAAAATTTTCTTGGCCATCGGAGTTTAAAAAACTGTCAGCTATTAGTACAAGGAATATATATATATATATATATATATATATATATATATATATATATATATATATATATATATATATATATATGTAGGTAATTTTTGGAATGAGAGGAGAATTTATAAAAGGTTCATGGTTCTCGAATGAGATTCCGTGGACTTTTACTGATCTATACCAACTTGAACGTTGTTTTAAAAAAAATATTAATTTTAATTTTCATACTATAGTACAGTATACATAACATTAAGTGTTACTACTGTATAATAATGTAGGATCGACATGTAGAGAAATAGTTTATGCTTAGGCTGGTGAGTAGCTGGTGCTGAGTAACGCCACTGGCTCTAATGTTGTAGAACCACAGCTGAATGCCTGAAAAGTAGATGCATGCTTTACAATTAATAAATTATTGCTTTGGTTAGTGCTCAGTGAGGAGCTCTTTTGACAGCAGTTTATAGATGGAATTGAGCAGAGTGCGGAGAGTGCTCGAATTAAACACGCTCGCAAACGAATTCAATTCGAGCGAGTTTTATTATTGAAAAGAGCTACTCTTGTCTTCAAATCTTAATAGTCAAAAACAAAACTCGACCCGCGAGTCGATTTAAAAATATTTATTTGCGAGTGTTATCAATTTTGCTTGCTTATGCACCAACAAAAAAAAAACTTGAGTTTTTGAAATTTTTGCTCGCGAGTTCAAAATTAGAACTCGCTAGAACAATTTTTCCCCACCCTGGAATTTAGTTAAACATTTTGTCAGCTTATATATAGGGTGTTTTATATAGATTGACATAAGTTTAAATTATAATACAACAACGAAATATATATTTAAATCCATTAAGTGAGCTTTGTTGGAGAGAAAATTTTATGAACTGAATGCTTAAATATGAAGCGCAATCTGAAACACCAATTTTCAATAACTTTTCGGAGCATTTACAGTGGTATTTGACAGATAACTCTTTGAATGTTGATTTCCAGGTGTCCAACTGTTTGCAATTTATCGAAGTAGATAAGTGTCTCCGTCCTGTTAAAATCACATATCAGCAAGATTAATGTCACGTAATTAAATAACGATAAAATTTCGAATCATGTTCCTATAACTTTCACCATTGACAGTAACATTCAAGCCATCATCGTTTTTGAAGACATATGGGCCAATGACTCCACCAGCCCATAAAGCGCAACAAACAGCAATTTTCTGTAGACATAATAGTGTTGTGGATTTTTCTCACTCCAAATGTAACAATTCTGCTTCTGTATGTACCCATTCAACCAGAAATGGGCTTCATCGGAAAATAAAATTTTGAGTTTGACGAATAGAACAATTATATTGATTAAAAATTTCAATAATTTGCTCTTGTTGCTTTTGGTGTGACGTGCACACACACATACAAACAATAGCATGTGACGTACATACAACAGCCACTTGACGTGTATTGCCAATACTTGGCTTTAAATTCTTTAAGTATAAAAGAAACGGTCAGCGGCAAAACAGAAGAATAAAATTTTTGGGTGAAATCTTACATTTTCTTTAGTTATTGCATGCCTGTAAATCAGTGAATTCATGCTATGGCATATTGGTGTAAAAAAATAAAATAATGTTACATTACCCTATCATCAACAACTGTATTTTACAGTTGATTATGTTTTTATTAATGTTTAATGTGGTTCTTAATAGCGTAAATAAAATATTAACTTTCAAGCAGAAAACACGTTTGATGTGTAAACATCTATACGTTAAGCTACGGTCACACTTGTCAAACATTTGCTCAAAAAAACGTAACCAACAAACACTAATGAAAAATGTTTTAATCCAGACACTTTATTTAACAAATTTAACAGTTTCGAATACAACTAATAGACAATGTCATAGATTCCAAAATTATTGTCTACTCTTTAACTTCACAAACTTTTATCTGAATTAAAAAACTTTTCATTAGCATTTAGGGGTTACGATTTTTTGGGCAAATGTTTGACAAGTGTGACCGTAGCTTTAGTAAGATCGTAAAGCGTTATTAAATCGGTGTGAGCTATGTATGAGTGTATTAGTGTAATCATACGAACAAGAAGTACACATAAACTTAACGGCTGCATAGAAATAACTTTAACCGAATTTTAAAGCATACGTTCAGGAGCAACGTTAATTTTAACAGAAATTGTTTGTAAAGTGTAATAGTATTACAATTAGCGATAATTTTGTTAAACAGTTGAAAAATATAAAACAAATAATATAAAGTTTTAAATAAAAGAGCGTTTTAAATGTATAGTATTTGCTTAGAAGACATAAAGCAATCTTTATAAAGAATTTATAATATTTTATTATAACCTATCTTCATTACGTACTGTTGCCTTACACTGAAGATGGTGCACGCCAATTGGGTAACAATCTCCATTTCATGCTCCACAGTCGTAAGCTTTATCAAAATTTTTATATGACGTTTTCCACTTGCATATGAGCAATTCTCCACAAACCCTCACAACTAATAATTCCACTACTATAGATTCAGTTTTCCATAGATTTTCAAATACAGTAGAGTCAAAAATTTATATATCTTATTTTAGTTACCATATGCCAATATTAAAAATATTTCATCACTAGATGTTTACACATCTCCCCTGTGATCGAACACATTGCTTTTTTTAACAGGTAGTCCATAAACCAAAAATTGGCACGAAATAACTGCTGAACTAACAGCCTTCACTAGCTGCAGGACAAGGATTTTTTTCTTACAAAAGCTCATAAGAACTGTTGCTTATGGAATCGGTTTTGTATTAAGAGTTTTTAATTCAAAAGTGAGCGATATGGTTCTCTCTTTGAACATCGTAAAAATAAATCGAGCAATTTTTCTTCAAATATTTGGAGTACTTATTGCATGTATGTCTGGACTATCATCCTGTTTTCAGAGATATTATAACATTTTATATCTAATGTAAAGTAATAAATTTATTTCTGATATTCAGAAATCTTTATGTTTTTAGTCAAAAACAAGACGAAAGACTTCATCAAGATATATGAATAATGGAATATCATTGAGGAAAATTATAATATGCAAATTATTGTCATGGCAGAAATAAAACGCTCTCTGATGGCCATTAAAGAAATTTTATAGGAAACTGTGGTGAATTGTATTGTACCGAGGAGAAAAATGGTATTTCTTAAGATTTTATAGAAAAACCAAATTCGCAAGTTTAAATTACAAAACTATTCTACGTGATAAGTCCTGAATATTTATCTTGGTAAAATTACTAAATTAAATTAAATTTTAAATTACGAATTTTTCTTCCTAAGTATTCTTGTTGTAACACTTTTCTATTATTCTACATCGGCTTTAAAATAAGGTGTGTTTTTTCAATTACTAGCAAAATTTAAAGTACGTTTAATAGCGTACTCTTTTTTAGTTAATGCTACTTACGTTAACAGTGATATTTGGTTGTAAAGAACAGATTATCGAATATAATGAATAATCTCTCCGGTGTTTTTTATATTTAAATGCATTATTTTATTGCATTGTAGAAAATGTAATTTCCATTCATAATGAGGCTATAACGGACCAAAATTATAGTTCACTGAAGTTCGTTATAACTGTATTTCGTTGTACAATACTATAATCTTAACAAACATTCATGTGTACATATTTAAATACATTCACGCAAGCTTAAGCGGCCCATACACTACAACAGCATGCACGCACAATCACGCGATTGAGCATTCATGCTCGAACCACACAACATGCCAGCAACCTGGTACAATATTCATTTCTTACAAAATTTCGGGAAGGCTGGTTATAAATAGTGATACAGTTAGTTTTTGTTGTAATTATTATTGGTATGTTGATAAAATTAGCAGCTATTTATAGTTAAAGTGTTAAAATTCTGTTTCCCATTGAAACAAGTTATGTTTCAACAAATTATATATCTTAAATGAATGTTTACTCCATGACATCTTTGCTCAACTGAGCTAATTTCACCATATACTATACCAGCAAGCTGGTGCCATCAGCAAAATATCAAACTCTAGTTGACATCGCTACAACAAACCGTACAATCACACAAAACGCCCATACACGACCAAACCGCTGGCACAAACACTTGATTGCGCATCCATGCTGTTGTAGTGTATGGGCCCCCTTATGCGCAAAATATTATTTCATGCTTATGTGCTGCTGACGCTTTTGTTTTAAATTGTGCCAATAGTTTAACATTCTTACTTTTTCATTTTGACTGTTAAAAAAATCGAGATAATGTGGTTTTAAGCCTAGACTAGATAGTTTTTTTAGGTCTGTCGGTTGTCGCTATTGTAGCACACACGTGCAACGTATGTTAACTATGAATTTTATAGTTTTTCATATGTTTCGCATTACATTACTTAAACTACTATTTACATTAGGGTATAATTTTTTTGGGCGTTATTTTTCCAGGTTTCTATCTTACGAGTAATATTGTTTTGAAATTTTTTTGAATTTGTTAAAAAAAAACAAGTCCATGCACTTAAAGCGAATTATAAAAATTACACAGTGTGCCAAAAAAAATAATACTTGGTAGGTATTGCCGAGTATAACAACAATATGTATTTAAAATTTTCCAAACACCTCCAAAGCCTGAGTTATGGGTAAAAAATCGTAAACGTAGGCACTTATCAACATCTAACTAAGTTAAATATCAACCGATTTTTAATTTATAAACGGATATAGAAAGAAGAGACTAAGATGTTTTGAAACATATATAAAGTCTTTCAGTGTATTTCAGTTATATGTAGTGTTTTTCGACACTTTTATTAATACTTTGGAAATTTCCTTAGGGAATATTTTTGTACTGGAACCATACTGTTTACAACTTTATTTATAAAACTTAATTAATTAAGAGTAAGTGGTAGGATTGTTTTAAGAAAATACCTCGAAATTGACTTAGTTATTACAGATTTTATTAGAAGACTTTTTGTTAAAAAAACTACCAGTATGATGTATTTCGCCTTCTATTTATACGCTTTCTGTGTATTTAGGCTTCTGGGATAATGAAAGTTCAATTTGGTAGACGTTTATCAATAAAGAGTATAAAATGTATACAGCAGTGGTCGCCAAACTTTTTTCTTCAGAACCAAATTTTTAAATCGGCTTAATTAAAAAATCACCTAGATGAAAAAAAAACCGCCAAAATCAAAAATATTGCCCTGTGAAAAAAATGGAAGTCATTCTAGTGGAACTACATTTTCATTGCTTCAAAAAAATTGATATTTTTAATTTGCCGAGAGTGAGCAAAAAACTTAGTAGAAGCTTATTTTAGTCACACAAAACCTTGTAACTCCTCCATAGTGTTAGAAAATACTGACCAGATTTAATAGAAAATGTATTTTTTTTAAGAAATTTATGAACCAATTAATTTTAGTCTAAATTTTAAAAGCTATTTGCTTAAATTTACATGAAAACACTGTTTCGGGCTTAAATTCGCATAAAAAGAAACGAATTGTTGAAATAGGTAGTTATTTACCATTTTTCCTAGATGAAAATATTATCATAGAACACAAAAAAGGGAATTTTTCTTAATATCGCTTCCAATTCAGTGACCAGGCATCGAAAAAGAAAACTTCTTGCCATGACAACCCTATGTAAAAATCATTAGATCGGATCGAAATTTGCACTACTTCCGCATCGTAAACTCTACATTTACATGACTTTTTTGTCTGGGTGCAAAAACAAAAAAAAAAACGCCAAAATTAAACACGCCAAAAACCGACAAAATCGCAAAAAAAAAATTGCCTATATGAAAAAAATCGCCAGAATTAAAAAAAAGTCAAAAATAGAACACGCCAAAAACTTAAAAAAATCGCATAAACGAGAAAAAAGCAGCAAAATTAAAAAAAAATCGCCATAATAAAATAAATGCAAAAAACCTAAAAAAAAACGGCTAAAACAAAAAAAAGCACCAAAACTAAAAAAAGCACCATATTAAAAAAAAGCCAAAAACGCAAAAAATGGCAAAACTAAAAAAGCCCTATTAAAAACGCTTAAATCCGAAAAAAGCCCAAAAAAGAAAAATATGCCAAAGCTAAAGTTCATATAGTATTACTACGGAACCCTTCGTGCGCAAGTCAGAGTCGCACTTCACTGAATTTATTTTTAGTAAATGGAGATGGAAATAATATTTATCGCTAAATTACAGTCCTAACTATAAAACTAATTAAAGAACATGTTCCATTTTATTTCCCTGAAACCGGTTCTTTATGCTGAATAAATTCGAAAAAATTCTGTAGGCATAAACGTTTGCATAAAACCACTATATATACCTTTTCCAATGGGATGTTTAAATTGAGGAAATTAAATATTTTTCAAAATCAAAGATTACTTAGTTTACTTGGTATGGAGTAACAATACTAAAACTATTTTCGTAGTTCGAAGCTTTAGCTTATGTTCTTATGTCAAGTGGGATATTAAATATTGTTTTCATTGGATAGTGTTGATATAACGGCATTATCTGTTTGTTTAGCTATAAGTGCAAAAAAAGAGTAACTTATACATCAAGTATCAAGAATTAAAATTACTCTTAATGTACCAAACTCGTATCTTAACAAATGCGTTTCATAATTAAACTTACTACTAATATATACATATATATATAGATGTTATCAATTCCTTAATAATTGGATATGAAGTTTAATCCAAACGCCGAAGTATAAAGAGATGAACCTTTTCTTTTTTTGCTCTCCTGAAAACTTGTATTTTTTTTAAAGTAAGGCATCGATCAGTGTTGCCAAAACGGCGGTTTTCCCGCTATATATGACTGTATTTTGTTGTCATTAGCGGCAAGTCTATTTAAAAAACCACCAGCGGGAATTTTAGCGGAATAATTTCTTAGTTGACGGATTTTCAGCGTTTTTCTGAAACTTATAAAGAAAGGTATTGAATCAAAATAAAGTAAATTTAAAGCAGCTATGCGACACGTACCCTGGTATTTATGTTGAGTTTTTTGTTTTTTTATATAAACACGTACAGCGAAAAGAAACAACGTCACTTTTTTGCAAATAAAAAATTGACATATTGTGGTAGTGTATTATAATGTGAAAATTCAAGAGGTTAAGAATAATAACATACATATGTACATACATACGAGAATAAAAGTGAATAAATCTCATAATTAGTGAATAAAATTTAATTCGATTAAAATTATATTACAAATCAATTTAATCATTATTTTCGTATTAAAAAAATAGTAAATAAATCTTTAAACAAACAGAAAACAACCTGTGTGATTGGACCACTGAGTATGAGGAAAACGTAATGTCAACCAAAATCTCTCAAAACAATAACTTTTTCTGAATAATTTGTTTTTGATTAAAGACTTTTTTTATTGAAATTCTCCTTCGAAATTAAACTTCAAGCCAATGTGAATTGAGCCATGGAATTTATTTTATCAACACTATTTTTTTAATTTCAGATAGTCAGAAAGTCAGGAAATTTTAACAATATTTTACAAATACTTCAAGCAAAACGGCAAGATATTATTCCACACGTGTAGAATAATTAGGATCTATCGCAGAAAATATTGAAAATATACTGAATCAGTTTAAACATTAATATTATAAGATGGAATAGTCCCTTGTATTCTACTTTTTCCTGGCTCGATATTTGTGTATGGAAACTCTGCAGGAAATAAAATACCTACTCTAAGAGTAGGCTGAGTTTTGCTTACAAATATTGGGGAATTACATACATACATGTATGCATATGTATATATATTTTATAAAATTTTTCTTATTCTTTTTTTTTACCAACAAACCATAAAAAAGACATATGTTGGTTATAATAGCGTTTATTTTTATTCAGCTAGCGGTTTTTAGCGGGTTTCAGCGGTTATATGGTGGGAAATGCCTGTAACATTTTGGCAACACTGGCATCGATATTCAACTTATTGCTAATATTAAAAAAAAAACATATTTATTTGAAAAATACCGAGAGGTCACTTATTAAAAATTGCACTAGAGCAACAATTATGAATTTTTTTACAAAACCAATATGTATGTAACTACATATCTATGTGCTTATGTATGTATTTCTATACTACATAAACGCACTTTGGTGAAGGTATACAAGATTCGGCACAGCCGAATATAGCACTCTTACTTGTTGTTCTTATAGATGTGATGCTGCCCACTTTTTCAATACAAAGATTTGTTTGGCCAATAGTTATCTTTCCTGTCGAGTTTCGTTGGAAACGGAAGGTAACAAATACATAAATATATATGTAGTATATTTGAATTTGCTGATCCAAAGTACATGAAATATGAGGCTTCACTTGTAAGGGCGTGTTAACTAACGATTACTTTTCTCAACGCAAATTTTTTGTTGGAAATAATATTTCATATAATTTATATTTGATTTTCCCACCCGTGCATATTTTTCTTACAACTACTTGTTATTCTGTTTTAAAAATAATCGTAGTATCATTTTGAATTTCATTCTAATAATTTGTAAAACTTATAATATTTTTCTGTTCTAAATAAATCTTTGAATTAACAGGTTATGGGCCCAAAGCTCGTATAAAAAAAAAATTTCAAGGAATAGTTTGTGTTAGTCACATTGTTTGGCGTTAGTCGCAATACTCAATTGGATTAAAAATGAATTCCCTTTATCAAATTGATAAATTAAACGAAGAAAACTATGATACTTGGTGTGTCCAGATGCAGTGCGTTCTCAGACATTCGGAACTATGGAGTGTAGCTAATGGAAGCAGCAAAAAGCCAAAGGGTGCAGCAGAAGCTTTGATATGGGAACAACAAAAGGAAAAAGCTTTAACCACCATTATGCTTTCAGTCAAACCATCTCAACTAAGCTATTTAAAAAGTTGTGAAACAGCTGCTGATGCATGTAATAAATTGGCTGGTGTTTATAAACCAAGTGGACCACTAAGAAAGGTCAGTCTTTATAAAAAATTGTTAGCACTTTGTATGTCGGAAGCCGTGAAGGCAAATGAGATAGAATTGCAGTATATTTCAACAGATGAAAACGTATCAGATGTACTAACCAAAAATCTAACGAAATCTAAGCACTTTAAGTTTTTAAGAGGTCTCGGACTTCAGGCAATTAAATTTAACTAAAATATATGTATGTATAATTATTTATAAAAATATGTCAGTTTGAGGGGAAGTGTTGGAAATAATATTTCATATAATTTATATTTGCTTTTCCCACCTGTGCATATTTTTCTTACAACTACTTGTTATTCTGTTTTAAAAATAATCGTAGTATCATTTTGAATTTCTTTCTAATAATTTGTAAAACTTTATAATATTTTTCTGTTCTAAATAAATCTTTGAATTAACATTTTTTAGCCGTGTATTGTTGCAATATGTGTGCCAAATTTCTTTATGGGCGTATCCCTGCCCCCTTGTTTAAATTTTTCACGTTTTCACATTTTTCTAGATGGTTACTCACCTAGGTCTACTTGTGTACTGCGCTCTAAGTAAATCGCAAGTTCTTCATAATATTAATGAGTGAGTCAGTGAGTATGTCTTAAAATATGCACTTTTTGTACCTCCTTATCGCAGGAAATTTTTGTTCTAAAACTTTCAAACTTCGTATGTGAGGTAACATGAATTTATTCTAATTATGAATTAAATTTTACAGTTTTTTACATGGCGAGGAAAAAGTTATCAGGGGGTAAACCCACATAGACATAACGTATATGTGACACAATTATTATATAATTTCAATATAAGTCATCATTCATCGTGTAAGTTTTATTAATAACCGTGAAGAACTAAAAATGATGTTCTTAATATTCTTCCATTCTTTTCACAATTTTACCTCGGTAGGTCTGGACATTTGAAAATAAATGCAAACAGGTATTACCCTAATTTACATGATTTTAATTATTGTGGCCTGATTTTGTGAAAAGTTTTATTTTTACATTAGTTAAAACGAAAGTATACTTATTTCCCAACAACATTTTATTTACATAATTGAAGTCATCATTGATTTTCTGAATTTTTGAATTTGAGTTTACTTAAGTATTGAGCAAATATAACAGCATTAACAAATTTTTAAGTATAAAAATAATAAATTAAAAAATTTCTGTCATAACACTACAATTATGAAAGTGGTAAATGTCACATATTTCTTATTTTGAACTATTTAGTAGATTACGGAGCAAATCAAAAATTTTTTATATTATTCAACATTTTTTTTAGAGTTGTACCACTCTTTGTTAATAATATGTATTTAATATTTATTGAAGATTTTTTTAAATTGTCATATTTTTAAGCAAAAAATGCATACGATTTATACCACTTTCCTACCTACGAGCATTAATGTATATAAAAGTATATATACTAATATTTGACCAAAAATTTATTTGTTTCGTATTTATTCAAATAAAGTATTTATTTCCTTAAATATTTTTTTTTAATTTTTTTTGGGAATGAAATGCAAAAAGCATTTAGATTCAAATCTTCTTACACTGATATTGAATTATTCACCCATGACATTTTTTACATCAAGCATCTAAAAGACTTTCAATGTTTTAATTTAAGGACATTTGGAAAGAAAGCCTTGTTGTGTGTATGTAATACCATGAGTCAATACATTTTGAAATTCGTAAGAGTTTGAGCATTATTTACAAACACATAATATAAGACCAAATGATTACATGTGTAAAATTTTTTACAGTAAATGACAATAATATAAAAAAGCTGAGATGCAAACAAACAAAGAAAGAAAATAATTTTAAATACAAATTAACTTAAAATCAATTAAATTTAAGAATATTTTTTGGAATTTTGTTTAGGATCACAAGCACTAATAATCATAAAACAAACTGAAATTTTAGTTTATCGCCATTTTGCTAGATGTACATTGTTGGAAATTATGAGAGTTAAAATGCTAAGTTTAAGAATCAAAAAAATTGCCAGCTGGTGTCTCACCTATCACGATTGCTCATAGAAATGAATCACCATGAAAATACTATAACGATTGTATACTTTAGGCGAAATATTAAATATTTAGCTGCGCAATAACTCTGAATTGATAAGAAATGGGTCAAAACATAAAACCAAACTATATTGCTGCTATGAGTCGTTAGAAATAATGATAAAGCGCGCTATCAATAGAGATCCTACGATAACTCCTCTAGCACCAGCCCGGACTACCTCAGCATTTCATCAGGATAAGTAATTTTATCAGCAAAAAAACTATTAGACATTTACAAAGTCTTAGCTATTTTTGTTACTTACTGTATAAACAAGAGCATTTAGAGTTTATACACACTATATATACATATCGCACAATAAATCATACAGAGTCAAAACTCAAAATATTTCAGATGCTGAGTAGTGGCATAAAACTGTTGATACTGACCAAATGACGAAAATATGCAACATAAAAACCAGCATAATGTTATTTTATATTCTTCAAGAAGACTTTGATGCAAAAGAAATTTTTGATAATTTTGAGTTGTGACTCTTTATGATTTAGTGTGCGATAAGTATATAAATATTTAAAACACGAGTACGTTTGTTTTTACCAAAATACATTAAAAGCTTTTGTTTCACACTAATTCCAAAAAACAAAAAATTTCCACTGCTTGTAATTGCAATATTTTAAAAACCACATAATCGCTTTTGTGGGAAAATATGTAGAAGGGAAAAATGCATAAAACAAAAAAACGTGCCATAAAATTTTAATGTTTACCCAATCGAATTTTGCTTATACAATATTCAATAAGTTGGCCAAGTTTCATAAATATTTTAAAATGGAAATGCATTACATATTTGTTTGCCTTAGTTTCCTTTAAAGTTAGAAGTAGTAATTAAAAAATAATATATTTAAGTTTTTTTTACCAACCAGTGTCAATGCAGTTTTCTTACGGTTACACCGCCACTTTTGCGCAAATGAGCCAACCAGTTACTTTCCGTGTATCGTATGCCGATGCTGCTAAACAAAATATTCCCGCACAAAATGTTTCCCCACCAAATATTTCAACAAATACAAACTGAAACTTTAGTTTTAATCGCCTTGAAGCTACCATTGAAAATTTACTGCAAACTATAAATAATTTTACCACAAATATGACTAGCATTATGCAAAAAATGCTACGAATGCAGAATACACTGCTTTAAGCATTAATTAACATGCCATGAACATGTTAAAAATATGTTTCTGGAACGCAAACGGCATATGAATTGATATTTAAATAAGTTGGTGAAATTGGCTCTGAGATACATTTAACTTTTAGAAGCTTTTTCAAAATTAATGGCTAAACTATATATGATACAAAGGACCCTAGAAGGAGAGCATGCGGTAGATCTGCAATTCTAATTAAGTCCAGACTCAAGCACTATATCCTTGACAACGTTCGTGAAGAATATATGCAAGCTACGAATATTTTTGTAAAAAAATTTTGTTCTAATTTCGTGATATCATCAATTTACTCACCTCCCAGATTTTCAGTTGCCGAAGAACAGTATGAAAAGTTCTACAAATCGTAGCAGCTGGAAACTACAATGGAAAACATACGTACTGGGGGTCGCGCCTTGTAACACCTAGAGGTCGAGCTTTGGTTAATACAATTTCAAAAATGGGCTTGGATGTTATTTCGAGTGGGGAGCCCACTTACTGGCTTACTGACGTACGAAAAATTCCGGATGTTATTGATTTGGGCATTATGAAAAATATTTCTAGGATTTAATTATCGTTGAAACTTCTCCAGATCTCTTCTCCGATTACTCCCCCACTATCGTTACAATATGTAACCCACTAAGAACTGACTTACCTCACCCATATATGAAGATGATCAGTCGTGTTCATTGGCTGTGATTCAAAAAATATATTAGTAGTCATTGCACGGAAAATATAACGCTAAGAACACCCAATGATATTGAAACTAACATTGCCAATCTTAAAGAAAACATCAAACAGGCTGCTGAACATGCCACTACCTCCCATACGCAGAATGGGTTTAATAAAATTTATTCCAGGCATATTGAACATCTCCTTTGTTAAAATGAAGAAGAGCTAGAAGGGAATGGCAACAGCACAGATTTCCCCAACATAAACTCAGACTTCAAGAATGTACTAAACGACTGCAAGAGTTGCTTGCATCTGAAATAACTGCATCTCAAAAATTATTTGGAAGGTCTTGATGTCACACCAACATCTAATTATTCTTTGTGGCGTGCTGCTAAAAAGCTTAAAAGACCCGTTGAGGTTAAGCTACCTCTGCGCACATCTACCGGAGGATGGGCAAGAAGCGATCCGAAAAAATGTAAAATATTTGCTGAGCATTTAAAATCCGTATTTACCCCAAATACATGTACTGGTGTTGCTGATTTGCCGAGTGTAGTTGCTCTACCCCCTCGACCCTTTAAGTTTAATATGCGCGATGTACAAAAAGTAATTGCTGAACTCGAGCCAAAGAAAGCTTCAGGTATTGATGGAATTAGTAACAAGATGCTGATGAACTTACCGCATATTGCAATAAGAATGCTGCTGTTTATTCTTAATGCCATATTACGAATGGAGTATTATCCACAACACTGGAGGCTTGCCAAAGTCAAAATGATTCTAAAACCAGGCAAAGATCTTAGTAAAGCGGAGTCATATAGCCCAATAAGTTTGCTGTCAACTATGTCAAAACTCTTCGAAAAGCTGCTCATGACAAAATTGTCCCCAATTTTAACTGATAGTGAGTGCATACCAGACCATCAATTTGGTTTTAGAAGTCAGCATAGCAACATTAAAGAAACGCATAGATTGGTTCAAGTTATAAGAAGAACATTTGAAGAAAAGAAGTATGGTTCTTCTCACTTTATTGACGTTTCTCAGGCATTTGATAAAGTATGGCATGAAGGACCAATTCTAAAATTGAAGACATGTCTACCAGTAAACTTTTTAAAGCTATTGGAAAGTTATATTCTATCCCGGAAGTTCATTGTTGTGGAAAGATACTTCATGAGTGTGCCCGAATCTATCTCCGCCGGTGTGCCACAGGGTAGTATACTGGGTCAAGTTTTGTTTTTTTTTTTTTTTTTTTTGTACATACTTGCGATATGCCTGTTAGCACTAAAATCCATACATCTACATTTGCCGATGATACAGTCTTCCTTAGCATGCACAAAAACCCTCACGAGGCATCCCGATATCTTTGAGAACATATTACCCAACTGGAACTATGGTTAAAGTTATGGAGAATTAAAGTAAATGAACAGAAGTTTGCGCAGGTAACATTTGCTCTACGAAAAGATACTTTTTCCCCCATTAGAATTAATAACAAAATTGTTCCTCAACATTCACATGTAAAATACCTTGGTATACACCTTGATCGACGGCTTACATGGAAACAGCACATTGATTGTGAGCTAACACAAATGAAGCTAAAATGAACTCATGTACATTGGCTGATTGGTAGAAATTCAACTCTCAGTATAGATTGCAAACTTTTGATATACAAGTCGCTTTTGAAACCTATATGCTGCTATGGAATTCAACTATGGGGCACTGCTTCAGCTTGTAATGTCGAGAAAATCCAACGAAGGCTAAAAAAATTTTTACGTTTGATAACATCGGCTTCATGGTACATCAAAAATTCAAATATACATCGTGATTTAAATATGCCACTAGTGATTGAAGAAATTGCAAAATACGCAGGCAAATATTTAACAAAACTCGAGTCACATCCTAATCCGCTTGCTCGTAATATTTTGAACTTTACTGGACACATCCGTCTAAAAAAGAGCGACACAAGGGCTCTAATACTCAGTATTCCGGATACGATTTCTTGAAAATACTTTTTTTTCCTTTTTTTGATTATCACTACTTATGTATTATTTATAACTATCACTAAGTTTATGTCCGACAGTGGTCGTTCCTAATAATTATATTTTAGATTTAAGATTTGCATACTTATTGTTAGTTCATAATTAAAGATACAATAAATAAATACATGTACATGTTAAAAAAAATATTAATTTAACTTATTATGGCATAAGAGAAAAAAGTTAACTCAAACTCAAAATATTTTCCTTCAAATGTATTAATGGAAACAGAAATAAATTTTTGCAAATATTTTATGTTATTCAGCAAATTTTTTTTATAATTTACAAGCACATTCACTAAAATTGTTCGTATTATCAGAAAATAAATTAGCTGAATCAATAACAATTCTTACCTATTTTGCTAAAAAAAAAATTAGTAAAAGTGTTATTTGAGACTGCAAAAAAAGTTTGCAAAAATTATTTTAAATATTTCAGAAAAAATAACGGAATCAAATAAAAGGTTAAACTATTTTTGTTTTATTTATTAAATAAAATATTTTTATATAGATGATTAGAGTTTTTACGAGGGAAAAAAATCCCAGGAATTCCCGGGAATTATTTTGTACAAATGCCGGGAAATTTTTAACGGGAGTTTTCAGGAATTTAATATTTACGATTTTGGAATTTGCTTTTTTTACATTGCTGATCGTTGTCATATTACTTAAAAATACAAGTCAGTAACGATGCATAATATAAGCATGGAAGCAGATGTAATAGAATTTTCTAAGGTGATTTCAACATCGTCAAGCGTTACGAAATATTTTCAAAAACAGTCTTTAGTTCCAGTTTACACGAGACGAATTTGTGAACAAAGAAGTGAGGAAGAAGTGAAGAGTGTAAAAACCAGCAGAATTGCCGTACAGACTTGCCCGTGCTGGCAATTCTGTTTTTGCTATCATTCCCTCTATATCAAATTTGACATTTCTTTGTATGTATATGTATATTAATAAGCAATTATATGTGTAAGCAACCGAAGAAGACTTGCGCAAGTAAAGTTGCTCTATCTAAACACTACAGCAAGTTTAATAGAAAATATTATGACTTGCGCAAGTAAAATTGCCTCGTGTAAATTGGGACTTATAGGAAATGCGTGTAGCATCTAAATTGGCAGATCTGGATGGAATTTCCATATATGCCATAACTCAAAGCATATGAACTTATTTAATAAAGTTGTTTTGTTTTTAACCCCCGACAAAAAAAGTGGTGTTATAAGTGTGGAGTGTGTATCTGTGCATCGGTGTAAGTATCTGTGTGTGTGTATGAGTTCACGTTCAGACGAAACGGCTAGACCAATTTGATTTAGTTTTTCTGTTTGAAAGGTGACTTGATTGAGAGTATTCTTAGCTACAAAACGGATCCAGCCGTTTAAAAGATATCACTTCTTTTCTAGATGTGTTCTGTTGAATCTCTGTGTCTTTGACACTATAGCTCCCAAACAGCTAGACCGATCTTAACTTGGTTGTTCGTTTGAAAGATAACTTGATATAAAATTATAGCAGTGACGGAATAAAAAAAGTAAAATCTTTTTTAAAAAAATTCAATGAAAAATTTTAAATAAAATTCATTTCAAATTCATTTTAAATTTTATGAACATTCATTTAGAAAATTATATACAGCTTAATATAGATTTTCATTGTATTTCGTATTTTCCGTTGTTATTATTAGCACTATTATTTTTTCCTATAACTCATACTTTATTTTGACTCAATGGTAAACCTTTTTGTGATTTGTTTGACAGTTAAATTATGAAAAATAATTCAAATATTATTTTGTTATACTGAATTTGGTAACAGAAATATTACAGAAACAAGAGAAATTTTTTTCCCTTATATGGAAGTCGAGATTCGTTCTTGTGAAAGTTAAGTTAATCCGATTAAAGGAAAACCTCCATGTGCTAAGGTATGCTTCAAGTGTACGTTAAAACCAGTTTTTGTATGGAAATTTTAATTTACCGTACACTTCAAGCACACGTAATTTTTTTTTTGCATAATGGAGAAAGTTTTTAACATTTTCTCGTTTATTTATTTATTTTTGTAAGTTAAAGTGAAAAATAAAAGAAAAAAAATTTTCTTAAGTTTTAACATTAAAACTAAATAGGATTTTCGTTAAAGTTCAATGAAAAATATGTAGACCGAATTTTAATTAATTTTACATAAAAAAAACTGAATGATCTTTTGTTGTCAATCACATGAAAATTAATAAATGTTTTAAAAACGTAAACATAGTTTTGTTCGTTATTTTAAAGAACGTATACACTTATTCATTTTCAAAAACAGGCTGTTAATTGAAAAATAACAAATTTATATATAAAAATAAATCTAAACAATATTGTTACAAGTTCTACTTTATATAGATGGAATGAATAAGAATTTTCATCCTATTAAGTTTTTTTTACATAAAATGAAATTGGAACAAATAATTTACTGGAATAGTAAAAAATATTTTGTGGAACTAAATTCTATCTCAAAACAAACGTTTGTTTGAAAATTTTTTTGGAATAATTTTTCTTTTCGTTTTATAAAATCAGGACCTTTTGTATGCTGATCTTAGGGTGGAATGTATTTTTACCCATTACTTCTTATCTTTTTTAAATTTTAATAAAACTCTATAAAATCAGGAACTCAAAAAATAGCTTATATTTGTAACTTTCATATTCATATATTATGGGTTAATTTAACACTGTTAACATTTTGTTAAATTTGGCATCTCTGATTTTTATGGTATGTGATTATTTTGGCGTTATTTGTTTTAGAAGAGGTGAGTATTTAAAATATAAATGGTAATACCTCTGTGCAATGTTTATGCAAAATTATATTTCGAAATGATTAGCCGTTTGGAATTGCTAATATTTTCTTACTGTTCACTGTGCAGTATTCACAAGTGGGTAAACGTATTGAGTTAATTAACAGCTTTGTTCAGTTAAAATACCTTCTATGATTAAACTGTTTTACACGCAGTTTTTTTGAAATTCTAAATACATAGTTGCAAATTAATATTTTATATCCACCAGTTAAGTATATGTTTAGCCTGTTATTTTTTTTCTATTTTCAACCAAAGTAATTGAAAATACTAAAGAACCCCTTTATAATTAAAACAACAAAGTGCAAAAACAGAATATTGCAATAAGCTATATTTAAATAATTTTAAATGCTACAAATTTGTTTAACTGTGTTAAAACAAACTGAAGTAGCAAAAAAAAACTATTTAAATTGCTTATAAAATCTAGCTGGCGTCTAGAAATACAGACAATTTGCTTGGTTGTAATATCTGTGGCTACAAACTCATTTTATACTGAATTAGTTTTTTTCAGTTTGCAGTGAATTCATTGACTTCTTGCAGTGGGCTTGGTAAAAAGGAAAAACTTACTGACTTAAAGCAAGCAAAGTTTAATACATTAGTTAAGAAATGCAAAGCCAGTGTTAAGATATCATCTAAGATCCAACTAACCACATAGTGTGCTGAATCAAGGACAAATAATTTATTAGTTCCTCTTTAATAAAAGAGAAAATTTTTTAAATTTTTTAAAAAAAATTTAAACAATATTAACTGTAAAATTTTGTTATAACTAGATAAAAAAAAACAAGGTTTCTTAAAAGAAAATTTACAATTTTTTAACATAAGTTAAATCAATAAATCTGAGAGGCGTTCAAGAAATATCATGGCAATAAAATACTCGTAGTTATGCAGTGTTTCTTAAAAAAAGACAATGCATTGTACATACAAGCGTTTAACCAAACTGTTTCCGTTTAGAGCTTTGCAATACCTAAATAATACTCCCAGAATACTTTATATTTGAAAATTAACGAAAAAGCTAAAAAAAAACTGGCACAATATTGGAAAATCCAATGGAGTAACATTACAAACGTCCAACACGTACAGAGGTACTGTAGTGATGCGCTGCCATAGTTTTTCTGCACAACTGTCAACCTCCTCAATGAGGCTCTGCTGACCGAGCATGCCCGCTATAACCCTCACAAAGGGTGGCGGATAAATGTTCACTATCAACAGTCTTTCTGGAGAAGTATTAACAGCCCCAGATCAAGGATCGAATGTAGAAGCTCAATAAGCTGCTCATCTTAAATTAAGCATAGGTTAACAAAAACTCACGTTAGAGGCCTTATACACAAAGGAATAAGAAATTCTCCCTGATAGTGTGAATATTGTGCATAAATGTCATTAAAATTATATTTTGACAAAATCTGCGTATCTTAAAAATTAAATTGTTTTCAAAATTAAAGTCCCAAGATACAAACCAAAGGCTTGATTTTTTTTAGAAAATCCAGGCAATCCACAATTAACTCTAAGGAATTTTTCCTTTGCCGTTATTTAAATCTCGAAAAATCATCCAATACGAAATCTACCAGCCGAGCAGTCAAAAAAATTTACTTTATTTTAAAGAACAAATTATGTACTTAATTAATTAATAAAACTTATTTCAATAATGGTCTTACTTGCCTTTTTAATTAATCCACTTATTATAAACTTTCTTTTAAAATACTTTCTTTGACATTTTTATAACTTTATTTTCTTGCTTTTTAAGGGACAAAAAATGGTAAAGGGAAAAGGGTTAGTCAATCCGTGTGTTATTTCCACAATATTAATAAGCGGCGCATAAGGTACATATATTCTGGAAATAAGCGATGTCCGTCTTCCCATCCATCTGCCTGTCCATCTGTCTGTACGTGAAATCGGTATTCTGAAGTTCTTAGAAAGGCAAAAGTTTTCTGTCTTGGACTGGTGTATCAGAAATGGTCCGTAATATATTGGTATTGAAAATCGGAAAAATTGAGCAGACGATTTCAGAGCAAAAAACCTTAAACTTTATTTTGCCATAAAAAAGTAACTACCGAACACTATTTCTTTTGTTTATTAAGTAAATTTATTTTATACTTCAGTATAAATAAAATTAATATTTCAGATTAAAAAATATATTAAAAAAAATAAAAAAGATGTTTCCGATGTTGGAAATCATTAACTTGTTTGTTATATAAAACTAACTTAAAACTAAATTTTTTTCTCTATAATCCAAACATATATAAAGAAAGAGATTGGTGTAAGAAATAAAACAAAAAACAAAAAGTTTGATTCAAGGATTAGGGGTTTGTGATATATAAATGTAACTAGGTCTAATTAATTTATAATTTTAATTTAATTTTCTGTATATATACATTAAAAATTAAAAAAAGTATATAAATTAAAAATATTATAAAAATAAATATCACAACTCCAGAGCTGGAAACTTTTTAACTTTTTTTCTGAATATTAAAGAAACTAAATAAATCTATTGTTCTTAATTTTCTTTTTTTCTTTGTTCAATAAACATATTTTATATATATTTTTTTAGGAACTACTAGATTGGTATAAGGAATGAGAAAATTCTAAAACGGTGATTTCAGGGTTGAAAAGTAAACTTTTTCTATATATAAAAGTATACAGGTCAAATAATTTTCTTCATTTTGCTTACAAATTATTTATAGTTTATTTTTTTTTAGAAATAAATACTTAAACAATTAAATTATACAAATAAAAAACATAGCTAGCTCCAGACCTTGAAAACTTAAACTTAATCTGGTATATAAATCTAATTTAATTAAACTAATAATTTCTTTGCTTATTAAATATATTAAATATTTTAGAAAGAAATAAATTAGTATTAAAAGTTAGAAAAATCAAAATTACGGTTCCAGGATTGAAAATTGAAAAAAAATAATTTGTAAAAATATAACCAAAAAGAATTTTTGTTCAATTAAACTTATTTCATGTTTTAGGAAGATCTTTAATCCTTATTCTGTTAAATTTATATTAAAGTATAAACGAAGGTTTGTGCCATGTTGCTTATTATGCTCTCAGCACAGCTATTTTTCAGATCGATGGTCTTTCGTTGACAGCTTGTAACGACTTCTTACTAATTTTTAGTAAAAAAAACTGTCTTACCTATAAAATTAATTAAAAGACACGTTAACCCAGATATGCCGACCGTACTACATGTAGTACACCAGTTATGTTCAGGTTTCTGCGTTTACTGTTCTTTAAATTTTCTAATCTATTTGTTGTTGTGCTTCGGAATATAACGGTCAACAAAGCTTGCGTTGATAAGTTTTATCTAGGGTTATTGCTTATGTGTATTTTTTTGGATCAGATAATTCAGTTTTGTGATATTGGAAAAAGTTGGAAGATGTCACGTAATCGGTGAGCAAAAGTTGTATATGCCTATATTGTTTTTTCCTCGTTTATATGTTTTTTTAATTATAATAATTATAAAAACGAATACGAAACAAAATTATACGTGAAAAACAAAATTATATGTGATTTTTGTTGATGTATTTGCTGACGTACTACATGTAGTACGTTCGGTATTAGTGATGAAAAAAAAGTTATTTTGTTCCATATTTTTAACGTTAAATGAGATAATAAATGCCTTAGAGGAAAGTAATGGAGAGTTTTTGCAAAATTCTTGAGACATTTCAATTGTGCTCACTCAGGATGCGAACAACTACGTCACAGATGAAGATTCTGGAGAAGAACGTGAAGTGAATTTCGAAAATTGACCACCCTTATTATTATATGCTGAGGCGAAGCTTTCATGGATTGGTTGATTTAAGTTCATAATAAGAAATTTGCACTTTGTGGATAAAAACAGTCTGGATAAAGCAGACCAGTTTGCAAAAGTTACACCACTTTTACAGAACAAGAGTTTCCAAAGTAGTTCTCCGAAAACCATGCAGCATTCAGTGGACGAGCAGTGGTTCCATACTGTGATAGTCACGGATATAGGCAATATATCCAAGGAAAGCCTATAAGATATGGCTATACATTTTTGGTTGGAGTGATTTATCAAGTCTACATTATTTGGTTCGAGCCGTACCAGAGTGCAGGGACTTTCACAAATAGTACGTACAAGATAATGGTTTTTAGTCCAAGAATAGTCTTAACCTATTTGCTACATACATATTATCACAAAGACGTATTATCACAAAGACATATTATCACAAAGACATATTATCACAGACATATTATCACAAACACCCGTCAAATCGATGGGAAATGTAAACCGCTATGTTGTAATCATTGCCATAATGATACTATTAGCTGCATTAAATGTGATGTGCCGCTCCATGTAAAGTATAATGTGGTGCACCACACCAATAAATAATTTTTTTTATTAATTTGTGGTTTTACAAACGTTGCTGAATAAAAAAAGACTTGAATTATATCACAAGAAAATACTGGTTTTTACTTCCATATGTGCCGAGCGTACTACATGTAGTACGGACTCAAAATCCAAGTTAAAAATATTTTTTTAAAATTATTTCTTCAGTTTTGTAATTTAATATGTCTGAATAAATCTATTTTGGAAAACTACGAAGAAACTTGCACAAGTATGCCCGTCGGCATATCTGGGTTAAGTTTCATTTCCCTGAAACCGTTCGTTTGTGCTAAACAAATTTGAAAATATTCTTTATGAATAAACGTTTATACCGCGACATATATCTTTTCCAATGGGATGTTTAGACACTTAAAAATTTTTCAACATTAAAGATTGTTAGATAAAACAAGTTTGTTTAATAAGTATGGAGGTACAATACAAAGACTATTGTATAAGATTATTAATAAGGAATAAAAGTGAATGCTAAATATTTCCTAAATACATAATACACAGAAAAAAGTGTTCACCAATTAATATTTGCAATTAAGAATTTAATTATATTAATTAAATTTTTAATTGTATTACTTAATTTGACTGGAAAAACTTAATTGATAATATTAAATTGTTTATAGGTGAAAATTCAATTGATTTTTTAATTAATACTAGAAATATTTTAATTAATATTACAAAATCACAATCATTCATATTACTTTTTTGTGTGTGTGTATATAATAAAAATATATGCACTTTGGTGAAGGGTATATAGACTCGGCATAGCCTTACTTACTTTTTATATATCAGAACCATATTTACTTCAAGTTAAAAGCTCATATCCAGATAGAAGAAGTATGATTTTGTGATCTGTCAAAATGTTTTCTACGTCTCAAAACTAAAGTTGGAAACCGAGACAAATAACGGTATCGGTATTCATACCGGTACAACTATTTTTTAAATTTCGGTATCGGCAACGATATCGGTATTTTTTTATTTCGGTATCGGTATTACCGGTACATACCGTTACCGAATTTATAATACTGGTATACCGATATAACTGCTAAATTTGTTAATTCAGACAGTGGACAAGCAAAAAAAAATTTTTTTTTGTTAAATTACTTCGAAAAGGGAGTATTTTTACATTAACATAAAAAGTATTTAAACTTATATGTTTCTATATACGTTTTTATATTTTTATTAAAAAATAATTTATTAAATAAGTAAAATAAGAAAACTGCAGTTGAAACTTTGCATTTGGTTAATTAGACAAAATAATAAAAATTAATACATACAGTGTATGTATTATTTATATTACACACGAAGTACATGTAGAATGGCATGCACTTAGTAAAATTTGAAAATTCGTATTCGAATTCTCGAATATTCGTCCGTTTTTAGATATATTCGTAGTCGCCAAATTCAGACTATACGAATATTTCAATTCAATTTTTTTTTGGAATTGCCGGGAACTCAAAAGCAAATTCTATTTGCATTTGTATTCTATTACTTTCTACCTAAGAAAGACTTTTCAGCCGAAAATATCTATTGGCAAATGTTATGTTTAATGTTACAAATTATATCCCTTAATCATAATAAGTTTCATTTTCTAAATCTAACAACGTTTGCCTTCTCCAGTGGACAAAGATTGGTAAAAATGTAAATTTTTTCCACTTTTTCTCGAATATTTCCTAAACTGTAAGCGAAACCCCATAAATGTTGCACACTTTTTTTAGCTTTTGGATAGAAAAAAATCCACCTTCAAAAATCTTTTTTATCTGACCAAAAACATGAGCTTGGCATCGATTTTAACTTTTCATTAACTAAAAGTTTACCCATTTTGGTGCTTTGTGATTCCGCCCCTTTTAAGGATATATAGCCTAAATTCCAGACTTGAGCTCTGAGACACCTTCTCAAATGCTGTATAAAATTTAATAAAAATCAGACAGCTAGTTTAAAAACTGCAGAATTATTTCAAATTTAAAAAAAAAATCCCCCCTATATATCGGGTACTTTAGGCCCCGCCAGAAGGCAGCGTCGGATCTAGCTAAAAAAAAATTAAGACCACATTTATGGCAGCAAACCTCATATTTTAGACAGCGCAAAACTAAAGAAAAAAATCTTTAATGTGCATACATAAAAAAGCACTCTTAAAAACTTTAAATCTCCGCATTACCTTGTGTATCTGGAACAACCAATATACTAACTTTCGCGATTTCATATAAATAAGTTATTTATTTAAAAAGTTATTATTTAAAATAACTGTCTTTGTAAGGGCTTTGCTCTTTTGACCAATTTAGAAAATTTATATGTCTAGAGATACATACGTTTTTCGTTCCTAAAGACATTAAGCAGCTCAAGAAGTTCGTTAGTATTTCGCACTGGTGATGATTATGATATGATTGCTTTTTCCGGTTGATTAAAAAAAACAGTGCTGCATAAGAATGTGTAAAGGCGAAAAAAAACGTGTTTATATAAGAAAGTTAATTTAAATATATTTTTGAAATTTTATTTTTGGTGGGAATCGGTATACCGGTACATACCGGTATAGACATAAGCGGTATCCTCGATACCGGTATTTTCTAACCGAAATGGATTTCGGTATCGGTATCGGTACCGGTATCTAATTATAGCGGTATTTGAATCGGTATCGGTATTTTTACGATACCGTTTGCCAACCTTGCTCAAAACCAATACGAATATCTGCACGATCCCTTAACCATGCCACCGCAAAGTCACTAAAATATTCGACAAAAGTGGTGACTTTGAGACACTTAATCATAAGCTTCCTTTAGGGCACGCTTACACATGCTGATGCTAAATATAATAAAGATAAAATTACTTATATATATACGCATATACATGCATACTTTTGTTTATATGTATGTAGATGAATTTGCATTCACATTACCTATATACATACATACATTCAAACACTTATGCTAAAGCAGCAAATTAAAATCTTTTAAACAGATTCATTTCACTTTGCGGTCGATAATGCATTCATACCATACCCACAATCACTGTTTGCACAGTTACACGCACACTTGCATTCTTATAAACACACACTCTCTCTCTCTTCTTCCACTAACAAATCTATTTAGTAATTGTATGTGTTTACATAGAGCCATACACACTAGTCAAAACACATTCACCAAAAGTATAAACTAGTGTACAACGAAATAATGAAAGAAAAAAATCAAACAAACAAGAAACAGAATCGGAAAACTGAATGCGGGTGCTTGTTTAAGAACAAGAAAAATCAACAACATCATTTTGTTCCATCGCTCATTCATTCATTCATACTCGTACATTTATTTATACATTTATTCATTCGTTCATTCATTTGATGCTTGTATACTAAATATGTGAATTCATACATACATTTATTTATACGTGCATATGTGTGAAGGTTTGTTTATGTATGTATTTGTGTTGAGTGTAGTTTTATATGCCACGGAAAACACCACAGATACAGACAACAATTTTAAATTTGCACCATATCCCGTCGAGTTAAAAGGAAAAACTTTTGCATGAAAAAAGTGAAATAAAATCAAAATCGTTACTGAAAAAATATTGCACAGCACCGATACCAAGCGTTCCAACGACACCTACATACATACATGCATGCATACATATGTACATGTATGTATATGTATGTATACCCCCTATTAGTAAACTGGGTTTTATGCCATGGCCCTGCAATGGTATACGAGTAGAATGGTTTGCCTTTACCAAAGCTAAATTGTTGCGATAAAACAACTACAACAAACATAAAGCATATGAAAGTTTTGTTAAAGAAAAAAAAAACAACTTGCATGTTGCAAATGTAGGAATTTAACATAGGGAATCACGTTAGTGATGTATGTAGTCTTAGTATTGACTTTAGCTTCTTATATGTACATATATATGCATGTAAACATATGTACCCTGCAGGAAATGTCCCTAGTGAATCAGTACTTTGTTGCCAGAACTACTGACTAATTATACCCCACTCAATGCTTTTTGCTATAGACATTTAACATGTTGTAGCGTACCTCACTTACTGTAATACACTGTATCATAATATAATTGCATTGCAACACATTTTATTGTATTAATTAGCAAAACGCTTACTTTATTAAATTTAAATGACACACTTTTGTTTTCATTATAAAATTATTCTATTATAGATGGTCAGCAAAAGTAAAGACATAAAGAAACATAAAAATAATAAAATGTAAAATAGTATATAAGTAGAGTTAAACATTCAATAAATCAGACTTTAATTTCTAAACGCAAACCGGCAATAACTTGCCTAGTTTTTTTTTATTAAATTCTCACTTTTTCTGGCAGTTCCTTTGAACGCCTAGTTATAAGCTGGACCCCCTGTAAAGCTGGATAAAAATAAGAATTGGGCTATAGGACTTCACAAACACACTACTACATGCTAGTTACACATCCTACTCTCAACATTACATGGCGATCCTGGCATCCTAAACACACATCCTTTCATACTTTACAATGTGCGTGTCATTGAAAAGCAACTACTGAAGTTGGAACTACTGATTAGATAGTTCATTAGGGATCATATGAAGACATTGTAAGCAGGTAGTCACTAGCACATTTTAGTTATCCTTGTATACTCCCGTTCACATTTTGATATTTTATTAAACAAATATAAAGTCAAACACTTACGAATGAATCTGCAGGTATGACAAATCCTTAACTGATGGCACAAAATCTTCCACAGGATAAAACAATTTCCATAATTGGCACTTTCTCTAAAAAAATTTTTAATTTTAACATTTTCTATTTACAATATGGATTGTTATTTTATATCTTGTTTTCAAATTCTTTTTGTGAATTTTTTAATTTAAATTCACCTTTTAATTTGATTTTTTAAACTAATTTTTATAAACACTTAAATTTTGCTCTATGTCAATTTTGTTTTCAACAAACCAATAAAACCAGAAGAAGCATAGTTGTGTGTATCTGAAAAAATTTTTTCTGCGCATTAAGAACAAAACTAATAGACGCTCTGTTGACAATTTCACCAAAATAGTCGACAAAAGTGCAGACTTAGGGACACTTAACCCCACGTTTCCTTCAGGGTATATTACTCCTTATTAATAAAGGGTTTCCGAAATGTAATGTTAAATTGTAATTTAAAAAATATGCCTCTAACTGTTGTGAATATTTCCTTATGGAAAAAGTTTTTAAATTGATACTGATTTCAGTTTTCTGCAGAATTAAATGTTAAATTAAAGAGAGATGTACACTGTAAGTAAAGAAAATCTACAGAATAAGATTAACGTTACTGCAAACGAAAGATATATGTTGATAAAAATTGCGCAAAAATTTGCGCTAAATTATAATTATATATATATAAATAAGATAAAATTCTTAGGGTGCGAACAGAGTGAGCGCTGAAAGCGGAGCCGAGATTGTAGGTGCGATAAAGATTGTCAGTGCGATAAAACTGATTACATACAAGTCAATACAAATAAGTTTGTGTAAAGCACAGTGAACGCCGACAAGAGTAGAGAGCAAAGCCGATGAGTGCGAGAAAACATTTTCAAAGCGTATTTCAGCGCCGAAAATATTGTTTATGTATTCTGTATATCGTAGACCTTTATTTTACTAATTATTAATTTATTCTGTTCAGCTTGAGGTCTGGTTATAAAATTGAAAAAACAGGATAGAAATTTATTTTAATTATAATTTAATTTTTGTTTTTTATTTTTCCCAATATTTCGATCAACACCGTTGATCATCTTCAGGGGATATTTATAAAAACAAATGGTGTAATTATTAATTTTAAAGTTTTAAAGGCTTTATTTAAGCGTTTCGTCTGTTTCTACTAGAGTTCTGTTTACAAAATATCGATTTCTTGGAAGCAATGAAAATGTAGTTCCACTAGAATGACTTCCATTTTTTTCACTGGCTTATAATTAAAATAAATTTCTATCCTGTTTTTTCAATTTTATAACCAGACCTCAGGCTGAACAGAATAAATTAATAATTAATATTGTTTATGTTTACTTTTTAGCGTGCAGTCCTGTTTTTTAATGGTTTAAAATTAAAAAAAATGTATATCGATCAAATAATAAGTGAATTTTTTTCTCGGCCTGCAGAAAAACTGTCCACAGTTGCAGCAAAAATAAAATGATGAAATTCACCCAAATCATTTATTTTTAGTGTAATTGGATGTTTTCCAAATTCTTTTATGTTAATAATTGCATTAATCACACTAGGAGAAGCTTACCGTATACAGCAATTTTTAAAACACAAATGAACAAAACTAAATGACATAAAAGCAAAACACATTGAATAAACAGAATTTCAGCGCTGACTATCGCATTAGCTGTGTTATATACAAATTTTCTTCTCGCATGAAAATAAGCGTCAATAAGCTCGGCTCGGCTCCGCTCGGCAACGAACGGCCACTCTGTTCGCAACTTCAAGGGTTTAACAAAAAAGTAAATAATTTATTAAATTTTTAACACCAAGGACAAAATACTTAAAACTAACGCATATTTGAAAAAGTTTGTGCAATTACTATTTTCAATATAATTACTAATATTCGCAAGATCTGATTCAAGATTTTATTCTTAATTAAAATCTTAAGTGAAGATCACTTCTTAAAAATTTAAAAATGCGATCTTAAAATTAAGATTATATATTTTTTGTTTAAAAAACGCGTGTTTAAAGTTTAAGTCCACGTTCTTAAATTAAAAAATTACGATCTTCAACTTAAGACATTCATTCCAAAAATTATGATTCATTATAATTTTTCTCTTAGTGTACCCTCTAAAAATAATATTATTTCCCGGATGGAATACGCATTAGAGTTGTGCAGGTCATGACTGAACTAGTTCAATTGAATTTGTATCAAACTCTTTTAATAGCTTGTTTTAGGCACAAACCTATAATCAAACCCATTAAAATTAGATGTAGAATTCTATCAAACTCTTTCAGCAGCTCATTTTAGACACAAACCTTTGTAATTTAACTGAGCTTGATTAAAGGTTTATGTCTAAAATGACCTAATGAAAAATTTCGATACAGGTCTTGTGCTTTTTCAGCAAACTTTTTGTGTCGGGCAGGTACATAAAAAAGTATATATATGTAGATATATCTATTAACAAATTCCACTCATTAAAGTCTTTTAGATTTATTTATTTTTTATACTTCATTTGCCTTTTTTTTATTGTATTACCACACACAACCACACACACTGTATAAATCACCTTTTATTCTTCTGTTTTCTCTATTTCTTAGTAATCTTAGTGATCGACAAAATATTTCACTACAAATGAACTGAGCTACAAGGCCAACGGAATGAAATACTTAAGCAAACTGAGCTGAGCTGCAAAGAGCGGTTATTCAAAAAAAGCTGATAAGCACAGCTCTAATACGTATGCAATAAAATTAAAATGTACATACATATATAAAAATCTGAAGTATATGACAAAATAAATAAGTATTTAAACATTTTAGTAGATTCACAATTGCTGTTAGCCAGTGGCGTCAACAAATCTTCGAAACTCTTTATACTCTTTCATACGATAACTTATCGTTATTATTGTTTCTGGGGTAAATACAAGACCAACCCTATATTATTGGCATGCGCTTAAGTTAAATCAATTCATTGTTGCCCCTTAAATAGGCAAAAGGAACAAATTATTTATTTGCTTATTACTTTAAAATTGAAGCATATACTTTTGATATCAATTCTTATAAATTTTTTTGGAATTAAATTAAAATTTAGGAACAAGATTCTTCTGGAAATTTATTACCCATCACGTATTAATTGTTCGTTTAAAGATATTTTGTTTAGTACATCCTTCAAACTATAATAAATTTGGCTAGATCAAATAACCTTAAAAAGCCCCGGCTCTTAGTAATATATATTTCTCTCTTAAAACCCTTACCACCCTGACACGGGCACCCCGGTACCTGAACGTACTTTGAAATCAAAATTTTCTTAAACTAAATAAATTAAAAACTTGAGGTTCCGCAAGTTCCTTCAGATAACCATTTTCTATCATTTTTGCCAATCCAAAGTATACTAGACTCACTTTGGTTAGCTCTGGAGCCTTCCAAAGTCAATTAGTTCTTTCCCTCCTGACAAGGGTACCTGAGTACCCTTAAATATCTTTTCACATTTGGTATGAAAAAAGTTAAAATTATAACTAGTATTTTTATGTTTTATTGGTTATTTAGAATTAACAAATATTTTACATAAAAATTTGTACTTTCTTAAAAGAAAAAAATATTTGCATAAAAAATATTACATTTAGTGCAGCGTGGAGCAATCATTTTGCTATAAACATTGCACATTGGGCCTTTACAGCTATCGCATATTTTTCGGCCAGATTTGGGATCAGTACTCACGCAAAGATAACAGCGAGCCTTTAGTGGCAACTGTTCAGATCTATCCTCTGTAGTTGTATGCAATGGGCCTGCAGCACACTGGCAAACTCCTTAAGGGATAGTTTTGTATGTCAAAAATTTGAGAGTTGCTCGGTTTGATTATTACTGGCTCTTTTATTTATATTTTTAGTTAACCCCACGCCAATTAGTGTAAAAAGTCTTCAACGGGAGCTTTAATTTTTTTTCTTTGCACTTAGGTCAAGGTTGGAGAATACAAAAATTGCACCCAAAGCAGCCACATCAATCATATTAAAAAAATCGACTAGTGGTCATCTATTTATTTTGCGTTTGGTGCTATATTTAGATAAAATCTGATCCATAACATCTACTTCTCCTTTTGTTTTTTTGTAGAAGTTATTCTCTGATTGCCCTGCTTGTCTGATTGATTGAGTATAATGCATTGTTGAGAGAATGAAATTAATCTTCATCTTCTTGGTCTTGGTTTGTTGAAACCTTATCGGGGTGTACCTATTTCGTCCATTGGGTTTGGCCGTAGTTCTTTTGAAATTAAGGTAGTTCTTATGTAACGGTACTGACGAGATTTTTTCCTCTAACTTGTAAGAGATTGGCCAAAAGAGGGGAAGAAAATAATTTTCTGTTGTTACATATAATCCAGACTGATTTTAAAAATCAGCTAGATCTAGGACAATGTGTTCTCCTACGTTTACCTTTCGCTGACCACCGGGTGATTTGCCTGCACTTGGAGTAACTCTATATGATGGTCCCGTACCAGAATATTCTACCTCTCATACTGTCATTTCCATAGTAAGCGCATGACGTTTACTCGACATTAAAAAATCTTATAAAACCAATCAATGAACACCAAACTCTACCTGAGAATGCAAAAATAGAATCAAAATGTAGCACACCCGCAGTATAGTTGTATATAACAGCTAAGTAACAAAAAAGGGATTACTCGTTTTAATATTGGGTACCCACTTTGCAACGTGTTTACGCAACACGTGTATATTACATGTTGCAAACTTTGACATAGACACTGCAACCTACACTGCAACCTATTACCATCAAAACATTTTGATGTTTTTGAATCTTCGAATGCAACCATAAACAAGACTACACACTATGCGACTGACAATGCAACCTGGCTGGTTCCATAAACACGTTTCTTAGTCTGTACGTTCCATAAAATGCAAAGTGTGTTATAAATTTAAATAATAAACAATTAAACACACACACAGGTAGCCGGGTAACCTTGTCAGGAGTCTACGTGAATAAATGCTATCAGTACGGTTAAGGTTAAACAATATCTCATACACAATATTATTGAAAAACTTAAAATTAACACCTCTTGACAAAATTTTACAACATAAAATAAAAGATTTTCTTATACTTTTTTGTGCACTCATATATCCATCAATAAAGATGAAAAATTTCCAAATTCATTTCTTAAACAAACATTTCACACCATCAAACGAAGTTTCAAATAATGATGTATGTATGTAGATATGTATGTATGTATACCGGAGCGTTTGTGTATGTGCTATTGCAGTGTACTAAAAGATGCAAAGATGTAGGAAAACTTTCGTTGAAAGAGAAATTGTTGAAAATATTGCTAACCAATTTAGAGGATCTTTTGATGTTCTTTTGAAACTTTTATTTTTCTTTGCTAAAACTCAAGCTGTAACTATATTCTTAAAGCAAACACTAACTGTAGTATCTGCAACACCTTTATAGGTGGTATATACATACATATATAAACTTATACAGAAAATCCATTTTGCATTCGTGTATAAGTTTGGGGAAGGATATCCCTGAATTCAACTGAATTATTGAATAACTATCTCTTACATATACATATGCATGTATAAAATGAAAATCGGAATTATTATTATAGTTTATTGTTTATGTTTTTTGATTAGACTGAAGCGGTTGTTTTTATCTGTTGTTTCTCATTTCATTTAATTCAGTGAAGTGCGACCTTAACCCGCTCACGAAGGTTTCCGTACGGACACGAGATATGTAATTCAATACGAACTTTAGCCAATATAGACTATAGTTTTGGCATTTATTCGTTTTTGGGTTTTTTTTCGGTTTTAAGCGTTTTTTTAGTTTAATGGTTTTTAGAGTTCCGTACACCAAAGGTGAAAAAAGGAACCCTATTGTTTTCGCTACGCTGTCCGTCTGTCAGTCTGTCCGTCACACGGTATTTTCTCAGGAACCGTAAGACCTACGGACCTGAAATTTGAACAGAGTACGTAGAACCTTGGCCACTACAACAACAAATACATGAGAATAAGAAATTAAAGGGTGTTCCAAAACGAGCGACGAAAAATGTTAAAATCTCATGTAATATACATACAATTGTATGTACATATGTATATTGACACTTGAAATTTGTAAAATTAGTGTATTTTTATATAGACTACAACAATAAACATTAAAAAATATTAAAAAATTTAAATTAAAGGGCGGTCCATCAGTCAATGCAATTTTGACTATGTAATTTTGACAACTTGCTATATCTTGGAAACCGTAAGAGGTAAACTCTTGAAATTTTCAAAAACGGTAAAACTAAAAAATCCGAAAATTATAAAATCGTCAAACCGAAAAAAATCGACAAAACCTGAAAAAAAATCGCCAAAAATTTAAAAAAAATCGTCAAATCGAAAAAAATTTACAAAATTAAAAAACAATTCTAGCACTAAAATAAATCGCCAAATTAGAAAAAATCGTTTAAATGAAAAAAAAATCGCCAATATGAAAAAAACGCCAAAACCCGAAAATAATCGCCAAAACGCGAAAAATGCGCCAAAACTAAAATTATTGTTTATGTGTGAAAAAAATCGCCAAAACGAAAAAAATCGCCAAAAATTAAAAAAAAATCGTCAAATCGAAAAAAATTTACAAAATTAAAAAACAATTCTAGCACTAAAATAAATCGCCAAATTAGAAAAAATCGTTTAAATGAAAAAAAAATCGCCAATATGAAAAAAACGCCAAAACCCGAAAATAATCGCCAAAACGCGAAAAATGCGCCAAAACTAAAATTATTGTTTATGTGAAAAAAAATCGCCAAAACGAAAAAAATCGCCAAAACGAAAAAAATCGCCAAAATTTAAAATAAACGCCAAAAACCGAAAAAAATCCTCAAAACGAAAAAAAAAGTGCCAAAACTAAAAAAAATCGCCAAAACCAAAAAAAATCACCTATATGAAAAAAAACTCCATAATAAAAAAAATCGCTTAAATAAAAAAATCGCCAAAATAAAAAAAAACGCCATAATAATAAAAATTGCCAAAATTAAAAAAAACTTCAAAAACCAAAAAAAAAATCGCCAAAATGTAAAAAAAGTGCCAAAACTCAGAAAGCGCCAATAAGTTCAAAAAACCCCTAAACAAAAAAAACCCTTAAAACCGAAAAAACCCAAAAACGCAAAAAATGCCAAAACTATAGTTTATATTGTTCGTATTGAATTACATATCTCGTGCCCGTACGGAACCCTTCGTGCGAGGGTCAAAGTCGCACTTCACTGAATTTATTTGAATTTATTGGCGCTTTCTGAGTTTTGGCACTTTTTTTCTCGTTTTGGCAATTTTTTTTGGTTCTTGAAGTTTTTTTAATTTTGGCGTTTATATGGCTTGTATTTAATAAAAAAAATTCTATATTAGTAATAAAAATAAACATAACAAAAAAAATCTAGTAATATTTCATTATGCTTAATCTTAGTATTGAAATGAAGTTATTTTATTAACTAAAAGTTTTTATAGAAAGATTTTTAATTAGAATTTAAATTTATTTTGGTTTTACCTTAAAATGATAAAGGAATATTACAGAGATTCATAATCTTGAACGGGGAATGTTTAGTATATATATAAAAATACCGATAGGTCACTTACTAAAAATAGCACTAGAACAAAAAATTATGAATTTTTTCGCAAAACAAATATGTATGTACATATGTATGTACTATTCAATATGAGTATCATATTGAAAGGGTTTATAAGTTGTAAACCTAAATGATAAAATAAAAAAAAGTGAGATTGACTGATAAAAACTTTAAGAACGTTCAAAAGAAGGTTTTTGATTTGTTCAGCCAATTGGCTTTAATTAATTATGACCAAAAAATTTATAAAATTTTCATTTGTGCCCAGTAGTGCACAGTGATTTACCAATCACTGGAAAAAATTACATGACTTTCTCATTTTTGTTATTTACAGACATTTTGATCAAATTAATATTTACATACGTACGATATACGATTATATTGCATTTCTTCTAAATAAATACAATTTTCATTTATTCTGAATTTCAAGCTGGAAATCTTATTAGATCTTATTATTTTTATTATATTTTATGTGCATACATAGATAAATTCTGAGTAATTACTGTAAGTGCAATAGAGAAATAACAAAAAAGGCAATCTTTCATTGCTTGTTAAAAGTAGAGCACAAACTTTACAGAAATAAGTTGTCTGAAACCATACCATGGATATTTAATGTTGTGGGGGGGGTTTTAGGAAAAACTATGACTGCATACAATCATAAACATACTCAAAATCAACTTTAAAGTTGTTGTGTCGAATCATTTTGTTTTTAAAGTATATGTACATGATGAGACTGTAAGCAGCTTAGTTAGACATTGGCTTTTTTATTCTCATGCTAACAGTTGTCGTTGCTTTTAAATCTGTTTTTTTTTGTTGCTATTTTTAAAGATGCAACACCATCACAATCATTAAATTCAACAGCAGCAACAGACACCGTAAGGTAAAAAACGTAAAAAACCCCTCGTTGCTAATCGCACTTATATACACGCATTAAAAGAATTCTTAAAATGGAAATGAAATGCTTTAACTCTTCTACGCAAAACTACTTGTATACTTCGTACTAACACATGCTTGATGTAGTAAACAAATAAAAACACTAACACATACTCACGGGTGATATCAAGACAACATGATGATGATGATGATGATGACGAGTTGATTTGAAATAATAAAAAAACATAGAAAAGGTGTCGCAAACTTTAAATTAAATGCACAGTGTTTGCATTTGAATTGAGTGCACTGTACTTGTTGTTTTCTTAAAAAACAATCTTTTTTATTTCCACTACCTTTCTAACAACAAACAAGAAAGGCAAGTTAAAAGAACTGAAAACTACTTGCCATACTCTAATACTGCTGGTAATGTACTCCCACTCTTATACATATTAAATACCTGCAAAAGACGTCTTATAAGAACTTTTAAGACATGCGGGCAATTTCAAATGCTTTACTACAGTGAAATCTTCTGAAACAAACGCTAAACAACGTGTTCGGCAATACATTTGTTTAACTTATTGCAGGTATAAGGGTAAAGAAGAATTTGTGGTGTTTGTGCTTTTTTCTACCTATTGACGCGTATACTAAGGTCATGCATGTACATACATACACGCCTACATAATTTTTTTTATGTTCTCTTATTTTTCTGCGCACATACAAACGCACACATGCATTTACATGAGATGTGTGCGCTTGCGTTAAAAAACCTCCCGTAAACACAAGCATAATAGCAGCGTTGTCAACTCGGTGCCTTTCGCACTGTTTTTAGTGCTTTTTGAAAATTTCGACGCGAAAAATTTTGAAGTTAGTGCTCAGTGCTTTTTTAAATTAATTTCGGTGCTTTTTGTTTCGAGTCGGTGGCACTAAACCAAAAATTCGAAGAAAAATTTCCTCACCTATTTTTCTTTCGAGGAAATCTATATATATAAAAAATAAGCTCTGAACTTAAATGGAGCATTTAAAGAAATTCTACTAAGATTGTGCAAGGCTTGGTTGAAGGAATAAGCGCCATGTTACTCTCAAACTTTATTAACATTTAAAGCACAATTATTATAAAAAATGTTTTCCCACACAACAAAGAAGACAGAATAGAAGTATTTACCCAAGTATAGTGTAACATCGAAATTTTGTCTAGTCTAGGGAAAATATTGAGTCCACTATCAAGTTTTCAGTTGATATGAACTCGTTTGAAGCCAAGACACATTCAGTATCAGGTGACCTTATCAGCCCGGCTGATTATCCGCTGTTGATGCAAAATTGAGCAATTTGAACCAATTTGCTCAGAAATCTTTTGACAGATTGGTTTTGTAGCATAGCAAACTACATGTTGTTTTTTGTGTTGTAAAATTGTTGTACTGATAAGGTCACCTGTTTGCCTTGTTTGAAGCATTATCAAAAGTTGCATTCCCATCAAACTTCTGTCACTTACATATTTCAACGCAGAAGTTGATCGCGTTTTTTTTTCTATGACTTTATCCAAGTCTAAAATAAGTAACAGATTGTCCTTACACTTGGTTCACGCTTTGGTTATTTATAACAAAGAATGGTAACTATATTTCCCAATGTCCAGTATTTTTTTATTTTGGTTACATTTTTTCTAAAATACTAATAAGTAAGTACTAATATGCATTTATTTTTAACTTGATAAACTTGCAAATCACTTTTTTTTTTGATTATTAACTTTGTTATTCATATTGGGTTTGCTGCACAACACTTTTAAAACCTTTTTTATTTCGATCATTATTTATTATTTTTTCACATAGTTCAGTCTCAGCCGAAATAACGTTTTCACAGCATAATATAATAAAATCTAAATTTTATTTAAAAATTGTTTAACTACTAACACCATCGACTTCAAAATGCAATCAGCTATTAACCTCAGAAAGAATTATCTATTATTTCTAATTTTTCTTCTCTTCTTTAGAAACTCACATTAATTAATAAAAAATATTTCATTTAATAAGAATTGAAATTACTGAACTTAAGTCTGACTAAAAATTATTTCTGATTCAAATTTATAATTTTAAAAATGTAATGCAAAGTCAAACGATTATTAAATTTTTTATATGCATATTTGTGTATAACAATTTTTTTTAATATATGATAATAATTCAAAATTTAGTGCTTTTTTACTTAAATTACGCGCTTTTTTAGTGGTTTCAGTGCTTTTTCAAATCTAAAAGTTGACAACGCTGCATAATAGCTTACCATCTAAATCCAAACGTACAATATGCAAAATAACAAACATACATGTATCAATAGTACTTCTTTGCATTGTTTGTTTAAACAAGACGTCTTGTCGTGCTTCGTTTATACTGTGACAGCATTTATTATTGGCTCAGTATAATGCATGCCACGAGAGTACATTTAAAAAACATGACGTATTTACATTTCAAGACTGCTTACGCAGGCCACTAATACATATGTTAAATCTCCATATTATTCTTATGTATGCACATGTATGTATATGTATGTGCGTAAGTTGTTTTTATTTGTGTGAACATGTATACACATGATTTCAAACTTTGAAATTCAAAGGCATGAGTGCATAATCTTGTTGTAGTACGTATGTTGTCGTACTTACTCAAACTTGTGTGAAAGTGATGCTTCAACGTTCATTTACCGTTAGTTTTTACCTATGTATCTGAAACGATTGAAGAAGCAAAAACAAACAAAATAATAAAAGAAACCAAAAAAAGAACCAAACCATCATCAACAAAATCAACGACAACAACAGCAATAACAACTGCATTTAAAGTTTTATCGTTAGAAGAGAGGAACGAATGTATGAAAACAATTTTCATTAGAACGGCAAAGATATTTTTGTTTCGTAACGAAAATATTTTTAATTGAAAATGCCAAAAATTTGGATGTACAAAAAACTACTTGCCAATAACGAAGGAATCATGCACATGCAAATTTTTGGTAGTCATGTAAATTTTGCTTTGCAATTGTGAAGGAAAAAATTAAAAAAAAATTAAATTCCTATTCCTTAAATGGAAGCATTTTAATAGATATGTATATGTAGTTCGAAATCGGCAGATTGACAAGATAAATAAAATTACGGGCCACTGTAATCATGCGTCAAAGTGAAATATTGATTACTTCACGGAAATTATTTTTTATGCAACTTCATTCAAAATCGTTCGTTTTATACGTGTATTGTAAATATACATATATGAAAGGTGCCCGTCAATTATGTATAATAATAGCTAAAAGTATTTTTATATTAGTCAATATTACACTAACGGAAAAAACGTGTTAAAATCAAGATTTTACGTTCGACCTCAAATTATTTCAAGCTTAACACTCTGTTTAATGCGAAAATTCTTGATTTAAGATTAAAATCTTAATTTTTTTAACCCTCAAGATTTTAATCTTGAATAAAATCTCACTTTAAGATTGTATACAAAATTTTGTTCTAAAAAAAATTTAAATAAAGATCATATTCTTAAAAATTTAAGAATGATTTTAAGCATGCGTTCTTGAAGTTTAAGACCACGTTCTTAATTTTAAGAATTCATTCTATTTATTAAGAATTTATGCTTAAATTTGAGAACGTCAATCATTCTGACCAAATTTCAAGATTGAAATTTTAAGATTTTTGCAGTCTAAATTCAAGAATTTTGTTCTTAAATTTGAATAGTAATTTTTCTCTTTGTGTAGGGATAGGATGTTCATGGTGATACATATTTTCTCTTTTTGGTTGCAGTTCAACGTAAATAAAATATCTTTGCGAATCAAAAAATTTTCTACAATATGGTATCGATTTGTAAGTGCATATTTTTAAATATTTTACTACATATTTTCTTAAATTATGTGGAGCTCTTATAATTGCAAATCGACTAAATTCCCTTTATCATTAACTAGATGCGACTGAAAGTTTTTAGTAGGGGTATTAACAGGAATCTGCTGGACATCTCCGTATGCCTTCAAAATAGGACGAATACTTGATGGTACCTGCACGAAATTTAATTCGTAGTTGAAGCAATAGAACATCTAGTGTGTCATTGTCCGTCTCTACTTGTAAGTCGCACAATATTTAACTGGTTTGGTGCTCACACTTTTCATAGTCTTGAACACCATTGTCAACTCAGTGCTTTTCGCACCGTTTCTAGTGATTTTTGAAATTTTCGACGCGAGAAATTTTGAAGTTAGTGCTCAGTGCTTTTTAAATAAATTTTTAGTGCTTTTTGTGTCGTGGCGGTGGCACTAGACGCAAAATTCAAAAATAAATTTCCATATCTATTTTTTTTTCGAGGAAGGCTTCAAAAAGCAGAACATTTCAAAAAATTCGAATAAGGTTGTAAAACGCTTGCTTTAACATTTTAAGCATAATTAATGTAAAGAAGACATTAAGCAAGTAGGTACCCAAATATAGTTTAATAGCATCATCTTGTCTAGTTACTATAACAATGGATGGAGCATGGAGAAACTTTGAGTCCAATGTCGAGTTTTGGGCAGAAGTAAAATCTAATAAGTTTATGTAAAGTTAATGGATATAAACTCGTTTGAGGCATTATCAAAAACTGCATTTCCATCAATCTTTTGTCACTTCAATGTTTAAGCACGCAGAAGTAGATTTTTTACCTCTACGACTTTATTTAAGTCTAACAAAAGTAACAATACATTAAGGGGAAAAACGTGCTAAAATCAAGATTTTACGCTCAAAACTCAAATCATTTGAATATTAATAGTCTGTTAAATTCTTGATTCAAGAATAAAATGTTGATTTTTTTAAGATCAAATTCAAGATGTTTTTCTTAAAAAAATCTTAAATTAAGATCATATTCTTAACAATTTAAGGATATAATCTTAAAATTAATATTACGTTCTTTGATTTTAAGATTGCGCTATTAAAGTTTAAGACCACGTTTTTGATTTTAAGAATACATTCTATAAATTAAGAATTTATGTTAAATTTGAGAACGTCAATCTTACTGACCAAATTTTAAGATTGAAATATTCAGATCTCTGCAATCTAAATTGAAGAATTTTGTTCTTAAATTTAGATCGTTTTATTCTCTTAGGCCCAAATTCACAGTCATTAAGTTAGCTAATAGCAATAGTTTAACCAATAATATTTTATTCACAGCTTTTGGTTTGACATTAGTTAAACCGCCAAACGTCATTGGTTAAGAAATAGTTTTATACAACAGCTGCTTCGTTGTAAACTCTATCAGCATTGATGTTTTGTGAACAACATAGTATCCTGTGATGAACAATTTTGGATACATTTCATACATATGTACGTTGTAAGGCATCTTCTTTGTGTTTAGCTGTAATACATTATTTTTTTATTTTCTATTATGTTTTGGTTTTCCCGAACCAATTTCTGCACTAAGTTAATATCTTTCACGATAAACTTACTCATCTAAGTTACACTTAGCACTTATTTTTATCAATTTTTTAGGAAAGAATATAATAAATGTAATCAAAAAGTATTAGTTAAACAATAGTTAGCATTTGATTTTACTAATCATTAATTAGAATTAAAACGTGTATCAGATGCCTAAAATTTGAAGTTTTAGGTATAAAATGCAAGGTCAACCGATCCCTATATATCTTATATACATATTTATGTATAACAATTTTTTAAATATAATAATATAATTAAATTTAGTGCTTTTTTACTTAAATTGCGCGTTTTTTTCATAGTTTCAGTGCTTTTTGAAATTTAAAAGTTGACAACACTGGTCTTGAACTTATATCGAGAGTGGAACTGTGTAGATTGCTAAAGTTTGTTAAATTTGTGTGGGAGTCATTAGATACAGGCACAACAAAATAGGCTGCCATACTTACAGCTTCTCATCTATGGGAGGTCTTTGAGCACTCAGATTAACATTACCTAACCTAACATATATTTCACTATAAATGTATATTTTTTTTAATAATTTTTTAAAGTTTTTTTCATTCCATTAAAAAATTTTGGTGCTTTTTGGTTATTTGCAAAGTATTTACAAGCTGTAGTTCTTACGACGGTGTGAGAGGAAAAACTATTACAATATTTGTGATACTATTCGATATTTGAAATTATCGTGGGACTCCTTCAATCCATTTTAAAACTTCAATACCTTCTCTTAAGTCAGGAATACCAACATGAGTGAAAACGATGGCACTGTCTGCTTTACTTAATAACGCCGTTGTCATTAGCGATAGGTTCACAGATGTTGAGTGTGTTTTAAAAAGCTTTTAAGAGAATTGGGTGATATAACTGTTTTTATGTTATGTCTTTTTATGTAGTAGCGCTAGACGTAGGTACCCTAAGCTCGGAAGTCAAAACTTTTAAACAACTTCGCAACATGATAAATTAAGATAAATTCAAAATTGTTGCAAATGATTATCCTAAATAATAAAAAATAAAAATACTCTTGTATCAGCGATTTTTGAAAATTTTGAATTAAAGCTTTTTTTTTGGTGAAATAAAATAAAAACGATTACATGCCATTTTCGTTATTTGTATACATTATATAAGTTTTAGAAATTCTAAATTTGGTCACTCGTTTTATTTGTGTACCCTGCTTAATTATATTATAATACATATATAATTTTAAGTGGTAGTACCTCTTCATGAGTCATCATATTGTTGAAAGCACGTAAACAACTTAATAATGTAGGCGACGTGACTATAAATCTGTTAAGAAGCGGACACACGTATTCCAGGTTCTTCAAAAAGGCTCTGAATTAACTTTGTCTTTGCATTATGTTAAGATGAAAACTAATACGATTAAATTATACTATTGCAGTGATACGGACAAATACGGACAAGGTCATTGTGTATCTTTCATTGTTTTTTTAAGGATACGGTTTATTTTTTCAAGTTACTTATGCAAAGTACAGATCTGAGATTTTTGATTATGTTAAATGTGTGGAATGGCGTTCACATAATCTAGGCGCACGGTAGTGCGGAAGGCCAAGTTCCGGCGTGTAAATTTACAGGAAGCCATTCGTGGTGATAACTTTGGACCCGCCACTTTAAAATTTTAAAATTTACTTCATTATTAGAATTAACTTATGTCACCTCATGTACGAAGTTTGAAATAAAAGTTCCTGTGATATGAAGGTGCAATAAGTGCATATTTAGAGACTTACTTACTGATCACTCATCAAATTGATGAAGTACTTCCGCTATAGCTAGAGAGATAAAATTTGGTGCACAAGTAGACCTAGGTGAGCAATTAACCAGAAAAATCTGAAAACCCAGACATTTTATGCAGGACGCGGGGCTACGCCTATAAAAATTTAACTTTTGCTTTAACTTCAACTGAAATTAAATACACAAGTTTCTCACTCTTTCCCTGTTTTACATATGTATAAATGTATATACATATATATATATGCACAATAAAATTTCAGCCCGGAAAATTTCTCGTCAAAGTTACAAAACATAGAAGACATTCTGGATGATAGATGAAAAGAAAGAGTAAAATTCATACACTCCAAGGTATGGATTTTCCTCATTAAGGTGAAATCAGCTCAGCCTCCCTTTTTGATAGATTAGTTTTCTAAGAGTATATGCACGCTTGTGGAATTATGTGCATAAAGATAAATATTTATATGTATACGTATTACAAGCTTACAAACATTTATAAGCTTTAAGTTTGGCCATTAGTGGTCATACTAATGTCAACTGCCTGTTTTACATGACTTCACCATTACAAAAATTTAACGAAAGCGATCTAACTCTAATTAAAATTTTGTTATAACGACTCATAAAATAATAATTTTTCCAAAGCATTAAACAATTTTTGACAGCCTTGAATTAAATGTGAAGTGCATTACTTATTAAATTTTTTCATAAATTGTTGTTAGTTTTTTGCAGACAATAAAAACAGTTTTTTCTAAATCACAAAAGCACAAACTAATTCAAAAAATTTTAAATTAAATTAAATATTAGACAAAAACAAGTAAGTGGCGCACGACAGTGCGCCAGGCTAAGTTCCGGCCAATGCACGCAGTGTGTTTATTTACAGGAAGCCATTCGAGCTGTTTTTGTTCCCCTCATAACTTTGTTCCCTGAAATCGTAAAATTATAAAATTTAAACCATAATTAGAATAAATTCATGTAAGTAAGCAGATTATCTGAAAATTATATAACACCCTTACGATTACAAATTTAGATAATGCATACCTATTGCAGTGATAGGTATTGTACCAAACATGAACATGGTCAAAATTTGTATCTCACTACTTTTGATGGCCGAAATTTTGGAAAGGAACTTGGCCTTTTTCACATTTATATTTTTGTGAGGATTTGTTTACACACCTATGAATGCAACAAACGAGTAACTTATTCATCAAGTTTTAAGAATTAAAATTACTCTTAATGCAGCAAACTCTTATCTTAATAAATACGTTTCATAATTAAAATAAAAAAAGATTAGTGTATTATTTGTTACTACTAATATATATACAATATGTTATCAATTCCTTAACAATTGCATATGAACTTTTATCCAAACACCGAAGTATAAAGAGATAAACCGTTTTGTTTTTCTCTCCTGAAAACTTGTATTTTTTAAGATACGAGGTTGAGAAAGTAAGGCAACGATATTCAACTTATTGCTAATATCAAAAAAAAAAAAATATTCAATCCAAAAATACCAAAAGGGCACTTACTAAAAATTGCACTAGAGCAAAAAATATGAATTTTTTCACAAAATAAATATCTACCTACATATTTATGTGCCTATGTTTGTATTTCTATACTACATAAACATCACTTTGGTAAGGGGTATATAAGATTCGGCACAGCCGAATAAAGCACTCTTAGTTGTTTAAATTTCAATTGATATTGTTCTATTAAAAAATATAAATTCTTTAGAATCTATAAATAAATTATATTAAATTTTAACAACTTCATGAAATTTTAAATTCCGGCAATAATAATGTGCACTAATATAAAAGTACTTAATTGAAACACATATAGGCATACTACGATAATAAAACAAGATAACCTAAGCTAAATGTATACACTTGCAGTTTCCTTCTAACGCACACTTTCAAACGAAAAAGCATAAAGTATTTTGCTCTTCAAAGGAAAAAGGAAATAAGTCTTAAAATAGAATTAAAACGGATAACAATTTAAGTTGATACCAGCAAGAGTCTACATGTAATACCGGTAGTAGAATGACTAATAGTAATTGGAAGAAAAATCTTAGCAGTTGCATGAGAAGTATTCCCAAAGGAAAAAGATTTCAATTATTTTAAGTGAAATGTTAACATTAGGGTTATAAAATTAAACAAAATTAAACGAAATTTTATTACATAAAGACATGTTTTCTGCATCAAAGGTTTTTATAAATGAGAGAAAAAAAATCTAAAGGAGATATTCCAATACTCTTTCCTTCCACTTGAAGTGGGTCGAGATTTTTATAATTTTTTTTTTTTGATTAAGCTAATTGAGGCCTTGAGTTTTTTTTTAAATTAAAGTTTCAAGAGGAAAATTCTATTTAAGTTAGTACACGTTACATCTTTACGAACAATTTTGTAAATTTTACGCATTTTACACACTAATTCGTTATTTCGTACTGCGAAGTTCCGTCATGAAATATATGAAAGTCTGCTTTAAAAATTAAAGCTCTCTACCTTATGAGCCTCTGTCGATTTAAATAAAAAATAAATAAAAATTAAATAAATAAAAGTGATATAAGTCATGTGCAATTATGATTCGAATTTTTGTATTTAATAAATATTAAATAAACTTAAATTAATCAATTCTTATGCAACTTAATTAAAATTGTTCATAATATAAAAATTATTTTTTTTTTGCAAAAAGAAAAGAAATATATGACTTTAGACCACTTTCATAATTAAGGGCACATATGTATGTACATAAATCTTATATTTACAAACTTATGTTTAGCAATATGCCAAAATCGTCTTTTTGAGAAAAATAACCTTTTTTTTAGAGAATGGCTTCAGCAGCAACTTTTGTTCTGTGACCTTTTCATAATTTCGTTATTTACCAAATTACCGTTATTTTTATGTCATTGAAGAAAATCAAAATTTTGACATTTCAATTTAAAGAATTCGACCAAATAATGTTCGACAAATTTGTACAAAATCCTTTGGCGAGTATTTCTGCTGCACATATGAACTCATAGTATTTGCAAATACAGGATGTTTTGATACATTTTTCAATAAAAAGGAATTTTGCGCCATCTAGCGGCATTATTTTGTCTGACTACATTCAGCGTTTTGAAAGGTAATTTAAATACCTTTTCATTAAAAAAATAAAAAATTTTAAAATCGGTTGAAAAATAACCGAATGAGAAAGAGAAGTGCTATAATATAATTAAATAATTTAAAATTTATATTAAAATACGTATGTACACACAAAAAAGTAACATGAATGATTTTGTAATATTAATTAAAATATTTGTAGTATCAATTAAAAAATTAATTAAATTTTCACCTATAAAAAATTTTATAATATCAATTAAGTTTTTCCAGTCAAATTAATTAATACAATTAAAAATTTAATTAATATAATTAAATTCTTAATTGAAAATATTAATTGGTGCACACTTTTTTCTGTGTAACTTAAATTCGTCATTAAAATTTTTTACGTAATTAAATTTTTTCTTATCATCATAGTACATGATATGTAAGTATTAGTGATGTAACGAATGTCAATTTTTGATATTCGCGAATACGAATGCGAATATTTCAAACGATATTCGCGAATACGAATATTTGAAACGACATTCGCGAATACGAATACGAATATTATATGCAATATGAAATATTAAAAAATTGTTATGCAAAAGGACTTCACACTCTTGTTTAAAAATTTTACAAAGCACAAATTTTTATAAAAGAATTAATATATTTGTACAAACTAAAATTTTTAGTCATTTATTTAAATTTCGGATTTATGCATTTATTTATTTAATTTCTTTGGAAAAATATTCGTATTCGTATTCGCCTGAATTTCGCGAATACGAATACATTCGTATACGCCATTCATTCGTATTCGTACGAATTCATTCGTATTCGACTGAAAATGGCCGAATATTCAACAATTCGAATACGAATACGAATATTCGTGCATCACTATTGAGTATATTTACTTAACACTCGGAAAAGAATTTTATTGCCTAACGTAAAAGCAGTTTTTATGGTCTTAATTACTATATTATATTATGCCTTGAAATTCAGCATAGTTATTGGTATTTATAATATCTAAAATTCTGCAGTGGTGCTTGAAGATTACATTCCTACTTTAAATGTTATATGTAAATGAAGGTGAAAAAACCGAATTTTTTTAAATTTTTTCGTTTTTTAAACATTTTCCAATATTTTTTGTAAACGAAAAATGCGATCATCACGCACTACCATAGAATTTTAGAACTTGAAATCATTAACAACTGTGTTGAATGGCAAGATAATATTCAACTCAATTTGTGCTGCGCTAAGTGTAAGCAGTAGCATTATTTGCTCCCAAGTTTTGTTGTTGCAATTTTCTCAGTGTATTGTTGCAACGATATCCGTAAATAGAAGATTACTACCCAAACTAACTATGCAAAAAATAAAAGCATTGATTTGCGTTAAAAATTCATGCAAGTTTTAATGGACACCCAAAATTTCCACTTTAGGACAAGTAAGCTACACTCTAATTACAAATTGAGGTAGCCGACTCTACCCCAAAGCATTTAAAATCATTCGGCATTTAAAGATTGAAAATTAAAAAGTATATTTTTTTGGCATATTGCTACTTATGTTTATCAAAAAAATTTTCGTAATAATAAAATATGGCAGCGTTATTTTTTCTGTGTAGTTAAAGGAAGTTTGTTATCAGTAAATTCTTAGGAAGATAACAGGAGCAAAATATTAACAATAATAATATTTATTACAATTGACACTTTAAACCTAATGGAAAAACGTCTATTTAGTAAAAAGAATATTTTTTTTAAACTATATATACCCCGTTTACAATAATTCTATACCGCTTCAACACCGAAAATACAAAAATGTTACTTAAGTTGAGAAATTTAAATTGTGACGACCTTATAAATTTGTATTTAGAGTATTGTGACAACATTAAAAACAAGAGTCGGAGGACGGTCATTCGGCGTTATCATTTTAATGTTATGAGTACATTAAAATTTTGGTAAACGAATGTTGTACTGATATTAGATGTACCCGCAGACAATCGTAGCAACGTCGTGCTGATTGTATTTTCTTTATATACGTACCCAGGCAGAAAAAGACAATCAGCACGACGTTGCTACGATTGTCTACGGGTACAACTAACATCAGTAAAATATTCGTTTACAAAAATTTTAATGTACTCATAACATTAAAATGATAACGCCGAATAACCGTCCACCGACTCTTGTTTTCAATTTTGTCACAATACTCCAAAAAGAAATTTATAAAGTCGTCGCAATGGTAGAATAACATCAATACAACATCTCGTTTAGCAAAATTTTAATGTACTCAAAACATTGAAATGATAACGCCGAATGACCGTCCTCAGACTTTTGTTTTCAATGTTGTCACAACATAAGATTTACAAATTTACAACAATGCATAATTCAATTCATAACACTGGGACGTTGTAAATATAAAAAATAAATTGGTTAATATTAACCTTAATCTGACGCTTATAAATTAAATATACATTACCTATACAATATTGTATATCTGAAAATATTACACCCTAGGAATACCCCACTTTCATACATACATATGCATGCACATATATACAAAACGATGATATAAATTTAATTTTTATTAGATTTATGAGCATATGCATTTATGCACAGAAATATATAAAATTTATTGTTTTTTTACGTTTACAATGTGTGTATTTATTTCAAAATTCATTTTTTTTTACCAGACGCATGTATCTGTCCTTGGAGTTTGCGAACCATCGGCTCGTCTTTGATAGAATATTGGCTTCTGTTTCTGCCGAAAACTGCATAAGTAGATAATCTGTCAAAGAGTTGCATAATAAACTATATGTACGTACAAATTTATATAGTTTAGATAAATATACCACGTACCTTTAAGAGTAATATATGTTAACGTTGAGCTGAAGTTTTTCTTCTGGCACCCTTTGTTTATTTTGCCACAGCCACTAAACAACACCTGAAGTTGTGGGTCAAGCAAACACGATAAACAATTGTTTATGGCTTCTGTTAAACATTTTGCTCTCGTTTTATAAGCAAATAATTCACGCTAATAAAAATGAAATACAAATCAATGATTTAGGGATAAAACATATTATTAAATATATATAAATCGAACTTACTAAAGCATCCAAAAGGCTTTCTTCACTTTCAAGCTTTTCGTCAAATAAAAAGAAAGACTGCAGTGCTTCTATAGGCTCATTTAGGCTTAACAAGTTTTTGAGCTCGGGTAATGATCTTAAATCATTTCTCTGCGCAAAATATATGTTGATTTTTTCTTCCAGCTTTTTAACTTCATATGTCTGACTTCTCTTGAGGCTCTTTATATCTGCAGAAATCTGCTGCAACATTTCTTTCACTTCCTTTTTGAAATCTGTAAATGATAAAATAAATTAGTTTTTATATACACCATACATATATGTATATACATACATGTATACGTTTCATATCAAATTAATTTATTATATTACCATCTCCGTGATTTATTGCCTTTACAGGCCCAGCTTCTTCTGGTACATCTGGTGTAACATCCTTTGGATATTTGTCTACAGCATCTTTAATTGGCAAATAAATTAATTGATATAAATACTTCAAATAAATATAAGTACTTCAATAGTTTTTACAATAATTTATAAATTGTGCATATACCAACCTCGGCGTTTTTTTACACCATTTGCAGCAGCTTGCGATGTTGAAGGTTCTTCTTCCAAAATGGAGTCCAATAACTTCTGTGCGTCTGAGTAAATTTAAAATATTTTAAAACAGATTATAACTAAAATTTCACTCTACACTTACCTTTTTCCATAAAATTTTGTTGCTTCTTGCGCTTATACATTTTAATTTATTTCACTTTAATGTAATGCACAACAATTTTAAATATTTTTCACTGCAAAAGCTATAAAGAAGCAAAAATTTAATTGTAATCTGAATTTGCATTGAAACTGGCAGTTAGTGAATGTTAAATTCCGCCAACTTGATTCAGATTTGGAAAAACCAAATGCTTTTGTAAACATTGTTGCATTTGTTGGCGTGCGTTGAGGCTACCAGATGGTTAATTTCGTTTAGTCGGATAAAACTACCGATGGTTCGTTTTAAAATTAAAAAAAAATTAAAATTTTACTGTCATATTGCGCTAAAGTTACACGACCAAGATTTTCTTTTAAGTTGTCCACACATATTGGTTGCCAAAATAAACTTAAATTTAAAGATGAAAAATTAGTGCATAATAAAATACTATTTAAAATGTCTTATGAAAGATTAAAAAAACATAGATTTTTAGGAGGACAAGGAAAATATATACTAGGTATGTTATAAAGATTTTTTTTTAATTTTTTGTAATCGCATTAACTTTTTATCAAAGCCACAAGAGAACCTGAATATGTAGACGTTGATATGGAAACAAATACTATTAATTGCTCTACAACTGAAGGTGTCGAATTTGTTGACCAAGATATTACAAGTTGCAGTGACAATAGTATATCCGGCGAATCAATTTCTGATGACTTTATACCACAAGAACAAGAAACGGAATTTAGTTATTTGCTTACCGGAGATATGGAGCAAAAAGTCAAGAATTGGATATTAAAAAATCTTTATACTCTTACTCAGAAAGCGATTGACGAAATGTTAATGATTTTAAGGTCCGAAGGTTACACATCACTTCCAAAAAGCTCTAAAACTTTTCTTGGGACTTCAAGTATAAATTGCGATGAGAATATAATGAAAAGCTCTGACAGCACAATAGGAAAATTTAAATATCTTGGAATAAAACAAGGTCTTGAATCAATAATTTTCCCAAGTTGTTATTTTGAAAATGAAATAAATTTGATAATTCATGTGGATGGAATGGACATATACAACAAGTCTAAAAAGGGGTTTTGGTCGATAATGGGTAAAGTTTTAGCCAATGACTACGTGACAAAACCATTCCTAATTGGCTTATACTTTGGAAATTCAAAACCAAACTCTGCTAGAGACTTTCTGTCCAACCTGGTGTCAGAAGCTAATATGCTTGCAAATGAAGGTACATTAATGTATATATGAGACTTTTTTTATATAAAACAATATTTTCTTTACTAAAGGGGTACACGTTAATGGGATGGACTACACGTTTAGTATCAAAGCCTTCTGTTGTGATATGCCAGCTAGGGCGTTTATAAAATGTACAAAGAGCCATACTGGATTTTATGCGTGCGAAAGATGTATCATCAGAGGTGAAACAGTAAATAGTACACGAATCTTTAAAGAAGTTGACTGTCGGGAACGTACATTAGGTTCTTTTAGAAATAAGAGCAATCCTGAACATCATTTAACAAAAGAAAACAGTCCTTTGTTAGATATAGACAACTTTGACTTAATTAAGTTTGTAATACTTGATGAAATGCATATGCTATACCTCGGTGTTAGTAAATATTTACTTCAGAAGTTAATATATAAAAATTCAGTTGCATACATATCTGAGCAAAACCTAGTAAACTTACAAAATAACTTGACTAATATATCTAAAGATATAGCAGTAGAGTTTCAAAGAAAAGTTTTTGATCTTTCAGATTTAGGGAATTGGAAGGCTACACAATTTCGATTCCTTATGTTATATGCGGGACCGATAGTCTTAAAAAATATTTTAAGTTATAATCAATATAGACATTTTTTACTTTTACACACTGCATGTCGTATCTTATTATCAGAAAAATTAGCAATTTCAAAAGCCAATATTGCGAAAAAGTTCCTGCTAAAATTTGTTGAAGCGATGCCATATTTTTACGGTCCAAATTCCCAGACAATGAATATTCATAACCTTATCCATCTTTCGGATGATGTAATTAACATGGGAGGGTCATTGTCACAGTTTTCTGCTTTTGATTTCGAAAATAGTCTTGCTTTTATTAAAAGTTGCTTAAAATCTCCTACCAATCCAATTGCACAAGTACAAAGGAAACTACATATTTTCCATTCCAATAATACTGAAAATTATTTTCCATTATTATATCCATTGCATAAAACGACTATGTATTCTCTTGGAAATATTAAAAACGGCACAGAATCAAAAGTTAATTTTTCTTCTGTAAATATTGGTGGTTTCAAAATTACAGGAACCCACCCTGATAACGTATGCTTACTACAAAATGGCAATATACTAATAGTTAAAGAAATTTTAAGCGAAAAACAATGTAATTACAAGTCCGATAGCATTATTTTGAAAGGTAACATTTTTCTTGAAACAACTGACTTTTTTGAATATCCTCTTTCGTCAAGAGAAGTAGGTATACATAAAGTAAAAAAACTAGACAATAATATTGTTGAATTTAATATACAGACTGTTGAAGTTAAATGTATTCTTACTAAATTTAATGATGAAATAATTGTTATTGCTCTTTTACATAAGTAAATCATATATGTATGTATGTAAATATGTATGTATGGAATTTATTAATAAAAAATATGAATAAATAAATTAAATGTTCTTTTAAATTAAACCTTTTTAAATAAATTCAAACGTAGTACGAGTAGAATTATTGCAAATTTGTATGTCATTTTCAAACTATAGTCAAATTTTTGTATTTACGGTGATGTAGCGGTATAGAATTATTGTAAACGGGGTATTGGTAAACTAAAGTAAAATTTTTGTATTTACGGTGTTGTAGCGGTATAGAATTATTGTAAACGGGGAATTGGTAAACTAAAGTAAAATTTTTGTATTTACGGTGTTGTAGCGGTATAGAATTATTGTAAACGGGGTATTGGTAAACTAAAGTAAAATTTTTGTATTTACGGTGTTGTAGCGGTATAGAATTATTGTAAACGGGGAATTGGTAAACTAAAGTAAAATTTTTGTATTTACGGTGTTGTAGCGGTATAGAATTATTGTAAACGGGGTATTGGTAAACTAAAGTAAAATTTTTGTATTTACGGTGTTGTAGTGGTATAAAATTATTGTAAACGGGGTATTGGGTAGCTAACGTCGAATTTTTGTATATACAGTGTTGTAGTGGTATAGGATTACTAAGAACCAGGTATTTGTAAACGTAAAGTCATATTTTTGTGTTTGCAGTACTGTGGTGGTACAAAAATTTTGCAAGAGTCGTATTTTTGTATCTACAGTGTTGTGAAGGTACATATTTTTTGGGCAAAGTCACAATTTCTGCCTGGGTAGTTTTCTAAATTCAATTAAAAAAAATTTCTAAGTTTAAGTAATTTTTTCTAAGTTTAAGTAAACTTTTACAAAAATAAAATGAAAAGTTCATATCCTCATAAATTACAATGGCGACAGAGGTAAATTACATTTGTTAGATAAGTTTGTTGCATATAATTGAATGTATGAATATGTGTGTATATTTGTGCATAAGATTGCACTCACGTGTGTGGGTTGCATATCTGTATACACATTTATATGTAAGTATGTATATATACATATATAAATAATATATTAATTAATTGACAATTCTGTTACAAAAATAATGTTATTTGAAAAAATATATAAAAGTTTATTAAAAATATGTCAAGAAATCTAATAACCAATCTTATTGTAACTTTCCTTATTGTATTGGTTTTGCTGGGTTATTACAATGTTCTTAAATCCAAAAAATAAACTTTAGGAAATGAATTACTCCGGATAAGTTCATAAAATTTTACTTATTTAAAATATGTAAAAAGGTATACTAAATTTTAGAAAAATATTTACCAGTTTTAAATATTTTTTCTTTGCATTATAGAATTTATTATTAATTTGCATTTAGCAAAAAATCTAAGTAAATTTTTCATATTTTCGAGGAATATTTGAACTTGAAATTTATTTTTTTGTAAATTAAATTAAATTTTAAAACTCAATAATTTCAATGTTTATTCAGGCTGCCGTCTTAGGCAATTGGTTAGACTGCTTGCATATCAATCAGAAGGTTGCTAGTTCAATACTTGTCTCCTCTCAAGGAATTAATATGTATGTATGGTGAATTATAATTAAGAATATAATATAAAGATATAAAAAATAACAAATCATTTGGTATAGAATTTAATTAAAAGTAAAAATAAGTAACAGAATTAAAGACAAAAAAAATTAAAAACATTTACTTAATTTGCGATCCAAGACGAAAAATTTTTTTTGCAAAGCTCCGAATTTTATGGGAAAATTTTACTTAATTTTAGGAAAATTTTACTTAAATATGAAGATATAATTACTATAAAATAGTTCATTAATGAACTAGAAATTTAGTAAATATTTTACGGGTCACAAGTAAAAAACAGCTTTGGCGCCATACGACAACTTTTTTTATTCAAATTTAGAAAATTTTCCAAATTTTTAGTTAATTTTTTTTTTTGAGTGTACGTACACGACACAACTACATACTAATTAAAATGTAAAGCAAAAGCTTTAAACACACAAGAAGTGAAAATTTCAGCCGCGTATTTTTTGAAAAAAAAAAATACACCGAGAGTATTGAATACCATCAAAATTACTGATTTTTTTTCTATACATATTACTTATATAAAAAAATAATATAATTTAAATCTCAGTCGTTAAGCAGCTCTGGGCCGGGGAACATCTCTCGCGTCATCGTAATTATTTCTTAAGTGCGGTCAGGCTTGTGTGTGTTGTTTGGCCCTTTAGAGTTTTTCGTCTCGCTCGCACTGGTTGACTGATCTGCCACTGATAACCGTATAATCTTGCGGTTTTTTGTGGAATTTCTTGAACATCCACGTTGCCTACTTCCTATGTGAAGGCATAGGTCGTGTACAGTCAGTCACAAAACCTTATAAAATACTGTTGATACCATCTTGGGCATATGGTCTACGTTACTCCGCCCATATTTGTGCAACACCATATTATGCAAATTTACTTTGCATTAATATGTTTAATAAATAAATAAATAATTTAAATCTTTTTATAATAGCACTTTTTATTGCTAAAAAAAAGAGAATAGATGTAGAGAGTCTAGTATGTATCCAGATATAGAAAAAAATAGTACATACACTCTTAGGCACCACTACATACAAACGTTGATTCATATAAAATTAACACATACAAATATTTTTCATATTCCCAATTAAAAATTTATAAGAGATTGATTGTTGTATACACAACAATCGTTTCTCATATTCCGTTTCATTGTAAATTTAAGTTCAATAGCTGATGTTAATAAGAATATTTACCCAAGTAGATAGACTAGGGTGCTGATGAAGTGCGTGGCTGCACAGAAAAGTATCGGTATTTCCCCCAGCTTAAAGTCTAAGTTTAGTATTTCTTCTCTTCTTTCGAAACTCACATTAATTAATAAAAATATTTCATTCAATAAGAATTGAAATTACTGAACTTGAGCCTAACTATGAATTATTTCTGAGAAATTTTTTTCAGTGAAACAGCACTAAACATGTATTCACGGTTGCCAGAAATGCAGATTTATCGGGATTTTGCAGATTTTTACCCTCCAAAATTACGAAATGCAGATTTGAAGATTTTTGGCCTAAAAATCCAGATTTTTCAATTTCAATTATAGTGAATTTTTTACATGATTCCTGTGTGAACGACTCGTAGTTTAGAGAGTTACAATCTTTGAACTTCGAAGACATCATTAAAGAAAAAGAAGAATTAACTTTGGCAAGCTTCTGGAATAGAATATCTAATATAAAACGAGCTTATTCTGATTATGATTTTGCCGCCCTAAGTTTATTCAAAAATTAATCTCTTTACGAAATTCGAAAAAAATTTCAGTCAGGTGAACTTAAATAAAACAAAACTTCGAAGTGCTTTGGATATTTATGCAACAAATTAAATTATTTTTTGTATAACTTTTTATATATTCATTCATTTTATATTATTTGCACATAACTATACATAATTTTTATTTGCTTGTTGGATATATCCATTGCGTTTCTCCTAAAGAAAGACGGGTTTTCCACACGCTAAGTTTACTTTGCAAAGTCTTGAGTTTGTAGGAGAGAAGAGAATATAAATCTTATTCTATATTCTTTTTTCTTCAACAAACTCAAGACTTTGCAAAGTAAACTTTCCTTGTGGAAAAGCCGCACAACTCCTCAGTAGACTTCAACCAATGTAACAACTAATTGTAAAAAGGTAATGAGAAAATAAAAGTGGATTCAAAATCGAAGATGTTAGCTTGTAAAGATATTCTTAAGTAGAAACGAAATGCACATTATTCATACATTAAACGCTTATATTCATAAAAATAATAATATGTGCTTGAAAGTTATTTTAAGAAATTTTTTTCTAAAAAATTTAAATAAAATATATTTTAAGCCCAGTTTAAATTTTCTGAAAATAGGTTAATGAAAAATATTTATATTACACAAGTACATCCATATTTATATAAATTATTTGAATAAAATATAAAAAAAGTTGTTATAGAAATTGCTTTAAAGATTTTTTTAAGATTTTAAAAATAAAATGCAGATTTTGCAGATTTTTTCGTGAAAAATATTTAAATTTTGCAGATTTTAGCCTTAGAAATTCTGGCAACACTGCATGTATTAGTGCCGTTCTGAAGAATTTATTTTCTTATTTTCTTATTTTGGTGACCAAGGGTTTATAATGACAATCTCCAATCTCTTGTGGCTTTAAAAGAAAATATGCGTCGATAATTCATTCAGCTCAATTGAACCAAGTTTACTGCAGCGTATGGCGCAGAATACAAAGCTCCGTTTTGAACAGTGTGTTCAACTCGACGGAATACGTCTGGATGACATACTCTTTGAAAACTAAAATCAGCATTTCCATTCTATCGTTCCATGCTCTTAATAAAACTTTGTGTCAATTCTTACGTCTTTTATTTAAGAATGGTGCTTAATTTATAAGGTTTTTTAACATGAAATTTATGATAAACATATCAACAAAGCCAATATTTCAATAAAAATACGTGATTTTTTTCTTTAAATTAAACTAAATTATCTATTATTATCGTATAAATCTATATTTTATGAAAATTGCTAATGTTAACAAAAGTTTATAGTTTTGATTGAATTTCAATAATTTTTCTTTGCATACCTTCCTTTCCATTTAAAGCAAAATATTACTTTCATTACAGGAATGTAAATAAATATGTAAACGGATATGAAATAGTGGTGAAACTATACCTCTGAATAAATATGTAAATGTTTATGTGCCCACACTTTAACTCATAACTTAAGGCATGCTTGTATGTTGGTTGGCATGTCTGTGCTTGTTTGTACAATTTTTTGAGCCTAGTAATTCTATTTGTATGTTAAAACTCCCACAAAATATATTTCGGTTTCTGTTTTTTTCTATCTCTCTGCTATAGTTGCAAGAAAAAATAAATGGTTTAATCCTTTCACAAAGTTAAAAAGTAGTTTTATTATGGTTAAAAGTGAAAATTTCCACACTTTAAATAGTGTGAAGTTCTAAGTTTTAGGAAAAGTAAAAAGTACTACTTTGCTGTTTAAGTCTAAGTAAAAGTTTTGTAGTAAAGCAAACACAATAGCCAAGAAACAGAAGAAAAGCCACATGAAAAAGTTTTAAGCGGTCAAAAACGGAAATTAAACTTACTACACTGAAAGGAAAATCATTCATTAATAGAATGAAATGGTTTCATTAAATGTTCTTCATTATATTAATGAAACTTTTCATTAATACAATGAACAATTACATTGTATGCATAAAATCTTTCAATCTCTGCTCTAGATGTGTTCTTCATATAGTTCATTGCATTAATGAAAATCGGTACATTGTTTCAACGAATTTTGTTTTTAGCAAATTTGGGACAAATATGAGTGAGTTCCACAAATTTTATCTACTTACTGTATACAGTTTGCAAACATAAATAAATTAAAAGTTATTTTGTTAAAAAATATTTTCTATTTTTTCTAAGCCCTTGTAATTTCAAAGCAGTATGGCCGTGATAAATTCAATGAAATCATTTCATTTATACAATGTAATATTCTTCATTGTATGTCAGATATCACTCTTTTTCTCTTTTTTTATCCATTCGCGTGCCTCACCACTATACAAACACAAAAAGTCTGTGCCAAACATCCAATAAAGATGCTTGTTTTGTTAAGATTTTTGTTTGATTCCTTAAAACTTATTTTTGTGTGTTGTAATTCTCAACAACATATTAAGAGCAAGGCGAAATCAGTATCAGGTGACCTTATCAGCCCAGCTGATTATCAGCTGTTGATGCAAAATTGAGCAATTTGAACCAAAAAGTCAAAATTTGCTCAGAAATATTTTGACAGATTGGTTTTCTAGCATAGCAAACTATATGTTGTTTTTTGTGTTGTAAAATTGTTGTACTGATAAGGTCACCTGATACTGGATCCGCCTTGATTAAGAGTTTTACTATAAATGCATAAGTTTTTCGGCTTACTTAAAATATTGTTTGGGTTGAACTGTAATGATAAGTTCCTTAAATTTTTAATATTTTAATTTCATAAATACAAGCATATGTACATATTTTAAGTACAAATGTGCTTGTATATATTAAATAAAATAAAAAAGCTATATATTTTTTATTAAGTAGGTGGTTTGGAATGGATATGATTTCATGTTTTTAATAGAAAATTTTCGTTATTATATTTCATTATATATATATATATATATATATATATATATATATATATATATATATATATATATATATATATATATATATATGTATATATATATATATATATATATATATATAATATATATATATATATAAATAAATATATATGAATAAACTTCATTAATAGTATGTAAAAACTTCATTAAATCAATGAAACAACTACATTATATTTATGAAAAAGTTCCATTGAAGTAATGAAATAGTTTCGTTATATTTATGAAAAAGCCACCAAAATTAACTTCATAAATACAATGAATCATTCTTCATTGATCCAATGAAAAGCTTCATTAGCTGACTTTTAATGAAAAATTTCATTGGTCGCAATCATAAGACGTAACAGTTGCGCAACCGTTGAGTGTTTGTCTTAGAAACGCATAGTTGAGTAGTTTCGCTCCACTCAACAGTTGAGTAATTGCTGCCATTTTTTCCATCATAAAATTTTTTCACTACCTATAGTCAACATGTTGTGCTCAGCCTGAACAGCTGATCGAAAAGACTTATGCCGTTTATAATATAATGCAACGCCGCTTTGTTAGATGGCGGCTGCAAATATTTGTTGTTATTTTGCATTTAAAATGCGATAAAGGAACGAAATAAAGGAATTAAATTAAATTACTAATTTCATCAAACATATGTATGTATGTATATCATGCTGTCTATTTGTATTATATATTACATATTTAATTCACTATTGCGCTTAAACGTTTTTTGAGCACATGGCGGCTCAGCGTTAAAATAAAAATACTATAGGCGCAGGTCTTTCTTTTTATTGCAGTGTTGTTCAAACACAGAATATTTATTTTAGGGAGCAAATTTTATTATAAAAATGGAAGATTCCTGGTCTGCTGACTTCATTAAATATTCTGTGTTATACATACACTTTAGCTAAACTAATTAATTTAGCCAATCTAAGTTAGTTTATTTGTTGCTCTTTCGTTCGCTTTCAATTTCTTACGTTCATCAGCTGTTCATTTTGCAGTACATCCATCAATCCGTTTCTAAGAAGTAACTGTTGGGGCCAACAGCTGCCAACAGTTTCACAACAGTTGAGCTCAACAGCTACGTCTTATGAATGCGACCATTAATACAATGAAGGATTTCATTGTCTAAATGAAGAGTTTCCTTTCAGTGTACAATAATATGGAAATTGTAAGGCATTATTACGGTGTACAATATACTGTACATAATTGGTTTAAAAAAAGATATTTTTACTTTTTACATTAAGACACTTTTTCTAGTTTTTCTTTGACACAGTCTATAGTTAACTAACGCCTTAAGATTTTTTTTATAACTTTGATTGGTTAAACCACCATCATTAGTTACCTAAAGACTGTGAATTTGAGCCTAATTAATTTAAAATACATATATTATTATTATAAATAATCTATAAAATATTATTCTTTTTAGGTAAATAAAAGTTTTAGTTAACCTAACTTGCTTAAAGTAGGGTGCGATATGCAAATTACTTTTTATTGGGTCTTCTAAAAATGAAATAAAATAAAACAACAACAGCTAAAGCTTTAATAAACTCTAGATACAAACAAGATAATACAACTACTTAACTTTATATAAAATACAAGTTTTATGTATGCCTACGATGAAGATGAACGAGTTTATTTATCAGATGAAGGACCATAAAATAGAAAACAGAGCAACAGTCATTGTACAAGCGGCAATAAGTGATGCTTTAGCTGACATAAAGATATGTACGTATATGTACGAGTATGTTCAAAGTACAAACGTTTAAAATTTGATTTATTTACTCTAAGCCATACACATTCATATACATACATGCATGTAACTCAGAGCTGCCCACAGAGATAAAACCGAGAGAAATGTATAAGCGTATGTGTATTAATTTGTATAAAATGCCGATTGATGTTTTGCACTCCAGTGCCAACAGCCTGGATGTAAATTAACGTACGTGTATTTTGATAAGTATTTGTTGTGGGCATATATTGAAGAATAATTTAAAAATCACATAATATAATGATAATTTTTGAATTTGTTTAAAAAAAATTAGTTGCTTAAGAGTCAGAGTCGACTGAATGCATTTATTATTACTAAAATAACACTAAACTAATGTCCTAATTCTTTTGGACACGATTGTACCGTCTTGTCTATGGACGAAAAAAAGCCGCAGTTGTGATTCTTTAAAACAATTATTATATATTGTCTATGCTAGAAGGTTCGTGTATTTAATTTATAAATTTGTTTCAAACATTATTGCCAACACATATTTTTAATATATTTTTGAAACTATTGTATAATAAGGGGTCCGCCATTTAATTTTATTTCAACTAGTGCTTATTTCGTGAATTGTAACACTTAGCTCATATCTGAATTGACAGATAATTATCTGTCTAATCTAACTAATTATAATTAGTTTTATCCTTCTGCTGAACGAGCCAACTGACCATCCAATGCGTTTTCGCTTCGCTAAGTGGGCCTGCGATCGACTTACAGAAGATGGCGATTTTGCCACAAAAAAAATCATCTTGTCAGATGAAGTTCATTTTTATCTTGGCTGGTATGTAAACAATCAAAATTGTCGCATTTGGGGCACAGAAAACACCCGCGCATACATTGAAAAGCCGACACAAACAAAACGATTCACTGTTTGGTGCGGATTTTGGTCCAGAGGCGTAATTGGGCGACCGTTATCGGGTCATGTTGAACGAATTTGTGTTCACAAAAATTAAAGAAGAGGATATTGGCAACTTTTGGTTTCAACAGCACGGCGCTACGTGCCACACAGCCGAAGCTTTAGTAGTTCTTTTTTAAAGCATTTTCAAAGAAAAGTTATCTGGCGGACCCTTTACTTTAATTTAATTTGTATGTTTTATAAACATGGCAATAATATTTTAACTTTTTATTATTACAGACAACAACCATTTGTGAAGAAAATAATTCAGAGAATTCAAAAATAAGAACTGAAAAGTATTTTCAAACAAAAACGTCTTAAATCTTCTAAGGACCATTATTACAACTTAAAATTATTCAAAAGTAGGATTTTATCGGACGTATAAAAAGTTTTCTATCAATAAAAATTTAGATTAACCCAAAGTAAGCGCTAATTTAGAGGAAAGGTATCCTTCCTGGTAAGTTAAATTATATTTATAATAATGAATAGCGTTTTATACGTCCGACAAAACCCTACTTTTATCTAACTTTAAGTTGTTATAATGGTCCTTACTGAATTAGACTATAAGACTTTTATAAAACTCAATTTTCATAGGATAACTAATTATTACTCCACATTTTCCTATAAGGAGGTAAAAGCATATTAAAATGTAAAGTTGAGCATTTTTTCAAAAAGTTTTTTTAGATAGGGTGTCTGGTGTTTTCGACAACAGAAAAACTAAAAAAGGCGTCATCTGGTTTATGTTTGTGGCATTAGCAATAAACATGTGTTTTTCAACCCACTTAATCCAAAAAGGGTAAGAAAATATTCATGTGATACATGCTCAAGCAGTAAGCGCATTGAAAAAAATATAATATAAGAAGCTGCAGAGTGCAAAATGTCGTTTTTTATTAATTGAGAAATTTCCAGATATTTTTAATTGAACTGTAGTGAATTTTAATCAGAAATAATTCATAGTTAGGCTCAAGTTCAGTAATTTCAATTCTTATTGAATGAAATATTTTTATTAATTAATGTGAGTTTTTTGAGGAATCGAAGTTTATTTATTAAACCTCGTTAAAAAATAGTATATGAGCCTAGAAATAACAACAACTGTCTTACGTATCAAGAGATGCATCTAACTGCCATAAGTCACCACGTTAAATTATACTCCTTTATGAAGCCAAATTTCAGATATGCAACAAAACATTCAATCCTCATAAAATCCATCAAGTACATACAATTGTGAATTTTTTTTAATGGAATAAATTTGGTACAATAGACAGTTTCCAACTGTCAAATTTGTTCTTAATAAAAAATTGTATCTCTTAACCAGGCCATCCATTATACAATATTATTGCTTATGTTGTTGAACATATTATTTTCATTTTGAGCTGTACTATGCAATAAATGGCACAATATTTTCAAAAAATATATTACCCACTTTTCTTGAGAGTGAAAAAGTCAAGAAACTTGAACAATGTTAACATCACATAACACAATTGTCTTGATTGTACAATAAAAATCAAAAGTCTTTTGATTTTTGCCAATATATTGCGCCACCTTCGAATATGACACACACATTGGCGATATTATTGTACAGTACGAAAAATTGCACAATTATATTGCAAGTGAATGGGCCGCTTTATATCACAACAGATTAAAAAATATCCTTAAGATTTTATTTAATCAATGTTACCGTAGTGCCATTTTTTTAACAAATTATTTTGCCAGAGCCTTAATTCAATAAATTTTGTGAATTTCCAACTCAATTATTCTTTTTATTGTTAGAATATTATCAGTCAAAATATTTCTAATTTGAAACTTTTATTGCCAAGATATCTGACTTTCTTTCCTCGAAATTATTTACCCTTTTTTACTCCGATAAATAAAATTAAAAAAAAAAAATTAACAAATTATTTTACTTGTGCTAAGAGCTGTTAGAATTCCTAAAAAAGAACATTTTGTTGCGTCACAAAGGGTTAAAGATCTTTTATATAAATCCACTTGTATATTAGTAAAGTATCTCTATTCTGTTGTTCAAGATAAATATCCTGAGTGCTTTCTGAGAGATATTTCACTCAAATCATATGAGGCATTCAGGTAGCTGACGCTTATGGGTTAATTAGTTAGTGAAACTCTCTTTTAATATTAAATTACTTAAGGCCGGGACACAATGTATCCGGCATACGTTAAACTTCGCCTTTTTCAACTGACAGCTAAGTTTAAATACATGGTTTCCTATGAGGTCTGTTACATTCAGTACGTGTCCGTCAACGCAAAGTACAACAATTTTTTAACTTTTTTTTTAATTTTTTTTGCGTACGTTGAGTAGTTCCCCGAAGTGCCCCGGTCTTTACTTTTAAATTTTTACGCATTTGAAATGAGATTATATTTTTTTTCTTTTACGTTAATGTTTGAAAAAACTAAACAAAACCAAATACATTCGCTTACCTGTTTTGGGAGAAGAAGAGAGGTGCTGTTGTTGCACAAGACGTTCCACTTGTTGTTGTTGTTGATAATGTTGTTGATGTTGTGTTATAAGCATGGGCTGTTGTTGCTGTTGCTGTGCATGTTGACCATTATGTTGCTGTATATGACCCGGATGTTGTTGCTGATGTTGATGCTGAGCATGAACTGCTGCTGCAGCTGCAGCTGCTGCCGGATGTATGGCTAAGAGTTTAGTTTCCGGTGGCTTGTGAGCACCCATTGTTATTTGTGCGGGTGGCGGTGGCGGAGCCGCACCCATGGCTATAGTAGGTGCTGGCATCATTAGTGTTGACATGGCCAGCATAATTTTTCTTATATATATATATGTGCTTGTGGTTGGTATTTAAAAATCAATAAAATTAAATATCACACAAATTTTTCACACACTTTAAAAATTACCACACTTAAAATACTCTGCAAAATATATACTTATTTAATTGTTTTTTATTTATTCAGTGGTTAAGGTGTTACTTAATATTTAAGGAGTAATATTTTATTATGAAAAATTTTTTTGCACTGAGTTTCTTTAAACAAAATGAAAAAATTTCACTTTTATTTTATAAAAAAATATATTATATATATGTACAGTCACACATTTTTATATAAGAATATATACATATATGAATGTATTATATGCACATATATATATTTTTTTTGTTCTAAATTAATGTGTCTGCATGTTTCGCTTTTTATACGAATTTCATGCTGCAATTGAAAAATATTTGTCTGCGTTTATGCATGAGTATGTGCATGAGTTGATGTTTGCATGTTTGCTAGTGCATGTGGGAGTTTGTTGTACAATTTGCAGTTTTATTTTTTTTTTTTGTTATTTTTGTTTGTTTTGTTAGCTTTTGTTGATTTTTTGTAACTTCTTTTTCTATATAAACATATTTTTTACTATAGCTTTTTATTTCACTCTCTAGAACTTTCTCTGGCTTGTGCTGATATCTTTCTATGCTCGCATTTATATAGTTATTCAACCGGAAGTTCACAAATGTTGTTCTCCAGTCGCCATACCAAACGTTTGCTTTTATTTTTTATTGTTTTTATTCCCAGTACATACAGAGACTATGTGCTTTATATTTTTGTAACTATTTCTCCTTAAAATATTTTCACTATTTTTGCAATTATTTCACACTAAAAAGAATAGAGAATAGAGATTTTTGGTGTTATTTTTTTTTCTTGGCATTTCTGGGATTTTTAACACAAGTTAACAGTTGTTGTCGTTTTTATGTTGCTGATGTTGCTATGAAATTATTTTAGTTGTATGGTGTTAGAATAAAAATAAAAAAATAAACCATATAACGATTGCCACAAATGTTACAAAAATTTAGCTAAAAGCGACATTCAAAGTCAAACAACAAGCATGTGGAAAAAAATACAAATAAAGTCTATCTACATTCAACAAATAGCTGAGAGTCACAAAGAAAGGTACATATATTATGTCAAAATTCAATATGAAACATGACACCCATCATTAAAAATTTTCACTACTTATACGGCATATAATAAGCTAAATAGTTTACTATTCATTTAAGAAATTTATTATTCTAAATATTGTCGTAATTATATTTTAATTTGAAATTTATTTGCTGGTGGTTCAGCTTTGTCTATATGCATTTCATTGTTGCTGTAACAAATCATCAGTAGACTTCAACCACACATTTTGAATAGTCACAAACCTGTTATCTCATGCACAGACTTTCAAGAACTTTGTTGAGAATTCTCAAATAATAATATTTTTGAAAATCACAAAAGAAAAATAAGCATAGTAGGCTTAGAAACTCTTACAAAACCCAGCAAATAATTTATATTCGATATGAATCTATTTTATTTTTCTACACCTTGGTTGAAATCTACTGATGATTTGTTACAGCAACAATGAAATGCATATAGACCAAGCTTAACCACCAGCAAATAAATTTCAAATTTACTATTCATTGATGAAAAAATTTCTTATATCGAATCTATACTTATACAAATTTACAAATAATTGTGTACCCTTCGCTAAAAATGATAACTCCTAGTTTATACTATGCAAGCCTTATTGCTAAGCTGATTAGTTTGGGGAACAGAAACGTTTCTTTTCCCCTCGTCGCTTTCTCCTAACAAACTAATCAGCTTAGCAATGAGACTTGTATAGAGTAAATTAGGACTAAGAGTGAACATAGGTTTGTCATTCGTTAAATAACTTCTATAATATTTATGTATCTATATGCGATCCCATATTCCAATGAATGTAAAAGTTGCATAAATGATGTTAGTCTGCAGGTTAAATCGATATTTCAAAGCTTTCAGAAAAGCTGGATACCTCGGGTTTGTACTGATGTAAATATATTGTTCCTAAAGATGTTGTTATTGATGGACAGGCCGATGTTAAGCATTTATTATATTCCGTTTCATTTAAAAACTTATATTCCGTCTCAATTAAATATCTGCTGTTAACAATAATATCTGCTCAAAAAGGTAGAAATGGGTGCTGACAAAGTGCGTTGCGGCACAGAAAAATGCTGTGGTTACTGTCCTTGTTTAGTGGATAAATAAAATTAGTCGCTAACAGTTACCCTCCTCCAACGCTCATGGCACGGGTTGGTTGTAGAAGGTTTTGCCTCATACGCGCACGCGGTCACTGCGCGGATAGTCCTCTTACATACTCTTGGCATACTCGTGGGAACAAAATAGACCATTCAAAAATAAAAATTCTTGAAGACGATGACGTTGACTCCACGACAATACGTTGGGGGGACACGAGTTGCTGACTCTCGTTCATGAAAATTTGCTCACGCAGGAGAGTCAGTTACTCAAAAAAATGGAAGAAATTGATAAGCTCAATGCTCCATCGGGTGACTCGGCTAAATGGGTCAGGAGAAGCTGGGGGATCTGTCACTGGGGTTGGACGACGAGAGGGAAATCACACTGATTTCAACTAGCCGTCGGACTTTAGGGCGGATCTCTTAGACTCTGGACCTAAGCAGATGAGTGGCTCAGTAAGTAAGGAGAGGCATTCATCTTCCTCAAACAAAATTGTCCAACAGGACGCCTTGCCAGGAAATATGGGCAAGGATGGTGTACAAAATTTAATAAAGCCAAAAGCGGCACTAGGAAATCTCTGGACTTTCTGGATAAGATGACCAAGAGAGATCCAAAGCTGTATACGGCAAAGGAGAAACATCTGGTCAGGAAACACAGGCAGGACGTTAAGAAGTTTGAAAGAATTTAAGGCTCTGTTACTGTTCTCCTGGGTATGTGAGTGTGGATGGAGTCCAGTGTGGATGGAGTCCAGGCTACACCTTGCAAGAGTGAAGGGGCTGTATTGACAGGTACGTCCTGCTCTAAAAACAGGATAACGGACAAGGAGTCTGGCAAAGCTTTGTTTGCCAAGGCCATCAGGTCATCGATGATTGAGGCTGACAAGGCACAGTCAGGTAGTAAGAAGAGGGCTGTCGAACCAGCTGGCTCTCTCAGGTACCCCGAAAAGAGTCATCGAAGAGAGCCATATCTGATATACCCTCCAAATCAAAGAAAGTGAAGAAGTCGATGAGCCAGGAAGGTGACCTTCGGGTGGATGTCATAGATAGGAATGATCCGGATGAGAGGATTAATCTTAAACTGTGGCAGCTGGTGGAAGGTAAGCTCATCGTTGAAATCGGCCTAGCAGGGGTAGAAAAAGAGTATGCAGAAACTAATCTAGTATGAAAGATTAAGAAGGGTTGCATTGGTACTCGTACTTGGCTGTGATGCTAATGCGCATCATAATTAGTGGGGGTGCAGCAACGTTAACAAAAGAGATGGGTTGGTTTTTGATTTTATAAATTCTATATTAATTTGCAATAAGGATAACGTACCCACGTTCAGGAATAGGGATAGGGCAAAAGTTATAGACATAACAGTAACTAACAGGGATAGGAACATGGTAGGGGACTGTACGTTTTCGAACCACAGTAGGATATCATTCAGTTTAAATTTTACAGAGAAAAGGCGTGAACCATATAGGAATCCAAGAAGGATTGACTGGGATATTAGAGCAAGGGTAGCTTTGCAGGGTATGGATACACAAAGGGAAGTAGAAGAGGAGGTGGAATATTTCACTAACGCTTGTAGGGATTGTTTTGAACAGTCCTGTCCAATGGTTTTTCCGGGTAGAAGAAATCAGCCTTCGTGATGGACCAATGATCTAAAGGATCTAAGGTTCTCGGTTAGAGGACTGTTCAGGATCTGATGGAGAAAATACTGTGATGAAATTGATTCTGTTAACGAGTTATCAAGGTTTCGGCGAGTATTGTCAAAGCATCCTAGGGAATATTCAAAGTGTGGATGGCATATGGATGGAATCCAGCTCTGAGACACTTTCTGTTTTGATAGACACTCACTTTTCTGGCTGTAGGGAACTAGAGGAAGAGGCAACGATGGAAGTTAACTTTAACTACTTGTCAGAACCGAGATTAGAAGGGGCAGTGGATGACATAGTGACGTTGGAAAAAAACTACATGGGCAATAAATACATTTGAACCGTATAAATCACCGAGCCGAGATAGCATTTTCCCCACCCATGTTGCAGAACATCCCAGAGTGCGTGCTATTGTTTCTAGTGTATATCTTTAAGATATGCTTAAGCAGGAGGTTTATACTGAAAGGCTGTAGAGAGGTTATAGTCGTCTTCATACCAAAGCGGTTGATATTGAGGGAGCCTTTAACAACATAAGTATAGAGGCTATTAGGGAGATAGTTGGCTATGCGGACGGCGTGGTTTTGCTGGTAACGGGAAAGTTTCTTCCCACTATCAGTGAAATCATGAAGTTGACGTTTGGTGATCTATCCTCATGGGCCAGCAGTAAAGGATTAGGAGTCAACCCAGAGAAAACCGAGCTAGTCCTCTTTACTAGGAGATATAAAGTAGAAAGCTTTATACTACCCAGGATGGGAGGCGTGGAGCTGAGACTAACAGAGGGCGCTAAATATCTGGGTGGTTTCCTAGATAGGAAGCTTTTTTGGAAAATTAACACGTAGGAAATCCTAAAGAAAGGGCTCAATGCCTACTGCATATGCAGGAACTCCACAGGAAGGAACTGAGGTCTGCAACTAAAGGCAGTAAACTGGATTTACATATCGGTTGTCAGGCCGGTTATTTCCTATGGTTGTGTGGTATGGTGGGAGGCATTGAGGAAAGAAAGTCACAGGATATTACCAGCTAAGGTTCAGAGATGTGCCTCGATGGGCATAAAAGGTGCTCAGATGAGCACACCTCAGGCTGCCTTAGACGTCATTATTCATATACTTCCTATAGAGGAGTTTGTGATGGGATCTGGTCACACTGCGCAGAAGCAACTAATTCAGAGAGAAAAACAAAATAAATGCGTGAATGTTTGCTTTGTTTCCTTTGCAAACCAAAACATTCGAATGATTCCATAATAATTTGGAAAGATAAGAGTAAATGTGTGTTTTGTGTGCCATTCTTGCGAAGACATGCATGTTTCGCTTTTTTTGAACGAAACAAACGACAACTAGAGTGATGTTATATTCAATTCAATCTCTCATGTTTCATTACTCTAATGTGTCCATTCTCTCATGTTTCCACGTGTGTTTCGTTTTGTTTCGATTGCTTGCCTCCCAGCGAATAGAGTAAATATTCGTTTCGTTCGTTAGATGTACTCTCAATTAGAGTTCTGTTTTCACTTCATTCTCAATAGATAGAAAATCAAAACATTCTTGCAGCTGTTTAGTACTATTATTCTAGTAGATGTGGTCAAGTATAATAAAACTTTTTTACAAATGAGAATAGGAAGACTGTTTGAAAATTTGAGAATTGAATTGGAAATTGTTAAACAGCGTTTCAATCATACTCGTGCATATCATTAAATAGTACTCGTAACACATTCCAGTTATTTCGATTTCATAAATTTTTTTCATGCAGAGTTATTTGAGCAAATAAGTTGAAAGATTTTATATATTTTATATTGCAATTAAGGTAGCAATTATTAATTACCATCGAATTTTATTTCAAAACATGATAAGTAGTTGCTTTTGTGAAAAGAATTTCGGACTTGTGCGAACGATCATAACTTTGTTTAAACTTTGTACTCTTATAATTTGTTTTGCCAATTGTTTACGATTTGTTGCCGTACACACTTACTTTGTGCAATAATTTATATAATATGAAATATACCATCTCAAACAGGCATTTTGGTTTTTACTACTTACTGCTGCTAACTTAAGTCATGGTTTATAGAATGCAAGTATTATTGTTCAGCTGATTAGTTTTCAAGAGAAAGATACGAGGGGAAAAGAAACGAGTACTCAGCTTCATGTGCTGTCAATACGTTTTGCTTTCTCATTCATAATATAAAAAAAGAACACATGCATACCCAAAACTATGCATAATAATTATGATCTGCAAAATAAGAATTACATTGTGTGAACGCCGATGAAAGTTCAAAGACGAAAAAGTGATAAACTTGGCAATAAGACTTGACTACTGTGAACTGGGACTTATTTATTTTTTTTACAAGCACAACATATATTATTTGTACGCAGTCTATCTATCAAATACTTACGACTATTTTTTGTTCGCAGTTTTTTTTTCAAATATTTTCCTTTAATTTCAATTTGGTTTTTTTTGTTTAACGGCTTTATTTTATTTCTGTGTTATTACCATACATTTCATTTTAATTCTCGTTTTGTCATGACTCACTTTAAATAATAATTAACAACAAAGAAACGTACAGTTACACAATTATTATGCAAAAAAAGATATAAATGAAAATCATTTAAAGATAAAAGAAAAACACTAGCAAATTGTTCACAAGTAAACCAAAACAATTACATTGAGAGGAAAATGTAATAAAAACAATTTCTGTATACTTTTGTATATACTTAAATATTTTCATATGACTAGCAAACAAATAAAATAATATTATTGTGTAATATGAAATTAAACAAACAAACAAAGCTTCACTTCAACATAAAGAATGAAATTAAAATAACACAACAGCTTTACATCATCAACAACTATTACGATGGGGCAACAGCTGTAACAACAAGAAAATATATTGTTCTAAGCCCTACTTGAGTTCAGGATTCTCAATCATCTCAGCTGGAAGTATGTTGTATATTTTATTTTACATATAGCTGCTTTCATGGAAATTGTACACTGAAAGATTTTTTTTAATAAGTTCTATGAATTTCGACATTAATCCAATAAAAAAATTAATTAAAATTCAACCAACGTCACGCTTCGTTGGATTAGTAAAACCATTTTCGTTAAAAATATTTCAATGACAACTACGTCAAATGTATTAAACAAAGGCATCAATGCAACGAAAGAACTTCATCGAAACAACGAAATAATTTCGTTAAAATTACGAAATAATTTCATTAAAACCACGAAATAGTTTCATTAAAGCAACGCGATAATATCCAACGAAATAATTTCATTAAAACAAATACGTTCACAAAAACAATGAAATAACATTTGCACATCTCTAGTGATTACTAACGTTTTGATTTTTTTTATAAATATGTACGTTTGTTTATTTACAACGTTTTTTTTTAAGTTGAAAGCAGTATTTTCTAAGTACATACGAACTTGTGTATGCGCATATTACTCATCCCGCTTTCTAAAATACATTTATTTCTAAATCCCGCCTTTTTGATCGATCATGTCCCGCTTTTGCAAAAACCATCTGGTCAAGTTGCGTATGAGTAATATTGATTAAGAATAATGAATTTCTCATACGTACGCATATTCAGATCGTATGAGTGATATTCTGTTCAATGATGTCGCTAGCAAATCTAGTGGATCAATTTGGGTACAACTATGTCGATGTACCATACGTTACCATGCACCAACGTTTGTCAGTTGATGTTTCTGACGTGGTAATAACTCAAAACATTTCCAAATGGGAATTTTTATTAGATTTAATAGTTTTATTTAAAATTTAAAAGAAATACTACGTACCTGCATTAGAATAAATTCAGTCATATTGAAAAATGAAAAATTATGCACAACAACACCTTGTTATTGTTGTTTTGTTTTACAACCACCTTCGTTCTGTTTGAAATATGAACATATTTTGTATAATGAATACAAAGCAATAATAAAACAAATATGTTCAATACACTGAAAGAATTTTTTTCATAAGTTCTATGAATTTCGTCAGTAATCCAATGAAAAAATTCATTAAAATTCAACCAACGTCACACTTCTTTGGATTAATGAAACCAGTTTCAACGAAATAATTTCATAAAAAAAATTAAATAACTTTATAAAAACAATGAAATAACTTTATTAAAATAACGAAATAACTTAATTATAACTTTAGGTGTAAATAAGCATAAAAAGAATACAAGAACAATCATAATACAGAACTAACTTTGATCATACATGGCATACTGCAGTAAAATTAAAGTTCCAGTAAAAATATATTTTTACTGATTACTGAAAAAATTTACTGAATACTGGAAAAAATTTCAGTTAGCACTAACAAAATTCCAGTAATCGAAAACTTGCAGTAATCGATACATTTTTACTAATAATGCACTTTTACCATAGCAAATATTCGTTCGAGAAAACCATTAAGTGTGGATTGTAAGTGTATTTAATGAGATCAATTTGAAATTTAAAAAATCGGAAGTTATCGTTACAAATCACTAAAATCGCTTTTAATGGATAAACTCTAAAATCACTTTTAATCGATCGCTTCTGATTGCTAATTTTTTTAAAATGGCAAAACGATATACTCAACTACACTTACAAGCTACACCTATTCGTTTTCATGAATGAATAATATATTTATTAATAAAAGTACATTATTAGTAAAAATTTATTAATTACTGACAACAGTAATCAGCAGTTATCTATATCTGTTTATTTCAAGCAACAATTGTAAATGTTTCTTAAATATAAAGGGGTTTCTTAATAATTAGAAAATATTCTTGTCATAATGAAATATTGCTACCAAACTAGGAAACCAACGAATCAATTCCAATGAAATTCTTTCATAATATTCGTAAAATTTTCATTATATTTGTGAAATTATCATTAGATTTGTAAGAAAATCTAATGAAATTCTTTCATTGGATTTATGAAGCAAAATTCTTTCGGTGTAGGAAAATAATAACTTAAGTACTGTAAGCAGGAATAATACTTAAGTTGATCTAAAAAAAATACTAAAAACCGACTTAAAATAACACATAAATATTTGCACATGTAAATATGTACACATATACTAACGTACATAAGTAAATATATACATATTCACACATATGTATAAATATACAATGTGAGATATATGTACATATATGTATGGACATGTTTTAGTATTAAAATTATTTAATTTGCTACATACACACAAAAAAGTAATATGAATGATTTTGTAATATCAACTAAAATATTTTAAATATCAGTTAAAAAATTAATTAAATGTTCACCTATAAGCAATTTGATAATATCTTATAATTAGTTGTTCCACTCAAATTAATTAATACTATTAAAAATTTAATTTAATTTAATCAATTTAATTTTTAATTGAAAACATTAATTGGTAAATACTTTTTTCTGTGTACATACATATGTATGTATGCGCAGATACGTACATATTTATTTATTATAACCTAGCTAGCATTTGGGAGATCATTTTTGATTCTCCTTATAACACTTTTGCTGATTAGAAACTGATTTATCACTCGGTTGATCGAAAACAGATTCACTTATGCATAATATATGATCAAATATTGACTTCTTGAAAATAGAGGAACAAACCGCCTTCACGAGCCATAGACTTCAGCATGACATAAATTTGATGCCGGCAGAGCAACTGTGAAAAATTCATCAACTTCTTTCTTCTGGTAAGTACGTGCGATGTTCATGTTTAGGCATCAGTGTTGCCAAAATGTTGTAGGCATTTCCCACCATAGCCTCTGAAAACCTGCTAAAAACCGTCAGCTGAATAAAAATAAACGCTAATATAACCACTGAATTTTTTGTAACCAACATATGTATGTCGTTTTTATGATTTATTGCTAAAAAAATAGAATAAGATACATTTTATAAAATATGTATACATATACATAGATATATGTATGTTGAAATCTCATATTTCCCCAATATTTGTAATTTAAACTCAGCCTACTCTTAAAGTAGAGTTTCCATACCCGAACATCGAACCAGGAAAAATTTAAATCCATGGGACTTTTCCATCTATTAATATTAATGTTTAAGTTGATTAACTATCTTTTCAACATTTTCTGCGATAGACCCTAATTATTCTACACGTGTGGAATAATGACTTGCCGTTTTGCCATTGAAGTATTTGTAAAATATTGTTAAAATTTCCTGACTTTCTGACTATCTGAAATTAAAAAAATAGTGTTGATAAAATAAACTCCATGGCTCAATTCACATTTGCTTGAAGTTTAATTTCGAAGGAGAATTTCAATAAAAAGTCTTTAATCAAAAACAAATTATTCAGAAAAAGTTATTGGTTTGAGAGATTTTGGTTGATATTATGTTTTCCTCATACTCACTGGTTCTTCAATCACCCAGTTTTCGGATTGTTTTTCGTTTGTCTAAAAAATTTTTTACTATTTTTTTTAATACGAAAGGAACGATTAAATTCTTTTGTAATACAATTTTAATCTCGATTTAAATTTTATTCACTAAAAATGAGATTTGTTCACTTTTATACTCGTATTTATGTATATACATACATATGTATGTTCAACATTATACTACACGACCACAATATGAAAATTTTTTACTTGCAAAAAAAGTGACGATAGTTTCTTTTCGCTGTACGTGTTTATATCGAAAAAAAAACTCAACATAAATACCAAGGTACGTGTCGCATAGCTGCGTTAAATATACTTTATTTTGATTCAATACCTTTCTTTATAAGTTTCAGAAAAACGCTGAAAATCCGTCAAATAAGAAATTCTTCCGCTAAAATTCCCGCTGGTGGTTTTTTAAATAGACTTGCCGCTAATGACAACAAAATACAGTCATATATAGCGGGAAAACCGCCGTTTTGGCAACACTGTTAGGCATACCAAAGTATTTTGCAGTATTGCAACAGAGATGAAAAATTTACTAATTTCTTCTGTCGCTTTTCTTTCTATTGCAAATGTTTACGTACGCCAAATCTCAATGCGAACATTGTTGCTCTGACATATTCTTGGGCATCCAAAAATAACGACGAAAGTTGGACATAAGATGTCTGCATTAGACATTTGTGATGTCTGACATGATGCCCGTACCGAGTTCATGGATAGTAGAGACCCCTAGTTAGAGAACACAAAATTGTTCTCGACACCATATAGATAAGGAAAATTTTTATTGGTATTATATTTACGCGATATCGATGTTGACAACTAGAATAAGGGTGATTATGTTCTAGTCGTGCCACCTGATTGAGCTACCGTAAATGATAAAGACAGATAAAATGAAGAAACTTATTGTGTGTGAGAATGCCGAACGACATGATGGGAGTATAGAGCTCGTATATTGAAGCGAAAATCATTATTCTTGTTAATATTCAAATTATTCACTTTTTGGCTTTTTAAAAAAATATCAAGGTATCTTGAGAGATCCAAAGAATGCACATATTTACCCAAATTATAATAATGCAAATAGTGCAAAAGATTAAGTTCCAAAAATTATTTGTAAGTTACAAACTGGGAATGGTAAGTGTCGGTCAAATGGATCAATCCCTACCCTTTACAGAGTATCAATTTGGAGAAAAATTTTGCGGTGATGTATTTGTACGTGCCGTGTAGATTTGGCAGTAACTAACGCTTGGCGGTTACAAGTTTCGTTATGTAGAGCTGATAAAACAAATTGTATAGATCCATCGTCGTTCAAAAGAAATATTACTATGACATATTTGCATCCTTCAATTCCTAGAAAACCTTAAACTTCTTTCGCTGTAGCTTATTTTAACCGTAAAAATAAAGGTGTTTATGATGATAGTAACTCAGTTGAGATGTGTTTTTCATCACTGTAAATGCTGATGGAGATATGAATTATACACAAAATACTTTGTGTAGAACGAAATTGTTGTGATCGATTTCAAAGCTAAAATGGATTCCTTTTATTGTATTCATAATAAAGCAATAAAAAACCTTAAAAGAAGTTTCTTACAGGTAGTTTCCTATTCGGAGGTAATTGGTTAGTAAAGGGGAGATCATTTGACGCAGTTATCTCAAATTTGCTTTGTTTTGTCAACAAAGGATTTAGCATCGATAAGAAAAAATTAATTCATTTTTGTACGCAGCGATAAAAATAACAGCTTCACAAATATTTTAAATAATATAATATAATATAATATTTTAATTATATGATCGAAGATCTGATTTTCAACCAAATGCGAATTTATAACTCTTAATGCCAATTTTTTGTTTCTGTCTCACAAGTGTGGCATTTAAACTAGAAGGTTTTTTTAAAATATCGAGCATTTCTTCCAAAATTAAAATTAATTTAATCGCAATCTACTTTGTGAGAACCCAAGAATCCAACACTCAAATGATATAAGTCTGGATCAAAGAATCGCAATGGTGTTTCTTACTTTAACGTGTTAAAAATCAATGTTAAGTAAATTGCGCTCTATGGTAAGTATAAAAATAATTTTAAAACTTATTTAAATGGTAATTTATGTAACAGAAAGTAATCAATAAATCTTCTTAAAGGCACAAAACTAAAAAGCTTTATTTTTTTTTTTGCAAATACGTACGTAGCAAACTATTTGATTACTTATCTTCTCTCCATCAAACTAAAAATGTTTGATCTTTGTCTTATTAATTTTCTCTTAAGCTTAAGAATTGTTTACTGTTTTCTTTACTAATTTTATTAGATTCAATCACAACTAGCATTTTTCCACGAAAATTTAAGAATCAAGTTAAATTACAGTCAAAATGTATGGAGATGGTAATTACTGTTTTTCATTAGGAATTTTTACAATTTAAAATTAAAATTTGTTAACGCACTAATAATCCCAAAATTATTATTTTACTTATTCAGTAAAATATTTTTTTTACTGAGGCCTATTTGGTATTTGTTTCTACAAAATTATTGACAGCATGTCGAAATCAACAAGTAAAAACAAATTAATATCGATTCAACAGCGTGTTAACTGCAGCAAACAAATTATGACGAGGGCAATAACGACTCTCACAATATGGATGAATGAATGAATGTCTTAGCAATTTAAGTCTTTTTTTAAGCTCCTTGTGTATAAATTTTCAAATTTTATTTTTTCATAATATATCTGCTTCAGATATTAACAACATGTTTGCACTAGTATAGAATAATTTTTAGTAAACGTTTTTACAACATATTTTTATTAAGTCCATAAAAAGTTATACGAAAGTTGTTTTTTTTGTTTTTGCATACAAAAGGGCATGTGTAACACTTTTCGCTAAATTGTATCGGGGATTATCAATGCACGTAAATATTCCTCAATAAACAGATTGAGGTTTAAGAAAGCTGTCAAGTTTTTAGCATAATATTTCTAAGCACCCAAAAAGTTTTGCCCTCCCTATCTTTTTAATATAATTTACCGTTAAATCATAAAATTTTATGTTAAAGCGAAATAGCAATATTTGACGTTACATAAAATTTGAATGCATTGAGATGTTGTAATAAATTTTTTAAAGTCTATGTACATACATACATATGTATGTCTGAATGTCTGTATGTAACAAACGCAAAATAAAAAAATTACAATAACAATAGAAAAATTATATTGTTTATTTTTTTTTCTCAAATAACAATATTTTTCAAGTTGGCGAAATACAAATAAAAATCCTATAAAAAAGTAAATATCGAAATAAACAAGTAAATTTTTTTAATAAATAAAGATATGGAAATTCAAATAAAAAATTTTTAAACCAAAAGCATTACATGCGGAATAAAAAACAAGCTTAGTTGCTGCTATAGAGAACTAGATTTATTACACGGAACGACAGTGAAATTTCTTTTTGGGTAACATCTCACTGAAAATAATTTATTCAAATTTTTCGACGAAAAAATCTAAGTCACGTTTTGTCAGAAAATAAATTAAACTTATTTTCACTACACGAAATAAATTTTATTAACGAATTCTAAACTTTTTTTTTATAAAAAAATTAAATTTTTTATGTTTTTTATTGTGTTTCACATTGGCTATTTATGGTCAGATTTCTTGATTCTTAGCATGCAAATAAAACCAATTTATTTCATCTTTTTTCTCAACGTTTCGTCAGCTTTTTTCCGACGTCTTTCAGGAGAATTATTATTTTTAAATTCTGGCAACAAATTACAAGTTTTTTATTATTTTTTGTAATATTAATTTTTATGTTTGACTTACGATCTTCAGTTACATTATTAAATAAATTATAAAACTGGACAGCACGAACATTTAATTGTATAATTTAAAATATAAAAATTAATGTAAAATATCACAGGCAAACTTAAAACTAATATCACAGAACTTCACTTGTCAAGTTATTGCAATTGAATATTGCAGTTTGGTGTTGTCTTTGTCTTCTTTTGTATTGATCGATTTTTTAATACGTTGCTGTATTCGTAGGCTTTCCAGTGTATATCTTTTATTCGCTCTCTTTTCTCTATCTAATATTTTGACCCCCTTAAAATCTATTTTATGTCCTGTTTCTTTCACATGTTGGGCTAGAGCTGTTGTCTCTTTTCCTTTGTTTATGTCTGCTTCATGTTCTGATACTCTAGTTCCGAGTTTTCGTTTTGTTGTTCCCACGTATACTCTATTGCGCATTTCTGTTTCATTTCCTTGACAAGTTATTTCGATTTCGTATACAACATTGTCTGTTTCTAATTTGTCAAGTTTTGTTCTTTCCTGTGTAAAAAGACGTCTTAGTGTCTTGTTTGATCTATGTTTGACTACTGCTGTTTTATCATTTATCATATGTTTTAATGTCTTGTTTTCGGTCAACTTTGGAACATATGGTACACTGTAAAAAACTTTTTCTACTACTCCATTATTATTGTTTCCAGTTGCGTTTTTATTTAAGCATTTGTTTATTAGTTTGTTCGTAATGTATATCGGGAAGTTGTTTTTTGTCATTATGTTTCTTATTTTACTGATGTTTTTATTTCTGAATCGTTTGTCACTGATTTTAAGAATTTTGTTAATTAGACTCGTCGCCGTATTTATTTTCATGATCATCGGTTGGGTGGAATGGTAATTTATTAATCTGCCAGATGTGGTTTCTTTTGCATACCAGTCTGTTATTAATTTGTTATTGTATTTAATTATTTTCATATCCAAATATGGTATTTCGTTGTTTTCTTCTATCTCAACAGTGATACTATAGTATATATATAGTAATACGATTTCCATGTCCGCTTTTTTAATAACCGCAAATAAGTCGTCGACATACTTACAAATAAATTTTAGGTATATGTGTTTTGTCTTCAATTCTTTAATAATATCGTCTAATAATGTGTCCAAAACAATATCTGCTATCGTCGGTGATAATGGGTTATCCATTGGCATACCATATGTTTGGTGATAATACTGTCCATCATATGTAAAATATTTGTTGTCTGTTATACAGAATTGAAGTATTTTCAAAATTTGCCTTCTACTAACAGTAGTGTGTTCCTTAACGGTATCCCATTTGTCAAGTACGTTCTTAATAGCTAAATGTGTAGGTATATTAGTAAATAATGATACCACGTCAAATGATACTATGATGTCATTCTCGTCTAAAATTATATCACAGAGTTTTTTTTATAAGTTTGAGAAATGAGATTTTTTAATATTGTACCCACATATTTCTATAGATTATAACATGGCACTTTCAGAGATGTTGAAATTGGCCTTAGTGGTATGTTTTCTTTATGTATTTTTGGTAAACCATAAAGTTCATTCTAATTTTTTCCAACTTAGTAATATGGTTCCTTTTCAGAAGTTCTGTTATTATATTGTTATTTGTTCTTTGCAGTTGTGGTGTAGGATCTTTTCTGATAATTTTGTAAGTAGATTTGCCCTCTAGTAGTTCCTTAATTTTATTTTTATATTCGTCTTTATAAATAACCACTGTCTTATTCCCTTTTTCAGCTGTAGTAACTATGATTGTATTTTTATTTTCTTTTAATATTTTCTCTATTTTTTCGTATATATCTAGTATAAATTTTTCTTTGTCATTGTTTCTACAATTTCTTCTGAAATTCGATATTTTATTTGCCATTTTTGTTCTTAATGTACCTTTCTGATTATCATCTTTAATGATATCGTGCGCTGGTCAAAGTCGCAATTCACTGAATTTATTTTATTTTGAACAAATTAACCAGAAACCCAAATAATGGTGTAATTTATAGCTTCTTACTTTGGGTTGCTTTCACTAGGCTAAATTAACTTAAGTAATTTTATCTTATTGGGTTAACATGATAAATGTGTTTATAAAATCTCAAGCATATGAAGAAACACCCAAAAACCTACAAATTAAAAAAAAATTTGATTGATTTAAAATATTTAAATTAATGGGATTTTGTTCATAACGGACAAAAGCCAAAATATTGGACAACATTGCAACACACTTTTCTTTTATTAATTCGACTTTTTTTGCTATTATGAACATTTTTCACTCGAATGAATAGTCGTATAGGCAGCTTGTGATCCAGTCAGTCTACACACAATTGTTTTTTTAATTATTTTTGCTTTCGGGACCACTTTACATTATTTTAAACTTTAACTATAGCCCTAGAAAAAAGTTAATGGTGACCTAAATTGAAGTGGCATTTTTATTCAAATGCTTTTTTGTAAGATGTAGATATAAAAGACAATCTTTCTTTTTTCGTCTTGAGGTTTTAGCTTTTTCTTAAATAAAATGAAAATAAAAACTAAAAGTGATTTAAATTAAATTATTAACATCAATTAAATTTGTGAGTTTTTCTTTTGTCATTTCATTTCAAATTCTAGCTATTAAAATTAAGAAGGAAAAATATGTAATGGCGCTTTTATAAAAGAGGTCATTATGATAAAAATAAATGACCTGATTATTAAAAAAAAAATTTAATTTATTATTACTCGTACTATTAATTTCATTTGGTTTTTTTTTAATTTATGCAATTTTTATATAAACACTTAAAGTATATACACATGTAAATTAAGCTTTAGAATATTTAAAACATGTATTTGTGGTCTAAAATCAACAACACTGTTGTTGTTGCACACTCGTATCTCAAACAATTTAAAGTATTTGCATATAATTCAAAACTTGTTCTATTGCGTATTTGTATAAAAATATTATTGATACTGATATTCGACATAAATTATTACAAGCTACTTCATTTGGTTAAAAAAAAATTATTGTATTTTAGTCTGTACGCTGTGCGCCCAAAATACATTTTATGTCTGTTCATAAAAATCAATATATTAAATAAAAACTGGAGTTTTGTTTGAGGAAATTTTTATTTATTAAAATGCTAACAATCTCCTTCGTCAACAGTTCACTGAGTTTAAAAAAATACATTACTTCACGTCGTCTCTCAGTTTGTAGAGAATTTTTTTATTGCTTAATTTTTCATCTCCCTATTTAAACATGATAATTTCTGTCCAAATTCATTTACGCAAAATTGTGTCAGTCAAGCTTTTGCATTATTAGTATTTTCTTTGTCTGTTATGTATGATGAATTACATATATTAAGTAAGTCTAAGATTAATGTTTAACGTTTGAACTTTGTATGGAATAAAATTTAAATATTAAAAAATTTAAAAAAATATTTATCGCAAATTTTTTTTATAAAAAATTAGGTCATAATTTTTATGTTTTTAATTGTAAGATTAGGAAGTTTTAGCTCATAGTGTACTTACATTTGACCAAACTCTAGTACTTGCGAGATTTTGTTTTTTTTTTGTTTTTAGAGAAGCAACACTCTGGCAAAGAATGCCTACTACTACTACTACGTGTTACATTCTTTAGGAAAGGAATAGTGATAGAGAAGAAGAAATTAATTGCGAGATTTCGGGAAAAATCTAGTAGATTTCCCAAACAAGACAAAATTATTAAATTGTTCACAAGGTTTTAAAGTAGTTATTATGAAACAGCGAGCCCTGTTCTGCAAATAAGTATTTACAACAATGATGTGTGTTTTGGTATCACATTATATACAGAAAAAAGCTAATTTTAAACTTTTTTTTTTAATACATGTTTTATTTATTGTATCTTCAAAAACGAACTAACAATAAGTATTCAAATCTTGAAACTAAAAATGTAATTATTAAGCCTGACCAGTGTCGGACATAAACTTAGTGATATTTATAAATAATACATAAGTAGGAAGTTTATTATTCGACATATTGTCATAATTATATTCTAATTTGAAATTTATTTGCTTGTGGTTTAGCTTGGTCTATATACGTATTTCATTGGCGCTTAAACCAAATCATCAGTAGACTTCAACCACAAATTTTGAACAGTCACAAACCTCTTACTTTATGCACAGACTTTCAAAAACTATATGAGACTTCATAGAATAATAATATTTTTGAAAACCACAAAGACAAAATAAGTTTAGTAGGCTTTGAAACTCATACAAAACCCAGCAAATAATTTATATTCGATACAAATCTATTTTATTTTTCTACACCTTCATACAATTAGAAATCCATTGGATAACAATAAAAGTAATTACAAGGCAAAATGAAAAATAAAATCTAAAATTTAACATTTAAGCAATTTATTATTCGACATATTGTCATAATTATATTTTAATTTGAAATTTATTTGCTTGTGGTTTAGCTTGGTCTATATACGTATTTCATTGGCGCTTAAACCAAATCATCAGTAGACTTCAACCACAAATTTTGAACAGTCACAAACCTCTTACTTTATGCACAGACTTTCAAAAACTATATGAGACTTCATAGAATAATAATATTTTTGAAAACCACAAAGACAAAATAAGTTTAGTAGGCTTTGAAACTCATACAAAACCCAGCAAATAATTTATATTCGATACAAATCTATTTTATTTTTCTACACCTTCATACAATTAGAAATCCATTGGATAACAATAAAAGTAATTACAAGGCAAAATGAAAAATAAAATCTAAAATTTAACATTTAAGAAGTTTATTATTCGACATATTGTCATAATTATATTCTAATTTGAAATTTATTTGCTTGTGGTTTAGCTTGGTCTATATACGTATTTCATTGGCGCTTAAACCAAATCATCAGTAGACTTCAACCACAAATTTTGAACAGTCACAAACCTCTTACTTTATGCACAGACTTTCAAAAACTATATGAGACTTCATAGAATAATAATATTTTTGAAAACCACAAAGACAAAATAAGTTTAGTAGGCTTTGAAACTCATACAAAACCCAGCAAATAATTTATATTCGATACAAATCTATTTTATTTTTCTACACCTTCATACAATTAGAAATCCATTGGATAACAATAAAAGTAATTACAAGGCAAAATGAAAAATAAAATCTAAAATTTAACATTTAAGAAGTTTATTATTCGACATATTGTCATAATTATATTCTAATTTGAAATTTATTTGCTTGTGGTTTAGCTTGGTCTATATACGTATTTCATTGGCGCTTAAACCAAATCATCAGTAGACTTCAACCACAAATTTTGAACAGTCACAAACCTCTTACTTTATGCACAGACTTTCAAAAACTATATGAGACTTCAAAATTTGTGGTTGAAGTCTACTGATGATTTGGTTTAAGCGCCAATGAAATACGTATATAGACCAAGCTAAACCACAAGCAAATAAATTTCAAATTAGAATACATAAGTAGTTAAAATCAAATGGGAAAAAAGTATTTTCAAGCAGTCCCATCTGGAGTGTTGAGTATAAGAGCCCTTGTGTCTCTCTTTTTAAGGCGGATGTGTCCAGTAAAATTCAAGATGGTACAAGCAAGGGGATTAGGATACCAGTGAAAAAAAATGGAAGTCATTCTAGTGGAAGTACATTTTCATTGCTTCCAAAAAATCGATATTTTTAATTTGCCGAGAGTGAGCAAAAAACCATGTAGAAGCTTATTTTAGTCATACAAAACCTTTTAACTCCTCGATAGTGTTAGAAAATACTCACCAGAATTTAAGAAAAATTTATTTTTTTTAAGAAATTTATGAAATATTTTTAGTCTAAAATTTAAAAGTTATTTGCTTAAATTTACATGAAAACACTGTTTCGGGCTTAAATTCGTATAAAAGGAAACGAATTGTTAAAAAATGCAACTATTTACCATTTTTCCTAGATGAAAATATTATCATAGAACACAAAAAAAGGAATTCTTTGTAATATCGCTTTCAATTCAGTGACCAGGCATCGAAAAAGAGAACTTCTTGCAATGACAACCCTATGTAAAAATCATTAGATCGGATCGAAATTTGCACTACTTCCGCATCGTAAACTCTACATTTTCATGACTTTTTTGGAGTCTCTTTTTTTAATGGGATGTGACTCGAGGTTAGTTAAGTATTTGCCCGATTATCTTCTTTAGTCACTAGTGGCATATTTAAATCACGATGCAAATTTGAAGTTTTAATGTACCATGGAGCAGATGTTATTAACCTTAAAATTTTGTTTTATCTTCGTTGGATTTTCTCAACTTTTGAAGCTGAAGCAGTGCCCCATAACTGAATTCCGTAACACCATATTGGCTTCAAAAGCGACTTGTATATTAAAAGTTTGCAGTCCAGACTAAGTGTTGAATTTCTGCCAATCAACCAATGAATTTGAGATAACTTAAGTTTCATCTGAGTTAGCTTAAAGTCAATATGATGTTTCGATATAAGCCTTCAATCAAGGCATATACCAAGGTATTTGACTTGTGAATGTTGTGGGATATTTTGATTGTTGATTCGAATGGCAGAAGAAGTATCTTTTCTTAGGGTAAACGTTATATGGACACACTTTTGTTCATTTACTTTGATTCTCCATAAGTTCAACCACATTTCCAGCTGAGTAATATTTGCCTGGAGATTGCGGGATGCCTCATAAGGGCTCTTGGTCATACTCATACAGGCGGTATCATCGGCAAATGTAGAGGTGTGGATATTATTGCTCAAAGGCATATCACAAGTATATATTAAATACAAGACTGGACCCAGAATACTACCTTGAGGCACAACCAAAGATATTGATTAGGACACACTAATGAAATCTCTTTCGACAACAATGAACTTCCTACCAAATTTTTTGTACGTTTATTTATTTATTTATTTCCAAAAGTTTTTGTATGTTTATTTTAAAATAGACCTTCGTGCCATACTTTATCAAATGCCTGAGAAACATCAATAAAAAGGGAACAACAATACTTCTTTTCTTCAAATGTCCTTCTTATAACTTGAACATAGATTGCTATGAGTATGCTCAATAGTGCTATGTTGACTTCTAAAACCGAATTGATGGTCCTGGATGCAACCATTAACGGCTAAAATTCTGGACAATTTAGTCATGAGCAGCTCTTCGAAAAGCTTTGAGGTTGTTGATAGTAAGCTTATAGGCCTATATGACTCAGCCTTGGTAAGATCTTTGCTTGGCTTCGGAATCATTTTTATCTTAGCAAGTTTCCAGTCATGTGGAAAATACTGTATTCGTGAAATAGCACTAAAAATTAATAGCAGGATTCTTATTGAAATATGAGGCAAGTTCATCAGCATCTTGTTACTGATTTCATCAATACCTGGAGCTTTCTTCGGATTAAGCTCAGCAATTAGTTTTTGAAGATCACACGTCTTTAACTTTATGGGTCGAGGGGGTAGAGCAACTACACTCGGCAAATCAGCAACACCGGTACATGTGTTTGGTGTAAATACGGATTTTAAATTATCGACAAATATGTTACCTTTTTCAGTATTGCTTCTTACCCAACCTCCAGTAGATGTGCGCAGAGGTGGTTTAAACTCAACGGTGGGTTTAAGCTTTTTAGCAGTGCGCCGCAAAGAGTAATTAGACGCTGATGTGATATCAAGACCTTCCAGATAATTGTTATGAGATGCAGTTTTTTCAGATGCAAGCAACTCTTGCAGTCGTTTAGTGCACTCTTTAAATCAGAATTTATGTTGAATATCCGTAGAATAAATTTTATTAAACCCAGTCTGCGGATGGGAGGTAGTAGCATGTTCAGCAACCTGTTTAATATTTTCGTTAAGATTGGCAATGTTAGCTTAGATATCTTGGGGTGTTCTTAATGTTTTCCGTGCAATGAGTACTAAACTTAGGATCACACGATTGCCGCAAATACACCAATCTGACCCAATTTTAATTGTGCTGAATTGATGCACAATAACTAAATTATCCCAATCAAATAATTTGCAGTCACATGATTGCCCCATTTTATAAAAGTTTGATTGACGCAGATTGATGAAGAATCAATTTGGGACAATAATTGCCGCAGCCCAGTCACACGATTGTTCTAACTTGAGCAATACAAGCAAGTAGCTGTTGTGGTAGTTTGTTTTGTTTTACTTGCAAATATTTTTTTTTTAAGAAATAAGTTATTTCTGTTTCATTTGGTACGAGAAAATGGTTTGTTTGCTTAAAACAAATAAAATTTCCTCTGCTTTCTATATTTTGTACTTATTAAAAATCAGAGGCAATTGTCGTTCTTTTAAACGAAGAAAAACTAACCATATGGATTAAAGGTTAGTTCACAGTTCCATGTTACCATTTCAAATAAGTTCTAGCTACATACCTATAAAATAAATTTAAGTTTTCTGTACTTACGAAAACCCTTGGCGAACACGAAAAAATAAATTAGTTTAAGAAATTGTCGCGTATTGACTACTTTGATTGCTGCTGGAGAACACAATAAATATTTGCGCATTTTTAACATTTTTATTGGGGCATGGTTGCCTATCAACCGTTCACACAATTGCCGTACTAAAGCTGCATTTGATTGCGGCAAATAATCAGAATATTGTTTTCGATTGTCGTATGGAACAATAAATTGTGAAATCACACGATGGGCATATAAAATGGAGCAATAATTGGTGCATTGCGGCAATCGTGTGATCCTACCTTAAGATATTTTTTGAATCGCAGCCAATTAACACGATTTATCATAAACACAAAAAAGTACTATGAATAATTTTGTAATGTTAGTTAAAATATTTGTAATATCAATTAAAAAATTAATTAAATTTGCACCTATAAACAAATTTATAATATTAATTAAGTTTTTCCAATCAAATTAATTAAAACAATTCAAAATTTAATTGAAGAAACTAAGTTCTTAATTGAAAACATTAATTGGAGAATTCTCACTTTGGTTTCTGCACAAGTAATATATTTTTTGTAATCGACTCCGTCAATTTGATGCATTTTACTATAATATGAAATGATATACATAAATTTAAAATTTGGATTTAAGATACATGTATTTGAGTTTTATATTACTCTTTACAACCAAGTAACTAAACAAATTTTAAAACCATTGAAGATTAATAAAAAATGCGTACATCGATGAATTCAAGAAAATTTACTCTCATCCATATTTCAAAAATAAATCATAACTTTTTAATAAAACATTTTTGATAAAGTACGATATTTATAATGAAGCGAGTTCATCCGATTATTGATCAGATCATTGATACTTGTTTAAGCCTGGTTAGGAATACATACTGTTCTTGTTCATGTAAAATATTTTCTAAAATATTTACATCAAGGACCAAAAATAATTGTTGTTTTTTTATTCGAAATCAAAAGGTTACTGTAAAATATGTTCTATTTGTTTTGGGCTATTTTTAACCATTATCGTAAGAGATATTTCATTTTGGTTATTGTAACCAATTTGAGTGAAAAATATTTTTTTTACGTTACGAATAACTATTATAGCAACCAAACAAATGTTTTGGTTACCAATAACTATTATCTAAAAAATTAAAATTGTTTGGTTATTGCTGCCTAAGATACGTAAAAGATGAATTTTTACGAGGTATGCAGGACAACAAATTTAAATATCTTTAGCAAAGTTGACAAAACAGGCAGTTTTATAAGAAACATTTATCAATTTCATAAATATAATAATTGTTTTGCATTTTACTTTTTTCGACAAAATGTACAATTATGTTTAAATGCGTGGCGTTTTCCTTTAGCAAATTTCTACTAAAAATATTATATATTGCAATAAATATACTAAGTCGCCAGGGATTAAAATAATGGAAAATATATCCCAAGACTGATTATCAGGGAAACCAGAAATATGCTCCAAAAAAAGTGTTTTATGCGCATTCAATATGCACTAAAAACTTCGAAATATGCAGTAAAAACTCAAAAAATATGCTCTTAAAAATAACATAAATTGGATTATTTGGAAATGAAAAACTAATTTTAATTCAGTAATTCAACAAAATTTACAAAACAAGACAAAAATAAAATAAACAGAAAAAGGAAAAAATAAAAAATTAACTAAGACCGAAAATTTAACTTTACTTCAAATGCGATCATGAAGTGTATTTTGAAGAATAAGATAAGGTTTTTTATAATTGTTATTGCAATAAACAAAAACTCTTCACTTATAAAAATCGCAGCCGGTCACATCTAAATAAACTTTTATACATTGAAAATTTTCTTTTTCAACCTCAACTGATGTAATCGGAACAGCGTGCGTCACAATTACCAAACCAAGTTTTTATTGAAATTAGCGTCCAGTGAGGATGTTAAAACACATGTTACATCAGTTTAAGTTAAAATTTTGGAATATGCAAATCAATAGTATTTGTTCCAGCATTAAAATTTAGCAGAAAAAAATTGGATATTTAAGATTTAAATTTTGTTAATTTTCTTTTTCGATTTTCTTTCACAAGACTGTTTACGAGTGAGTGAAAATTAAAAAAAAATTATTTCTTTTGTTCTAAATTTGGTTGTCAGAACACATACTAATAATTAGTACATTCTAAATTTCAACTTAAACACGTGTAGCATGTGATTTAACATCAGAACTCACAAGAAAACGTGTGAAATCGATTCGGAAGCCAGAACATGCACAATAACCATCTTTTTTAAAGTCTTACTTCATAATGGTAGCAAAATATTGGTTTCCCATACTACTGTTTCTTTCACTACAATATAAAATTTTGACAGAAAAAAACTAGAAAATTTTACCAAAAAAATTTTTTTTTAAATATTAAAATAAAAATTTTTTAAAAAGTACCAAAATATAGGGCATATAAAACACCAAATATGCTCTAAAAATTCGAAAAATGCTCAAAATATGCGCGTTAGACTGAAGTATGCAAAAATATGCTTTAAAGGGTAAAATATGCTAAAATATGCACTAACAAATCGATGCCAGAATTCATTAAAAGTTCTGAAACGGATAAATATCTTAATTCCGGATTGATATATCAGACAAGAAAAAACATGCAATTTCATATTTGTGGTTTCCCTGCTAATTATATAAATCGTAAAAACTTAATAACTCGAGAATAAACTTACAACATATACATATGTAGTATGTTAATCGCGAAAACTTGCAAAACTGTAAACATCTGTAATAAATTTCCAACGCCGTTAAAACTAAGAACGAGCAACCTCAGTAGATTTTAAGAACCAAAAATAATCTCGTGCGCGAAAAATGGCGAAAATTCGCGAACAATTTTTTACTTAAAAAAAACCCTTAAATATTATTTTTAAATTAAAAGAAAAGGAAAAAAACTGGTGAAAATTCGCAAAAAATTAGGAAATTTCAACAAAATGGAAAGGGTGTCAAAGTCTGATAGTTTAAAGTTCAAAAAAAAAGAATTGGAAACAATCTATTTTTTTTGTGGTATTAAAGAAATTCGCGATAGATTGCACAATTGCAAACAAAGCAAAAAGTTACTAAAAAATACTTTAAGATAACATTGCCAAAATTATAAAAATTCTCACCAATTTGCTAACATCAACATAAAATGGTAAAAAGGCAAGATTTGGCTAAAAGTATCTTTGATCGCGAAAATTGGCGACAAATTGTAAAATCGCAAACAAGCCCTAAAATTGATTAGGTGAAATTACAAGTATAATGAATGCCAAAAACTCGGAATAATTCGCGAAAATTACGAAAATTTGCAATAACTTGCTAACATTCAAAATGATAGCATAGTGTGATATTAATTAAAAGTCGGCAGAACCATAAAAAGGGCAAAAACTGTAAAAAAAATGTTACCAGACAACGTAACGTAAATGGGTTGAGTCACCCCTAATTTGTTAAAATTATGCACAAGAACAATAAGTTTAATTAAAAATTACCTGATTCGTAAAACTTACTAAAATTTGCTAACAAATCCTAAAGCCCTAAAATGTTAAAAGGATAAATAAATGTTCGAAAAAATTTTGCTTCACATTTTGTAAAAATTACAAAAACTCGCAAATAATTTTCGGATATAGATATAACTAATAATTTTCTCATAATTTTGCATTTTCGTACCAGATATTATTTTGCATATTTACACATAAAATACCGTATTTTGTATAACCAAAAAACTAAATTCTTTAGATAACACTCTGGTCAACACGGTTTTTAATTTCGGTACTTTGAAAGTAAATTTTCGTGCATATGATACAAAGCTCTAATACCTATAAATTACTTTTTTTGAAATGACTCTATATCTATTTATTTTAAAATAAATTAAAATTAAAAAAGCTGTAATACGAGTATACATATATGCTACCACTTAATTATAAATAAATTCAGAATTCATAGAATGATTTTTAATAAATTTGAATAGTTTTATTTATAACATATGATAGCCTGTTTGTAGAAAGCGACAAAGGCGATTCACGACGAGCCAATTTATGGACGAATACGTAATGAAAAGCGTTTGTATAACCCGACTCGACATTGTCGTGTAGCTTACGTTAACTCGCCCATATGTAAAATATGTACTAAATCGTAACAGTACATATTAAAAAATAATGATTGCACCTAAAGTACTAGAAACCAAAACTATAAATATTGTCAAGGAAGATCCATTGCACAATGCACATTTAGTAGATTTCAGCAATATAATAGTTTCCCCTGAACGGCCAGATATCAACAATAATAATGAATGTCATAAAACAAGTGCAGTTGCTACCAAATCGGAAAAGCATAAAGCCTATAAGCTATTTTAATGGATTATTTTATTAACAATACCTAGTAATATAATAGGAATTTTGGCAGATATACCAAATTGCCAGTTCCAAAATAAACAAATTGTGTGTAAATTCTTTAGTTTTATTTATAAAAGTATTTGTACAACGGTAAGTGAACTAAAATAGTTTAATGTTTTTTAATAAGGGATATGCATGCATAAATGCAAATTAAAATCGGTGTGACCCTTTGGGAGCTGCGGCGTAAAGGACACACAAGTTCAACTATTCTGTTGAATCTAGAAAAGATGTGATATCTTCTCAATGACTGGACAGATTTTCTTAAATCATAGCTAAAAACACTCGATCAAGTCACCTTTCAAACAAAAAATTAAATCAAACCCGGCCTAGCCGTTAGGTCTATACATGGACTCGTACAGATGCAGAGATACATATACATACACACACTACACAATTATAACAACCCCATACTGCAACCAAACTGTGGAGTTCCCGTGATCAAGTGCGAAAATTACTCAAAACATGCTACCAATTGGCTTAACTTGCCTTGTTGTCATTTTGATGCCAAAAATTTAAGTAATCATTACAAGAAAAATCTCAATATGAAAGTTTACCTACATTTTTCTTGTCGGAAATACCATTTTTATATTTTTTCTTAACTTTTATTAATAATTGTAATTTTGTTTAGTGTTTTGTCTATTTTTATGAACTTTTTTTGTAAACACGATTGGTATTTTTTAATCGCCCACCTTGACGTTTATGGTGAGTCAAATCGTGTTGTACAAACCCAAATAAACTGACAATTGTTACGTTTTTTAATAAAAATCGTCTACACTCGTGAATTATATTTGCCTTTTGTATTTATTTTGAAATAAAACTAAAGCAAACATTTGATTTCTAGTGACGGATGTTCTTTTGAACAACTGTCCTTTATTGAATGAATCTTAAGTCTGATTATTAAAATATAAAAATATAATAACATAAAATCATTCCACCAAATGTGGGATTCCAAAAATGTAACTTTAAACTTATATTTAATTAAAGGTAAGCAACATAAACATATTTATATAAATGCTGATGTTACTGTCTGGCAAAGTGTGGGAACGGAATTTAATTGAAGCTATTAGGTTCACTGCACTTTACCAGCAATTACTATTAGATATAGAGTGGGTACGTAACTCGTGTTCTAAAACCCCAAAAAATAAATAACGCTAACATGTGAGCGCTTTTAATTGACTAGTCGCATTCTACAAACAGGCTATGAGTGTATCACAATTAATTATAAAATATATAAAATTTTGTTCAGTTTTAAATTTTACAGAGTCTTTTTTTGAAAAAATATATTTTTTTTGTATAAAACTTTCTGAATATCTCCGAAACTATAATAATGTTGAAAAATTAATAAGGACGTAATTTAAAGATCAATTTCTAGACTTCTATGCATTTTTTGTTTAATCAAAGAACTGGTTCTCAAGTAAATGCAAATTATGTGATCCTTTTTCTTAAAACGGAAAATCTCAAGATACAGACTTAATTCAAAAAAATTGACTTCAAGGGATTGATACACAGTACTTAGTGTATACAAATTGACTATGAAACCTTTGACCTTACACAATAAATTTTTTTTGTTGACCTGTGTAATAGTTGTTGGTAACAAAAAATATTTTTGGTTGCTATAAAAATTATTTATAACGAAAAAAAAAATATTTCTCACTTTAATTGGTTACAATAACCAAAATGAAATATATCTTACGATAATCGCTGATTATAACCATTATTTGAATTAATAAATTTTAATGGTTAAATACAACCTTTTTGTAATTATTCTTATAGCTGTTATATCCCTGATTTACAAACATGAAATATATTTTGAAACTTTTGTTAACAAAATGTTAAATTTAATTTTTTAAATGTCAATCTAACGAAAAATAAAAATGTTAATATCTTATAATTTCTTCAAACAAAAAAGCCATGCATCTGAATGATTTCTATTGGACACTAAACTAAATTGGTACTCTTTCATATTTCTGGGAAAATTACTTTTCCTATTGATTTTTTACAATAAATTATTATTGTCATGCACCTTTCTGTACATGATAACTATTATTATCAATTAATACAAAATTAACTTTTATTTGAAGCCCAGAAGCCCAGCTTTTTGTGTATTATTGTCAGAAATGTTTTTACTATTACAAATATTTTATCAAAACTGTTCCGAGAATAGCACTGTATGTCGAACAGTAAATTAATCAAAGTCGTTACTAATTTATAAAATACCTACGGTCTAATTCGTAAAAAATAGTTTAGATTTATTACAGATTTATTTGACAAATTTCCCATAAAAATACTTCAAATAAGGGCTTCATAAACCTGAAATATTTTTTTTATAAATAAGGCAGCTAAAGTTTAAATAACATTTTTATTTAATTACTTAAATTTTGCAGTATTATTTAAAATAATAAGTTATTTTACTCAGAAATAATTCATAGTTAGGCTCAAGTTTAGTAATTTCAATTCTTATTGAATGAAATATTTTTATTAATTAATGTGAGATTCTAAAGAGGAGAAGAAAAATTAAACTTAGACTTTAAGCTGGAGAAAATATCGATACTTTTCTGTGCAGCCACGCACTTCATCAGCCCCCTAGTCTATCTACTTGGGTAGAGATTCTTATTAACATCAGCTATTTAACTTAAATTTACAATGAAACGGAATATGAGAAACGATTGTTGTGTATACAATTGATTTACCTTTGGTAAACACATTTATAAGTATCACTATTAATTTTCTGTTTTTTCCAATTTTTCATTTTTCTATTTAGGTTAGCACGAAATTATATTACTCTACCTCAGTATGTTTAACTATTCTTACTTATCTTTTTACGATCATCACATTAATTATTTTTACGATGTACCATCGGTACATGCATGTAAGTATTATTGTAGTGGTCTTATGTTACTTGTTGTTGCATTCTACAGTTTTATTTTAGTTATTCCAGCCTTCTGAAACTGTGATAACCAAGTGAACAGTGATTGCCAAGTGAACATATTTTGTCACGTGCCCTCTTCTTTAGAAACTCACATTAATTAATAAAAATATTTCATTCAATAAGAATTGAAATTACTGAACTTGAGCCTAACTATGAATTATTTCTGATTAAAATTCACTACAGTTCAATTAAAGAATCTAAAAATTTCTCACAATAATAAGTTTTTTAATTTTAGATTACACTCTTCCTCAAAAACACGTTATTATATACTAAAGGATTAGGTACATCATTTGAAACATTACTCTTCATCTCCGCAAAAATTCGAAGTACTTGACAAACGCGGCACTCGTACACTTTTAGTTAGAAAGGAATGGAATTGTTTTAAAAGCAATGAAAGAGTATAGTATTTCAAAAAAATTTTGGGCAATATCAGTAATATAGTTAATAGTTAATTAATATAATCAAATGTCAGCGAGAAACGAATGCGACAAAGATAAAAGATGTTTTTGTGCACTTATAGATGATGATTCCGCTAAATTTTATGCAGAATTTTTTTTTGTAGTAGAAAAATTGTAAATTACAACAACAAAAATAATATTTATATATTACTTTAAATAATCTTTAAAAAAAGACTCAGCAAAAAAAAATTTCTTACAGTCGCATATTTCGGTAAAAAATTTTAAAAGTTAAAAATGGTTTGAAATATATTATTAAAAGCAAAACAAAAATTTTTGAAAACAAAAAATTTTTTTAGTTGACTTTTCTCTGGAATTACCTATACATATGTAACAAAAAATCGTTTAAAATAATTAATTATATGAAGACAAAACCCATGTAAGTCAAAACTACATTTACAGGATTTATTCAATGTAAAGAAAGCTTTACTTCATGAAAATTCATTATACTGAAATTGTAACGAAAAAGCTGTGTTTTTTAAAACAATTTATAAATTTCACTACAGAGAAGTTTGACTGTATATGATTGTTGCTATATAGTCAACTAAAATCATAAGGCCCAAAGTGAGATTTAAACGCTTAATGCAAAAAAAAAATATTTGGTAAATTTTTTTATTTAATCTATAACGACAACAACTCTAACAAGTGGACAAAATAATATAATATAAAATGTTAAAGTACATACATTTACATAAAAATAATATAATATAAAATGTTAACGTACATACGACATTTACATATGCTCCTTAGGATTCCAATAAATTGCTAAAATATTTACCACCTTAACACACTTCTCATTTTTTTTTCCTATTATAAATTATTTTTTTATTCAATTACTTTTTTTTCTTTCTTCTTTTTTTTCGTAATTCATTCAAACATTTGTCAAACGCAAACTTATACGAACACAATACAATAATAAAATCACGCCAATACTTTACTCGCTTTTCCAAACAGACGTTAAAATAAAGCAACAAATTCTCGTACACAATGATATTACTTACGAAATTAAAAGAACGACACACTCAGTTATACTAAAAAAAACGCAAAGCGTACGTACTAAACCGTTAGGAGACGCTTTTCTTACTGAAAACTCATGCATTCGCTACAAAATCATTAAAAAAAAACCATCACGAACTCGAGGAAAACACACAACACAAAAAAAAAATATTATTGCGAAAATGCCATAGAAAGAAAATATTGTGAAGTGAAAATTATAAACGATACGAAAAAGGTTGCAATGTTGGCATATTAGTATGGCACTGCGTTCGTGTTAACGTACATACATACGTACATACATACATATGTATGAGTTTAAGTGTGCGTGTGTTTGTGTGTGTAATGTAATGTGTAGTAGACAGCTGAACGAAACAAACTGTGCATGGACGTTACGGAGTATGTTTAAAAGCACAAAAAATACACAGTTTCACAAACTCTGATGCAGTTTACATTGAGAGTTTTCCTATTTACACTTAGGAAATTGCTTATGTATTTATATATGTATGTAAGTGTGTTAATTTTCTCCATAAAGTTGTATTATTTCTGATGATGCTCTAACGTTATATGGAGTACTTAATAACATTCACATCAGCAACTCTTTCAACTTTGATATAATTGAATTCAAAACATCGCCGCTTTCAGTGCGTAACACTCTCTTAAATTTTTTAATGAATTTTCTAAATTCAACACACTTTTTTTAATGATAACGAAGCGTTTTTTTTAAAGCAACAATCAATCCCCACTTTCATTTTAAATTATGTGTTCTTAAATAAAAAATATTTCGAACATTGAAGTTGTTTCGCACAATAGTGGTGAAAAGAAATTCGAATAAGTGTCTCTTGCAATTTCACCGTTATGTTAGTTAATTTGCTTTAGCTCTTCAAAATTGCTCGTTATATAGGTTACGTTATAAAATTATAAACGTGTCTCTCTAAGTTACTCTCTGTTTTTGTTCTTGTGTGAGTTTATTGCTGCTACTGTTGTAATTGTAGTTGTTGCTGCTCCTTATGGCATTTTGTTACTGAAATTATACTTGTTTGCATTAAATCGATTTCATATAATGCGCAGAATCCGCTCTTTTGTCTAACAACTACTACAACAGTATAACCAAGAGTTGAGAAAGAAACATTAATAAGGCGAATGCTTTTAAAAGAAGATGCTATTGAATTTTTTTACAGTTTTACCGCCTCAATATCATCTCTCGAAAACGAAAACACATACATACATAAACACACATATACATAAATATAAATGAGGACATCGTATTTAGAAATAAAATGGTGAAATTCCCATCGGTATAGAAGAAACGAATTACAAAAAGATATGTATGTATGTACATTTCACTTCGTCTATTTATCTCCCCACTATACATACATATTTGAATGAATGCGTGTGTCTGTATACATATTTCATTGTTTTTAAAAGACAGGCTTTCCGAACGAGGTAAATTTAAAATGCATAATTCTTTTAAATCATATCCTTAAAGAGCAGAAGCTGCTATAAAGCTAACCCTGTTGCTTGTATTCAGGTTAAAATATTTTCTTTGAAGAATAGTATAAACAGTAGAAAAGTATTGTACATCTCTCTTGCGTCTGTCTCATTCTGGAGGATCGCTGGCTGCATATCCTTAGCAACATATTCTTCAGCAGCTTGTCCAAGTTGGCGGAAGTGGCACTCAAAAGATATTTCTTTATATTACGAGCAATAGCTTTAACGGCCGCTTACTCCCCGAAGGCGTGACATATGCCTGGCATATCTAAACCTTTAACACTTTTAATCCTCTGCTACTCTACTTTCAATCTATCTTTTAACAATTCATCTATAAAGTTTCACCGCTTTATTTTCTTTCTATTTATAGATAACACAAAAGAATAACTGTTTTCTGACCTAAGTGGGCTGGGTACTTTTTTTTTGTTAGCAACAATCACTAACCTAACTAACCTAGCTTCCTTTAATTTCTGTTGCTCTAACAAATTGAATGAATTTTAACTAATACAGAAAACAGGACACTGTGACTACAGATGATTTATTGTATCCCTTTTCAGAAGCTAGAGCACAAAATCCAAACCTTCTGTCCTGAGCTATCTCAATATTGCCAGAGGTTCTAGTGTTGGGAATCAGCAATCCTCCAATAGATGCTTACCTAATTATCCGTTTCTTCTGTGGCATAAAGCTTCGCAGCCCTTCATAATATGCTCTGAAGTTTTAACCTCATCATCACAGAGTCTATACAGGCTGTTACTCGCAATGCCAAGACTGTTCAGGTATTTTCTCAGTCTGCAATGGCCTCTGAAGAAACCTGTAAGCGTTTTTAGACGGTTTTACTTAAAGACATGAGAGCTATGAAATGATTTTTGTTATATGTTCCAATCATTAGCTTTGCATGTCTCAATCTACGTAAATTGAACCAAACGTATTCCCTGGTACTCTTGATGATCTGTCAGATGGTTTGGCATAATCTAAATTGCCTTTTTTAAATCTAAAGCCTTCGCTTCTTCGTCGGATATTTCAGACGTTACTTGATGAGGATGATGGGATGTTATAATGAAACATTATTAAAAAAGAAGAAGCTAACTTGTGAGTACTCAACAATTGCTTTTACTAGTATTAGTTCGCAGTAACAAAAAAAAAAATTTTGAACATGAGTTAACTTTACAAAAATCCATAGAAGACAATGAAATGTGCAAAATAGTAAGGAGCTGCACCTGATATTACTGTTGATTTTTTTTAATTTTACGACTGTCGCAATAACTAAGGTTATCTTCCACTTCAACTTCAATATTTCATAAGGATTTAAGCTTAAAGGCTTCATTAGTCTTTACTTTATATTGCTGTTCTACTTGGTTGCCAGTTTTGACGATTTATCGTCATTTTGACGATTTTAGGTGGCAAAAATAGCCTTTTGATGACTGGACGATTTTTGCCTTCAATTTGATGATTTTAGAATAATTATAAACTTACACCATTTATTAGAACTTTAACACAATTTTGAGCTGCACCAAGAGCTTGGTAGCTTTTGAAACAGTATGCAATAAATCTAAAGAGTAAAAGGCAATCAATTTTAATTTTTGTATTATTAATTTGGAAATTAAGTGTTTTCTAAGTCTATTATTATACAAAATTTATCAACTAAAACAACAGCAATGCAAATTTTATACGGTCAAATGCAAAAACTATTTATAAAAGTTATGAGTAATTTTTTAAAAACAGATTTGCTTGAGTGTGATAATTTTTATTTGGGGGATTATAAGGATGAAAATAATTGTTTAGACATTGTTGAAATTTATTAAGGAATATTATTGAAAAATGTGAAATCATTAATATTGTTCATATGCAACCGTATGGTAAAATTTTAATAATATTAGACTTCGAAGATAAATTAAGTCTTATTTATTATGTCTACAATATTATAATATAAAACAAAAGTTCTTTTTACGATATTCTAAAGGAGTTTCCTCACATTGTTAAAGAGTGTGAAGGTCAGAAAAGTGTATCTTAATTCAGGCAATTAAAGTTATTAAAATTGGAAAAAGTTTTCCAATTAAGATTTTTGGAAAAAATTCTGAAAACTAAAAAAGGACTCGTCTTCTAATTCCCACCATAACTAATTTTATCAAAAAAATTTCCCCCACCTAATAAGGTCTAGTTTAATATTTCTTCTCTTCTTTAGTAACTCATATTAATTAATAAAAATATTTCATTCAGTAAGAATTGAAAAAAATAAATTTCAACAAACGTAGCAAGAGTATTTAGTCAAGTTAACTTATAGAACAACAAAGTAAGACATGTAATTATTCTGTTTTTTAAACAATTGATGCCTTTTTTAATAAGAGTTTAACTTATTTTATGCAAAAACCACAGAGGATATACAGAGATGTCACGAGACGGAAGATAATTTGTGTTTTCGGAGGTCCCGCTCACTCTGTCACTGCGCATTCTTTAAACCTTCTTTCGTGGTGGCATTTTTTAGCTTAATTTCATTTTATGCTTTGTAACTTCATTCGCTTGGCGATTTTTGCAAATAAATGGTAAAAATTTATATTTTTAAATGAAAATGCTTCAAATAAGATATGCAATCATTTTAAAACATTTTTTAATTGCTTTTTTAATAGTAATAAGCTATTTGGCATTTTGTTTTTGGATTCAACACAACAAATTCTTTCATTTAATTTTGTAAAATTGTTTACTTCGTTTACTTGTTTAAATGTAATTTCAGTTTATGCTTTGTGATCTCATTTGCTGTGTGATTTTTGTAAACAAAAGGTAAAAATTAAAATTGTTCAATGAAAATGCTTAAAGTTAAATCAGTAATCATTTGTAAACAAATTTAAATCACTTTTTAATACCATTAATCTATTTCACATTCGATTTTTTGAATTCAAATCAACAAATTCTTTAATTTAATTTTGTAAATGTGTATGTATGTATGTACACGTGTTCATTTCACAAAATACAGATTTTCTCTTGTTTGTTTTGATTATTTTGTTAACATCTTAATAACAAATATACTACAGTTGTCCCTTTCTCGCAGTGACTGCACCACAAATGATTTCAGCTTTTTTCATACGTCAGTTTTTACAACTCTGGTCTACTTTGTGGCAAAAACTACGAATTTATTCGTTTTGCTGTGTTTTCGTTTGATAAAAATATTTATTTTATTTTTGACGAATTTTGGACGTTTTCGGATAATAATTTTGACGATTTTCACATCTATTTTATCTGGCAACTATGCTGTTCTGTGCCGTTCTGCTTCTAACTTTAAGTACTTACTTTTTCTTTAGTAACTTATCAGCTGTTTCTGTTTAGAAGAATTGCAGTTTTGCAGTAAAGCCATGAGTTTTGCAACGGCCATTATTATGTTTCAATATAATTTAGTTTTTTTTAAATGATTTTTTTTTTTAAATCACAATTTATTTCAAAACATTTTTATTTAATTTATGATGTCACTTAACAACTTTTTGATTTGCAAAGGTTGAACCGAAACAGAACAGAACGAAACATAACAACTAACGACTTGTATTATATTTCTATAAACAAAATAGAGTGACATAAGAGTAACCATACAACACAGCTGTTCGAGCCAAACTTAAGTTCAACACAGTATTTGATTATGGGTGACTCGCAGCAATGCCATAGCAATTGTCATATGAATCAATTTAATATTGATTTCTTTATGGGTATGGCATTATGGCTGTGGTACGTCTAATTTGATAAATTAGACGTACCACAAAATCAAATTCAATTCAATCAATTACCAAAACTCTCTTATAATTAGTAATGGAAAACCCCACACTTATACCTTATTTCAATAAGCATTTTTTCATGAAATTTCATGAATTTTGTTGTACGAAACTTTTTCTATTTGCTAATTGCAGCATTACGAAAGAGAATTTTATACAAAAAAGGACGTAGAATGAATCTCTGATGCACTTTTGACAACTTTTATGCTATAAGTTTCTTTTCCAGGCCTCCTATTGACAAATAATTTTCATGCAACTAATTTCATGAAAAAAATGCCTAATGTAAATCAAGTATTACTTAAACATTTTGAACTTCATAGTTTTCATTATATATCAGAGAACATAATCATAATAAACTTCGAATTTTAATGCTGAAAATTAATCCCCAATACCAGAAATATATAAAATAACAAACAGTATATTACGTATGCACTAACGAGATAACAGAAGCTCTTCCAAAAATCGTAGTTCAAACTTTTTTGGAAACAGCGAATATATGCCAACATATTAAAACTTAATCTATTTTAAGTTATTATTTTCTTTTATACAATAATTTCTCTATAACTCAACAATAGTTTAACTAAAAACATTCATCAAATATTGCGCTATTTAAAGTCAATTAACTTCTCAACTAAAAATTTGCACACCTCTTACGACAATTGTCATCTTGCAGCATTTAAGTAAGTTTTTACATGACATGAATTTGCTTTATACAGCAAACTATAGTTCATTTGATGTTTTAAAAAAAGAACAAGTACAATTTTCAATTTATAAATTTCTTTCCTTTTCACGTTTGTCTAAAAAATATTTTATTTTAACAGAAACAAGATATTTGTACTCATATCATATATAATTTCACCACTGCTTTCGAGGTGACTTTCTGATTATAACAAATCAATTTAAATCTAAAAATTTCCCACTTTTTGTGATATGGAAAAATTTATAGCAAAGAATTTGTATAACAAATAATCAAATACTTTTCAATCTTTGCTAAAACAAAAAAGAAGCATGTAAAAAAGACAAGCAGTAATAAAACTGTTATACAAAACAATAAATAACAACTGCTTAATAATTTTGCATTTGCGTAAAAAAAAATTTTTAATTAAAAGTTTTAAGGCTGTTTGGTCGTTTTGCAAGTCATTGTTCGAATAATTACACTTCTTTTTGATGGTGTTAATAATTTATTTTGCTACATAAATTGTACTGCATATTTTGTACTCAAATTTGCCATTTCTACACGCAAAGAAAAGATATAGCTGTTGAATGGTTAAGAAAACAATATTATGTTTTCAGAAACAAGTTATTGTTATTTTAAACATTTATTTCGTTACGGTAAGCAAAGTAATGTTTGAATTTAATAATTACATTATTATATTCATAAAAAAGTGTGATATGGTTAGAGTTTAACAATATAGTTTTGTTAAAAATTTATGACTGCAACATAATTTTTGTTATTATTTAAAAATAATATAATGTAAATAACAACATAATGTTATCCAAAACCATACTATTTTTTAGTTTTTAAAAAAAATATTTTTCAGGAACATCTTATGTTAGTTCAGTGTTTCGTTTGTAAGCTATCGGTATTGCACGCGTCGAGTTAAATAAATAAATAAAGTACAAACAAACAAAAGGATAGATAAATAAAAACATATATGTACATATGTTTATCTCTTTATACAGACGTGTCTGCATTTCGAGTATACACACATATGTATATACGTACATTTTACTTCAACAATATTAATTTATTTTTATTTCGGATTTAATGCACAGCTGTTTTAAACAAGAGATCTACCAATAAAAAAATGATTGAAAAACAAAATATTATTATTATATTAAATAATACTGTTTTCATATACAACAATATTATTATAATATAAGAACATGGTATGGTGAGTATCAATTATATTTTAGTCACATCTAACAATAGTGTTGTCATATTTACAATAATAAGATTAGGTGTAACAAGGTTCATTCTTTTTGTTGATAATATTATTAATAACTCAGATAATAATATTATTAAAAGTTTGCTTTTCTATTGAAAATAATATGATTTAACTACAACCATATAATTCAATCATAGTATGTTGCTGTTTGATTATGGTTACCTCAACCATATCTTTTCTTTGCGTTTATATTATTCACAATTAATTACTTTATTAGATGGCATTTGAAAGTAAAGATGAGCAAAAATATCTATATAAGAAAATATCGATAACTAAGATATATATCGCCAAAATTTCAAAAACCGATACATCGATTCTTAGTTAAGAGTAAGGGGTTTCAATATTTTTAAGAGCTCTATAAATTTCAGCCATTTTTCAACTGTATACGATAGTGACATCACTGCCAGTGGCCAGTCCAAGCCCTCATGTGTTGTGTTTTGTATGAAAACCTGTAATATCCTTTTAAAAAAAGATAATAAAAGTTCTAATCTATCAAGAAAATAAATCGTTATTGATTTAAGTAATAAAATGTAATGTTACGGTTAGTCCTCGTCAAGACTTGCAATTTTTGTTTCTGTAATTTTTTAAAATTCAGATTTGAAATTGAAATTCTATTACACCACAAATTTCCTTGAAAAAATAAAAATTTTGTATATTTTTTGTTATATTTTGTATTTGTCATAAATTTGAAGAAAGTAAATAAAATAAAACTCCAAAATAAATTTACAGTCAATCCCACGATGTCACAAGTTAACGTTCTTTAAATTATGGGCCTGTTCGTAAATTCATCACTGCGCTGCAAATGGAAATTGAAATATCCTAAATTCCTTCACTAAGTTATATAATATATAAATAAATGTTAAATATGGGTTACTACTGAAAAAAATTATAAGCGAAGTTGTATTGCGTTTTAAATAAAAGTGTGCTCGTATGATGCACATCAGTGATGCATTTACGAATACATTTTACATGCGTCACTTACTTTAGTGCGCTTGAGCGCCCCAATAATATTTGACTTACCATTCGCCTGATTTTACGTTTCCAACGTAAAGCCAGAATTAGTTTTTACCTTATTTTCTGTTACGAATCAGCTGACTCTTTTTTAATTATAGAAATCTAATACAAGTCGTTAGTTCTTTTGTTTCGTTCTGTTCTGTTTCGGTTCAACCTGTGAAAATCAAAAAATTGTTAAGCAATTGTAAGTGACATCATAAATTAAATAAAAATATTTTAAAATAAATTGTGATTGTCTTTTTAGAATTTAAAAACAAATTATTATTAAAAGAAAAACATAAAAATGGCCGATGCAAAACTCATCACCTTAGTGCAAAACTGCAATCCTTCTGAACATAAGCAGCTGATAAGCTACCACAGAAAAAGTAAGTACTTAAATTTAGAAGCAGAACGGCACAGCACAGTACAGTAACACGAAGTAAAGAGTAATGAAGCATTTAGTCATGTGCCCTTTATCAAATAACTATATTACCACATCAACAATTTCACACTTTCGTCGTCAAATAGGAATAAAAAATCGTTTAAATGTGCAAATTGTGCTTCAAAAAATTAAAATCTGTTCTACTTGAACTTGCAACAAGTGGCAGCGAAAAATTAATTAAAATGAACAAACTTAGCAAAACAATTTTTTTAAGAATGAAAGGTATACATAATGACTAAATGTTTTTATTCATAATGCATAAAGACCCAACAAAGGGCAAGTCAAGCGAAATTTTGTGAAGAATCAACCAAATGGCAAAATTACTAATATCCTATTTATTTGGGTCATTATTTATTGTCGTTTGGCTGATTCTCACTGTCCTTAAGTCATTGAATAGTGCCAACAGATCCACAAAAAGTTTTCTACCTAGTCGGCCAATGGTCTCTTCTATGCATACATACGTATGTAGATATGTATGTATTATGTATGTATGTATGAGCAATGGCGAGTTCGTAGAGTAAAAGTATATTTTTGGTTTAGATGGCATTCGTCCGATCGTAAGCTATGGACATATGTAAATGCATATTTGTATATATATTATTATTGTATTTATGTATGTTTGATATACCAAATACTGGCTCCGCTCAGAATCGTTTTCTGTATAGCCGAATGGCTTAAGGATTTTTGCCTCTGTGTATGTAGAACAACTGTTTAGATGACTAAATATGATCTTATGGATAAGAAAAAACTTGCAAAAATTAAGTGACGAGATTGAACTAGGACCTAACGAGTCCCTCCATACAATTTGACATAAAAAATCGGCGCATAGTGTACGAGTAGTTTTAATCCAATATCAAGTCCTAGCGTGATTTATGCTAACTTCTTGAACATTTTTTTTATACATAAGACCGATAGTTTCTAACCAACTTTCATTATAAGTAAGCGGAAGTAGTGTTAGACTGAAAATCTTTTCTCATCGAAGCTGAGTAGAAAAGAATATCACAAAGACCAACCAAAGCACGCAAAACCGCTTACTTACAAGCTCAGGCGTGAGGAGACCGCCAACGACGAGTTACGCAACAAACCCATTGCCAGCGAAGCCGGTATTAGGCCCCTTTCACATTAGGCAACTTTACTTGCGCAAGTCTTGTGTTTGTGGGTGTGAGAGGAAAGGTCGGTTGAAGGGGAAAGAATTGCCGAGATTTGAGTACAGACTTGCTTGAACTTGGCAATTCTGCCACAATTCTGTTTCAGCTGTCACTGTTGGCTTGGGATATTGATTTGTTTTTGACATTGTCTTTTATTTCTTCTTCGGTGTGTTGACTAATTAATTAATTTTGTGTTAAGAAAATTTTATTTGTGAATAAAAAGTTAAAAAATAATGAGAAATGAGAAACAAAACGTCAACAAATTAAGAAAACTCGAGCATAAGAAAATTAAACTTGCACAACAAATGAACTGAATGTGAACATAGAAGCAAGTTCAAAAGAAAATAAATAAAAATGAAAATTATACTTGCGCAAGTAAAGTTGCCTAATGTGAAAGGGGCCTTATACTTGCTCATTGGCAAAGCAAAATATATCATTAATGAAAATAAAAAGGTTTGTTTTGTCTCAGTCGACAATAAAAATACAAGTGCCTGCTTTTGACATTTGAGTTCGTACAAATAAGTGAAAAAAATTTACTATGACTCATATTTGTATTGACATGCTTACGTTATCGTTCGTTTTCATGTTTTTTCGACTTGTCGTGCTAAAAGCTTTAAGTAAAAGGCAAAACAGCTGTTTGTTGTTTAAAATGCATGCAAACGAAAAAAAGTGACATCCTGGTTAACAGGCAGTTAAATTTAAAAGTGCGAATTGCAAAACAAAAGAGAATTGCCGAGCACATGAAACTGTGTACCCCTCCCCAATCTTCTCACCTCAACCACCTATAAACGCAAGAGTTGCTGTAACAAAAATTTTAAGTCTGGACAGGGACTTACAGTTCATTCAATTTAACATTGTTGAAATTATCCCAACTACAACCGTTTTTCCAAATTAGACATTGTTAGTATCTGATCAACTGAATCAAATCTATTCGCACTTTCAATGGTTAAGGCCGGGTTTACATATGTGTGCCAAATGCCACACAAGCGTAAAATAGGGTAACCAGCTAATTACTAATGAAAAACCTATTTGATTCAGACATGTATGTATTTATTAAGTTAATGAGTTTCATACATAATTAATAGACAATTTTATAGAATCCAAAATGATTGCAAACTGTTTAAATCAATAAATATATGTCTGAGTCAAACAGTTTTTCGCGTAGTAATTAGTTGGTTACGTTTTTTTGGGCAAATGACACACAAGAAATGCCAGATGTATACTCAGCCCATGACACACAGGATTTTTGAAAATTGGCAACAATTAAATGCGTATTGGATATATAGATTTACCCTTAAAAATCTGAATTATTTTTAATTAACAATAAGTAGTTTACTAAACAAGTTAAACATTAGTTTGAGAAGATAAATTTAATAAAATTATTCAATATAGAACACATTAAATTTTTTTTTCATAACAGCTTTTATTGTGCATAACACTATTGTAATTTTTTTTTTATTGCTTGAAAGAAAACAAAAATTATAAAATCAATATTTCATCATCAATATTAAAAGCATCTCCATAAATATGTATGTACGAGTACATTAGGCCGGGTACATATTTTATATAAAGATACATAAAAACAAACACAAATTTGTTGATGTTTTGGGACAGCAACCCTTCTCAAATAACAATTTCTGGGAAATTAATTGGAATAATTGATTTATTGGCCTAATTAAAAGAAAATAATGCTTCAGAGTCTTTCAATTACATGGTTTGTGTAGGTAACAGCATTCTTCCTTCCAGCCATTGTAAGAAAAGACTGTTGCATGCAAATCTAATAATAAAATAAAGTGTATAGCAACGAAACAAGGAGTGTGATAGAAATCATAAAAAAAGGGTTAGCTTAGTATTCTTTGCAACAGATTTTTTTCTACATTTTTAATAATAAATCGCCGGCTTACAGAGTGAACCTGCTAACTCACTTCAACCAAACTTTACAAAAGAGACATAGAATTATTAACAATTTCTATACACATAGATTATACATTAAGTTTCTTTGACATGTATAGCTAGTTTCTAACTAAAATAAATATTTTACCTAGTCAATGCGGCGTAAGAAAAATTTAATTTAGCAGGTTTACCCTTTAAGCTGACGAAATATTTGTTTATGTACATAAATATATTCGCATTGCTGTTAAGGCTATGAATGAAAAAAAAGAGGAATCAATAAATCAAAGAAAATATTAAACTTGAGGCCTATTAAGAAATTAATCCTGATTAAAATTCATTATAGTTCAACTAAATTTAAATATGTATATATCTCATAGTAAATAAATTTCAAATAAAAATTAACTATACTTTTATACTTTTTTATCATATAATTTTTAAAAGTTAGAGGGAGACTCTATGAAAATATTTTGTAAGCTGAAATGCAAAATTATGTAACTAAATTTTTTTTTTAATTTTATAGGAGCAAAATTAAACTAAATTATTCAAGTGACTGAAGTGAAAGTTCATTACTTTTGTTTTTAAAATTTTTTGGAAATTTTGTGTTAATTATATAATGTCATTAATTAATTAAAAACGCGATTTTGAATTCTTCGTTAATTACGTGGTTTTGTATTTCAGCGAAAGATTTGTATGTAGTTTGTTCTTCTTTTGTCATTTAAAATACAAAATTTTTTAAACATTAACCACTTTTTAAAATCCAAACAAAAAACACAAAGTGCATTTGATACGAGATAGACGATACAATTTGTTGTGAATGCAGCAAGTAAAATAAAATTAATGTGAGTAATCGGTCGAATGTTATTTTATTACCCAGTAAAAAAAAAGACTCCAAAAAAGTCATGAAAATGTAGAGTTTACGTTGCGGAAGTAGTGCAAATTTCGATCCGATCTAATGATTTTTACATAGGGTTGTCATTGCAAGAAGTTCCCTTTTTCGATGCCTGGTCACTGAATTGGAAGCGATATTAAGAAAAATTCCCTTTTTTGTGTTTTATGATAATATTTTCATCTAGGAAAAATGGTAAATAGTTACATATTTTAACAATCTGTTTCTTTTTATACGAATTTAAGCCCGAAACAGTGTTTTCATGTAAATTTAAGCAAATAACTTTTAAATTTTAGACTAAAAATAGTTCATAAATTTCTTTAAAATTTTTTTTTTTTTAATTTTGGTGAGTATTTTCCAACACAACGGAGGAGTTACAAGGTTTTGCATGACTAAAATAAGCTTCTACATGGTTTTTTGCTCACTCTTGTCAAATTAAAAATATCGATTTTTTGGAAGCAATGAAAATGTACTTCCACTAGAGTGACTTTAATTTTTTGACTGGGATACTTTTGAAAACGCAAAACTAAATGCCAGCATAGGTTTCAATAGAGTAAGTAGCTTGTGTTTGAAAATTTTGTAGTTGGTAACTTACCTGACCCTATTTTTTCTGCAAAATTTCAGTTCTCTACCCTATAATATTACGGCCCTACATCCCTAATTTAGCAATCGGTTCTTTCAGATTTTTTCTGTTCGTAACTCACCCCTTAACTAAAATTCTTAATTTCGAGTTTAAAGTGCGTGTCCATGCCCCCCCCACACCATAGAAACTACCAGAATTTTAGATATTTCTTGGTAATCTCTGATTTAGATTTATTTGTGTATCGAATTTAAGCTCTCTAGAGCAAATTCTAGCTTTAAATTTTATGACCGTTCCCCCACTCTCTTTCACTTTTTTAAGGTCAAGACTTTGCTGTGAGTAGTGCTCAATTATCATCGTGTACCTTTTAAGATGATAGTTTTAAGTCAGTTAAAAGCTTTAGTAAAATATTAGCGTGGTCTTGGTTAAAATATTGGGGTATTAAGGTTTTTCTAGTTTGTTTCTCATCTTGGCTGCTTATCCGAAGTATATAAAATAAGAGGCTTTAGTTTTAGGTTAACACGCCCACTTTTAAGAAAATCTATAGCCATGCATCATTCCAACATGTATGCAAAAATTTCAATAAAACTGCTTTAGCCCAACGCTTTAAATTTATTTTTACTTTTAAGCTTAATGGGCGTATCTCTGCCTCTATGGCTATATTTTCAGGGTTTTCAGATTTTTGTAGTTAGTTTCTAGGTCAGATCTACTAGTTTATCAAATTTCAGCTCACTAGCGCAATTTTTTATTCTTATGGGCGTGATACTGCCCTTTTTTCAATCTCAAGAGATTTTCTTCGGCCAGTAGTTATTTTCACTGTCGAGTTTCGTTGGAAACGGAAAGTAATAATTATAAAAATTATTAGTATATTCAAATGTGCTATCCGAAGTACATGAAATAGGAGGCTAAAATTTAATGGCCGTGTTAACGCCCAATTTTTCAACAAAAATTTATAGCCTTTTATTATTGCAACATGTATGCCAAATTTCAATAAAATCGCTTGATTTCAACGCGTTAAATTTGTTTTTTAAATTCTGACCATTATGGGAGCAGCCCCGCCCCCTTATGATAAATTTTTGTGTTTTCAGACTTTTCTAGTAATTTGCCAATCTATAAGTACTCGTTTATCAAATTTCAGCTCAGTAGTGCAAATTTCAATTTCTTATTGTTATGGGCGTGTTCCCGACCATTTTTTTAACACAAGATTTTCTTCGGATAGTAATTATTTTTCCTTTTTAGTTTCGTTGGAAATAGATAATAGTTAATACATAAAAAGTACATTTAAATGTGCTGACCAGAAGTTCATGGAATAGTATGATTAAATTGTATGGGAGTGTTAACTCCCACTTTTTTCAACAAAAATTTATAGCCTTGTCTTATTGCAACATATGTGTCAAATTTCAGTAAAATCGCTTGAGTTAAACGCCCTTAGATATAGTTTTTTAATTCTGAGCTTATGGGCGTAGCCCCTCCCCCTTTCAAAAAAATTTTCGCGCTTTCAGAATATTTTAGGTGATAGTTTACCTAGTTTCACCTGTGTACCAAATTTTAGCTCAGTAGCGCAAAGTTTAATTTTTATGGGCGTAGCCCCGCCCCCACCCCCACGTAAAATTTCTTGGTTTTCAGATTTTTCTAGTTTATTGCTAACATGAATTAATTCTAATTATGTATTAAATTCTAGAACTTTACGACAGCGGAGAACAAAGTTATCACAAGGGTAAAAACACGACGAATGGCTTCCTGTAAATATACACACTGCGTGCATTGGCCGGGACTTGGCCTGATGCACTACCCTGCGCCTAGATGTAAATAACAATACTCGTAGTATGTTTTCTATGTAAATAGTGAATAGTAAATATTTTGAACCTGAAAAAAAATTGTATTTGCAAAATTAAAAGAATCTCTCATTTACAAGTAAATGATTTAGCAGTTATGCGTTTTCAAAATGCAAGAAAGTGTTACCAATTATAATAATGATTAAGTGCATTTCAAAAATAAAAATAATAAAAATAATTTGTGTTCCAATATTCTGATCAGGTGTTTTGTGAATGTTGGTAATTTTATTGAAAAGGGCCAGTGTTGCCAAAACGGCGGTTTCACGCTATATATGACTGTATTTTGTTGTCATTAGCGGCAAGTCTATTTAAAAAACCACCAGCCGAAATTTTAGCTGAAGAATTTCTTAGTTGACGGATTTTCTGAAACTTATAAAGAAAGATATTGAATAAAAATACAGTATTTTTAACGCAACTATGCGACACGTATCCTGGTATTTATGTTGAGTTTTTTTTTTCAATATTAACACGTACAGCGAAAAGAAACTATCGTCAATTTTTTTGCAAGTAAAAAATTTTCATATTGTGGTCGTGTAGTATAATGTGAAACTTTAAGAGGTTGAAAATAAAAACATACATATGTATGTACATACATACATAAATACGAGTATAAAAGTGAACAAATCTAATTTTTAGTGAATAAAATTTAAATCGAAATTAAAATTGTATTACAAACGAATTTAATCATTCCTTTCGTATTAAAAAAATAGAGTAAAAAAATTTTTAGACAAACGAAAAACAATCCGAAAACTGGGTGATTGAAGAACCAGTGAGTATGAGGAAAACATAATATCAACCAAAATCTCTCAAAACAATAACTTTTTCTGAATAATTTGTTTTTGATTAGAGACTTTTTTTATTGAAATTTTCCTTCGAAATTAAACTTCAAGCCAATGAGAATTGAGCCACAGAGTTTATTTTATCAACTCTATTTTTTAATTTCAGATACTCAGAAAATCAGGAAATCTTAACAATATTTTACAAATGCTTCAAGCAAAGAGGCAAGACATTATTCCACACGTGTAGAATATTTAGGGTCTATCGCAGAAAATTTTGAAAAAATACTTAATCAACTTAAACATTAATATTAATAGATGGAATAGTCCCTTGGATTTAAATTTTTCCTGGTTCGATGTTCGGGTATGGAAACTCTACTTAAAGAGTAGGCTGAGTTTAAATTACAAATATTGGGGAAATATGACATATATCTATGTATATGTATACATATTTTATAAAATTTATTTTATTCTCTTTTTTTTCCCAATAAACCATAAAAAAGACATACATATGTTGGTTATAAAAAATTCAGTGGATATCTTAGCGTTTATTTTTATTCAGCTGACGGTTTTTAGCAGGTTTTCAGAGGCTATATGGTGGGAAATGCCTACAACATTTTGGCAACACTGAAAAGGGCGTACATGAAATATTCTGTCACCAAAGATTAAACATATTTTATTCAAAATTAAATATATTGTGCTTAAAAATCAACAAAATGTTTAAAAATATAGTTGTGTAATTTTTGGGTCGAAAGTAGTCTGTAAAGTGTTGCCTATTATTATCGACCTAATTTTCAACAAAAATGTTTTAGAGTGTAGTGTGCAAACCTGGAATGACGGAGATTGTTGTTTCGAATTCCAAAAAAAAATTTGCTTAAAAAATACAATTGCATACAATAAATAAATTAAAAGTTTTCATTATTATAGCTAAGTGTTAGAATGATATTTTTAATTCATTTATATTATTTTACACCGATTATGTCCCTAATAAAGGCACACACAGCTGTGCGACTTTTGTGAAAATAGTGTAGACATCTTTTTTTGTAAATATTAAAACCACTGTGCATATGAGCGGTTTGCTAAATTTACATTATGAACTACTTTCATACATACTTTCAAATTATTATAATGAAATACTTTTCGTCATTCTATTCATTTCTTACTATATACAGGTATATATGTATGTTTTTATATGTTATAGCAAAGAATAGCAACAATCACCCTTATTCCAGTTGTCGTCATCGACGTCACTTTAACACAAAACCAAAAAACTGGTGCTCGTATATCCGTTATCGGACACAATTGATTTCTGTTTGCAGGTTTATACTATTTTCTAGACCTTAGGGAACGGAAAGAGATTGTCAGTTGAGCAAAATTGTTCTCGAGAGCGAGTAAACAAGTCCCAATTTTTTGTTGTTGTTTTAAAGTGACGTCGATGACGACAACTGGAATAAGGGTGAATAATAAAACGGTCACAATAGTAGCCACATTTGAAAGTTAACTTTATAAAAACACACTTAAAGAATAATACAAATAGCAGGTATACATTAACAATCAGCGTTAGAAAAATAAGAGCGATTTCTCTGTATAAGAGATAAAACTCTCAGTATAGAATAGAGAATCGAATATTCTATTTATTGACAGACGTTTTGATGAGTGTTTTCTACAAAAACTATTAGCATAGAACCGCTAACACCCAATGTTGGATTTTGATTTTTCATAAAAATTTTTAAAAAATAAAATATTTAAAACAAGTTTTTCTACTTCTTCACAGTTTTTTGAAGGAAATAAATCTGGTTTTTCTTTGGTATACATGCGAAACTTTGTATTCTTTCACCGAAAGAACCCAGTAAAAAAAATGGAAGTCATTCTAGCGGAAGTACATTTTCATTGCTTCCAAAAAATCGATATTTTTAATTTGCCGAGAGTGAGCTAAAAACCATATAGAAGCTTATTTTAGACATACAAAACCTTTTAACTCCTCCATAGTGTTAGAAAATACTCACCAGAATTTAAGAAAAATTTATTTTTTTTAAGAAATTTATGAAATATTTTTAGTCTAAAATTTAAAAGTTATTTGCTTAAATTTACATGAAAACACGGTTTCGGGCTTAAATTCGTATAAAAAGAAACAAATTGTTAAAATAAGTAACTATTTGACATTTTTCCTAGATGCAAATATTATCAAAGAACACAAAGAAGGGAATTTTTCTTAATATCGCTTCCAATTCAGTGACCAGGCATCGAAAAAGAGAACTTCTTGCAATGACAACCCTATGTAAAAATCATTAGATCGGATCGAAATTTTCACTACTTCCAGATCGTAAACTCTACATTTTCATGACTTTTTTGGAGTCTCTTTTTTTACTGGGAAGTTATTTCTTTATCTACACCAAACTCTTTCGGTTTTACAGTATTGTTACTTAAATTCTGCGCAACATCAATCAAAGCATGTTTTTTGTAGGACTTATGAATGAAATTTGAAATTTCCAAATTGTCGATTTCGTAGTTTAAAGAAGAAATTACCTGGTATACAAATGTCTTGTTGCTGTCTTGTTGCTTTATAGATAGAAAATATATGTATACCCAGTGAAAAAAAATGGAAGTCATTCTAGCGGAAGTACATTTTCATTGCTTACAAAAAATCGATATTTTTAATTTGCCGAGAGTGAGCTAAAAACCACATAGAAGCTTATTTTAGTCACACAAAACCTTGTAACTCCTCCATAGTGTTAGAAAATACTCACCAGAATTTAAAAAACATTTATTTTTTTAAAGAAATTTATGAATTATTTTTAGTCTAAAATTTAAAAGTTATTTGCTTAAATTTACATGAAAACACTGTTTCTGGCTTAAATTCGTATAAAAAGAAACGAATTGTTAAAAAAGGCAACTATTTACCATTTTTCCTAGATGAAAATGTTATCATAGAACACAAAAAAGGGAATTTTTCTTAATATCGCTTCCAATTCAGTGACCAGGCATCAAAAAAGAGAATTTCTTGCAATGACAACCCTATGTAAAAATCATTAGATCGGATCGAAATTTTCACTACTTCCAGATCGTAAACTCTACATTTTCATGACTTTTTGGAGTCTCTTTTTTTACTGAGAAGTTATTTCTTTATCTACACCAAACTCTTTCGGTTTTACAGTATTGTTACTTAAATTCTGCGCAACATCAATCACAGCATGTTTTTTGTAGGACTTATGAATGAAATTTGAAATTTCCAAATTGTCGATTTCGTAGTTTAAAGAAGAAATTACCTGGTATACAAATGTCTTGTTGCTTTATAGATAGAATATATATATATATATATATATATATATATATATATATATATATATATATATATATATATATATATATATAGGACAAACAAGAACACTCTACATACCACACACTTAGTCATAAACAGTCACAAGTCAAAAAATCCCACTTGTTCAGGAGTGGCAAAAATCTACTGATACTATACAAAGTAGGCAAGTATGTAAGACAAAACCAGGCATAACGATACGAGGACTATTTTAAATTATTTAAGAAGACTGAGCTGTTTGCGGTCGTTTGAGATTTGTTAAGTGAACTGGTTGTGAAAAACAAAACGGTTTTGATAATTTTGAACTGTGATTGTTTCTGATTTAGTGTGCGATATTTAAATCTTTGTTTAGGAAAATTTTAGGAAAGACACAATTAAATTACGTACACAAAAAAACAGGGCTGTAAGATATAACGATTTATCGTTACAACATGAAATTGTATAAAAATATTTCATATATAAATATCGTGTTAAAGTGCAGACACTTGCAATTCAACCGGTATATAAAATATATGTCACATAAATACTGGCTTCCCTTGAATTAATGATCGGCAGTGTGTTTTTATTTTGTACCCTCATGTTATCTAATTGCATGTGAAAAGAATCAGACTCTCACACTTTTGTGCACTAGTTACGGCAAATATAACAAAATAAGCGTTTTTAAATAGTGTTTTATATGAGTTTTCAGTTATTATGTAATGCTTTCTGTTTTGTTTTTGTGTGAGTGCTTGTATGTATGTTGAAATGGTAACGATAAAGCTGTATGACTCCTAATACCTCATGCTTTTCTATTGTTCTAGTAACTGCTTCATATTGTATTGTAATTAAAATGCAAGCCCTAACAACGGCAAATGTGACAAGAACGAAATTATAAAAAAGTTGCATGATACATAAAACAACAACAAAAACAACAGCAACAGCAACAGCAACAGCAGCACAACCACTAACAATAAAATTTCAAGATAATTGCAGGAGACAGCTAAAAAAATATATATGTATATATGTATGTATAAAAGTTAAGAATAAAACATTGCACGAAACTAACACAATAAAATAAAAGAGAAATTATAAGAATTAAAATGAATGAAAAGCGAAATATCAACAGTATTAGCAGCAACACCAGTTTAAGTATGTATAAAAAAAATTATAATAAAAGAAAAGCAAAGCAACAGCCATAGAAATAACAACAGCAGAAGCAACAGCAACAGCAACATAATTGCATGCAATTTACCATGAAGCAATGTTTTGTATATTTGAAATAAGAATATAAAAACATACCAGTACAAATGCCACAATAAGACCAGGACAGGAAAACCTTTGCAGGACACATTATAACATTTACAATTTTGAGGTTTTAATCCATCCAAGTTTGAAATTTAATATCTTAGAATGCGTGAGTAGTAGTAAAAGCAAAATTAAACAGAATTGTACTTGAGAGTTGTGAAATTTTAATTAAAAGTGTTTAATTTTTCTAATATTTTAAGGTAATGAAATAAGATTTACTGAAATCTTAAGTTTTTAACAAAAATTGTATGAGTTTTTATAATTAAAATTTACTTTTAGTTATGCAGGCCATATACAGAATGTGCAAACTTTTACAAAAGAGCTTTTGTGCTTTCACACCGACGAGAGCACAACAGTCAACCCAGGGGCAAATTATAATAGTCAATACGGTTCGAAATTTTAAAATATTTCCATAAAAACTCTATTGAAATATTTTGTAATTCCGTTAGATAACGAGTGCCGTAATTTGCCCCTATATCTCTGGAACAACTTACTTTACAAAGAAACAAAAAAAATTCAATTAAATCAAATGCAAAACTGAGAGTATGTGTGTTTTACTATAGCTGATTGTTTTGCAATAATAGGATTTTAATTGCATTTTAAAATTTTTTTTATAAATATTAAGGGCCAAATATTTAAAAAATAGTTTGATTTTATAAAAGGTTTATTAATCAAACCCTCCAAATAATTAGTTTCATTCTTATTCTTAATAAAAAAAAATATTTCACTTAATAAGTAAAATAATAATTTGGGATTATTAGTCCGTTAAAAAATGTTAAACTTAAATTGTAACAACTCCCATAAAAAACATTAATTATTAAGTTGACTGCACCCGGTCAAAAAAATACTTGTGTTGTTATTTACATTTATTTTCTTTTTACATACTCTTATAGCTACAATTTGAAGCTGAAAAAAGTCAGCCAATGTAGTAATGGTAAAATTAGAAAATAAATAACATGTTGTTTATTGAGTTCTTGTTTCAACTTTGTTATTGGTTGTTGCACAGAAAAAACTTATTTTCGATTTCAAACTTTTTCAATTTAGGTCCTACAAAGAAATTTGTAAATTCAAATGCAAGATTTTGTAATAATTTGTTTGGAAAAAACCCCGATTTTTTCAATCAACAGATTGTCTGATTCAACAAAATTTTTTAATGAAAATAAAAAGTAAATAAAATAAATAACTGTTGCGTACAGTATGAAATTTCTATATTGGAACAGAAATGTTCTCTTAACAATTTTGTTACAATAAATACTTTATATTTACAATTATTCCAGTTGTCGTCATCGACGTCACTTTAACACAACACCAAAAAATTGGGCCTTATTTACTCGCTCTCGAGTCAATTGTTTTCGACAACGGATATAGGAGCACCAGTTTTATGGTGTTGTTTTAATGTGACGACGACGGCGACAATTGTATCAACTAGAATTTTTCACTCCATATTGCTTTTTGTTTTGCTTAAAACAATATTGGATCAAACTATTTACTGGAATAGTAAAAAATATTTACTGAATCAAAATTTTATTTTAAACAAATTTTTTTTTGAAAATTTTTTGGGAATAATTTATTCTGTGTGAGCTTCTCATTTGTTTAAATGAAGGTTTATGACATAATAACTCTAGTTGTTCTAAGAAACTTTGGGTAAAGGTTCCCTGATGATCTGCATTAGCAACATTGAAACGCGCATAGGATCCAGCTTAACCCCTCAATAATCAATTTCAATGCATTTTTAATAAAAAAAAAATATTTTACCTAATAAGTAAAAAAAATAATTTGGGATTATTAGTGCATTAAAAAATTTTAAACTGAAATATGTTTCTATTTTTGTTGAAACTTTATAATATACTATGTTTAGATATCCAGCAGTAACTAATTTTGGAGCTTTTATATAATAATATTGAATTTCTAAGCACTTCCATGAATTTATCTGTTGGCTTTTCAATTTGTTGACATAAGTATTATGCACCCTGCATACACGATCCACGATAATTAATTTCGTACTTAGCGTAGTATGAGTTGTAGTACGGGTTTTCATATACACGTTACTACAAATCATAGTAATTCATTTGAAAAAATATTTTTAAGGCAATATACACTCGGATAAATGAATTATGCAGTTGAAAAGAATAAAAAAAATTATGCAAAAACTAAAGGGGCATGTTGCAGAGAATGGTTAAAATAGTGTTTTATTTTTTTTAATTAAGTCTACATAAGTCTTATTTTAAAATTTAGCCGCAGAAACCTGCGTTTTCTAAATCAGCTCCTCATAAATTAAATTTTGCTGTACAACAGCATGATACACAATACTTATTATCGTACTTAGCGAAGCTCCGCCCACAAAAATCAAATATTTTTGATTTTCATACTACAAAGTATACTTCATAAGTACGACAGCATGATACACGTTACTAATTTCATACTTGTACGATTTATCGTACGATTTGTGGTATCGTCTATACTCACCATAGCTAAACTAAACTAGCTCAGCCAAAAATTTCTTGATTTATTCAATAAAACTTTCATATTTTTATGATATATACCATATTCGACAAAAATTGAAATACTTAGTTCACTCAGGATATTTATTAAAAACTTTAATGGAATTATTCCATATATTTAATTATTTATTTGACTTAGACCAAATAAATCAGTCAATGATTACATGTATTTAATTTTTAAATCTGATTTAAACACAAAATTTTGTTTTTCACCACAAAATTAAATGAATCTAAATAGCCAACATTGTGCATTTAAGCGTTGTTTAAGTTTTACAAACATACCATATGTTTTGTGCATGTGTGTGTTTTTTGAATGCATGTACATAAACATCATGAGGTCATAATAAAAATAATTTCGTTTAATGTTCAGAAATATACAATAAATGTAACACATATTTTCATTTCATGAAATATGTAAATAGAAAAATGCATTCCGATGCTCTTTTTGTATCATAAAATGTGTTTTTCGCTATTTAATTTTTCTGCAATTTGATAAATCAACTTTCTTATTTATATTAAACAGCTGTTCTTTGGAAAGCTTTCCATAATATTTGGAAATATTGTAGTGCTACCATACTTTCAACGTAATTTGATATTAACTTTAATTAGCCACTGAAAAAATAAAAGTGTATTTAAATCAATTTTAATTTTTTGTGAAAATTAACTTAAACTATGTTTAAACATTCAGTGATTTATTAGCTATTAAAATCTAAATTTTAAAAATCAGAAAACCCTCATTATTTAATCATAATGGTTGGGTTAAAAGTTAGAAATTTTTTTAATTAAGCAATTTTGATTTTAAAAACAATTTTTAAATTTTTCATTCACAAAAAAAGTATTCACCAATTAATACTTTCAATTAAAAATTTGATTGTATTGATTAAATTTTTAATTGTATTAATTAATTTGACTGGAAAAACTTAATTGATATCATCAAATTGCTTATAGGTGAAAATTTAATTAATTTTTTAATTGATACTACAAATATTTTAATTGATATTACAAAATCATTCATATTAATTTTTTGTGTTGTTAAGACAAGTCGAACTTAATTAAGTCATTGGAAATACAAATCTGGTATTTTGAGTCTTAAACTTTATTTTGTTGCTTAATTCACAAGAAATAAAACTCCGACTTTTTCATCTAACAAATTATTTCGTTTTCTTTCATTTCTTTTATAAAATATTTACAATAACCAACCAACGAACTTTACACATAACGCAAACACCTAATTTAATAAACATCATTTGTTTCTGGGGACCATTTGTTAAAATCAGGAATAATTTCTTAAGTTCAGTATTTTCAATTCTTACTAAATGAAATATTGTTATTTAATAATGTGATTTTCTAAAGAATAGAAGAAAAATTTAGAAGAGTTTTTATTATATTAACAAAATTATTATTTTAATTTTTAACTTTATTGGTTTCTATATTTATGATTTATTTGAACGGGCTAAAGTTCGTAAGGCTTTTTAAGCCAAATTTACCATCACATTAAATAAATCATAAATATACAAACCAATGAAGTTCAAAAAATAATCAGTAAAAATTAACTTCAATTAATAGCCTGGGGCCTGTGGCAAAAATTAAATAAATATACTTAATAGTAACAAATCAAAAAAGTTTGTCTTAAGTAGGACAAAAAATAAGCAAATTAACTAACATTTGCATAATTAGTAAAGAATAAACGACAATGGTAAGTCTGTTGTATAATTAGTGATGGGAAATTTGGGCTTTCATTATAAAGCACGTTTTCAGCAAATTGAAATACGATGAATCAAAACAATTCTCGAATTCCATTTGCAAGAAATTTTCGTATATAAGGCAGAAATCTACATCAACTGGCACCACTCAAAGTGGAGCAACACAGAAGAACGCTGATGAAGAAGGTTTAGTGGCTATCGAAAATGGCTGGCTGTTCCGTTCAACTATGTGTTGTCAGAATATTTACAACTAAATTTGATGTTATTTGATCATTAATAATTATCACATGTAATTTGGCTTAAATAAGCGATACGAACTTTAGCCCGTTCAAATAAATCATATATATAAAATTATTATTTATTTAATGTAATTTGATCCACCAGATCAGACAAATTTTTTATATCTTGTTTGGTTGGGACTTTCTTCAACGACATACAATTTTTTGGATTCACACAAAATTTTTATATTCGATCTGAACTTTCATATTAACAACGACTCTCTCTAAATTTTACACAGCAGTAAGCCAATAAAATACATAAATTCATACATATATTAAATAAAAAATTACGTTAGTTTATAATGAATTAAGATTAATAATATGAAAATACAGATACGACAACGATATTAATAGAGACATGAGAATAAGCATATGGATATATATGTATGCATGTATCACACATAAACAAACATTAGTCAACATACAATACTCTCAAGCTTTTTGCAAGGAAAACTGTATGATTAAATACCCAATGAGCATTTTTTATACAGTTGACTAGGATTAGTAAGGAAGGATTTTATATACAAAAAGTTGTCAAAGATGGTATAAAGAACAAAAAACTATTTGTAAGCCCAATGAATTTTTAATATATACAACAATAAATTTAATTGAAATTTCGCAGAACATTTTAATCTTAACAACAAAAAACTTGTAGGTTAATCTAACAAACGTTGACTGTTAATTTGACCATTTATATACTTTGTTATGATTGTATATATAAAGTTAATTCAATCAATCTTAATTTTTTTGTTGATTATTTGTTTTTTGCATATTGTTGCTTTGCTTGAATGAACAAAGTTTTCTGGTTGGAAGATTATTATTTGATTATCATTTGAACTTCGTCTTATTTTAGTTAAAAAAGCCAAAGCAAATTTTTAAAAATCTAACTAGTTTCTTTGTTAATTTTTTAGACACAGATATGGAGTTAAAGAAACTTAACTCAAAAAAATAAGAAAAGTTAATTTAACCAATTTAAGTTGCTAAATTTACCTTAAATAAAACTTATTTTTAAAACTGAAGAAACAATTTATATTTTATTGAACAAGTTAAATATAAAATTTGGGAAAAAGTGTGATAAATTCATTAAAACTTAATACGACGAAATTGAATAAATAAATGCCCATTAATAAATGCACAATTTAGTTTTGGGATTTAGTTAAACAAACTGTTTGTCTAAATAGTCTTACAAAGTTTAGTCGTTAATTTTCTAATATAGCACAACATTTTCTAATTTCTTGATAAAGATGATGAAGACTTAAATAAAAAAAATTATATATTTTTTAATTTCACTGTAAATTAAGGTTTTTGTTGCTGTTTAGTTGAACAGATTATCTTTACTGGTTAGTCTAATTTGGTAGCAGTGTAGCAAACCGTACCGGCGCGGCTGCCGACTAGTCAGTCAGCCGATTTTTTCAATCAGCCGAGCCGCCGCCGAACCACTCGGCTTATCGGCGGCTTAGTACTCAGCCGATATTTTGTCTTTTATTTTTTATATTTTTTCAAATTTCGTATTTAATATGAAAGATAGTTGTTTTTGCTTCCACATAAAAAGAAAATGTTTATGTAAACGGTAACGTAGCTGCGACGACTCTTACGTTCTCTTTTGGAGTCCCTTCTTAAATACATGCACGTTTACATAGACTTTTTTGTTTAAGCATTCAGGCGACTTTTTGATCATTAATTGTTCAAAGCTTTTTGTTTGTTTGTTTTTTTTAATTCAATCGGAAAGCTTAAATCAAATTTATGTAGAAGGCAATCAAGAATAAAATTCCGCGAGAAATTTTTCCCGGGGAAAAATTCCAACTAATAGCAAGTAGTAGGGAAAAAAATTCTAGTTTAAAAAATTAGAAATTTCTCGCGAAATTCTATTCATAATTGCCCTGATAGTCTGGAATATGTTTCTATGGTTTAACAAATAATTTAGCTAGCTATTTTTTAGGACATCAATTACTGCAATATTCAAACTATTGCAAAATAAATAATGTTACAACGTGGTGATTCAATAATTCACGTATTTTCCTAAAAACAGACTGGGTTAAAACTTTTTTTTCAAATGCTTAAACAAATTGACGTTAAGCCGTTAAGCCGCCACCGCCGAAAATATTTGTCTTACAGCCGCCGCCGAAATTTTATGTTCGGCTTGCTACTGTTTGGTAGCTGTTAGTGCTAAAAAATCGCCCTTAAATTGTGAAAATACTCCCTTGCAAGTTCATCCTCTCTTTCCTCTTTAACTTTAATTTTTTCTCTTAAAATTTTAGGTAGTATTACGGCCAACGTTGTCAACTTTTAAATTTCAAAAAGCACTGAAACCAGGAAAAAATCGCGTAATTTAAGTAAAAAAGCACCAAATAAAAAAAAATTATATTAATAAAGTTGTTATTCATAAATATGTATGTATGTATGTATGTGTATAAAAATATACGAAACTGTTGATCTAGCATTCCATTCCTAAAATTTAAAATTTTAGGCATGTGATACACATTTTAATTATGTATACATATAAGAATCAGTTTTGGTTACAAATAATCAAAAACGGCAGCTATATTCACAATAAGACAATTTTTCTGGAAAATTTTTTATGTAAAGCAAAACGCGATCAACTTCTGCGCTGAAATGTTAAATTTTAAGGGTTATATGTCACGTATTTTTTTAACCAAGCCTTGTACAATCTTAGTAGAATTTTTTTGAAATGCTCCAGCTAACTTAGGCGCTTATGGTTTTTAAATTATAGGTTAGGAAATTTCTCTTTGAATTTTTGGTTTAGTGCCACCGCCTCGAAACAAAAAGCACCGAAAATTAATTTAAAAAAGCACTGAGCACTAACGACAAAATTTTCCGCGTCGAAAATTTCAAAAAGCTCTAAAAACGGTGCGAAAAGCACCGAGTTGACAACGCTGATTACGGCTGGGCTCAATTAATAGCCTTTGCTCACCTTTACTTTAGAAAACCTTAGTAGAATTTCTCAATTTTTAAGAACATATTTTTTATTTGAAAAATTAAAATGTTAAAATATCAACATTGTTGTAAATTCTTTTGTTTATTCAAGTACATAAAAATTTACAAATTTTGAGAATAACAAAACTACAACTATAGTAGGCCAAAACAAACTATAAATATTTTCATATAAAAATAATAACTTACAAAATAACACATGTAAATAAAGACTAATTAATCCTAGAACCATAACGAAATTTTATAATACGTTAACACTAACGATACGTAGATTTTACATTTTTAATATCGTTCGTTTGATAAATGTCAATAAATGACACATCTACGGTAAGATTTCGTTTTTGTTCTTTATTTTAATTAATTTAGTTTATATATTTATATTAATTTCTTATAAAACTAATAGTAATTTTCCTATATTTACATACTAAACATATAAAAATATATTGTACCTTAACACTTGTTAGCATAGCAACGCACTTGATAAGAACATAGCTAGAAGGAATTTTCTTTAGAATGCCAAACAATTGTTTTAAATACACTCAAGATATTTCATAGGTAAAGTAAACGAAAAATGTGGTTTGTTTTACGAAAATATTCGCTGCTTTTGGTACGAAATGCTTCGTAAATAGTACATGATATATTTTTATTTTACGAAATACTTTTTGTCTGCAAATAACAATATTTTGCATTTTTACAAATATTTTTTGGTAAATTCACAAGGCAGAGTATTTATACTACAAAATAAATTCGTAAATAATGAAAAGCAATTTTGTAATATATACAAAAACTTGTGTAAAATTTATAATATACAAATCTGTTAAAAAAAATATATTTTACATTTGAAAAATAATTTTGTAAAAGTTGCAATAATTAGGAAAAGAAAAATATAATTTGAGTGGAATTTTCACCTGTTGTCGAAAACAACTGACTCCTGTTGGCAGATTTATGCTACTTTCTGAACCTTAAGCGGCCCATAAACTACAACAGCATGCACGCGCAATCAAGCTATTAAGCAATCATGCTCGACCCACATAAAATACCAGCAAGCTGGTACAATATTCACTTCTTTTAAAAATTAAAGAAGGGTGGTTCTATATAGTGACACAGTTGTTTGCTTAAATTTTTATTGATATTTTGTAAATATTAGCAGCTATGTACAACTAAAGTGCTCAAATTCCATTTTCCATTGAAAAAAATTATTTTTAAACAAATTAAAATTTTTAAATGAATATTTACTTCTTGACAAGTTTACTCAACTGAGCTAACTTCACTATACACAATACCAGCAGGCTTGTACCATCAGCAAAATATCAAACTCTATTTGATATCACTACAGCAAAACGTACAATCACACAAAATGCCCATACACGATCCAACCGCTGGCACAAACACGTGATTGCGCATGCATGCTGTTGTAGTGTATGGGCCGCTTTAGGGAATGGAAATAGATTTTAATTAACACAAAATTGTTCTAGAGAGCGAGTAATTAAGCAAAAGATTTTTGGTATTTGATTGACGTGACATCGATGTCAACAACTGGAACAAGGATGAATAACTAATTATCCAATTACCAATTATCCATGGACGAGGTTTGTCCTTGGTCCCAGTTGTATTCCTAGCTTAAGTCGAAAACTAATTTTTTTTACAATTTTTTATTTTGATTGAAATTTGTTGAATAATTTTTTATACAATATATACATAAAATGACAGGAAAATACATAAATGGGAAAATATTAAAAAATAAAACAAAACAATAGTTTTTGATTTTATATTTCAAATTTTTATTTTTTTGTTTATTCCACGAAAATTTCCAATTTTATAAAAATGTTTTATTTTCTCTGAATATTAGTAAAATAAACGAAATATATGGTACTATATACGACAATAATTGTACAAAATAATTTTTTTAACTTGAAGAAATTCGTGAAATTGCAAAATCTGTTTTCGTGCACAAGCCACAAATATTTTCGTAAAATGTGCAAAATTTTCGTTTATTGTACAAAAATTTAATTACAAAAAAATGTTCGTATTTTTAAGCATCAAATATTTTGAGTGTACACATTTTGAGTGTACATAGGGTAAATAATAAATTAATAGGGTTAATAATAGTGTTAATAATTATTATACTACAATCTTAATAAGATAAATAATAAATTATCTCCGAAAGAAATGTATGATCTAGATATATATATATATAAATATTAAGGTGATTTTTGAAATTCCACTACTGACATAGGATGCCAATTGAATTGCTTTCCGCTATAAACAAGTCGGATAATTCGTTTCCCACAAGTTGGGCAACTGTCTGGTTATGTTTCTTAAATAGATGCCTGTCAAATGATACTTAAATGTCATAACCCAACATTAACATTAGATGAAGCTTAAATTCAATATTCTTTTCATTAGTTAACAATTAAGAAACTTGATTTTCTTACACGTTTTTGGAGTCACCGTGTAACCAAGAATATCATCAGAAAAATGTTTGCTGGATATTGCATATGTAAGTGTTTTCGTGTTAATCTGCGTATGTGTACTCATTATGACTATTACCCCTTTTTACTGTATTCTTTAATTCCTCTTAATTTAATACACAAAGAACAGCCACACATACACACCCACACATACATACGTATAAGCATTTGTTTATTGTGGTTTTCTTTTCTATTTTTTGATTTCGCTCGTAATACAAAACAAATGTAAGAAAGAAAAAAATAAATGCTTAAACAAAAGTATTTGCAACAGGATTCATTTAGTTGTCGCTTTTGTTGATTATTGTCACAGGGCTTATGCCACAAACATACACACACACACACACACACACACACACGCAGCCACATGCACACGCATACAAGCAGCTTTGTTAGGCAATTCAGCTAACAACATAACAATAACAGATTTTGTTATTGTTGCAATTGTTGTTGCCATTATTATAATCTTAACGTCTTTGTTTTCAATGCTTTTTTTTTTACTTTTTTATTATTATTTTTTTCTTTTCTATTATTCTTCCCACTCTTAAAAATGCAGTCAGTTCATGTTTCTATTGACATTTGAAATAAAACCAACAGACAATTTACACCTAAAACTTAAATGGAATGATAACTTTGAATAAAAGAAATAATATGTAAACAATAACTACCTATTGTTATAAATAATAAATAATTTTTCTTAGCAGTATTTAATAAATTAATTTATAATTATTAGTCTTATTAATGTTTTGTAATAGTTTTATTAACATAAAAAATCAGCATTATTAATAATAATATGTATTAATTACGCAGAAATTAAAAGTATTAACAAAGAATTAGTTTCTGTTACGAATCAGCTGAATGTATATATTGAATTTCAGAAATGTAATTTTAAAAGAAAAACATAAAATTATAATGAAACATAACAATGAACGAGGCAAAACTCATCACTTTAGTCGAAAACTGCGACCCTTCTGGGCCCTATTCCACAAAACCACATATCAACTTTTCACTTTGCACTTATCAAATTTTTCGTCAATTTGCAAAACTTTCTGTTCCTCAAAACTATAAAATTTGATAAGTGATAAGTTCCAATTGATAAGTGTAATATGCATAGTTTTTGCAATTATTGTACTCTCTTTGCAATTTCTGTTCCACGTACGTTCCTTTATGCAAAGTGCAAAGTTAATATTGAAAAGTGTAATTTGCAAAGACTTCGCAAATAATTATAACTTTTCGTTCCACAAAAACTGTAAATTCTATTTTTGCAAAGTAAATTTTGATAAGTTTGTCAAAAATTTGCAAGGTAAACGGTCGCTTTACAAATTCATATTGTTATAACTAGTGAAGCATTGAAAATGCTAAGACGTGAGTTTTTGTTCGACGATAGTGAAGACGCGGTTATAAAAAGAAATTATAGAGACCGAATTAATTTTTCGGGACTACAAAACTTTAATTTTAAAGAGTGCTTTCGTTTAAATCGATAAGTTGATTTTATTTTAAATAAAACTTGAGAAAAATAAGAGCGCAATACACAGCACAGTCATGCTTTGTCGGCTGAAAATCAACTGCTACTGTGCTTGCATTGGATAGGAAATGGCTGCCAGTACCATGGAGTTGCAGCTATGCATGGTGTTGCAAAATCAACAGTTTGCAGAACCATCCATACAGTTTTCGACGAATTAATAGACGTTTTGTTTCAAAACACCATTCGTTGGCCCGATGACGTCAGTGGTATTGCTGAAAATTTTTTTATGATGGGTGGATTCCCTTGTGTGTGTGGTTGCGTGGATGGCACAATCATTAAAATTGATGCGCCTACATTACACGAAGAAGGATATGTGGACCTGCATGGAAACCACTCATTAAATGTGATGATGATATTCGGGTCAGATTACACATTTTACAGTGTAAATGCAAGTTGGCCGGGCAGCGTTCATGACTCAAGAGTGCTACGGAATTCGGCTGAATTTTGAATTTTGCAGCTCATTTTAAAATGTTTCTTTAGTAACGCAAAGTAAAAATTGGTATGTCAGAAATGCAAAGAAGATTAAATGCTTTGTGGAACACTTTACACACTCACTTAGCAGAAGAGTGCAAAGACTTTACAATTTAAATTCAAAGAGGGCAAAGTTTTACAAAGACTGCAAAGTATTTACAAAGAGCGCATGTATTTACAGTTATTAAAGTGAGATTGTGAAAAGTAATATTGTGGAACAGAAACACTTATCACTTTGCAAAAAAATTTAATTTAATAAGCGCAAAGTGAAAAGTTGATAAGTGGTTTTGTGGAATAGGGCCCTGGTCACAAACAGCTGATAAGTTACTACAGAAGAAGTAAGTACTAAAATTAAGAAGCAGAACAGAAATAGAAAGTAAAAACTACTGAAGGCTTTAGAATTTTTGTATTTTTGAAGAATTTTGGAATTTATATAGAATTATTCTTGGCAGCTAATAGCGTAGACAGACGACAGCGTTGATTTGCATTAAAAGCAAATTAAAAAATTACTCTCACAGACGACAGTATTTGAATTAAATAAAGAACTAACAAAATTTGTGCATCCCTTTCGTACACACACACTTCGATAATTTTCCATGGGAAATCTTAAAATGGAACAAATTTGTGTCGAGCTTTTAATATTTATTTTTCTTTTTCTAAAAACAATTAAAATAACTTATATTTCCTGACTTTGAATCCATTTTAATTTTGAAAATAAAAAATTAATTTAATTTTTATTGACTTTTGACGGTATTACCATATTGAAATAGCTAAATTCAGTAATAATTCAATTTCATTTACTGCATTTACGGTAAATCTAATGCGCATTAGGATGGGGATAATTCACAAGTTAATTTGAATTAAGACAGTTAATGCAAAGTAAACGCTGTCGTCTGTCTATGCTATAACATTCTGACTTTGAAAACTAAATGTTAAAGATAAATTCAAATTCAATGTAAATTCATATTTATACATATGAACAGTGTTGCCAGAATTTTTAAGGCTAAAATCTGCAAAATTTAAAAAATGTTCAAGAAAAAATCTTCAAAATCTGCATTTTATTTTTAAAATCTTCAAAAAATCTTCAAATCAATTTTTAAAACAACTTTTTTATATTTTATTCCAAAAATTTACATGGATAGAGATGCACATGTGTAACATAAATATTTTTTCATTAGCCCATATTCATAAAATTTAAACTCGGGTTAAAACGTATTTTATTTAAACTTTTTAGAAAAAATTTTCTTAAAATTTCTTATAATCACATTTTATTTTTTTTATGAATATAAGCCTTTAAAGTTCGCAGAAAGTGCATTTCGTTTCTGCTTAAGAAACTCATCAGCAGCCTTCACCCAGAAATTTGTTTAAATAAAGTAAAAAATTTCATATGTTTACAGAACGACTATCAATATGATATTAAGAAATACGTACACAAACATAAAATTTATTTTGAGTTCCAAAATTGTTAACAAACAAATTTTCATACAAAGTTTGTTTTGTAAACATTTTGTAAAATAATCAATCGAAAATCTTCACAGGCTAACATTTTAGATTTTGAGTCCACTATTATTTTCTCATTAGCTTTTTAACAATGAGATGCCAAATTGGTTGAAGTCTGCTGATGAGTTTAGCGGCTTTTCCACATGCAAAATTTTCTTTGCAAAGCCTTGAGTTTGTTGAAGAAAAAATAATATAGAATAAGATCTATTTCTTCTCTCCTACAAACTGAAGCCTTTGCAAAGTAAACTTTGCGTGTGGCTAAACCGTCTTTCTTTAGGAGAAACGAAATGAATATAACCAACAAACAAATAAAAATTATTTATAGTTATGTGCAATAAATATAAAATAAATGAGAAAAGAAACCGGATGTATACAAAATTATAAAAAAATTCATTTAATTTGTTGCATAAATATCCAAAGGACTTCGAAGTTTTGTTTTATTCAAGTTCACTTGATTGAAAATTCTTTTCACATTCGCAAATGAATGTGGTAGACATTACATATGGAATAAACTTAGGGCTGCAAAATCGTAATCTGAATATGGTTTTATATCAGATATTCTATTCCAGAAGCTTTTGCCAAAGTTACTTCTTCTTTTTCTTTAATGATGTCTTCTAAGTTAAAAAATAGTAACTCTCTAAATTATGAGTTGTTCACACATAATAGAAACAAAAAGTAGTAGCACTAATAGGAAAAATTTAAAAAAATTCACTATAATTGGAGTTGAAAGAAATATCTGCGTTTTTAGGCGAAAAATCTTCAAATCTGGATTTCGTCTTTTTGGAGGGTAAAAATCTGCAAAATCCAGATAAATCTGCATTTCTGGCAACAGTGCATATGAAACAAAATTATTCTGACCAAAAAAAGCAATTTCGCATAATGTTTATGGATGGCACTTTTCGATAAATATATGGTATCCTGACTATATCTTCCTTGGAATGGGATCATATGTCATATTGAAATAATCTAAATAGGTATATTTATTGTTGGGTAAAAAGCAAAGATGAAATATAAATAAAAAAATTGTTCATTAAAGATTTAGGCCAAAGCAGACATGTCGTCAGCCCATTACTGGTTTGGAGCATATGCCAAAAAGTCAGCACGAAGAAAAACGACAACGGAGGTTTACATGAAGTTTTCTCAAAGTATACACGATAGAAGTTTTTGTATTGTCAGCATTGCTGCCGACAAATGTTTCAAAGAAATGTGTAAATTTTTGGGAATTTTCATAAAGAAGTTAATATCACATTATTAAAAGAAAAAAAAGAAATACTTTTTTGTGCCACATACGCCAATTTTCGTAATTTATTTTTAGAAATATGCAACTTCACTGCTTAATATTTTGAGAAATTTATTGTTGAGAAGAAAATTTATGCCTCAAATTTATTTTTCTTGGTGTCCATAGAAATAAGTCGATTATTTTAACGATGATCTCAAAATTGAACTACACATTCTAATTTCCGCGATGTTAGCGATTTTTTTTTGCGATTGATCAAATTTTCTGAAGTTTTGTTATTCCTTGCAATGTAAGTAATTTCTTTAATACATCTAGAAATTATTCGTGAATTTGGGGCTTTTTGGCGTTCTTTTCGAGTTTTTTTTTTTATTTTGAACAGGTTTGGGTGATTTCTAACAAATTTAAGGGCTTATTTAGGATTTAACAAATTCTCGAGAATTTTTGCATTGTTCGCGATGGGAGCGAGTTTTTGCTAGTATTCCGCTTCTTAACAGTTTTCGCGAATAGTTAAGTAACAATAGTAGACTTTGCTTTTAAAAAACTGTTAGTAATTTTTTCTGCATTTTCGCCATTTTCGCGTTTTTAACGATTTTTAGCATTACTTAGAGTTTTGGCGATTTTTAATATAAATTATGGCTTGTTGAAAGTTTTGCAATTTTTTGCGAATTCGTTATTATTGCGAAAGATGTAATTTTCACTCAGCTGGCTTTATTTACTTTTATCAGGGGCTTCAAATTTTAGATTTTTGCAAGCTTTTGCGAATTTTAAATTTAAAAGCTTCTTTCTATTTTTGCAATTTCTCGCGAATTTTTGCCATGCTCGCGATGAGAGCGAGTTTTTGTTGCAAGTATATTAGTTCTGAAAAATGTTCGCTAATTTTAAACAACACTTAATAGACTTTGCTATTATGCTACTGTTAAGAAGTTTTTGATAATTTTGTCCATTTCGCGTTTTTGCCCAAGTTTTAAGATTTCTTATAGCTTGAGCGATTTTTAATAAAAATTATGGTTTGTTTAAGGTTTTGTTCTTTGTCCCGAGTTAACTTACGAGTTAACGAGTTACGAGTTAATACGAGTTTTTTTTTGCCAAAAGTGAAATCGATAAAATCTAAAAGTTTGAAATCGCCCATTTAGAAATTGTTTTCATTTAAATTTTAATGCTAGAACACATACTATTAATTTTTATTTTCTAAACTTCATCTTTAACAGGTGTAGCATGTGTTTTAACATGCGAACCCACAAGAAAACATGTAAAAACGATGTGGATGCCAGAACGTACACGAATAACTCAATTTTAGTTTTGATCATGTTTTCAATATGTATTGCGAATTTTCAAGATATTCGCGATAGGTGGGATTTATTCCAAACTTATGCCTTCCAAGATTTTAAGAGACTTTTATTAATTTCAAGGCTTGGTATCAATTTTTGCATTTATTTTTATTTCAAATACATAATAAATTTTTTTTGCATAATTTGCATAATTTGGTATCCATGGGCTACAAATATATCCATAGCAAGGAAGAGATTTGGAGTAGATTGAATTCTTGAAGCAAGTTCATCGAACTATGCAAAGTTCGTCGGTCATCCCAATTGTATTTATAACATAACAGAAACGAAGCAAAACAAGAGATACATTTATTTTGTACGTTTTAGTATGAAAAATTTTATGCAATAGCCAAACAGTGGTGTTTACAGCAAGAGAATACATATTTAACCTAAAAATAGTTGAAATACCTAACATACCTAACTTTTTTTTTAAATGGTCAGTGGTGCAAACCAATAATGGGTTGACAATATGTTATTTTATGTTTATAATCCAAAATAAAACATCTTTATATATACAATCAAAGCTCTGTAAAACAATGTAAATGTACATAAACTTTTTTGTTTATAACCGAACCTTTTTATCTAACTTTTCGTACTTTTTTATATGATCAAATAAAGTATTTTTAAATTAAATAATAAAAATATAAACAGACCTTAAGATTCAACAAATTTTTTATAACTGAACTCCTTTTGAGGGTTCCGTACACCAAAGTTGAAAAAAGGAACCCTATTGTTTCCGCTACGCTGTCCGTCTGTCCGTCACACGGTATTTCCTCAGGAACCGTAAGAGCTACGGACCTGAAATTTGGACAGAGTATGTAGAACCTTGGCCACTACAACAGCAAATACATGAGAATTAAACATTAAAGGGTGCTCAAAAAACGAGCGACGAAAAATGTTAAAATCCCATGTAATATACATACAATTGTATGTACATATGTATATTGACACTTGAAATTTGTAAAATTAGTGTATTTTTATATAGACTACAGCAATTAACATTAAAATATTAAAAAAATTAAATTAAAGGGTGGTCCATCAATTAATGGAATTTTTACTATGTAATTTTGACAAATTGCTATATATTGGAAAAACTAAAAAATCTGATAATTATAAAATCGCCAAACCGAAAAAAATCGTCAAAACCTGAAAAAAATCGCCAAAAATTTAAAAAAATCGCCATTTCGAAAAAAATCGACAAAATTAAAAAAAAATTCTAGCACTAAAATAAATCGTCAAATTCGAAAAAATCGTCTAAATGAAAAAAAATCGCCAAAATGAAAAAAGCGCCAAAAACCGAAAAAAATCGCCAAAACGCGAAAAATGCGCCAAAACCAAAATAATTGTTTATGTGCTAAAATTGAAAAGAAAATCCAAAAACCGAAAAAAATCCTCAAAACGAGAAAAAAAGTGCCAAAACTAAAAAAATCGCCAAAAAAAATCACATATATGAAAAAAAACACCAAAATGAAAAAAATCGCCAAAAAAAAAACGACAAACTAATAAAAATCGCCAAAATTAAAAAAACTTCAAAAACCAAAAAAAAAATCGTCAAAACGTGAAAAAAGTGCCAATAAATTCGAAAAACTATCAAACTAAAAAAAAACGCTTAAAACCGAAAAAACCCAAAAACTAAAAAAAAATTCTCAAACTATAGTTTATATTGGCTAAAGTTCGTATTGAATTACATATCTCGTGTCACTACGGAACCCTTCGTGCGCGGGTCAAAGTTGCACTTCACTGAATTTATTTAATTTTGAGGAAAACGGCTCAAGACCAGGAAGATTCTTATCTGGCAAAACTTTGCTTTACTATACGTAACATCAATTGCGAATCAATGTGATTAACAGGATTGAATTCAAATTAATTTAAGTTAAAGTTTCAATAGGTTCATGAGGTTGTCTTTCAATTAAGACCCATATAGCATAATTGTTTGATCCGAATACTTGCGACAATATTTGACAACTTTAATCTGTTAAAACCAAATTTTTATCGTACACAGCTCTTTAACATACGGCACTTACTGTTTAAAATAATTGGTTTTGGCATACTTCTATAACTTTTCCTTTGGATATTATATATATTTCCCACATGGCTTTTAATCAAACATTTTATGTAGACAAGAAAACCTATTTGGCAATTATATATAAAAAGCCATAATTATATATAATTGTATGTATGTGAATATGTATGTATGTCATACATTCACTTAAGTGCATTAAAACGTTATAATAATAATAATAATAATAATAACAATAGAACAATGGTAAGTACTTTTCTAACTATTTTTCTATTGCTATGACACAAATACATACTAGTACAATTCAATGTAATGCATGACTAAACAAAATACAATAAGTTCAAAAGATGTATGAATAAGTATTTGATTGTGATAGAAAATCCGTCGATAAGCTTCATACCTTTCTTTTGCCCACATTTGCTAGACTGCATAAAAGGACACCAAGTTATTTCAAATCAGCGAAACAATAAAAGCTGAAATTATAAAAAAATATATGTAAAAAAATTAAACAATGCATTGAAGTGAAAATATTAAAATTTTTTAATAAAATTAATGTATTTTTTAAAATGATATCATTATATTAGATATAAATATTTATTAAAAAGTCCTATGAAAATAGTTAACAATTTTAAAGATAGAATACAGTGATAAACACTACAAGGGTTCTTATTTTAATTTTTTTCACCAACAAAAATTTAAAATATTTCACAAATTTGAGCACGATTTGATATGTTTTAGTTGTGCCTCAAGTCACTCTTTATTTTTACTTAATTTAATTTTTTAATGTTATAAATTTTGTCCCTTATTCATAATTAGTTTCATTTTATAAATCTAACAACATTTGACTTCTCCTTTAGCAGAACACTGGACAAAGGTTGGTAAAAAAGTAAAAAAAAAATTTATATTTTTTCTCTAATATTTCGTAAACTGTAAGCGAAACCTCATAATCTACTACATTTATTTTTTTAAGCTCTTGGATAAAAAACCACTTGCAAAATATCCTTTTTTATCTGATCAAAAACAGGAGCTTGGCATGGATTTTAATTTTTCATTAACCCAAGACTACCTACTTTGGTGCTTTGTCGCTCCGCCCCCTTTAAAGATATATAGTCTAAATTTCAGATTTTAGCTTTGTGACATTTTCCTCAATGCTGTGTAAGATTTCATAACAAAATAACAGCTAATTTAGAAACTAGAATTATTTCAAATTTTTTAAAAAATCCCCACTGTGCACGCAAAGAAAAAATATGGTTGAGGTAACCATAATCAAACTGCAACATACTATGATTGAATTATATGGTTGTAGTTTAATCATAATATTGTCAATAGGAAAGCAAACTTTTAATAATATTATAATCTGAGTTAATAATAATATTATCAAATATGACTAACTAATATAATATAATTAATATAATTTAGACTCGCCATACCATGTTCTTGTATTATAATAATATTGTTAAATACGACAACAGTATTATTTAATATAATAATAACATTTTGTTTTTCAATCATATATTTATTGGTAGATCTTTTGTTTAAACCAGCTGTGCGTTAAATTCGAAATAAAAATAAATTAATATTATTGAAATTAAATGTATATATAGAAACGTACACTTACATATGTATGTATACTCGAAATACAGACACGTCTGTATAAACAGATAAACATATGTACGTATATATATGTTTTTATTTATCTACCCTTTTGTTTGTTTGCACTTAATTTATTTATTTAACACGATGCGTGCAATACCGATAGCTTACAAACGAAACACTGAACTGACAGAAAATGTTTCTGAAAAAGATTTTTTTAAAAACTTAAAATAGTATGGTTTTGGATAACATTATATTGTTATTTACATTATATTATTTTTAAATAATAATAAAAATTAGGTTGCAGTCATATATGTTTACCAAAACTATATTGTTAAACTCCAACCATATCACACTTTTTTTATGAATATCATAATGTAATTATTAAATTCAAACATTACTTTGCTTACCGTAACAAAATGAATGTTTAAAATAACAATAACTTGTTTTCAATGGCCACAGATTTGTTTCTGAGAACATAATATTGTTTTCTCAACCATTCTACAACCATATCTTTTCTTTGCGTGTGTATCCGGTACTTTATGCCCCGCTAGGCATTTATGGCAGCAAACCTAATATTTTCGACAGAGCACATACATATGTAGTATATAAATTAAACAAGGATATCTTTGCTACCAGTTCAATGTGCATATATTAAAAAAGCACTCTTCAAAACTTTAAATCTTTGCATTAGCTTATGTATCGATAACAGCTAATATACTAGTTTTCGCAATTTCATATAAAATAACTTTGCTTTTCTTTGCTTTGCTTTTTTTACCATTTTTAAAAGATTTATATATCTAGAGATACGTTTTTCGTTCCTAAAAGCATTAAGCAGCTCAAGAAGTTTGTTAGTATTTGGCACTAGTGATGATTATGATATGATTGCACTTTCCGGTTGATAAAAAAAGAGCTGCATAAGAATGTGTAAAGGCGAAAAAAACGTTTTTATATAAGAAAGTTAATTGAAATATATTATAGAAATTTTATTTTTAGTGGGAATCGGTATACCGGTACATACCAGTATAGACGTAAACGGTATTCTGGATACCGCTATTTTCTAACCGAAATGGATTTCGTTATCAGTATCGATACCGATATCTAATTATAGCGGTATTTGAATCGGTATCGGTATTTTCAATATATGTAATATGTAATATAATTTCTAGATAATCTGCTAACTTGAAAATATTTTTACCGATTCAAAGAAATGAAGAAATAAAAATTGTTCTCTCCTTTTTTCGAAAAGTAAAAATATTGCCAAGTTAGCAGATTATCCAGAAATTATATGACACCCTTACTATTTCAAATTTATATAATACATAACATATTTCTGTGTTAGGTATTGTGGCAAACAAGAACTCGGTCAAAATTTATATCTCACTACTTTTAATGGCCGAAATTTTGATAGGAACTTGGCCTTTTTCACATTTATGTTTTTGTGCGGATCTGACTACTTTTTGAAAAATGTTCTATAATAACGCTTTTTAAACTTAAAATTTCAAGTATGTCTTATTTCTTTTAATGAAAATGAAATGAAAATGGCATAGTGGTATAAAATAATGGGTTACAGCGTAATGGGTGTTGGATTGTAGACCTTAAAAATGCACTATTGTGTCATTACAACGGGTCGCTAATGTGTAAGAGTCGTCCGGAAAGAAGCATGTAAAATACAGCGTAAATTTTAGTGGACGTGATGCCGTCTATTTTCTCAATATATTTACATATTAAAGTCTGCTTAGCAAAAATACATAAATCAAAAAGATATTCCCAATGCACATGCAAAGTTTCAGTAGGGTAGATGGTGCTTTAATTTTCGGATTTTCCGATTGACTCAATTGATTCAATTGCTATTTCTGTACAAAATGTCAGCTCTCTATAGTAAAATATTATGTAAAATATTTATATGCCTGGCCCCGCCGACTTTTATATCTGCTAGTGCTCATGGTTCATGCAAAGTTTGGTATTAAAAAGTTAATGAGAAATATATGAGTAATAAATTAAAAACTGCTAAGCCGAAGTACATGAAAGCAAAAAGCTACGATTTATGGGTGAAGTCACGTCTACTTTTCAAAATAGGAAACTTTTATTTTGGATAAGTGCAATGTGTATGAAAAGTTTTAATAAAATGTATCTTCATTTTGAATTTGAAGTGCTTATTTCCACCACATGATAGCAACTTCTGGTTTTTAAGATTTTTCTTAGTGATCTCTGATCTAGATTTATTTGTGTATCAAATTTAAGCTCGCTATTGCGAATTGGTGTTTTAACGTCGTGGCCCCCTATAGCGGGTAAAACTTTTTTTTTGTTTTAAGTTTTTCCTATCGGCTTACGCAGACACACTTATTATTGTATAAAATGTCAGATCTCCAGCGCAAATTATACCTTTATATTTTACCAGCATTACCTCTCCCACTATTTCTAACTCAAAATTTTGTTAATGAGGAACACTTATAATTCATGCTAATTTTCTTCTAAGATATGCTACACCAAAGTACATTAAACCTAAGGCTAACATTTTATGGGAATGATCACGCCCACTTTTTAAGGAGCACGTGCAACGCTTATGCAAAATTTCACTAAATTGGATTGAATTAAAAGCTGTATATTAAGTTTTTAGTTCAAAATAATACTAGCGTGGCCCCGCCCATTCTGATAAAAAAAATTTTGGTTTTCAGAGTTTTCTAGTTAGTTTCTCACTTAGACCTACTTGTGTATCAAATTTCAGCTCATAAGCGTAACTATTGATTTTTAATTTATATGGGCGCAGCCCCGCCCCTCTAACTGAAATTTCCAGGTTTTCAGATTTTTCTAGTTGGTTTCTCACCTAGACCTATTTGTATATGAAATATCATCTTTCTAACGCAACTTTTAATTTTGAATTTTTATGGGCGTAACCCTGCCCATTTTTCTAAACTCAACATTTTGTTCGGTCAGTGCTTAGTATTCGTGTCAAGTTTCTTTGCAAACGGATAATAATAACCACATAACCAAAGGGCATTAAAATGTGGTTTAAATTGCATGGGCGTGTGAACGCCCACATTTTTAATAACAAGTTTATAGCCTTGCAATACCGCAGTATATATGCCAAATTTCAATAAAATAGCTTGCATTGAGTGCCTTATATTAGCTTTTCTAATTCTGACTTTCGTGGGCGTGGCCCCACCCAGCTGGCTAAAATTTCAGAATTTTCAGACTTTTTCATTTTATTTCTTACTTAGACCTACAGCTCTATGCCGAATTTCAGCTCAATAGCACAAATTTAAATTTTTATGGGTGTAGCCCCGCCCTCCTGGATAAAATTTTCGGGTTTTCAGATTTTTCTGGTTCATTGCTCACCTAGATCTTTTCGTGTACCAAATTTTAGCTTTCCAGCAATAGCGGAAGTGCTTCATCAATTTGATGAGTGTGTGGTCAGTGGTCAGTGGTCAGTGGTCAGTGGTCAGTGGTCAGTGGTCAGTGAGTATGTCTTAAAATATGCACTTCTATATCTCAGATATGAGGGTTCATGAATTTATTCTAATTATGGTTTAAATATGATTGTACGACTGCGGGGAACAAAGTTATGAGAGGGGTAAAAACAGCTCGAAAGGCATCCTGTATATATACACACTGCGTGCATTGGCCGGAACTTGGCCTGGTGCACTGCCGTGTGCCTAGAGTTTTCCTTTTAGAAATAAATGAAAATTTACAAACGTGAAATTGCGTAAGAACTCCGTACCGGGCTTTAAGCCTTAGAATAAGTAACAAGATTTAACTCAGTGTTAATCCTCATAATATTCCACAGGAAAAATTATTGTTGAATTTTTTTTTTTCAATTAAGTGATTGCTTAGATTTGTTTGATTAATATTTTAACTGATTAGACGATTCTATTAATTTAATTTACTGCCTTTTTAAAAAAAGTGTTATCAACAGACCTTAACTCAGAATACTGTGAAATGGTACATTATTATAACTTATTAATTGTATGTAAGTAATATAAGTTTTACCTTTTATGGTGAAAATCGAGCTGGTTTTTAAAGTATGCCAGCCACAGTGTTTTAATATTTTATATGATTCCTAGTAATTTTGACAAACGTTGAAAAAAATTAAATATTAAAGTAAAAACAGAAATTCATTTTGTTTGTTGTCTTATTTCTCAACAAGCATAACTTATAGACCAAACATGAATGCTAAAATTTACTAGGTAAGTATACCCATGTATATGCAAAATACTGGTGTCTTTCCTGAAAATTCAATTACAAACTATACACCCAATCCAAAGTAAAGTTGCAATATTCTGCATTTACACTTACGCAAGGTCATAAAACAACGTATACGGACATTGCACTTTTGTGTACCATTCGATCTTCAATAGCAATACCATGCATCCAACAAATCTTTTAATTTTTATACTCTTTACCAAAAAATGGTAAAAGAGCTTTGTATATAGTTTTGTCATTCCGTTTGTAATTTCTACAATATTAATAAGCGACACATAAAGTATATACATATACCCCCCCCTCTATGCAAAAAAATATTTTATTTTAGCTTTAAAGTTCATAATAGTTACCAAGCACTTTAAGGCTAACATTGCTTTGTTAAGAAATTGTATGCAAAACAAAACTTTAATTATTTTGTTATTTAATAATAAATACTGGTAACACCACCGTGTTCAACAACCACTTCACAGCTTATCATGTACAAAATCGAATACAATTTCATTTGGGTATTCAAATATTTTATTAAATAAATTTTTATTTGAGAAATTTTTAGATTCTTTTAATTAATTAATTAATTAAATTAATTAATTAATTAATTAATTTTAATTTATTTCTGATAAATTTTTATTTTCTTGAAGTAAAGCAACCCAATTTAAATGATATGAGCTTCTGACATGGTAGAAAAACAGATAAACATTTCTATGGAATATACGTAAAAAATATCAAGAACAAAGAATATTTATCACAATTTCTTTAATTCAAATGAAATGATTATTTGAATATCACGCTTTTTAAGGTTCCGTACACCAAAGTTGAAAAAAGGAACCCTATTGTATTCGCTACGCTGTCCGTCTGTCCATCTGTCCGTCACACGGTATTTTCTCAGGAACCGTAAGAGCTACGGATCTGAAATTTGGACAGAGTATGTAGAACCTTGGCCACTACAACATCAAATACATGAGAATTAGAAATTAAAGGGTGTTCCAAAACGAGCGACGAAAAATGTTAAAATCTCATGTAATATACATACAATTGTATTTACTTATGTATATTGACACTTGAAATTTGTAAAATTATTGTATTTTTATATAGACTACAACAATAAACATTAAAATATTAAAAAATTTAAATTAAGGGGTGGTCCATCAGTTAATGCAATTTTGACTATGTAATTTTGACAAATTGCTACATCTTGGAGACCGTAAGAGGTAAACTCTTGAAATTTTTTTAAAAAAAAACTAAAAAATCCGATAATTATAAAATCGCAAAACCGAAAAAAATCGCCAAAACCTGAAAAAAATCGCCAAAATTTAAAAAAAAATCGCCAAATCGAAAAAAATCGACAAAATAAAAAAAAAGCCTAGCACTAAAATAAATCGCCAAATTCGAAAAAATCGTTTAAATGGAAAAAAATCGCCAATATGAAAACAACGCCAAAAACCGAAAAAAATCGCCAAAACGCGAAAAATGCGCCAAAACCAATATAATTATTTATATAAAAAAAAATCGCCAAAATGAAAAAAATCGCCAAAATTAAAATAAAATCGCCAAAATTAAAAAAAATCGCCAGAACGAAAAAAATCGCCAAAATTTCAAATAAACGCCAAAAACCGAAAAAAAATCCTCAAAACGAAAAAAAAGTGCCAAAACTAAAAAAATCGCCAAAACAAAAAAAAAGTCACCTATATGAAAAAAACCCCAAAATTAAAAAAAAAATCGCCAAAATAAAGAAATCGCCAAAATAATAAAAATCGCCAAAATTAAAAAAAAACTTCAAAAACCAAAAAAAAATCGCCAAAACGTGAAAAAAGTGCCAAAACTCAGAAAGCGCCAATAAATTCAAAACAATAAATTGCCAAACTAAAAAAACTCTTAAAACCGAAAACACCCAAAAACGAAAAAAATGTCAAAACTATAGTTTATATTGTTCGTATTGAATTACATATCTCGTGTCCGTGCGCGGGTCAAAGTCGCACTTCACTGAATTTTTTCGATTTGTTTTGATTGTATGTACATCACTAAAGCATTTTTGTATAATTGAATTTGTTTTATTATTTTTTTTAATGGATTTTACTGTTTAAGTTTAAAATTTGTTAACGCACTAATAATCCCAAAATTATTATTTTACTTATTCCGTAAAATATTTTTTAATAAAATACATTGAAATTGATTATTGAGGGGTTTAGCTGGATCCTATGCGCATTTCACTGTTGCTAATGCAGATCATCAGGGAACCTTTACCCAAAGCTTCTTAGAACAACTAGAGTTATATTATTAACTTTCATTTAAACAAATAAGAAGCTCAACAACAAATAACAAAGTTGAAACAAGAACTCAATAATCAACATGTTTTTTATTTTCTTACCTTACCATTACTACATTGGCTGACTTTTTTTCTGTGTATTTGGATAAGTTCGTGATGTTTTTCATCACATGACAGAAATAGTAAATCTTAACTAACAACCAACACTTCTAGCTTCATTTTCAAACGTAACATGAGTCAATATTAACAATAATATTTGAGGTACAAAATACACATTTTGAAAATATCTACTTAAAGTAGTCTTAACAAACGTGGGAGGAACCTGCTTTAGAAATTTGATATACATAATAAGTTTTTTAGAATGCAACTTTAATTGACATTGCTTTGAAAAAAGTTTAGTATTGACAATGAGCAAAACCGAGCATACGGTTTCAGAGCTGGAAACTCAAACTTTATTTTGTCATACAAATTTAAGTATCGAAAACTAATTTTTATTATTTTTTTTTAATAAATAAACTTATTTCATCTTCAGTATGAATAAAATAGGTATTTGTAATAAAAAAAAATTAAAAATGTGCTTCCAGGGTTGGAAAACTTTAACTTATTTATACAAAAGCAACTAACTTAAACAAATTTTTTCTTTTTTAACTCACGACTAAAAAAATGGGTGTTAAAAGTTTGTATTGTGTGCCTGTGTATCTGGGTATCTGTGTATCTTTGAAAAAAAAATAAAAAAAGGTGATTCCAGGCTTGAAAAACTTACACTTTTCAACTACAGAAAATAAATTTTTTTTAAATAAACTTATTTTATCCTTCCGTACGAATAAAATTGGTATTTCAAATTAAAAAAAAAATTACAAATTACAAAGACGTTTACGGGGCTGGAAAACTTTAACTTTTTTTTATACAAAACTAACTTAGTAAAAGAAATTCTTCGTTCTAACCTAAATAGATAAATTAAATAATGAAAAACAGAAAATGAATAGTGATACTTGTAAATGTGTTTACCAAAGGTAAATCAATTGTATACAACAATAATTTCTCATATTCCATTTCATAGAAATGTAGCGGTCACATTTGGCAAACTTACTGAATGTGTCTTCAATAGTCAATGTAATGAGGAGCACTTCTTCTAATTATGTATATCAATAAAGATGCCTATATTAAATTCAAAATTTTTAAATATAAAACCAATTATAAATATTCAAAACTTGCTGGCTTCTACTTACAAAACATTTCATCAAAAAATAAAAGGAAATTGCTTTTCTTTAATTTTACCCCACACTCACTAATTTAATCACACTCACTTTATTTAATTGTATGTGACTACAGAAAATAAAATAAAACACAAATGGATTTATATGAATTTATATGACAATGGAACTCGTATATAAAAAATGTATGCTTATAATTCTTTTAAAAATAAAATACAAGATATAAAAGTAAAAAAAAATTTATATGTCTGTGTGTATACAAACTTTTAGTTATAACTCTTCTTTTACTATTGGTCACATTTTTACGACATTATTAAAAGAAAAAAGTACCAATTTAACAAGAAAAAAAAGTTTTTGAAATTTCAAACAACATAAACGAAAAAATTAAAGCGCTATTTAAGAAAAAAAGGACGAGAAACATCTAAGTAAGTTGTAAAAATATCAGGTGGTTCTATGTCTTTTTATAGCACTTTCTTATGCAAAAGTTTAATTAATTTTCCTCAAATTTAATGATAAGCTGTACTGTTATGCTTGCAATTTCACAATTTCTCATTATTTTTAGTAGTCTAATGAAATCTATGCTTAAAAGAACATTGTAATGTTTATTTTCACCTTAAATTTTTGATTTCGTTTTAAGCTCCTCTAAATTTTTATAGTTATTTTTTTTTTAAATCGCTTAATTTAACAACAGTTTTCTTTAACAAACATTTTATTATCAAAAGCAATTAACTGGGAAGCAAAAATATTTTTAACTCAAGTATATACTCGTATATAAAATTTATTTTTATGCAATAAATTTTATCATACAATTATTTTAAATAAAATATAACATATTCTTATATGTACGTGGTTTAATTATACGTTTGAATATTTTATGAAATATTGCAGATTAAAATATGTATGTATATATGGATACGTAACATAAACGTTTATTTTAATTCTCTTAACCCCATAATCTAAGCATGCATGAAGTGATATAGCTTGTGTGCTCTTCTGCATGCTTGCGAGTCCGTTAGAGCAGTTACCACAAACAATTTAAAAAGAAATTACATGTGTATCGTATATAACTCTTCGTAAAAATAAAAAGTAGCGTGTATAGCGGAGATATTTGAACGAAAATTTAAAACAATAATGTGTAAAACCTATATACAGGGTGGGCCAAAAGAAACCAAGGGGTGTAAAAGTTTAATAACTTTTTTTTTTATTAAGTTTTTTATTTTTTCTTTCAGATTATATAGACAAAACTAGGAGAATTTATAATGGAGAGTTTCACAACTGAACAGAGAACCAGAACAATAGAATTTTATTATTTAAACCAGAGATCAATTATTTTAACGCAAAGAGCATATCGTCGACATTTTAACGTCAGAATTTCGCCCTCTGAAGCGATGATTCGTTGCTTAGTTAATCGTCATCATCAACATGACAGCGTAAGAGATTTGCCTCGAACCGGTAGACCACGTTTAAGTCGCACTGCGGAAAAAATTGAACGAGTACAGCAAAGTGTTAACGAAGCACCAGAAACATATGGCAGAAGGCGTTCTGCTCAGCTAGAAATGTCTCGTACGTCACTACAGCGCATTTTAAAAAAAGATTTGCAGTTATACCCATATAAGGTGCAATTGGTCCAAGAATTAAAACCCGCAGATCATCGGCAACGTCTAAATTTTGCAGTTAAATTTCAAGAGTTGGCCAGAAATAAAATCAACTTTATTGAAAATTTGATTATGAGTGATGAAGCTCATTTTCATTTGAATGGCTTTGTTAATAAGCAGAACTATAGGTTCTGGGGTTCTCAAAATCCAAGAGCCATTCATCAACGCCAATTGCACCCCATTAGGTGTACAGTATGGTGTGGGATCACATCTGAAAATGTCATTGGGCCCTACTTCTTCGAGAATGAAGATGGAAGTGCTGTAACCGTAAATGGAGTGCGGTATCGGTTTATGATAGAAAATTTTTTAGGTCCTGCTCTTGAAAACAGACCTGGTATGTGGTTTCAGCAGGACGAAGCCACTGCCCATACTGCCCGAGACACAATGGCACTTTTAAGTCAAATTTTTGGAGAACGAATAATTTCTCGAATTTCGGAAATTATTTAGCCAGCGCGATCGCCAGATTTGACAGCACCCGACTATTTTCTTTGGGGTTTTTTGAAGGAGCGAGTGTATGTGAACAAGCCAGAGACAATCCTTCAACTCAAGACAAACATTGTTGCAGAAATTCGAACGCTACAGCCACAAGTTTAGAAAGTTGTTATAGAAAATGCTCTAAAAATAGCCCATCCCAGCCCAGCGAAGCTGAAAACGGTGGTCATTTAAGAGACATCATTTTTCATACTTAGTATAAAAAAGTTTCCATTTTATATATTATATAATCTGAAAGAAAAAATAAAAAAAAGGTAATAAACAAAAAAGTTATTAAACTTTTACACCCCTTGGTTTCTTTTGGCCCACCCTGTAATATCAAGCATGAAAAGAAACACCCCAAAAAATAAAATTAGATCGATAATTTGTAAAAATTTTGTTCTAATGATTTCAACTAATGTTGTTTCTTCATTGCAGGTTTCTTTAATTTTGATGTGTAGTCAGAACTACATAGAAAAATTTTTGTTTTTATATTCAATAACAAAATTAACAATATCAGGTAATATATTTATATAATTCGTTAAACTATACACCAAAATTTTTAAAAAATTAATAAAATGAAAGAAAACGCATTCTGTTTTTTGTTAAAATAATATAACTTATGTATATCAGAGCATGTTTGTTATAAAAAACCTGTCATAATTGTTTTTGTGTACAAGTATTCTGGGTATTAAAATTGTCTGACAAAACCCTGTTTTAAAAGCAATGTTAAGAATCTAGGCTATAAGTAGTGGGTCATGCACACTGTGTGCTCCAAACCGTTCATAATATTTTACCCCAATCATAACTATATTACCTTATATTTACTTTATGGTAAAATTATGATAAATCAGGAAATCTCATACATATACGTTTAAAAGTTTTAAATTGAAGCCTTCTTGAGATATGGAGTAGTAAAATCTTATTATTACTTTATATTTACTTTTAAATGTGTATAAAAAAATAAAACAATAAAAGATCTAAAACAAAATTTTTTCATATAAGCAGGTTGTGTACAAATAACGATCAGAGAACGAGTACACTGCAAACAAAAGTAAATCATAAACAGTCACAACTGAAACAAGTAAGAGTGCTATATTCGGCTGTGCCGAATCTTATTTACCCTTCACTGACAGACATGTACGTATATAGAATATATACATTAGGGTAGCCCAAAATACAAAAACATCGTTAAATACTTTTTTTTTAACGAACAAACACGATCCGCAAAGCGATTAGCTTGTCTGCGGAAAACACCCAAGGTCTATGGTGGGAATCGAACCCACGACCTCCGGACTGAGAGTCTGGCATTGCTACCACTCAGCCACAGGGGCACCGTCCAGTCTCTTTAAGGCTTTAGCTTTTGGTGGTAGCTGGAGATTTTTCAGCATTGTTTTTTAGTGCTATATGTAACTATGGAATCAAAAAATGCAAGCCCGATTAAATATTCAGAAAAGTATCATTAATGTCGATGAAATGCTTTTACGACAGCTTTAACAAATTTTTCATTGGGATAGTTTTCGAGTTGTTTAAGGAGCATTTATTCCTAAAGGAGCTTTATTCCAGTATCGGCCATATATAATACTTGCAAAAAAACTTATTTCGGTAACTGCTTTGTTTTACTTGTCTCGTATCAAATCGATTTATAAACATACATATTTTTATGCAATAAATTGCCTTCGTCATCCAACGAGCAAGTTGGCACCTGCACCCAAAGAAAAAATATGGTTGAGGTAACCATAATCAAACAGCAACATACTATGATTGAATTATATGGTTGTAGTTAATTCATATTATTATCAATAGGAAAGAAAACTTTTAATAATATTATTATCTGAGTTAATAATAATATTATCAACAAAAACAATGAGCTTTGTTACACCTAATCTTGTTATTGTAAATATGACAACACTATTGTTAGATGTGACTAAAATATAATTGAGACTCACTATACCATGTTCTTATATAATAATAATATTGTTAAGTACGACAACAGTATTATTTAATATAATAACAATATTTTGTTTTTCAATCATATATTTATTGGTGGATCTCTTGTTTAAAACAGCTGTGCGTTAAATCCTAAATAAAAATAAATTAATATTGTTGAAATTAAATGTATATATAGAAATGTATATTTACATATGTGTGTATACTCGAAATACAAACACAGGTGTATAAAGAGATAAACGTTTGTACGTATGTATGTACATGTTTTTATTTATCTACCGTTTTGTTTGTTTGTGCTTTATTTATTTATTTAACACGACGCGTGCAATACCGATAGCTTAAAAACGAAACACTGAACTGACAGAAGATGTTTCTGAAAAAGATTTTTTCTTAAAACTTAAAATAGTATGGTCTTGGATAGCATTATATTGTTATTTACATAATATTATTTTTAAGAAATAACAATAATTATGTTCCAGTCATAAATTTTTAACAAAACTATATTGTTAAACTCTAACCATATCACACTTTTTTATGAATATAATAATGTAATTATTAAAATCAAACATTACTTTGCTTACCATAATAAAATTAATGTTTCAAATAACAATAACCACAGATTTGTTTCTGAGAACATAATATTGTTTTCTCAACCATTCTACAACCATATCTTTTCTTTGCGTGTGGTTGGTGCATAAAATTTAACTTTCATTGTTTCTGCTGTATTTGCACCAGTAAGAAAACTTAGACAAAGCGTAAGGAGATCACGGTAATCGTTCCTTGGCTGTTGACTGGAGGCTGTAGTGTCAAAGCATAGTCTGCGACTTTGGATTTTTATTGGCCAATCGGTGACCAAAGATTTAAAACATTAAAGTCGCCATTCACCGCAACCTCTAAATATTATCCCTTTTACTAAATTTTTGGTATGCACATTAAAGCGACTCACCAAAAAAAATGCTCGATGTACCCTCCTAAAAATGAACCTTGGACTTTTTTAAGATGACATTTTAAATATTTTGGCTCCAGCTTTGACCTCTCGTGAGCTGGACCATTTTGAAAAAGGCTCTATTTTTTCATGTTTTGTCAATTTGCGAATCTGTTTCCTTACCAACATATACAATATGGGTATCATAAGAAAGTTTTTTAAATTTAATTTAATTTTTAATTTAATTTAATTTTTTAATTTGTCCAAGGACTATCGCCCATGTCCTTTTTTTAAGGATATTCTGTAAAACAAAACGGTTTTTGAATTTTTTGTTCGGGATTGTTTGTAATAAAAATGCCAAATTAACATATTTTTATCTTTGGTCGATTTAATTAAATACGGGTCTCAGCTTTTTTTGAAATTCGCGCTAGTTCGCGTTTTGACAAAAATACAATGGGGTGGTAACCCTTTCTTTTAAATAGGGCAATATGTGTATCGAATTTTTTCTTTTGCCAAGTACATCATCTTTATATATAAATAATTTATATTTTTGCAAATTAGATACATTTTACACGGTGCTCTGGAATATATATAAATGCAATTTTTTGGTAACTCTAATATGATAGCGGATTTAGTTTCTAGAGCATGAGGTCAAAGCTGGAGCCGAAATATTTTAAATGTCATCATAAAAGATACCAATGTTTATTTTGGAAGGGGGGGGATAAGAAATACCCAATGTTTATATTGTGTGGGGGGGGGTGGGTACACCTAGCACGAATTTTGCTTCCATCGCTCTAATACACATATATTTTCGTAAAAGAAACAAAATCAAGCTTGTGGAGAAAGTATTGGATTATACATTTACTTTTCCATACAAGCGTGGGCCACTCTAATATATATACACATACATTTACATAATTACATATACATACATATTTGTTTTGTGAAAAAAAATATATGAGGTAGTTTTTTCTCATATGTTTTATTTAATTTTTGCACATGGCCATGACTATTAATTTAAGTTAATTTAATTATTATTGTTCGAACTTCATTTTACAAGGCGATAAGAACTTTAGCCTGTTCAATTCATAAAATATAGAAACAAAAGAAGTTCGAACAATAGTAATTAAATTAATTAAAATCAATAGTCATTAACTAAAATTTAATCAAATATACTTAATAGTAACAAACGTAAATAAAGCTTGTCTTAAATAGAACAAAAAATAAGCAAATTAACTAACATGTGCATAATTAGTCAAGAACAAACGACAATGGTAAGACTGTTGTAAATTAGAGATCGTAAATTTCAGCTTTCATTACAAAACACCTTCCAGCAAATGGAAATACGATAAATCAAACCAATTCACATATTCCATTTGCAAAAAAGTTTCGTATATAAGGCAGAAATCTACATCAACTGACACCACTCACAGTGGACCAAACACAGAAGAACGCTGATGATGAAGGTTTAGTGGCCTTCGAAAACGGCTGGCTGTTTCATTCAACTATTTGTTGTCAAAATATTTACAACTAACTTTGATGTTATTTGTTCATTAATAATTATCACATGCAATTTGGCTTACAAACCGATACGAACTTTAGCCTGTTCAATTCATAAAATATTTTTTTTCAGTTCAAAATTTTTCATTTTTTAGGAAGATCTTTTCTCATAATTTTTCATATATATAAAATTTTTACATGGGTATATAATTTAAGTATAAACAAGTTTTCATTAAAAAAAATCGATCTTTATTTTGTGAGGTTTAGACTCACCCTGTATTTTTCATCTTAATACAAGGTGAGTCGCTCTAATATAAATATATTTGCACTTAAATATCAGTAAATATAAAATAGCAAAATAATCTTATTATAGCAGATAAAGTTCTATAACCTTAAAATTTTCTTTAATATTTATTTCCTGGTAAAAAATTATTAATTATAATATGATAATTATCATTAAAAATTAAGTGATGAACTCATTGCAGACTATAAAAAACTAATACAAATTTTACTAGTTTCATTCTTGGCAAGAGCAAGGTATTCTTTTATTCCAATTTTAATTACCAAAGTAAAGTTCATTATAATAGAAGTTTGGCTGACTTCCTAAACGCAAGTTGCAATTCATACTTACAATGCATACACTTCGTAAACGCACATGTAAACTTTCTGGCAATGTCCAATGTTCCTAATCGTTTGGCAACTCATTTTAATGAGTATCAGTTGTCAAAATCGTGCATCATTTTTATTTTGTAGGCAAACATATGTATGAGTTGCATAGCGACGTTCCTAAATGCCGATAAAATGCAAAAAATTTCTACGCAGCGCAAGTTTGCTCTTAATACATGCTTAGCATTGCACACGCATTTTATTAAATTGTGAATTGCAACTTGCGTTTAGGAAGTCGGCCTTTATCTTAGGATCCATTAATTTCAAAATTTATTACTTTGTCATATAATATACTTAATTTATTATGGTCTTACTTATAAAATTATTTAAACTACAAATTTTTAAGAAATAATATTATTTTTATCCCTAAGCATGTAAAAAATAAGTTACTTTGTATAGTAAAGAAACTTAGTTAAAATAATTTCAGAAAATAGACTTACATTCTGTGCTGCATGTATTTCTGTTCATAAATTATCACGGATAGTAAATTAAAAATATTTTTGGCAATAATTTTTGCTTGGCTTTGGCTTCTTTTAACAGTTCAAATTTTTTCATTACATTATATAGTATTATAAAATTCAGTATAATAGAATTCTTTAAAACTTAAATTTTATATAAACTTCTTTTTAGATTGCCATAAGTAGTGCATTATATTAAAAAATGTCTAGCCTAATGTGAAATTTTTAAAATCTTAAATTTTTTATTTTTTTTATTTTTTGTACAAAACTGCTAATCGGGCCTGTTCTGAAAATCACGGTGATTTCAAACCACGTGATTTCAAAAGTAAACTACTAATACCTGACTTGATAGGGGGGTTTTATTATATTTTAAGTTTTTGTCATTTATAATAGAATATTTTCTTTCAACTTCCAACGCTAAAAATCGTGTAATTCAAAAAAGCAATGATTTCATTTTCATTAATTCTATGAAATCACCGTGATTTCACATGTCGTGATTTGCAGAACATGCCCGAATATTATGAAATGTTAAGCCAGATATTTTGAAGCGTTTTTGTGAAGAGGTAGTAATCTTATGAAGTACAAAACCCAATTTTCTAAATGATCAAATTGTTTTTGTCCATTGTGATATTTGGCTACTAAAATTTTAAATTCATTTCCCGGTAAACATATAATAATTCTTAATTGAAAAATTGGATGAAGGAATATTTAGTTATAATATAAACAGTACAAAATTGCTGCAATTCAACTAGTTTTAACCTCTGGGTGCTTATTTTTAAACCCGTTTAATTATTTTTTACACACAGAAAAATTTCATGTTGTAATCTACATCAAGAAGATTGCTTTAAAAACTGTCGGCTATGCCTTTTAATCATATAATTTTTTTAAATAAATTTTCTTTTGAAATAATTATATTTCATGTTGATTTCATATTCCTGCAATGAAGAGTCATGTTGGATCAAAGTAATTTCAACTTGAAACAACATGAATTTAATATAATTATATATAGTAAATTGGTTTTACAAATTTTTATAATTACTTACATGAATTGTGTGTATTGGTACAGGCATGAGTTCTAGCCTGCTACACCCTATGACTACAAGACTAGTACACTGCCTTCTAGTTAGCCAGCAGAAGGAAGGTTTTGATATTAGTGTGGTTCTTACGAACATCAAAATTAACAACCACAAAACAAGAACAAATTAAATAAACACCATTACACCTAGACAGCATATTATTTCTAATAAATTTAATCCGATTTGTAACCAAAATTTTGCACGGTGATTTCAGATTGGTATTTTGACTGTATCTAAGACATTTGATATTTATCTTCTTAGAAGTATATATAATACAATACTAAATTAGAATGGACGTGGCACCGGCCACTTTTCTTAGTGAGCTATTATGCCATATTCAAAAGTCAGTCACATGTTTCATAAGAACTGCACAAATATAAACACGTAAAATGTCATACTAAGCTTTAATGGATGCGATCCAGCCTCCTTTTTCAATCACATAATTGTAATTCCCAATGCTGGATGAGTGAAACTACATAAAATCAAAGGGAAGAAACTATTAGACGTAGTGCCACTCAAAAATTGTTTTTAAAATCAGTCGTCAAATGAAGAAGTTATGAAGCAACAGCATAAAAATTAACCGAATTAAAGACCAACTCCCCTCCCCCAACATATTTCTAGTTGGTTAAAAATAAAACAAATAAATACTATCTGCGATATCGTTAACTTTTCCTTTCAGTGCATTTTATTGTTAAATCAACTTGCAAATTAGTTTTGTATTAACTATAAATAACTTAAAAAACCGAAAATTATAAAATCGCCAAACCGAAAAATATCGCCAAAATGAAAAAAATCGCCAAAATTAAAAAAAATCGTTATATTTAAAAAAAATCGCCACAACGAAAAAAATTGCCAAAAATTTAAAATCAACGCCAAAAACCGAAAAAATCCTCAAAACGAAAAAAAGTTCCAAAACTAAAAAAATCGCCAAAATCAAAAAAAAATAAAAAAAAATCACCTATATGAAAAAAACGCCAAAATTAAAAAAAATCGAGAAAATAAAAAAAAGCAAAAATAATAAAAATTGCCAAAATTAAAAAAAACTTCAAAAAACAAAACAAAAATCGCCAAAACGTGAAAAAAGTTCCAAAACTCAGAAAGCGCCAATAAATTCAAAAAACCCCAAACTAAAAAAAACGCTTAAAACCGAAAAAACCCAAAAACGAAAAAAATGCCAAAACTATAGTTTATAATGTTCGTATTGAATTACATATCTCGTGCCCGTACGGAACCCTTCGTGCGCAGGTCAAAGTCTCACTTCACTGAATTTATTTTATTTTTTTATTTTTACTTACTTTTTTATTTTTTTAATATTACTTATTTTAAAATTAATATACTTATGGCATTTTTTAATTATCTAGTAAGTAACTACTTCTGAATAAAAACATCTTTCATTTATTTTACTTACATTTGTTTTACATTTTCAGACAGATTTTGCTTATCCCTTAAAGTAATGACAAAATGTAGTAACGTACACAATCACATTTTTGCTTATAAAATTATAAACATGTACATGAGTATAAGTTATTATTATTATTTTTTCTTTAATATAAAATAAAATGTAGTTTTGTATACTTTTTAATATTTGTAATAAAATTTTTGAATTATTATTTGCTTTAGAACATTTTTATCTACAAGTGAGTTGCAGAATTGTAATGTAATAGATGTTGGAACACTGCTCCCTAGTGAAGATACGTACTGTGGACATACTTTCTTTTTCTGTACAAAATAAAAAAACTCACATGATTGATTGGCATACAAAATGAATGGAAAAAATACAAAATTAATTTCAGGGCATATGGAAACTTAGACGAATTATTTGTTTAATTTTTGTATTGTAAATTTAATATATATATAAAAATATTTTGACCAACAAAAAGTTCTAAGTAATAAATTTCCTTTGATAATACAAATTGTCATACATGCAACATGACGAGTATTTTTTTAAATATTTTAACGTCCCTTTTCACAATATATAATTAAGAGTTAGCGTGAACTTTAACTGCAAGTTCCTCATACAAAATCCTGCCGTTAAAGTTCCTGTTATCTTTTAATCGTATGGTAACCACTTAACTAACAGAATTTAACAGAAAAGTGTCTGATAAAAGCTGCGTTTTAACCGGTTAAGACACTAATCAAAACCTAATGAAATTAAATGGATATTCTGACAGAAACAGAAATGTACTTAATTACTGAACAAAATTTATTTATCTAATATATTCTAGTATTTGCTTCCCCTTTACCTTATCAAACTTTTTTGACTGACTGCTCAATTTTTATTTCTTTTTTGTGAACACTATTGTCATAATTACTCTGAAATTCTTCTGCTTAGTAACCGAAAGATAGTGAAACGAAAAATATTAACTGTCTGTTTATAGATAACACTAAATAACTAAGAATATTTTCCTTTAAAAATAAACTCAGTGGTTATTATGAAAATGGCCGAGAATGTATTAGCATATTTTCATAGTTGTATATAAAATCATGCATTCATTACATTCTGAACAACAGCAATTTCACTGTATTAATGAAAGAAATACATTGCGAAAAGCCAGGTGGGTTTTACCCCGAAAATCGTCCATTGGATGTACACTGTATGGGATCATCGTGTGGTGGGATCATCTACATATCTAACATAAGATATGAAGAACTGCATCTTTGTATATAAGCAGTGTTCCTTGCATTACTCTGCATCTCTTCTATTATACCTAGTACGGAAGGAGATATAGCAACAACCTCAGCAATACATCTACTCGACGATAAAGCCTGGCGATGGAGGATTGACCGAACCTCCCCTGGTCTATTACACAAACGTCTTTATAAAACCAAGATAACATCCATAGAATTGTGGATGAATGGAAATCCAAGCAGAAAAAAAGTGTTGAAGTTTATACGGACGGCTCCAAAACACAAAAACGTGTGGGTTATGGAGTCTTTTCAGTAGCTTTAGGCAAAGCAAGCTTCCCGATCACTACAGTGTCTTCCACGCATAGATCCTTGCTGAAAAGGAAATTGCGCATTGATTGAAAGTGAATGTCACTTCAACGACTTTAAATAAAAGATAAGCCGATAATCCAGCAGCTATTATGGCTATTGAATACCGGCTTCTGAGAACAACAATAGCCCTGGACTGCCGATTATATCTAAACGGGATGGCAGAGCAGTTTCATATTTGCATCATCTAGATACCGAGGAATTGAGGCTTTCAGGGGAATTCTAGGCCTGATAAGCTTGCTATAACTGGCACAACCTTACAGTTCCATCGGACTTAGAATATTTGGGTTTAACCCTTCTTTCTTGCAAACTCAGACTTAGGCGCAAGAGATAAGATGAAAGAAATAGAAGGTGGGTCACAAGAATTAATTTCGTGATCACAAGGTATGCACTCACCTAGAGAGGAAAAATACAGCTTCTCTGATTTTAAGAATTAGGAAACAAATCTTGATTCTAGTATCCGTGCTAACCGGAAACTGTCGCATAGTTAGGTAGCTGCCAGGATATTGATGAAGAAAAAAGTGTAGAAATTTTTTGTGTCACTGTTCTGGACTTGCAAGAAAGAGAATGGTCACCATGGGCGCTCTTGATTTCAGGGAACTTTCTGACGTTGCTGGGTTGAACTAAAACGTATTAGGAGCTTTATATTGAGCTCTGTTTATTTCGACGTTGATGAATCTGCTTTATCAGAGCCTGAATGATATCACAATGGACCAAAACAATCAAAGAGAGTTCAAGATTCCGACTTACATCTAAACTTACATTCATTGCGAACAAAGTCTCATACTTTACCAGATTTTAATAACATTTTCCTCTATCAAATAATAAAGGTATTCATTTCAGGTTTTTATCGTGGAAAAAATGGAAAAATTAAAGTTTTTTGACAACAAACACAGGAAAAAAATTTTTGATTTTTTTTTAAATTTTTTTTTCTGTGTTTGTTGTAGTTTTTCCATTTTTCCATCGAGGAAAAAACTGAAATGAATACCTTTAATATATAAATTTTTTCATATCAAAAAGTAGAACATTGGCAGAGCTAAAAGAGTTTTTAATAATAATAGTGGAGCATAAGTAATTCTTTGGGGGGGGGGGAGGCGGCAATGCCTCCCAGAATATCTTTTATACGTCTATAAAGTAGATAGAATTATTTCTATGGAAAAGATATATATATAAAATAATGGTTTTGTGAATCCAATTTATTTTTTCACTAAATACAAATAAAATATTAATTGTACTTACAATAATTTTTTTAAAGACACATTGTTAAGAGTTGGCGTCCCTAAAAACCGACATGGTAAATCATATTGAAATAGTTTGAGCCATTTTTGAGAAACTAAATCTTGCTCATTCAAATATATTATTTTAAGATACTGACTCAAATTTGGGATTGTTAATAGCATGTCTGGTAACGATTTCATAAACCCTATATTCTGACTTGCGCCATTAAGACGTTGTTCCTTGAGTTTTTAATTGCCCACTATCAAAAAAAAAAAAATAAGTTACTAGTTTTAGCACCATTATCGGGATCGAGTTTTAATAATATTTTGATATATTAAAGTTATGGGAATTTATTCGGAATATCTTAACCATGACGAACGCACAGTTTTTTAAAACTGATTAAAAATTTTAATATTTTCCTTATTTGGCTTCATAAGTTAAGTTATTTTAAATAAAGAAAAAATGTGTTTTTCGTTTTTAAAAACTTCTGATTTAAGTTTTATGAATTTTGTGGCAGGCTCTATTTCAGTTAAAATATTTAGGGAGTTCACAATAGCGTTTTAAAATGTGTCTTAATATTGCAACGTTTCAATTTTAATACTTTAATATGGTTTGTTGTTTTTGTTTGTGTGTAAATTAAATTAATTACCAGATGGCAAAATTAAAACTATAATTAATTCAGTGAAGTGCGACTTTGACCCGCGCACGAAGGGTTCCGTACGGACACGAGATATGTAATTCAATACGAACTTTAGCCAATATAAACTATAGTTTTGGCATTTTTTTTCGTTTTTGGTTTTTTTTCGGTTTTAAGCTTTTTTTTAGTTTTGGGGTTTTTTGAGTTTATTGGCGCTCTGAGTTTTGGCATTTTTTTCTCGTTTCGGCAATTTGTTTACTTTTTAAAGTTTTTTTAATTTTGGCGATTTTTTTAATTTAGGCGTTTTTTTTATATAGGTGATTTTTTTTTGTTTTGGAGATTTTTGCGATATTTGGCGTTTTTCTTTAATTTTGGCAATTTTTTTAGTTTTGGCACTTTTTCTCGTTTTGGGATTTTTTTCGGTTTTTTGCGTTTTTTAATTTTGGCGATTTTTTTAATTTTGGCGATTCTTTTTAATTTTTGGCGATTTATTTTAGTGGTAGAATTTTTTTTTAATTTTTGGCAAATTTTTCCGTTTGGCGATTTTATAACTTTCGGATTTTAGTTTTACCGTTTGTGAAAATTTCAAGAGTTTAACTGTTACGGTTTCCAAGAAACAGCAAGTTGTCAAAATTACATAGTTAAAATTGCATTAACTTAACTTACTTAAAATTTTTTTAATATTTTAATGTTAATTGTTGTAGTCTATATAAAAATACAACAATTTTACAAGTTTCAAGTGTCAATATACATATGCAAGTACTAGTGATGTACGAATATTCGTATTCGTATTCGAATTGTCGAATATTCGATCATTTTCAGGCTAATACGGATACGTAAATTTTTCCAAAGAAATTAAGTAAATAAATGCAAAAATCCTAAACAAAATTTAAATAAATTACTAAAAATTTTAGTTTGTACATAAACATTAATTTTTTATAGAAATTTGTACTTTGTACCATTTTCAAATATGACGATCAATAAAATTTGGGTACTTTTTATTAACTTTAAAGTATGAAAACAAGTCCTTTTTTATAAAAATTTTTTAATATTTCATATTGCATATAATATTCGTATTCGCGAATATCGTTTCAAATATTCGTATTAATATTCGTATTCATGACTATCGGTTGAAATATTTGTATTCGTATGCGTATTCGTATTCGCGAATATCAAAAATTTACATTCGTTACAGCACTAGTAAATATAACTGCATGTATATTACATGGAATTTTTCGTTGCTCGTTTTGGAACACCCTTTAATTTTTAATTCTCATGAATTTTTTGTTGTAGCGGGCATGGTTTTACATACTCTGTCCAAATTTCAGGTCCGTAGCTCTTACGGTTCCTGAGAAAATAGCGTGTGACGGACAGACGGACAGCGCAGCAAAACAATAGGGGTCCTTTTTTCACCTTTGGCGTACGGAACCCTAAAAATAGCTCAGCTGCATTTCCGCTACTACCTGGTTAATGTGGCTTGGTATCTCTCTTGAAGCCAAACTATGTGTGATAATTTAACATCAAAGTTAATTGTAAATATTCTTGACAAACACTAGCAGAACCGAATAACTAGATGTTTTATTTTTAGATATTAAATTTATGGTGATTTTCCTGTCTGCATACAATTTTAAAAAATGCAGTAAAGTGTGACTTTGACCCATGCACGAAGGGTTGCGTAGGGACACGACATATGTAATTCAATACGAACTTTGGTAGCGTATATAAAATTTGAAATTTATTTGCTGGTGCTTCAGCGTGGTCTATATGCATTTCATTGTTGCTGTAACAAATTATCAGTAGACTTCAACCACACATTTTGAATAGTTACTAACCTCTTATGTTATGCACAGACTTTCAAGAACTTTGTTGAGAATTCTCAAATAATAATATTTTTGAAAATGACAAAAGAAAAATAAGCATAGTAGGCTTAGAAACTCTTACAAAACCCAGCAAATAATTTATATTCGATATGAATCTATTTTATTTTTCTACACCAGCAAATAAATTTCAAATTAAAATATAATTATGACAATGTGTCGAATAATAAATTTCTTAAAAGCCTATTAAAATATAGTTTTAGCATTTTTTTCGTTTTTGACGTTTTTTTAATTTTGGCGATTTTTTTAATTTTTGGCTATTTTTGTTGTTTTGACGATTTTTTTCGGTTTTTGGTTTTTTTTTTGCCATTTTGGACATTTTTTTAGTTTTGAAATTTTTTTCTCGTTTTCGCGATTTTTTTCAATTTTTGGCGTTATTTTATTTTTTTGAGATTTTTCGTTTTGGCATTTTTTTTTAATTTTGGCGATTTTCGTCTTTTTGGCGTTTCTTCATTTTGGCGACTTTACAAATTTAGGTGCTTTTTTTGTAGTTTTGACACTTTTTTCTCATTTTGACGATTTTTTTAGTTTTTGACGATTTTTCAATTTGGCGAATTTTTTAATTTTTGGCGATTTTTCTCATTTTTGCAATTTTTTTCATATCAACAATTATTTTGTTCCTGGAGCCTTTTACGCTTTTGGCGATTTTTTTCGGTTTTTGGCGCTTTATTCATTTTGGCAATTTTTTTCATTTAAACGATTTTTTTAAAATTTTGCGACTTATTTTTGTGTTAGAAATTTTCTTAATTTTGCAGATTTTTTTCGTTTTGGCGTTTTTTTTTGTTGAATTTTTGGCGATTTTTAGATTTTTTAGTTTTACCGTTTTTGAAAATTTCAAGAGCATTTACACAAAAATTTCTTAGAAAAACTTAAAATATTATGTTTAACTTGTAATGATCGTACAATAAGCCTCAGTGTAAGGTTTCATCAAAAATATATTTTAAATATTTTTATATTACTATGCAAACTGTGTAATTTTCACATTTTACAACACAATTCAGAAAATCTCTTTGATATGTGAGCCAAGAAACTTTGTTTTATTGTTGATTGTATCATGTCCTTGTTAACTTACTATTTCTTTCGTTTTTTATCTACTCTTTTTTTGTGGAAAAGCTCTGCTCTTCCTTTTTTTGAGAAACTTCATTTGCACTATACAAACACAGATATGAAATAAAGTAAATACATACGAGTGCGTGTGTGTGTATATTGTGAAAGTGTGTGACAGTTTTATTATTATGGTATTGGTTATTTATGATATAGACTTACAACATAGTATGGAAGCGGTGTGAATGTAAATTGAATTTTAATAATATGTTGGTTGTAATAAAATCGTTCTTTCCCCATGTACGAGTATGAACTGAAAAATTATCAATTGTTTTATATTGCTACTGCTGCTCATCGATATGTAAACCCAAAATGGAGTGCGTGTATGAGAGAACAAATCGCAAATGGATAAGTTTGTTAAAGTAATACATGAATCGAGAAACTTTATCGAGAATTGTATCATATATTATTTATACAGTAAACTTTTCTGTTTTCCTTGAAAAAAAAAATTAAAAATATAGATATCGTTGACCATAAATTTTGCTTTAGTATGACGATATTTTGTATGAGATGTCAGTAGATTAGTGATTGTTTGTGTTGTTTATATCCCTGTTGTAACACTTGTAACAGGAAAGCACTTGGCTGCAAGCCCTCCAATTCGTTAATGTACATACTTTCTTGAATAACAATAACACTTTCAATAAGTTTTAATACTGTTCCTTACATTGCAATCAATATTAAGCATTAGTTTACAGTAATAATTAGTCAGGATATCACAAAAAAAAAACTATTGCAATATTTTAATACATTAAATCAATGTTGAAGTTGTGTTAAAAATAACAGTGGCATGTTTTTAAATCAATGCACATATGTATGTGTGTTTAACAAGAACCCAGGCAGAAATTGTGACTTTGCTCAAAAAATATGTACCTTCACAACCCTGTAAATACAAAATTACGACTCTTCCAAAATGTTTGCACCACCACAGTACTGTAAAAACAAAAATATGACTTAACGTTTACAAATGCCGCGTCCTTAGTAATGATATACCACTACAACACTGTATTTACAAAAATCCGACGTAAGTTTCCCACACGCAAAGAAAACATATGGTTGTAGAATGGTTGAGAAAACAATATTATGTTCTCAGAAATAAATGTGTGGTCGTTGAAAAGAAGTTATTATTGTTTTAAACATTAATATTGTTACGGTAAGCAAAGTCATGTTTGAATTTAACAACTACATTATTATATTCATAAAAAAGTGTGATATGGTTAGAGTTTAAAACTATAGTTGTTTTAAAAACTTATGACTGCAACATTATTTTTGTTATTATTTAAAAATAATATAATTTAAATAACAATATAATGTTATCCAAAACCATACTATGTTAAGTTTAAAAAAAAATTTTTTTCAGAAAAATCTTCTGTCAGTTCAGTGTTTCGTTTGTAAGCTATCGGTATTGCTCGCGTCGTGTTAAGCAAATAAATAAAGTACAAGCAAACAAAAAGGTAGATAAATAAAAACATATACATATGTACACATGTTTATCTCTTTATAGAGACCTGTCTGTATTTCGAGTACATATGTATACACACATATTTAAGTATACATTTCTATATATCTTAATTTATTTTTATTTCAGATTCAACTTACAGCTGGTTTAAACAGTGCTATAACTTCATCGAAACAATAAAATAGTTTCATGAAAAGAATGAAATAACTTAAATATAAATGGGTTTCTTAATAATTAGAAAATATTGTTGTCATAAATCCAATAAATATATGATTGAAAAACAAAATATTATTATTATATTAAATAATACTGTTGTCGTGCTTAACAATATTATTGTAATATAAGAACTTGGTATGGTGAGACTAAATTAAATTTTAGTCACATCTAACAATAGTGTTGTCATATTTACAATAATAAGATTAGGTGTAACAAGGTTCATTCTTTTTGTTGATAATATTATTATTAACTTAGATAATAATATTATTAAAAGTTTGCTTTTCTATTGACAATAATATGATTTAACAACAGCCATATAATTCAATCATAATATGTTGCTGTTTGATTATGGTTACCTCAACCATATTTTTTTTTTGCGTGCAATACCCCGTTTACAATAATTCTATACCACTACAACACCGTAAATACAAAAATTTGACTTAAGTTGGGAAATTTACATTGTGACGACCTTATAAATTTGTATTTAGAGTATTGTGACAACATTGAAAACAAGAGTCGGAGGACGGTCATTCGGCGTTATCATTTTAATGTTATGAGTACATTAAAATTTTGGTAAACGAATGTTGTACTGATGTTAGTTGTATCCGCAGACAATTGTAGCAATGTCGTGCTGATTGTTTTTTTCTGCCTGGGAAGTTTTCAAACTATTTGACACAGAAATTAAAATAAATAAATTCAGTGAAGTGCGACTTTGACCCGCGCACGAAGGGTTCCGTACGGAAACGAGATTGTAGTTCAATATGAACTTTAGCCAATATAAACTATAGTTTTGGCATTTTTTTCGTTTTTGGGTTTTTTGAATTTAATGGCGCTTTCTGAGTTTAGGCACTTTTTTCTCGTGTGGCGTTTTTTTTTTTTTGGTTTTTGAAGTTTTTTTAATTTTGGCGATTTTTTTTATGTTGGCGATCTTGTGAGTGTATAATATTGTAGACCTTTATTGTAACAACTGGCGTGTATACATATGTACGTGTTCGGCTTGAGGTCCGTTTTAATAAATAAATAAAATTACTTTTATTAATTTTTGTTTATTTATTTCCGATATTTCGACCAACTTTGTTGGCCATCTTCAGGGTATTATTAAACTAAAAACAATAATGATTTAATATATAATTAAATAATATTTAGCTTTATCACTATAAATTATAATTACTTTTATTTTGTAAAATTTGATCCTATCAGTGGATCTATTTCTTTTAAAGTTCTGTCACCTACTGTTGATATGTTTTCTTTTAGTCCTGTTTTTGTTTATTATGTGTCTGTATATGTGTGCGCAATTATCAGTATCTGTTTTATAGTTAATTCTTTTATCATTTGGTATATTTATTATACATATGTAACATCTCCTGCATGTATCGCTTGGGATAGTTTTTCTCTCTCTCTAATATTTTGATTTTATTAAGGTCTGGTTTATGTCCAGTTTTTGCACAGTGGGCAGCAAGTGCAGTTTTTGTGTCAGCGGTTTGTTATTTGCTTTTAAGTCTGATTTATGCGATGCTAATCTTGTTTTTAATTTTGTTTTTGTCGTAACGACATATACTTTTTGGCATATATCAGTCTCGTCGCCATTACACTTTATTTCATATATAACATTAGATTCATCCATAATATCTATCTTTGATTTCATATTGTTAAATAATATATTTGTTGTATTGTTGGATTTCATTGCTAGAATGTATGTATTTGTCTTTATCATAAATGTCTGAGTATTTTAACCTTTCCGATAATCCTTCGATGTAGTTAATTGATTTGTAGACCTTTGTACTATTCTCAGTGTTGTTATTAATTTGTCTTCGTTTTTTAATAGTTTTTTCTATGAGTTTGTCTACTAATTCCGTAGGAAAATCATTTTTACTTAAAATATTTCTTATTATTTCTTTGTTCTTTTTATGAAACTGTGTGTTACTTGTATCTAACACTCTAGTGATGAAATTGGTAGCAGTGTTAATATATTAAATTATGTGTTAATATATTAAATTAAAATATGTTTTTGACCTTTTTGGTATAATAAAATGTAATAGAGTTGAAGATACACTTAAAGCTTTAAATGAATTTAACAGACACATTCAGTTCACAATGGAAAAAGAAAATAACGGACAATTACCTTATTTGGACACATTAGTAAAAAGACCTGGAAAAATAATAATAATTGATTGGTATCAAAAGCCCACAGCGTCTGGTAGATTGATCAACTTTTACTCCAAACACCCGAAAAATATAATAATTAACACTGCTACCAATTTCATCACTAACATGCTATGCGGACGATGTTTTTATACTTCTAAGGGCAGGAACTTCAACCGACTTTGCAGTGAAGCGAAAAAACTTTTGACATTGCGCTTAACTGGGCTAGGCCGAGAATATTGAATATTATTCCTTACAAAACGGAGTTAGGTCTTTTCATCAGGAAGAAAAAGTTTATTGATCCTAGTTTTTACGGAAAGACCATTATGTTATCAAATAGGTTTAGATAATTAGGAGTAATCCTAGACAAGAAACTGTTGTGGAGACACCACAAAGAGGAAAGAGCTAAGAAAACTAATGCATGCTAGTCCCTCTGCAGAAGAGCCATTGGGTACAGATGGGTAATCAGTCCTATTACGATCAAACCAATTTTAACATACACGACGGTAATATGATGGAGATCAATTAGAAAAAAAATGCAACACTTAAATGTTGTAGAAGTTTCAATTAATGTGGTGCCTGGGCCAATGTGGCGCTATGAAAACTACATTCTCCAGGCTATTGGAGACCTTTCTTTATGTCCAGACTATAAAACGTCTACAACTGATGGCAGAATGGATCGGACAGGTAAAACATAAAATACCATCTGAGCATTTAGACGCCACTAGATGGATATGAACAGGCATTATAAATATCCAACCAGGTACGTGAGACTAACGTTAAAGGTGAATGCTAGACATTGATATCAATCAATCGAACCCCTAAACAAATATCCGTGGTAGTTTGCTGCTAGAGGAAAGAACTGCCTCAAGTTTTCTCATAGAAAACCGAATTTTGTTACTGCTTATTTGACCATAATACAGTCTTTCAAGATAAATTTCGTGGGATCACTGAGGTTTTAACATGGATCAGTGTGAATATTAGGGCCACAGGTGTTAACATATTTAGGGTAGTCACAACCGAAAAATTAAACGCTAGATTGTAAGAATATGATTAACAATTACGTAGTACATGGGAAATTCATCTTGTATGGGTGCCGCACTGTGTTGCGGCTAGTGGAAAAGTAACTTTTTTCCGATTATTTTTTTCAGTGTTTTTAATGATGAAATTTTGTCACAGACATTCCAAGTAAACAAAAAACTTATAAAGCTTATTTTTATGTTGGCTCGTTGATTTTTAATTGATTTTAAAAGTCAAATATACAAAATTTTCACGAAAAGAGGGGATTTCAGGGCTGTATTCAAAATGATCTCATTTGATTTTGGTGACAGATATTTTGATTCGGAAAAAAACGTGACTTTGGACAAGTATCTTCTGTAAAAAAAAGGAATGTTGTTTGAGACATTTTCATATGCACCTTTTTTAGAGCGAAACCCCGACTAAAGGTCCATTTTTCCTTAAAATTTGGATTAGGTAAGCAATATCTAAAAAGTCCCAGAGAGTCCCAGTTCCAAACCACTACAGAAATGTTACATAATTTGTTTTCAACGAACTGCTGCCTATATCTGCCCTTCTGGGAGTTATAGCGATTTTAGTATATCACTCTCAGTATTTATTCCATAGAAATAGAACGGAAATTCTCGGAATCACTTATTGAATAATTTAATCACTGTGCGCAAGGCAGAGGAAACATAGAGAACTAAGCTCAGTGAAGATGAGAAGATTATTAGAGATCAAAGAAAAAAGGAAGTTCAACAAAATCTGAAAGATCAGCTCCAAATAACTGTTGATGTTGTGAAACAAGGAAGTGGAACAACTAATGATGGTAACACAGCAAGGAAATTCTTTAGTGATCCTGAGAAAACCGCTCTGGCCACAGGAGTAGATACCAAACTTATAAAAAGGTTTTCTAGTATTCTTCAAGCTATAACTTCTGGATATAAGATAGACTGCGATAAGTTCTCGAAGTACGGAAAAAAAACTGCTGGTCTCTATGTAAAGAAATATTCGTGGCATTATATGCCACCAACTGTCCACAAGGTTCTTATTCATGGAGCTGAAATAATCCGTTCATTTTTGGACCCCATTGGTCAACTATCAGAAGAAGCATTGGAATCAGAAAACAAGGACTTCAGAAAAACAAGGCTTTACCATGCGAAGAAAACATCAAGAAAAGACAATTGTGAAAACATATTACATTATCTGCTCGCCAATTCTGATCCCGCAATCACAAGTAGGAGAATACTGAAGGAGAAGAAACACCTGGAATTATCAGAGGAAGCAATGAACTTATTGGTAGACTGATAATTTGTAATTTTTCTGTAGAATGCAATAAAATATGCCTGTGTTATAAAATAGTATCTTCAAAGTTTTTTTTATTCTACATCTATTCTAGCACTCCACAAAAATGAGCATAACTCTCTTAAAACTGAAGCTATTTACTTCAAACCAGTATCAAATTATTGCCACCTTTTAAATAAGAAATGAAATAGATTTTGGTTTTATATAAAATTTCAGAGTTTTTCAACAAATATCGAAAAATCATGAAAATATGACGTTTATAATTCTTGTTCGGACCACCCTATAATTTATTTTAAAAACTAATCATATGGTATTTATCAGAAATAAAAGAAAAATTTAAATAAATTTTTTTTTAATTTTTCGAAAATTTTTTTTTTATTTTTGATTTTTGTTGAAAATTTGACCCAACAATTTTTTTCGGTGTAAATTTTTTTTCACTCATTCTGTTTGGGATTTCATTCTGACCAATCTGTAGAAGTTTCTCATCGATACAATTAAAATTACAGTTTAGGCAAAATGATTTCCAAAAAATTCCGGTTTCGCAACACTGTGCGCCGTACAACTACGACGTAATGGGTAACGAGCGTTCAAATGGACTGGCGGAAAAGGTCAGACTGTAATTATAATTAATGCAAAGCCTTTCAAAGTTCGAGTTACGAAATTGGGCTAAGATGACTCACAGGATACGATGGACTAGTGATCCAGTTGGTAATATAACCAAGGTTATATGAAGCGATCCGAAAGAAAATAAAACAAGCAGGCTGAACAAGTCCGAGATATGAAAGTTGGGTGGCGTTTTCATGGAGCACTATAAATACACAGAAAAAAAAACCATCAAAATTCAATCAGCAAAAAAAAATTGTTAACATTTAATTCAAAAATTAAAAATCAGGAGAGTATGCTAAGATCATACTTTTTTGTGAAATAGCCATAAAAATAATTTTGAAGAACTAATTTTATATTAACTATTTAAACCATTTTAACTATGAGCCATTGTATTTTATGTACGTGTGTTCAATACTTTCGTAATCTGCTTTCTTTTTTCTTAATAAAAACAAGTCTTGTATACAACAACTATTTAATGTACTTTTTCTATAAACTAATTTTTTCCAATTAAATAATTAAATGTTTTCTAGAGCAAATACCTTTTCTACTTTAAGCAATGTCTTTTAATCTCACAAATTATTTTCTTATTCTTTTTCCTTACTATAAATCTACTCAATAAGAAAAATGTTCATTTATTATGGTTTAAAAGCATTATTTTGCTATGTTTATATGAATATATACATACATACATACATATATACAAACATAAGTAAGCATGTCGGCATGTGTTTGTTATTCGAATAAGATTTTAAACTTAATTTAATAAAATACGACCTGTCAAATTGATAAGCTACAAACAAAACTCGAATACACAGAGACAAACTGTGTACAACAACAGCATTAGATATGTATGTTGCAACAGTAGCAGCATCAATATGAACATTAGCAATGGCAGCAACAACACCAACAACTTGAAAATCACATTGCAACAACACACTTGTATTCATTAATCAATTTAAAAAATTTTTACCTTCCTGTCTTGCACCTGATTGTAATTTCAACTGTAAAACAGTTGATAGAAATCTTGAAAATGGTGTGAATGTATCTCTGTGTGCGTATATGTTTATTTAAGAGAATGAGAGTGTAAGTATGTATATCATGCAACTCGAAGAGCATCCAAACAAACTTAATCTTTACTTCTATACAAATACCCAAACCTTTGTCAATATACGTATATGTATGCACATTGTGTCTGTCTGTTCGGTGTTTTTCATTTTTAGTTTTACCACACTTTTACTTCTAACAAGTGCTACCTACTACATCAGTGACACTAGCAATTTTCCTTAGTGCAATTTTTGGTTAGAGTTTTTTTTTCAGTATCTGTTTCTGTTGTAAATTTTCTAACATCATGTGGCATATAGCTTTTCACATACTTTTGCAAATTTGAGTAAAATAATGTTCATAAGACGTTTTGATTTTTTCATAAAGTGTAATTTCTAAAATTGATGCTTAAAAAGATTTTCTAAATCTATTTAAAGTAGTTATCTGTAAAATATTTCGAGTTCCTTTGCTTTGATCAATACATATTTTAATTTGGAAGCTTGAAAATATGAAATGAACAGGGAAACCAGAAATATGCTCCAAAAAAAGTGTTTTATGCGCATTCAATATGCACTAAAAACTTTGAAATATGCACTAAAAACTCAAAAAATATGCTCTTAAAAATAACATAAATTGGATTATTTGGAAATGAAGAACTAATTTTAATTCAGCAATTCAATAAAATTTACATATCGTTACCTGAAATGCAAAAGGGCGTAACAACCAAAAAATTCAAAATAGTTTTTTTCATTTATTGTTGTAGAGCAAATCGAATTACATGTCCTCCTACATTTTTACAGCCCTACTGTCAATAACAACCATTTTATTAAAAAAAACCAAAAGGGCGCAACCCACACCAAGCAAAAGTTAACTGCCAAAACTCTCTAATTGAAATGCAGTTTTCTTTGCTAGGTAATAGGCAGTCTAGATCTCCCATTTTTTCCAAATTTTTATGAGTTTTCATTTTAAGAATAATTTCAAAATTTCTCTTTTTAACTACTTTTGACAAATTTGTACTTGAACAAAACTACTGTGTTAAATTAGGGTCAAGCAAAGTAAAAGTACATATAATTTTTGTAATTGGAATTCCGAAAATTTTAAAATCAGTACCCTGTAAATCTCCTCATCCCCAAATCAAATTTTTATCCCCGTCTGACGATAAGTCTCGTAAACTGGCAGCATTGAACATAATTAAAATTTTTACAGTTGTAAAGTTTTTGCAACTTCTGACAACACTGATACATTTGTATTTCTATTTTATAGAAAATGAATATCAACAACTTCCACAAAGAACTAAAAAGGATATTTCGTCGTTGAACAGCCTTCACAATTACATAAGGAGAGACTAAAAATCTCGAAGAAGAAATGGCAACATCTCCAAGATCTAAAAAGATTAATACCTGCAGACTGTCACTTGTTTTACGACAACATTCCTTTCGAAGATTAATGATTAATTTTGCAATAACTATGTATTTAAATTTATTTTTCCCATTACTTAATGAAATATAATTTTATTTTAAATTTAAGGTGATTAGTGAACTGATTTATGATTTTTGAATTCTGCAATGAATATTAACCTTTATTTTTTCTTAGTTTTTTTTTATGAAATGTTATTTTATTTTAAATTTTAAGTTAAAAATATGCATTTACGAGTATATTTAAGTTAATAAAATTAAATCTAAAAAACATTTGTGCTTTTTATTTCTTCAAACTCGACTAGCAAATCATATGAGGACATTTTCACTTTAAACATGTTTCTGTTGTTACGCCCTTTTGATTTCAGTTTTTTATAATGCAAAATGGCGCATCCCGCACATCTAATAAAAATGACGATTAAAGAAATTTTTTTTTCTACGAAATAAATGCATCATCGCAATTTAATGCTGTACTGAAGAAATTGCAACACCAGCTTCGTAATCTTTGATTTTTTGGAGTTTTTTGTCTCTCCTGTAAAATTTTGAAATATGTTTTTACGCCCTTTTGCATTTCAGGTAACGATATAAAACAAGACAAAAATAAAATAAAGAGTAGAAGGAAACAATACAAAAAAAATTAATTAAGAGCGAAAATTTAACTTTACTTCAAAAGCGATCACGAACTGTATTTTGAAGAATAAGATAAGCTTTTTTTATAATTGTTATTGCAATAAACAAAAACTCTTCACTTAGGTTTTTAAATAAAAATCGCCGCCGGTCATATCTAAATAAACTTTTATGCATTGAAAATTTTCTTTTGCGTCACAATTACCAAACCAAGCTTTTATTGAAATTAACGTCCAGTAAGGATGTTACATCTGTTTAAGTTGAAATTTGGAATATACAAATCAATAGTATTTGTTCCAGCATTAAAATTTAGCAGAAAAAAAATTGGATATTTAAGATTTAAATTTTTTAATTTTCTTGTTTCGTTTTTCTTTCACAAGACTGTTTACGAGTGAGTGAAAATTAAAAAATTTTATTTTTTTTGTGTGATTTAACATCAGAACTCACAAGAAAATGTATAAAATGGATTCGGAAGCCAGTGGCAAATTACGGCAGTCGTTAACGAACGAAATTACGAAGTATTTCAATAGAGTTTATATGGAAATATTTAAAAATTTCGAATGTTATCCAGTGCGGTAATTTGCCCCCAGAACATGCACAATGCCCTTTTATTATGAAGTCTAACTTCATAATGGTAGCAAAATATTGCTTCCCCATACTACTGTTTCTTTCACTACAAAATGAAATTTTGACGGAAAAAAGGAGAAATTTTTACCAAAAAAATTTTTTTAATCAGAAATAATTCATAGTTAGGCTCAAGTTCAGTAATTTCAATTCTTATTGAATGAAATATTTTTATTAATTAATGTGGGTTTCTAAAGTAGAGAACAAAAATTAAACTTAGACTTTAAGCTGAGGGAAATATCGATACTTTTCTGTGCAGCCACGCACTTCATCAGCACACTAGTCTATCTACTTGGGTAGAGATTCTTATTAACATCAGCTATTTAACTTAAATTTACAATGAAACGGAATATGAGAAACGATTGTTGTGTATACAATTGATTTACCTTTGGTAAACACATTTATAAGTATCACTATTAATTTTCTGTTTTTTCCAATTTTTCATTTTTCTATTTAGGTTAGCACGAAATTATTTTACTCTACCTCAGTATGTTTAACTATTCTTACTTATCTTTTTACGATCATCACATTAATTATTTTTACTTATTCGATGTACCATCGGTACATGCATGTAAGTATTTTTGTAGTGGTCTATGTTACTTGTTGTTGCATTCTACAGTTTTATTTTAGTTATTCCAGCATTCTGAAACTGTGATAACCAAGCGAACAGTGATTGCCAAGTGAACATATTTTTGTCACGTGCCCATGATGTATTAAGTGAAAAATTTTCAGATATTTTAAAATTCACTACAGTTCAATTAAAATATCTAAAAATTTCTCAAAAAAATATTTTTTTAAATATTAAAATAATTTTTTTTTTAAAGTACCAAAATATGCCCTAAAAACGCCACATATGCTCTAAAAATGCGAAAAATGCTCAAAATATGCGCGTTAGTCTAAAGTATGCAAAAACATGCTTTAAAGGGGAGCAAATTTGAATTGAAATGGGCGTTATACCGCCCACTTTTTTAATCTCAAGATAAGGGGTTTATGACTATTTAAAATTTGTGGTTGAAGTCTACTGACGATTTTTTACAGCAACAATGAAATGCATATATACAAAGCTAAACCACCAGCAAATAAATTTCAAATTAAAATATAATTATGACAATATGTTAGTCTTTTAAACATCCTGTAAAACTTCGAAAATAACATAAATCTTCACCTATGGTAACGCTGAGAACGTATCTGTCACCAGCAACCAAAAAACAAAACCGAGCTACTGAAAGAGATGGACGAAAGTCTAGTATGTACCACAGGTTCCAACTAGTGATGTAACGAATGTCAATTTTTGATATTCGCGAATACGAATACGAATATTTCAAACGATATTCGCGAATACGAATACGATTACGAATAATATATGCAATATTAAATATTAAAAAATGTTTATGAAAAAGGACTTTAAAGTTAATAAGAAGTACCCAAAATTTTAATGATCGTCATTGAATAATATTTGAAAATGATACAAAGCACAAATTTCTATAAAAAAATTAATGTATTTGTACAAACTAAGATTTTTAGTCATATATTTAAATTTCGTTTAGGATTTATGCATTTATTTATTTAATTTCTTTGGAAAAATATTCGTATTCGCATCCGCCTGAATTTAGCGAATACGAATACAATCGTATTCGACTGAAAATGGCCGAATGTTCGACAATTCGAATACGAATACGAATATTCGTGCATCAATACTTCCAAAAAACTGGCAGCTGAAATTTTGTTGCAATTTACAATAAATCCCTAAAAAACACTTCCAACGGAATCTCTTCAATTAGATTTTACATTTGACACCCTAAAATATGCATCAAAAAATTCATTGTTAAATGCTTGTGTTTGAAAAATATACTTGGCATCTTTAAAGCCCATATTCTCGCAAAGTTGAAGAGCTTTTAGTCAATTGATATATTTCTATCGAGTGCAACAACCAAGAGGCGGCAAGAACAATCTATTATAATTTAAAAAAACAACAACAGCTTTAAATATTTGTATGGAAATTGAATTATTCAGCATTTGCTGAATACAGCCGATGATAGAAGTTTTTACTAACTACATTTCGTTATTTTAGTTGATTTTCTTACATTAGTTTAAGCAACGTGTGATAATACTTTTATGATATAGTGTTACTTTGAGAAAGAAACAACAGGTTAAAAGGGAACAACAAACATATGTACATACCTGAAAACACTTTTTGCAAGGTTCTATTTAAAATACGTACGAACCGAACCGAAATATTTTAAAAAATATACATTATAATTAAAATTTAATACAAAACACTATTTGACGGCACTTATTCTATGTATGTGTACATCCATATTTGATTTAACATAAGCATTTACATACATACATACTGACATGTACATACATATGTATGTATGTATGGATGTGCACACGTAGGGAACAACACAGACTGATATTAACTTGTTGGCACATGCCTTTTTATTTTATTTATACCAGCTCAATTTTACTTATTAACATTTTTCAAAACAAACTTATTAAAACTTTACTTTTATATTTCAATAAAATGTTATAATTTTGTATTAAAGAACAACTTTACGAAATTGCGAACCGCACCGTATGAAAGATTTCAAGAGACTAAATTTATTTCTTCTTCTTTAATCGTCTTCTTCTTCAGCGTTGTCAACTCGGTGCTTTTCGCACCGTTTTTAGTGCTTTTTGAAATTTTCGACGCAAAAAATTTTGAAGTTAATGCTCAGTGCTTTTTTCAATTTATTTCGGTGCTTTTTGTTTCGAGTCGGTGGCACTAAACCAAAAATTCGAAGAAAAATTTTCTCACCTATTTTTTCTTTCGAGGAAATGTACATATATATAAAAACATAAGCTCTGAACTTAAATGGAGCATTCAAAAAAATTCTACCAAGTTTGCACAAGGCTTCGGTGAAGAAATAAGCGCCATGTTTCCCTTAGACTTTAACATTTAAATCATAGTTAATATAAAAAATGTTGAAAATATAACTAGTCTACTATCGAGTTTTCAGTTGAGAATTATCGGATATTTATAATTTGATTGAATTCGAAAAATACGTTTGTTTCCTGACGAAAAATTATTAAACATAAAATTTTTTTATAATAACTACAAAAGGCTTCGTCAAACTGATTTGAGAAATCACGGATTCTTATACAATTAAAATGTGTATCGGATGCCTCAAATTTCTACCTTTAAATATGTATTGCAAAGTCAACCGATTATTATATTTTTTATATGCATATTTGTGTATAACAAGTTTTTTTAATATATAATAATTAAAAATTTAGTCCTTTTTTACTTAAATTACGCGCTTTTTTAGTGGTTTCAGTGCTTTCTGAAATTTAAAAGTTGACAACGCTGTTCTTCTTAATAATATGTTCAACCATGATACAATTATACTAGGTACATGCACAAGCCCAGCCTGTCACTGTATACATTGCTCCTAGTTGTCAAACTTTGTTTACAAGCTGCAAAAATGTTAATGTATGTGTGTAAATAAAATGATTACAGTGTTGCCAATGAATTTACACATGGCTGTGTCTCCAATTACACATTGAAGAAAATTACACTACACATCTTTTGTGTAGGTTAAAATTAAAACAATAATTAATAAAAATAGAACCCAAAGTAGAATTACACACTTATTATACAAGAATTTAATTACATCGCCTACACATGTGAGTAGAAATTACACACTGTCTAACTACACCCATATTGGCAACACTGAATAACTATAATCATGCAGGAATGCCGCGTCTGCAATTGTACTTTAGTTACCCTGTAATTGTTATTTTTATAAACAAAAGACAGTTGTTTCCGACAATTTGGGGTTTGTTTATACCAACAAAATACATGTGTTTTTTGGTGTTGCAATTTTGTTGTAGTTTTGCATGTACCTAGTGTAATTGTATCATGTGTTCAACGTTGCCCAAATACTTTTTGGAAAATGAAAATTTAGAAGAACAAAAACCAGATTTTTAGGTAAAATATGCTAATTAAAATTTTTTTGGATTTTTTTATATTTATTATGCAGGGAGGAGTTTGACACTACGTATATACCTGATATATTTTTGTCATGACTTGAAAATATAAGAGGTTTTCCTTTTTTGTTGCTTATTATTACTTTAATGTCAATTTTAGTTTTATTTATTTATTAGTATATTCAAAATATTGTTTAGTATAGATGTTGCTTTGTTTTTTATAAAGATGGTTTGAAAACATTACATCTATATTATTATTTATTCTACATTACTAAAATTCAATAAGTTTCCAACGCAATAGTCAAAGAGAATGAAAATTTAAATAAAAAATAGAATTGTATATGAATTTTATATTTTATGGCATATAAATACAAAAATATTGCATAAATACTTAACACAAACAAAATGCATCTTAATATATAACGAAATGAGATTACACATTAAAAATTAATATATAAGTCTGCTATATACATAGTTATTATCACTAAATGATCATCTATTTTGTTACTTTTCTGAGATTTGCTTGATTTTATTTGAAATTTATTTAAAGTCACTAAATTCATTGTTTCTGGTTCTGAAATGCCATCCATGGTTGGTAGTAGCTTCAGCATCATGTTCAAAAACTTGTTTTGGCGAATTGAGCTGTTTTCCATTTATTACGAGAAAAATATATTATGTATAAATGGTGGGTAACGTAAGGTTAACAGACTATCTACATAGCTATTTAATAATTTTGATTAAAAAAAATCCGGGAAATCTAGCTATGAAAATAGACTCCGGACTCACTATTGTGTTGGATAACGAAAGACCACATATCAAGATTCCAAGTTTTCTGCCCCAAAAACCTCATTGAAATCAGTTAAAAAAATATGGCTCTATAAATTTATATAATTTTTTTTAATAATTGAAGAGGAAGTTTTTGATTTGCTTTATGTGATATTGGGCATTAAAATACTTATTTTACACATGCAAAAGGGGTTTTTTCAAATCAATCTTACAACGTAAGGGACGCAACACTCAACAAATAAGGTAATTAAAATTTTTGATTTGAAGTGCACAATCATTTATTTATTCAATACAATTTATAAACCAGAAGGAAGTTTTTTGTTTTTTTCTGTAAGTTATTAAAACTTTGCTAAAGAAGTTTAGGAAATATTTACATGTCCTTAAATTCTATGGAGTATACCCTTAAGTTTAATTTATATTTTGTCGAATTTTATCTCACATGCATAGCCGTCACATTCATAACAGCGCTAATGCAGCATTATGCAAAAATATTTCAACAGCGTTAATGCAAATGTTAAGCGAAAATATTCGTACAGGGTAAATACAAAGAGTAATCTAGAATAGAAGCAAACAATTAAATACATGTGTATCACATACAAGAGTGATTAAACGTAAACAAACAATAACAACAACAAAAGCTGTCTACTTGTTAAGAAAATACACATATCTACATACATACAAGCATGGTAAATTCAAACGAAAAACGATGTTTAAAGGGGGTGACAGACACATCAATATTCAGCTCAATATATGTGGTTGAGTGCTTTTTTTATAAAAACTATTCTCATCAATAGTATATGTGAGACTATTTTTGGTACGCAAACGCACACAACCACATAAATTGAAGTTAAATATTGATGTGTCTGGCATACGCTTAATGCAAATATTCTTGCGTTAGTGCAAATGCGTGAATCAAAGAATACAAGATTACGCATTCAGCTTTTAAAAAATTCTTATTCTGCGCATGTAGGTCACATCAGCCGATAAACATAAACACAATCACTTAAACACAATTTACATTTCAATTTCTACATCATATTGACATCACACCAGCAAACTCAAGTTGACAAACATTCATTCAAACATTTTATTCATGGTGCAAATGCAAAATATCGTTGCTTTTCTTTAAAATCCGAGAATAAAATGCACACACTAACCAAAGAAAAGCTACGATATTTTGCATTTACACTAACGCAAGAACAAATGCATCAAACATCTAATACTACCAATGAGTTAATGATGTGTACATACACACATCTACATATGTACATAGTTACCTCATGAACTTAATTACACGCTTAGTAAAGCTGTCTTTACATGATAATACAATGTTTTACGACGTGTCAAATTATTCTATAGATTATACAAAATCTTATCATGTAAAAGTAAAATGTATCGAGTAGGAGAGAATACGGATAGAAAATCTTGCAAGCGGTCGTTTGTTTTGTTTCTGAACCATTTTAGAAACTTAAGTATTCTCATCACACAAAGTAAACCCAAGAATGATAAAATAAGGATTGCCCCATCGCGCAAAAATAAATAAACTTTTCTGCGCATAATAGAACTCTGACGTCACTCACCCTGTGTTCTCATAGTCTAGTAAAATTCAGATGTAGAACTATTACTATCCCAAACATTCACATTTCATATTCGCTTCTGCCTTCCCTTTATTTTGTTTTTATTTTTCTTAGTTTTGTAGCTTTTAAACAACAATATTTATTTTTTTTTTGAGATCTCTCTGAGTAAATTAATTACAGGGCTGCTAACTATAACAAAATACATAAATTTGTTGCACGAAATTATAAATTTCACATGTGATACAGACTTGATAATCCTTGCGAGGGAACTACTAAGTCATCAAACGGTAAATCATACGCAAGGCATAATCTTTATCTCATCATTCTTGGGTAAACCTGTGATCGGCAAGCTGTACCATTGCATTTCAAAATTGTGTGAGTTATACTCTCAACACGATCCGGTGTTGTCAGTCAGATTTCGACTCATTTCTCTAATTGGAAATTTTAAATCTCGGAGGACAGAGTTGATTTTATTATGGTCAGAAAAAACACTCAAGTTTCGTTTATAAAGAAAGACAACTTTTCTTAGTGCTACCTCAATGGAATGGTGCGTAAAAAGATGGTTTTGTAGGAAATTTTCTTAAAATAATCTAAATAAATGCTTAAAAATGCCTTTGCATCTCATGTTTTTTCATGCTTGGTAACGCACGTTGTTAAATCAAACATTCTCGTTTGTTAGTAACTAAAAAAAAAATCAGCAATTTTCATCACACATATTTTCTTATTGGTCGCATTCATAAGACGTAACAGTTGCGCAACCGTTGAGTGTTTGTCTTAGAAACGCATAGTCGAGTATCTCCGCTCCACTCAACAGTTGAGTAATTTTCCATCATAAAATTTTTTCGCTACCCATAGTCAACACGTTGTGCTCAGCCTGAACATATGGTCAAATAGAGCTTTTTCTTTGATATGCTTTGTTAGGTGGCAGCAACAAATATTTGTTAAGTTTTACATTAAAAATGCGATGAAGTAACGAAATAAGGATATATAACTACATTATATACATCATGCCGTTTCTAAGAAGTAGCTATTGGAGCCAACAGTTGCCAGCAGTTTCACAACTGTTGAGCTCAACAGCTACTTCTTATGAATGCGCCCATTGTGGCAACGCTGATTCTTAACAATATTCGGTACCCACAACTTGTATGCTTGAATGTTTAATGCTAGAGTTAATGTCGACGTCGTTGACCGCGTCTTAACGCCGAAATTGTGATGTTTGTCGTAAAATTTAATTTTGCTGTTAATGTAAACGCCGTCAACGACGTTAACACAGCTGTATACTACTGCATTGAATATACAACAACATTGAAAATACAACAACATTGAATATACAAAAACATTGAGCAACACCGCAATGACGCCGAAAAAGTTGAAACAGATTGGACTTTCTCGCCGTCGAATTTCTTACAACGTTGAGATTAACTGCTCTCATACAATTTCATACCATTCAACTTTTTTTGACATTTGACGCCGTCAACGACGTTGACGACAACTCTACCATAAGATGGACTGATTAGTAATGTTTATGTCTCATCAATGCGTATGTATACATACGTAATAGAAGAGTATTTAAAAATTGCGGCGCCCTTAATTTGCCGACCACGGAAGTAAACATTGGCCGCAGCATGACCGGTTGACCAACTAAAATGACAAATTATAACTTTTTCGACCGCCTTGCCACTTTTTGTCACTCCTTTTTTAGAGTGAATTATATAAAAATGCTTTAAAACTAAAAAGTTTAGTGTACTTTTTTCTCTTTTTTTTTAATTTTGACCCTTTTGTTGTTAAATCCCCTTTTGGTGCACCTTTTTGAAAAAAGTCATCGGTCACCCTGATTTGCCGCATTAATGGTATTTATTGAAGAAACAACTAGAATCAACTCATGAAATTTTCATGTTGCTTTTGTAAATAGTTTACGAATGCAAGCATCAGCTAATTTACTGGTACAGCAAAACCAAACAAACAATAAGCAAACCTAAAACGAAAAATTATATTTTGTAGTAAGATTAAATTGAAATTAAAAATTTTTTCTCCAATATTTAGTTTTATTAGTGCTCATCTTTTTTCAATTTTCCAATTTTTGTTATTAACTCAACAGTTTAATATCTTTGCTTGCATTTTACTTATAGTATCAGATTCTTGTTCTCTTCTTTTAAGCACGAAGAGAATTTCATAATATTTTGACTCTAAAAAGTGGTAATACTTTGTATTACCATGTAAAGACACCTTAAACAACATTTAGGATGATGATGAGATTGTCTAGACTTTGCTGGAAAATGCTAGTTGTATTTGTGCGAAGTATAAAAAGGGGTGACACTGTGAACACGTTGTGAGCCACTTAGTTGCGAGCAAGTCAGTTGTGAAAGAATTGTGAACTAGTCAGTCATTTGAGTCAGTTGCGAGTAAACAACTCAGTTGATAATTAAGTTGTGAGTTAATAATAGTCTGCGATATAGTAGTGAGCTGATAGTTAAGAGAACTCTGTGCTTCACAAAACGTGAGTTGATAATAGGAGAAACTATAAGACAGTCTATAGTGACAGTTAAAGTCTGTCATTGTGGCAACTGAAGTAAAGGGAACAGTGCAGCAGATAAACGACTGTAAGTGTAGAAGTAAAGCCAGTGAGTTTTTACTGGTGTATCAAATGTGAGTGTCGGCCAGAGAGCTGTGATTGGTGACCCTCATACCTAAATAAGAGCGACAAGCGTTGCGTTAACAGCAGGGTACGTATTTTCAGTACAATGAAATAATATTTTCACATTTAAATGTACTAAAAATGCGTACCTTTTCTGAAAACGCGACTCTTGCCGCTCTTATTTAAGGCCCAACTATAATATGAATAAGCTGGCTTAAGCTAATGCCAGAATTGAACGATAAGTCTGTCAAATACTTAAGCAATTCAGATGTGACTTTTAGGTGGCCACAATGTACTTACATACACTTAAGTATTCTTTAGCCACAGCTGCACATATAGGTATTGTTCAAAATTTTTTAGTAATTTTGTTTCTTCTTATATCTACTAAATGAATGCAATTCAATCAAATTAACTTGTTGGAATATCCTAATCCATTAAAAATTCACATATAATTATATCCATCACTTTATTACTTGTTTTATTTGTTTTGCCTACTAAAAAGTACAATAATGAACATCATAAATAAACTCATGTGTATGTGTGTATAGTAGAACAAAGAATGAAAATAAAAGTTTTGCTTTCTTTTCTGAGTTTAAAATAAGAAACAATAAAAAAATATTTAAAATCAATGAATATTTTCTGATGCTGTTTGCTTTAGTTTAAAAAAATACACAAACCGTGTTTTCCGTACGGAATATGCGTTCAGTTTGGCACTTAGCTTAAGCAAATGACATTTGACGAAACTTGACGAAAAGTTCCATAAGTACATTAAAGTTTGCCACATACGTTATATATGTAACCGCACAGTTGCTTAAGTTCGCTTATTCACATTATAGTTGGGCCTTTAGGTATGAAGGTTAGTGTCTGTAGAGTAGGTCTCGTGTGTGACGAACAGCAGTGAAAAATAAATTGCGTCAATACTAGCTCAGCCAGCTAAGAGACGTGCATATACAACAGCGAGGAAGGCGTTGTGGTAACCAGTTGCATATAATTTGAGTAATTTAAATTAATTTAAACTCTTGATTATATTAGTATAGGTGTTAGATGTAATTAAAGATTGTATCATTCTTAACCCTAATTACTATACTGGGGTCGTGTATTCATTTGCAAATCTTCTAGTCTACGGAAAAGCTTTTATAAACAGAGAAAAATTTAACAATTGGTGTAAGAAGTGGAATTTACAAATAAAAGCGATTCGTTTAAGAAGGGTTAAATTTAAAATAAGAAGGATACAAAAAGCTTAAACGTGAATAAAACCGCATGCATTTGAAAAGGTTAATCGTAATAATTGGTTTTTGTGGAGAGATTAAATTTCAAGAGCTTGAAGTGGAGCAACTTTGGAAAGACTTGAATTAGCGAAAACTGTCGACAACTGGTAACAAGGTACAACTTAAGGAGAGACTATTGCAAGAGTTCCAGCAACACAAAATCGGCATCGAAAGTTATGAGTTCGATGAGAAAGAGGAACTTGCTATGACAGGCATAATGGAGGCAAACAATCAGAAAATAGAGGCAAGACTTCTAGATGAAATTAATGCTAACGTCAGGATCCCAGTACGAGAAAAATCTAAGGCCACAAAAGAGGAACTTCTAGAAATAAATGAAAAAATGCTAGCTGAAGTACGACAAACACCTAAGGCCAAAAAATAGGAACTTCTAGAAAAAATTAAAAAAATGCTAGCTGAAGTACGAGAAACATCTACACATTTCTGGCACAGAGGACGACGCTGACGAAAAACTTAAGGCAAAAATTAAATCAACAGTGGTCAGTGTCAACAAGTTGGACGTAATCGAAGTTTTCCAGAAGTTTCTAGTGAAATAAACGAAGCTTATAACCTAGATGATAGTCAAGCGGTTTGTAACACAGCGGGACTAGCTATTGAAGAAATGGTTTCGTTTGCTGAAGAAAAATTAACTGCTAAGGTGAAATCCAGGCCACCAGCATGCAATGTGCGCAGCATAGAAATAGCCAGAAAGAAGAAGACAACTTCTGGACCGAACCTCAAGCGTGTGGTAGTGAAGAGACTAAGTAGAGTCAAAGTTAAAGGCCATAAAAAGTTGTCGTCTTCAGCGTAAGGCAAGACTAGCATTCGTGAAAATACTAAGCAGAGTCAGTACCAAGGGCTGCAAATATCAAAAAATTTTCATCTCCAGCATATGGAAAGGCAAGCTATAACTCAAAGACCCAGCAGAGTCAGTACCAGAGCCCGCAAATATCGAAGAAATAATCTCCAGCATATGGTAATATGATCGTTATTCTTATGTGAAAAGTAATGAAAATGGTTATAGAGATGTAATGTAACGTTACCTACTTTTTACATAAAAACATCGATCAGCTGTTTCCTACGTTGCAGTTACTTTACATTACAGTCGGCTAACTGAGCCTTTACATCCAGAATTGAGTAATACAATACGATTCGACTAATTCTACCATTAGTTGTGAGTCAGTTGTGAGTGCGTTGTGAACCAGTTAGTTGCGAACATGTCAGTTGTGAACGAGTTGTGAACAAGTCAGTCAGTTGAGAAAAGAAGAAACTATAGGACAGTCTATAGTGACAGTTAAAGTCTGTCGTGGAATTGAGATTATTGTGGAGTCTATCATGTCGACTGGAGTAAAAGAGTACAGCGCAGCGAAAAGACGTGTTAGTTAAGCCATAGAGTTGATATTGGTGTATCAATGGTGAGAGTCTGCAATAGAGTTCTTAGTGATGTACCAACGCTGAGTGTCGGCAGAGGGAGTTTTGTGTGTGATAACTAGATGACAAAGAGGTATCACGTTAATACTTGCACAGCCAGCTAAGAGTCGTGCAAGGAAGGCACAGTGGTAACAAGTCGTTTATAATATTTAAGTAATTAAGCTGTATTATTGTATTTAAGTTCTTTATTTGATTAGTTAAAGTCTATTTTTAAATAAAGATTGTATCACTCTTAATCCTAAGCACTACACCAGGGTCGTGCATTCATTTGCAAATCTTCAAGTTCACGCATAAGCGTTTCTAAAGAGATAATAACGCTACCATGTAATATAATCTAAAATCCTTAGCTTTTAAAAACAGCTGACCTTTTTTCATAATGCATGTGACAAAGTCAAAAAATAAACCTACTTTATGCATACTGAACGTCTATGCGTTCTATGTGTTTTGCTATTTTCACACACAATTATCCTGATTGTAGATTTTTGACACATGTTTTAAGCGGGAGAACGAATGGATTTAATATTTTATGTATAAGATATTCTTCAAAGTTAACCTGTTCTATGACTAGCTCAAGACGCAAACTGTGTCCAAGCTTAGATGGGCAAACACTTGGAAGGAAAACACCTGCAAGTCCCTCTTGTTGTTTTCTTCGCCTTCACATAGATGAAACTCTTACCGGTAATATTACCATATTATTGTATATATGTACTCGTATATGTAGCAAAAAATATGTCTACAATGTGTGTCGTCGAGTACCAGCCATCCCTAAACAAGAATGGAAAGCGTTTTTTCCGCCGAATTTTAACGCTAAAGATACCAAGACACTACATGTTTTTGATTGTGTTTTTTGAAGTTTACAATTCAAATGTTTTTTTGTGTCTGTCAAACTTGATTAATTTACATACGGTTTTTAATTTTTGGTCACCAACTTGTATGTACAATTACACGTGACATAGCGTTGCTGAAGTGCCGGCAGCACAAATATTTATTTAAGTTTTTTTCTTTTCAATTTGCAAAATATGGAGCTTGTATCAACACTTGTTATATACTTTATATCATTGTTATTAAAAATTTAAAATTTTATCAAAAATAATTAATTTATCACCAATGAAAATACTTTAGACGGACGGCTAATTATATCGGAGACATTCAACCGTCGATAAATTGTTTCACATGGCATAGACATTTGAAAACACAGTTGTGAACATAAGAAAATAGAACATGCTCTAATTGAAAATTTGTCTTATGTTTTTGCTTGTGCATTTTACACACGCAAAGTTTTTGAGGTCACCAACTACATGTTTTTACCGAATTATCTAAAATTTGACAGGAGCAATGTAAAAAACGTGTAGTGTATAGGCAGCTTAAGATGCCATACCTTAAGAAATGTGCAACTTTATGTCAAAACTATAAAACTATATATAACAGTGTTATCAAACAAATAAATAAAACAACACTGATTATTTTAACAGATGGACGCACGACATTTTTATATCTAATTTTCTTATTAAATTTTTATTACATAAATTTTGTTATTTTAATTAAAATAAAATAGTTAAAGTTTGAAAAATTTAGCTATTTAGAAGAATTGGAAGATTTGGAAAACTTGCCTGTGCTAGGGATAATGGCAAACAGAAGGCAATTGTTTACAATTGTTATCTTTTGCAAATAAATTCAAAATCGGATTTTCCAATAGCAAATAGTTTTTGTTACGTTGCCGCCGCAATGCTAAAAAAAGGTAAAAAATTATTGCCGCTTTTGCTTAGGGATGGCTGTACCGAACACAAAAACGGTTTTCTCTTCCCCAATCGTTAATTGTTACACACCAAATGTTTCCCATCCAAATGTTTTCGTGTCTATAAAAGTTTGAATATATTAAAAACAATGAGCAGAGATGCCAACTTGTTGTTTTGGCTTTTTAGTGCTCTTTGAAGACGCAAAATGCCAAATTGTCAGTTTTGGTGTCATACTAAGAAAAATCACCACTTAGTGCTTTTAACAAATACCTTTTTCGTCTGATATATTTCACCAAATAGAGAATAGCTTATTATATATTAAACATTCACTCGTTTGGATTTTCACGTTATCGCTTTTTACGTTTTTTATGCGGCCCCTACACGTTGCGACTTGTTGTACAATTTGATGCTGCAGTAAGCAATCAAGTGGTATATGCAACTCAATTGTACGATCAGTTGCAACGCATTATCAAAATTACGTTTTTAAGTGCTATTTTAAATTTTGATGTGCTCCTAGAGCCAAAAAAGTTGGCATCACAACAAGTACAATGTTCAGCGTTGTCAAATATGTGGTTTTCACTTCATTTAGCAGTTTTTCTTAGCATTGAGCAGTTTTTTGCTTAAAAAATAAGTTTTTCTATTTATTTTACAGTTTTTCTATTTTTATTTTTTAATCTCAATATTGTTGCTTAGTTCCAATTTCTGAAGCAATATCTTACTAGTACTTTTTTCTCTCTCTTATTGAGTGAATATGAGATAAAACTCTTTGGGTTTATAAATTTTATTGAATAAATAAATGATTGTGCACTTCAAATCCAAAATTTTATTTACCTTATTTCTTAAGTGTTGCGTCTCCTACATTGTAAGATTGAATCGAAAAGACCCCTTTTGCTTGTGTAAAATAAGTATTTTAAAGCAAAATATCCTATAAGGCAACTCAAACACCTCCTCTTCAATTATTAAACAAAATTTATATGAATTTATAGAGCCGTATTTTCTTAACTGATTTCGATGAGGGTTTTGAGGCAAAAAACTTAAAATCTTGATATGTGGTCTTTAACGTTTTATGACTATATACTGTATTTCATTATCCAACACAATAGTGAATCCGTAGTCTATTTTCATAGTTAGATTCCCCAAATTTTTTTTATCAAAATTATTAAATAGCTATTACATAGTCTGTTAACCATACGTTACCCACCATAATATATTTTTATCGTAATAAATGGAAAATTACATACCGAAAAATAACAGCTCAATTCACCAAAACAAGTTTTTGAACATGATGCTGAAGCTACTACCAACCATGGATGGCATTTCAGAAGAAGAAACAATGAATTTAGTGACTTTAAACTAATTTCAGATAAAATCAATCAAATCTCAGAAAAGTTACAACTACACTGAACTTTTTACTTTTAATGTATTTTTATATAATTCAGTCTAAAAAAGGGGGACAAAAAGTGGCAAAGCAGTCGAAAAAGTAGCAATTTGCCACATTAGTCGGTCAAACGGTCACACTGATTAAGAAGAAGACGATTAAAGAAGAAGAAATAAATTTAGTCTCTTGAAATCTTTCATACGGTGCGGTTCGCAATTTCGTAAAGTTGTTCTTTAATACAAAATTATAAAATTTGATTGAAATATAAAAGTAAAGTTATTAATAAGTTTGTTTTGATAAATGTTAATAAGTAAAATTGAGCTGGTATAAATAAAATAAAAAGGCATGTGCCTACAAGTTAATATCAGTCGGTGTTGTTCCCTACGTGTGCACATCCATACATATGTACATATGTATGTACATATATGTCAGTATGTATGTAAATGCTTATGTTAAATCAAATATGGATGTCCACTTACATAGAATAAGTGCCGTCAAATAGTGTTTTGTATTAAATTTTAATTATAATGTTTATTTTTTAAAATATTTCGGTTCGGTTCGTACGTATTTTAAATAGAACCTTGCAAAAAGTGTTTTCAGGTATGTACATATGTTTCTTGTTCCCTTTTAACCTGTTGTTTCTTTCTCAAAGTAACACTATATCATAAAAGTATTATCACACGTTGCTTAAACTAATGTAAGAAAATCAAATAAAATAACCAAAAATAGTTAGTAAAAACTTCTATCATCGGCTGTATTCAGCAAATGCTGAATAATTCAATTTCCATACAAATATTTAAAGCTGATGTTGTTGTTTTAAATTATAATAGATTGTTCTTGGCGCCTCTTGGTTGTTGCACTCGATAGAAATATATATTAATTGACTAAAAGCTCTTCAACTTTGCGAGAATATGGGCTTTAAAGATGCAAAGTATATTTTTTAAACACAAGCATTTCACAATGAATTTTTTGATGCATATTTTAGGGTGTCGAATGTAAAATCTAATTGAAGAGATTCCGTTGGAAGTGTTTTTAGGAATTTATTGTAAATTGCAACCAAATTTCAGCTGCCAGTTTGTTGGAAGCTGTGATGATTGCTCTCCTGTTTATTTAAATGGCACAGCTATACCAAGCTGCAACACTGTAAAATATTTAGGCCTTCATATTGATCGAAGAATTACTTGGAAAGAGCATGTCAAAAAGAAACGTGAGCAACTTAAATTAAAAACAAGAAATATATTTTGGTTATTGGGCCCAAGATCAAGCTTAAGCTTAGAAAATAAGGTTCTGTTATACAAAACAATACTGAAACCTATATGGACATACGGCATCCAACTTTGGGGAACTGCAAGTAATTGGAACGTTGAGATACTACAGTGCAAGTATTATTGCCAAGTTAGCATATTATCTAGAAATTATATGACACTATTAGAGTTACAAATTTATATAATGCATAGCATATTACAGTGATAGGTATTATGCCAAACAAGAACTTGGTCAAAATTTTTATCTCACTACTTTTAATGGCCGAAATTTTGGAAAGGAACTTGGCCTTTTTTCAAATTTATGTTTTTGTGAGCATCTGACTACTTTTTGGAAGGTTTTCTTAATAAAGCTTATTAAACTTAAAATTTCTAGTATGTTATAGTTCTCTTCATAATGACTGCGTCAGTTTAAAAGGGCAGACCTACACACAAAAATGGGTTAGAGTGTGATAGTGCACAATTGTGAAATTACAAGGACTGATTGATGTACTTAATTTTTTAAGAAGCATCATAGTAGAAATATGTAAAATATAGTGTACATTTTAGTGGAAGTATCCCGCCTATTTTTCTAAAGTCTGCTTAGACGTAGTACTTTTGAAAATGCAAAATTAAAGGCTAGCATAAGTGAAATGTGCATATAAAGTTTCAATAGAGTAGCTTGTGTTTTAAATATTTTATAGTTGATAACTTACCTAAGTCAATTTTTTTTTCACAATTTCAGTTCTCTTTCGTAAAACATTGCGCTAAGTTTTTATAAACATGGCCCCGCATCCCTAATGTGACCACCAGTGCTTTCAGATTTTTCCTGTACGCAGCTCACCCCTTAACTTAAGGCGTATTGAATTTAAACTCTCTAGTTCAAATTCTAGCTTTATATATTATGGCTGTTACCCCCACTCTCCGTCACTTTTTTTAACTCAAGATTTTGTTTTAAGTTAAAGTTTCAGTTATAAGCTTCAGTACAATATTATCGTGGCCCCTACTACTCCTGGTTTTAATATTTGGCTTTTTTAGATTTTTCTAGTTGATTTCTAATCTTGACCTATTGGCGTATCAAATTTCAGCTCTCTAGCGCAAATTTAATTATATTATTTTTATGGCGTATTCCTGCCCACTTTTTTAAAAGAAAAATTTTTTTAGTCAGTGCCAATCATACGTGTCAACTTTCGATGGAAACGGGCAATAATATCTACATAAGTAGTATAAGTCTGCCGATCCGAAGTACATGAAAAAAGAGACTTAAATTTTATTGTCATGTTAACGCCCACTTTTTTAAAGGAACATTTATAGCCTTTCATTATTAAAACAATTATGCCAAATTTAAAAAAACTGCTTACGCCAACGATTTAAATTTCGTGTTTCAGTTATAAACTTAATGGGCGTAGCACCGCCCTTACGGCTATATTTTCCTGGCTTTAACATTTTTCTAGTTAGTTTCTAGCTTAGAAATACTTGTCTATCAAATTTTACCTCATTCACCTCATTGATAACTAATAAAGTTCTACTTGTCTACCAAATTTCAGCTCACTAGCACAAAGTAAAATTTTTATGGGCGTAGCCCTGCCCCCCTGGTTAACATTTTCAGGTTTTTAGATTTTTCTAGTCCATCGCTTATCTAGATCTACTTGTGTACCAAATTCCAGATCTGTAGCTATAGCAGAAGTGCTTCAAAATATCGATGAGTGTGCCAGTGGTCAGTGGTCAGTGGTCAGTGAGTACGTCTTAAGATATGCACTTTTTGCACCTCCATATCTCCGGAACCTTTCATTGTAACTTTCAAACTTTGTATGTATATGAAATCACATGAATTTATTCTAATTATGGTTTAAATTTTATAATTTTTCGATTGCGGGGAACAAAGTTATGGGTGGGGGGAGGGTAAAAACAGCTCGAATGGCTTCCTGTAAATATACACACTGCGTGCATTGGCCGGAACTTGGCCTGGCGCACTGCCGTGCTCCTAGATATTTTCTATATAACTACAACACATATTTGTTTAATATTTTCCTGCTTTAAAATTATTTTTGGTTATAATGACTCTACACCCATAGATACTTTACTAATGCGTTTTAAAAATTTACAAACATTTTACTTCTAAATCAGTAATTTTTTTCAAGTCAAAAAAAAAAAAGAAAGATGTGTTCTTGATTTTTCCTAACTAAGCATGACATGAAAAAATAAAAAATTTATAATATAAAAACATCGAGTCAACAATCACAACATCATTGAACACATTTAAACATCCAACTTAGAATAAGCTACAATAATATTCAGACAAAATAAACTTAACAGCCTTCAACTGGCAACTGTGTATACATATGGCTGTAATGTAAGAGGTAAATTTGAAAAATTCTTTCAACACACCGACTAAGTCCTGATTCCGACTTGCAATTTTTGTTGTAGCAATTATTTACTTTTTATTGAAAAAGATCCAGAGAGGAAAACAAAATGTATGTTATTATATTCCAACATTCTCTCATATATTCCAGAAATACTGCAACAAAAATTTAAGTACTCGATCAGAAAATTTATTTTACGTATGTACCCGTATATATATGGTTAAATTTTGCTGCACATAGAAAACAGATTCGTTGAGACAACCGAATTTGTTGTCAATCAAATTTGGGCAGTTGCAGCAACTATCATAGAATTCTGGTATAACGACTGCAATTTTTTTGCAATATCACTCTATTTTAATTATAATCCTAAACAAAATAGTTTCAGCAACAGAAAAAATTGGTAAACAGTATGCGATTTGAAAGAAAAGTTATTCTTGCTACCGAAAATATGGTTAATACAACTTAAACAATATCATAAATGGTACCTGTGAAAGAAAAATTGGCCTTCCTTGCTGAAATTAAAATCCTCACAAAAACATAAATGTGAAAAAAGGCCAAGTTCCTTTCCAAAATTTTCGGAGATAAAATTTTTTACCAAGTTGGTGTTTGGTACAATACCTATCACTGCAATATCGTATGCATTATATAAATTTGTAATCGTAAGGGTGTTATATAATTTCTAGATAATCTGCTTACTTGACAAAATTTTTCCGGATATAAAGAAATGAACCAATGTACATTATTTTCTCCTTTCTTAGAAGAGTAAAAATATTGCCAAGTTAGCACATTATCTAGAAATTATACATATAACACCTTACGATAACAAATTTATATAACGCATACCATATTGCAGTGATAGGTATTGTACCAAACACGAACTTGGTCAAAATTTTTATCTTCGAAAAGTTTGGAAAGGAACTTGGCCTTTTTTCACATTTAAGACTCCGCTTAATTTATAACACCCTTGACAAAAGAGTCAAACAAAGTTCACGCCAAGATAAGCGCAAATGGGTCAGCGATCTGGCAAGACAATCTGAAACGGCAGCCGCTACATGTAGAACGAAAGATCTTTACAAATTAACTAAAACACTTGCCCAAAGAACGTTTATCACTGGCAGACCTTTTAAATCATCTAGTGGAAAATTAATTACTTCCAAAAAAGACCAAATGTTTGCATGTGTGGAACATTATGCATCTATATTAGCAACCAATCCGAACACTGCCAACAACCTATGTGACTGCGAATACCACAACGTCAGAGATGATATACCCATGGAACCCCCTGATATTACTGAAATCATTGATGCCATAAAATGTTTGAAAAGCAACAAGGGCCCTGGGCGATATACCACCCGAACTGCTTAAAGCATCTACCGAAGTTAGTGCTAAGATTATGAACTATGTTATCGAACTAACTAAACTATGTTATCGAACTAACTAAACTAACACACTATGTGATAAAATAAGAAAAGGGCTTGAAGAGTTATTTAGATGGATTTATAAGAAAATGTTTTAAATAGTTTTTATTTTATTTTTACATAAAGTTTTTTATTGATTTCAAATTATATCAAGTAATGAAAATATTTTTAATATTGAATAACAAAAATATGAAAACTAACTATGATAAATAAATTTTAAAAAAACTAGCAAGTTGAAAATACTGTGGCTCACCACAAAAAAAAATTAAAATTTGAACGGTGCAAAATATTTTGAAAGTCTTTTATATTTGGAATCGTGTATTTGTCTGAAACGGTGTATTTATTTAAACGCCTATAGTCTCCGCAAGCCCGCCATGAACCATCCTGTTTTTTAACCATATGTAAGGCACTTGCCCAAGGACTTTTTGAGCGACGTATTATGCCCAATTGTAGTAAAAGGTCAAACTCTTCTTTTGCTTCTTGTAGCTTTTTTGGATCTAGGCGCCTAAACTTGCAACTCAGTGGGTGACAGTTTGTAATTATGTTATGTTTAATAGTTGATTGTTCTGTAGACTTTGTATTGAAATCCTTCGTTATTGTTGGAAAATCCCTTAAAAGTTTACAGTATTTGCTTTCTATTTGAAAAGTTGTAACAGATATATTCCGTGATTTATTTAAAAAACACTTTGAGTAATTATTGTTACAAATATCAATCAATTGTTTGTTTCTTATATCTATAATAAGACCAAAATGTTCAATAAAATCGTTGCCTAAAATAGGAACATCAACATCTGCGATGATAAATTTCCATCTAAATACTCTTTTTAAATTCAAGTTTAGGTTCAAAACCTTTTCACCAAAGGTATTAATTCTTGAACCATTTGCAGCATACAATAGTTTTTCAGAGACTGTCATTTTGCATTTTGTTGGTAACACTGACACATCAGCACCAGTGTCTATTAAAAAATTTATCTTTGTAATTGGGTCTCTAATAAATAATCGACGACTTTGTACAACAGCACTAATATCACCCGTCGCCTTTAGTGATTGGCTTCCATGTTTTCCGAATAATTACATGCAGTAATACACCGAGTGGCTTTTTCTTTGTAACGACGATGATAGAAACAAATTTTGTTATTTATATCTGTACGTGGAGAAGTACTACGAAATCTTATTTTGTTGGATGAAGTTAAGAGTTGGATAAGTGTGTCCAACTTGTTTTCTATGCTGGATAATGTACTAGAATTATCTGAGCTACTTACCTTAGCAATGAAGTTTCTTGGAGAAACTATCATGTTGTCAGCTATATCCAATAATTTTTCCAGTGTCGTTATTTTTTGTAGTCCTCTTAAAGTCTGCTCTAACTCGTTAGGAAGTTTCTTTAACCAAAGCGTGAAAATAACTTCATCGGTTATTTGATTGCAGCCTAGATCTCTCATTTCATTAAAAAGACAACTGGGTTTTTATTTCCTAGGAAAAGCTCATCAAATAGTCGATTTATCTTAGATTCTTGAGATTCTTGGTATAAATTCAAAAGTTTAACTTTAAGAAAATTATATTTGTTATCAATGGGTGGATTTTTTATGACGCTTGAAATTTTTTCTATGATAGATAAATCTAGCGAATCGAGAACTTTTGCATATTTGATATTATCAGAGTGAATTGAAAAGTTTTTAAATTTTTCGTCAGCAGTAAGAAACCACAAATCCGGATTTTGTGTCCAAAATTGTGAAAGTATCAGTTTATTTGCTCTCTTATACTCACAGTCAGAAAATTGAGAAGGCTCCTGAATATTTGCAGGACTTGTCGATGGTAAATCTGCAGACGAAGCACTTGTTTCCAAAAACTGGTTAAACTTAGCTTCCATTGAGACCATAAATAGGTCAATTTTTTCAATAATTCCTAATTCTGCATTAGAAACCGATGCGCATTCCATACCTTGTAACTAAGATGAAAGATCATAATTTCTCGGATCTTCAGATAGCAGAGTGTCCATTATATTTGTTTCAATTCTCAATATTTTATCGGCTTTACGACCACTCAGAGGTAAATTCCATTTTTTTAAGAGGAATGTAATTTCTTCGTTATTTAAATCCGTGGTGGTTTTCATGTTTTATATTTCGGGGTCACCAATGAAGAGTTATTTAGATGGATTTATAAGAAAATGTTTTAAATAGTTTTTATTTTATTTTTACATAAAGTTTTTTATTGATTTCAAATTATATCAAGTAATGAAAATATTTTTAATATTGAATAACAAAAATATGAAAACTAACTATGATAAATAAATTAAAAAAAAACTAGCAAGTTGAAAATACTGTGGCTCACCACAGGCTCATTGTCAACATACCCAAAAAGGGGGACTTGTCACAATGTAAAAACTGGCGTGGAATCACCCTAATCAATATGGCAACCAAGATTATCTCTCAAATTCTTAATAAGAGGCTAACAACCGCATTCGACCCGCTTCTTCGTAACAAGCAGGCTGGCTTTCGCCCATGAAAATCATCATAACAGCATTCGCATCATCATTGAGCAATCTGTTGAATGGAGATCTCCGCTTTATATGGTTTATATTGATTTTGAAAAAGCCTTTGATACCCTATCTCATTCGGCTATATGGAGGGCACTAACATGCAACGGTACCCCAGACAAGATTTTTGAACTCATAAAGTGTTTATACCACAATGTATGCTGCCGAATTCTCCATGAAGGCTCTGTTAGTAACAAATTTGAAATCAAAACCGGAGTAAGACAAGGTTGTGTGCTGTCACCCCTCCTCTTCAATATTGTCCTGGACAATATAATAAAAAAAGCTTCCAGAACGCAAAGGAGGATAACATGGGGACTCAATAGTAGACTAGAAGATCTCGACTATGCAGACGACATCTGTCTCTTATCACACAATCATAATAACATGCAGGCTAAACTTAACGCAGTTCAGACCGAAGCAACTAGATCTGGTCTAAAAATAAACATTACCAAAACCAAGGTAATGAGAATAAATGCCTCCAATAACGTACCGTTTACGATAAACCACCTAGAACTTGAAGATGCCTCAACGTTTTGCTATCTTGGCAGTTTACTGACTACAAAAGGGTGATCTGCTGATGATGTTCAAAATCGAGTTAAATATGGCAAGCAAGCATTTGGCCAGCTTAACCAAATATATCTCAAGGAGAACCAAGTTGAACATATTCAACTCCTGCATAAAATCCACGATTCTCTAGGGTTGCGAATCCTGGAATGCAGCTTCCAAAGACCTTAACTCACTCCAAGTTTTTATAAATCGTTGTTTGCGAAGAATATTAAAAATATTTTGGCCAGCTACTATATCTAATGTAAGATTATGGAAGGAAACCTGTCAGAATCCCATAAATGTTGAAATATTGACAAGGAAATGGCAATGGATAGGGCACACTTTGCGATAGGGCACACAGTAACGATATCACCAGGAACGCTATAGAATCGAGGCCACAAGGTAGCCGAAGAAGAGGCAGACCATCACACACCTGGCGTCGCCAAATCGAGCTCGAAGCTGTCACACAAAAAAAAGCTGCAACGAAATAAAAACTTTGGCATCGGAAAAATCAAAATGGAACCAATTTGTTATGGCCCTATGCTCCTGATAGGAACTACGGGTCTTTTAATTGAGTGCTTTATTGTAATAGCCCCGATTCCTGGTCAAAATCTTATTTTCTTCTTATGGGTGTGATACCGCCCACTTTTTCAATCTCAATACCTGTTGTAGCCATTAGTTATCTTTTCTGTAGAGTTTTTTGAAAACGGATAGTAATGAATATATAAATATGTAGTATATTCAAATATGCTGACCCGAAACACATGAAATAGGAGGCTTAAATTGTATGGGCGTGTTAACGCCCACCTTTTTCAACAAAAATTTAGGGCCTTGTATTACTGCAACATGTGTGCCAAACTTCAATAAAATCGCTTCAGTTACGCCTTAGAAATGTTTTTTTTATTTCTAAGCTGGTTATATTTCCCTGGTTAAAATTTGAAGGTTTACAGATTTTCTAGTTCATTGCTCACCTAGATCTACTCGTGCAACAAATTTCAGCTTTCTAGCCATAGCGGAGGTGCTTCATCAATTTGATGAGTGTGTCAGTGATCAGTTGTCTCCGGAACCTTGCATTGCAAAACTTTCAAACTTCGAATATGAGGTTACATAAATTTATTCTAGTTATGGTTTAAATTTTATAATTTAACGATTGCGGGCAACAAAGTTATGAAGGGGGTAAAAACAGCTAGAATGGCTTCCTGTTAACAAACATACTGCGTGCATTGGCCGGAACTTGACCTGGCGCACTACCGTGTGCCTAGATAAAGAATAAACGCAAATAAAAATACACAGTTTAAGGAATTTATTATTTGACATATTTGTATAAGTTTATTTTATTTGAAATTTATTTCCTCTGGTGAAGCATGTCTACATGCATTTCTTCAACCACACATTTTGTTATCTTATGCACAGATTTTCATAAATCATTTGAGAATTCATAAATCATAATACCTTTGAAAATCAAAAAAGTAAATTTTAAATTTTTTGCTTAAGCTATGATAGTGAACACAACCTCTAGTTAGTTGCAGCAACTCGTAGAAAGTGTTTATTTTAACCTTACTTTAGAACGACAATTTTTAGTTGCCCATACCAAAAGTTGGTAGTAAAATCCAATTCATAATATTTTATTCGTTTGTGTTAACCAATCGGTTAATTAGTCATGACAAAATCATACGCTCGCTTGATGCAATCAATTTAAGAACTGTCAGAATCATATTTTTATTACAATTATGCCCTTATGGCAATGAACATGGATTGTTTTTTGGATTAATAGAAAATGAATAGCGTAAACTGAAATATAGTTAATGCAAATGATATTTTATTGGCCTTATCATTTCCCAACCAATCTATTTTCTGGGTGTGTTTATATTTTGAAGAAAACGTGTTTGAAGTTTTGAATTTTTGGAAAAAAATGTATTCTAAACTCTTGAGACCCTAGTATACAATATACTTGCCTTATCAATTCATTGCAGAGTTGATGGATTATGAATACCATAATTGTCAAACAAATCTTTTATTAAATAAATTGTACTTCAAACAACAGATAATTACAGATATTTACCAGATGACAGCCTTGACAGGCTGACAGTTTTGAAACTAAATGCTTAATCTTCTACAAGCCCAAACCATATGGTATGCTCGCAAAACTTAAATTGAATTTAAACTAACAAGACTGTATATTTAAGTTTCATTTCTTTAAATTTTGACTGAACAAATTTGTTTCATACTTCAATAGCACTCAGAGACAAATGAGCAATTAATTCACTACCAAGTCAAAAATTTAGGCATTAGTAGAACAATTTTTTTTTGTATATAAGCTACTTTAAAGATTTCTAAAAGCCAAAATATATGTGAATTTTAAATGACTCTTAAGTCTGATTTCTTATGTTACAGCGAACATTTTGTTGATAGGCTGTTTACATTTTACGGGTACCTTTGACATGAACATTCCCTGTAGTCAAGTGTGAGCATATGTATGTGTATTTTATATTTCATACTGACATCAGACAGAATCAGTTTCAGATTAAATAGTGACGTCTTATAAAAATAAAATAAGAAATCAGGCTAAAAGAAAAAAAAAAAGTTAAGAAGAAGTGAAACGAAGCATGCAATAGAAATTGAATAGCTTGTGTATGTTAGAGTCTCAAAAAATGATTTTTAAAACCACTCATACATAGACACAATACGTTTTTTTAAATTAATACATACAAATCTATGTATGAATTTGTTTGTATGTATACAAATGATTGCAGAAGAGTTTAAAAATATAAGAAACACGTATGAAACACGCAAGATAAAACAACAAGTATCTACTTATACCGAGTTACACTATGGCATTTTGTGGCATAGCGCTATTGTGTACTAATGGAAACGCTTGTCATTGCCAATATTTTTCGTTGCGCAGAATTGCTTTCCATATAAAAAACCTAATGTAAACGGTATTAGACACATTTTGAAAATGATACCACAAAATGACAACACAAAAAAATGCCAGATGTGTACTCAGCATTGGATTGTTGTTTTTATATTGTAGATTATTTTATTGTATATATTTTGTGTCTATATAATCTATATAACAGGTATTTCATTAAGCACTTTCTTCTTTTAGGCTAGGTTAGATTAGGAATGCACCTACACTCGCAGACCCAGTTGGATCCATTGTGATTCCCTTCTTTTGCCCTTTAAAAATAATTTGTACTCCCATTTGTTCCCAGAAGTACCCCATTATCCGTCATTGAGCCAATTTCTCATGATGAAGCCCATGATATCCTCCAGCTTACACTTCCCGATAGTAGCTCTCATGGAAACGTGTGTTCAGCCATCTAAGCCTATGTCATTGCAGCTTCATGCAGTCACAGATAATATGTTTAGTTTCTTTTCTGTTTTAATTTCTTGTTCTTCTTCTTCTCAACGAGCCTATCACGATTCGCACCGTCTTCCTATTCATGTCCAGCAATAGTTTGGATCTTCTTGAGCCAATTTTTAGCCACATAGCCCTCGTGACTCTACAATCCTCCCTACTTTGCCATGAAGTCTTAGTCCTGCTCTCTACCTAATTACCCAGTTCCCCATGGTAATGACCTATTGGCAATTCTACCGATTTATCAGACATTACCTCATCTAATGCCTACCCTATTCTTACCAGCTCATCGGCAATTTCATTTCCCTCAATAACCCAACATAGTCTGATATTATTTTTAACCATAAACAAATTGAGGGCTCTACTTCAGTCACTAAAAAGTTTCGATTTGAAATTGTGTCCCTTCAAAGCTTTTAGTGCTGCCTGGCTGTCAACGCAGAATGTTACTTTCTCACCTTCAGCTACATTTATAGTCACCATTTCCATGGCCCTGAGGATTGTCAAGATCTCAGCTTAGAAAACGCTGCATTCATTCGGCAGTCTGAAAGAACGCAGAATTTTTGTTCCCATGATAGAGATACCAGTCTCTGTGCCTTCCCATATTTTTGACCCATATGTAAATAACCTATTAGCCATATATAGGTTATTGGATTTGGCCCAATAGTCCCTATCCGGAATTACCAGTGAGGTTATTCTACTAAAATCAATTTCAGCGATTTTATAGTTCGTAAGCCCATGGGTTAGGGATCCCTGATCACTAAAACTGATCTCATTTAATATTGATGTATGACTTTTTACTCCTGTCCTCGTCGCTCTCACCACAAAGTCCTCTATAAGAAGTAGGTGAAGAATGACGTTCAAGGCAGCCTGAGATGTGCTTCTATGAGCATATGTGAGGGGCATCACACACATCTCTAAACCTTTGCTAGTAATCTCCTATGACTATGACTGCCACCATACCTCACAATCATAGGAAATAATTGATCTGACCACCGATGTGTAAATCCAGTTTATTAGCTTTGGTTGCAGACCCCAGTTTCTTTCTATAGAGTTCATGCATGCGTAGTAGACCTTTCCTTAGCCTTTCCTCCGTGTTCAGTTTCCAACTAAACTTGTTATCTTGGAAAACACCCTGGTATTTTGCTATCTCTGCTAGTCTCAGCTCTATTTCTCCTATCCTGGGCAGTACAAAAGCTTTCTATATCTATATCCTGGTATAGAGGACTAGCTCGGTTTTCTCTGTGTTGGCTCATAGCCCTTTGCTACTGGCCCATGAAGATACATCTCCCAACGCTGGCTGCATGACTTCACTGATACTGTGGAAAAGCTTTCCCTTTACCAGTAAAAAGTATGTGTAGGATGCCATCGGCATTTTCATTCCCCTAAAAAGCCTACAAATTCATTATGTATGAAATACAACATTGTATAAATTATGCCTGGGATTTGGCATCCAAAATTTTGCGATGAAAATAACCTCAAAACGCGCGTGCTAAATGTTTAATGTGACAAGAGCTGTATGGAACGTAGCGCTATATTAATGAAACCATAAGCGGTTGGTGTTCAAGTCAGTCCATATATTTCAATTTTATAATTATCAACCTATAGCGTTCGCAATCGTGAAATGAGCAAGCCGAGCAGGACTTTGCCCGAACAGAACACTCATTTTGTTAAAACAAAGCTATCATTTGCGCGTGTAGTTGAACGCTATATCTGACCTTGGTGATTTTGCAAAAACGTCTGAATAAATAACAGCCAATTCGACAAAGTTCGCAAGACACTATTGGAAGATTCTTTATGTACATATCAATTCAAAGTTAGTTTGCAAGACATCCGCTCTTGATACAATTCTACTGCTATTAGAACAACAAAAAGAAATAAAAAAGAATTCAAGCATAAACGGAAATAGCAGGCTGATGATCTCATTTCCGAGCGGTAAGTGATGCGAAAGCCAACAAAAGTTACCGGCAAATAAAATCATAATAACAGCAACGTACCGAAGAAAGTCAAACATCTAAATACCTATAGCAAGCAGTATGAATGTACAAAAATCTCCTCTCAGCCTAAAAGTAAAAAAATCCAGAAAATAATATGATTTTTTTTTTGCTCAATAAGCATAATTATATTTTACAATTTTCCTTATGTTGTAACAACAAAATCCTGTGAAATACGTATTAATTAAGCTAGTAGGGAAACATATGGCAAAAAAAAAAGGTCTGCTAAATTTTTTATTTCACACGTGTGTCTTTTCAACTGAAAACTAATCTCTCATAAAAGCTTAACTTAATTCTTGAAGCAGTAAAAATAATTAAGTATATTTGAGTATATAGTATATGTATGTATACTAATGTACTGTATGTATATGTATGTACATACTATATACATATGTATGTATGTAGGTAAGTGGTTCTTTGCCTAATAAAGTAATAATGGAAGTCCAAGGCCAGAGAAATAAAACGTTAGTTCATTGCAAAAAGTAATAATTGGTTGAAATAATTTTTTTTCTTGCAAAATGAACACCCAAAAATCCATACATACATGTGTCTCAAAAATAAATTTTTAATCCAATAAAATATTTATAGCTTGTTTGTAGAACACGACTCGCCAATAAAAAGCGCTAATATGTTAGCATTATTTATTTTTTGGGGTTTTAGAACACGAGTGTTGACGATTTTTATTAAATAACGTAACATATGTCAGTTTATTTTGGTTTGTACAACACGATTTGACTCATCATAAACGTCAAGATGGGCGATTAAAAAATTCTAGACTTGTTCAAAATAACAAAACAAAATATTCAAAAAGGGGTTGTTAAAAATATAAAAAATGGAATTTCAAACAAAAAAAAAAGGTTAAGAAACTTTCAAGTTAATATAGTGCTTGTTTTGATTGTTGAAATTTTTAGCATCAAAATGACAGGGAAATTGATGGCATGTATGAAGCATTTTTCACGCCTGAACACGGGAACAATGCTTGCAGTAAGGGATGTTATAAGCTACAAACTGTGTGTCTGTATACCTAAGTGTCTGTATGAGTTCATATACCGACTTAACCGCTGAACCGATTTTGATTTGGGTTTTTCTGGTTAAAAGGTGACTAAATCAAAGTGTTCTTAGTGATGTTTAAAGAAAATTGGCCTGGCCGTTGAAAAGATATCACATCATTTCTTTTTTCGTTTGAAATCTGACTTGATTTGGTATCTTCTAGTCTATACCTGAAGAAAATCTGTCCAGGTTTTTGGAAGTTTTCAAATATTTTCTAGATACATATATTCTATTGAAATTGTTTTTTTGAATCCGTAGCTCCCAAGCTCCATCACTTTACTTACCCTTATACAAATACTTTAATAAAAAAAATTAAAAAAATACACAATTTGTTTACTTTAACTGTTTATGTTGGAATTGGCACTATGGTATATCTGCCAGCATTCCTACTGTATTACTCAAGGCCTTGATATTACTCGTATTCTTATTAAAATTATAAAGTGTACAGAACAAAATGGTCCAAAGGTGTTTCGAGTCGTCAGCCGGCAAGCCACCGCCAGCTCCTTCAAAAACCTTTATTTGCAGTTTGTGTCTTAATTGAACGGAATGCCACACGGAAAAAGGCACGACTCCTTTTGAATTAATATACACCAATTTAAGAAGAGTTTCGTAAAGTTATTGAACTTATCGCACGGAGGTCCTGTATGCTAATGAAAAATGGAGAAGCTTCCTGAAGAAAATAAACTTCGCTCCCTAATGTGGATTTCTAGATAGACCATATTTGTATGCCCCAAACCTAAAGGAATAGAGATTTTTTGAATGTAATCATCGTATAAATAATAACATATGTACATACATATCTACGTACGTATAAACATATTTACATCCATATGTACTATATATGCATTACTTACTCATAATGTTAAACAAAAACTCCATATTATTTTTGATTTTGTTGCAATATTTTCTTTTTGAAAAGAAATAAATATTATTATTTATTTTTCTTTTGTTTATGCACGAGAATATAGTTGCCGTTTTTTAAAGCTGAAAACACAATTTTGTATGAAAATATATAAACTAAAACTATTTTTGAACATGTTGGCAACAGTACGATTTAGTACATATTTGACATAATGGCGAATTAACTTAAGCTGCACGACAAAGTCGAGTCGCGTTATACAAACGCTTTTCATTACGTAGTCGTCCATGAAATGGCTCGTCGTGAGTCGCCCTTGTCGCGTTCTACAAACAGGCTATTAAACATTTTTGAGTTTTTGCGCCATGCATAACAAAAAATTGGGTTATTTCAGTCGTTGAAAAAATTTCTATGTTTATCGTGTCAACAACTTAATTTTTTATATAAATCAAATATATACATATTAGAGTATCCAAATTTTTTTTTGCTTTACCAATTAAACATATTTTATATTTTTACAATTTCGAAATAAATGGACTGGTAGTAAATATCAGAAAAAAAAACACAGCTCCAGAGCTGGAAAATTTAAACTTTTTTGGTTTATAAAAGTAAATAAATAAAACAATTTTTTTTTTACTTTGTTATTTAAACATATTTTATAAGAAATTAAGTAATAATAAAAATCAAAAAAATAAAAATATGGTTTCAAGGTCAGAAAATATAATTTTTTTATATAAAAGTTATTAAATAAAAATTCTTTTTCTGTTAAACGCATATATTTTTAAGAATAATTTTGTTTTAGTATTTCTTAGAGTATCCAATTAATCGGGTTTAGGTTTTGTTCGATTAAAAAATTAATCGATTTTGTGCTTTTTAATTTGCTCGATTAATCGATTAAAGTTTTTAAATTGCTCGAATAATTCGATTAATCGAATAAGTCGAATAACTCGAATAATTTCTGTATATCTGTATACCTTACGTGAAAAATAAACAAATTTAATGTAGGCGTTAAATTTTATTAATAAAAAACATAAAAATAATATTAAAACATAAAAACAAACGTAAAATAATAGTTTATATGAATTCAAAAAAGTTTAATAAAAATTTAAGAAATTTATTATTCGACATATTGTCATAAAAATAAAAATATTAATTAAGGTACATACAAAATGAGATCTTTTTTATTTTCAAAGTTTTTAGTCACATCTTCTAAAATAATCTTTTAAAAATAATATGCAATTAAGATGTTTGGCTTTTAGTCGATTTTTTTTTGTTTCGTTTTAATGAAGCTTGACTTTGAAAACACCCTTTTACTTAAAGTATATGTTGGTGAAACTGAAAGAATTGCATTGAAAAGTTTTGCTGGATTTTCTGATCTTTTTTTTATTTTATCTAGATTCTCACTTTGCTACAAATGAATGTGTGTCATGAAAGTAAAACATAAACTTATAGGTAAACAAAACACTAACAGCTGATCGAAGAAACGAGCAAAAAGTGTTCGAAAACAAGTGTAATTAAAATGTGTGCACCAGTGATCACTAAACATGTCTATTTGAAATACAATTTTAACGGACGAATTTTTTAAAATCAATTAAAGTGGTATTACATGTATATAAAGAAAGAATTTATTTAAAAATAATTTAAATCGATTAATCGGTTTAAATTGATCGATTATTTGTTAATCGAAATCCGCTATTTTTTCTTAATCGAAAAATTATTTGAAAAAAATTCGTCGATTAATCGAACAACGATTAATCGATTGGATACTCTAATACATATGTACTAGAATTAAAAATAAATATTAACATTTCGAATTTTTTCTGTGTAGAAGTTTTATAAGTTTATTATTGTGATTTTTCAGCGCTGATTTTTGTTAAGAGTTAAAGAGTCATACAAAATATTAAGTAATTTTGAGCTAAATTTTTTTTCTCTATTTGTAATACCTAAACAAAAAGGCGAAGCGTTGTGCTTTACTATGCTTAGCGTTAACGCTCCAGTTTCATACCTAAACAATAGCGTCAACGTTCTGTAATGAAGACTTATCTGGTTAACTTATCTGGTTTAATAAAACCCACAATAAAAAAATGTTTGGATAAAACTGCTGGACTGCTGTAATAGTTGTATGGCCAAGAGTTTTTTCGAATGCTTAAAATCACTTTACCCTTTTGTATGGTATGGCTGTAAGTTATTTGGTTATGGTACCCATACAAGAAAAAACATCTTAAGAAACATGTGTTAACATTAGTTGTGCTAAACAAATATACGCTATATCACTATTTCTATGGTTACATTTTTGCAACGGTTAAATGCATATTTTTTCTAAATTTTTCATATCGTCACCCCAGAATACTTTTGCTCCACCGATTATTTTCAAAAAAATGAGTTAGGTATATATTTGGAATAACTTCTTTCTGAATTAAAAACGCGCTTCACGAAATTTATTAAGGTTTCTGAGATATTGGGAGCTCATTTTGCACTATATCCAATATTTTGAGATTTAATCGGGGGTGTCATAGAATCCAAGTCGGTTTTGTTGATTGTCGGTATTGTAAACCAATATTGGATTCATTTGGTGTCATGAAAACAAGTCGGTTTTGTTATTTTTGAATGCAAACATGTTCGATGTTCGAATCAGATTTATTTGTTTTCCTTCATTTGTTTACGGCTTCTAATGCAAGTATTTGTTTGAAAATTTTGTTAATTATGATATGTACGCTAAAATACTCTTAAAATTTTTGCTTTTAATAAAAATTAATTTATAGAAAAGAGATAAGAAGTGGATACCAAGTTATGCAAATATTCTTTAACTCTAAATAGGTTGAGATTTGCTTAAACTCGATAAAACTGTAAGACAAAAAGCAAAATACTAAGAAAATTCCCAAAAAGCTTGAAAAATTTTAAATGTTAAGTAAAAATTAATAAAAATTACATATTTTTCCAAAATAACAGAAATTTGCGAAAAATTGCTCAATTTTAAACAAGCCGTTTTTATTTAAAAAGGGCTATAACTCTAAAGCTACGTTCACACTAGTCAAACATTTGCCCGAAAAAGCGTAACCACTAAATGCTAATGAAAAATTTTTCGATTCAGACAAAATTTGTCAAGTTAAACAGTAGACAATAATGTTGGATTCTATGATATTGTCTATTAGTTGTGCTCGAAACTGTTTAATTTGATAAACAAGTGTCTGGGTCAAAACTTTTTCATTAGTGTTTGTTGGTTACGCTTTTTTGGGCAAATATTTGACAAGTGTGACCGTAGCTTAAGGAATGCTAAAAATATTCGCTACAAAACGCGAAAATGGTAAAAATTTGCAAAAACTTGCTAACAGCTGAATAATATTAAAGTCTAATATCGCAACCTGTTAAGAAGCAGAATACTATCAAAAACTTGATTTAATCGCGAACATTGCAAAAATTCGCGAGAAGTTGCAAAATTTAAAACAAGCCTTAAAATTTAAATAAACTCGGAAATAACGCGAAAAATCCCAATTTCGCGAAAAAAAAATTCAAATGCAAAGAATAACAAAATCTTAGAAAATTAGATATGACATAAGTCGCAAAAAAAATTGCTAGCATTGCAGAAGTTCCAATGAGCTTTTGGAAACGATTCTAGCATATGTCTGGGTAGAAATATTAGCTATTCTAGATGATGTAGTCAAGTTTACGGAGCGCTTTATTTGTCGTTTGTTGATCTTTAAATGAACTCTAACGAAAAGCTATTTTTATGCCTTCCCTTATTGAGGATAAAAACATAAAAAATGTACTTTAATTTGCTTGAATATTCGCTAATAATAATGAAACTGTTGAAAAAAGATGAAAAATGGAGCTTTTAGCTATTTTATTTATTTCCAATAAAAAAAGACAGCTGTAAGCTGGTTGGTTTATATCCAATATCAAAGCGATAACATTGGTTTCTATGACATCTAAAACCGACAATAGACATGGTTTGAACAAAAATTCGACAACATTGGATTTCATGACACCAAAGTATTTTTTTTGTCGGTTTCTAATCCAATTCCGATAAGATTTGTTTCTATGAAACCCCTGAATATCATCACCCAGATGCAGCCACCGATTATACGTTTTAATATAAACTTATGAAACTTATAATAAAATAAAATTAAAAAAATCTTAATTATTCATGTTTGAGTATAAAAGAAAAGATTTAATTTCATTCTTTATATTAAATACACTTCAATTACTTGTTTTTCTTCTGTAAGTGTGTAAGCGCATCAATAGTTAAAAATTACGGCTTCTTGGTAGGCGTTAAACGATCAACATATTTCTCTGGACAGCAAGAAAAATAAACAAAACAACAAAATTCTCAATTCACAGCAGTAAGTTTACGCATGGAGCACAAAAATTATTTTAAGTTTTACAATAAAGTAATGTTAATTTCTAAATTACTTTATGAAAGTTCACAAAAATTTTTATTTTACTTCAAAAACATATATTAGAAGCTGTGGTGCAAATACAAAAGAAATCCATCAAGTATATTTTGAGAAAACTTCATGTAAACCTTATTTTTAATTTTTCTCCACTCCAACTTTATGGGGTATGGGCTAAACCAATTCTGAAGTGATGATATACTGTTGATTTTGATGTTTTATTTTTAAGCAATCACATTTTTCATCCCATAATTCTGGTAATATAAAAAAAATATTAATATATATAATTTCTACTGTCTTCATTATTTTCAACTATCACCATTCTTGTACAATCCTACACCTATCAGCTTGTTATCGATTATTTTATGTAACCATGCTCTTTTTGAAATAAAACAAACTAGAATTTTAATTTGAAATTTATTTGCTGGTGGTTCAGCTTATAGACCAAGCATTTCATTGTTGCTGTAACAAATCATCAGTAGACTTCAACCACACATTTTGAATTGTCACAAACCTCTTATCTTATGCACAGACTTTCAAGAACTTTTTGAGAATTCACAAATAATAATATCTTAGAAAATCACAAAAGAAAAATAAGCATAGTAGGCTTAGAAACTCATACAAAACCCAGCAAATAGTTTATATTCGTTATAAATCTATTTTATTTTTCTATATTTGCTTTCTGGGTTACCTTACCCCACTACCACTTTTGCCGCAAATGGACAGATTTATTTCGTGACATTTTATGTCAAAGTGAAATATTAGCCACAAACAAGTAATAAATTTTATTAGCTTTTTTATTTTTATTTTAGGTTGCAAAATATTTTTAAGCACATTAAAACCTTTTAAGGCCGTATTGTTTTAGATAATGATAATGATACTTTTTTATGTATAATAAAACAAACTGTGAAAATTGCCAACCAAATTTCTTAAAAATTTAATGCCATACTAATCCATACGCATAGGAAAATACAGCTTAAATATAAATAAAGTAGTTAAGTTTTATTATTATTGTTCGAACTTCATTTGTTTCTTTTTGTTTATGATTTTATTGGGCTAAAGTTCATATCGTTTGTAAGCCAAAGTACATGTGATAATTATTAATGAAAAAATAACACCAAAGTTAATTGTAAATGTCCTGAGAAAGGCAAGACTGTTGTAAATTTTGAGATGGTAAAACTGATCTGCCATTACAGAAAAAACTTTCAAAAAATTGTTATATGATGAATCAAAACAATTCACATATCTCATTTGCAATAAAGGCTGAGTATACAAAGCAGAAATCTACATCAACCACACACAGTGGACCAAACACAAAGAAATCTGATGATGAAGGTGTAGTGGCATTCGAAAAAAAAACTAGCTGTTCCGTTCTACTAATAGTTTGTCAGAATATTTATAATTAGCTTTCGTGTTATTTATTCATTAATAATTATCACATAAACATAAAATGGTTATACAGGGTGGCCCAGAAAGACCGAAGTGGTGTGAATTCCTTATAACTTTTTATTTAAGACATATTTTTTTAATTTTTTGTTTTTTAAATACAGTAAATTTATAGGGAATATTTTTAGATTAGTTATTAAAAATTGTATCCCGCAAGTGGTGGCCATTTTCTGCTTCGCACAAATGTGCTCTTTCTTTTAATTTCCATTATTTATAACTTATTTATGAGTGACGAAGCCCATTTCCAATTAAATGGGTTTGTTAACAAGCAAAACTTTAGGATATGGGCTAAGGAAAACCCGAGAGTACTTCATCAACGACAATTACACCCAGTTAAGTGTACTGTTTGGTGCAGTGTTTCTTCAGAAAGGATCATTGGTCCATATTTTTTGGAAAATGAAAGAGATGTCGCCATTTCCATCAATGGTGATCGATATCGGGCCATGTTGGAAAATTTTGTAAGGCCAGCCGTGGAATACCATCCGCAAATATGGTTCCAACAGGATGGAGCCACAGCGCACACTCCGAGGGCCACAATGGCTATTTTACGCGACATCTTTGGGGAAAGAATAAATTCGCGTAGAAGCAATTTTAATTGGCCTCCGCGTTCCCCGGATTTAACCGCTCCAGACTGTTTCCTTTGGAGTTATTTAAAAGGGAAAGTTTATGTTAATAAGCCTAGGACTATTGAGGAATTAAAAACCAATATTCCAGACGAAATTAACAACATAACACCGGAAGTTTTGCGAAAGGTCATGGAAAATGTGTTGAAAAGAGATCATTTGTGCGAAGCAGAAAATGGCCTCCACTTGCGGGATATCATTTTTAACAACTAATCTAAAAATATTCCCTATAAATTTACTGTATTTAAAAATCAAAAAATTAAAAAAATATGTCTTAAATAAAAAGTTATAAGGAATTTACACCACTTCGGTCTTTCTGGGCCACCCTGTATAAATTCCAAAAAATGTTTTTTTAAATAGTTTACAGAAGAAGCAAGACACATTATAAGTTTAAGTGCATTTAGTTCTCAGTACTCTTTTAAATTTCGTTAATAAATTCGATATTGTGGGTAGATGAATTTTATATACATAATTACATCATAATCAATCAAAAAGACAATTTCGAACTTTTTGTAAGTTACGCCCTCTTTGAATTTTTATGACGATACTTAAAAAAATAAAAAGCCTGCACTTGGTTTTTGGCTTAGCTTGACTGGTTTTTGTAATAAACAGTCATCACTATTGTAAATTTTTTACGATATATTCTACTTTTAACACGGAAGTCAAAAGTAATAAAACTCACAGGATTATTTATATAAAATTAAAAAGGCTTTAAAAAGACTTTTTAAGAAAAATTTGTGTGGAAATTTGTTCTAATAAACCTTTTTAAAGCCTTAACAAGTAGGAGTGATATATTCAGCTGTGCCGAATCTTATATACCCCTTGCCAAAGGGCTGTTTGTGTAGTATAGAAATACAAACATAAGCACATAGATATGTATTTTTGTGAAAAAATTCATCATTTTTACTCTAGTGCAATTTTTAGTAAGTGACCTCTCGGTATTTTTAGATTAAGTATTTTTTGAATATAAGCAATAAGCTGCATACCGATGTCTTAATTTCTCATCCTCGTATCTTAAAAAATAAAAAAGTTTTCAGGAGAGAAAAAAATTCGGTGTTTAGATAAAAAATTCGGTGTTTAGATAAAAGTTCATATGCAGTTATTAAGTAATTGATTACATATATATATAATATATATAATGAGTAATAATACACTAATCTTTTCTAGTTTAATTATGAAACGAATTTATTAAGATACGACTTTGCTGCATTAAGAGTAATTTTAATTCTTGATACTTGAAGAATAAGTTACTCGTTTGTTTCAAACAAATAACGCCGTTGTATCAAAACTATCCAATGAAAACAATATTTAGTATTTCACTTGACCTGAAATTCAATAAAAACGAATGCTCACTTATTTCGAAACAAAATTGTTCAATATTTGTTCGCAAATCTAAAAAAAATCGGATGTTCACTAAAGCTTCGAAGAAATTAAAGAACATGTTTCGTTCTTTAATTAATTTTATTGTTACGACTGTACTTTAGCGTTAAATTTTATTTCCATTTCGATTTAATAAAAATAAATTTAGTAAAGTGCGAGTTTGACTTGCGTGTCATACGGACACTAAATATATAATACTATTTGAGCTTTAGCCTATATAAAATATAGTTTTGGCATTTTTTTCATTTCTGGGGTTTTTTCGGTTTTAAGCCTTTTTTAATAGAGTTTTTTAGCTTCGGCGTTTTTTCTGTGTTTTTGGCTTTTTTTGTTTGGTGTTTTTTTAGTTTTGGTGCTTTTTCTCGTTTTAGCGGTTTTTTAGGTTTTTGGCATTTTCTTTAACTTGGCGATTTTTTTTAGTTTTGGTGCTTTTTTTAGTTTAAGCGTTTTATTTTTGTTTTTTGGGTTTATTTCTATTATGGCGATTTTTTTCATTTTCGTAATTTATTTTAGAGAAATTTTTTTAAAATTTGGGTTTTTTTCGCTTTGGCGATTTTTTTTTGGGTTTTGGCGTTTATTTTATTTATTTTTGTTTTTAATCGTTTTTTAATTTTTTTTTAGTTTTGTCGTTTTTTTTCAATTTGGTGCTTTTTTTAGTTTTTATGCTTTTTCTCGTTTCAGCGTTTTTTTAGGTTTTTTGCGTTTTTTACTTTGATTTTTTTTTATTTTTGGTGTTTTTGTTTACATTTAGCGGTTTTTCAAAGTTTTTGGCGCTTAATTTTATATTCGCGACTTTTTTTATCATTATGGTGTGTTTTTTTTCATTTTAGCGATTTTTTCATTTTGTAGATTTTTTTTCCAATTTAGTGCTTTTTTTTAATTTTTTTGATTTTTTTTGGGTTTGGTATTTTTTTTTAATTTGGTGCTGTTTTTTAGTTTTGGTGCTTTTTCTCATTTTAGCGATTTTTTTAAGTTTTGGAAATGCTGCTTATCATTTCATTTTAAAATGCTGTAATCCGAAATTCCAATATGACTCGAGTATGCACTACAATTAAGACACGTTGATGACAAAAGCGGAAAATTAGACATAAAAACGTTTGATTATTCAAGCTCACCACTTTTTTGGCAAAATTTCTTTAAACGAAATAATTGCCATGCTACAAAAATTCCCTCCTTGTCCCACTTTTGTTTAATTCATTAAGCTACGAAATTTTGTATTGTGAGGCACATAGAAACAACGGCCCGTTAAATCCTTTCTATCTGTTCAAATACCAACAGATCAAAGACATACAATATAATTTCATCAATTTTTTTCTTACATATTTTCCTTTTCACAACATAGTAACTTAGCCTTTTAAGAAACAAAGCCTCTGTGTTTTAGTTGAAGCATTTAAAATAGCGTTTGCATTTTGGCTAAAGGCCATAAAATTCAATTCCATGCAACCTTATGAATAGCACTGAAATAACATAAGCACATGCACACGCAAATGATATAAGTAAAAATGTAAAGAATAGTTGAACAATGCAAATACAAGTAAGAGCAGAGATATATAACATCATATCAATAGAATTCCTTAGGTTTCATACGCATTTTAACTTAGAAATATTTAAGTAATCCTTGTTGCAACAAGACACAACTACAAACAAATATTTGAATACCACTACATGTAAGCTTCAAAATATACCCAGCGGGAAGACTCACAATAAATTTTTAATTATTTTTTTTACTCAATTATTATTCTTATCTAAAAGGCCTTTATTTTTTTGCGTAAAATATAGGATAAATGTTCCACATCTATGAAAGATAAGATAATGAGTTAACTGTTATGTTTTGCTTTTATGCCAGAAGAAACGCCAGGAAATTCAGATGATTGTCAACAACATTTTAAGAGACTTACTTTAAACATATATAAGGGTTTTTTAGCTTACTTTAAAGATCTTTTGGGTTGAAGTCTGCTACTGAGTTGCATAAGAAGAAACGAAATACTCATAGACATTAGTTAACATGCTTGGGAACTATGCACTACCACATCAGTGAACCAATTTTGGTGAAATATTCACATGTTCACATATCTTTAGTGGGTGGAGCACTTCTTATAGGGACAAAACATTTATTTTATGATATATATTAAACTACTACAACTATAGACTTGAAATTTGGGTATGTCACCTCCCATAACGAAAAATTACTTAGTTTGAGATATCTTAAAAACTTTAAGGAGAACCGTGAACTTTTGCATTAATAACGAATTGATACTGTGCATTGAAGGAAGAGAAAAAGTGCGTGCGTTGCCTCTCATACAAAGCAAATATATTTTGGAATATTTTCATAACTTATTTTTCTGATTTGTTTTTCGAGTATAAATATCAGTCTACACAGAAAAAATTATTCTTGAATTTTTTTCAATTAAGTTATTGCTTAGAAAAAATAATATTTTTTATTAATATTTTAATTGAATATATGTTTATTTTAATTGAATTTACTGCTCTATCAAAAAAGTGTTATCAACAGAGTTTAACTCCGAATAGTATGATATGGTTAACAATTATTGTATGTAAATAATGTAACTTTTGTTTTTATGCATGAACATCAATCACTTTTTTATAGTATGCCACATTGGTTTTAAAAAATATTTTCAATTAAAATACCCAATTAATTTTTTCATTGATTTTGAACTAAAAACTAAAAAAACTACTCAGCTTATATATTTTTTTTTTTGATTCATAGTAATTTTGACATGCGTGGAATAAAAATAAAATATTAAAAAAAACAGAAATTCATTTTGCTCCCTTATTTCAAAGTCGTCGTCCATACAGTGAAACATTTGCTGCAAAACATTTGAGTTTGTTGCCGAGAGGGGAAAGAGGAATGGCAAAGGGTACTTTGTTTCATGTACACGAAGTTCTTGTTAAGTACGTCATTCTCGCCTCATTCTTATGAAAAATATATGAGAAAATGTATTAACCTGCAAAACAAAAACTTCACAATGTGGACACGAATGCAGTTTCAAAAGAGAAAACAAAAATGTTTTGCAGCAAATGTTTCACTGTATGGACGACGACTTAACAATCAGATCATAATAAGAAACACAAGCTTATAGAGTCCATAGAGTCTATAATATAGACCAAATGTGAATGGTAATCTTAGTATATTGCCGATATTTGGGGTCCGATGCAAATGGTCTTGCGTAAGTATGTATGTATATGTAGTATATGGAAAATATTGTAGCCTTTCTTTAAAATCCAATCAAAAAATACACACACAATTCCAAGTACGGCTACGATATTCTGCATTTACCTTTACGCAAGACTCTCAAACAACGAATATGGCCATTGTACTTTTGTGCACCATTCGAAATTCAAAAGCCAGTTAGGTTTTTGGTACAATATACAAATACTTAAATTTTTTATACATACATACATACTTACATATTTACGTAACATAATTTTTTATAAATTTTTTTATACTATTTGATTTTTTCTACATGTCAATTACTATTTTAATAGAACCTTTAAAAAGTTTTAGGTAGGTTTTTAATTCAATTTTAAAAATATTTCAATAAATTTTTTAATTAAACATTTAAAAATATCTCAATTAAATTTTAATTGATTCTTTAAAAAACTATCAATTAAATTTTTAGTTAAAATAATATTTTTTTAATTGAAAAAATCAAAAAAATTATCAATTAAAATGGATGAGTTAATACTACAATTTCCGTGATTGGTTGAAAACTAATTAATTTTTTAACTGAATCTTTGTTTTTTTTAATTGAATCTTGTTTTTACTTTTTCCTGTGTATTAGAAACAATAGACCATTAATTTTTAATGTTTAAGTTAACGTGGTTGTTTTCACATGAAAGTAACATGTACTTCAAGATATCTTGGTAGATAAAACAATTAGAATTTTGAAATTTGTTTGTAAGTATTAACGTCAATAGCAAGCAGATTTGATGCATGTTATCATATAATATTGGGCAAATAAAACCTTTTGAATAACACTAGAGATCTTCTTAACACAATTTGTTTCCTAAAACGTTTGCCTAAATCTACAAAAAATTTAAGTATTACTTTTATAATACCTGCAGTTCAAAGCCTTTACATTAATTTTCGGGAAGGCATTTCAAGAGCTATTAACTTGAACTCCTTTCAGCATCTCTGACCTAAGAAGTGAGAGAGGAAAGCAAGCCCACCATACAATGAGAAAAGAGGCCTGCATAAACAGTCTTGAAATATAAATACGTCTTGTCTTTTAAATGTACTCTCTTGGCATGTATTATACTTAACCAATAATAAATGCTGTCATATAATAACCCTGCAGGAAATGCGAATAGCAAAATTGTAGTGATATAATATTGTCATTGTCAGTAGTACTACTGACGAGCTGTACCTCACTCAATGTAATTATCTATTGACACTTGACATTAGTTTGTCATTCAAAATCCACCAGTATACTTCATCACTATTGACGATTTAGTTCTTTTACGACCATATGTAGACATTTGAACTATAAATCCACTAGTATATTTTAGTGACCCTCGTCTACAAAACAATTATATTATTCTACTGAAAACATTTCTTTAAAATTGAAAAAGCCAATCAGAAATGGCAGCGGCTAGTCTGTGATCGCATTGCTTTGACTGCACAGCATAAAAAAGAAAGAAAACTATTGATACGTTCGTGTACAATAACACCAGAAATACACTAGAACTTTTGTCTCTAACGTATCTCTACTTGCGTATAAAAGGGAAGTTGTAGACATTTTAACTAGTACAATTGTCGCTAGAGAAAATAGTGTTGACATAGAGACATATTATTCTAGGCTGACTAGCGGGAAGCGAAGCATGATGGATGAATTGGTGTTTGTGCATATGAGTGTTACCAAGCGATGTCACGAAGATTTCTTGTTCGTAACAAACAATCAAAAGAATTAGTGTTGATGCGTGCTTGCTTGTTAGTTTGTATATTGTACGTTTGAGTGTGTTTGTAAGATGTATATGGTTAGTTATTATATTTTTAATGAAAAGTAAAAGATCATACACACAATATGTGTGTGTGTATGTACATGCATGAAGTTTGTATATGCCCTCATCACATATTTTTCCGTCATGAAGTATTTACTTCTTTACTCATATACCTCCGATAACTGCAACAAATGTCTTGTTTTAGAAGATTTCGCTGTAGTAAAGCATTTGAGAAATCCCTAATGTCTTAACAATTCTTGTAAGTGGTATTTTGCAGGGTTATAAATGCCAATGAGCTTAAGAAAAGAACGAACTGGGTATGCTTTGTATATCCAAAAGAAGGATTATAGAAATCTTCTTAAAGGCATCCTCACTAATTATTTTTCGCGCTGGGTACATTCGTTCTCACATATTCATACATATACACATATGTACTGATATGCATGCAAATATAGTATATTTACACTTGTCCTTATACCCAGCCAGAAAAGTAGTCCAACATTGTCTGAGACATTTTGTGGAAATTTTTGACTCCATTTTTAGAGACTTGATGCATATTTCTATCAAATATTGAATATAAGGATCGTATGGCTGCTATCTTGTCGATTTCGTATGTACGTTTTGAGATATTTTATGTACTCATATATCAATTAACAATATTATTTTGTCAATTAAACCTTAGTTGGAAAAAATTTATATCAATTAAAAATTTATTCTTTTAAGCAAAACTTTAAATTAGTCACACATTTTAAACAAAAATTTAATTGAGTAAGTTAAATTTTTAACGAAACTTTTAATGAATTGAATTTTTAAGCCAAAGTTTAATTTATTCATATAAAGTTTTCATTGAATATACAATCTGGTTTTTTCAAATAAAGGTTTTAATTGGAGATTTTTCTTCTCTATATAATATAATTTTCTTCTGTATATAATATAAATAGGGCAATTTTCACAACTAACCTTTAGCTAAAGGTAGGATTTTGTTTGCCCGATAAATATTTTTGCATTATTAACCCATTTTGTACCATTGATCGAGATCTCGACCACAAAATTTAGCTGGTTTTCATTAAATAATTAAAAATATTGGGTAGTGGATTTAAATAAATTTGTTTAAGTTATAATTTAGTTTGGGGTATTTGCTTTCCCAACTGAACTTTTTTATCACCCCGCCCCCTTTTTAAAGTTTAGCCTGGAATGGCGCAAAAATAGGATAAAAATAGCCTTTTATTGAACTATTTGTAACTAAAAAATACAAAAAAAAGTAATTGATTTAAATAGCCAACAGTTGAAATTAACTTTAATGTATGCAAACTAGTAACTGCAGCTTTTCCAGTTGATAGCCACAAATCCTTGAAAATGGCTAATCGATATCTCGTCCACTGGGATAATTAGCGCATTAAATTTGTTTTTAATACGTATAAATTTTTCTTTAGTTTTTTTTACTATTAATTAGAAAAGTATGCATATATCGCAATAAATGTTGTTTATATTTTTTGAAGTCAATTATTTGGTTGTTAGTAACAAATAAAGGATGTTTATTTTTAGAGTGTCACAACTTTGAGTTGGCATCACTGCTTTATTTGAGCATCCATTTAATAGCTGATAGTTGGTTTTTGTTAAATTTGAAATTTGAAATTTCATTATAAATCAATTTACACCAGCGCAACGCGTTCAAATTGTTGAAATATTTAATCAAAATAATTGTTCTATCCGTCAAACTCATCGTGGACTTCTTGCATTTTCCGATTAAGCACATTTCTGGTTGAATGGGAATTGTTGCATTTGGAGTGAGCAGAATCCGCAAGCTTTTGTTGAAACACAATTTCATCCATAGAAAATTACTGTTTAGTGCGTGTAATAATTTGGGCGATTATTATTCAAATCTCTCTAGGATGGCGGCTGATAAAATAAATTTGTGCAATCTTTGAGATATTGTTAATTAGCATTACTCACAATGAACTAATGATAATTATCGGGTATGGAAAAGAAATAAATGGGGTTAATATTATTTTCTTTTCTCATTAATAGGGTAGAGAATGATAAGGATGCTCACCTTTTCCTTGTATATGACTCCAGTGGTTCACAAATTACCAAGCAAGGATAAGTATTTTTTGTACAATTCGCAACTTCACTTTATTGAACTTTTCTTTATGTTTAATTGATGTTTCTTCGATGAATGTTCAGGCAATAATAATACATTTTTCATATGACCTTTTTTTACTTCCAAATATGACTAAGCGCGAAAGTTGAAAATTAGAAATTTTATTGGAAATTATGACAATAAGTGTTTCAATTCAAAATTGTTTTTAAGTAAATAAGCGATTTAATGTCAGAGTTTTAAGTTATTTAATTTATATTAATATTCAATTCAGGAAATAAATTTTTACGTTTTCTTGTATTCGGTTATATTTTTATGTGTCCAATTGAAGATTGGACGGTACGCTTTATGAGCTGGCGGAGTCATTGGCCCATATGTCTTCAAAAACAATGAATGTCAGGATGTTTCACTCAATGGTAAACGGTATAGGAACATGATTAGAAATTTGTTCATACCTCAGTTACGTGGAACTAACCTTGCTGATATGTTTTGCCAACTATAGGTCTGCACAGATTAACCTATTTGCACCAGTTTTGAGTTTGTTGGTTCTGGTATGAACAGATACATACATATCTTATTCAGCGTTTCTGTGAATAGTCATAACTTATCGGTACAAACAAATCAGTATCCCTCCTCTTTCTTCTTTTCTGTGTCTCCCATAAACTCAGGCTTGATTGAAGAAAGACAATAGAGTCTAAAACATGAATAGTAACAGAAACGCTGAATAACATACATTTGTAACGGTACATACCAGAACCAACAAACGCAAAACTCGTGCAAAACAGGTTTATCTGTGCAAACCTATAGTTCCAAGAAGACGGAACCACATGCAACACAGCAGGCGCTATAATTGATTTACTCAAAGAACCTTTGATGAAAATTTCTCGCAATGACAGAAATAATATTCACCAAGATCGTGTGATTTGACCCCATTTGATTATTTGCTTTGGGGTTATGTTACTTCACTTGACTACGTAGACAACATTCGAAGAGTTATCGGCGAAATACGGCCGCAAATGCTGCGAAAAGTTGTTAAAAATTGGTGTTCCAGATGGCGCCATCTACGCACTAACCGTGGCGGCCACATAGCAGAAATCATATTTAAACAATAATTTCATAAAATTTTCATTGATATTAAAAATATATTTCCTTGTTTTATTATGATTTAAACTTGTGTCACTCTATAAAAAACGCCATTTATATGACTATAATTTTGGCAATGATTGAGAATTGCAGTGAAGAAGTTCTAGTGGCAACTTTGGGTTACCTGAATGGACAGCGCCACTGTGAAATCATGAAAATTGCATTGCATGATTGCTGAAAAATCGAATTAATTTCGTCTGATGAAGAAAATGAAAGTCAGGACGACTTCGACTAACATCATTGCCCAGGATAAATGGCATGCACATATCTTTGTATTTCAAAGCCTTCTCTCGGCGGTGCAAAATATGGAAGAAGCATACTGCCTATACTTACCCTAAGTGTAATGGAAATTTACATGTGGGTAATTGATTCGAAGCCTGCCCCAAAAACTTATATATTTATTTTGAAATTTATTTGCTGGTGGTTCAGCTTGGTCTATATGCATTTCATTGTTGCTGTAACAAATCATCAGTAGACTTCAACCACACATTTTGAAATGCATATAGACCAAGCTGAACCACCATCAAATAAATTTCAAACTAAAATATAATTATGACAATATGTCGAATAATAAATTTCTTAAGTCTTATATATTTACATATTTTTTTTTTCAATAAATAAAAATAATAATAACTAAATTCCTTGATTTGTTATTTATTAGTAGGTTTAGCTCCTATATTTCCTTACCATTTATTTTATTATATTATATATCACACAGAAAATTTATTGCTCCAATTATCCCAGTGGTCGACATATCGACCAGCAATTTGGCGGAAATTTTTTTTTCAAAAATCATTTTTATCCAATTTCTAAGTAGCCCTGAAAATTTTATTAAGATATTAAAACATTTATGTAGCCTGGTACAAAATGGGTTAAAATTTATATTTTTTATTATTATTATTTTCAATAATAATAATATTTAATATTTAAGAAATTAATTATTCGACATATTGTCATAATTATATTTTAATTTGAAATTTATTTGCTGGTGGTTTAGCTTGGTCTATATACGTATTTCATTGGCGCTTGAACCAAATCATCAGTAGACTTCAACCACAATTTTGAACAGTCACAAACCTCTTACTTTATGCACAGACTTTCAAAAACTATTTTGTCTATGAATTCTCATATAGTTTTTGAAAGTCTGTGCATAAAGTAAGAGGTTTGTGACTGTTCAAAATTTGTGGTTGAAGTCTACTGATGATTTGGTTCAAGCGCCAATGAAATACGTATATAGACCAAGCTAAACCACCAGCAAATAAATTTCAAATTAAAATAATATTTAATGAATAAATGAAGATTTTATAATGGAAAGCCATTTATCGGGCAAACAAAATCCTACCTTTAGCTAAAGGTAAGTTGTGAAAATGGCCCATAGTATAATATATTTATATGATGTAAATAGCTGTTTCGAACGTATAGAAAGAAATGCTGCTTTAAAATAGTTTTTGTTCTATTTGTCCTTCAAATTTTTTTTTCAGATATCTGTTAGCCAATAATTCGAATGTCAGATAAATACATGAATATTTCCAGATTCTTATCAGATTTCTATGTCAACAAAAAACTCAGAATATCCTTCAACATGTCTGTCATAAATCGGAAACGATTCAGAATATTTTTGGCAAGATTTCTTTAAGATATCTTACGGACGTTGGATTATTTTATTGACTGGGTGCATATGAACATATTTATATGTGTACTTGCATGTTTGTATGTGTATGTGTGTTAATATGTCAGTAAATTGAAATACTGGCATACTAGTTTACGCCTTTGACGCCAGTGGCATTGAGTATGCTTTCAAAATTGTGTCTATATGATGGTTGTATGTGCTTGAATTGTACATATCGTTAAGTTAATATAGAAAGGCCCTAAACTCGTTATTTTTTTTTTGAAAGATTCTTGCATTTTTCGTTACATTAGATTTTCTTCTATCGAAATGTACAAAAAACGCTATTAAAAAAAATAGCGAGTTAGATCATCTACATGTTAAGGTAACGATATGTACATATATAAAAAATTTTTTGGGATATCAGAGCGAACGTTTGAATACTTGCAGGAATATATTTAAGTATGTATGTATGGCTGTGTGCACGAGTATGCATCAGTGTTGGGATATGGCTATTCTTAAATTGTACCATGAAAAGGTAAAATTGTACTAAATTAATATAAATTGTACCAAAATGTAGCCAAATGCTAACTAAAGGCCGTGATACACTATCACACAAACCCGTGCGATCTACGAAAACTACAACCGTGGTGTGATGAATTGTTATTGTCTTCTGAAAATTTTTATAAACTCAATCATACCAGGGATGTACTTTTTCGTACATCGCATGACTTTCTATGATAGTGTATCACTGCTTTAAGCATACACAATTAAAAGTTCATAAACATTTTTCATTTATTGAAAACAAAAACAAACAAAAAATTTACTAATACTATCGAACAAAATAGTTTTTCATATAAATATGTAAGTATACACAAAAAGTCTCACACTTTGCGAGGTATTTCCGCAACACGTTTATATTATATGCTGCAACCTATAAACATAAAATCATTTTAATATTTTCGAAACTGCGAATGCGAATTCTAACGCAACTACGCAATGCAATTTGCCTGCCTGGTTGCATAAACACGATGCTAAGTCTGTACCTACCATAAAGGCTGGTACTCTGTTCGAAGTTGTGAAAAAATGTCAGTACCATTGATTCTTTCACGTGAAGAATTTGACATGTACTAAATGTAGTCCAACTTGCATTTTTTCTATAAATTTCTCGCTTTTATTGCTTGAAAGTATGCAACATTGTCAAAATACCGCAACATTGTCAAAAAGCACTGCTCATGTTGTTTCGCAAATAAACTAAAATGATGCAAGATTAATTTTGTATGGAAAACCATGCTGCCAGATAGACTTTACGTGTTTTTCGCAACAAGAACAGAGTACAACTTTTGCGAATTTATTTCAAAAATATTTATACCAAATACTGTTTGTAGTTTGGCAGCATTTCGCAAAAAATTGTGAACAGAGTATCAGACTTAAAGTCCTGGGACAAGTGCTACCAAAAAAAATTAAAAATATGAGCATAAACAACCAATGTTGCAAATTTCTGTACTTATGCTCAGTGTTAGGCAACTATATTAGGATAAATTATTATTACTATAATGCAAAGCACAAATTGTTCCAAATTGTACCACTGAAGTATAAAGTGTACCAATGCAAATGTAATTGTACCAAATTTGGTACAATTGTACCACAAATCCCAACAGTGGTGTGCTTATATTGGTGTACGTATGTATATTAGTAAATAGTTCTATCTGTATAAGTGGCCTATGCAAATATTTAGTAAATGAATCAGCGCATTGTAACTGTAGCCGTCATCGTTTATTTATGTATGTATGCATGTGTTCGTTTTGACAACTTTGATGAGGCACTTTTGTATATGAATGGTATCAAATGCAAGTATCCTTTTTACTTACAAAGTACATGTTTAACATATGTATGTATATTATTTAGAGAATGAGTTGCGTGGAGTATTGTGAATTTTTTTTTGCTAGCGGCTGATACGAAGTTTTTGAAAGGATATTATTAAAGTGTTTCTTTAAAATATCAAATAATTTCTGCAAATATTTCGTTGGGACTTTTACTTTCAGCCATTTAAATTAAATAATGATTTTATAGTCTCACTTTTTTGGATTTTTTAGTTTTAATTTTTAATGCACTCAAAATCGTATGTAGATGGCAAAATTATAACTATTATAATTATAAGCATTTTTGTTAAACGCCTTGGCCAATATGCTTTTTTCTAATCTAAGTTTCGTTTAAAACAATTAAATTTTTATATGGAGCAACTTTAACTTATAAAAATGTTAAATTGAAAGTTTATATATAAAATTTACAAATATACCTACAAGATCTTTCGGAGCACTTCTAAAACGACCCAATACAATTAAATTCTATCTACCCTTACTTGTTATTAGATTTTCAAATATTTATAAGCCAAACAAAATCATTCCAACGAAAAATGTTGATTTGCCCATTTTTTGTTTGGTCACTTCTAAAGCGTTTCCATATTTTAAGTATGTAAGTGGGTTGATAAATAAATTCTCTTAGATATACCTATAAGTAAATAACGCTCATTTGCTGCAACGTCGTTCTATTTCAAAAACTGCATTAGGGCTTATAATAACATTTTTCACTCGGTTGGACGATAGAAAACTCTCAAACTTCGCATGTTTCGTAAGGTCAATGCAGAACTTATGAAAAATATTTCCTAGGTTGCCTAGAAATGAGATTTTATCCTGACTTTGACCAAATATAATACACAGTTAATTGTAATGATACAAGATTTTGGTCAAAAATTTAGATCTCAGCACTAGTAATGGTGGAAATAGGAGTCTGGTTTTCTTCATATTTATGTTTTTCTGAGAAATTCGATTAGAGAGAGCCAGCCACTTAACTCCAATATGCAATATAATATCTTTTGAAATGACAGCCGTTGTTTGCCAGTTGCTGTCGGTAAAGCATTTTTTTTAACAAATGGCAACGCAAATAAAGTTTGATTACCATCCATAGATAATAGATCCATGAATTAAGCATTGTTTTGACCTGCATTGAGAAATATTTCTCATTAAGCTTTTATTACATACTTAGTATATTTTTACACATTGTTAGTTTTTTATGACGACAATGTTTGCTTAATGTACATATAACACAGGTCAACACGATTTTTAAGGTCGGTACTTTGATAGTAAATTTTCGTGCATATGATACTAAGCTCCAATGCCTACAAATTACTTTTTTTGAATTGGCTCTGTATCTCGAGATTTTCGTTATTAAGAATTAAATTCGGCTGTCACGAATCTTTTATATACCCTTTACCAAAGTGCGTTTATGTAGTATAGTTTTTTTTTGATTATAGAAATAAGTTGAATGTAGATGCCTGACTAGCTCAACCTCGTATCTTAAAATATAAAAGTTGTCAGGAGAGCAAAAAAAAAAAAACGGTCAATCACTCTATACGTCGGTGTTTGGATAAAAGTTCTAATGAAATTATTAAGAAATTGATTACATCTATTTATATTTGTAGTAATAAGTAATATACTAATCTTTTTAGGTTTAAGCATGAAGCGCATTTATTGAGATACGAGTTTGTTGCATGAAGAGTAATTGTAATTTTTATTACTTGATGAATAAGTTACTCATTTGTTGCACCCATAGCTAAACAAACAAGTAACTCCGTTATATGTATCAAAATTATCCAATGCAAACCATATTTAATATCCCTTTTGACCTGAGTTTCGATACAAAAACGAATGCTCACTAAAGCGAAGTAACTTCGAAACAAAATTGTTCAATATTTATTGGCAAATCTAAAAAAATCGAATGTTCGCTAAAGCTTCGAACTTCCAGGTTCTCTCTTTTCTTTTTTTAATAACCTTATAAAATAGTTTTAGTATTGTACCTCCATATCAAGTAAAAAACTTTTTTTGTTCAATAATCTTTGATTTTACAAAATTGTTAAGTATACTAATTTAAACATCCCATTGCAAAAGGCATATATAGCGGTATTATGCAAACATTTATTACTAAAGAAGTTTTCGGATTTGTTCTGCACAATGAAATTTGTTCGGGGAAATGAAGCGGAAAATGTTCTTTAATTAATTTTATAGTTAGGACTGTATTTGAGCGGTAAATTTTATTAACATCTCCATTTACTAAAAATAATTTAGTAGAGTGCGACTCTGACTTGCGCATGAAGGGTTCCGTACGGACACTAGATTTGTAATACTATATGAACTTTAGTCTATATAAAATATAATTTTGGCATTTTTTTAATAGGGTTTTTTAGTTTTGCCGTTTTTAGGGTTCCGTACACCAAAGGTGAAAAAGGAACCCTATTGTTTTCGCTACGCTGTCCGTCTGTTCGTCTGTCCGTCACACGGTACTTTCTCAGGAACTATAAGAGCTACGGACTTGAAATTTGGACACAGTATGTAGAACCTTTGCTACTACAACAACAAATACATGAGAATTAAAAATTAAAGGGTGTTCCAAAACGAGCAACGAAAAATGGTAAAGTCCCATGTAATATACATACAATTGTATGTACATATGTATATTGACACTTGAAATTTGTAAAATTAGTGTATTTTTATAAAGACTACAACAATAAACATTAAAATTTAAAAAAATTTTAATTAAATGGTAGTCCATCAGTTAATGCAAATTTGACTATGTAATTTTGACAAATTGCTATATCTTGGAAACCGTAAGAGGTAAACTCTTGAAATTTGCAAAAACGGTAAAAATAAAAAAACGCGAAAAAGGCGTCGAAAAGAAATTAATTAATTGTATGAAAAAAAATCTCCAAAATGAAACAAAATCGCCAAAGTTAAAAAAAATCGCCAAAAAGAAAAAAATCGCCACCTGTTTCTTTGAAGAATGGGATGACGGAATCGCTGATGGGAAAGATGGAATTATCAATATCGTTGATTGAGCCAAAGGAATAATCTTAATATGGTTTATTATTCGCTCAGAAATTTGCAATTAACCCAGTAGAAAATTCCCATGAAATAAAACAAAATAATGTTAGGTTTTATATGGACACAATATAATTTATTTCATGTAATGGACAATTACCTCTTCGTCTATTGGTGGATTAAACCGAAGTGAACAAAGTTTAGTATAACCAAAAAAAAGGGAAGTAGTATTTAGCACCGTTTCTTTTTGTTTGACGTATAGATTTAGGCATTATTAAGAACTGAGATAGATAGTTATGCAAATAAAAAACCTACATAACTATCGCATCAATTTTATAACACGTAGCTTTTGTATTGTTATTATTTTGAAGCACGGGATTAAAGGGACATGTTTGTTAAGGCATGTTGGCCTTAATACCACCAATAAAAAAAACTCCAAAAATCAAAAAAAAAAAATGCTCAAAACGAGAAAAAAGTGCCAAAACTAAAAAACTCGCTAAAACCAAAATAAATCACCTATATGAAAAAATTGCCAAAATTAAAAAAATCGCCAAAATAAAAAAATCGCCAAAATAAAAAAACACTAAAATAATAAAAATCGCAAAAATTAAAAAAACTTCAAAAGCCAAAAAAATCTAAACGAAAACGAGAAAAAAGTGCCAAAAACTCAGAAAGCGCCAATATATTCAAAAAACCCCAAAACTAAAAAAAAGCTTAAAACCGAAAAACCCAAAAACGAAAAAATGCCCAAACTATAGTTTATATTGTTCGTATTGAATTACATATCTCGTGTCAGTACGGAACCGTTCGTGCGCGGGTAAAAGTCGCACTTCACTGAATTAATTTATTTAAGTATTTGGCGTTTATTTTTATTTTGGCGACATTTTTAACATTTTTGTTATATTTTTAATTTTAGCGATTTTTTTAACTTTTGCAATTTAATTTAGTGCTAAATTTTTTTTAATTTGGTGCTTTTTTTGTTTTGGCGATTTTTTTTTGGTTTATATTTTCGGATTTTTTAGTTTTGCTGTTTTTGAAGATTTCAAGATATTTCCTTTTACGGTTTCCAAGATACAGCAAGTTGTCAAAATTACATAGTTAAAATTACATGAACTGATAGAGCACCCTTTAATTTTAATTTTTATAAATATTAGTGTTAATTGTGGTTTGTGTAAAAATACAATAATTTTACAAATTTCAAGTGTCCATACACATATGTACATACTATTGTGTATATGTATATTACATGGGATTTTAATACTTTTCGTTACTCGTTTGGAATACCCTTTAATTTTTAACTTTCATATATTTGTTGTTGTACCGATCAAAGTACTACACGCTCTGTTCAAATTTCAGATCCGTAGCTCGTACGGTTCCTGAGAAAATAGTCTTCTTCCTAAAATATAAAATATGTTTAAAAATAAGAAAAAAAGTTAAAGTTTCTTAACCCTGGAAACGTCTTTTTAATTTTTTTATTTTTTTAAATTAGAAGCACCAATTTTATTCATAGCGAAGTATAAAAAAAGTTAATTTAATAAACAAGTAATAAAAACTGGTTTTCGGTAGTTATTTTGTATGGGAAAATAGAGTTTGAATTTGCCAGCTCTGAAACCGTCTGCTCGATTTTGCTGAGTTTTAATACTATCTTATTCAAAATATTTCTGACACACCAGTCCACAAACGAAGTCGCCAGCTCTTCTGGGAGCTTCGAAAAACCGATTTCAGGTACAGACGGATGGACATGGCTTGTTCGTCTTCGCTATGCATAAAGAATATATATATATATATATATTCCTTTATAGAATATATATACTTTATCGCTTATTAATATTGTAAAGGGTATATAAAGGGGATGCTGCATCACATAATTTGCATTTACTTGAGAACCAGTTCTTTGATTAAATAAAAAAAAAAACATAGAAGGCTAGGAAACAAATTGGCCTTTTAATTGCATCCTTATTAATTTTTCAACAGTCTTATAGCCTCGGAGATATTCCGTGAGTCTTATAAAAAAATACATCTTTTCAAAAAAATTAAGAAAATCGATATTTAACAGACTCATTACAATTTTAAATTGAAGAAGATTTTATATTTTATTATTAATTGTGATACCTTCATATGTTATAAATAAAATGAGCCACATTTATAAAAAAATATTCCATGAATTCTGCATTTATTCACTATTAAGTGATTGCATATTCACTCGTATTACAGTTTTTAAATATTTTTTTAAATTTAAAATAAATTATAATTAAAAAAGCTTCTTCAATTTAAAATTGTAATGAGTCTTTTAAAAAACGATTTACTTAATTTTTTTGAAAAGATGTATTTTTTTGTATCAAACTTTCGGAATATCTCCGAAACTATAAGACTGTTGAAAAATTAATTAAGACAAAATTTAAAAGCCAATTTGTTTCCTAGCCTTCTGTGTATTTTTTTATTTGATCAAAGAACTGGTTCTCAAGTAAATGCAAATTATGTGATGCAACATCCTCTTTTTTCTTAATTACGGAAAATCTCGAGATACAGAGCCAATTCAAAAAAAAAACTGATTTAGAGGGATTGATACACATTACTTAGTGTAAACAAATTGGCTACGAAACCTTATACAATAAATTTCATTTTGTTGGCCTGTGTAATAATTCAAAATTTATATATAATTGGAAGGTGAACCTGAGCAAATAAGGTCGAACTGCAATAATTTTATTTTAGTACCAAAATAATCGACTATAAAAAGTGAGTAGTATATATGATTTTATGGTTTACAATGTTTGCTTGTAATTTAAAATATTATTATTATTATGTATAGCTAGAAATAATAATAATTCCTGTAAATGTACTCACGTATATATAAAAACTTTATGCATTCTTCTTGTAATTTTCTTTACTACTTTAATTTAATGAACCATTTTATTGCAGAAACTATAACATACTACTCGCATTAATTTTCTAAAATGAACTACCCAGCTAAAAAAATTATGTGTGGTCCATATATATTTAAGATATAAATATATATAAATAAATTTAAATGAATATGTATGAATTCATGGATTGAAATGTATATACTTCGAAAACATAATTGTTGTGATAACCGAATTTGTAGCCAATCGAATTTTATATGTTCCAACAACTAACACACACAATTCAGGTGTAACTAATGAATATAGCTTTTGTACGCACCATTTTTTTAATAGTGACATGTGATTTTTTTAGAATGATTCAGTTATTGCAAAAGAAAATTTTAGTTGTGAGTATAAAAGTAATTGATGCAACTAAAATCCAAAAAAAATGACATTTCTAAAGGAATCATTGATAGACAATTCTATTATAAAGTACGATTTGCACATCATAAAATAGGTAAATCATAAATAATTTGTACAAAATAATTGTATTTGTACACTTCAAATATTTTGCAATATATTGTATAATAAATTCCTTTCTTTTTGTAAAATCGACCTTTTTCGTAATTATTTTTTAAAAAATATTTTTTATATGATCTTCTTACTACTACTTCGTACTTTCTTACTACCAAACTCACATTGTTTTTAATTTCCACTCAGCATTCAACGATATTTTCAAGAAAGAACATTTTTGATCTTTTCAGAAAGCAAAATGTAAAAGGGATGGTGAAACAGTGTTAGCCACTTTATGGTTTTGTACAAATACACAGGATTATGGCAAATATTTATTATAAATTATGCTTATTTTGTATAAATATTTAAGGAAAATATCGGTATTTCCCCAGCTAATAAAATATAATTTAATTTTTCTTTTCTTCTTTAGAAACTCACATTAATTAATAAAAATATTTCATTAAATACGAGTTAAAATTAGTAAGAAACTATATTTGATTAATATTTAAAGAATTATAATATTGTTTCTTCAAATATACATGTAGAACACAATTAATGCCTTTTTAAAACAATCGTATTGATAAAATATTAACAATAATACTTATTTGTTAACTTTACTTAAGTAGTAAACATGATACGTTTACAGAAATTCCATGTGTAAATGTAGCGTTACAATAAGTCAATATTATTTTCAAATAGTTTTTTTTTCATTTCTATCTTGAATTTAATTCATTTGTTTCTGATAATTTGTAGAAATGGTTATAAGAAACTCCGTTATGTTTACTAATAATATAATTGTGAGAATCCTGTTTCTACTAAAATTATGTTTTTGCGTTTATAAATATAGAAAAATTGTATAATTAACTAACAATTGATAGCAAATGTGGAATATTGGAATACATAATTAATTATTTATTGCTAGATTTTTAACCAATCTGTTCTCTCTGTGTAGGATTATACATATATTGTATATGAATTGATATATGGACACATATATAAAATGTGCTAAAATTACAGTTTTTTTCGGACTTTTTCATTTCCCGGGAGAGAGGGAATTTTGTTTATATATCTCGGGATCCCGCTCCATAGAAATAATAAACATTAAATTTTTCAGGCATTAACACAAATTTGATTAGAAAGCTTAAAACACGCGCTAAAACACATCTTCATCTTATGTATATAAATACTCGAATGTTAATTCAAATTGGGTTTTAGAACAAGAACTTTATTTTTTTTTTAAACTTACAAATATAACTAATAACATAATAGTTAACAAAAACAAACATAAAATAAAAAATACTTGAGGTTTGCGATCCAAAACAGATCAGTGGATTTGTTATTAAAAAACGTCCATACAATTGACTTTTCAATGTAAAAGAATTTTATTAAAAACAAAAAAATGAATAATGATTTCAATAAATTACTTTAAAATCAGGGACCGAAAACAATTGTTATATTTTTCTTTCTGAGGAAAAGATTATTTACTTTAGGTTATTATTAACCATTCTTGTGAGATATTCATATTATTGTTATACCGTTTTGTTAACTTTTCCTAAAACATTTCCATATCTTGCCCTAGAAATACATCAATTACATTTAAAATACGATGTGTATTCTTGTAGCGATAACCGAATAATAAAATTACTTTCGGCAATGGTCATTGGTAACCAAAAAACTTTTTTGGTTGCTGTTATAGTTATTTATAACAATTAAATAATTTCTCACTTATATTGGTTACGATTGTGAACATTATTTAAATTTAATAAATGATTAAAAATCACTAAAGTTCATTTAAAAATCTACAAATGACTCACTTAAAAATCTAAAAATGTCTCATTTAATAAATGGTTATAAGAATTTCGCCATTTTTCTTATCCAAAAGGAAAAGTTTCAGTGATTAACAGTATTGCGAACGATAGATTCGATCGAAAATTTTGTTTTGTTTCCCATATAAACTGTTCCTGCTTAAAACGTTCTATGTGCCAAGATATATCGTTAAATATAAAATTTGTTAGAAAACGCTGCTTGCAATAAAATTTCACAAATGCCAAGGTGGAAGTAGTTGTTTTCTATATGTAAGGTATAAAAAATTTTATTTTTAATAATTTTTCGTCAGGAAAGAAACGTATTTTTTGAATTCAATCAAATTAGAAATATCCGATAATTCTCAACTGAAAACTCGATAGTGGACTAATAATATTTTCCCTAGACTAGACAAAATTTCGATAGTAAACTATACTTGGGTAAATATTTCTAGTATGTCTTCTTTGTTGCGTGGCAAAACATTTTTTATATTAATTATGATTTAAATGTTAAAGTTTAAGGGAAATATGGCGCTTATTTCTTCCACCAAGCCTTGTACAATCTTGGTAGAATTTTTTTAAATGCTCCATTTAAGTTCAGAGCTTATTTTTTTATATATAGATTTCTCCGAAGGAAAAAATAGGTGAGGAAATTTTTCTTCGAATTTTTGGTTTAGTGCCACCGACTCGAAACAAAAAGCACCGAAATGAATTTAAAAAAGCACTAAACACTAACTTCAAAATTTTTCGAAGATTTCAAAAAGCACTAAAAACGGTGCGAAAAGCACCGAGTTGACAACGCTGATTAGCAATAAAAAACATTTCTGTGCTTAGGAGCGAAAATTATTAATTTTTAAAGTATGTTCGAATTTTCGAACTTAATATTAAATTTTCGAAATATGCTAAAAATAAGTTATATTCTGTTATAAAAGTTAAATGAAACATAAAAAAGCAACCTTTTTTAAACGAAATAACTAAGTTTTAATTTTTAAGATATGTATGTTCGAATTTTTCAATTTAATTTAAAATTTTCGACACATGTAGGTATGCCGGAAATTTTTTTGCAAATATTTAAACACAAAATAGAAACATTCTTTTTAGCTATAAGCAATAAGTATTAATTTTTAATGTTTGTTCAAGTTTGCGAACTTAATTTCGAATCTTTAGAATATGCCAGAAAATCGTTTTTTTAGTTGCATATATGAGTATTAGCAAGAACACGTAATTAACCTAACATTAACTATGTTCGAATTTATGAACTTATTTTAGAAATTTTGAAATAAGCCAAAAAAAAATATATAAATTTTATTTCGGCTTCCACTACGACGATTTTAAAGAAAACATGTTGCAGTGCTCCTCAAGTCTATTTAAAAAAAGTGGACACACGTCATTCGTAATTACATAGGTCCATTATGTTATAAATACCAGCAATAGAGCTGAGAGTCTATAGTGTGTATATTTACTTGAACATATTTTGAATTTAATTTTTAGCTTTATATTTATAAAATTTATCAAGATCCTTTGAAATTCTTATAGCGGATGTTGTGAATGCAGTTTATCTAGTATAAATTATAATTTGTATTTTATATTATCTTAAGCTAAAAAGTTACAGTCTGCTTTTCTCTTCAACATAAAAAGTAGCAGATAAACTAATAGTTAAGTATGTAATAACAACATTTACACGAATAAGAATATATTACTCTAGCTTTAGTGAATCGTTGCAAACCTTAGCAAAGTTATTTTTCAATACATGACATTGACTTGAAAAATCGAGCCAACTATTTGTTTTATTATTTCCCGGGATCTCGCAAAAAATCCCGGGAAATCTTAAGACTGGAACTTCCAGGAATTCCTGAGACAGGAAACCCCGGAAAACCCCCTAATTATAATATATGAGCTCCTGGGCCCATGTAGTTATATCAAAATGTATAAATACATGAAATCTCAAATAAAATCGTTTTTACAATCAAAAAAGCTTGCTTCAATACCCACCCCATATTTTTATTTATTCAAAAGGAAATATTACAAAGAAATTTTTTGTTAAAAATTTTTGTTACTAAATGTGCCAGATAGTTTCGGAATTGACTTAGTTTTGTTATAAATATCAAATGTAAGGCATTTTTTCTCAAATTCCAAGGCCGGAACCAAAAAAATTTTACATTTTACCTTAAGACATTATATGTTCTTAAATATTTTTCAAAATATCATCTGCGCACGGTGAAATAAAGGAAAAGTTCAGCAAAAAATACCAAAAAATCCCATATTTGGGATTTAATAAAATATTTTTAAGAATTGGAGGGTACTCAAAAGAAACTTCAATGTGGTTTAACATTCTGTGTATTTACAGCATAATTTTTCATCTAAACGAGAATTGTCAGCCGAAAATATTGATAATTGCGAATTTTATAGCTTTCCTTTGTGTAAGACTTATGTCTTCTCGGAAAACTTTTTATATGTTGTAAGCAGATGCAGGTAATTTAAAAAAAATTATTAAAAACTTATTTTTATAGGAAAATTAATACTTATTTATTTTTTTATTGTTACTCTATTAATTGAATATATTGGTGTAATATTCATGTATGTAGTTATACAGCTACGCCTAATTTTGAAATAGACCTAAGAAAATATTCTTAATTATACTTGTACACTAGGGTGTCCCAAAAATAGTTTTTTGAGGCTTAAGCATAATTTGACCCTTATAGGGTCAAGTATTTTTGAAAAAATTTTGGAATTATATTTAGAAAATCCGAATTTTTCTTATTTCTTACGCAAATATAGCAAGTCTGAATTTTTGGATAAAAAGTTTGCGCAAAAGATTAGAAAGAAAATGATTTTAAGCCCCAATTTTCTCTGAGGGATTTTGCCAAAAAGTATCACGTTTCTCACACATTTGTGCTAAAAGTGAAGAAGAGATCTAAACTGAGATCCTATGCTGTTGTAAAAGTTCCAAATATAAGCGATAAGAAAGTACAAAAGCAAGAGGAAGAGCAATCAAACTACTTCTAGGAGTGCTGAAAAATTTTCAAGGTTGCGTAATAATGGATGATGAAACCTACGTGAAAGCAGATTTTAAACAACTTCCAGGAAAACAATATTATACGGCATATACAAAAAGAGGAGTAAAGAATATATTTAAGTGTAAAAAGGTGGAAAAATTTAAAAAAAAAATATTTAGTTTGGCAATGAATATGTAGCTGTGGTCGAATCACATAACCATTTGTTACTAAAGGCACATTGAATCAAGAGCTGTACATAAAGAAATGCCTACAGAAAGGAATATTGCCCATGTATAAGCAGCACAGTACTCCTAATATAATCTAGGCTGATTTGGCCTACCATACACTACTCCAATAAAACAGTGGATTGGTATAAAGAAAAAATTGTACGTTTTGTTCCAAAGGACTACAACCCACCTGCCCTGAGTTGGGCCCGATAGAAAAGTTTTGGGCAATATTGAAACAAATGCTGAGAAAAATGCTGATAAAAAAAATCTAAAAACGGAAAAAGTTTTATTTAAATTGGAACAACGTTGCTGAAAAGGTTGGAAGATTAGGTGTTCAGAAGCTGATGACGGGTTTGAAGGCTAAATTCGAAAATTCGCTTTTTGTAAAAACGAATTGTAATCGTTTATAATTTGATACGTCTCTGAAGTAATTGAAATAATTTCTTGTATTTACTTTATTTATTTTCTTAGTTACTTCCATAATTTATTTTTCAAAATCTCCCAATGTGCGTTAGTGCTTCTAGAGATGTAATGTATTGCTTCCAACAGCTTTTAGTGCTTCTAAGTGTCAGAAATTTTTTGCTGGGTATGGTTGTCTCAACTATAAAAATATTTTTTTTTGTGTGTACGATTTTTTTAGCTAAATAAAGTGAGAATTGTCAACCTTTTAGCACTAAAAAATTTCTATTAGCATAAAATAAACTTTGCCATTAAAAATTATGTTTAAAAACAAATGTTTGAAATTTCTTGTTTTACGAGAACATTACAAACTATGCCCACACACTATTGCAAATTTTAAAGCTTACACACGTACAAGGGTGTAAGTATTTATTTTTTTTTCTTCAAATATTTGATTACGATTAATAACGTCATGCACACAGCCTATAACTCACTGGTGAGAATAGCAAAATAAAAATATGTGTAGTTTCCAGCAAAATTTTTTAACTATCTATGACACTTTATAACTTTGTACTAAAATATTTTGTGCGCTACGTCTACTTAGGAACAGTCTAAACAAATGTTATAAAATGCTGAAATCAAAAAATTTTTGATACTGAAAATAATTCACAAACTTTAAATTCAGCTTACAAGGCTGATATATCTGAATTAGTGAGTGATATGTATTGGTTTTATGTCATACGAAATATTTAAGAAATTACGCTGTATCTGTTGGAATGCCTCTGCAGTATTTGTATGACAGCAGCTTTATCTAATATATACACGTAACTGTATCTATTAGATAAACTGTGCAAAGTCATCCTTGTTAATCCTTTTGTCTACATGGAAACTATTATCCATGTTAACACATGTCTTTCCTTTTGGCTGATGGCAATTATACGGAAATTGCTCGACTTATTTCTAATGGATTAAAATAATTATATGTATTTACACATTAGACCCGTTCGATTTGTGTGGATAAAAAAATAAACAAATTGAAACAAAATCTACATAAAATTGTAAGAAAATTTTGCCAAGAAACTTTCCTGAGCTTTAAAAGTATTTTCTTTTTTAAAAAATCCTATTATATTCTATGCAGTACAAGTTTTTTTAATTAAAAATCAACAAAATATTCAAATATCAAATAAACAGTTGAGTCTAAACTTGCGTCCCATCCGATTTGCGTTTAGAAGAAAAAAATATTTATAAAAAACCAAAAAACCCTACTTTTACCAACTTTGAATCATGAAATATCCTAAATGATCCTTGGAAATGAAAAATCAAAAGAGAAACCTAAAGTTGATTTAAAATACCTATCGAACGATACTCATTTCGATATAGCTCGCCGACTTTTTATTATTTTCGTATTAACAAAATGGCGTCTGTTGGCAGCCATATTTACTTTTGACAACTGACATATCTTTAGTGAAAAAATCGATTCCTGTAAGAATTATCAGAATTGGTCCACGCGTTCCTTTTATACAGTACCGCAAAGAAACACACACAATATAGACTGACAAGCACAATACCTTCTTTGCGTTGCGCAGTCGTGTAAACAAGAGTTTGAACACCGGCTTGCCCAATTGTTATAAAAAAGAAAGAATAATAAAGATTTTCATGAGAACTCATAAAATTGCCATTTGTGCAAATGGGCAAATATGCGCAACTTGTTTTATGAAGACTCGTGGTGACTTTCCACAAACAGTTAAGTCAATTTGAATGAAGTCTTAAGAAAAAATAAATTTGCCAAGCAGTTTTTAATTTAAATATATATATACATATCCATATTTCTATGAAAATAAATAAATTCAGTGAAGTGCGACTTTGACCCGCGCACGAAGGGTTCCGTACTGACACGAGATATGTAATTCAATACGAACTTTAGCCAATATAAACTATAGTTTGGGCAATTTTTTCGTTTTTGGGTTTTTTCGGTTTTAAGCTTTTTTTAGTTTTGGGGTTTTTTGAATATATTGGCGCTTTCTGAGTTTTGGCACTTTTTTTCTCGTTTTCGTTTAGATTTATCTGGTTTTTGAAGTTTTTTTTAATTTTTGCGATTTTTATTATTTTGGTGTTTTTTTATTTTGGCGATTTTTTTGGTTTTGGCACTTTTTTCTCGTTTTGAGCATTTTTTTTTGGTTTTTGGAGTTTTTTTATTTATGGCGATTTTTTTAATTTCGGCGATTTTTTTTCATTTTAGAGATTTTTTTCATACAATTAATGAATTTGGTTTTGGCGCCTTTTTCGCGTTTTGGCGATTTTTTCCGGTTTTGGCGTTTTTTTCATTTTGGCGATTTTTTGCTTTTGTGCGATTTTTTCGAATTTCGCGATTTATTTTAGTGTTAGAAATTTTTTTTAATTTTGGCGATTTTTTTTAATTTTTGGCGATTTGTTTTAAATTTTTGGCTATTTTTTTTGGTTTGGCGATTTTATAATTTTTGGATTTTTTTAGTTTTACCGTTTTTGCTAATTTCAAGAGGTTACCTCTTACGGTTTCCAAGATATAGCAAGTTATCAAAATTACATAGTCAAATTTGCATTAACTGATGGACCACCTTTTAATTAAATTTTTTTTAAATTTTAGTGTGAATTGTTGTAGTCTATATAAAAATACACTAATTTTACAAATTTCAATTGTCAATATATATATGTATATACAATTTTATGTATATTACATGGGACTTTAACATTTTTCGTTGCTCGTTTTGGAACAGCCTTTAATTTTTAATTCTCATGTATTTGTTGTTGTAGTGGCAAAGGTTCTACATACTCTGTCCAAATTTCAGGTCCGTAGCTCTTATAGTTCCTGAGAAAATACCGTGTGACGGACAGACGGACATCGTAGGGAAAACAATAGGGTTCCTTTTTTCACCTTTGGTGTACGGAACCCTAAAAATTGAGTGTTTTTGTCTAAAGGTTGTTAACAAAATGCACAACTGCACAGCTCAACTTTGCGAGTAGAAATTGTTGGTCAAACTTACCTGTGCACAATTGCACAGCTTGTGAGACTTTTGAACATTCTCATGAAAACCGCTAAAATTTGTTTGACAAAATTTATTTTCTTTTATCGTGTCCTCCTCTAAATTTTCTCTATTTAGATTGATACTTGATGGTTCGTATTTAAAAAGACTGATTTTAATTTTTATATATAATAAAAGGCAAAAGTTGAAAAAAAAGTTAAAGCATGCGTTAAAACCAGTTTTGCCATACAAAATTCGTTTGTTAAACCAACTGTAAGTTTATCAATTGTTTTTGCATAAGCGGGTTAATATATACACTACATACCTTGAATATGAACGTTGAATCAGACTTTGAAATAACAAGACCACACGCAAGACACTCAATTTAAAAAGTACCCTCAACACACTTAGTTCAATTATTTTCAATATACTACAAAATGTATATTGAGATACTTAAAAATAGATAAAATTAATAAATTAAACTGTAAATTAATATTTTTCCATTTTAAAATAAGGAATTTCAACATGACTAATATTAAAGTTTCTTATTAAGTCAATATAGTTTTATTGATTTTAAGCTCTATTTTCTCTGGGTGTACGATACTTTAAACCAGGGGTGCCCAAAAGTTTCTTATGTAAGAGTAAACACCAATACATTTAAAGAAAAACAAATTTTTATTTAATATTTCTTGTTGTAAAACCAAAGATAAAATAAAAAGTGCTGTTGCTTGGCACTTGAGTGTATAGAGTGAAAAACTACAAAAAACCTAATAAGAAAAATTTTTTTTTGAATTTCGTATTGCTACCTGTTTGACCTGAGATTCGATAAAACCGATTGCTCACTAAAGCGAAGAAATTTCCAAAAAAATTTTTTCAATATTTTGTTCGCAAGTCTCGATAGTTTTTCGAATGTGTGAAGGTAGCCGAGTGGATGTGTGCTAGCCTGTTAATCTGGAGGTACCAAGTTCAAACCATGACAGCGCACTGTAATTAAAAAAACACATACTTACATATGTGCAAAAACCGAACAGAAAAAAATAACTGGCAATTAGCCTGTTAGAATGGACGTACGTACCATGTTCAAATCCTGTAGCGAAAGTTAAGGTATTAAAAAAAATAAAATAAATAAAATAAAAAATTTAATTACTTTTTTACTTTTGCTGCTGCCTTTTTGCGGTATCGAAAATAGTTCGATACTCCCTCACTTTTGATATTGTGCGCGAAGCTTCGAGATAAAATATTTTTTAGGACAAAACTGAGCGCCACTTTCGTTAGTTTTACACGATAAATGTTCGTAATATATTCGAAATCGATGTCAATAACAAAAGTCTTGGTCAACTGGGTAGTGCTGAGTGTTGCATGTGTGTATGTGTATTTCGTATTGCTAGTGGGGAGAGTGTGAAACACACAGCTCATATCTAAGCGCTTTTACAAAACAAACTTAGCACCAATCCCATAGGAATGGGGCTTCCTTGTGCTATACACTGAAAGAAAAACCTTCGTAATGCAATGATTTTTCACATTATATTTATGATTTTGTCATTGTTTTTCAACCAATGCAACGCTTCATTCGCATTACGAAAATTGTATCATTAACTGGAAAAATGTCATATATACAACGAAATATTTTCATTCATAAGCAACGTACATTTTCATATTTTAAATGAAAAATGTAATCATTGCGATGAAACTTATTAGTTTATACAATGAAGTGACATTAGTTTTATTTTTTTTTACGAACTATTTCAATGAATAAACAACATTTGTCATGTAAACCATGACAATATTTCATTACTGAGACGTAACATATAATTTTTTGAAGATATCATATCATAGTGTTAACAACATAAGTCATTATTGTAATGACTGATTCATTTATTTAATTATAATTGTATCTTAATAAATATTCAACTTACGTGTGTATATTGGCACAGGTATCAGAAACACGTTTGCATGATTATTGGCGTCCCCGGCCAAGAGTTGAACTTGGAACTCATCGCGTGGTAGATAGCGCGCTTACCGTTGCAGCCACAACAATCTCAAATATTATTTAGATACACACTAAATACATACATGCCATCATTAATGAAATTTTAATTCAAAGTTATGTAATTGATCTAATTAATTCAACATTATTTAATTTATTTGAAATTTAACTTATCTCCAGGATTCGAACCTGGGATTACAAGAGTGGCACACTGCCTACTAGCCAGCAGCAGAAGGATGTTTTCTTCATTATAGTTACGAAAATATATCATTAAAGTTGCAACAAAACTATAATTTCCATAACTATAGATTAATTACATATTTTTTTGATACTTTGATACAATTTGATACTTTGAAATTATTTTATGTAACCTAATCAATTTAAAGTATTTTTTTGTATAAATTCTTCACAAAAACATGTATTTAAGTTTTTCGTTACCCGAATGAAAATTAATTCGTAACATAAATGATACTAGAAAATGTAAAATATTAAGCACTCGATTGGTTTCATTCCATTAATGCAATTTACATCAATATAATGTAATATTTCATTTTATTAATAAAATTTGTCGTTGTACTAATGAAAGGGGTTCAACGTAATGGTTTCATTCCCGTGACGAAGTGTTTTTCTTTCAGTGTAGTGTGCGATAGGTTTGGAATTTCTGTTTCCTGTTTGGCTTATTTAAACTTTACATTTTGATTGATTGGCTTTGAAGACGAAAATAGGGAAACATTCATTATGAATAAATATAGGGTAACTCGTGAAAAAATTAAAATAAGGGAGTACGAGCGTGGAAGGAAGTATTTAGTAGCATTTATTTCAATAAATAAATTGCGCTCTTTAGACAAATTTTATTTAAAAAGAATCGTATTTTTTTAAAGAAAAGGAAACAAGTTTTCATGTCAAGAGGTTTGGTATAGAGTTTGATTTAGACCCTTATTCGAAGAATTTTCTTAGAATTTCATTTTTTACAGAATCACTAGGAAAAAGCACAATATTATTTTCTATATATTATCATTTCATTTTGTTCCGTTTTAAATATCAACAACGATTTATATTATAATTTTTTTTTAACCAATATTGTTTATTTACTCAAATATATTTTGATATGTCATTATCAAGTGTGTTGTGTCTTTTACTGATGAAATCATTTGAAAACAGAAAGACTTATACAGTTCCAAGGGCAGGGCGAGTTAAATATGGTGCTTATTATTTACGCTTCAATTTCATTTACATATATTAAATTGTTGCTCTCTTATGGTTTGCGTGCTAAAATTTGCAAATTCTAAAAAGCCTTGTTCATTGTACATTCACTTAAAATTTACATGTTTGCATACAACTATGAATAAGTGGGTCGTCTTTGGAAATAAGAAAAAACTAATAGAAAGGGGGAAGCTTACAAGCCAAAAAGTCTTTGAATATTTTAATATGATTTAGCAAAAAAAAAAAAAAAAAAAAAATTAACATGTGTATGTAAATCTGTGTACGCATGTATATTAAAACCGTTTACAGCAAAAACTATGTACATAAATTAGTTAACATCAATACAAACCAACATATGTACACAAAAGGACTTTTTTTAGCTCTTAATCACATAATACATGCTACAGCATATCCTTAAAACTTACAAATACATTTGCTTTTAGGTGAAATACTTTTTTCACACTTTCCAAAATTAGCCAATGAGCAATATATGGCACAAACTACCTACACATACATATTTGTACATATAAACTTATAATACCTCTTGAGGGCAATTGTTGCAAGTGCTTGTTTCTAAATATTCCATAGTGTGCTGTAAAGGAGTGTGTATTGAAGCATTTACGATATGCGTGTTCATCGTGTATGAGCTTTTCATTACAACAAGTGCGTGTTAAAGTCTGGGTACACAGAAGCAACACAGGCAGAGGGAAAAAAGAGATCAAGATAACTGAGGATTACAAAATGGTCTTACTTATGGTTCAAAAAAGAAGATTATGATAATTCTAAAAAGCATTTGATGCAAAAACTAACAAACATTCAAACAAACACTCATATACATATGTATATAAATATAGGTATGTATGCATATACATATGTACATGTAAGAAAAATGCTTACGATGATGGCATGCAAATAAACATTATTAAAATAAGGCGTGGCAATGTAAGTTTGTTTTACATAATTTTTGTAATATTTAAAAAAGGCCAACCATGGCAGTATGAAAAAGTATCAAAAAACCACTATACTATATTATACAGTTCGTCACAAAGCTAATAAAAGAAACTTAAAAAGGTGTGTGAATTAGATATATTGCAGTAGTTTGGTTGTAGTTTAAGACAAATTTCTGTCAATCCTTTTTGTTTTGCATATGAAATCTTAATACACCCCAAGCAAATCTTGCTATAAACGGCATAGATTTAGTTAAAGATTTCAATTGAAATCTGCTAGATTTCGTGTAGGTGCATAATGTGGTTATATTATATAAAAAAATTTTAAAATTTTTTTTTAATTAAGTAAAATTATTATTTTTATAAATTTGAAGTAATCGAAATAAAATAAATAAATATCACTTATATTATAGAACTATGTATTTATTATTCAATATCATGTGCATTTTTAAAATAATTAATCAGCGAAGTCCTTATAAGTATAAGTATTCAGTACTCGTGAATGTGGTTTCTGCATCGAAGAGATTAAATTGAGAGTTATGTTTTAGTGTTACCGATCTGGTATTCTTAAGCCTTCCAAGAATTACCAGACGCACAATCTACATGTACAAGTAAAGTGTAAGACCTCTCTAGTGGGCACAGAGGATATACAGAGATGTCACGAGACGGAAGATAATTTGTGTTTTCGGAGGTCCCGCACACTCTGTCAATGCGCATTCTTTAAACCTTCTTTCGTGGTGGCATTTTTTAGCTTAATTTCATTTTATGCTTTGTAACTTCATTCGCTTGGCGATTTTTCAAATAAATGGTAAAAATTGATATTTTTAAATATAAATGCTTCAAATTGCATATCTTATGCAACCAGCACAAAAAATTCTTCCATTTCATTTTGTAAAATTGTGTACTTCGTTTACTTGTTCAAATGTATTTTCAGTTTATGCTTTGTGATCTCATTTGCTGTGTGATTTTTGTAAACAAAAGGTAAAAATTAAAATTTTTCAATGAAAATGCTTAAAGTTAAATCAGTAATCATTTGTAAACAAATTTAAATCACTTTTTAATACCATTAATCTATTTCACATTCTATTTTTTTAATTCAATTCAAAAAATTCTTTAATTTAATTTTGTAAATGTGTATGTATGTATGTACACGTGCTCGTTTCACAAAATGCAGATTTTTCTTGTTTGTTTTGATTATTTTGTTAACATCTTAATAACAAATATACTACAGTTGTCCCTTTCTCGCAGTGACTGCACCACAAATGATTTCAGCTTTTTTCATACGTCAGTTTTTACAACTCTGGTCTACTCTGTGCTAGTGGGTTTTAATTTGTCTGGAATTAACTTATTTCATATTCAAAAAACTAGTGGACCAGTGACAGTACTATCCTTACCACTTATTTTGGATAAAACATTATATTTTCACAACGTTTATTATTCTGAAATACTGTGTAATAAATATTAGACATACAGACAATATATTAAGTATGAGGGTGGTCAACTATGACTAAATTTAAAAATTATAACTTTGATCTTTATCATAGCATTTGGCACATTATCGACTTTCCGAAAGTGGATTTATTAGTTAAACCCCCCGCCAACATAGAACAATTTTTGAAAAATAGATCTACAAAACTTATTGAAAAATGTGTTAAGACTAATTTATTAAATTATTAAAAAGAAGCATACCACAGCTATTTTTATATCTACATCGGTTATACATTAAATCGGTTAATTTTTGAGATATTTTACTATCACATATCAGAGAACATACAATGCTGTTTCTCTTAGTTTTCTTTCCAAACTTCTAATATCAGCTTCTGGTGCTAAATTTATATTTGTTCTGGTAAAAATTCATAATAAAAAAACAATTCATAATGTACTCCTATATGCCACTCAGATTTGATTCAGCAGCTAATCTTCACCTCCGTAAGTCCTCGTCCACACTTGCAATTTATGTTGCAGAAATTCTTGAGTTCATTTTTTAGAGCGATGAGATGATTGAGCAGGGATACACAGTTTCACGAGCTCTGAATTTATCTTTTATTTCGAAATACACATTTGTTAATTTAAATTTGGAGTTTTATTTTATTCTATTTTAATTTATTTTACTTCATTTGATTTTATTTCATTTTATTTTATTTTATATTTTTTTAATTAATTTTATTATATTTTATTTAATATTTATTTAATTTTATTATTTTATTTGTTCAATGAAACTATTTTTTTAAGCTTTAGGTCAGTAAATTTCATAAATTTCTTTATATTTTTATTTTTATATCGATATTTCGTTAACCTTTGGCTAACTTCTTCAGGATTATTCTAGTTTTTATATTTTTTATTTTATAAAAAAAGACGAAAACTAATTATCAAAATATAAAAACAAGAATGATCCTGAAGAAGTTAACCAAAGGTTAACGAAATATCGATATAAAAATAAAAATATAAAGAAATTTATGAAATTTACTGATCTAAAGCTTAAAAAAATAGTTTCATTGAACATATAAAAAAGATCGAAAAATTAGATAAACAATTTTATTATTTTATTTAATTTTTTTTTGTTCTTTTATTTTGTTTTATTTTATTTTATTTTATTTATTTTATTTTATTTTATTTTATTTTATTTTATTTTATTTTATTTTATTTTATTTTATTTTATTTTATTTTATTTTATTTTATTTTATTTTATTTTATTTTATTTTATTTTATTTTATTTTATTTTATTTTATTTTATTTTATTTTATTTTATTTTATTTTATTTTATTTATTTTATTTTATTTTATTTTATTTTATTTTATTTTATTTTATTTTATAGTATTTTATTTTATTTTATTTTATTTTATTTTATTTGATTTTATTTTATTTTATTTTATTTTATTTTATTTTATTTTATTTTATTTTATTTTATAGTATTTTATTTTATTTTATTTTATTTTATTTTATTTTATTTTATTTTAGTTTATTTTATTTATTTTATTTTATTTTATTTTATTTTATTTTATTTTATTTTATTTTATTTTATTTTATTTTATTTTATTTTATTTTATTTTATTTTATTTTATTTTATTTTATTTCATTTTATTTTATTTTATTTTACTTTATTTTATTTTATTTATTTTATTTTATTTTACTTTATTTTATTTTATTTTATTTTATTTTACGTAATTTTATTTTATTTTATTTTATTTTATTTTATTTTATTTTATTTTATTTTATTTCATTTTATATTATTTTATTTTATTTTATTTTATTTTATTTTATTTTATTTTATTTTATTTTATTTTATTTTATTTTATTTTATTTTATTTTATTTTATTTTATTTTATTTTATTTTATTTTATTTTATTTTATTTTATTTTATTTTATTTTATTTTATTTTATTTTATTTTATTTTATTTTATTTTATTTTATTTTATTTTATTTTATTAACCCCGATCAAAAAAATGTTGTTATAAGTTTGTAGTGTGTGTCTGTGGATCTGCGTAGCTTTGTATCTGTGTTTCTGTGTGTCTGGATAAGTACTCGTACAGACCAAATGGCTGGACCGGTTTTGATTTAGTTTTTTAGTATTTAAATTTATTTTATTTTATTTCTTCAGGGGTATGAAAATGTAACAAAAAGTTAATAGAATTGAGTATTTTTTATGAAGTTTTATGATGAATTTGTAACGTGCATATGTCACAAAATTGCATATGTCATACATTGTGTTACGTACGCCATGACTGCGTGGTACATACCAACCCAATTAATATGTAGGGTAACATACATGTTGACAAAATATACCTTAAAAGTTTTATCAAGTTAGTAAGCGAAGCGGTATAAGACTTCAAGCTTTATACTCAGTCGGGGAGCAAGTCACGACGACACCGTACGAATGGTAGTTACAATCAGGACACTTGAACTATCATCCGAGAGCTTTGCCGATTCTAGTTTTGATATACATATATTACCTAGTAGAGTTGAAAATTGTATTTAGTTAATACACAATTTCCCGAATCTGTCGTGTATTGTATTTAGTAAAGTATGCGAACTTCCAAATCTTTCGTGTGTTTTGTAGGTAGTAAACATAACTCGTATTTTAACCGATGTTTACTATAATGAACTTTCGAAGATGAATTTTAAAAAGTTGCAGCAACAAAACTTTTATGTCTGGACAGGGACTAATATAGAATATATAACAGTGCAAGTTAAGACATTATTGATTTCATATTGTCATCCGTTAAATGGAAACATGTTCTGCATGAGATTTTGAATAACCTCTCTAGACCCTTATTTTTCAGAACTGTAAATAAGAGTAAAATAATTAAGATAAATCGCTACGTAATGAAAAAATTTCTTTAAAATTATTTCTTCGTGGCTTATATTATAAAAGGTTTTATTAGATTGTTCTCCAAATATTTCATAATGAAAGAATTGAATCGATTCTCAACTAAATATTCTTTTGTGTGTAAATAGTATTTAAATTCATACAAACCTTCATCATATGTATTTGTTTTAAATGTGTATTTGTAAAAAGAATTTTGAAACTTCTTAAGAATCCTTAATTTTTTTTTGTTTACAATAAACATTACATACTGACTTCGTATTCTTTTATACATTTTAATAATAGCGATGAGGCTCAGGAGAAAAAAGAAATTTTGCAATGTTAAAACTTTAACAAAACGAGTCCACAAAGATGTGAGAATATTAAACAAATGTTCAAAATAGTTTTAAGAGTTATTTGGGTTAAACGTATTTTTTGTAATTTTTAAAAGGAAATAAAGTTAAGCCGCCAACAAACACACAATCACATGACCATGCCATTACAAATAACCCTACAAGGATATGATAATAGTCCGACTTTCATATAAAATGTCAAGTCAATTGTAAGTACGAGTAAGCGTATGTACTTGTGTTTATGTGTGCATCCAAGTTATTTTATCACATAAAATTTAGGGTTTTTTGTTTCTCCTTTAATGCGTATGTTTCACTTGTTATCTCTTTGTGCCTTTTTTCCAGCTGTTTGCTGGTCTTAGCATTTCATCATTGGCGAGGCTAACCCAAATACAAACTTTTTATATTTAGCATTTGAAGGGAAGGGCAGACATGTAAATTCCCTTTGATGACATTGTTAATTTTTGAACTTGTTAAAGTTTTATTTCCTTTTGAATGTGTCGTCATTGTTGCTTTTGTTGTTGGTGTTTTCTTTATGGTTTCGTATAAGTTTTACTTTGTGGTTTTTTGAGGCTTTTCTCTTTGCCCTACTGACAGGTTACACATGTATTTACGTGTTCCCACAAGTATGTATGTATGTGTAAATAAGTTTTGCATTCTTGTTAAAGTCAAAGATTAGAGAAAGTTGATGGAACATTTGAATACGTTTGGGTAAACATCAAACTACATGACTTTAAATAAACATTGTAATTTACAAACGATTTAAAAACATTTCTTATATATTGTAATTTAGTTTTCATTATCAAAATTTACACTATCTTGAGAAGCTTTTCATGCCTTGACATATCATAATAATTTACTAACATGTAAATAATAGAGAACGAATCTATATAAATGTAAAGTTATTTCTAAGATAGATAATTTACAATGAAACTTTATTCATAGAAAGGTATTTAATTTCTTCAGTTATTTCTGTTATTTCAATTTCGTTGGCATTTTCGTTTTATCAAAATATTGCCTTTGATATACTTTTCATGTATATCTTTTAAAAAGTTCTTTGACTATCTTGGGTTATATTTAATTCTGTTGTAACCCAAGTTAAAGTAAAAAAAAAAAACAAGGAAAATTGTCAAATAACACTAAGCAACCCTTGAAAAGCACATTATCTATTTGATGCGCCGTAACTAATTAAAATGATTAGTTTTTAAGATTAAATATATGTGTGGTAATAAGAAAAAATTATTTAAGTCTTATTTTATTGCCATTTAGGAGTACAATTTTAGACTATCAAATCGATTTCTAGCATTTTTATTTCTTTTACAGTAGAATTGGGAAATTCGTTGCTTATTTTTTTAAGGAAACATTATTCTACACATTATAAACGAAACATGCAATTTTAATTATACCATACCAAACACACACACATATTTTCAATTAAGAATTTAATTGTATTAATTAAATTTTTAATTGTATTAATTCATTTGAGTGGAAAAACTTAATTGATATTATCAAATTGTTTATAGGTGAAAAGTTAATTAATTTTTTAATTGATAATACAAATATTTTAATTAATATTACAAAATCATTCATATTACTTTTTTGTGTGAAGTATAGAGCAAATTAAGTTATTATTCCATTTATTATTATTTATTTTAAGTTGAAAAAAAAAATAAATGGGGTGTCTACTCTGTAATTCATTGCACTACAACATTCTTAAAATTTGCAACAAATTCAGTAGTTTTGATTTAACTGCCTTTTATTTAATCGCACTGTGGACTTAAGTACTTAACATAATGAATTTTTGTAATTTTTCCTTAAAATTACATATAAATTTGTTTTTAAGTACTTTTTCTATACCTGCACTTTTAAGACAGGTGCCTTAAGTTTTTAGCAATTTTTAAATTATATTCAAACCAAAAAATGCTAAAATTGACTTAACTGCACAAAATATTTATTTTCTGTTATTATTCTCCAAAATCCTTTTTTAAGTACACTTTTTATACCTGCACATTTACCAATATTTTTTTGGCAATTTGAAATTATGTATGCTCATACACTAAGAGAAAAATATTGACAGCTCATGAAGAAGCATCATTAATATTTATTCATTGTATGAATGAAATCGTTCATTAGCTTATTGAAAGTTTTCATTATATGCACACAGAGAAGAAAGTGCCTAATAAATACCTCATAAGAAAAAAATATCATCAAAATGCAACCAGCGAAACAAATTGTTAATAGTTAATTAAAATTAAAATATATATTTAGTTAATATAAAAAATTAAGTTGTTGATATGACAAAAAAAGATATTTTTTTCAATAAACTGAACTAACCAAATTTTATGTTGTACATGGCGCAAAAACTGAAAAAATTCATTGTTGATTCAACAAATTAAAATTTTTCTAGTCAATCAAATTACTCAACAAAATTATTTGTTAAATTATATCATAACGAAATACGCACATGTAGAAGAAACAGAAGAACTCTCATTTTGTGTGTATTCATTATTTGCTTATCTAATAACGATTTGCTCTTTACCTGAGTGGTAAGTACATCATTAGAGTATTAATCAAGAGATTGCTGGTTCAACTCATCCAAACATCTTTAAAATTTAACAAAAACCAAAATTCTAAAAATAATATAAAAAAATACAAACAAGGAAACAACACATTAGAATTTGAAAAACAAATTCATTAAAAAAATTTATTTTTCTGTTAACAACTCAATTGTTAATAACACAATAATTTTAATTGGAAATAATTCAGTTGATTTTGTTTTCTTATGTTACAAATGTGTGTTTATATTTACAAAAATCGTTGTAGGTGCCTTTTTAAATAATATTTTAATTGTTTTCACAAATAAATTATTTGTATTTACAAATCTTTTTTTTTTTTCTGTGTATAACAAAATTAATGAGAAATGGTTTTTTTTTCAATAAGGAAAACTTATTAATTTCATGGAGAAAACCTTTTTAAAAAAATCAAGAAGAAATCTTGTAGTTTTTATTAGGTTATCTTATTGATTTTTTCCAACAGGTTTTCTTCTTGATTCTATTAGGCAACCTAATAAAAAATTAAAAAAATTTTATACATATCTTTATTCTTTGTACTTATGCATTTTCATTTAAATTCTGTACGATATATTTGTGTATGTATGTAATATATTTAGATGTTATTTATTTATACACACATACATACATACATATTGTATTATATTCTTAATTTACTAACTCACCATACATACATATTTGTCACTTGGGAGGAGACAAGTATTGAACCAACAACCTTCTGACTGATAGACAAGAACTCTAACCAATATGTTAACAAGCAGCCGGAATCCGCACTGAAAATATTTTACAAATATGCTTATACCAGACCGAAAAGATCATGAAAAAAATTGTCTCTAGGTTTATTCATAGATATGAAAAAACAAGAAACCTAATAAAATCAAGAACATTTCCTTATTAAAAAAATCAATAAGATGCTTTACACATAATTATATAGGAACCTAATGAAAACAATAAGGAATACCTTTTTGAAAAAATCAATAAGGCAACCTAATGAAAACAATAAAGAAACCATTTTTGAAAAAATCAATAGGGCAACCTAATGAAATCAATTAGAAATCCCTATAGTTTACAATTTATAAGAAAATCTAATAGAATCAAGAAGATTTTCTCTACACGCAAAGAAAAAATATGGTTGAGGTAACCATAATCAAGCAGCAACATAATATGATTGTATTATATGGTTGTAGTTAAATCATATTATTGTCAATAAAAAAGCAAACTTTTAATAATCTTATTATCTGAGTTAATAATAATATTATCAACAAAAACAATTAACTTTGTTACACCTAATCTTATTATTGTAAATATGACAATATTATTGTTATATGTGACTAAAATATAATTGAGACTCACTATACCATGTTCTTATATTATAATAATATGTTTAAATACGACAACAGTATTATTTAATATAATAATAATATTTTGTTTTTCAATCATATATTTATTGGTAGATCTTTTGTTTAAACCAGCTGTGCGTTAAATTCGAAATAAAGATAAATTAATATTATTGAAATAAAATATATGTATATATAGAAGTGTATACTTACAAATGTGTGTATACACGAAATACAGACACGTCTGTATAAAGAGATAAACATATGTACGTATGTATATGTTTTTAATTATCTACCCTTTTGTTTTTTTTTGTACTTTATTTATTTATTTAACACAACGCGTGCAATACCGATAGCTTACAAACGAAACACTGAACTGACAGAAGAGGTTTCTGAAAAAGATATTTTTAGGAATTTAACATAGTATGGCTTTGGATAACATTATGTTGTTATTTACATTATACTATTTTTAATAATAATAAAAATTATGTTGCAGTCATAAATTTTTAACAAAACTATATTGTTAAACTCTAACCATATCTCACTTTTTTATGAATATAATAATGTAATTATTAAATTCAAACATTACTTTGCTTACCGTAACAAAATTAATGTTTAAAATAACAATAACTTGTTTTCAACGACCACAGATTTGTTTCTGATAACATAATATTGTTTTCTCAACCATTCTACAACCATATCTTTTCTTTGCTTGTATGGATTGTTTTTTTGGTGCCAAAAATAAAGGAAATTGTGTAAAAAAAGTTGTGAATAATAAGATTTCTTTTTAATTTTATGTGCTTTTCTTCTTGATAAAATTAATAAGATTTACCACATAAAAACAATAAGGAATCTATATGAAAAAATCTTCGCTTCTTTCTGCTGGGATAGCCCTTAGCCTAAAAATGTTTCATAGAGAAAATCTTATTGTTTCTATTAGGCAAATTCTTCGTTAATACATTGAATGGTTATGTTAGCTCGTTATTAGTGACAAATTCATTGCGCAAATGAAGGTTTTCCTTTCAGTGTATAAAATATTAAAATTAGCTGCATATATTAAAAAAGTGTGCTTGGCCGCCTTCTCACATTAATATTGAAACTTGAATCCAACTTTTAACATTCAAAATATGAATGCATTTTTATTTTAAAGAAAAAAACAACAAAATAACTGCAACCACCATTGTATATTTGGTAGATAATAACATTTAGGATAACAGCATTTAGACTCAGGCCCAGCTTACATCTGGGCCTGTCATGTGCCAAAGAGAGCGTAACAACTAATTACTAATGAAAAACGGTTTGATTCAGATATGTACGAGGGGGGATCATTAACTCAGTGTCTTTTTGAATTTCCCGCCTCTTGATTGAAATTGAAACACTGCTCCTGCCAAGAAGCAACTGTCAGTTGATTCCTGTCTAAACTTGAACAAGCTGTGTCACTTAGTTTGTATTTGGCAGCCGTAGATAACAGCCTACCTCGCCTTTTGAGAAGAAAATGAAAAAAAGTGAATTTCCTGTGCTCATTAAACATTATTTTTCGCCAAAAAAAACCGTCAATCAAATCAAGGAGAAGCTCGAATAATACTATGGGGATTCTGCACCATCGATTTCAATGGTAAAAAACTGGTTTACTGACTTTCATTGTGGTCGCACAAGTACAAATCAAGTTGAACGATCTGGACGGCCAATTGAAGTCAGTACACCTGAAAATGTTGAAAAAATCCACGATGTGGTGTTGGAATATCGAAGAATAAAAGTGCGTGAGATTTTTGATTGCATAGGCATTTTAATGGTAGCGTAGTTTTAGTTTTAAATGATCAGCTGGGTTTAAGAAATTTGTCTGCAAGATAGGTGCCGTGTTTACTGTCAATTGACCATAAACGTAAACGTGTGACAGCTTCAAAGGATTGTTTGGAGTCATTTAACCACAATCCGAATGATTTGTTGTGGCGTTTTGTAATTGTGAATGACACATGGATCCATTAAGCATTAAACACATTCGCCACAGCAAGCTACCGGCTACAAAATGTCAAAAATATAATACACATGTTTATATAAGAATGAATATTTTGAAGGCAGCAAGGCAACAGGCTACAGGTTGTTGTCCGTGCTACATTTGTCGTTGTAGTCAAATTAAACTAATTTCTATTTTTTATGGCTACAAACCAAAAACAGTGTTGACAGTATAGCAAAATATGTTAAACAAATTATTGCCAAGAAATATGTTTTATTGAAAAATAAAAAAGAAGTTTACAAAAATTTAATGTTAGTTGCAAAAGTAATTATATTTATGCAGAGTGAAAAAGCGACAATTCGCGAAAAATTTCAAATTTAAAAAAAGTCCTAATATTGATTAGGAATCGATAAAACTGTAAGGAATGCAAAAAATTCGCGAAAATTTAAATAATTCGCAAAAGTTTCTAACAGCGGAATGATGACAAAGTTTAATAATGTTTTAAGATCTTCAAAACTGTTAGGAAGCTAAAAGACACGCAAAAAGCCGGTTTATCGCGAACTTTGCAAAAAATCGCGAAAAATTGCAAAATCAAAAAAAAACCATAATATGATTGAAAATCGCTTAAACTTTAAGGAATGCAAAAAACTTGGCCAAAACCGCGGAAATACCAAAATTTGCAAAAACATATTAACAGCGGAATAATAACAAAGTCCAATATTGTTTAAAAATCTGCAAAACTGTTTGGAGGCTGAAAGCATGCAAAAAGTCGCATTTATCGCGAAGTTTGCAAAAAAATCGCAAGAAGTGGCAAAATTGTAAACAAGCCATACTATTGATGAAAAATCACCAAAACTGCAATTAAAGCAAAAAGTTGCATTTATTGCGAACTTTGCAAAAAATCGCAAAAAATTTGCAAAATCGGAAGCAAGCGCTAACATTTATTAGAAATCGCAAAATCCATTAAAAATATAAAAAGGTGGGAAAGAAACGCGAAAAACGCGAAAAATCGCAAATTAACGAAAAATTGCTAAACCTAGTCAAGAAATTACTAAACATATAAATAGTAAAATTCGCAAAAAAAATATAAGGAAATAAACTGATTTGTTTTTATATTTTTGAATAAATTATTTTAATTTTATAATTGTAAAATATCTATTTGAAAGCGGCACCACTGAAACATATATTTATGGTGCTGCTGCCGCCTTCAAAATGATTCAGTAGCTGGCTACCAGGCAACATTTGTTGCCTGCGGCACTTGTAGTCGTGTAGCCATGTAGCCTGCTGTGTTGAATGTGTTTAATGCTTTACTGTACTCCGGAGACCAAGCAGCAGTCTAAACCTGCTCGGAAGAAGGCCAATAAGGTGATTACCTTCAAAATGGAAAAACAATAATAAAAAATATAATGATTTAATAAAGATTTAAAAAGAAAATGACCCAATATGGCCAAGAAAAAAGTTATTGTTCATCAAGACAATGCACGACAAGTGTATACATACACGTTCAGTCTCAATTGCAAAACTCTTTAAATTGGGCTACGAATTGGTACTTCATCCGCCGATTTCTCTGGATTTAGCCACTAGTGACTAGTTCCTATTTCCAAACTTAAAGAAATGGCTCGGTGGAAAGAGATTTAGCTCCCACGATGAAATTATTGCCTTTTTTAAGGACCTCGAAAAATCGTATTTTTTTGGAAGGGATGCAAAAACTGTAGAAACGTTGGAGTAAGTGTATTGGGTTAAGAGGAGATTATTGTGAAAAATAAATTTTACTTTTGCAAAAACGAAACAAACTGTGTTTTATTCAGAAAGTCGCGGACTTATTGATCCGCCCTAGTATTTATTGATTTAAACAGTATCCAAACATGTTGGATTCTTTAAAATTATCTATTAGTTATTTATGATAATGTTGAACTTAATAAATATGTGTTTGAATCAAACAGTTTTTCATTAGTAATTAGTGGTTAAAATAAAATAAAATTACATAAAATGCCAGATGTAAACTCAGTCTTATCTGCACAAAAAATTATGCAAAGTTAATTGCGCAGCTAAGACAAAATTACTTTAATTGAGATTTTTTTCAAGACTGCCATTTACTTGAAATCAGCTTATCTCGACTAAAGCATATTTTTTTTGCTTGAGATATAATTAATATCTCTTTGCTATAAGATTTTTGAAACATAACTTTAGAAGAATTTGTCCCATTTACTAAACTGCTTTGAGTTAATAAATTTAACTGCATGATTAGGAACGCTTTGAAACAGCGTAAAAGAAAAGCATAATATTTTTTAAGTGCTTAAAGAAACCTTAAATATTTGCTAAAATATTTGTTCTCTCATTTGGCGACCTTGTTATTTGTTAAATTTTAATATCACTTTCATTACAAGTGATAGTGATTTACCAACTAGAAAAATTTTAGGATATTAAGTAATACTCATAGATTGTCGTTTTCTAGTGGGTTACTATCTCATCTAATCTCATTACTTTTATTTATATAATAATAAGTATTTATTTATTAAATTTACAGAAAAAATAAATGTTCATTTTGATTAGTTAAGTGAAAGCTAATGTTTTAATTAAATCTATGTTTATTTGAAATGAATTTACTATTTGTTCAAAAACGTGTTATTAACAGATTTGAACTCAAAAAAATACTATGAAATTGTAAATACAAGTATCACATAAATTCTAAACATGCAGTATAATTAACATTATGTTAATTTACACTAGACAAGAAAACCTATCATGCATTATGTAAAAAGAAATTTATTATTCGACATATTGTCATAATTATATTTTAATTTGAAATTTATTTGCTGGTGGTTTAGCTTGGTCTATATACGTATTTCATTGGCGCTTGAACCAAATCATCAGTAGACTTCAACCACAAATCTTAAAAGTCACAAACCTCTTACTTTATGCACAGACTTTCAAAAACTATATGAGAATTCATAACAGAATAATATTTTTGAAAATCACAAAGACAAAATAAGCTTAGGCTTTGTAACTCTTTGTGATTTTCAAAAATATTATTATTTTATGAATTCTCATATAGTTTTTGAAAGTCTGTGCATAAAGTAAGAGGTTTGTGACTTTATACTTTTATGACTCCTTATATTAATCCAGTTCTTTAAAAAATTTATAAATTTATGTTCAATCAACAAAGAAAAAAGGAAATAAGGAAAAAAAAGTTTAAATTAGCTATTTTAATATCCAAAAAAGGTTCAAATATTCCAGTTTTGCTGCTGCTGTTTTAACGTTTTTTACTTTCTATATCAAATTTTTCTCTCCATAACATTAAATATATCTAATTTATAAAGAAAAAGAAAAAATTAATTGGCCTTCTAACTTTTGTTATCACAAAAAGTGTAAGTTTCCCTTTCCTGGTATCATTCTTTTATATTTTTCTGATTTCTTAAACCAATATATTTTTTAAAGAATACAAGGTATGTTTAATTTATATAGAAGGAGGAAAAATTAGTATTAGTAAGTTAATTTTATATAACAATAAAAGTTAAAGTTTTCCAACCCTGGAAACATTTTTATAATTTTTTTATTTAAGTGAAACATTTGAAAATTTTTTAATTGAACTTTTAGTGATTTTTAATCAGAAATAATTTTTAGTCAGGCTTAAGTTCAGTAATTTCAATTCTTATTGAATGAATTATTTTTTTTATTAATTAATGTGAGTATCTAAAGAAGAGAAGAAAAATTAAACTTAGACTTTAAGCTTGAACTTGAGCCTAACTATGAATTATTTCTGGGTAAATGTTTTTATTCATATATATTATTTTATTTATTTATTTATACATATTATACAAATTAAGTTTATTTAATATCGTGTTGCACAAGCATGGGCGTAATAACTAGACCATATGCCCGAGTTGGTATTGACAGTATTTCAAAAGGTTTTGTGACTGACTGTACACGACCTATGCCTTCACATAGGAAGTAGCAACATGGTTGTTAAAGAAATTCCACAAAAAACCGCAAGATTATACGGTTATCCGTAGCAGATGAGTTAACCAGCTCGAGCGAGACGAAGAACTCTCGAAGGCCAAACAACACACACAAGCCTGACCGCACTTAAGAAATAATTACGATGACGTGAGAGATGTTCCTTGAGCCAGAGCTGCTTAACGACTAACATTTATATTATATTTAGGCTTTTCTTTTGAAATTTTGTAAACACATTATGCTAGGAACACAATTGGGATGAACGACGTATTTCGTCCACGTCGACGAATTCGTCGATAACCATTCGCTGCGTAAATTCGTCGTGTGAAGCACAATAACGACGAATTTACTCACCGAATTCTTCTCTCATATTTAATAAAGTTGGTTGTTGTGTGTACAAAAACTGAGAGAGAGAGAGAATTTTCTCTCAATTTTGTTTTTTCGTCGTTCGTAGCCGTACAAAATAGAAATACATCTATCTCAGAGTTCGTCACGACGAATTTCGTTGTACGGCGGTGTTGTGTTCATTTTCATACGCACAAATGTGTTTAATTTTTTATGACGAAAGTTCGCACCGAAAAATTCGTCGTTCGTCCCAGTTGTGTTCCTAGCATTACCCTTACAAAATCAATAATCTTTTCCAACTAATTATACTACTTGTAAAGAGGAAATAATATATATATATGTATGTATATGTAACTATTAATACACATCAGCAGTGTTTGATTCAACACATAAGTATATCTCAAATAAATAAAAATAATGCACTCAACTTTAAATAAAGGGACATTTAGACAATTATCTTTTACATAAGTACGTAGCCTCTGATGTTCAAATAATTAAAAAAAATATTAAAGGTAATGCACATAAACTTTCAAATATTAAAAGTATTATTTTTATCATAAATTGATAAATATAAACCTACATAAGGATATTTACTATTGGGTTAATTAATTTTAAGCTTTGATTTTAGCATAAATTTATTTCAACTGAATCTTTAATGCACAAGATGCCTTAAGTTGGTTATAGCGGGCTGCCTTCAACATGACACAACATATTCAAAGTTTTTTTTTGTTTTGCTGTTGTTTTTCGTTTTATTTATTTTTAATTGGTAACACGAAAAAAATTCTACATTATAAAGCTAACAGGAAATACATGAAAAGTTGTTGCGTAATTATACACATCTGCATGGTTTTTCTGAAGGTTTGGCTTAAATGAACACATTTTGCCTCGCTTTATTTGTTTGTTTTTCAGATTTCTTTTTTCTTGCAACTTCTTCATATTGTTGTGTTTGCTCAAAGATGTACATAAATGTAAAGTTTTAACCAGCATCAAAAATGTTTAATGTTCTCGCAATAATATTGTATAAAATATATTTAGTGCAAAACTGATTCATAAGAGAACTCTGTCACATAATAAAATCATACAATTATGTGATAAATTATAGTAACATAATTGTGATCTACTCAGATTTAAATGATCTTATTTATATAATGTTATACATATTGTTACGTAAAAATATTCCTACAGGGTTAATGCAAAGAACTATCTAATAATTATTTAACTAAAGCAATAAACGTACACACATATTCATGTGCAAACACTATAGCCAAAAAAACAATAATTGTGTACATAGATACAGACGTACACGTATACAAATAAAAGTGCGAGCACTTATGGTAACCACCCTGTACTAAAAATAGCACACTGCATTGCCAACATACAAGTCGTTACTTTGAAAATTCAAAAATTAACGACCAATTGAATCACCTACAAACATCTAGAAACGGTGACATAAATTTTCCCGATTGTGCTAGAAGAATGTTAAATCATCTGGCTACCAATAAACAAACACGTCTAAGCAGTAGACTTGTATCGAACTCGTTCACTAGTTGATTTTTGCCACAAACCTGTGATCAAACCCATTTAATTTAAATGGGTTTGAATACTGGTTTGTGGCAAAAATGAACTAGTGAACGAGTTCGACTCAAGTCTACTAAACAGCCAAATCGTTTGTGCGGAAATAGTTTCTTCCAATTGGTTCTTACTAATTACATACATGCATGCATGTTGCTACGCCATCAATTTGCGAACATTCTAGATCCGGTTTTGTAGTATAAAAAGAGTTGCCGTATGCAGTGTTGCCAAAATGTTGTAGGCATTTCCCACCATATAGCCCCTCAAAACCCGCTAAAAACCGCTAGCTGAATATAACTTAAGGCTAATATAACCGCTGAATTTTCTATAACCAACATATGTATTTTTTATGGTTTATTGAAAAAAAAGAATAAGATAAATTTTATAAAATATGCGTACATATGCATAGGTATATGTTTGTGGAAATCTCATATTTCCCCAATATTTATAAGCAAAACTCAGCCTACTCTTTAGGTAGGTATTTTATTTCCTGCAGAGTTTCCATACACAAACATCGAAGCAGGAAAAATTAGAATCCAAGGGACTATTCCATGTATTAATATTAATGTTTAAGCTGATTCAGTATCTTTTCAACATATTCTGCGATAGACCCTAATTATTCTACACGTGTGGAATAATATCTTGCCGTTTTGCTTGAAGTATTTGTAAAATATTGTTCAAATTTCCTGGTTTTCTGACTATCTGAAATAAAAAAATAGTGTTGATGAAGTACACTCTGTGGATCACTTCACATTCTTGAAGTTTAATTTTGAAATAAAATTTCAATAAAAAGTCTCTAATCAAAAACAAATTATTCAGAAAAAGTTATTATTTTGAGAGATTTTGGTTGATATTATGTTTTGCTCATACTCGCTAGTCCAATCACCCAGTTTTCGGTTTGTTTTCCGATACTACACGACCACAATATGACAATGTTTTATTTGCAAAAAAAGTGATGTTAGCTTCTTTTCGCTGTACGTGTTAATATGGAAAAAAACTCAACATACATACCAGGATACGTGTCGCATAGCTGCGTTAGAAATACTTTATTTTGATTTAATATCTTTCTTTATAAGTTTCAGAAAAACACTGAAAATCCGTCAGCTAAGAAATTCTTCCGCTAAAATTCCCGCTGGTGGTTTTTTAAATAGACTTGCCGCTAATGACAACAAAATACAGTCATATATAGCGGGAGAACAGCCGTTTTGGCAACACTGGCCGTATGTGAGAAGTCAGTCAGTACTAATTGGAATTTAGTAGAGTGAACATCGTTGAAAGTAAAAGACCTCGTGCGGTGGATAATAACGTTAAGAAGTAAATAAGGAAAGACAAGTTGTAATTTGCTTAGTTAAGAATAAAAGCAAGTTCAGTTGCAAATAAGAAAATCGTGTTGTTATTTATTTTTATTTTTGAGCAATCAAAAGATCTCACACGTTTAATTAAATTTAAACAAATATTTATTAAACTGAAGCATTATAAGGAATTGAGTCCAGCTGTGTTCAACGTTGTGAAAAATTTTCAGCCACATTGATTATTTCGTGTGAAAATTTGACATGTACTAAATGTAGGCCAACTCACAGTTTTTTTTATAAATTTCTCGCTTTTATTGCTTAAAAGTATGCAACATTGTTAAAATTCCGTGCTAAAAAAAGAACTGCACATGTTGTCTCGCAGCTGAAACTAAAATGATGCCAGAGCATTTTGCTCGAAAAAACATGCTGCCAGATAGATTTGACGTGTTTTTCGCAACAAGAAAAGAGTACGACTTTTGCGAATTTATTTTGCAAATATTCCATACAAAATCCTTTTACATGTAATTTCGCTTACAAAGCGATATGAACTTTAGCCTGTTCCAATCATAAATATATAAACAAATGAAGTTCGAACAATAATAATTAAAACTTTTACATGTAGTTTGAAAGAACTTCACATGTGAACAGAGTACCAGACTTTAGTTTTAAAAAAGATACGAGTATCTAGTTTCTGACGAATTGTCTGCTTCACTACTTTCAGTTTCAATAGCAAACATTTTCTTCTTAAAATTATTATTATTATTATTATTCTAAATTTAAATTTAGAAAGTTGCTAATTATTTTTACAATTGCTCATAAATCTGCAACAAGGCAGGCAAATAAATTTACGAGAACTATCCAATAGTTTTTGATAAATAATGTTTGACGTGAAATATGAGACAACCATAAAAATGCATACATTTAATACCAAGATATTCAAAAATATGCATTTTAATCAAAATATGCACTAAAAACTCCATGCCATTTTTACACAAACTAATGGTTTTGTAAATATAATTCATTTTTACCATTATCAGGGTTAGGGAAAAACATGAATTTGCATAAAATCCGCCTCCCCCGGGTATGACACACAAAATTTTAAAAATAATTGAAAGTATAGGTTATATAATGAAAAAGTTAGCACACTGACCTTATTGAAGGTAAGAAATAAATAAAAAACTTTAAATTGCTTAATACCCAATAAAGGTACCTTTGTTCTGTAAGTTAGTTTTGTATAACAGCCGCAACTAAAGGCTAAACGATTCAATGTCCTATTTTGAAAAAAATACAACCCTGGTATAGTGGAATTTATGATTATTAGATCAGGGGTGTCCTACGATTGTATAGGATAGTCAGTCCTAGGGTTAAGCTATAATTAAAAGTCTTAGGTTGAATGTGGTCAAAGAGAAAAGATATATCAGTTGCACTAGGCACTTGCGAGTGCACGCTTTTGTTTCTAATTTCTTTCCAAGCCAAGCACGAAAATTCGACTTCAAAAGAAGATTAAGTTAAACGATTTTCAAAGTTACAATAAATGTTTTTTTTACATGAAATGGTTGAAGAAATAACACATATTTTTTTTGTGCTGATGTCTGATTACAGCAACATCATAAAGATTTTAACATCCGTGTAATGAACGGCTAAGAAATAACTTTTAAACTTGTACCTCAAGTGGACATGTCTCTACTCTATTCGTTGCAAACAAAAAGAGTGGAAGTAACTATAATAACCAATAGTTAAAATGACTCAGTTTGGAAATGCGCCAAAGTACTAAAAGATAATGCTACAATTTCTTATGCAACTGCTGTTAGCTACTGTTGTATACATGTATGTATGTACATATAATCTGCCTGCACATGTAAAACTTTTGGTAACTTACAACATTTGTCTTAAGATATACACAAACATAATGTAAAATTTAAAATATGTATGTATGCCGGTAGTTAGGTAAGATATGTACTAGGACTATAACGTATGAGCGTATGCATAGCGACGTACTTATTTGTATGACAGTATTGTAAGCACATAAGAGAGAGAGAGAGCAAGAGTGTGTGTGCATTTGTGTTGTGTTTAAAAAAAAATTTTATGTTTGTTCAGGAAGCTGCTTGTTATTTAGTTAAGGTATTAGTGTACTTTTAAGAAAATCTGTACATGGTACAAGATTAATTAAATTAGTGCTGGGGAATATGCATAATATTATTATCATGATAAAATATATACTTAAAGTTATATGCATGGTTTTGGATATGTGTTGCAATGGATACATTTTAAAACTTTGGATTTAAAAATGTGCAACATGACATTTATGTAAGTATGAAATATATATGTTAACGTAAACATATATACATGTAGACGCTCAAATACTTGTATGTATTACACAGCACATGTACACATACATACATATAAGTTTGCTTGTGTTATTGCCAAAACAATTTCATGAAAATTTATACACACAATAGATGTAACACTATAGCTACAGTGCAACTGCATTAATTTATAAAAAAATTCCTGGTACTATAATAATTCAATTGTCATTATTATGCAAAGCAAACAAGGGCGTGCTGGTTCGACTAAAGCTTCCCGAATATTTTTTTTTGTTAATTGCAATTCGTGTGTTCATATACGCTGGTTAAAAAGCAATGTATTAGGCTAAATTTTCGATATTCATATGTAACTAATACTTTTGGGTTGTTTAAAAATTGATTGAAAGCAAAAAATGTAGTTGTTGCTTGGAAGTATTATTGAATTAATTCTGGATATACATACGTATGTATCTCAGCAAAAATATTCGTCTACCTGATAAGGGAGATAGAGGACAGCTATCCCTTACCAACCTGCTTCGGTATCACATGATTTTTGTTAGTGATGTCCCACGTGGCAGCCAAAACTGTTCTCAGTGTTGTCAATTTTGCTACTGGTGAATACGTTTCTTCATAATCAGTTCCGAATTTTTGAAGGAACCCCTTTGCAACGAGTCTTGCTTTATATCTTACAGGATTTCCAAGTTCATCAGTTTTAACAGCAAACACCCTTTTTGATCTTATTATCTTCTTATCCAGAGGTTTTGGTACAATAGACCATTCTTTGTTTTTGTTCATCGATTCCAGTTCTTGATTTATAGCTGATAACCATTTTTCGCGTTCAGGATTATTATTTATATCGGCATACGTATTCGGAACAGGAACAGTACTAATAGCTTCAAACAACGTTTGATAGAAATCAGTGAATTTCGACTGCTTTTGCTTAATACGTTCACTTCTTCTGACACTGGGTTCGACAATTTCTTCGTCTGCTTCGTCACTGTGTATTGAAATAGGCTCTTCATTCGTACCTTCATTTTGATTTATAACCAGGGAATCTGCACTTGATTCAATAATTGGAGCAGAATTACCAACATCTCTTTGAATTATGCACTCATCTTCCACAGAAACGATACTATGTTCCTCTTGATTTGACTTCCGCTCAAAACAGCTTATTAGCGCATCCCACATCTCCGTTGAGGTTTGTTTTTCATGGATATAACTCAAATAATTATCATGTATAAATGATGTGATTAAGTCCTGCGCCTTTGCATCCATTTTCGAATATTCTTTTCGCTCTTTATCAGTCGTAGGCGCTATCATAGATACAGCTTCTAAGCAACCTGCAGCAGCCAAATGTCTTTCAACCCGAAATTTCCAATTTATGAAATTTCCACCGGCGAATTGTTGAATTCCCGTGGATTTTTCTGAAGGAAGGCCCATAACCTATTATTTAATCAACTTTCCACAGGAATTTAAAAACAATTATATAAAAAAAACAGTTAATAATATTTATTTGGTCTGCCTCGTTTCAAATCTTTTCTTCAACTGACTTAATTTCAAAAACTAATATTTTAATTTTTAAAACAAAATTACAAATCAAACTAGATTAAATAAATACAAAGTATAACAAGGTAAAACAATATGAATATAATATAACAATATTTATTTTCGTACATAATGCAATTAAATAACAAAAAAAAAACGAATTAAAAATTTCATTTGCATCCAAATTTGTACGTAAGCGAGAGAGGGTGCACTATAAAAAGTGTTGATTATTTGTAAATAAGCAGCCGACCAACTTCGTAATGTTTGAGTTAAATTTCGTAATTTTCCAACGTTATTGCATCCTCGTAAGGCAGAGGAGATACACTGTGTGCTTTTCCGCACATATCCAAAGTGTATCTTCTTTCCTTAGTGCTTATCTTAGCAAATATATTATGCTGGTACTTACAAGGGTGGCGTTGGCTGAAGTAGTTAGCACGTTCACTACAAAACAGATGATCCTAGATTCAATCCCTGTATCTGGCAGTCATCACAGCACGCATTTTTCTGATGTGTCCCTTTGTATCAGTTGTGGTAGGAAAGTTCAGGTGATGAAGGCATAGTCACTGGTCACTGAACTATACCAACATCGGCATATACTAATCCTAATTTAACATCAGAGCGCCCTCCTTCGGCATTAGTGTGTACCAGAATCATCGGCGAAGTAAAATAATGAATAAAAATGGCTACTAAACACAGTTTAAAAAGTTTAATTCGCCTCATTGAAACCATACGCGCTGCAACTCTGCATTATAACGTGCAAAAACGTAGAGTTGTAAAAGAAAAAGAAGCTTTTCTCTATCTCTTCCTTCACCACCTGTCTTCTCTATCACTATCCCTTTCCTAAAGAGGGTAACACCTATAAATAGTAGTAGGGATTCATTGCCTGAGTGTTACTTCTCTTAAAAAAAAAAAAAAAAAGGAAATGGCAATGACTTTCTAAGAAAATCTCACGAAACATAAATACAAGTTTTTTACTATAATACTTAGTAGTAAATAATATTTTCCTCTGCCGTATGATGGAAGTTTATGTTTTGTGTGAAAAATGATATTTTTAAAAACTGTAATTAGTCTGCTCAATATACTTATGTATGTATGTAAAGTATATTTGTGCAGGTATTTTAAAAGAGAGTTTAGCTTCAGTTGATCGATTGAAAAATAAGCAAGAGTGATACATTCGGCTATGTCGAATCTTATATACCCTTCACCGACGTTTTGTGTGCATATATAAATAAGTACATACATATAAACGCATCCTGAGTGACAAACAATACACTCGTATGCTCATTCAGATTAAAATATGGAAAAAGTGATACCTTCACTGTAAACATATTGATAAGTGACATTAAAGTGTACTTTCGTATTAAACAATCTACTATTTTTCAAAAGGTTTTTGATGTGTTAACATCTATGCGCACAATACAATCACAAATTTTGAGTAAGATCCCACTTGACCAGAGATTCGATACAGAACGATTGCTCACTAAAGCGAAGAAATTTCGAAACAAAATTATTCGATATTTGTTCGCTAATCAAAGAAAATTCGAATGTTCGCTAACACTTCGAACTTTTCTAGGAAGTTTTTTGAATGTAAGACGGTAGCTGAGTGGATGTGTGCTGGTGACTGTTAGTCGAGAAATACCAAGTTCGATGCATGACAGCACTGTAAGTTAAAAAATAAAAAAGAAATCATACGTGCATATGTGCAATAATTGAAGAGAAATAAATTTGTCACGATAGCCTAGCGGATGTGTTTTAGTCTGTTAGAGGTACCATGTTCAAATTCTGCAGTGTAAGTCCAAGGTATTAAAAAAATAAATAAAATAAGTAACTTATATAAAATAGGTAAATAAATAAATGAAAAAAACAAAATTATTTGTTTTCTTTTTCTGTTGCGTTTTTGATATATCGAAATTAGTTCGATATTCTCTCACTTTTAATATTGCTAGTGAAACTTCGATAAATAATGTTTTTTTGGCACAAAACTGAGCAATAAGTGTACATTTTTCGATTCATTTTTGAGTGTCACTCTTGATAGTTTTACACGATAAATGTTCGACATACGTTAAGAAATCGATATCAATAATGAAAGTCTTGGTCAAGTGGGATCGCAAAGGGTTACCAAGTCGGTGTGAGGTGTACGAACAAGAATACAGAGAAACTTTATTGTTCAACTTCTTTATTAACGATATCGGTAGTTGTTTCTTTAAATCAAATTATTTATTATATGCTGATGATTTAAAATTTTTCTTAAAATTAGACTCGATTCATGATGCCCAAATTATGCAAACTGAGCTCTATAATCTAAGTGAGTGGTGTCGCCTAAATTGCTTAAGTCTGAACATTAATAAATGTGTGCATGTTTCCTTCTATAGGGCTGTTGCCTCCAGTGTTGTAGCCTTTTATATTGATGGTGTAGCATTAAATACGTCTAATCTTAAACTTGACTTAGGCGTTATATTTGATAACTCCTTGTCGTTTGATGCTCATGTTGAGTATTTACTTCCTAAAGTATATAAAATAATGGGTTTTCTGAAGAGAACTTGTTCTGAGTTTGCTGATCAATACACTCCGAAGTATATCTCTACGTCTTTTGTTAGGTCTAAATTAGAATATGCTGCTGTTATTTGGAATCCCCACATCTCTAATCGTATTGGTCGTATAGAGAGAGTTCAACGCATTTTTGTCAAATATGCTATGCGCTCGTTACTTTATTTATCATCCGTTCCATATGAATCTAAATGCTTGTTTATTGGTCTACGTACTTTGGCGTCTCGTAGAAAAGTTCAATCTGCCTTGCTGCTATATGATGTTATTAATGGTTGTATTGATTGCCCTGATTTGCTTTATGCCATACGGTTTTATATACCTCCCAGGAATATGAGGTTCGCTAAACTTTTCGATGTTCCATTTCATCGTACAGATTATTCTCGTAATGGCACCTTATCACGTACATTCTCTTTCTTGAATGAAATAAATTATAATATTCAAAAGGATTCAAAATCTTTTATTGATTTTAGCACTGAAAAATCAGAGTTAAAATTGTTACTTTTTAGCTTATTGAAATAACTGTGATCTCAAAACTATTTAATTATTTAATTTAATTGCAAACTTTTCAAAGTAAAATTATATATATATATATATATATATATATATATGTTTATCCTGATAGATTAATTTTTTTCTTTTTTAATACAAATTTTATAAACAACCTTAGTATTAGTTCCTTATCTTTGAATGTTATCTTAATCTGTAAGGATTATTTGTACATTGACTGAACTTTCGGCATATGTATACTTAGTATATGCAAATTTTCTTTTTAATTAATCTAATTTTATAAAATTAAAAAAAACCTTTTCACCGTACACGTCGAAAGTTAAATGAAAAGTTATCGAAAAAAATAAAGTATGTAGAAATATTTTTTTTAATACTAAAATATTAAAATCTCATGCATAAAATATACGTTTCGCAAAGAAAACAAAAGAGTACATGAACAAGAATCTACGAAAAAAATTTTAAATGCATGCAAGTATTATTAGAAATTATGAGTAGAGTTGGACAAGACATAATTTTTAAGTTTCACGTGGAATATTAATTAATTTACCGAAATAAGACCAAAGAAGATATAAAAATAAAGTAGTGACATTGATAAATAATTGTAATTAAAAAACAAATAACAAATCGCCAACATTAATTCCGTTTTAATTCAAAAGTAATGCATTAAATAATTAAAGATTAAATGTTTTTTATTAAAAAAAAACATACAACAAACAAATTGTATTCCACCCTCGTATTGAAAGGAAGCTATTCACTTCTAACATCTCTTTCACTTAATGCAAATGAACTGAAAGTATATTAAAAAAAGTTTCAAAACTCTCTTTCACACGCACACACAAGTGCTTTCGGATGCCTGTTTGGTACGAGTAATATTGCAGGTTAGAATGCAATGCAGCACGACAGATTTTCAGCAACTTAAAAATTATGTTAAAAAGCGTGCTTGGAAAAAAGGCAACACGAAAGGTATGTAATTTTAATTAGAATATAAGTTATAATAAGAAAATTAAAAGATGCTGCAGTCAACTGTTCCTCTTGTTTAAAATATAAAAAACTTAAAGATATTACAAACGGATGCTGTCGAATTTGTTTCCAAGTTAAAGAAAGAAAAGGATTTAAGTTAAAGCAATTAAAGGTTATTCTAAAAGTTAAATATTTTAGTATACTTGGTTTTTTTCACGTCCGCATGCTTTATATAGTTATTGTATAAACACTTTTCTGCAAAACAGCCAACTTTAAGCTTTACGACACTTTAAGACTCTAAATTTATTTAAGTATAATGAAATGTCTTTTATGTATGTATGTGTCAGTCAAGTCTTTATTAGTTGGCAGTTTCACTAATATAGTGATTTTGTAAATATGCAAGCCGAGCAAAACAAACTTTATTCAAGATAAAATAAGTTTACATTTGTTAAAATTATAATAAATATTGTTGTCTGAAACGCAAAGTGCATTAACAAACAAAACCTTTAAAATCAAATTTGCTTCAATTACAGCGAATTAAATCAAACGTACCCGGATATTGAGTGCACTTTATGTCAAAGTCTTAACTAAAGATAACACCATGCAACAAATGCACACTATTGGAAAAACATACGGAATTGAGAGTATGGGTTAAATTGTACTATCAATGGGTATTAAAACTCTGCCCTCACTTTTGTGTCCATACATTATCAAAAAATTTTCTCGCGTTTGTGGTTTTGGTGATAAACAGGGAAACCGCAAATATGCAATTGCATGTTTTTTCTTGTGTGATATATTAGTGCGGGGACATGATATTTATCCGTTTCAGAACTTTTTGTTAATTTTGGCATCGATATGTTAGTGCATATTTTTGCATAAATTACCCTTTAAAGCATGTTTTTTGCATATATCAGTCCTACACGCATATCTTTGGCATATTTTCTAATTTCTAGAGCATAATATATGCTTTTAGGGCATATTTTGATACTTTATAGATATTTTTATGTGTTCGTCAAAACTTTCATTTTCAATAGTCCATGTAGTGTATACATTTTTTATATACATATATCACGCAGTTATAACTGAAGTTGTTTCAATAAAAATTCGGTTTTTCTTTTTGTGACGGAAGTAACATTGTCAATGCATAAAAGTTTATATTAATTGACAGGCCACGATTTAGTTTTTGAAAATCTAGGTCAATATTTTGTTGTTTATTGCAATATAAATTTTAAATCAAACACCTTGTCTTACTTATCCAAAAGTTCCAAAGTTTTAATTCTGATATCATGAAATAGAAATTAAGTTTTTCAGAGTATCCAAAGAAATTATGTATGTGTATGGCAATTTTACTTTAATTTTAATTTAAACTTTTTAATTTTTTATTGTTTAATTTTTTTGTTTATTAAATTTTTTCTTGTTTTACATGCAAATGTTGTTAAATTTTTAACCGACTTCCAAAAAGAAGGAGGTTACCAAATTCGTCTCTATTTTTTTTAATTAAAAATTTATTTTCATTAATAAATAATCCAATTTATTTTTAGTTTTTAGTGCATATTTTCAAGTTTTTAGTGCTTATTGAATGCGCCTTAAACACGTTTTTCAGAGCATATTTCTGGTTTCCCTGGTGATAAAGAATATTAATCTTTTTCTTTACAGGAAATTCATACACACAGAAAAATTTACAACTTAGAATAAACATAAACATGAACAAACTTACTTAACCTTTTTCGGTACTAATTTTACTTCATATGTGTTTCATGTTAATCTAACATGATTTGCAGTAATCTTCAAGGAAAAATATTCCCTTTAAAATAACTTTATAACTTTTCTGTCACAAAAATTCATGATGAAAAGCGCATAACTCGCATCCATCTCTGGCCTTAACCCTTATTCTGCCTAATAAAACTATAAGCAACCTAAACCTAAAACTTTAATCAGTATTTTCCAACTAAAAAAAAACTTTAAAAATAAATTAGTCAAACAAATAGATCAGATTTTATATATATATATATATCAATCAAGTATTTATCATTCTACTTAATTGTGCAATCCAAGAAAATTGTGACATTCTCTTAGGATTTTACTAAAAAAAGTACTTTCCAAACTGAATAAATTCTAGCACTGTAAATGTTACACGTGGTTTGTTTGAGGGAAAACATTAAATATAAAAGAAAACAAATAAAAAAAATATTTGTATGTACATAATTGATTATGCAACAGCCAGGCCTATTTTCGCAGTAACCGGGATAAAAAAAAATAAGAAGAAGAGCAACTGAAAGAGCTGCTGTGAACTGTTGGTTTAACTACAGCTGAAATGAAAAGGAAATGTTTTCATTTAATTTTAATTTCGCCAGTAGCACCGTTGGTGAATTAAAGTAAAGACAAAGAAGTCCTTTTAATATTCTCTCATATAGATGTATGAACGCAACATAGCGAATTAAAGTGATAACTTTAAAAACTGGATTTCGAGAAAATGAGTTTCAGGTTTTCCACTTAGACACAACTCAATAATGATGCTTAAAATATTCATTATCTTAAGAGTTTTACACCCAAGTTAATTATATTAAATTTAGTCCCAAATTGAAACACAATTTTTTGAGATATGACCATGTTGCAACAAAGGGTGTATGTTGCTGTTTATATCTACCTACATATGGGTGTATATTAGAGTTGGGCATATTTGTTCCTTTTGCGGATTGTTCCTTTTTGTTCCCAACAATAAAAAGAACTAGTTCGTTCTTTTCGTTCAGTTGTTCTTTTCGGTCAGTTGTTCAGTGAAAAACAAAACAGAGATTATACAGTAATTGAATCCTCTTCAATGTTTTAGTCGTGTGTTAATATTCTAAATTAATTTCATTTCATTCTTAATAACCTTATTTAATTAAATTTTTTATTCAAAATGCTTTAAATGAAGTTTGATCATTTGAAAACAAATTTTAATCACTTTTTTAATACTGATTTATATCCAACACAACAAATTCTTTCTTTTAATTGAGTAAAAATTTTCCTTGCTTAGACGTATTTGTGCTTTGTAGTCTTATTTGTTGTATGCTTTTAGTAAGTAAAAGGAAAAAATTAATTTTTTGAAATTTTTAAAATGAAATCCGTAATCAGTTTAAAAAAAAATTATAATTACTTTTTTAATCTTAACAATCTTTTTCACAGTTTGTTTTTTAGTTCAATACTACAAATTATTTCTATTAATTTTGTAAAACTCGCTTGTATATTTCACTAAGTACCTATACATTTTCTTTTGTTTGTTTTGATTATTGTGCTAAATAATTTAATAGGCACACTACGTTTGTATCTTTTTAACAGTATGCAAATGAGAAACTATATTTTACTTTAAGTCTTTTGCATGTGTATTGGTCAGGAACAGAGAATAAGATAAAAAACAAAACAAAGACCAAAAATGATCGAACGAACAAGAAAGACCAAGAGAACAGGAAAAACCAAGAGAACAAGACCAAAATAACAAGAAAGACTAAAAGAACAACAAAGACAAAAAGGAACAACTAGTCTGAACTAGTTCACATCGTTCACTTATGGGAATAGTTCAATTGAAGTAGTTCGTTCTTTTTGGGCACAACCCTAGTGTATATGAATTTTTATTTGAATCCAACTTAAAGAACTGAATTACAATAGAAATACCCTGTACGAAGTTAAACTAAAACAGTTGTGTTTGCCTTTGAGAACATTCCCAGATTTTTTTTTTTTTGGAGAAGAACCACATGTGTGGGTTTTGTAGAATATAACATCTACAAAGTAAAACCATATGAAATAATATTAGTCAAATTATAGCGTTCGATTGCCAGAACAAATTTATATTATTATGTTTATTCATATTAAATTATAATTTTTTTTTTATAATTGAACTGACACTCAGGGAATGGCACCTTAATACAGTAGTTAAAAAAATGCTTTTTGGAGCCATTAAATGTAAACGATCGAAAATACATCCTAAAAAAGTAAATTGGAATAAACGATAAAATATTTAAGTCAATGTTTATACTCTATTATCATCAGTTGTAATTGCATACATGAATATGTACATATATTAAAGTCGTTCTTTTTATATATTACCAATGTTACCAGATTTCAATAAAAATAATTATCCCTGAAGATGTTGGAAAATCCCAACGAAACGTCGGATACATTAAGAATGTAATAGAAAACGTCTTTTATTTACATTTTGAAGAAGTTGAATGACCTTGAAAGCCTGAATAGATACAATATCTACAAAACTACTTTAATGATCCCTCTAAATATTTATATACATATTAGGGTATACATTTAATCGGGGTTTGCTTTAATCGGTTAATCGCTCGATTAATTAATAGAGGTTTTTGCTTAATCGGTTAATAATCGGTTAATTTCGGTATTAATCGGTTAACCGATTAATAAAGTTTTTCTTTGAATCCAGCAATTTCAACAATTGAAATTGCAGAAATTATATATATTATGAGTTTATTAGTATCGTTATGCGATAAAGCAAATTTTAACCCTTCGTTGCATGGCATTGCAGATATGCAATGTTAACTTTTTGTTCATCTGGCAACTATACTGTTTTTTATTTTACCGTTACTTGTTTTTCGGCTGACTCTTCATAGTCAATAAATTCAGTTTGGTGTGCGATTTGTCAAGTGGTGTGATAAATTTACTTAAAAAAAACTAAAATTCAAAGCAGTGTTTTTAAGACGTAAAAAAGTTTGTTGTTTTATATTAATATTGAAAAGTTTTATTAACGTTTTATGAAATGTAAGTATTGCATGAGAAAATTTAGCTTCTTTGCCATTGGTTTTTTCATCCTTTTTATACAAACAATATTTGATAATGTGCTATGACGTATTATATCAGATATGCAAACTCATGCGTTTTGTCCGATATGAACGATTATTGCGTATATGTCATATAATTGCACATGTGCTTTATCATGCATTTAAGATATGTATACTACTGACAGGGCACTTACGGATCAAGAAATAGAAAAAATAATAGAAGGTTGGGAAGAAAGCGAAGATGAATATTTTGATGATGATGATGGAGATATAAATATTGAAGTAAACTCAAATAGAGCTCAAAATATAGAAGTCGAACTTGGTGCAGGAGAAAGAACTGGCTTAGAAGAGTGTAAGGAATGGGGAATGGCCGATTGATGATATTGCCTCTTTTAAAGAGAGATATGCTAAAATAATTTGGAAACAAAAAGATTTCGATATTGACTTGGACACGAACTTTATGGGAAATCTCCTAGATCATTTTGAAGATGTTATAAAGTCAGTTGTTTACCAATCAAACTTATATGCTTGCCAAAAAAATCCAGAATGTCACGAACCAATAGATGAACTAGATTTGCGAAAATTCCTCGGTATATGCATTGTTATGTCAGTTGTGCAAATCCCAAACAATCGACGATATTGGGCACCCATTATCGGAAACAAACTTATACAAGAGACAATGTCTCTAAATAAATTCGAAAAAATAAAGTCAATGCTGCATTTTAATAACAATGACAATATTAAACAAAAAGATGACCCAAATTTTGACCGCCTTTTCAAAATTAGGCCTGTTGAAAAGTTCAAGTCGGTTGAAAAGTTCAAGTCGGTCCCGTATGAAAGCTGTCTTTCAGTAGATGAACAACTATGTTCTACAAAATGCAAATCATATCTAAAGCAGTATCTCCCAATGAAACCACATAAGTGGGGATTTAAACTTTATGTTTTAGCTGGAGTGTCTGGATATAACTATAATTTTGAAATATATACAGGCCAAGAGAATAATGCCGTCATAGACTTCCAGAAGAACCGAATTTAGGATCTAGTGCAAATATTGTCATAAGACTACTGCGAGATGTTCCCTCCCAAAACAGCTACAAAGTCTTCTTTGACAACTTTTATACATCTATGCCGTTAATGGTGACTTTAGCCAACCGCGGAATTTATTCACTTGGAACTGTACGTCGGAATCGTACACGAAACTTTAAATTTGTAGACGATAAAGTTCTTATGAAGAAATCACGTGGAGAACCCATTGAGTACGTTGCCATGGTTGACAATTTCGATATATCTGTTGTTTCTTGGAGGGACAACAAAATTGTTAACCTAATGTCAAACTATTGCGGCAAAAATCCCCAGTCAACAGTTGAGAGATTTGGCAAAAAGCTGTGTGGAAAAACTGCGATTGCTTGCCCAAATATAGTTTCGGAGTATAACAAATTCATGGGTGGGGTGTATTTACTAGATTCTTTTATAGGACGTTATAAAATCAAAATTCGTTCCAAGAAATGGTATATGCGGCTCTTTTACCACTTGGTAGACACCTCCTTGGTCAACGCTTGGCTTTTATACAAACGTGCTGAAGCGCAAAAAGGTAACCCTGTCAAGGAAACTTTGGCAGACTTTCGTTTAAAATTCGGTGAAACCCTTTGCAAAATGGGGAAAATATCAACGTCGAGAGGAAGACCTTCGGAAGTAACCAAAAATCTTGCTATAAAGGTATTAATTATAATGGTTTTTGTGTATATGACTGATTCGTTTTAAATATTACAGAGGAAGCATCAAAGAAGTTTGCCGATTCCGCAAAACGAGGTTCGACTCAATCACATAGATCATTGGCCAGCATGGTTAGACAATCGTTTAACATGCAAATTGCCGGGTTGTAGTGGATATACATACATATGTAAAATGTGAAAAATGCGACACTAGTTTGTGTTTCAACAAATCAAGAAATTGCTTCAAAAAATTTCATTCCGAATAATGATATACAACACATTGTTCTTATTTTCCTATTTTATACATATGTATATGTAATGTTTATAAAAGCTATGTATATAGTAATGTATATAAAATATACATATGTGAATAAAATAATTTCGGTTTCTAAAGCTTCAATAATTTACATTTTTAATCATTCATAATTAAACCATCTTCAAATAACATACTGTACAGAAATGATTTTCATTTGCCAATTTTTCCTGCATGAAATTGCATATATGATATGTTTCCTAACTTTTTCTGTAAACATCCGAATCAAACAAAATTTAATTTTTAGCATCCAGACCATATACACAACCAACTCAATGTGCCAAAAAAAATTTTATCCTCAAGGAAATTAAATCAGGCAACGAAGGGTTAAGTTAACCGATCAGTTAATCGGTTAATTACTAAGCATTTTTGGTGGAAGCTCTTCCCTACTGGATTACCAACTTAATGATTTTCACAAGCCGTGAGACTAAGATAATCGATTCTTGAGAATTACTTAATTTTTTTATTTGGCAACTTGTTCACGTAATCTACTTAATCTAAAAAATCATTCTCCTCATTTAGCAAATTGTACATAATTTTTTTAAATTTAAGGTAGCGTGATTTGTAAGCGTAATGAAATTTGGTAATCAGAAAAGTAATTGATTATATGGCAAGTAGTTCTGATCGTGATGTGAAATTTTTTGCTGGCTAGTCCCACCAGCAAGCAAAGTTAAAGCAAAGGAAAAACAATCAACGGCATATTGCTGCTATCAAATTGCAGCACTTAAGTGATGAAATTAAGGAAATATAATTTTTATTTACGATTTTGAGTTTCTTATTAAGTCTAGATTCCTCCACCGAATTTATATGCATAATTTAAAAATTTATTGGGTTCTGTTTTTTGTGAGTTCAACCATAACCATAAAACTCAGAATACGAATTTTTGTTTCTGTGTAATGCGTTCGGTTAAAATTTTTATTATTTTACAAATATTTTGAAAGCATTTGGAGCATTCCATGAGAAAGTGGAAGTCTGAACGATTTCACTAGCGTTAATTTTTTAAATATTTTAACGTTTACATAGTGGGATTATGTTCTCATCTAAAGTGATTTATATAAATTATAACGAACATATCTAGGCGCACGGCAGTGCGCCAGGCCAAGTTTCGGCCAATGCATGAAGTGTGTATATCTACTGGAAGCCATTCGAGTTGTTTTTACACCCCTCATAACTTTCTTCCACGCAATCGTAAAATTATAAAATTTAAACCATAATTAGAATAAATTCATGCTACCTTATATAAAAAGTTTGAAAGTTTTACATAAAAAGTTTCCGGAGATATGGAGGTGCAAAAAGTGCATATTTGAAGACATACTCACTGACTCCCTGACTCCCTGACTCCCTGACTCACTGACCTACTGACTCACTCATTAATATTATGAAGCACTTCCGCTTTATCTAGATATCTGAAATTTCATACACATATAGATCTAGATGAGCAATGAACTAGAAAAACCTACAAACCTGAAAATTTTAACCAGGGACGGGGTTACGCCCATAAAAATTAAAATTTACGCTAGTGAGCTGAAATTTAGTACACAAGTAGAACTAAGTTAGTACCCACATGAAAAAAATCTGAAAACCTAAAAATTTTAACCAAGAGTGCGGGGCTACGCCCATAAAGTTAAGAATTAAAAAACCATTTCTAAGGCGTTTAACTCAAGCGATTTTACTTAAACTTGGCACACATGTTGCAATAATACAAGGCTCTAAACTTTTATTAAACAATTAAGCCTCCTATTTCATGTGTTTCGGGTCAGCAGATTTAAATATACTATTTATTTAAAAATTAATATCCATTTCCAACGAAACTTGACACGTATGATTGGCAATGACAAAAAAACTTTCTTTAAAAAAAGTGGGTGGGAACACTCAAATAAAAATTAAATAACTAAATTTGCGCTAGAGAGCTGAAATGTGATACGCAAGTAGGTCAAGATGACAAACCAAATAGAAAAATCTAAAAACCCAAATATTTTAACCATGAGTGGCAGCGGCCACGATAATTTTGTACTGAAGCTTTTAACTGCAGCTTTAACTAAAAGCTATCATCTTAAAAAGGGTACGATGATAATTGAGCGCTATTCATAACAAAATCTTGAATTTAAAAAATTGACGAAGACTGGGGGTAACGGCCATAACATTTCAAGCTAGAATTTGCACTAGAGAGCTTAAATTCAATACACAAATAAATCTAAATTAGAGATCACCAAGAAAGATTTAAAATCCTGGAAGTATGGCCACGTTTATAAAATTTTTATCGAAATATTATACGGTAGAGAACTAAAATTTTGCAAAACAATTGACTTAGGTAAGTTACTAACTAGATAAATTTAAAACACAATTAACTGTATTGAAACCTTGCATGCACATTTCACTCATACTACCGTTTAATTTTGCGTTTTCAAAAGGACTTCGTCTGAGCAGACTTTACTACACTAAAATTTACACTATATTTTACATATTTCTACTCAGATGACTCTTAAAAATTAATCAAATTACTCGGACCTTATTATGAAACAATGGTGCACATATCGCCCTATAACCCATTATTTTATGTAACTGCCTTTTTTAACTGGCGCAGACATTATGAATAGAACTATAAAAGACTAGAAATTTAAAGTTTTAAAAGCTGTATGAAGAAAACCTTCCAAAAAGTAGTCAGATTCTCACAAAAACATAAATGTTAGGGCCAAGTTCCTTTCCAAAATGTCGGTCATCAAAAGTAGTGAGATAAAAATTTGACCAAGTTCGTGATTCGTACAATACCTATCACTGCAACATGGTATGAATTATATAAATTTTTAATGGTCAGGGTGTCATATCGAGTATCCCCACGCAACTACACTCGGTAAATCAACAACACCAGTACATGTGTTTGGGGTAAATACGGATTTTAAATGCTTTGCCAACAAGTTACCTTTTTCAATATCACTCCTGGCCCAAACTCCGGTAGACGGGTGTTTCAATTCTTTTCACAGAGCGCCACAAAGAGTAATTAAATGCTGGTGTGACATCGAGATTTTCTAGATAGTTTTTAAGAGATGCAGTTTTTTTATATGCAAGCAGTTCTTGGAGTCTTTTAGTGCACTCTTTTAATCTAATTTTATTTTGGGGTTATCTGTGCTGTTGCCATTCTCTTCTAGCTCTTCTTTTTGCACATACGAGAAGTTCAATATCTGTAGAATATATTCTGTTAAACCCAGTCTGCGGATGGGAGGAAGTGTCATGTTCAGCTGCCTGCTTAATATTTTCGTTCAGATTAGCAATATTAGATTCAATATCATCATGAGTTCTTACCTTAATGTTTTCATCACATGTTTGAATCACAGCCAATGAACACGATTGACCATTTTCACATTTGGGTGAGGTAGAGCACTTCTCAGTGGGCTACAGATTGGAACGATCGCGGGAGAGTGATTGGACGATAGATCTAGGGAAGCTTCAGCGTGAATTAATTTCCTAGAAATATTTTTCATGACGCCAAAATCTATAACATCAGGAATTTTATGTATGTCAGTAGGCCAGTAAGTGGGCTCCCCACACGCAAAGAAAATATATGGTTGTAGAATGGTTGAGAAAACAATATTATGTTCTCAGAAACAAATGTGTGGTCGTTGAAAACAAGTTATTGTTATTTTAAACATTAATTTTGTTACGGTAAGCAAAGTAATGTTTGAATTTAATAATAACATTGGTATATTCATAAAAAAGTGTGATATGGTTAGAGTTTAAGAATATAGTTTTGTTAAAAACTTATGACTGCAACATAATTTTTGTTATAATTTAAAAATAATATAATGTAAATAGCAATATAATGTTATCCAAAACCATACTATGTTAGGTTTAAAAAAAAATCTTTTTCAGGAACATCTTCTGTCAGTTCAGCGTTTCGTTTGTAAGCTATCGGTATTGCACGCTTCGTGTTAAATAAATAAATAAAGCAGAAACAAACAAAAGGGTAGATAAATAAAGACAACATACATACGTACATATATATATATATATATATATATATATCTTTATACGTGTGTGTATAAGAGATAAAGAGATATATATACATTTTATTTCAATAATATTAATTTATTTTTATTTCGGATTTAACGCACAGCGGTTTTAAACAAGAGATCTACCAATGAATATATGATTGAAAAACAAAATATTATTATTATATTAAATAATACTGCTGTCGTATTTAACAATATTATTATTATATAAGAACATGGTATAGTGAATCTCAATTATATTTTAGTCACATCTAACAAGACTGTTGTCATATTTACAATTAGGTGAAACACAGTTCATTGTTTTTGTTGATAATATTATTATTAACTCAGATAATAATCCCAGTGAAAAAATGGAAGTCATTCTAGCGGAAGTACATTTTGATTGCTTCCAAAAAATCGATATTTTTAATTTGCCGAGAGTGAGCAAAAAACCATGTAGAAGCTTATTTTAGTCATACAAAACCTTGTAACTCCTCCATAGTGTTAGAAAATACTCATCAGAATTAAAAAAAAATTATTTTTTTAAAGAAATTTATGAATTATTTTTAGTCTAAAATTTAAAAGTGATTTGCTTAAATTTACATGAAAACACTGTTTCGGACTTAAATTCGTATAAAAACAAACGAATTGTTAAAAAAGCCAACTATTTACAATTTTTCCTACATGAAAATATTATCATAGAACACAAAAAGGGAATTTTTCTTAATATCGCTTCCAATTCAGTGACCAGGCATGGGAAAAGGGAACTTCTTGTAATGACAACCCTATGTAAAAATCATTATATCGGATCGAAATTTGCACTACTTCCGCATCGTAAACTCTACATTTTCATGACTTTTATGGAGTCTCTTTTTTTGCTGGGATATTATTAAATTTTTGCTTTTCTATTGACAATAATATGATTTAACTACAACCATATACTTCAATCATAGTATGTTGCTGTTTGATTATGGTTACCTCATCGATATTTTTTCTTTGCGTGTATATAAAAATACAATTATAATAATTTTACAAATTTCAAGTGTCAATATACATATGTACACACATACATACAATTGTATGTAAATAACATAGGATTTTAAAAGTTTTCGCCACTCGATTTGGACCATCCTTTAATATTTAGCTTTTATATATTTCTTTTTGTAGCGACTAAAGTTCTACATACTCTTTAAAAATTTCAGACCCGTAGCTCTTACCGTTCCTGAGAAAATAGCCTTCTTCCTAAAACATGAAATATGTTTAATTATTAGAAAAAAAGTTAGTTTTCCAACCCCGGAAACGTCTTTTTAATTTGTTAAAATTTTAAATTTTTTTCTTTAAATTATAAATACCAATTTTATTCATACCGAAGTATAAAGTAAGACAATTTAATAAAAAGTAATAAAAACTAGTTTTCGGTAGTTATGTTGTGTGGGAAAATAGCGTCCAGCTCTGAAACCTTCTGCACGATTTTGCTGATTTTTAATAGAAAACTTTTTAAGACTATTTTTGATGCTCTAATCTAAAAACGAAGTCTCTAGCTCTTCTGGGATCTTGGGAAAACCGATTCCACGTACAGACAGACGGACAGACGGACATCGCTTGTTCGTATTCCCTGTGCATACGGATCCAGAATATAGATACTTTATGTGTCGCTTATTAATATTGTAGAAATTACAAACAGAATGACAAACCTATATATACCCTTTTACCATTTTTTGGTAAAGAGTATAAAAACAAAATTCCTGAAATCAAATTTGATACTTTATACAAATTGTACAGATATGGAATTTTAATATCTGAAAAAAAAATGGAAATTTAAACATGAAGCACAACCAAATTATAACAATGTAAGATATAAAATAACAAAATTTGCAACAACTGGAGCTCAGACGCACCGAAATAATATAATTAAAGACAAACAGAAGCACACAATCAGTTAAACAACTACATACGAGACACACGAAACATATAATTGTTAGGTCTGTTTAAGGAATGAGAAATGTTGATTGGAATTTGAAGTCATTAAAGAAATCCACCCTACATGGATCTGAAAAAAAAGAAGGGAAGAGAAGAGAAGAAAAGAGTCTTAAATGAATGTCTTAATCTTAGTATTGCTAATAATTAAAGACTAGCGTCAATCTTCAGAAGTTAAAATATGGGACAGTTTGACTGATCATAATCCTTATTTAAGTTTAATTTATATGGGTGGGCATTTTTAAAAAACTAGTCCTGCTTGTATGTATAAGAAATTGCAGTAGTTATAATTTTACATATGTTTAATATACATACATTTCATATATATAAGTCCTGGTAAAAGGACGAATCAGTTTTATCAACTTCAATCTGTACACTTTCCATGAGTATGTACTTATGTATCTTCATGTTCTTGTATATATGTATGTATGCAGGTATGTATTGTTTATCATTCATAAGAATATACGCCATTCATTTTGGACGCAATACATCTACAAAATATGGATAAATCTACGTGAACATTTATTGTATAGTAGTACTGCGTTAGTGGAAAAGAATCATGAAGCATGTGATACAACAAGTTTATACATATAGTATTTGTGTATGCTTTGCTGAAGACAAATTTTATGCATTGGCTTCCCTTTTTGTTTCCTTAAAAGTAGCAGTTTTTCTGTCCATTCAATAGCCATGTAATTCATTTACTCCTTACTTTTTTTAGTATTAGCTACGATAATTATCTGCTCAAAGACTATCAAACTACATCGAGAATATTAAATTTCAAGCTTTTTAGATCATAAAAAAACTTTTTCACCCTAAGTAATAGGTATCATAGTTTATAGATAACGAAAATGTTAGCTTTTCCATATAAAATTATATTCTACTGTCTTCGTTTAAGCAGACACAATTATCAGAAATACTAACTCACATTGTAATAGATTATTGCAGGTAAATTTAAAAGATTATGTTAAGACTTGATTTAATATTTGAAAAAAATTTCAGTGTAGTTTTTGCACAACACAATAAAAAATGTATTTTAAATTCTGTGGTATATTTTTATTATTTAATAGAACTAGAATTGACCCCAAAAAAACTTTTCAAGATTTTATAAACTGTAGTACTCTTTTATTTTAATGAATAAAATAAACACTTATTTATATCATTATGTGAAAGTGTTTATTTCAGTACTTTCCAGTTATTTATGAAGTATATGTACGAGTATCTAGACAAAAATTTATTGATTGTGAAGTTGAGATTCGAAACCACATTAAAATAACTTTGTTTTACTATAATTTTTATTACATAATTTAAGTACTTTCTCATATTCTTCAATATATATATATTCAAATATTTTCTTTGCAAAACTATAATTTTTACCAATCGCAAAAAGGGTATGTTTTATAATTTTTTTTCCAAAATTCTATTTATTTTTATACAATAATTAAAATTTATTTGCTGGTGGTTTAGCATGTCTATATACGCATTTCATTGGCGTTTGAGCTAAATCATCAGTAGACCTCAACCACAAATTTTGAACAGTCACAAACCTCTTACTTTATGCACAAACTTTCAAAAACTATATGAGAATTCATAAAATAATAATATTTTTGAAAATCACAAAGAAAAAATAAGCTTAGTCTGTGCATAATGGGTTTTTTTTTTGGATAAAAAATTATTGATAAACGTCAATAAAACTTGGGGTAAACAGTATAGATTTTCATAAAGATTTTAATTAAAATGTGATAGATTTTGTGCAGGTGTAAATGCCCTATTAATCTACTTTTTATGTTTTTGAAACATGGAAATAATATTTTTATTTGTTCATTATTAAGGACAACAACCATTTTTGAAGAAAATAATTTAGAGAATTCAAACAAAAGAACTCAAAAGTATTTTCAAACAAAAACGTCCTAAATGTTCTTACTGAATTAGGGGCATTAGTTTTCAAAATATATTTTATTTTAATCAGGAATAATTCATAGTCAGGCTCAAGTTCAGTAATTTCAATTCTTATTGAATGAAATATTGGAATGGAAAAAACAGAAAATTAATAGTGATACTTATAAATGTGTTTACCAAAGGTAAATCAATTGTATAAAGTATCGGTATTTCCCCCAGCTTAAAGTCTAAAGTTTAATTTTTCTTCTCTTCTTTAGAAACTCACATTAATTAATAAAAATATTTCATTCAATAAGAATTGAAATTACTGAACTTTAGCCTGACTATGAAGTATTACTGATTAAAACATTTTGTTGTTAAATTTGAAAGGAACAAATAAGTTATCAAGTAGCTACACGAGAAAACAAAGTGGTAGACAAATAACGAAATCGATGCAAGTTGGTATTAAAATTAAGCTAAGTCGTCCGTTTGTGCTTACCTTGATAAGGGTTATTGTATTTAAAAAAAATTTTTTCTTTCTTTTTTATTTTAAATTTGAAATGGCTAGTTGCGGTAAACTAGCATGGAAGAAAATTAAATGTCAAAATCTTAGGTTACGGACCATTTTGGTCCATGCAATTTATATTATTTTTTATTTCAGTTAAATAACGTGATTATAAGATAGAATAGTTATAGCCATACATATTGTTTTTCGATTAATTTCGCATATAAATCTGCTGCATATGATGCATTTGGCATCACATTTCTACTTACAGCAACTGCAAATTCCCCGTTTTCTTGCAGCTGAAACTTTTTTATCGTGGCTTGCAGATAGTACACTATTTGATGACGATACTTGTTTATGAGCCAACAGCTCTGCTGGATTTTTTGGTTTGCCTGTTCTTTTTAGCATGTAGTGTTCTCCTAGTCGCATAGCTAGCTGACGTAAAAAATCAGGTCTTCTCCGGTTTGTATCATTTGCAGCCCAGGAAGAATCAATTTCTGAATATAAAATAAATGCATTCAATGTGAATGTACCAACTATATTTGCAAGTACAACGTTTGGCCACCGATTTGTTTTCCTTTTAGTGCTGTAATAACCAATCATTTGATCAGCAGTATCAACGCCTCCTATAATAGGTAAAGGTAACAAAGGGTGATAATAACACAAAATGACAATGCTTTTGCAGAGTTATAATCAGCGATGCCAACTTAGCTAAATTTAGCTCTTTTTGATTGCTTCTAAGTCGAAATTTTTCGCTTTAGCTCTTTTTTAATAAAAAGAGCTAACAAAGCTCTTTTCAATTGTGGAAACCGTTTTTGGATCTTATAGTAAATTTTCCCGCTTTAACCCTATTGTTTCTGCTTTAGGCATTTACATTTTTGGCAACTATGTTTTTGCAAATGCAGATACTTTTTTTTCGCAATTATGTAAGATACATATATTTATGTATTTAGGTATTTCAAATTGTAAAACCCCGTTTTTATTATAAAGTGTTCGTTTCTGAGTAATTAGAAAATTTTCCACAAATTATTGAAATGGATTCTTACTGCCAAAAATATAGGAAAGCTTGGAAATCAAATCCCGCGTTTAAAAAAATGGATTAAACCAACAAAAGATTTTTCTAAAGCTCTCTCTCTCTCTCTCTCTTTTTGAAAATGATTGTTCTCATTTTGTAACTTAACGTATATACAAGAATGTGTAAATGTGTATGGTTATATTGTTAATGCAGATAAATATTTGCATTAATTGCTGTGAAATGATTTTATTTTAAATTATTGTTTTTTATTTTTTCTTACTATTATTTTTATTAATGTAAAAAAATCTTGAAGTTCAAATTGAATAATAAATATGTACATTCATAGATTTAAAACGGAAAAATCTTGAGTTTTTAAATTTAGCTCTTTTTAGCTCTTTTTGGCTACTCAGTTGGCTCGTTTTGCCTTTGAATTGTTGGCATCACTAGTTATAATAAGAAACGATTGCAGATGTCTTCTTATGGCGATCGAAATCTACTTCGTCCGTTTTGTGCATAGTGCTCAACAACACAGTTCCTTTATTTTTATGGCTGATATACGAAACAAGTGTTACATTTTCACAGAAAGCAAATGTGGATGTATATAAAGGAACATCAGCAATTTTGATGCGATGAAAATTTTGTTGTTCCGAACCGTTCCCACATATGATAGCCTTCTTTCTAAAAGTTTTTTCGCCAAATCATAAGACGAAAAAAAGTTATCAGCTGTTATATTTTACCCTCTTACCCCTTCTGACAACTCCAAAACAACTCGCTCTCCTTGATTTCTTTAAGGCTGACCATTTTTTGGCTTCCCAGGGTACGGTTGTATTTTTCATACGTATCCTGATTCGGAATCCCAGAATTATAAAACTATAAAGTTGTTCTTACCCTAGGTCACCCAGTGAAAATTGGCCGTTAATTTAAATATTTAAAAATATACTGAACTTTTTATTGATATTGGTTTTAAGTTGAATATTCACAGTTAAATATATCGTTTAAAATGTTTGCACAAAAAAGTTCAATATTAAATTACTTATGAAAAATACAAAGTGGACCAAAATGATCCCTTACCTAAGATTCGTAATTTTTTTTCAACCTAACAGCAGGGTTAATTTTATTACAAACTGTTCGTGTTTTCATAACACATTATTCTTGTTTTGTTTCCAGTCGTTCTTATTTTATTACGTTTCGTTCTTCATTTGCAAACAACCGATAATAATTTCATTACGACGGTTTATCAATTTGCACTAAATAGATTTCATTGTAGTTTATTGTTAAAACAAAATATATATCCTTCACCGAAGTACGTTTGGAATATATACGTATACACAGAGAAAACAGATTCGTTGAGACAACCGAATTTGTTGCCAATCGAATCTTGGCGGTTGCACCAACTATCAATTTTCTTGTGGTACCACAACATATTTAATTTAAATCATTAACCCAGTAGTTCCAACAACAGATAAAATTGGTTAACAGCATGGAGTTTGAAACAAAAGTTATTCTTGCTACCGAAAATATGGTTAATATAACTAAAACAATATCATTGGTCGCATTCATAAGACGTAACAGTTGCGCAACCGTTGAGTGTTTGTCTTAGAAACTCATAGTTGAGTAGTTTCGCTTCACCCAACAGTTGAGTAATGCCAGGAACACAACTGGGACGAACGATGAATTTCGTCCACGTCGGCGAATTCGTCTATAAGCATTCGCTGCGTGAATTCGTCGTGTGAAGCACAATAGCGTCGAGTTTACTCACCGAATTTCTCTCTTATGTTTGATAAAGTTGGTGGTTGTGTGTACAAAATCAGAGAGACACAGAGAGAAATTTCACTCAATTTGGTTTCTTCGTCGTTCGTCGGCGTATAAAATAGAAATAAATCTATGTCAGAGTTAGTCACGCACGACGAATTTGGTTCGACGGCGGTGTTGTGTTCATTTTCATATGTACAAATGTGTTTTATTTTTTATGACGAAAGTTCGCACCGAAAAATTCGTCGTTCGTCCCAGTTGTGTTCCCAGCATAATTGCTGCCATTTTCAGCATCGTAAAATTTTTTCGCTACCTTTAGTCAACATGTTGTGCTCAGCCTGAACAGCTGATCGAAAAGACTTATGCCGTTTATACTATAATGCAGCACCGCTTTGTTAGGTGGCGGCTGCAAATATTTCTTAAATTTTACATTTAAAACGCGATAAAGGAACGAAATAAAGGAATAAAATTAAATTTCTAATTTCATCAAACATATGTATGTTTATTATACCGTCTATTTATATTGTATATTACATTTTTAATTCACTATTGCGTTTAAAGATTTTTTGAAAAAAAAAATATAAACACTATAGGCGCAGGTCTTTGTGTTTATTGCAGTGTTGTGCAAACACAGATAATATTTATTTTGCGGAGCAAATTTTATTGTAAAAATGCAAGATTCCTGGGCTGCTGACTTCATTAAATATTCTGTGATGTACACATACATATTTTAGCTAAACTAATTAATTTAGGCAATCTAAATTATTTTCTTTGTTCCTCTATTATTCCTTTTCAATTGCTTACATTCATCAGCAGTTCATTTTGCAGTACAGCCATCAAGCCGTTTCTAAGAAGTAACTGTTAGGGCCAACAGTTTCACAACAGTTGAGCTCAACTGCTACGTTTTATGAATGCACCCATTATTGATACCAGTAAAAGAAAAATTTTACTTCCTTGCTGAAATAAACATAAACAATAAACGCAAATAAAAATACACAATTTAAGAATTTTATTTTTTGACATAGCTATTGTTAGTCATAAGTTTATTTTAATTGAAATTTATTTCTTGGTGGTGAAGCATGTCTTTATGCATTTCTTCAACCACATCTTTTAAACAGCCACAAACTTGTTATCTTATGCACAGACTTTAAAAAACATTTTGAGAATTTACAAATCATATTATTTTTGAAAATTACAAAAGTTAATTTTTGAATTTGCTGCTATAAATTATGATAGTAAACTCAACCTCTAGTCAGTTGCAGCAACTGATAGAAAGTGTTTATTTTAATTTAAACTTAATATAGAACGACAATTTTTTTGTTGCCAATACCAAAAGTCGTTAATAAAATCCACTCATAATATTTTATTCGTTTGTGTTAGCCAATCAGTTAATTAGTCATGACAAAAGCATACGCTCGGTTGATGCAATCAATTTAAGAATTGCCACAATCATATTTTTATTACAATTATGCCCTGAACATGGCAATGAATATGGATTGTTTTTTGGATTAATAGAAAATTGATGTGCGAACTGAATTATAGTTCATGCAAATGATATTCTATTGGTCTAACCATTTTCCATTTTTCTGGGTATATGTACATACATACATATAAGCATACATTAATATATACATGCATAAATATATGTTTTGTGAGAAAAAGATATCAGTTATTTTTTGCTCTTCTACAATTTATAGTAAGTGACTTATGTGCATTTGTCGACAAAAGAATTTGACTCAAAGATTTTATTTTCAATATGAGCAATAGTTAAATACTTTATTCTGAACTTAGTATTAAAATTTTTGTAAAACCTTTTTAAAATGGGCGCATTCATAAAGGCCCAACTATAATATGAATAAGCTGGCTTAAGCTAATGCCAGAATTGAACGATAAGTCTGTCCAATACTTAAGCAATTCAGATGTGACTTTTAGGAGGCCACAATGTACTTAAGTATTCTTTAGCCACAGCTGCACTTATAGGTATTGTTCACAATTTTTTAGTAATTTTGTTTCTTCTTCAAACTACTAATTAAATGCAATTCAATCAAATTAACTTGTTGGAATATCCTAATCCATTCAAAATTCACGTATAATTATATCCTCCACTTTATTACTTGTTTTATTTATTTTGCCTACTAAAAAGTACAACAATGAACATACATAAATAAACTTATGTGTATGCGTGTATATGTATGTGTATTGTAAAACAAAGAATGAAAATAAAAGTTTTGCTTTCTTTTCTGAGTTTAAAATAAGAAACAATAAAAAAATATTTAAAATCAATGAATATTTTCTGATGCTGTTTGCTTTAGTTTAAAAAAATACACAAACCGTGTTTTCCGTACGGAATATGCGTTCAGTTTGGCACTTAGCGTAAGCAAATTACATTTGACGAAACTTGACGAAAAGTTCCATAAGTACATTATAGTTTGCCACATACGTTTGATATGTAACCGCTCAGTTGATTAAGTTCGCTTATTCAAATTATAGTTGGGCCTTAAGAAGTAGCTGTTGAGCTCAACAGTTGTGAAACTGATGGCAACTGTTGGCCCCAACAGCTACTTTTTAGAAACGGCTTGATGTATATAATGTAATTGTATATCTTTATTTCGTTACTTCATCGCATTTGTAATTTAAAACTTAACAAATATTTGTTGCTGCCACCTAACAAAGCACATAAAAGAAATAGCTCTATTTGACCATATGTTCAGGCTGAGCACAACGTGTTGACTATGGGTAGCGAAAAAATTTTATGATGGAAAATTACTCAACTGTTGAGTGGAGCGGAAATACTCAACTATGCGTTTCTAAAACAAACACTCAACGGTTGCACAACTGTTACGTCTTATGAATGCGACCAATAAATAAGGAGATATTAGTTAAAGAGGACTCTAACAGAGATCAGTACTTTCTAATGATAATTTATTAAGCAACATCTAAAGCAACTTGAATCTACATATACACTCCTATGTATATATCCATAAGTTAGATATTTTGCCAGACTGAAAACACTGAAAACTGAATTAAATAAGTATCCATATGGTAGTAAAACAAATTTCAATTTTAAAACATTTGCTAGCAACATATACTAACTACACACCTGCATTTGTATATAATATGCTGCATTTCACAAAGCTTTGTAAGACTAAATAAGATTTTCATATAAAAATATAAGAAATAAAAAGCTCTTAAGTAAAAGCCTTCCAAATACATACATGCATATATATAGTATGTTTCATTAAAAAGAAAAAAATTTTATTAAGTAATTTTTTTTTGGCAAAAAAGTTAACTTTTCCAACCCCGGAACCGTATTTTTGATTTTTTTTTAATTTTTAATACTAAGTTATTTCTTTCTAAGAAAAAAAATATGTAATGTTATTCAGTTAGTTTTATATACCATAAAAAGTTCAAGTTTTCCAGATCTGGAGCTGTGTTTTCTATTTGTATAACTTTTAATACCGAACCTTTCTTTCTAATCATCAGTTATATTTAATTTCTAAAGGACAAAGTCAATTTGGCTTGGTTACTTCTACATAAAAAAAATTAATATTCCAAACCTGAAATCATTCTGTTATATTTTTCTGGTTTCTTATACCATTCCTTTTTTCTCTTAAATACAAAATATGTTAAATTTATAGCTAAAAAGAAAAAAATTAGTTGTAGTAGGCTACTTTTTTACACCAAAAAAAAGTTACAATTTACCAACCCTGGAATCGTTTTTTATATTTTGAATACCAATTTAACTTGGATTAGAATATAAAATAGGTTTATTTAAAAAAAAAAAATAAATAGTCCTTTTTTGTAGTTGAATAAATAACCTACTTTTTTGAAGTCGGTTAAAAAATAATAAATAGCTAGACTGCTGACGTCAAAAGTACTGCTAACTGCCATTCTGTGAGGAGTATTTATTTTTAAAGCACCCAGATGTCGTGTTATTAGCGTTTAATTCATATTTGAAAAAAATTTAAATGAAAAAATCCATAGAAATTAAATCAAGTATGAGTGGAAGTCATTTCATGTCACAAACATTTCATGGTTCTCCATGGGAGAACCATACATCTGAGAGTAAATTTTTTTTAGTGATGCAACCTTATTTCTGTATGAAAAGTGCTGTATTATGATATTCAAAACACTGCCTAATTGAGTGGTTATGATCGTCACAAACAGACTGATAAACTCTTGTCATGGGACGTTCATTTCCAGGTCATAGTCACACATTCAATCTAGTCAAATGAACTGCAAGGTAGTTTGTTTCTGTGTGACTGGAAATATGTATGTATGTGTCCTTTTTAATTCAATCTGCAATTAATAAACCAACAATTTTGTAAAACAACACATTGTTTTAATGAAGGATAAATTATGCAATTCAATACAATGCTACGTCTGAGTTATTTTTAACAGCTTGTGTAAAGAAAGAGATATACATACATACGAAAAATATATATATCTACAGCTACCTGTCAAATTATTGAAATCGTAGAGAAATTTCTTAACAACAACCCTATTTTAATTGGCAGTTATACAATTAATTTTGAGTTTTTTTTATGAATATCTGTCAAAAGTTTTCAACATTTTAAATAGCCTTAAGCATTTCTCAAAAATATGTAGACGCACGTATTTTAATTGAGAGAATATTTTAATGAAAACAAGTGTGATACAATAATATAAAGGTACACCCACATCTAAAATCTAAGAACTACTATGTGCCACTGACTACTAGAAGGTATCCACTCATATCTACTATAGCCTGCAAATAATATTGAACTACGTGGTCCAATTAAGGTAAAATAGACTAGTTAAATTATGGTCCAATTATATTCATACAAGAACAACGTCGTTTACCCATAAGCAGCGTTGTCAACTCGGTGCTTTTCGCACCGTTTCTAGTGCTTTTTGAAATTTTCGACGAGAGAAATTTGGAAGTTAGTACTCAGTGCTTTTGAAATTAATTTTTAGTGTTTTTTGTGTCGTGGCGGTGGCACTAGACGCAAAATTCAAAAATAAATTTCCATATCTATTTTTTTTTCGAGGAAGGCTTCAAAAAGCGGAACATTTCAAAAAATTCGAATAAGGTTGTAAAACGCTTGCTTTAACATTTTAAGCATAATTAATGTAAAGAAGACATTAAGCAAGTAGGTACCCAAATATAGTTTAATAGCATCATTTTGTCTAGTTACTATAACAATGGATGGAGAATGGAGAAACTTTAAGTCCAATGTCGAGTTTTGGGCAGGAGTAAAATCAAATAAGTTTATGTAAAGTTAATGGATATAAACTCGTTTGAGGCATTATCAAAAACTGCATTTCCATCAATCTTTTGTCACTTAAGCACGCAGAAGTAGATTTTTTACCTCTACGACTTTATTTAAGTCTAACAAAAGTAACAATACATTAAGGGGAAAAACGTGCTAAAATCAAGATTTTACGCTCAAAACTCAAATCATTTTAATATTTATAGTCTGTTAAATACGAAAATTCTTGATTCAAGAATAAAATGTTGATTTTTTTAAAATCAAATTCAAGATGTTTTTCTTAACAAAAATCTTAAATTAAGATCATATTCTTAACAATTTAAGGATATAATCTTAAAATTAATATTACGTTCTTTGATTTTAAGACCGCGCTATTAAAGTTTAAGACCACGTTTTTGATTTTAAGAATACATTCTATAAATTAAGAATTTATGTTAAATTTGAGAACGTTAATCTTACTAACCAAATTTCAAGATTGAAATATTAAGATCTATGCAATCTAAATTGAAGAATTTTGTTCTTAAATTTGGATCGTTTTATTTTCTTAGGCCCAAATTCACAGTCATTAAGTTAGCTAATAGCAATAGTTTAACCAATAATATTTGATTCACAGCTTTTGGTTTAACAAACGTCATTGGTTAAGAAATAGTTTTATACAACAGCTGCTTCGTTTTATACTTTATTAGTATTGATGTTTTGTGAACAACATAATATCCTGTGGTGAACAATTTTGGATACATTTCATACATATGTACGTTGTAAAGCATCTTCTTTGTGTTTAGCTGTAATACATTCTTTTTTTTATTTTCTATTATGTTTTGGTTTTCCCGAACCAATTTCTGCACTAAGTTAATATCTTTCACGATAAACTTACTCATCTAAGTTACACTTAGCACTTATTTTTATAAATTTTTAGGAAAGAATATAATAAATGTAATCAAAAAGTATTAGTTAAACAATAGTTATCATTTGGTTTTACTAATAATTAATTAGAATTAAAACGTGTATCGGATGCCTAAAATTTGAAGTTTTAGGTATAAAATTCAAGATCAACCGTTCCCTATATATCTTATATACATATTTATGTATAACAATTTTTTAAATATAATAAAATAATTAAATTTATTGTTTTTTTACTTAAATTACGCGTTTTTTTCATAGTTTCAGTGTTTTTTGAAATTTAAAAGTTGACAACACTGCCCATAAGCATTTAATGCTGCAGACAAGAGTTCGTTCATCTATGAATGGTTTATACCTGTTCCATATGTGGTAGTTTTGGGGTTAGTCCCATGTAATGCATGTTTGGACAATGTGGACCAGCCCCAAAAGATACATTCCACTATTAAATCAACAATGTTTTATCCATGCATAGTCACTTTGTTTCCAGGGCTATTTTATGAAACACTCAACTGTACATGTTTTAGTGATTTCAGTTGTTATAGTTTGCGTTGAGTCTGTTCAGGTTGAAATTTCCTTACAATTGTTTATTTGCTTCATTCTGTATCTTTGCTGTTTTTATGTGAAATTGAAATATTTTCTAATATTTTTAATTAAATAAACAAGAACTTAAAAACATTAATGAAAAACTCTGATTTCATAAAGTAATAAGGTAGCAGGCATTAAATTTAAGAGTAAAAAATAATTGAGACAAACGTCAAAACGTTAATATGGCGACAAAAGAGAGAACGGTTTTACCTTTATATTATTGCATCATGACAACAAGTAAGATTGCTATATTGGGGTGTGCCGAATCTTGTACACCCCTTTCCTGCATATGTATTAAATACATACAAATGTATATGCATACATAACCCATAGAGCACAAAATATTGCTGGAATTTTGCAGGAATATTGTTTCGTAATGTTGCAATGTCACAGGTAATATTCCTGCAGTATTCTTGCAATGCCGCTTTTTTCCCTTGCCAGCAAGATTAAGGAAATATTGCACTGAAACTTTGCATAAATATTCCAAAAATTTTAATTACGGGCGTATAAAACATTCTTATTTTGGAATAAAATACTTTCACCTAAAACGTCCAGAATTGCAAAAATTTTTCAAAAATTATTTTTTTAGAAATAATTGAATTTTTGAAGGAACAATTTTTTTTGGGAATCGACGTATTTTTACCTGGAACGGAAAGAATAATAAAAAGAATTTCCCCCAAGTTAAAATTTTTTTTGGACTTAGAAAATAAATATGGTTTTTATTATAGGCCCTTATGCGTTTTCATCATTACTTTTAGGACTCATAGGACCTTATGGCATCTGTAACGCTATATATTAATTTAACAAAAACAATTTGCTAGATATAATATCACTTAATAATTTTTTGTAATATTATAATAATAATTAGTAGCATGTTGCAAATGTAATTATTAAAGAAAATACGATTTTAGTTAGAAAGAAAAATTTATTAGAGCTTAACTTTAAAATGTTGTTTTTATCGTTTTGGCTTTTCTTTCTCAAAGAACATTTTCAAAACCAGGAAATTGTTTTATTTATAAATCAATAAAACATAGACCAATATAAATTTAAAATGCAAAGTATAATTATATAAAGTACAAATATTTGCACTTCGGACATTTCCATATTTGCCTTGATATACTGCTACTATTTTCCCAAGTGGCCAATTGTTTCGAGAAAGATTCGGATCGATTACAATTACCACGTCATCAATAGATATACCTGTTTGTTTTTTAAACCACTTTGTTCTTTTCGTAAGCGTTGGAAGGTATTCTTACACCCAACGTTTCCAAAATAAGTTTGCAAAATATTGCAATTTTCTCCAATTTTTGCGTCTGTGAAATCGCCAAGAGGATTATATCCATTAGATGAACCAAGCAGGAAATGATTTGGTGTCAAAACTTCTTCTGAAGAAGTCTGAAGTTCAACATAAGTTAATGGTCTCGAGTTTATTACACGTTCACATTCAATTAACGTACTTATCAGCGTATCATCACAGAAAGAAAACTGGGGACTTATTTTGCCGAGAGTTTTCTTCACAGATCTAATTACTCCCTCCCAGCAGCCACCCATGTGAGGCGAAGCTGGTGGATTAAATTTCCATGCTATTGTAGATGATGAAAAGTGTTTATCAATTTGGTTGAAGTCAACTTCCTTAAGAGATTTTTTAAGCTCAGCTTCTGCTCCTCTTAAATTTATATCATTATCACAGTATACTTCAGAATTTGTTCCATGTCTGGCTATGAAATTTTAAAATGAAATGCATAAGTCGGTGTTTAAGTCCTTTGCTACTTCAATATGGATAGCCCTTATTGTCATGCATGTAAATATAACACGCCAACGTTTTTCCTTATGACTTCCTACTGTAACATATAGTAGCCAAAGTAGTCAATACCTACATAGGAAAGTGGTCTTTCAGAAAACGAGTGCCGAGCATTTGGCAACATAGCCATTTCAGGAACTATTGGCACAGCGTTAATGTTTTTGCAATGTAGACATTTGTTACGAAATTTTTTCAACTCTGCTCTCAATAGTGGAATAAAGAATTTCTGTCGAATCTCATTGATGCAAGTCTCAAGCCAAGTCAATGCACCGACGCATACGTTTTACATTTTTCTCATCCAAGTATTGCGAACACAAAAATAAAAAAAAATAAGAATAATATCAATTATATTTCGTATAACTGAACCGAGAAATGTAACTGCAATGTAATGTTAAGTTAGTTGCAAATTTTTATTTTCGCTTAGCTTTAACATTGCCTTCTTTTTATTTATAAATAATAATTTTTTTTATTCACACACTGTTAGAATTTCTCTTTATTTGTAAATTCACATCCAAGCAAAATATACAGAAGTATTCAATCAGGCATTTCTTTAATCCAACAAACAACTTCTACTTACAGTAGATATATAATAAATATGCTGCAAGAGAAATATTAATAAAACCATAAGTTGCTAAAAGCTGCTTGTAAGTAGAAGAATTTATGTGTCTGTATTAGTATTCTATGAGTGAAAAAAGAGGAAATAAAATATGAAATAGAATTATGATGCGTGAAGAATGAAATAAGTAAAAGGATGTGTTTATGATTTCTAATGCAATACACATAAATTTGCACATTATCGTATAAACAGCATTCGCTGAATAATAGCACAACTACGACACATTTGTAGAATACACTTAAACTCTTTTAGATTTTTTTTTATAAATAATACAAGTATTTTCATTTAATAACTGCAAGTCGGGACACGGAAAATATATGTTATTCCATAAATAGTTGTATGTTTGTGCCACCATAACGAAGAGTATTAGTATTTATGCGTTTTTCTTAACACATTATACACCTCAAAAACATAGACAGCTTTATATTTAGCTGTTTGTCTTATTTAATTTTAGTTTTCTTTATGTTATTTTTTGTATGAATGGCTTGTGCCACTTTTATGTTGTGTTAATATGCCTTATGCAGTTTAAGTATAATATTTTTAAAACACACATACAAATATGCATTTAAGTGTTTATAAGCATAAATGCCAAGATATGCAGTCAGTGTTGCCAGCATTTTTAAGGCTAAAATCTGCAAAATTTAAAACTTGTTCACGAAAAATCTTTAAAATCTGCGTTTTATTTTTAAAATCTTCAAAAATTCTTCAAATCTATTTTTAAAACAACTTTTTTTATATATTATTAAATATATATACATAAATATGGATGTACATGTGTAATATAAATATTTTTTCACTAACCCATATTCATAAAATTTAATCTCGGCTTAAAATAATAATTGAAATTTATTTGCTGGTGATTTAGCATGTCTATATACGCATTTTATTGGCGCTTGAACCAAATCATCAGTAGACTTTAACCACAAATTTTGAACAGTCACAAACCTCTTACTTTATGCACAGACTTTCAAAAACTATATGAGAATTCAAATAAATTTCAATTATTGTATTTACCATTCTGACAATATTTCAAATAAATAAATTTCAATAAAATTCAAGTTCAATTATTGTTTTATTTTTCATTTAGCCTTGCAAATACTTTTATTGTTATCCGATGTATTTCTAATTGTATAAGGTAATGTAGAAAAATAACATGAGTTCACCTGAATATAAATTATTTGCTGGGTTTTGTATCAGTTTCAAAACCTACTAAGCTTATTTTTTCCTTGTGATTTTCAAAAATATTATTATTTTATGAATTCTTGTATAGTTTTTGAAAGTCTGTGCTTAAAGTAAGAGGTTTGTGACAGTTCAAAATTTGTGGTCTACTGATGATTTGCTTCAAGCGCCAATCAAATGCGTATATAGACATGCTAAACCACCAGCAAGTAAATTTTAATTATTGTTTTTACCCTTCTGCCAATATGTCAAAAAAATAAATTTCATTAAAGTTTTTTAGAAAATTTTTTTAAATGACTCAATCACATTTTATATTTTTTGTGAATATAAACCTTTGTTCGTTTCTGCTTAAGAAACTCATCAGCAGACTTCAAGCAAAAAACTATCAATATGTTATTAAGAATTAATAATTATAGGCAATATTCATAAAAATTATTTTGGGTTACAAAATGCGTAACAAACAAATCTCCATACAAAGTTTGTTTTGTAAACCAAAACTATTTTTAATGAATACGGCAGAATAAGTTTAAAAGATTCAAGCAAAAATCTTTACAGGCTAACATCTTCGATTTTGAATCCACTATTATATTCTTATTAATTTTTTACAATCATATGCCGCATTGTTTGAAGTCTGCTGATGAGTTTAGCGGCTTTTCCACACGCAAAGTTTGTTGAACAAAAAAAACAGTATAGAATAAGATCTATTTTCTCTTCTCTCTTACAAACTCAAGCCTTTGCAAAGTAAACTTTGCTTATGGAAAACCCGTATTTCTTTAAGAGAAACGAAATGGATATAACCAACTAACAAATAAAAATTCCTTATAGGTATGTGCAAACAATATAAAATTAATGAGAAAAGAAATCAGATATATAAAAAATTATACAAAAATTAGTTTAGTTTGTTGCATAAATATCCAAACGAACTCGAAGTTTTGTTTTATTCAAGTTCACTTGACTGAAAACTCTTTCCATATATGCAAATGAATGTGGTAAAGACATTGCTTAGGGCTGCAAAATCGTAATCAAAATAAGCTCGTTTTATATCAGATATTCTATTCCAGAAGCTTGCCAAAGTTATTTCTTTTTTTTTCTTTAATGGTGTCTTTTTAGTTCAAAAATTGTAACTCTCTAAATTATGAGTCGTTCACACATAAAAGAAAGAAAAAGTAGCAACATTAATAGGAAAAATGTAAAAAAATGCACTAGGTACAACTGGAGTTGAATAATCTGCATTTTTGGGGCAAAAATCTTCAAATCTGGATTTCGTCTTCTTGGAGGGTAAAAATCTGCAAAATCCAGATAAATCTGCATATCTGGCAACCGTGTATGCAGTATGTATTTGATTTTAGTATTGAAGTTAAATAAGAAATCCATCATTAGTAGAGCCAAAAATTACCAATGGAGTTGACGACATGCCAGAATTTATAAAACGTGAATAAAGGCCCAACTATAATATGAATATGCTGGCTTAAGGTAATGCCAGAATTGAACGATAAGTCTGTCAAATACATAAGCAATTCAGATGTGACTTTTAGGTGGCCACAATGTACTTACTTAAGTATTCTTTAGCCACAGTTGCACATATAGGTATTGTTCAATTTTTTTTAGTAATTTTGTTTCTTCTTATAATTACTAAATGAATGCAATTCAATCAAATTAACTTGTTGGAATATCCTAATCCATTAAAAATTCACGTATAATTATATCCACCATTTTATTACTTGTGTTATTTGTTTTGCCTACTAAAAAGTACAACAATGAACATACATAAATAAACTCATGTGTATGTGTGTATATGTGTATTGTAAAACAAAGAATGAAAATAAAAATTTTGCTTTCTTTTCTGAGATTAAAATAAGAAACAATAAAAAAATATTTAAAATCAATGAATGTTTTCTGCTGCTGTTTGCTTGAGTTTAAAAAAAAATGCAAAAACAGTGTTTTCCGTACGGAATGTGCGTTCAGTTTGGCACTTAGCTTAAGGAAATGACATTTGACGAAACTTGACGAAAAGTTCCATAAGTACATTATAGTTTGCCACATACGTTTTATATGTAACCGCACAGTTGCTTAATTTCGCTTATTCCTATTATAGTTGGGCCTTAAGGCTTCTACTGTATAATGACTGAAGTATAGATTTAATATAGTTACAGTGTCCTTTTGCAGCTTAAAATTAACGTAGAGAGGCAAAGCAGTGAGAGAGAGAGACATTAATAGCAGAGTATATACTGACAACCCTGCAAAAAAGGTAATCGGGTTTGGGATTAAGCATTTTTGGTGGAACTTCTTCCCTTACTGGATTACTAACTTAATGATTTTAACAAGGCTTCAGACTAAAATAATCGATTCTTCAAAAATTACTTACTTCTTTTATTTGGCAACTTGTTCACGTAATCTATTTAATCTAAAAAAATTACTCTTCTCATTCAGCAACTTGCACATTATTTTTTTTCTTAATTTTAGCTTATGTGATTTGTAAGCGAATAATGATATTTGGCAATCAGAAAAGTAAGTCATTATATGCAAGTACTTGTGATGGTAATGTGTAATTTTATTGATGGGAAATAAAGAATGATCCTAGTCTCTGGATCTAATTGACATGTAATGTGTCCAATGAAGCAACATCACTGCAGGAGTTTGAAATAATTTCGAGGTGAAAAATGATGAAAAGACCTAAATCTTCAAACTTTTATATCGTGACTTAGATGAGAGGAAACAAAATAATCATAGACGTTGGTAAAAAAAACTAGCAAAAAATTCCTAATACATTAAAGACTTATTGTCAAATAAATATACTTCGTTATTTCTTATTATTCCCTCCACCAAAAGTGGTAAATAATATATATATATATATGTATATATATATATACACACATATGTCTATATTATATATATATATATAGTATATATATACATATATATTTGTATTGGTTTTTCATTGCGTGTGTAATTTCCACATTGTTAATATGCAACACATTAGCAATGTTCGCCTGTCCGCCCGTCAATCTGTCCCTCTGTCTGTAATTGAAATCAGTTTTCCAAAGCTCCCAGAAAAGTTCGCTCTTCAACTGATGTATTAGAAAAGTTCGCTCTTCAAATGATGTATTAGAAATGGTTCGAAATAGATTGTTATTGATAATCCGCAAAATCAAAAGACGGTTTCAGAGCTGGAATGCTTCAATTTTTTTTGCCATGTAAAATTAACAATGTAGCTAAAACTAATATTTTTTGTTAAATAAATCTATTTTATATTTCAATAACAATTAAATAGGTATTAAAAATATAAAAAAAAATTAAAAAGATAATTCCAGAGTTGGAAAACATGAACTTTTTTTTGTATAGAAGAGTAACCTACCTACAAGAAATGAATGACTGAAACTAGCACAAACAACATTTTTTTACTAACACATTTACAACAATTTTACATTCAATTCAACAGTTATTATAGTTGCTCTACTCTAACATATATGCTAGAGTGGAACATCTAATATACATATGTCAAAACAATTAAAATATTGAATTTTACTGAAAATAATTTAAAGTTCGTTCGGTTTGTAAAATTCAAATTTATAAAAGTGGAAAAAAAAAATAATGGTGCTTGTGAAAAAGTAAGATAAAAATAATAACGAACATAAGAAATTGTATAAAGTGTAATTAAAAATATACATATGTACATATGTATGTATTCGTTTTTTCAATATTTATATATTTGGAAAGGGCATGATGTGTTGGTGGTTGAAGAAGGCTTTAATACAATTCATTCTGTGCAAATTAAAGTTTATACGATTTAAAAAAGATAAGTAAAATAATGAATAAAAGAAATTCACAAAGTTTAATTTAATATGTATATTTATTTTCAAAATTTTAGATATTTGTAAAGAGCAAGGTGCGTTGGTGATGAAAAGGTGTGAAGAGGGCTGCCTACCGCTTAAGTTAGTTGGCGTTTTTGTTAATTTGTTGTATATTTGTTTTAAATATGATATTTACTTGTGTATTTTAAAAGCAAATAAAATACAAGAAAAAGTATTTTCTGTCAGTATATCAATCATGTATGATTGCTCAATTGTGGGGGATATATTATTCAATTATGATCAGTCAAACTTGAGTAATATTTATGCTATCATTGATTATTAAAAAGTACTGGAGTGAGCAGTTCAACTATATGTTATATAAGTTAGTTAGAGAGAGATACAAGATCACACGTACACAAAAGTTTCAATCACAATTTTTCATTTTGCCCTTAATAAAGTGATAGAAACTTTGTTCTACGCAATGATGAATATATCCTGCTTGACTATCGATCAAATGAGCAGTCAATTGACTGGTAGTCTTCTTGTAGGGCTACTACTACTTATAATTGTTTTCTTTTTCTCAATAAATAAAACAAATTTTGTATTCGAGAGAGAAAAGGATTGGTATAAAAAATAAGAAAAATTTAAATGGAAGATCCCAGGGTTGGAAAACTTATTTTTTATAGCTCCAAACCTGAAAAACCTAAACTTTTTTTGATATATAAAATAACTGAATAAAACAAATTTTTTTCTTAGAAAGGAAAAACTTGTACCTGATTTATATTAAGATCGCAGTTTTTCAAATGCTGGTCCTTGCTCCAACCAAACAGTGACCAGTTAATGCTGCTATCAACTCATATAATCTTTCTATTTATATATAATAGCAGTAGGATTTTATTAACTCAAGTCTTAGCCACATAACTCTCAAGACTCTACAATTCTTCGCATTTCTCCAGGTTGATCCTGCTTGCCATTTCATTACTGACTACCATATAGGAAAACTATTGCAATTTTTCGACTCATCATCATTGCAGGCTAAAAATAGTGTAGAAAAAAATTTAAAGAAATCTATATAAGAAGTACATTTTTAAAATATTGGACAAGAGTATATCACAAATAGATAAAGTTGTAGTGGGGAAGAATAATCAAAATCAACATGTGCTTAGAACCCAGTAAAATAAGAACTTCCAAGATAGTCAATAAGGATCTGAATTTGTGATTTGGAAGTAGCGCAAATTTGGATAATACTCTTACCTAATTACTTTAACATATATTTTTCGTAGCAAGAAGTTTTCCTTTTTTGATACACATTCAAAGATTCTGAAGTCATCTTCATGATGTTAAGTAAATTTGAATTTTCGTATATTCTTTTTTCTTTTTCTAAATTTCTTTTAAATAAAAATGTAGTATTCACAACGAAACATAGATTTCATATACTAATTACCTTGATGTTGTTAAAAACATATTTTTGAAAAGTCAAAAATACAGACATATTGATATATTGGTAGTGGGTGGATGAGGGTGGTACTGGTTGAAGTAGTTAGTACATTGACTACATGAGTTATGTGTTCAAGCCCGCTATCGGACAGTGATTAAATGACAAACCCCAGGAATTTTTCTGATACGCATTAATATCCTTTTGTATCACTTGTTGTAGAAAAGATCAAATGATGAAGACATATACAATGATCAGTGAATAATACAGGCTTCAGAGGATAATAATCCTTGTGTAATACCAGAGTGCCTTCCTTTGTTGAAATTGTGTGCCAAAGTCATCGGCGAAGTAAAATATCCCATAAAATGGCTACTAAACAAAGCTTCGAAAAATTTAATACGCCTCATTGACACCAGAGGCGCTGGGACAAACAGAGTTGTAAGAAATAATGAAGTTTTCCTCTATCTCTGCCTTCACCACTTGTTCCCTTTGTCACTATACCTTTCTTAAAGAAGGTATTACCTAGTAACAGAATAAATAAATATTCACTGCTTGAGTAGAACAGAGAAGAAGTATAGTACTTCCAATGTTACTTTTTTCACTGGAAATATTGTACGAATGCTTAATTTTAAATCTGAAAGAGTTTTTAAAATGCCTTCAAAAAAAAAGGAAAAACGCAAGCTACTTATTGGAAAATAAAATCCAAGGGAAAATTTCCTATTTTTAAATGTGTTTTAAATTACGGTTATCACATCAAAGGCATTTAAAACAAAATTATTTTATCATTGTAACATATTTTCTAGACACTCCTGAAAAGTGACACTTTTACATTTCTCATGCGATATGTATGACGATATACATATGTATATATAAGTGTGTAAGTGTTAATACAACATTGGTGATACTGATGGATTTAGAAAATGTTTACACTCGCGGCCTTAATGTGTTAAGTAAGTAGAAAAATATGCAGAGAATGAAAAAAAAATCAAATTCTTGTACCACATGCGTGTATGTAAATATATGTTTGGGAAGGAAAAGATGTTTCATGCATATCGCATCAAAATCTCATCAAACTAAACATTCAGCCATTCAACTAACCTTCTACTGCAAGTAAAAGTAAAAGAAATGATAGCGGCAAAAAAGAAAAGCTTAAAAAATGAAATAAAAAAATAAAATAAACTTATTTTATACAAGATATCTTATGTGTCACTTCTCACACTCTGTTAACTTGTATTTAAAATTTGTTTATATTTAAAGAAAAAGTGTACGCAAAGGCTTATCTGTATTTGTTTATACCACTACCAAGTACTACATATAAGAGTATAAATACTAACAGTAAAAGTCCTCATTATCACACTAAACTTAAATTCAGATTGGAACACCCCAGTTGGCCACGTCTTTCGGACATTTTGAAAGACGGATGCACGGCAATGTTGAAGCATGAAAGACCTGTAGTGTACCTCACTTACTGTAATTGACTGTATCATAGTTTAATTGCATTGCAACACAGTTCATTATAATAATTAACAAAACGCTTACATTATAAAATTTACATATATGACACACTTTTATTTTTATTAATAATTTATGTTATTATAGCAAAATTAAAGACATAAAGAAACACAAAAATTGAAGAATGAATAAAATAGTATATAAGCAGAGCAAAGTGTTAAATCAAATCAGACTTTAATTTCTAAACGCAAACTGGCAATAACTTGCCTTGTTTTTTAATTAAATTCCCAAAATCATTTGGCACCTCCTTTGAGCGCCTACTGACAAGCTGGTCTCCCTGACAGCTGTAAAAACTAAACAAGGGACTATAGGGCCTCACAAACACACACACACTGATTACTACACATTAGGGCTAACCTTTGAATGCTGCACCTTCACGCATTACATGACGATCCTGCCATCCTACACATCCTTTCATCCTTTACAGACCTCTTAGCAATAGCTCAAACATATTATTAAGAAATTTTTCCGAAAACTGTCTGCTAAATTCGTATACGACAGCAAGAGTTTTGATCATATTTTGTTTGTTTCATTAGAACTGACAGTTTACATAGCAGTTTTATTAATATATAACTATACATAATTCTTTACTAAACGTTGTAACACTAGCTTGATTAGTTATTGTTTTAACGGTTCTTTAAAAGAAACTGTAGCCGTTAAATATCGTGCAAGACAAATGTGGCAATTTTCCTAAGTAGTCGTTGGTTGCAACAAGTTGGCCAACTGGGACATAACCTTACATATACGTATTAAGATTTGTGTGTATTTTGCATCTGTGAGTGATGAATATGAGCAGATGGTAGTGGTGACTTTTGTAATGTGATACACAGAAATGCCATGAGTATTTGGTGCAGAGTGCAGTTCAAAACAGTGCACAGTAGGTAGGTATGCCTCGTGAGTTTTCATCATTTCACGTATGTATGTATTTATATTTGAAATCCGTTTAGTACGAATAAACACACATATGTATATAAATACCGAAACAATTAATTTATTAGTAAAGTGGAAATGACATTTCTTCAAATTTTATTTGATCAGGAATACTCCATACATTTTACTTGCTTAAACAACAAAATTAGCATAATTTATTTTATGTAGTTAAGATAATCATGTTCTCCTTGCCTGAACCAGTCCTAAAAACAGCTTAGAGTCAATATGATGTTTTCTTGCAAGCATTCGAACAAGCTATATTCCAAGGTATTTGACTTGAGTATGTTGAAGAATATTTTTATTGTTGATTCGAATGGCGGAACAATTATCTCTTCTTAGGGTAAGCATTATATGGATACATTTTTGTTCATTTACTTCAATTCTCTAAAAGTTCAACCATATTTCTAGCTGGGTGATATTTTCTTGGAAATTGCGGTATACCTCATAAGGGTTTTCGTGCATACTCATACAGGCTGTATCAACGGTAAATGTAGATGTGTGGATATTATTGCTCACAGGTATATCTCAAGTATATATTAAATACAAAACTGGCCCAAGTATGCTACCCTGTGGTTCACCGGAAGATATAGATTCGGATACAATCCTGAGGTCTCCTTCTGTAACAGTGAACTTCCTATCAATTATATAACTCTCCAAAAGCCTTTGTATGTTTATTGGCAGATACGTCTATAATTTTATAATTTCATCAATACCTGCACGCAAAGAAAAAATATGGTTGAGGTAACCATAATCAAACAGCAACATACTATGATTGAATTATATGGTTGCAGTTAAATCATATTATTGTCAATAGGAAAGTAAACTTTTAATAATACTATTATCTGAGTTAATAATAACATTATCAACAAAAACAATGAGCTTTGTTACACCTAATCTTGTTATTGTAAATATGACAACACTATTGTTAGATGTGACTAAAATATAATTGAGACTCACCATACCATGTTCTTATATAATAATAATTTTGTTAAATACTACAACAGTATTATTTAATATAATAACATAATTTTGTTTTTCAATCATATATTTATTGGTGGATCTCTTGTTTAAAACAGCTGTGCGTTAAATCCTAAATAAAAATAAATTAATATTGTTGAAATTAAATGTATTTATAGAAATGTATACTTACAATTGTGTGTATACTCGAAATACAAACACGTGTGTATAAAGAGATAAACGTTTGTACGTATGCATGTACATGTTTTTATTTATCTACCCTTTTGTTTGTTTGTGCTTTATTTATTTATTTATTTAACACGACGCGTGCAATACCGATAGCTTACAAACGAAACACTGAACTGACAGAAGATGTTTCTGAAAAAGATTTTTTCTTAAAACTTAAAATAGTATGGTCTTGGATAGCATTATATTGTTATTTGTATAATATTATTTTTAAAAAATAACAATAACTATGTTGCAGTCATAAGTTTTTAACAAAACTATATTGTTAAACTCTAACCATATCACACTTTTTTATGAATATAATAATGTAATTATTAAATTCAAACATTACTTTGCTTACCGTAACAAAATTAATGTTTAAAATAACAATAACTATTTTTCAATGACCACACATTTGTTTCTGAGAACATAATATTGTTTTCTCAACCATTCTACAACCATATATTTTCTTTGCGTGTGGTGTTCTTTGGGTTGAGTTCAGCAATAATTTAAGGACAATATATGGTAGAAAAACAACACTCAGCAAATCAACAGCACCCGTACATGAATTGGGAGTGTAAACACATTTTAAATGCTCAACAAATAAGTTACCTTTCTCACTATCGCTACTTGTTGCGCAGCCTCCAGTCGAATTGCGTAGTGGTGATTTAAGGTCAACGTGTCTTTTAAGATTTCTAGCATTGCACCAAAAAGAGTAATTAAAATATTGCCAAGTTAGCAGATTATCTAGAAATTTTATGAAATTCTTACGGTTACAAACTTATATAATGCATAGCATATTTCAGTAAAAGGTATTGTGTCAAACAAGAACTTGGTCAACATTTTTATCTCACTACTTTTGATGGCCGAAATTTCGGAAAGGAACTTGGCTTTTTTCACATTTATGTTTTTGTGAATATCTGACTACTTTTTGGAAGGTTTTTTTAATAAAGCTTATTAAACTTTAAATTTCTAGTATGTTATATAGTTCTATTCATAATGTCTGTGCCAGTTAAAAAGGGCAGAGTTCCATAAAATAATCTATTATAGGGTGATATGTGTATCATTGTGTCATACTAAGGACAGACTAATTTGCTTAATTTTTTAAGAGTCATCTGACTAGAAATATGTAAAATATAGAGTAAATTTTAGTGGGAGTGACCACGCCTATTTTTCTAAAGTCTACTCAGACAAAGTAGTTTTGAAAACGCAAAATTAAATGCTATCATGAGTGAAATGTGCATGCAAAGTGTCAATACAGTAGCTTGTTTTTTAAATTTATCCAGTTGGTAACTTACCAAAGCCTATTTTTTTTTTTTGCAAAATTTCAGTTCTCTGCCATATAATATTTCCATAAAAATTTTATAAACGTGGTCCTACTTCCCTAATTTAATAATTGGTGCTTCAGAGATTTTTTCTGTTCGTAAATCCTTTAACTTAAATTCTTAATTTTGAGCTTAAAGTGCGTGTCATGCCCTTAATTAAAACTTCCAGGATTTTAAATCTTTCTTGGTGATCTCTAACGACGATTTATTCGTGTATTGAATTTAAGCTCTCTAGTGCAAATTCTAGCTTAAAATGTTATGGCCGTTACCCCCACTCTCCGTCAATTTTTTTTTGTTATTAGCAGCGCTCAATTATCATCGTACCCTTTTTAAGATGATAGATTTTATTTAAAGCTTTAGTACAAAATTATCGTGACCCCTTGCCACTACTGGTTAAAATATTTGCCCCCTTATGCAAAAACAATTGCTTAACTTAAAGTTGGTTTAAAAAACGAATTTTGTATGTCAAAACTGGTTTTAATGAATGCTTTAACTTTAACAATCGTTTTTGCATAAGAGCGTTGGATTTTTAGATTTTTCTATTTGGTTTCACATCTTGACCTACTTGCGTATCACATTTCATTTTTCGTATCATATTTAATTTTTATTTGAGTGTTCCCACCCACTTTTTTAAACAATTCAAATTTTATCAAATTTCAGATCAATAGCGCAAATTTTAATTTTTCTGTTCTTATGGGCGTATTCCCGCCTACTTTTTTTAATCCAAAATTTTCTTTGGCTAGTGCTTATCTTTCCTGTTTAGTTTCGTTGGAAACGTATAATAGTAGTTACATAAATAGTACATTTAAATGTGCTTACCGGAAGTACATGAAATAGGAGGTTGAAAAGTGTATGGGCGTGTTAACGCCCACTTTTTTAAACAAAAATTTATATCCTTTTATTATTGTAACATGTGTGCAAGATTTCAATAATATCGCTTCAGATATGTGTTATAAATTCTGAGCTTTATGGGCGTATCCCCGGACCCTTGGTAAAATTTATCGGGTTTTAAGATTTTTCTAGGTAATAACTCACATAGTTCTACTTGTGTACCAAATTTCAGCTCACTTGTATAAAGTTTAATTTTTATGGGTGTATTTCCTCCCCCCTGGTTAAAATGTTCGGGTTTTCAGATTTTTCTAGTTCAGCCCTCACCTATATCTACTTTTGTACCAAATTGCAGATATCTAGCTATAGCGAAAGTGCTTCATAATATTGATGAGTGAGTCAGTAGGTCAGTGAGTCAGTGAGTATGTCTTAATATATGCACTTTTTGCACCTCCATATCTCCGGAACCTTTCATTGTAAAACTTTCAAATGAGGTTACATGAATTTATCTAATTATAGCTTAAATTTTATAATCTTACGATTGCGGTGAACAAAAAATAAAAACAGCTCGAATATACACACTGCGTGCATTGGCCAGAAATTGGCCTGGCGCACTACCGTGCGCCTAGATACTTATTGAATTTGTTGTAAGACAAAATTCTATTGTACATACATGTATGCTTTGATCAAGAAATTTATTTAATATTCAAATATTGATAAATAAGTTTTACACTTACCCAAGCTGACAAACAAGATTTCATTTCAGTTTCTTTTGCATGTTATTTTTCGAAAAAGCATTCATACACACTCTCATCCATATCGCAGATGCACCCTCTCTTGACAGTACTTCATTCATTTTCAACAAGTTTTAACGCTTTTTTCTTCTTCGATTTTGTTTCAGTTTTTTTTTTTATAATCTTATATATTTTTTTTGTCACACACATACATGCATATATAATTTAAAGCCGTTTATGTGATTTTATTTTATAAGTACAAACATGTGCATATTCGTGTGATGCTGTATAAATGTATAGACGAGTGTGCATGAATTTGAGCATACATGTCCTTGAGTGCCTGAGTACTTAAACTGTTATGCTTGTGATATAGTATACATTTTTTTAAATGTGCTGTATGTTCTTGCTGTATCTGCATTAAATGCAAAAAATATATATATACCAAAGCAGAATGCATACACAGATATATATTGAAATCTTTATGAGACAACATTCGATTTGACTTTTTTTCTTTCTGTTTTGAGTTCACAAATTTATTCTAACTTTGTATTCATAAAGAATTTTTATTAATGAGAAATATTTTTGTTTTACGTATTTTTTTATCATTTTGCATAAGCACATACATGTATGTACAAACTCGTATGTGTTTATTTATGTCCTTTATGAAAATGTATGGTGATTATTAAAATTATGCAATTGAGGTTTAACAATTAGTGAAAAAGGAAAAGCAGAAAGACAACATCATACATGGTGCTGAAAAAGTGTTTGAATAAAAGTACAAATAACACAGAATGAAACTTAAAATATTAACATCAAACATGTTTAGTATAATATATTTAAAATATACAAGAACAAAATCATTTTGTACTTATATGCATTTTTGCTTATTTGGTCAACTTAAAATTTATGTAATAAAAGATGGAAAAATTTAACTATAAGAAGTAAATTGGCCAAAAAAAAAACACTTTATTTGTGACAAATTCAGCGTTATTGATGCCAAAGTGAAAATAGGATTTAATAATCCCAGTGAAAAAAATGGAAGTCATTCCAGCGGAAGTACATTTTCATTGCTTCCAAAAAATCGATATTTTTAATTTGCCGAGAGTGAGCAAAAAACCACGTAGAAGCTTATTTTAGTCACACAAAACCTTGTAACTCCTTCATAGTGTTAGAAAATACTCACCAGAATTTAAAAAAAATTAATTGTTTTAAAGAAATTTATGAACTATTTTTAGTCTAAAATTTAAAAGTTATTTGCTTAAATTTACATGAAAACACTGTTTCGGGCTTAAATTCGTATAAAAAGAAACGAATTGTTAAAAAAGGCAACTATTTACCTTTTTGCCTAGATGAAAATATTATCATACAACACAAAAAAGGGAATTTTTCTTAATATCGCTTCCAATTCAGTGACCAGGCATCGAAAAAGAGAAATTTTGCAATGACAACCCTATGTAAAAATCATTAGATCGGATCCAAATTTGCACTACTTCCGCATCGTAAACTCTACATTTTCATGACTTTTTTGGAGTCTCTTTTTTTACTGGGAATGGAATATGTCGGCAGACGTCCGTTCTTTTCATAAGATTTTTAACTACAATTTGCAACAAAGCTTTGCTTATATCGTCAAATCAGCTCAAAATTTTATCTTTCAGAGCGTCATTTGTTGCTGTTCATGTAAGCCTGGTATTTCACAAATTTCACAATTAAACTTCTTTTTGCAAGAGTGTAGCGTTCCATTGTTAAAATTTTTCAACTTCTTTCTAAATAAATGTCAAAGGATAACAGCTCAATTCTGGATATTTCGCAATGAAAATTCTTTGCTCAATAGTGTAGCGTTAAATTGTTAATACTTCTTAACTTTTTATTAAATAAATATTAAAGGATTACATCTCAATTCTTGACATTTCATCATTTGACAGAATATTTCCTTTCTAGTCTCAACTTTGTCCACCTTTTAGATAATTTTTGTCAATGTAATATGAAAAGCGCTGCCCTGTGAAGGTTTACTTAAATCTCATTAGCACACAGTGGGGAGGAAGACAGATCTAAATATTACTATTCATTCTAAATGCAAAAAATATCTTAAAATTTTTATTTGATTATGAAAAGTGTACATAATATTGTTACGTTTACATTTTATTAAACGTGTGAGTTCTTTTGATTGCTCAAAAATAAAAATAAATAACATAAAATTTTTATTTGCTACTGATCTTCCTTTTATTCTTGATTAAGCAAACTATAACTTGTCTTTACTTAATTACTTCTTATCGTTATTACCCACCGCACGAGGTCTTTTACTTTCAACGATGCTGACTTGACTAATTTCTGATTAGCACTGACTCATTCTCACACGGTGCACTTCTTTTTATAATACGGGAACCGGATCTAGAATATTCGGCTGATAGATCGCGTAATTACATGCATGTATGTACTTAGTAAAACCAACTGGAAGAAACTATCACTGCACAACGATGTGGCTGCTTAGGAGTAAATGTTTATTGGTAGCCAAGTGCTCAAACAGTCTTCCAACACTATCTCGAAATTTCGTGTCACTGTTTCTAGATGTTTGTAGATAATTCGATTGGTCGTTATTTTGAATTTCAAAGTAACGACATTTATGTTGGCAGTGCGGTGTGCTACTGGTTATACAGGGTGGTAGTTCTTTAGTTAAATACTTCTAGATAGTTCTTTGCATTAACCCTGTTGGAATATTTTCGCGTAAAACTTACAACAACCCTGTTGAAATATTTTTTACTTAACAATATTATGTTTTTTATCTGTAAGGTTACGTCTAATAGGAATTTGGTTTCTGCTTAAGAAACTCATCAGTCGATTTCCAGCAAATTCTTCCTGAGAAAAAAGATGAGAAAAAAGACTAAGTTCCTATTCAAAATTTCGTCCATTTAAAGTAGTGAGACATAAATTTTGACCATATTCTTTCTTGCACAACGCATATCAAAAATAAACTTCCATGTTTTTTATGAATATTAAATCGTCAGGGCTTTATATCATATTAAGGCGACATGCTAGATATTATATGATATGTAATTAACCTAAACTGCTAAGCCGAAGTCCATGAAAGAAAAAAAAAATAAGATTTGTGGATGTAATCATGACCACTTGTCAAAACAAGAAATTTTTAATTTGGATAAGTGCAATGTGTATGAAAAATTTCAATAAAATTTATCTTAATTTATGATTTGATCAGGCTAAAAATTATAGCACTTTTTAAGGCATGTGATAATGCGATTATTATTAATATGATAATCACAAATGTAACAATTGTTATGTTTAATAACACCAAAGTTAATTGTAAATATTCTGACAAACACGTTGTAGAAAGGAACAACTAGCTGATATCAAGTTTGATTGAAACTTCAGAGTTCGTAGATTTTTCTTAGTGATTTCCGGTCTAGATTGTGTATCAAATTTCTGCTCTCTAGTGCAAATTTGAGTTTTAAGGGCGTGGCCCTAATACCGGATACAATTTCTTGGTTTTAAGATTTTTCCACTGGATTACTCATCTACACTAACCTGCGTATAAAACATCTCTAGCCTAAATTAAACTTATAAATTTTATGAGCATTACCCCGCCCGCTAATTTAAAGTCACGATTTTGTTGTGAACACCGCTTATAATTCATGCTTTTTTTCTTCTAAAATATGATTGACCGAAGTACATTAAACATTAGGATTACATCTTATGGGAGCGGTCACGCCCACTTTTTAAGGTGACAGTTTAAAGTCTTGCATAAGTAAAACTTGTATGCAATGTTTCACTAAAATAGTTTGAGTTAAAAACTGTATATAAAATTTTTAATTCCGAATAGTATTAGCGTGGCCCCGCCCATTTTGGTAAAATTTGTTGGGTTTTCAGATTTTTATAGTTGGTTACTCACCCAGACCTACTTATGTAGCAAATTTCAGCTCATTAGAGAATTTTTAAATTTTTATTTTTTATGGGCGTAGCCCCGCCCCTCTGAAGATAATTTCCGGGTTTTCAGGGCTTTTTAGTTGGTTTCTCACCTAGACCTATTTCAATATCCAATTTCAGTTCCTTAGCGCAACTTTTAATTTAAAAATTTTATTGGAGTTCCCTCCCCCCAACCCTTTTTTTCAAACTGAAGTTTTTTTGGGCCAGTGGTTATCATTCGTGTCAAGTTTCGTTGCAAACGGATAATAATACTTACATAAGATGTACATCTAAATAGGCTGAGCCGTAGTACATGAAATATAAGGCTTAGATTGTGTGGGCGTGTCAACGCCCACTTTTTAAACAAATTTTTTATGAAATTTATAGCCTTACATTATCGTGATATAAATGCCAAACTGAAATAAAATCGCTTCAGTTAAGCGCTTTAGACTAGCATTTTTAATTCTGACCTTCATGAGCGTAGCCCCGCCCTCCTGGCTAAATTTTCGTGTTTTCAGATTTTTTTAGTTTATGGCTAACCTAGACCTAGTTTTGAATCGAATTTCAGCTAATTAGCACAAATTTTAATTTTTATGGGCGTAGCCCCGTCCCCTTGCGAAAAATTTCCGTGTTTTAAAATTTTTCTAGTTCATTCCTCACCTAGATCTACACGTGTAACAAATTTCAGCTCTCTGGCTACAGCGAAAGTGCTTCATGAATTTGATGAGTATGTCAGTGGTAAATGCCACTGACCATTTCAGTTGTCAGTGAGTATGTCTTAAAATATGCACTTTTTGAAACTCCATATCTCAGGAAAGTGGGCAGGGTAATGTTCATAAAATATAAAGGTTTAATTCAGGCTAGAGAAGTTTTATGCGCAGGTAAGTGTAGATGAATAAGCCAGTGGAAAAATCTTAAAACCAAGAAGTTTTATCCGGTATTGGGGCCACGCCCTGAAGAATCAAATTTGAACTAGAGAGCAGCAATTTGATACACAAATAAATCTAGAACAGAGATCACTAAGATAAATCAGGGCCGGGAACAAGCACCTTAAACACAAACTTAAGATCAGCTAGTTGTTCCGTTCTACTACGTGATTTTCAGAATATTTAAAATTAACTTTGGTGTTATGTTTTCAATAATAATTGTAACATTATATCATGACTTAAAAAGTGCTATAAACCTTAGCCTTATTAAATCCTAAATTAAAATCAATTTTATTGAAATTTTTCATACACATTGCACTTATCCAAAGTAAAAATTTGATTACACCCATTAATCTTATTTTTTTCTTTAATGTAATGTATTAAAATATTATTGAAAATTACCTACACAATCACAATACATAAGTTATTATTCCTCTAGCGGATGGCTTTAGTAGTTAGTGCTTCTACTCCTCTTATATTGTTATTGTATTTAACTATAATATCAATATTATATAAATAAAAAATTAAGTTTGAAAACCAAATGCAGAATCGAATAAAGATATTTGTTTTTGAAATGTTTTGTTTCAGAATATTTAACTCACTTTGTTTATATATGTATGTACGTAATTCTCAATAGCCTTTTTGCAGTTTTTCTATACAAATTTGGAGTTTTTAATCCTTTCTTAGAAATTTTTTGATTAAAGTCTACTAACGAGTTTCTTAAGCAGATACGAAATGTATAAAGACATTGCCTAACTGATAAAACAACAAACCTAAACCAAAAAAAATTGCACTTTCACAAGGCAAAAACTGCCTGAAGGAGCGTACCAATGCTTTTGCGACGTACCAGAGAGTTCTTAACTATTGTCTTGGTTACAATTTTTGTCTAGGTTTGGATCAAAAATCTCAATGGTTTGGCTGTTATAGGCCAAAATATCCAAAAAAACGTGACAAAAGTCTGAGAAAAAACTGCAAATCAAAATTTGAAAGTTAAATTTTCACCGCGAATTGCGTATGGTCTAGTGGACTTTTTTGCTCAGTACAATCCCAAGAATCAGAAACGCGAAGCGCCCATTAAGATTTTTCCCTTCCATACTAATCGCCCCACCCTTATACATATATATTTATATTATATATATATTTATGTGTTTTTAAATTAATTTGTCATATAATATTTACAAAAAGTTATATGTTTCACAAGTAATAGTTGTCAATATTAAAGTAAGATTAAACCACCACGTTTGGTCGCTTAAGCTGGCAAGTAAAACCAGAAATGAAGATTAAGGTTAATTTAATCAATAACCTTGAACTCAAAAAGTCGCCCAAAGTTATAATTGCGTATACTTAATAATAAGTCGCAATAATTGTTTATAACGTATACGTAAACTCTTTATGCATTAGCTATGGCATAGTGTTATATGATAGAGATTTATTTCGACTTGCAGGGACCCCTCATTTTGTGAAGTTCGGAAAAAAATATTTGAGACAAAAAATGGTGGCAATCAGATGGGGGAAAAGTTTGCTTCTTCATTCTCAAAGGGTAAAAGCAAAAAAATATACAAAAAATCATATAAATTTCCCGGGGTCACCGCTACAAGGGTCAAATGTATGATCAGCACCCATTAATTTTCTCCGCACAACATCTTTTTCAAGCACATGTGCCACCTAGCTCTTCTCCTTAAGGGGGATCCCTTACAAAGGGGAAATTTTTATAAAATTTACTCGCAGGGCTCTAACTGCCCCTAGGGCGTATCTATCGAAGTCAAATGTGTGACCAAAATCCAATATTTTTTATTAAGGTTGTCTTCATACAAAAAAAGAATTCTGTGTTAAATCATTCTTTATTTTTGGCATGTGTTGGATAGTTGAAGTAAATATAAATTTTCTTCTTTTTCGCTGCACAACGCACTGCTGCAATCTTGTTATAATTTTACGCCCCCTTTTTGCAGCATTGTTGACAACTTGCAGTTTATGCAATATCTCTTAGCAATATCACGTTGTCCCAGGTTTCTGGAGCGCTATTTAAAAAAAACATTATTTGTAATCCAAAGCGTGAAACAAATTTTGCTTTCCCAAGTGTTACGTAGTGGCTCAAATCCTTCATTATTTCTGGCTGTACTTCTGTGGATAAGCTAAGATAATTTACTTCACACCTGTTAAGCCAATGACTGGGCGAGAACCACCTTCCTCTTCACTGGCGCCGCTTTTTATTTTGTCATCTTCTGCTTCATTATAATCTACGCCGTAGCTGTCTTTGTTTGATGATTCGTCCACATCTTTGTGGGATAACTCTTCCTCGTATTTTTTTCTATCTTCTCCAAAACTACGAACAACATTCGCCATTTTCCTTTTAATGTCATAGGTAATATTCTGGCCAAATAAAAAAAAGCTCAAATCGTTATTTGGAGCTTCAACTGCTTTAGTCACACTAAACCAAGGTTTTACATAAAGTAACGATGTCTATAGTGATATCGAGAATTTCATCAAATTCATTTTTGGTTAAATCAAGATATTCTCGAAATTGAAAAATTTTAAGGCAGTATATCCCTTTCGCCATCCAAAGAGCATTAAGGTATCAAAAAAAGACAATGCGGGCGTAGATGATAATAAAATAATAATAAATAATACAGTATTTTTCGTTTATAGCGAACCCGCTTAAAACGAACTTTCGCCTAAAACGAACCATTTCCAAAAGTACGAACTTTTATTTCTATAAAACCATGAACATTTTTTCACTTATAACGAACCCGTTTAAAGCGAACTTTCGGTTATAACAAACTTTTTTTGCATGTAAATTGTTCTTTTTTTCGCTTAAAACGAACTAAGAAGTGTGTTGCCATGAACAAAAAATGCAAAAAAAATAACAAAAAATTCAAAGATGCAATGTGTAGCATAAGCCGTGCAAGAAATTTTCTTCAGTCTCGCGACACTCCACAACAAATTCTTGACCACTTGGCCCAAGTGGAAGTGTATATAAATGAAGCCAATATTAATACTAAGCAAACTAAAATAACTGATTTTTTTAAAGACTACAATGTTCTAAAATTGTTTTAATAAATAAATAAATAGCCAAAGTGTTAAAAAAAGACATGTGCACACACAATAATGGTTTCTTGATGTCTTCACTTAAAACGAACTTCGCTTAAAACGAACAAATTTGATCAGTCCCTGCAAGTTCGCTTTAAGCGAAAAGCACTATATAAATTTTTTTGTATGGGGACCATCTTAATGGTTGAAGGTAGACGTTACGTATGTTTAAAGAAAATCTTTGCATTGAAAAAGTATTGGCGGTTGGTCATATATTTGACTTCGATAGGTACGCCCTTGAGACAATTAGAACCCTGCGAGTAAATTTTATACTAATTTTCGGTTTGTAAGGGAGCCCCCTTAACGAGAGGAAATCGAAAAGTCGTAAACTACGCCATACCTAATATACATACATGCCAAGACTAAGGGCGTCTTTTTGGGTTCGAGTTTAAGATTAGTTTATTTCTCTAATTATCTAATCCGAAAATTTACTTAACCCGGCGACCGGGCGGATGGGTCAAAATTACCTGTCTTTTTTCGAATTGATTGTGGTTTTAAAAATGTACTTCTCTTCTCTATGTTTTTCTCAAATAGCTCTTGAAAGTCTGTGCATAAGATAAGAGGTTTGTGTGGTTGAAGTCTACTGAAGATTTGTTAGAACAACAATAAAATTCATATCGACAAAGCTGAACCACCACCAAATAAATTTTAAATTAAAATATACTTATGACAATATGTCGAATAGTAAAATTCATAATAAATATCTAGCTAAAAACGTTTTTGTCAAAGTTGAGAATTAATAAATTTCACTTTCTGTCCCTGTCATGCAATCAGCTAAGTACCGTTAACATTTTAACGTGATAAGACTAATGTTTGAAGTGTGTGAAAATTAAATACTCCAGTATAAACTCATGTATGGCTGAAAGAAATCTTTAGAATATTTAGATTACTTATGTGTATGATTGCAGCTGATATAGTATATTAATCTTAGTTAAAATTGTTTGTGCTGCTTAATTTATGAAATGTGTATGAACATACATGCAAAGAAAAGATATGGTTGTAGAATGGTTGAGAAAACAATATTATGTTCTCAGAAACAGATCTGTGGTCGTTGAAAAAGAGTTATTGTTATTTTAAACATTAATTTTGTTACGGTAAGCAAAGTAATGTTTGAATTTAATAATTACATTATTATCTTCATAACAAAGTGTGATATGGTTAGAGTTTAACAATATAGTTTTGTTAAAAATTTATGACTGCAACATAATTATTGTTATTATTTAAAAATAATATTATGTCAATAGCAATATAATGCTATCCAAGACCATACTATTTTAAGTTTTAAAAAAAAATCTTTTTCAAAAACATCTTCTGTCTGTTCAGTGTTTCGTTTGTAAGCTATCGGTATTGCACGCGTCGTGTTAAATAAATAAATAAAGCACAAACAAACAAAAGGGTAGATAAATAAAGACAACATACATACGTACAAACGTTTATCTCTTTATACACACGTGTTTGTATTTCGAGTATACACACAATTGTAAGTATGCATTTCTATGTATACATTTAATTTCAACAATATTAATTTATTTTTATTTCGGATTTAACGCACAGCTGTTTTAAAGAAGAGATCCACCAATAAATTTATGATTGAATAACAAAATATTGTTATTATATTAAATAATACTGTTGTCGTACTTAACAATATTATTATTATATAAGAACATGGTATAGTGAGTCTCAATTATATTTTAGTCACATCTAACAATAGTGTTGTCATATTTACAATAACAAAATTAGGTCTAACAAAGCTCATTGTTTTTGTTGATAATTTTACTATTAACTCAGATAATAATATTATTAAAAGTTTACTTTCCTATTGACAATAATATGATTTAACTACAACCATATAATTCAATCATAGTATGTTGCTGTTTTATTATGGTTACCTCAACCATATTTTTTCTTTCCGTGTAGTTGTTGGTTTTTTATAATTTAAATTATGCAATTCAAACTTAATACGCATGTTAGGGTATGAATATGCGCATTTATAGTTGTTGACGGCCAGTTTTCTGGTGCACATGGGTCACGTTATTAAGACCACATTTTAGAAAAATATGAAAATAATAGCAATACTTATTCTTTTTGCTTAGTTTTACGAATTCATTACATTCGTTTCTTTAAAGTCTAGTTCTTTCTGCAAAGAATCCTTTGCGTAATGCTGCCAAATATAAAGTTTGCTTATCTGAAAGTAAAAGCACTAATAAAGACAAATACTTGAGCATCAAACAAAGTTTAACTTTATAATAAACGAAATTTGCCATAACAACAACAATAACTAACTACTATCTCATAAAGTACAAAAGTTTTTGAACAAAACATAACAAATGTAAACATTTTATTTAAATTTTTTATTATTTCAAAAAATAATAACTGCAAAAACATGATGAGTGTTTCAGAAGATAGAACAAAAAATATATGCACATTCATACATACCCTCGTTGTTTTATTTCTTTCGTGTTCTTCTCTTCGACAAGCATTGTTGTTTAAACACACAACACCCACAAATTGCAAATTTTACATGGCCATCAGTGTAACAACCGACCAACATCAAATGCAAAATACAGTTTAAATGAACGTATGAATTTATCCATGAATCCATGCAAACCATAAAATCAACCAACAAATGCTAAATGCGACAAATATATGATGAAATGTAATTTTCAGTTTTATTTGTTTGATTGTCCAGCATGTCTGCTGACTAGCAGTGGCCCTCTGGTCAAACTGTCTGCAATACAAGTGCTCATACTCGTTTGTTTGTGAGCTTGCAATCTCACTCACATACACATCCATAACTTTGTTGTTTTTGTGCGAGTAAATATTTGCATGTCAACGTCATAACAACCAAGCGAAAACAAAAACTGCAACCAACAAATGCTTAATTTTATAAAAAAATTTTAACGAACATCGTTTAATGTTCGTTTTGTGCAGGTTTTAATTATTGCAAAAATTAAGTTTTTATTGTTTTTCGAGTGCAATTGTTTAAATTGTGACAATGAGATCTGAGCAATATATGTATATTCATTTATGCTGTAGCACATGTTCCATGTATGACATTTAAATAAAAATATTATTGTAAGACTTAAAAATTTCAGTATAACAAATCAAAGGTTATTTTTCTTGAAAATACTTGAAAAATAAATTGCTTGTTTTTTTTTGTAAATACATAGCATATTCGGTAATGTGAAAATAATTCTGCCAAAAAAAGTCAATTTCAATGCAAAGATCTGACAGAACATTTTCGAAAAAAAATTATGGGATATAAAATTAAATTTTAATGGGCGTACCTCCTCATGGTATGTGTTAAATTTTCTAAAAATTGGTGCAGTGGTTCTTAAAATAAAACATTAAGATTTAAGATATATACTGTTTATTTTTGAGTTCAAGGTGTGTGGAGAGTTTCAGAAAAATTGGTTAAGTATAAACACGCGAAATATTTATAATAAGTTTTAATGAGCGTAAGCCAGCCCATTTTTACAGTTGCGTACACCAAAGGTGAAAAGGAACCCTATTGTTTCTCTACGCTGTCCGTCTGCTCGCTACGCTATTTTCTCAAGAACCGTAAGAGCTACGGACCTGAAATTTGGACAGACTATGTAGAACTATGTAGAACCTTGTCCGCTACAACAACAAATACATAAGAATTAAAAATTAAAGAATGTTCCAAAACGAGCAACGAAAAATGTTAAAATTCCATGTAATATATATGCATACAATTGTATTTACATATGTATGTAAGTATATAGACACTTGAAACTACCCTATAGGAACTCAAACTCATTTGTAAATACCTTCAAACTGGATTTTTAATAACCACAACTGGTTGATTAAGTGACTTTTTTCCTTGTCGCCGACTCACTATTTTAACATAGGCATGTCATAGGCAGTAGTCAATTAGCCATCTCTGCATGACTTTTAAATTGACTACTAACTACTTATTTTTCAACCACTCTGAAGTCACTTAATATCTATTATAGTTAAATAAATATTTATGTAAATCTTCATACACATTTGTATATCATATACATACATACATATGTATATACTATATATAATGAATAAATGTATATTGATATATAAAAAATAATTAGTATTTTTATATTTGAAACAAAAATACATACATACATACATTCATACGAAAGTTTGTCCTGCTCATAGAAAATATTATACATACTAAGTATTGAAATTATTATTTTTTTTTTCAACACAAACATTTGCCATTTGATTTCATGGCATGCTTCTTTTGATTTTTTTTATTTTCTTTTCATTTACTTATTTTGCTTTTGTTTATTTCTTACGTGTGCTTCTTTTCAATATTCAATATGTTTGGTTGATATCTGCATGAGATTTAAACCAATTTGTAGTCACTTGCAAAATAATTAATTTATAGCTAGTGTTTTTTGTCAATCGACTATTTTATTTACTACAGGGTTGTAAAATTAGTCAATTTTTATACAGACTACAACAATTAACACTCAAATTTATAAAAATTAAGCGGAGTTCTATCAGTTTATGTAACGTTGACTATGTAATTTTGGCATTTTGATGTATCCAGGTAACCGTAAGATGCAAAGTCTTGAAATTTTGAAAAACGATAAAACAAAAAAGTCTTAAAGTTATAAAATGACCAAACCAAAAAAAAAATCGCTAAACCAAAAAAAAAAATCTTCAAATTAAAAAAAAAATCTAACACTAAAATAAATCGTCAAAACCGAAAAAAATCGACATAATTAAAAAATCGCCAAAATGAAAAAAATTAAAAAAACCGAAAAAATCGCTATAACGCAAAAATGCCGGCAAAACTAAAAAATCGCCTCATTGAAAAAAATCGCCATAATGAAAAAATCGCTAAAATGAAAAAAGTAGCCAAAATTAAAAAAAAAATCCAAATGAATAAAACCGCCAATATGAAAAAAATCACCAAAATGAAAAAAAGCCAAAAAACCGAGAAAATCGACAAAACGGGGAAAAACGAGAAAAAAACGCTAAAACCCAAAAAAACGCTCAAAACCGAAAAAAACCAAAAACGAAAAAAGCAAAACTAATTATTATACAGGATAAAGTTCGTAATGAAATACATATCTATTATCCGTTTTTATTATTTATTTTAATGTTAAAATTGTGTAATTATAACAACCAAAGGTGCTTGATAGTTTTCGCAGCAATCAATAAAGTAGTATATCATAAAATTAAATATAAAAAAATTTTAGGCGTGTTTCATCAACTATTTTTACAGTGGTACCATCACACAAAAAATTAATTTTTACAATCGGTTTAAAATGTAGCGAGCTATGCAGTAACACCAAACAAAATAGAGACGAATTGATAACCTCCCCCTTTTTTTGAAGTTGATTAGAAGACAAGTTCCAATTTCTTTCATTAAAAGTACTGAGAACAAGGTTTCGAGCAAGTTCTTGTTTTGTACTGTAACGCTTAAAGTCGCCACCCTCGTTTTAAGCTACATACATGAATATTTATGAATTTCCTTTCCTTTGTTTATTTACTTTTATTAAATTCATTATATTATACTTTATTGTTTATTTTAATTAATCGTAAGAATAGTGATTATTTAAATTATCGCTTACTATCTGTAAGATTAAAAATTAACGGACGATCGACACGTGACGACATCTGGTGGTGAGAAACTACATATGATCAGCTGTTCGTGCCATTTAAATGCAACTCTTTTCGATGACGGAAAACATGTGTGCCCACAATGATTGGTTGTATGTGTACAACAACTGTATGCCTGAAAACAGGTATAAAAGAACGAACATCACAAGTGAACAGGGAGTTGGCGTGCAGGCGACCTGCAGGTAAGATCTAATTGTTCGTGGTTATCAATCCTTACAATTAATATTTTGCTCTGCACTTGTGCTTGTGGTGTCGTGTGACTTAGAAGGCATTTGTTTGTGGTTATCAATCCTTACAAATACCCCAGCTAGGTTGGTTCGACCGTTGGCTCCTTTTCAGCAGGGGAATCAATCCCTCGGAGGTACACTACTTGGTGGCGGGACATTTGTTGGTGGTTATCAACCCCTACAAATACTCCTGCTAGGTAGCACACTGGTGACTGGGCATTTGTTTGAGGTTTTCAACCCCTACAAACACCAGTGCTAGTTTGGTACTGTTCCATCAAGATACTTCGGGAGGGGAACCAATCCCTCAGAAGTATCCCACTTGGTGACCGTGCATTCATAAGGAGTTATCAATTCCGTGGAACTGGCTGATTACTCGCTGGTTGATACGCCGACGCCCTACATATCGTCACGTGGAAGGTCAACCGTTCCAGATAAAACTTTTGTAAATGAGAAGAATAAATAACTATTAAGTGGAATAAAAAAATATAGTGTACATTTCCTTTAATACAACTACACACGTTCCCTGGACACCCCTGAAGCTATCCCGGCAACCAGCGGAAACGTGTCGTTACAGTACCATACCTTTATTACTATGCATTATATTTTGTCATCATCTTTGTGTTATCTCCTTTTCTGCATAATTGACAATATTTATACCATATTTCTTCCTATAATTATTTGCTTTGTTAAAAAGGTAATAATATTGGCGATTCAAAAATATTTTCCGTTCGCTGTAAGAGTACATAGCACTGTGTGACATGTGTTTCTTCGATATACAATTTACTAAGCAGCAGCTACTTGTTATATAAAAGATTATTTCAATAGCGAAAGAAGTGTCAGTTGTCCCAAAGCACCATCGGCACCTTGTAGCATCCATTAAAGTCTGCATAGCAGATCAATATGTGACAACTGTTAATACAACGAACATTTTGATTAATAAAACGAAACATTATATTTCGTTGATGCAAATTTCATTAATGGAATTAAACCTTCCTAATGCTTCATTTTATGTTACGAAATAATTTTCATTCGGGTAGTAAAAAAAATCTTAAATACACAAAATTTTTTATGAAGAAGTCATACAAAAAAAATATTTTAAATTATTAAGGTGACATTTAAGAAGAAGTATCAAACCACAATTGTAATTAATCTATAGTTATAAAAAAGTATAGTTTTGTTGCAACTGTAATGCAATATTTTCGTAACTACAACGAAGAAAACTTCCTGCTGCTGCAGTGTATTAGCGTTGTAACTATAACTTTTCATATACATTTTTGGTAAAATTATAAATTAAATAATTTTGAATTAAAATTTTATTAATGATACTATATATTTAGTGTATTGTTTCTGCAGCGGCAAGCGCATTGACTACCACGCAATTAGTTCCAAGTTTACATCTTGGTGGAAAATCCAATTATATAACATGCAAAGATTTTTCTTAGGCCTTTGCCACCACACAGACGTAAGTTAAATAATTAATAAAACACAGAGACTACATTAAATTATTGAACCAGAGTCAATACAACAATGAATCATATTTTTAACACAATGATAATCAGTAATAAAATACTGTCATAGTGTACATGAAAAATGTTGTTAATTCAATGAAATAGTTCGCTAAAAATGCAAAACTAACGTCGTTACATCATTGTATTAACTAAAAAATTTCATTGCAATAATTATATTTTGCATTTAAAATATGAAATTGTACTTTTCCTAAAGAAGGTACTAGGAATTATTAGTAGTAAGCGTTCATAGCCTGAGTTTTACTTCTTTTCATTAAAAGAAAAACATGTCGTTATTTCATGAAAATATTTACACAAAATAACAGTTACCTTTTGAATTATATTTTTTTTCTGCTTAATTTTTAATATTTAGAAAGTGTAATTCTTGCGTTAAAATTAATATTACCCGTCTTAAAATTTAATTTATCGCCGGAGTCTGTAAAAAAAAATATTGTATGTTAAATTAAATTTACTTTTTTATAGTTTATTCATTTTAAAAATTAAAATTTTTTTGAGCAAAAAAATAAAAATCAGAAAGTAACTGTTATTTTGTGAGGAATAAATAAAAGTCATAAAATAACTCTTATTTTGTGAGGAATAAATAAAAATCATTGCATCTATATGTTACATGGAGTGCCTTAGTACATTCCTTTTGCACGTAGGACTTCTCTATTAGTGTGTTTTTTTTCAGTTTAAATTTGGAAAATAATCGTTATTTGCGATTCCTGAAAATTTCATAAAATATGAAATTCCAAAAATTTTTGTTTCATAGAGCACTAGAAGTTATAAAATTTTTTTCCTAAAAAACTATTCCAAGGAATAAATGTTTAATTTATCAAGCAGCTATATAAAGAGAATATTAGCAATAACTTCTAACATTTTGTGATTCAAACGTTTTTCTCAAATATACAACCATAATAACAAAAAAAAAAAAAAAAAAAATGCACAAATACATACGAGTACTTACACTTAATCTCATACCCACGGGTACTAAAAGTTTCTTGAAAAGTACACTTTTGCTGCAAAAAAAACATATGTTAAAATGAACTAATAACAACAATTGTTTTATTTTCTTTATATGTGCTTGTACGTACACACATATGTATCGTTGGTTACAAGTAGAAAGGCCCTAACTCAAATAACTGTAACTTTACAGGATAAGGTTAAAACATAATAATAAACAGTACAACTGCTTGCAAAAGCCTTATTTTTTACATTATTGCAATAAATTAATGTGACGAGGTGTATTTGTGTGAAATATATTAGGATCACTGAAAAACTAAATTATGTGAAAATACGAGTTAGTGCCTTTTTACCTGGGACCATCGATATAAACATACATTTCTGTGTATATTGCTCTGATAACTACCGTTTGTTTTTATGCTGCAACTATATATGTATGTCAATGGTCATCGTCCCCAGGAAATAGGAGTTTGAAAACAAGTATACATATATGTATATACCAGTATGCAATTAAGAGTGTGAGTCTGTATTCTTTTATGTCTTTAAGTAAGTTTAACAAAAAAAGAAAAGAAGAGACAGAAAAAGTGCAGAAACTTAACTCTGTTCAACAATATTTAACTCTTAAGCATAAGTTTACCTAATTTTTAGTATTTTTTACTACATAAAGAAGAAAACTTTCATACATACATACATATGTACATAAATACTTACCCTGTAGTAAATAAAATAATCAGTTGACAAAACACACTAACTTATTATTTATTATTTATTTATTTAGAAATTAGCTTACAATTGCAAATTATATGCTAATTTATGATGGTCAGCAATAGCAACGAGGCCTTCAGCTTTACTTTTTATCGGCTAAGAGCTTGTATAGCGGTAAATATTTTATATGTAAATTTATGTGTACTTATATGTATGTATATTAAATTTATTTAGATTTATAGTTTTTCTAGATATACTTATAAACATTAACTGCTTTTAGAAAGCGAATGATAGTGGAAATGTTGTCGTCTGTGAGATTGCCCAGCAGATCGATTGGGTTTTTGCCGTTGAAGTACTGTTGCCTTTCGGTTTGATGATTTTGACATTCAGTGAGAAGGTGTGTTGGATCGATAGGGTATGGTAGCACACAGTCGCATGCGTATATATCCGGAAGTTTCAAAATACAGCCGTGTGTGAGTCTAGTATGGCCGAGTCGTAGCCTGGTGATTTTAATTTGGTCAAGTCTATTGCTATTTGAGTTCCTGTAGAAATTAGCTGTTGTATCAGGATAATTGGCCTTAATGTTTTTGTACCACTGGGATGTACTTAGCGTGGATGAACTGTTATTTTTGTAGTGATTCACTATTAGATTTGATATATCTATGGGGTTGTAGTTTTCTGTGGTAATTAATGGAGATTTTAGAGCGTATTTGGCTGCTGCATCCGCAAACTCGTTGCCTGGAATGCCACAGTGACTTGGTATCCATATTAGTTTGATGTCAGACGATCTTCTGATGAGTATGTTGCGAATCATCATAGTATATGTGTTATGGTTAGTTATGTTTAGTATAGATTTAAGGGCGGAGAGAGAGTCACTACAAATGGCGAATTTACCTTTTTTGTTAGAGATGTTTTGTATCGCTATTGTTATTGCTATTATTTCTGCCGTTAGGATTGTGGTATATTGTGGCAAGTTTCCAATGTGGATTATGTTATTTTCTGTTGTTACGCTAAATCCTGTATTGATGTCGTTTTTTGATCCATCAGTGTATATAAAGTGATAATTTTCATATTTGTGTTTGATGTTTTTAAATAAAGTCCTGAATTGAAATTGGTGAAGGTCACTTTTAGAGAATTGGTGTAATGATATATCAATGCTATTTTGGTCCATAGTCCAGGGTGGAAGGGATTTTACTCTGAATGGTTGAATTGGTATGTATATATTGTGCTCCTCACAGAGGGCTTTTATTCTAACGATAGTGGAGGGGATTCTAGAATATTTTTTTGATTTGTTTAATTTTACCATAATTTTGGCAAGTGGTGATTTTGTATCGTAAAATGCTTTGTGTAGTTTAGAAGTGAGGATGTTTCGTTGGCACTCTAGTGGTATAACGTCGGACTCAGCGTAAATATTGTTAATACGAGACGTACGAAAAGCACCTAGCGCGTATCTTATGGCAGAGGTTATAGATTTCCTTATAATTTCCAACAACGATTTAGATGTATAACCATATATTGGCAAACCATAGTTAACTTTAGATATAATCAGAGCTTTGACTATTCTAAGTAATATAGCGGTGTTACAGTTGTATTTGTGACTTGAAAGACATTTAATTATATTTAGCTGGTGCTTCAATGATTGGGACAAATTCATTATGTGATCATTCCATCTATACCTTCTGTTAATAGTTAGTCCCAGTAATCTAAGGCTTGCCACCTCCTCTAGTTGTATTCCATTTGCTTCTATTGTACATTGACATTGTTTTTTCCTGCATACATGGATGTATTTGCATTTTGTTTCACTTAGAGCAGCACCTGAGAATTTTGTCCACTCCTGTATGTCTTTAAAAGCATTGGTAAGGTTGAGGGTTGGATTTTTCTTTTTGTTGGATTTAATTATAAGGTTGAAATCATCTGCATAGCATGTGAAATCTATGTTGCGGTGGAAAGATATTACTTGACATAGTTTATTATACGCGATTAGAAATAAAATAACTGAGAGCGGTGATCCTTGTGGGATACCATTGTAGAGAGGTAGTGTGTTTGAGATGCTGTCACCAATTCTAACCTTAAACTGTCGATTTTTTGTAAAGTTTATTACATAATGTATTATTTGTTTACCTATTTTCCATTCGATAAGCTGGTTAATTATGGTGTGAATGCCAATTCGGTCAAATGCTTTTTGAAAGTCTAGTGACACAATTGTTATATGTTTACCGGATGAGAGGGAGTCGATAATTTGATGATCTGTATATAACAGAACATCCATTATAGATTTCCCTTTTGTGAAACCAAATTGTCGACTGTCTAGTAGTTTATTACTTGTTAGAAACCACCACAGTCGGTTTGCTACCATTTTATCGAGTACTTTGGCTAGACACGGGTTTAGTGATATTGGACGGTAAGAGGCTAGACTTGTTTTATCATTTCCTTTTTTGTAAACAGGAATAGTAATACTTATTTTAAATTGTTGTGGTATGTGGGACTTCCATATGTTATTAAATAACTCTAGAAGACGTTGTTTCATAGTGATTGGTAGATTTTTAATCATCATGTAGGAAATTCTGTCAGAGCCTGGTGTTTTTCCTTGGAGCTTTTTTAATGCTGAACAAAGTTCTAGTATGTTGAAATCATTTTCTATTCGTTTTGCATCAGTGCTTGGCTCAATTGTTGGTAGATTTGTTAGCAGATTTATTTTGTTAGCTCTATACTCATCGGGGAAATTAGAGTCTGAGGAGTTTTGCGACCAGAAGTTTCCTAACTCGGATGCTATTTCGTATTTATCGGTGATAAATCTATCGGTTCGTCCTTGTTTGAAAACTCCGTGTATAGTGGGTTTCGGTTTGTATCCAGAAAATGATCTAATGTTTGCCCAAATATGTTCTACTCTTGATGAAGGGTTTATTGTGGATGTAAAGTTGAAAAGGGCTGCTTTCTTAGCGATTTTTATTTCGCGTTTTAATAAGGCGTTGTTCTTTTTATAATTTATCAAATTTTCGGTTGTCATATTGCGTTTGAATGTATGCCATGAGCTGTTTTTATTGGCTTTTAGTTGTTGTAGATACCTATTCCACCATGGTACTGGCTTAAGAGATGGTGGACGGGTTTGTGGTATTGTTTCGTTTGCCGCTTGGTGTATAATTCTGCGTATATTGGCGGTTTCCTTATTTATATTTTCGCTTTTCGGGCGTTGGTTGTTTAGAAACGTACAATGATGTTGATATAGTGGCCAGTTTGCTTTGTTAGTTTTGTATTTAGGTTGGAAACTTGGCTTATTCTGTGTTGACTGATTAAATAGGGATATAATGATAGGGAAGTGATCGCTTCCATGTAAAGTATTTTCTATTTTCCATTCGGTGTGGGGGAAAAGAGATGGAGAACAAACTGACAGATCAACATGTGAAAATGTGGAGTGTGTGCTGAAATGGGTTGCGGAAGAATCGTTCAAAAGAATGAGTTGGTTGCTATTTATGTAGCTGTCTAAAATCTTCCCCTTTTTATTGCTGGATGGTGAACCCCATGACCTGTGCCAGCTATTAAAGTCTCCTGTTATTAAGATAGGGTGGATGTTGGTGAAGACATTACTGAGGTTATCGTGGGTGAAATTTTTATTAGGAGGTATGTATGACGATGTTACTTTGAATGTAATTTTTGAGCTTATTTCTACACATAACGTATCAAAGTCATTTCGGACATCAATTTTTTTGTGTTGCAAGGAGTTGTGTATTAATAGTGCAACCCCACCGTAACGTGTGTTGGATGTGTTGAGAGAGTAGAAGGTGAAGTTTATTGGAGTAGGTATATGTTTGTTGTTGTGCGCGTGTGTCTCTTGTAGGGATATAATTTTTGGTGAATATTGTTTTATTAATAGCAAAAGTTCGTTATAATTATTAGACATACCATTTATGTTCCACTGTAAGATGTTGAGAGTCATATGATTAAATAAATGTATATATTATATTGAGAGTTGTAAAAAGTGTTGCTTTAGTTTATAGTTGAACTTATCCATTTTGTTTTAATTTGGAAAGCATTACGTACTTTTAGTACGTTTGCTGTCGCTTATGGCATTTTTCAATTGCCGTCTTGTTCTTTTGGATGTTTTTAGTGGTAATATCTTTGTAGCGTTATTGTTTACGGCGCTATTATTTTGTGATGAAACACTGTTGATATCTGATGTTTCTGTGTCAGTATTATCATCTGTTTTTAATTCATTCGGTGTTGCTCTTGTTTTTGGTGGAAGCATATTAAGATTGGCTGTTTTTGCATGTGCCGAGGTTGTAGGTTTTAATGTGTCATTACTAGTTGTTATTGTTTGTTGTTGCGAAGAGTTATTTGTATTATTATTGATTTTAGTTATAGAAGAGTATGATATTGTGGATGGATGGCGGTCATTATATTTTTTTATTGCTGTTTTTCTGTTTGTTTTTTCAAGAGTAATAATTGCTTGTATTTCTCTTTCTTTTAGAAAGATGGGACATGTTTTCTCGTTAGCTGAGTGTTTGTCATTTGCAATGTTGCTTTCTTTACAATTGATACAGCTTTGCGTATTGAGACAAATTTCATTATTCTCTTCGATTAAGTGATAGCCTTGTGAGCAATTGAAACATATTTTGCTGTTTTCACAAAACTTTGATAGGTGACCAAAGCGATGGCAGTTTTTGCATTTCAAGGGTAAAGGTATGTATGGTTTTATTCTGACTCTTTCATAGCCTATCATAAGTTCAGCGGGAAGAGAGGTGGAAGCAAATGTAATAATTATTAAACCGGTTTCTTTTAATTCGTTATTTGTCTTTTTTAATATTTTGTTGACTTTTGTTACGTTTTGTTTTTTTAATTCAATTAATATTTCGTCCTCTGCGATGCCGCGGAGGTCATTAGAGTAAATAACACCTTTGACATAATTTAGTGATGGATGTTCACTTAGTTCAACTTCAATAGCTGGTGACAAAAAGGATAGTTGAATTAAGCTTCTCGCTTGCATAAAGTTTTTAGTTTTTATCAAGATAGTTCCATTAAGTAATTTCTTACACATCTCAACTTCACCACTACAGGTTCCATCAATAACCTTTTTAATGAGGAATGGAGAGACTTCAGATAAAGTTTTTTCACTATTCACTCTTTTCATTAAAAGATATTTTGGGCCCGGAGTTAGTATGGTTAAATTTCTTTTATTGACCGTAATATTGGGGGGTTTGTTGTTCAGACCCCGATCCGGCGGATCACCCATTATATTTATTTATAAATTTTAGTGACTATAAATCTATTTATTTAACTTAGAATGGTTAAGTAGTAAAGGGAGTACAAGCTTAGCACGTCTTTTGTGAGCGACTCTACGATTAACACTCAACACACTAACTTATAAATTAATTATTTTGTAAGTGACTACAAATTGGTTTAAATCTCATGCAGATATCAACCAAACATATTGAATAGAAACACACTTAAGAAATAAACAAAAGAAAAATAAGTAAATGAAAAGAAAATAAAAAATAAATAAAAGAAGCATGCCGTGAAATCAAATGCCAAATGTTTGTGTTGAAAAAAAAATAATAATTTCAATACTTAATATGTATAATATTTTCTATGAGCAGGACAAACTTTCGTATGAATGTATGTATGTATTTTTGTTTCAAATATAAAAATACTAATTATTTCTATATATCTATATACATATGTATATTCATTATATATATGTAGTATATACATATGTATGTATGTATATAATATACAAATGTGTATGAAGATTTACATAAATATTTATTTAACTATAATAGATATTAAGTGACTTCAGAGTGGTTGAAAAATAAGTAGTTAGTAGTCAATTTAAAAGTCATGCAGAGATGGCCAATTGACTACTGCCTATGACATGCCTATGTTAAAATAGTGAGTCGGCGACAAGGAAAAAAGTCACTTAATCAACCAGTTGTGGTTATTAAAAAACCAGTTTGAAGGTACTTACAAATGAGTTTGAGTTCCTATAGGGTACGTACATGAATAATATGTATGTATGTAAAGAGTATTTCATTAAGAATTGTTGGATTTTTATGGACAAGAGTTTGACATATCGACTTGATCCTTGCATTATTTTGAATCCTAGTTATACTTAGAACCACATAATTTTTAAATGTGTACAACACTCAAAAAAAAAATTAAATAAATTTAAGTAAATTTAACTTAACATAAAAAAATCGGGAATGATTTGGCTCCAAGGAAAATTTAACTTAAATCAAGTATACAATTTTCATAAAAGTTACTAAAAAAATATTCGTTCATAATCTAGAAATGAATAAGCTTTTACTTGCAATTAATTAAAGAAAACTCTTACTGATCAGTTATTCCTACACATAAGTAAATTTTCTGCTACAGTTTATTCATTGTCTCCTCAAAACAAGTAAATTTTTCCCAGCATGAAATATATGGTGTTATTCATTCATACTAATGGAATATTTTCTAAATTTGAGTATAACTTGCATTTAATACAAGGAAAGGGCTTAAAATTTGAGTGGTAATTTTAACTTAAAGTAAGTAAACTAAATTTGGAATGAAGCTAACAATTCCTATATTTAAGTAAATTTTCTTAATATTAAGTTCAAAACTTTCCTACTTTAAGTTAATTTATCGTAATTTCTAGAACTTTTTTATTTCTTTTAAGAATTAGCAACTGAAATTCAAGTACATTGTTCTTAGCTGCAGTTAAAATTATATATTTTTACTACAAATTTCTTTCTATACTAAAAATTAAGAAACATTAATTAATAAAAACGAAACGAATTCTAAATTCTAGTACAAAACCCATAATTATTTTAGGTACCAATTGTTTTTGGTTAAAAATGAATAAAAATTTTTTCAATTCAAAGTATATACATACATATGTCATATACATATATAAGCACACACACTTCAAAAATTAATAATTTCTACATTTAAGTACAAATCTTTTTCAAATAAGATAAACTTACTTGAAAATTGCCAAGCAAAAACTTGAAATAAAAAGTCATTTTGAAATACAAATATATACATGTATTGTGCACATTACATTTTTTATTATTCTTAATTGTATGTAAAAAATATTTAACATATAAATTAATACGTTATTCTTGCTTCCAGGGACCGTAACGGTTATAATTTTTATTTTAAAAATTACTTTTTAATCGTTATTTCTTGATTTTTATTTATTCCTCAAAAAATAAGAGTTACTTTGTGACTTTTATTTATTCCTCACAACATAACAGTTACCTTTTGATTATTATTTTTTTGCTTAATTTTTAAAATTAAGAAAGCGTAATATTTGCGTGTTCTCTCTTTTTATCGCCTCATTAACCTTTTAAAGTTTTTCTCGATTATTTTTTACTCTCAAAATTAATGCTACCTTATTAGTTTATGAAATCCGAGTTTTTGATTAATTGTTTGACTTTAAAATTTAGTAAGTTTCCCATTTTTTTTGTCTTTAATTCTGGTACTTATTTTAATTTTTAATTAAATTCTATACCAAATGATATGTTCTTTATTATATCTTCATATTATATTCCTAATTATAATTCACCACACGTACAAATAAATTCCTTAAAAGTGGACAAGTATTGAACCAGCAACCCTCTGATCGTTAAGCAAGCACTCTTACTAATTGTCTAACAAGGCAGCCCGAATAAGCATTGGAATTATTGAATTTTAAAATTTTATTTTATTTACAAAGAAATAAATTTCAAGTTCAAATATTCTTTGAAAACATTAAAAATTTACTTAGATTTTTTGCTAAATGCAAACAAAATATATATTCTATACTTTATACAAATAATACTTAAAACTGATAAATATTTTCCTAAAATTTAGTATACCTTTTTACATATTTTAAATAAGTCAAATTTCATGAACTAATCAGGAGTAATTCATTTCCTAAAGTTTATTTTTTGATTTAAGACGAAAATGACTAGTCCTTAATATAAAATTTCCTTCAGTTTATAACCATTTTCCTACTCTTAGTAAATATTTCTTTTAAGTCAGTAAACATTTCCTGAAATGTGAAAAATTTATTGTGTATTTGTATGAACTATTTTTAAGGATATTAATTTTTTATTTTTTACTCATATTAAGTAATTTTTACTAGATTTTCATAAAAACTTACTTAAACCTAGAAAAAATTACTTAAACTTAGAAACTTCTTTTACTTGAATTTAGGAAAAAAATTTCTTAATAGTAGTACATGTCTTTTTTTTAGTATAGATAATAAAATACAAACTGCTAAGCTGCTTGGTCTCTTCTGCATAGGGATGAAACGATACCACTAACGTATCGATACTTTTACTTGATACAGCATCTGTTCAGAAGTATCGATACGTACTCAGTATCGCATAAAAAGCATCGATACTTACTTGTATCGGTCAAGCTTTTCACTTGATTTAAGTAGTGAAAACAAAATTAAATACCCACCAAACCAAATGCTCCTAGTTCCGAAATCTTCTGATTTCGGAAGCGATTAATATAAGAAAAAACTAATTGTTTAAATTTCTTGCAGAGTTTTGGTAGAATTTATTTATGAAAATACTCCTTCAACAAACTAATTTACCTGAATTACAAAAATTTTGAAGTTCAATTTTGTTAAAAACATAGCCACAAAAATCGCCAAATAAATCCATTTATCGCCAGCAAAATCGACATGTCGCCAAATCAAAAACTTAGACGCCAAACAAAGTGCAAAAATTGCCACGTTTGGGCTGGACTGGAGCAGAATGTATAGTCGAGATGGCATTTTAAATATTTGTGTAGATGCGTTTTGCTCCCGCAATAATCACACTTTTAAAACAATTTTTGCAGCTCGCAAATTTTACCGTCTTTTTTATAAAATATTGGATTTGGGTGGTCCCATCTTCACGAAATTACTCTAATATATTATAGATATAAATTTACGTTTTACACGAAAAAATAAAATTGTGTTAAGCTGGCGTCATGTTCAACTTTTTTGTAGCCAATAAGAAATGAGTAAATTTGACAGATACGAGTACTTTTTACCGATACCTACTTGGTACTCGGTAGAAGAGTATCGATACCAAAAGTACTTGGTTTCTAAGAAAAAGTATCGAGTATTTACTTGTATTTACTCGTATCGTTTCACCCCTACTTCTGCAAGATTCAAACCTGCGACATTCTGACAAGATTACTAGACTGCCTACTGGACAGCAGCAGAAAGTTTTCTATGGTAATACGAAATTTGTCTACTGTTTACGAATGTCAAAACAAACAACACAAACATAAATATATATCACATTTATATTATCTATTTTATACCACGGTGCTTAAGAAAACATATTTATATCTATGAATATCTTTAGAGAAAATTCGAACCCATGATACAATTATACTAGGTACATGCACAAGCCCAGCCTGTCACTGTATACATTGCACCTAGTTGTCAAACTTTGTTTACAAGCTGCAAAAATGTTAATGTATGTGTGTAAACAAAATGATTACAGTGTTGCCAATGAATTTACACATGGCTGTGTCTCCAATTACACATTGAAGAAAATTACACTGCACATCTTTTGTGTAGGTTAAAATTAAAACAATAATAAATAAAAATAGAACCCAAAGTAGAATTACACACATATTATACAAGAATTCAATTACATCGCCTACACATGTGAGTAGAAATTACACACTGTCTAACTACACCCATATTGGCAACACTGAATAACTATAATCATGCAGGAATGCCGCGTCTGCAATTGTATTTTAGTTACCCTGCAATTGTTATTTTTATAAACAAAAGACAGTTGTTTCCGAAAATTTGGGGTTTGTTTATACCAACAAAATACATGTGTTTTTTGGTGTTGTAATTTTGTTGTAGTTCTGCATGTACCTAGTATAATTGTATCATGTTCGAACCGCTTTATATCAGTTTCTTCACATAAGTCAAATGTATCAAAGATTTTAACAATTTCTACTGTTGAAAGAAGGAATTACAACTGCATTAGTGCAATCATATGCACGTGTGTGTCTTCAGTTATTGTATATTTTCCTATATATTAGATAAGACGGTTTTCGTTTTATTTAACGATATATTTCTAGTAGTGTGGTAGTCAGTTTGTTTATGTGGCCAAATTAATAATTGCTTTTATGTTCGTAAGTTCTTACTTTGCTGAGAAGTTGCCCATGCGTGTGTGCATAAAAATAAACATCAGTTTTGCTGTATGTTTCTTACATTGAAGTTCTTTTTATTGGCTATACATGTGTCTGTTTCCATTCGTTGGTATTTGTGTCTCTTTAACATATTTTTATATTTTTTATAGCAATATATTGATGTAATGTTGCCTTTTGCTGTCATGGCTCCCAGCGAAAATATAAATGCAACATTTGGCAAAAGCGTATTTTTCTCCTCATCATGCTTTCGTGTCATGGCAAGACGGAATGGAATGAAAGTAGCTGTGCACAGTATGTGGTATGACAAGCAAATTTTAAGTAAGTAATTTCTTTTTCTTAAAAAACGATATAATATCAAGGTTATTTTAATGTGAATGCATAATGTTCAAACTAAATGTGTAGTTGTTATGTGATTTGGAATATAAGTAATTCTTTTTTATTTGCACACTGTTCTTTAATATTGTAATTAACTGAAATTTACCAAGAAATTTAGCTGATTTTATATTACTGAAGAAAAAAAAAAGAATGTGGTGTTTTCTTTAATTTAGTTTTTTATTTATCCGCCTCATTTGTGATATTACTTAAATTTTTACAAAGCATTTTTTGCATACTACTGAGTTTATGGTTCATTTTAGTTCTTTGTTAAGTCTCTAATGGATGACACTGTGACATTTCTGATTAATATTCCATTACCATACACATACAAACACACTACAAAAACAAGGTTAATTTAACATTTGTCTGTATTGATTTACATGTGTTTCGTGTAGGTGCAGAAAAAATTGTTCTTTTGAAATAATTTTATTTCACGTTGATTTAATATTCTACTGTTAATATTGTACTATTAAATCAAAATGAAAACTCGTGTTGAATGAAAATTATTTCAAGTTGAAAAAGCGTGAATTTGTTACTGAAGTGACACGAAGACCTATGCTGAATCAAAGTTATTTCAAGTTGAAAAAACATGAATTTATTTGATGCAGTCATTTATTTTTATTAATAGTTTAATCTATATGTGATTGTGTTATTGGTACCGGCATGAGCAATAGGTTTTAATATTGTATGACTAGTATGCTAGTATTTGACTCGAGTAATAATCACCGGTAGACATCGACCTTACCGTTGCAGTCGCAATAACCTTATGCCCTTATCAGACCTGGTCAAAATGCATTACTTTTGCATTAGCATTAAATTAAAAAAAACCAATGCAAATGCAAATTTATTGAATTAACACTAAATCGTATGCTTTTAATGCATTATTTTTTCCATTGAATTAAAATCCCCTCAAAGTAATGCATTAATATTGCATTGGCATTAAATTTGATATTTTTAATGCACTAGTTTTTGCATTGAATTAAAATCTCGTCAAGGCAATGTATTAATATTGCATTGGCACTAAATCACACGTAAAAAATGCACTAACTTTGCATTAGCACTAATGAAGTAATGCAATATGATTCCATTGTCACTAAAACATATTGTGCACACAAAATTAAATAAAGGGTGAACAAAACAAATGAAGATTAAAGAATACAGTAAAGTTCACATTGAGGCCACCTACATATGAAAAATATTTATTGAACATACATATCGCACTTACGGTCCTTTTCAGAATGTACAATTAAAAGCGAAGTATTAAGTCAAAATTTTAAAATTTTCAGTAGAGACGAAAACCCGTTTGTGGTTACATTTTAGGAAAATTTTAAAATCCAAATACATCACTTAGTTAAATAAATAAACACTTACATTTCGTATTAAAATCATAAAGTAAAAAAAAATGTATCAACAAAAGAGTGATCAAAATACGTTGAAATTTTTTCAGTAGATAGATATCGGTGCTGTTAGTTGGTTTCCTGCAAAAAGTGAGATATCGAAAATTTTGACTTAATACCTTAATACTTGTTGATTAAGTGAGATGTGTATGTTCAATGAATATTTTTCATTTGTAGGTGGCCTCAATGTGAACTTTACTGTATTTTTTAATTTTTATTTGTGTTGTTCATCCTTTGTTTAATTTTATTATGTACAATAGGTTTTAGCGACAATGCAATCATATTGCATTACGTCATTAGTGGTAATGCAAAATCAGTGCAGTTTTTACTTGTGATTTAGTGCCAATGCAATATTAATGCATTACCTTGAAATGATTTTAATTCAATGCAAAAAATAGTGCATTAAAAATATCAAATTTAATGCCAATGCAATATTAATGCATTACTTTGAGGGGATTTTAATTCAATGGAAAAAATAATGCATTAAAAGCATACGATTTAGTGTTAATTCAATAAATTTGCATTTGCATTGATTTGGTTTAATGTAGGAAAATGCTCAATGCATTACCTTATTTAATGCAAATTTCCCAGGTCTGGCCCTTATCACGGTTTTCAACTTTGAAAATATTTTTTTGGTTGGGATTAATGAATTTGCATTGCCATTCTCCACTAAATTAACAGTTGACTTTCCACTTGTGTTTTGGTAATGTCATTTACAACTCTGCATAAGTTTGGTTGAAAAAAACGTTTAGTATACACAATTGCTTTATAAAAGTTGGGTCTGTGGTTGGATTTATCTAGTTACAGGTTGGTGCGATATAAAAAGCAAAAAAAAGTGGAAAAATCGTAACTAGAAATATTTGTTATGCTTATTAAAATTTTTTTTAACAGTTTCAGTATCGGCGCACAGTGGCTGAAAATCGTTTTTCATTGGCCAAAAGTCTAATTTTTTTTTGTCACCGATTTTTAAAATTTTTACGCCTTTTTGTAGCTAATATATCCAGATTAAGGTAGCCAAAAACTTAGGTTAAACTATTGATAATTGTGGGCGTGGCATGCTGTCAAACTCAACCGTTTTTTTAATTTCAGAAAAAGGTGTTTTTCTTTTGTTTTTTATCAAAAATAAATGGTTACAATCGCAAGCTATCATCGATAACGGCCTGCGGTCTTTTTTATAATGTTGGTAGGACTATAGTCTTTAGTTGTTGTAAGTGGTCACAGCTCTAGCGTTTAATATTACGGGCGTTATGAAATATTTATGAAACTACTATATTTTTCTCAAATTTAAATTTTAGTGGAATAGAACTTCTAGGGAACAAAAGGGAACAAGAAACGTATACCACCAGGAGAAAGGTGAAAGTGTCTTCTTTAACGCTATATATACTTTTGCACCCGTGACGACCCGTGGGTAGAACACTTTTTTCATTTTAATGAAATTACTCTAAAAAAAATTCAAATTAATTTAAACAGCCCTATAAGTACTCGTATACAATAGTGTCTTAAATTTTCACTTTTTTGCCTAAAAGTTTGTTTTTTTTACTTTAGACTACGTAAAACGAAAAAAATTAAATATAATACCTGCGAAAGGGTTTAATGGCTTTGTTTTGATCAGCAAAAAATAAGTCATAAAATTATCACATCAGGTTCTACAGTAAACATATGATCTCTTTCTGAATTTACCTGTTATCAAATGTTAGGGTCAACCAAAGTCATAAACATTTTTATAACAATAATGGCGACATTAAACCACTAAAGATAAAAAACAACCCCATATTGGCGAGATACTAATCAGTTTTACCTGATATTAAGGTCTGAATAACATGTGCAGTTTTGTTCAATTTAAGCACTACCTGCTATGAAATTGAAGATCAATGTGTGAATAACATGTATCTAAAAATGTATAAAACTACGGATTCCATAAGGGATTACTCAGTAATAAGTTAATCCTTTAATTGTACGGATAAAATATAACAAATAAAAATATTCAGATAAATATGGAGAGCTTCAGTTATAAAGAACTGGCCGAAGAGTATTTTAGAAACAAAAACCAGGAAGATGTTCTTAGTTACGTTAAAATAAAATTAAACTTAAATTCGTGTAGCACCGAAATGCAAGAGCAATTATCTAATTTCGTCAAAGCACTAAAAAAACGCTACAAAGAAGTTAGCTACAGTAAACAAAACTTTTATATAAAAAGTGCAAACTGGTTAGAAGGCCAACTTACTGTCGCTGCAGAAACAGCAAAGCAAGATAAGGCTGGAAGACCACGCAAATCATTAATGGGCAACTGCAGTGATAGATCTAAGAGGCGGAAACTTAAAGATTTTAACGATGCAATTGGTTGTACAAATATAAAAGAATCTTTCCTACATCAATTACGATCACAGAACCAATTATCAAAAGTGGATATCATTGAAAAAGTTGTTAAAGCTAGTCCAGTGAGAACAAAACGGATTCTTAAAAGTATACCAACTCCGAGTGATGCAATACAGTACACAAATGAGGAGACATTAGCATTATTTCTGGATTTGAAATTAACAAAACAGCAATATATTAAGCTCAGACTGCGTGCGATTGAAAAAGGGTCAAATATGTATCCAGCATATCATTACATAACCGCTGCTAAAATAGACTGTTTGCCATCAAAGTTAATTCTTTTTTGTAAATGGGGATGTGATGGTTCCTCGGGACAAAAACAATACAAACAAGCTGTATGTGAAAATATTTCTGACTCAGATATGTTCATGGTATCATTTGTACCATTGCGATTGAAAAAGATTTTGGAAGATTCAGAGCCTTCGACTAGTACAACGCAAACAATGGATATTTGGAAAAATGAGACACCATCTTCTACGAAATACTGCAGGCCAATTAAATTTGAATTCAAAAAAGAAACTCATGATGCCATTAACAAAGAAGTTAGTGATATCAAGGCCCAAATTGCACTACACTACAGCCATTACAATTACAGTTAGATGGGCAGCAAACTGAAGTAAGCTACCAATTAGTGCTGACAATGATAGATGGAAAAGTAGGTCAGGCTTTGACTAACACGAAGGCTGCATCCAGCTGCATTATATGCCAAGCAACATCAACCCAATTAAACCAAGTCCCGACAAAATCATTAGATAATACCGATGCATATGAATTTGGATTATCACCACTACATGCAAGAATACGACTTATGGAACACATACTAAAAATCAGTTATGATTTGGATTTCGGGTCTTCAGGATCAATAAGAAACAACGAAACCAACAAAGAGTTAAGAAGTTCAAAAAAGAAACATGTTCTAGATGAATATCGCAAATTAGGATTGATTATAGATCAGCCAAAACAAGGGTCAGGCAATACAAATGATGGCAATACCGCAAGAAGATTCTTTTCAGATCCAGAAACAGCATCTGAAATAACAGGAGTGGATTTAAACCTTATTTTCAGGTTTAAAATAATCCTAGAAGTACTTGCGTGCAATGAAGAAATTGACTCTAGAAAATTTGGAGATTATGCTAAGGAAACTGCAAAAATATATACAACCAACTACCCATGGAGAAATATGTCTGCAACAGTTCATAAAATCCTTTATCATGGAGAAGATATCATTAAATATCATTTGGTGCCACTTGGAGATCTATCAGAGGAGGCTCAGGAAAAAAGAAACAAGGATTACAGATTTTATAGAGAGCACAATACTAGAAAAATTTCACGAAATTCAACAAATGAAGATCTATTTAATATATTATTGGCAACGTCAGATCCGTTCATCTCCAGTATTCGAAATCAATGGAAAGTGGAACATCGGGATTTAGATGAAGAAGCCAAAAAACTACTAAAGAACAGAAATAGCACAGAACAAAATATGGAATATTTACAATCAATATTTGAGTCAAATGAATAATAATCATAATTGCCTTTCATTGTTATTTCAGGTACGAAAAGCATACTATTAGTAAAAAATAATAATAAACAGAACCTACCATTGTTACAAATGCTATTAAAATTTATTGCAGTTTTTATTTTTAATATGTTTCTTAAAATGATCAAATTTGACAGCAAAAAATAATAAATTTTTCTGTAGTAATAGCAATATTTTTAGATAATATTATTAAAGTTTTTTTTTAAGTGTAACTATTCTTTGAGTGTAAACAAAATTGCAAATTAGACAGCAAAAAATTTTTAATTTTTCTGTAATAATAGCAAAATCGTTGATTTTACTATTTTTTTTTTTAGTGTAAAATTTTTTTTGAGTGTAACATTAAATAAATTCCATTATTACAAAACATATTTATAATTATTACTAATTTCCATATATTATATTTTTTAATAAATAAAAAAATAATAAACCCATATTTCACTCTAAAAGTTAAAAAAATTCAAAAGTTCAACTTTGAGCTAGAATTCCTTAAAAAGTCCTCAATCAATTTTAATGTAATTAAAACTGAGTCAAACTGAACTAAATATCTATCCACTAAAATAAAAAAAATAAAAATAAAAATAAAATAAAATTACTTCAATATTTTGATCAGTTCAAAAGTTACAGAATTTTGGCCAATGAAAAACGATTTTCAGCCACTGTGCGGCGGTATAACAGGCACATACAAAGATTTCTTTAAATATTGTTTTAGTTGATCTTAAAATAACAAAACGTTTCCTTGTTTTGCCGGAAATAACTAAAAATAGCTTTAGAAATTATTTTTTAAAGAATTCGTCCCTATTTTCATTATTCCTTACCTGGCATTGGGCTGGTTGGTTGGTTTACGTGATTGCCCACTATAGGCATTCAAGTAGAAACTATATGATTCCTTTTTGAAAGGACCAGTACACTCATCCGTGTCAGCCTAGCTAAAACCGTATCTAAGTTTTCTGATACGGTAATCGTTATTAGTACATGACTGCCTAAAAATTTTTGTCTCGAGAGATGCAAACGTGGGCATTCGCAAGGAAAGTGAAAGATTGTTCTTCTTTGCTTACTTCTTGACAACTTCGGCAGAATTCATTATAGGACAGAACTATCCTACTAGCATGTCTGCCGACCGTCCAGTGCCCCGTCATTACTGCAACGAGTCTCGATATGTCCCTGCGGTTTCTATCAGTGAACTGTATTGAGCGCCTATCGTTGTAGCAATGCCACATTTTCTTAGCAACCTTGCACGTGACTATATTGAAAATACCGCTTCTAATAGCACCAAACGGCATGGCTACCGAATCGGCACTGAAAGCATCCATAGCGCCAGGTCGTCCGCCCGTTTGTTGCCTAAAAAATTGCTATGTGCTGGAACCCAGATAATGGTGAGGTCAGTTTGACCACTCAGTCTAGATAGCAAACTCTTGGACTGCCCGACTAGAATAGACGAGGTGATATGTGATCTTAGGGATAGTAGTGCTGCCTAGCTCTCGACAAAGATACCAACTTTAACCTGTACCAGCCTATCAATCAGCATTCTAATTGCTTCCCTAACTGCAAAAATTTCAGCCTGAAATACAGTTGCTTCATTAGGGAGACAAAAGGGGCATTCTATAGTAAGATCACCTGAAAAGACTCTGGAGCAAACACCGCAGATCATTCTTGATCTATCAGAGTATATTCTGATGTTATATTCCCTTACCATTTTGCCTCCCTTCTACTCCCGTATGGATTGAATCAGACGTAATCATTGGGTAGTTCAACAGGATTGGAATCAGAACGAATTTTTCTTCTGATACGTAGCAAGTCTATAATTTGACTTTGTTTTCATCATCATAAAATAAATCTACTCATATTTGTATCCATTTGGTATGTTTTCTTTGAACTAAAACACTAAAATCAAAACTTTTTCTAAAAAATTGTGTTTTTTTCCTGTCAAACTTGACAATGTAAGTTGGCAACGCGATGACAATTTCAACTAAAAAACAGTTGTGTTTCATAATACTAAAACACAGTTTGGTAGTGTAAAAGTTTGGTCTACTCTTAGACGACCAAACTGAATTTAGTGGAGAACCGTGATAGGGGCATAAAATATTCTATGTGCACCAGTGATGGGAAATGTGGCACAATTGTGCAATTTTTGGCACTATTGGATGCTGGCTGGCACTGAGGCACAATCGCTCCTTTTCTGGCAGTTTTTGTCTATTTTTTTCTACTAAAATAATAAGTAATAATAATAAGTATTTTTTTGAATGCTATGCTTTTAAGTATTGTAAACTTAGAGTGAGATTTGGGTCTGACGACTGTGCGGTTATGATGGGGAAAAGTAACTTTGTCCAATGACTGTTTGTTTAGAGCATAGGTGCCCAAGCTCTATGTTCTTGGTGCTCATTTGTTTTTGTAAATGCTCTTTACTATAGGCACTGTTGTTAGCGAATTTTTTCTAAAAATTGTCAAATTTTAAAAATAAAATCGTCACAATTTTCCAAAAAAAATCGTCGAAAAATCGTCATTCAAGAATTATCGGTTTTACTGAACAAGTAATATATCATATTAGAAATAAAAGACTATTTATGTAACAAAAACATTAAATTTGTCAAACATAAAAAGTATAAGCTGAAATTAAAGCAAAAACTTAAAACTATACATACATATTATAAATTTGTTTTTTATAAAATAAATAAAATATAATAAAATAAATAAAAATTCTTATTGTGAACATTGTAACATTCCGAAGAGTTACACTTCAAATAATCTTTTGAAAATATAATGATTTCAAGGGTTTCTATTTCTAGTAAATTTCAGATCTTGGTTTTAGTAAGATTAATATTAATAAATATTCTTTCAACACTAGCTAATGAGTTTGAAAAAGTAAATAAGAAACTCACACAATTTATAAAAAAAAATATTATTATTAATCGATTTAACTTTTTTCCAAAATATATTTACATATACATATGTGCATAAGTCATTATATTGAAAGTTCAAAAAAAAAACAAAATCTATTATTTAATTTTCATTATCTTACTGCAAGTTTATAGAAGACATGTTAAAAGTCTGTCCTCAATATTTATATTGAAATCAAAAACAAAGTGCTCGTCCATACCAGCGATGCCAACTTTACCACTTTTGTGGTAGATCTACCTCTTTTAGGATATCTCACTCAACTCTACCACTTTCCAAAAAAAATGTACCATTTTTTTAGTTTTTCAATAATAATGCTAAATTATAGTTACCCGAGTTTATTTTATTTAATCCAAGCTAGAAGAAATATATGAAATATATTTTAAAAATGCATCTAAACTGTATTGTAAACGCTGTATTGACTTCACTATTTAAAGCCAGCTACAATCCCAAATATTTCCTTCACTGGGCTTGTTTGTGAGAAAATTGCATATATGTATATGTTGTTCGAATGTTCAAAAAAAAAGTATTTGTAGAAACAATCTTTGCTGATATTCTGCAAGGAAAGCTACACGGTATACCAGCGCTAGCGACAAAAAAAGGGGGGTTATAAATTTAAAGTGTATGTCTGTGCATCTGTGTGTCTGTTCGTGTCCACGTACAGCCCAAACGGCTGGACCGATTTCGATGTAGTTTTTTCTGTTTGAAAGGTGACTTGATCGAGAGGTTTCTTAGCTATTTAGTAAATCGCCCCAGCCGTTTCGAAGATATTACATATTCTCTAGATATATTCGGGAGTTTTTAAAATATTTAATTTTTTATTCCTCAAATAACATTATTATAATAGTAATGCATACGAAATACTAAACCACTAAAACATAAATTCTGATTTACCGATAGAATTTTTGTTGTATTAAAATAAATAGGTTACAATTATTGTTATTTTTACCGTGTACGAATTTATACAACTTACCAGTACATATGAATATTAACTATATAAGAAAGCACAAACCATATATATATTTGTGACTAAATACACTCGTATACATCTGTACATGGATTTACTAACTTTTATTACGATAATCGATCGTATTACTACAATAAGTATACCCAATTAGATATTCAGTAACATATTTTACCGATATTCGCCGTCGTTTGAAGTGAAAAAAGTAAAATCGCAAGCGCAAATTCATTTGGTTTTTCTTCATTTCTTGCTTTTCGCTTATTTTGACATATTTTATGTGGCGTTGCCGCGTTATATGGAATAATAAATGAATGAATGAAGAATGATAAGAATTTTAAATTCGTTTAAAGTTATTAGAATCTTTACGCCCTTTAGATTGGACATACATAAATGAACATTAAGGGGCAGCATTTAAATTATGCTAAAAGTGGTTTGGCACTATTCAAGTGATTTTGGCACTATATATAAAAAGAGATTCGGCACGAAAACATAATTTCCAATTCCCATCACTGATGTGCACACTAAAAACATTCACCAAGAGAAAAATTACGATCTAAATTTAATAAAACAATTTTTGAGCTTAGATTGCAAAACGTTACGACTTCAATCCAATAATTTTGTCAGTAAGATGGGCATTCTGAAATTTAAGGATATTTTTAAGAATAAATTAATAAATAATTTTAAGATCCTAATCATCAATTTCTTAAACCATTAAGTCTCAAACTTTAAGAATGCATTCTTTAATTAAAGAATGTAATCTTGATTTTAAGACCATATTCTTAGATTTTTTTGAATCTGATTATAATTTAAGATTTATATTAAGAACAAAGTTGTGAATCCGTTCAATGAATGAGATTTTATTTAAGATAATAATCCCAGTGAAAAAAAAATGGAAGTCATTCTAGCGGAAGTACATTTTCATTGCTTCCAAAAAATCGATACTTTTAATTTGTCGAGAGTGAGCAAAAAACCATGTAGAAGCTTATTTTAGTCACACAAAACCTTGTAACTCCTCCATAGTGTTAGAAAATACTCACCATAATTAAAAAAAAATTAATTTTTTTAAAAAAATTTATGAATTATTTTTAGTCTAAAATTTAAAAGTTATTTGCTTAAATTTACATGAAAACACTGTTTGGGGCTTAAATTCGTATAAAAAGAAATGAATTGTTAAAAAAGGCAACTATTTACCATTTTTCCTAGATGAAAATATTATCATAGAACACAAAAAAGGGAATTTTTCTTAATATCGCTTCCAATTCAGTGACCAGGCATCGAAAAAGAGAACTTCTTGCAATGACAACCCTATGTAAAAATCATTAGATCGAATCGAAACTTTCACTACTTCCGCATCGCAAACTCTACATTTTCATGACTTTTTTGGAGTCTCTTTTTTTACCGGGATCTTAAATGGGATCTTAAAAGATTAAGAGTTTGTTCTTAAATGAAGAATTTTCGTATTTAGCAGACTACTAAGATTGAGATTATTTGATTTTGTGCGTAAAATCTTGATTTTTGCACGTTTTTTCCCTTAGTATACCAGAATTATTTGATAAACAAGTCTTTTCTGCACACATTTTAAATATTATTAAATTTTTATTTTCAAGACCTTCATCAAAGATTTGTATATAAAATTGTACACGACTTGAAATCATGTAATCATTAAGTAAAAATTTTAAATATGTAAGGCTCAGTCTAGTCTGTATTTTTAAATAGAAGTTTTTAAGCGTCTGGTAAATCAAGATATTGCCAAATTTATTGATCGTGAAAATTTAAGATGGTCATATATGTTCTTGAAAAGGTTAGCACACATCTCTTCTTTTTAATTTTAATAAAAAATTTATTAAATTTTTTATTTTGGCTTTCAGCCAATACTACGCAAACCAATTTGTGCAAGTAGTTTTTGTTTTTTGCAAATATTATCTTACAACTACGAATACTTAAAGCTTAAAAATTATTACTAATAAAAATGCTGCATAAACTGTATTAATTTAGCAACATCTGCAAATTTCTTAATCCAAGCATTAGTATTTCAACTTGGTGAGCATTACTCGTAGTTGTTGAAAATCTTTAGAAACTTCCTTGATACTCTTCATTATACATACATACATACATACTTATCTATTGTATAATTTTGTTGTTGCCATCAAACCACTCAACTGACCACACATGTTTGTTAGACATTTAACATACAACAGGAGTCCAATGAGGGTGAGCATTTTTGCGTAAATAAAATGACAGCTGCTGAAAATGACTTGGTTTTAAGTTAAATATACATATGTATGTACATGCATACATATGTATATAAAAGTTTCTTAATAATTCTTTCGTTTTATTTTTCCTTGGCTTTTTGCTTGCAAGAGTTTATAAATAAAGTAATTTGAAATTTTTCTTTCACAAACTTAAAGTGACACTATTATAATCACTAGTGGTTGCACACTTGTCCGACTACTATGTCTAAGAAAATAGTGCTTATACAGATTTATTTGCATCTAAAGTTTAAAAATTTTAAAGAAAGTTTTTGTTTTTTTTTATCTAACGGTAAGAGAACTAAAGCCTTTGAAATTGTCTTAATTTATAACTAATAGTATGGAATGAATAATAATGAACGAGTTAAATCCAACAGAACCCTGCTAAAATTGAAGCCAAGTGGAGTACATGATAGCAAAATGTTTCAAGTAATTAATTTTGGGTATATGCGTGTATGTGTAGGTTTGATGTATACGAGAGTCGTCTATATGGCAGAAAAGGGCTGCCAGACTTGGAGTTCTAAGCGTTCGTCGCAAAAGTGGATGTATTTATATTTTTATATGGGAATTTCATAGAAGTGATTTAAAAATATTGGGATTTTTTTTGGGAAAATTCCTTGAAAATTTGTTTTTATAATTAAAATTATCTCCCTTTAAATATTTTTAGCATACACTGTCTTGAAATATATTGTCTTCTTTTGTATGAAATCCCCTATCCAGGCACATTAATGGAAATGATTCCTGGATGTTTGAAAATCTATAGGCCCAATAACAAAAATAAAATTTTCTATAGTAAAAAAATATTGCTTAAATTCATGGATACAAAGATATCCCAGGATAATTATGGGATTAGAATAAATATGTATATTAAAAATTGTATTTCTTCAAATTAAAAGAATTTTAGGCAAGCTGACATGGCTTTCATGGATAGTATCTACAGGGATATCTACCCCTTCATTTTCAGTTGTTAATAATTTACACAGTTTTGATCAAATTTCAAATTTCTTTCAGCTCAGTTATCAAAATTTGCTAAATTCTCACGAAATAAATAAATAAAACAATTTATAGTAAGATTGCGGAAGTTTTTTAATATTTTGTGTTTTTGTATATACGAATTCATAGATATATATATATACCGTGGTAGAAGCATTAACTTTTATATCAATTTATATTGGTTTTGTAACTTAACTAGCGCATTTTTCTCGTAAACTATTTTTGTTCCAAACTTGAGCCCTTTTATCAGTTTTGGCACTTTGTTTCTGTAAGACAATGTACAGCACATACTTACTGGTTTTCAACATTTGATGCATTCTCGCCGAGTAGCTCTCTTTTTTTCGACTCTCGCTAGCATATATAGCGCATTGTAGCATCCCGTTGAGGCTCTTCATTTGCTTCATACTCACCTTCATTGTTTCGCCCAGGGATCGGTTCACCTAAAATGTTTAGTTATTTTATATTATCATCAACAATTATCCAAAAGCTTACCTAAAATACATTTTATTGCTGTCTTGATAAGAAATTTACTAACTGGTTTACATTAAAATACATTAAAAAACATTTCCACACGCAAAGAAAACATATGGTTGTAGAATGGTTGAGAAAACAATATTATGTTCTCAGAAATAAATGTGTGGTCGCTGAAAACAAGTTATTATTGTTTTAAACATTAATTTAGTTACGGTAAGCAAAGTCATGTTTGAATTTAACAACTACATTATTATATTGATAAAAAAGTGTGATATGGTTAGAGTTTAACAATATAGTTGTCTTAAAAACTTATGACTGCAACATTATTTTTGTTATTATTTAAAAATAATATAATTTAAATAACAATATAATGTTATCCAAAGCCATACTATGCTAAGTTAACAAAAATTTTTTCAGAAACATCTTCTGTCAGTTCAGTGTTTCGTTTGTAAGCTATCGGTATTGCTCGCGTCGTGTTAAGCAAATAAATAAAGTATAAGCAAACAAAAAGGTAGATAAATAAAAACATATACATATGTACACATGTTTATCTCTTTATAGAGACGTGTCTGTATTTCGAGTACATATGTATACACACATATTTAAGTACACAGAAAAAAGTATTCACCAATTAATATTTTCAATTAAGAATTTTATTGTATTGATTAAATTTTTAATTGTATTAATTAATTTGACTGGAAAAGCTTAATTGATATTATCAAATTGTTTATAGGTGAAAATTTAATTTATTTTTTAATTGATACTACAAATATTTTAATTAATATTACAAAATCATTCATATAACTTTTTTGTGTGTATGCATTTCTATATATCTTAATATATTTTTATTTCGGATTCTACGCACAGCTGGTTTAAACAGTGCTATAACTTCATCGAAACAATAAAATAATTTCATGAAAAGAATGAAATAACTTAAATATAAATGGTTTTCTTTATAATTAGAAAATATTGTTGTCATAAATCCAATAAATATATGATTGAAAAACAAAATATTATTATTATATTAAATAATACTGTTGTCGTATTTAACAATATTATTGTAATATAAGAACATGGTATGGTGAGACTCAATTAAATTTTAGTCACATCTAACAATAGTGTTGTCATATTTACAATAATAAGATTAGGTGTAACAAGGTTCATTGTTTTTGTTGATAAAATTATTATTAACTTAGATAATAATATTATTAAACGTTTGCTTTTCTATTGACAATAATATGATTTAACAACAGCCATATAATTCAATCATAATATGTTGCTGTTTGATTATGGTTACCTCAACCATATTTTTTCTTTGCGTGCAGAGACCAACGTCTTATTGCGATTTTGGTAGAGTATTGAGACAACATTTTGTCCATTGTGTCAACGCCTCCTTTAGTTTTATTGTAAAACTGCATAATTTCTGACTTCTGTTTTGTACCCGAAGTAACTGCATTGCAACGCATAGATAAAAGTAAAAATACCGCCTTTCCTTTTGCTGGCACATTACAAGTCATGGTTGCATTCGGGCCAAATCAAAATTCGCTGGAAAACACTTCTCGGTTATTGGAGGCTTTGAACTCTTCTTGTATATATCGTTTTCTTCTTCTTCAGAGTACAACTATAGTCATATTCCTTTTTATTATAAGTTCTTCAAGTAACAACAACTAAGTAAATAATTCTTTCTATCAAAAAAATAAACCGACTTAAATGCAAAGATCTGATTGAAGAAGATAAGAAGAAGTACGTGAAATACAAAATTAAATTTAATTTTAATGTGCGTGCCTCCGCCCATTTAAATAAAATATTAAATTTAATGGGCATGACTCCGCCCATTTTTTTAAATGGGAGATTGTATGTCTATTTTAGAGCTCAAGATGTGTGGTAAGTTTCGTAAAAATTGGTAGACTAGAACCGCCTAAAATAGTATAGTATAATAAATTTTAATGGGCATAGTTCTGTCCGTTTTCTCAACTTTAAAATTATGCAATTAGAAGAAACAAACGTGTTATAGTTTTCTCAGCAATCAAATAAATAGAATATCACAAGATTATATAAAAAAAAATTTTTTTTACAATGGGACCAGACAATAAAAAAAATTTTAAGGTTTTTTGCTTTTGCTTTTTTAAAGTTAATAATTTTTTGGGATTGCATCAAAAATAATTCTCAAAATGTATTGGAATTCACTACACCTTTTCAAAATGGTTGTTTTGAAATGGTTACGAAAATATTTTATTTTTCATCATTCACCTGAATGTGTAAAGTTTATTCAAAACATTTGAAGCAAAAACAAAATTTTAAAATTTTGGAGACTTTCTGCAGTAATCAGAAAAAATAATTTTGGCTTACGAAAGGTTAACAAAACAAATTTTTTTAAGAAATGTGTTTGTTTAACGTTTTGTAAACCTAAATTATTTTTTTCTCAATAATTCTTTAAGCATGGGATTTTTGGGGAAAATTTGTTTTAAATTAGGAATGATGGAATAAAGCATCTGGCAGTCCTGTAAAAGCATGATACGATATAAAAACAGGAAGGGCAAAGATGCAACATCGAAGATGAAATAAAAGACCAAATAGAATGTGTATCTCTGTACGAATTTTTAACTTGTTACCTACTAACTAGTTACATGTTAGAACATGTATGGTAAATGTTAGCCATTTCGTAAGATAATATTGTTCAATGTTTAAAATTTCCATTTTATACGGTTGTATAGTTTCGCAAACAACACAATATGCGCAATAATTATTTGAGCATAATTTAGAAGTTTATAATTACTAAGATTTGCTTTTGGTTGAAGCATATGCATTTTCAATTATATTCTTGTCTTTAAAATCGCATTGAAGATTAACGCCATTTGTTCACACTTAATTCTACATTAGCGCATTTTATTAATTGTATTCCATAACACTGTTGGGATTTGTGGTACAATTGTACCAAATTTGGTACAATTACATTTGCATTGGTACACTGGTACGCACTTTATACTTCAGTGGTACAATTTGAAAAAATGTGTGCTTTGAATTACAGTAATAATAATTTCTCCTAATAGGTCTGTTCATTTACTTTCCCAGCAGAAACTAGCAACGAGAGAGTAAGGCAGAAATTTACAAAATTACTCTCCCAAATATGAAAAAGTAAATGAACGCTTTACTTGTAAAAACTTGCAATAAAATTGTATTGATATCAGAACCATGGATGGAAATTATGATAAAACTATACTTTTTTGATGTATTTTGTTTAATAATAATTTAAATTTAAATTTTTTTAAAAATTGATATTTAATATGGAATTCTTTATACAGTTTCATGTACTATACTATTTTTATGCATTTTTCATACTTATTTATTTTTATTCTATTAACAAATACAAAAATTTGATTTTCCATCTCTGATCATATATGAGAAACAAACAAAATTATTTGCCATTAAAATGGAATTTATGTGGCTTAATGGAAGAAAAAAAATAAATTAAGAAAACATGCTTTCATTTTTCATTCGTATGCCTTTTTTTATCAAATAAATTCATATTTTTCAGTTTTCCTTTTTCAAATATTTTTAAAATAATTTATTTGACAATAAAACACACAATGGGTGGTTGGATAATTCTTGCAAGTAAAAAACTTTACTAGTAATAATTTGAAGGAATTTAATTGTCTTTCAATTTGTTTCTCTTTTGACGCTTTCTCCTTGCAAACTTTTTGAATTAATGAAAACTTTCCAGTAACAATTGTTACAAATTCTTAATAATATTCAGTAAATGAACAAACCTAATATATGTAGTTGACTAGCACTGATCATAAGTACCAAAATTTGCAACATTGATAGCTTATGCACATATTTTTCATTTGATTTGGTAGCACTTGTCCCAGTTCTTTAAGACTGATACTCTTTTCACAATTTCGTGCGAAATGCTGTCAAACTACATATAAAAAAGTATTTGGTATGAAATTTCTGTGAAATAAATTCGCAAAAGTAGTACTCTTTTCTTGTTGCGTAAAATCAATCTGCCAGCATGTTTTTCCATACAAAATTAATCTGGCATCATTTAGTTTAGCTGCGAAACAACATGAGCAGTGCTTTTTTCGTACGGTATTTTGACAATGTTGCATAGTTTCAAGCAATAAAAGCTAGAAATTTATTAAGAAAAAACCGCGAGTTGGGCTACATTTAGTACATGTCAAATTGTTCACGCGAAATAATCAATACTACTGAACAATTTTCGAACAGAGTACCAGCCTTAGGAACGTGTTTATGCAACCAGGTAGGTTGCATTATCGGTCGCACAGTGTGTAGTCTTGTTTATATTTGCGTTCGAAATTGCATTCAAAGTTTCGAAAATATCAAAAATATTTTATGTTTATAACTAGGTTGCATTATAGGTTGCAATGTCTGTTTCAAAGTATGCAGCATGTAATATAAAATTGTTGTGGAAGCACCTTGCAAAGTGTGTACCCACTATTAGACTTTGTATCTATACTTACTTATGTATATGAAAAACTGTTTTGTTCGATAGTATTACACATGAAAGTACTTTCTTGAAATTTCTGTATACATATAATGAATAAAAAATTCTAATGAAATAAATGATTTTCATAAAAATTTCTTGTTCTTTTTCATAGGAAAGTGAAAGTTCATTTTAAAAATGCCGTCGAAAAGTAATGTTGGAAAAAATTGGTTTGTTTGCTACTTAATTAGAGTTACCCATAATATTCACATACACAAATTTATAGGGCAATAAGTTGGGAAGAAGTATTATTTATTGTTAATATTTTAATAATATTATTGTTTTAAAAATTCTTCATGTATATTTGAGGATACGATTTTATAATTCTTCAAAAATTTTTAGCATAATTTATAATAACTCTTCACCACAATCCTGTATATTTGTACAAATCTTTAAAATGGGTAACACTGTTAAGCTTTTTTCATTTTACTTTCTGGAAAAAATCCTTGAAAGCTGACTGGAAAATAAAAATAATGTGAGTGTGGTAGTAAAAAAATTCGATTGTATTGATACTTTCTTGCAATTAGTTTCATGTGTAAATGGTAGGTTAGATAATTTTTTTATGTTTTTGTTTTCAATAAATCAAAAATTGTTTGAATTCTCATTGTCTATGCATAGTTAGCAGATGCCTACATATTGTTACAATTGATGTTAATTTGGTACAATTTTACCATTTTCATGGTACAATTTAAGAATAGCCATATCCCATCACTTTTCCATAACGACTGCCTGGGGTTGGAAAAGAAATGGTTATGTAAACAAAAAACAAAATGTTAAAGAAATCAAAATAGTTTCATCAGGTATGGCTCTATTTTTCTAGAATAATATGTAAACCAAATAACCTATATGACCTTATAAATAAATAAATAAGTAAGAGTGCTATATTGAGCTGTACCGAATCTTATATACTCTTTACCAAAGTGCGTTTATGTGGTATAGAGATACATACTATAGGTCTGCATAGTTATACCTGTTTGCAACAGTTTTGCGTGTGTTAGTTCTGATTTGTGCAGATACATATGTTATTCAGCGTCTCTGTTACTAGTCAATCTTTTTTTTTTAATCAAATTCTTTAGTCGAAAAATATTGAGAGGTCACTTACTGAAGACTGCACTACAGCAAAAAATTATAATTTTGTATACAAAACATATATGTATGAATGTAATTATATATATACACTACATATACATACGTACTTCGGTAAAGGGTATACAAGATTCAGAACAGCCGAACATAGCACTATTACTTGTTTATATATAAAACTAAACAAGCAAAATTAATTTGTTTCTTTTCATTTGAAATTAAATATATTTGGTGTTTTAGAAAGTTCGGTATAAAAAAAATTATTTTAAGGCTAAGTTAAATATAATATTTATGCCACTGCACTATAGGAAATTTCACCAATTTTTTTGGCCAAAAGTAAAAAATTTTAATTTTTTTTATTTAATATAATCAAAATATAACAAAATTAACATAGCTTTTTAAATGTTTTAAAAAAAAATTTAATTTCTCTTACTTTAACAATTGTTTTGATTACGATTTCTAATTCAGTTATTAGAAAACCTTTAAGTTCAGTGAATTTTCTGACATCTTCTAAGAAAAGTTTTCCTTACAAAAATTTATATTTTGAAAAATTACAAAATGGTAACTAATGCCGAAGGTAAGTAGTTTTACATTCTATAGCAAAATGTTGGTAACCTCATCTATAAAATCGATTGAATTGGAAAAATTAAAGTGACTTTAAAATGAACTAATGGAATTATGCATTAAAATTTTATATACACTTACAAAAAAGTGATAACACATGTTAGACATAATATCATAATAGTTCTCTAGAACAATCAATTATCTTTCAAATTAAATACATTTTATCTGCGAATTTTTTGCGAGTTTAAAAAAATAAATTTTTTCAGGTAACTACTGCGTCCCAAATTCAGAATTATTCAATATATGGCTAGAGAAACACTACGAAATTGACTAAAGGGACGCTTATTACGACCATTTCTGGTTATACATTTCTGAAAGTGATTGTTTTGAGAACTTTAAACAGTAGTTAAAAGAGCATTTACGATTATTTTGCTAAAATATGAATATAAAATGCCGTAGAAGTTACAGAAATTTGGTGAGGATGCCTCTGAATCGAGCCAGAAAATATATTATTTATTTATTTATTAAACATATTAATGCAAAGTAAATTTGCGTAATATGGTGTTGCACAAATATGGGCGGAGTAACGTAGACCATATGCCCAAAGAAAATATATTATTTCGTTAGATTGCTTCATGCTGGAAAAATTAGCCGTGTGAATAGCTTGACGGAGGTTTTTAATCGAGCATTGGACACACCAAATCCACTGATTTCCAGCATTTTGTTGAACGAACACATCCAGCACCAGAAGAGATTAAAGCTTTCGCCAAAAGTAATCCAATTAGTGAGATCAGAGGAACAAAATTTTGTAGAAAATACTCAATCAGACGAAGAAAATCCCGAAAGCGAAAATGAAGAAATTGAGAATGGTGAATGGCCCCGCCAACTTTTTTGAAGGCAAGATTGTGCCTATATTTAAGCTTAGGCTGTGTGCCAAGTTTCATAAAAATCGGTGAATTAGACCCACGTGAAATGTTATAACACATGTTAATTGACTACGCCCTCCCACTTTTTTAACTTTAGATTTGTGTAATTTCAAGAACCAAAGATGTTTGCTAGGTGTCGCAGCAATCAAATAAGTAAAAGATCGTAAAATCAAGTTAAAAAATTGTGGGCGTGTCCCTGCCCACTTGTTTTTAGAATGGAACCAATGGGAAGGTATACCTTCTCAGACAATAAAAAAAGTTTTGCAATGGGTCTTAAATGCACCTAAAAAAAATTGAGACGAATTGTTAACCTCCTTCTTTTTTTGAAGTCGGTTAACAAAATTTAATTACGGACACAGTGAAATCCAAGGAGGTCTCTTGAAGTTAGAGCTTTAAAGTATAACAAACTCTTAACCAATTTCTATTTAAAACCAAAAAAAAAAGTATCCTGGTGCGAGGATACTATAAGGAATAAAAAACCATTTTGAAAATTTTAACTTCAAAATAACAACTGATTAAGTTTGAATACTTTGCATACCAATATGCCTATTTAGAGCCACAACTATAACCATACAGGACAGCTGTTCGAACCAAACTAATGGCTAACACTGTATATGATTATACGTGACTTGCCATATTGTCATAGCCATAACCATATAAATCAATTAAATTTTGGTTTTGGTTATAGCTATGGTACGTCTAATTTAAGCTTAAAATGGAAATATATACAAAAACATACATATACATGTATCGCCAGTATATACACTAATTGAACTAAGTTTTTTTCACAAGAATCCTGTGCATACATATGATATAGATATTCATGTGAAGAAGTGGCTCGAAATTTCTACTTAAATCACAAACATAAGGAAAAATTTAATTATTTTCTTTCACCTGTGGTGTAGTGTTTAATTACAAGCAAAAAAATAAAGCCTTGCACAACAACTGGTATAAAAATCATCTTTGAAAATGTTTTGAACGCGTCACTGCAAGTGATAAGACAATTATTCTCTAAATGACACTTCTGTCAATTATAAACTTTTTTTCGTACAATATTTTCTGCTCAAATAAAAGAAATAGCATCCTTTTTTCTTGTTAGTGTAATTTGTTCTCCTTTTGTTTTATTTTCGTTGATTTTTATGGTTACAAAAAATTTGGAAATCATACCATGATTCTTATTGCGTTTGCCTGTCTCTCTCTCTCTCTCTCTCACACACACTCACTATTACTGTCTTTATGTGTGTGTGTATATATAGTTTTGTGTATATTTTTTATTTTTAAGAGTCTGATTTGGTTTGGTGCTTGGTCACAAAAGAAGATGACGTATAGTAATAGTGGCAGTGATGGGGGCAAGTAAGGCTTCACCGTTGTGGCCACGGTCATTTGGTTTGCTACATTTCCATTTTTTAACATTTTTGTTGTTGTTTGTTTGGAAGTTGCCCTTTTATTCTTCTATTTGCGGAAGTTGCCGTTTTGTTTAGATGAATATGTAAATATTTTTTTTTTTTGATAGAAAATAAGACAAAAACCATGGATGAGTTGAGTAGAAAAGAAATTTGCATGAATAACAGCAATTTTATAAAGCGCATAAAGTAACGACACTGTGGTCATAAGGACAGATTTTTATTTATTTTACTTTTTTATTTTTAGCTTTTTTTTTTTATTTTTTATATTTTTTGAAAGCAGTCCGTGTGACTGGTAGAATTAAAATTAAAAATGTTTGTGCTTAAAGTAGAAATGCTTGGATGGATTTTGGTAGTTTAAACTATAGTTAGTTTAATATTTCCTTTAAGCTTTTAAACACGTTATGATTATGGTTTTTATTCAAAATGAAATTAAACAATATCTTTTATGACTTCCATTGGGGAAAAATACAATTAATGTTTCATAACAATTCTTGAATGCAACTGCAGTATCAGAATTAAGGTTAGGTTAGGTTATATCAATAATTGTGCTTGCACCAATATTAAGTCTGTTTCTAATCTTATATAATACTTCAGGAAATAATGCCACTAAAGTTACTACAGAAAAGACAATAAAAGAAAGGTTTGACTTTTTACATTTATTTTTAACATTGCAGTAGAATTGGTTACTGCTTTAAGCCCATATGATAGTATTTAAGAACAAATAGATTTATATTAAGGATGATCCAAATTTTTTTTCTCGTTTAGACTTTGAATAGCGCAAATATGTTGCATTTTTGCCTGCATTAGACCCCTGTAAAATATTATTAATTTATTTTTAGATTAAGAGCCCGCGCTTTGGTTTTCAATTTTGTTACATTTTGAATATACTGATGAGCACATCCCTTTTTAGGGTTCCGTACACCAAAAGTGTACGCTACGCTGTCCGTCTGTCCGTATGTCCGTCACACGGTATTTTCTCAGAAACCGTAAGAGCTACGGACCTGAAATTTGGACAGAGTATGTAGATCCTTGGCCACTACAACAAAAAATACATGAGAATTAGAAATTAAAGGGTGCTCCAAAACGAGCGACGAAAAATGTTAAAATCTCATGTAATATACATACAATTGTATGTACATATGTATATTGACACTTGAAATTTGTAAAATTAGTGTATTTTTATAAAGACTACAACAATAAACATGAAAATATTAAAAAAAAATAAATTAAAGGGTGGTCCACCAGTTAATTTAATTTTGACTATGTAATTTTGACAAATTGCTATATCTTGGAGACCGTAAGAGGTAAACTCTTGAAATTTTCAAAAACGGTAAAACTAAAAAATCCGAAAATTATAAAATCGCCAAACCGAAAAAATCGCCAAAACCTGAAAAAAATCACCAAAAATTTAAAAAAAATCGACAAAATTAAAAAAAAAAAATCTAGCACTAAAATAAATCGCCAAATTCGAAAAAATCGTTTAAATGAAAAAAAATCGCCAATATGAAAAAATGCCAAAAACTGAAAAAAATTGCCAAAACGCGAAAAATGCGCCAAAACCAAAAAAATTTTTATGTGAAAAAAAATCGTCAAAATGAAAAAAAATCGCCAAAATTAAAAAAAAATCGCCAAATTAAAAAAAAATCGGTAAAACGAAAAAAATCGCCAAAATTTAAAATAAACGCCAAAAATCGAAAAAACTCCTCAAAACGAAAAAAAAGTGCCAAAACTAAAAAAAATCGCCAAAATTAAAAAAAATCGCCAAAATAAAAAAACGCCAAAATAATAAAAATTGCCAAAATTAAAAAAAAACTCCAAAAACCAAAAAAAATCGCCAAAACGTGAAAGACGTGCCAAAACTCAGAAAGCGCTAATAAATTCAAAAAACCCCCAAACTAAAAAAACGCTTAAAACCGAAAAAACTCAAAAACGAAAAAAATGACAAAACTATAGTTTATATTGTCTTATATTGTACATATCTTGTGCCCGTACGGAACCCTTCGTGCGCGGGTCAATGTCGTACTTCACTGAATTTATTTACATAACAATATTGCATTTTATTGCAAAAAAAAATATTACTGTATCCTAACGACTTTTTAAGTTCTTACGAACTCAGCTACACAATCAATTCATTAATTGGAAGGTATTTTTTCTTCTAGAAAATATTTTTAATAGATGACATATAAAATAATTTATAACTAGATATACCAACGGACGACACAATCGTCCGCATTCTAGAATCTAAATGTAAATAAATATATTAATATTCACAGAAAATTTATCTAAACGGCATTAAAACACAGCCACCCACATACTTACATACATATGCATAATTAAATAATACATGAAATTAAAAACACAAACGAAATCCCTTTAACTAAGCTAATTCAATTTATTGAATTCTCTTCCTTTAAGTATTTTGGCTTTCATACAATAACAAATAAGAGAAAAAATTTTAGATCAAGGGAAATACTACAAACACACACCCAATCTCATGTTTTGTTTCTTGTTTACTTGTAAGCTAATAAATGCGTGTGTAATATGTGTGCATGTAGTAGTAGCAACTCTAAACGCTTATAGCTCCCAAAAAACTGAACCAATTTTAATAAAAATATATATCTGTACATCTGTACCAAAAACCCTTTAAAACCATATAAATCTTTTTAAAATCGGTGCAGTAGTACCAGCGTAAAAGGGATTACAAAAAACATGTTTGCCTATTAATTATATAGATAAAAATATCAGTTTACAGTGCGGTTGTAGTTTATTGCTGCGTGTTATTTGGAAATGTGGAAGATTTTAATTATACGTTTTATCAAGTTACACAGATGTTGTGAAATGCTATGAATGGAAAAGCTTGCAACTAAAAGTAACGAGGAATATACAAAAAACCATCGTTATTAGATATTGTAAAAGTTGTAGCCCAAAGGGTAGAATGTATTTGGAGAAAAGCGTTTTTTCCTACAATTGCAAACACTAGAGTCATACAACCAACAAACGATTATCAAATAAGAGCAAAAATTTAAAAAAAATTTTGAAAAATATATCATTTTATCAGAAAGAAAATTTTCTCCGGCGTACAAAGTAAATAATTTTTCCTGTAAATTTAAACAAATTTTGATTTGTTTCTGTCCAAGACAGTATAAGGTACAAAAGGAAGAACATGAGTTTTTAAGTAATCAACGGCGGGCAAAAAAAGATGCGTATGGGAGAAATAGATCGAATTCTTTAAATAATATTGCAAAAAAGAGCAGACCGAGCACCAAAGACAGAAAAAAACATAGACGACGAAATTAACTCAAAACAGCAGGACTTGCAGTTATCTGTAAGTAGTTCCAGTTCCTCTTGTAATAATTTCTTTAATTTACCTTTCAGGTCAAAGGCATAAAAAAGGAAGAAACAAATACAATTTTGGTTTGTCTATGTTGTCAAACACTTCGGACCATTGCGGTGTTTCTGATAGAGTATCGGCAGTTAATGCTTCTCCTCTATTGCAAGATATAGGTCCTGATAGTGAAAAAATTGATAGATCAAAGATACCACAGGAAAGAAAATAAATTCAGTGAAGTGCGACTTTGACCCGCTCACGAAGGGTTCCGTACGGGCACGCGATATGTAATTCAATACGAACAATATAAACTATAGTATTGGCATTTTTTTCGTTTTTGGGTTTTTTCGGTTTTAAGGTTTTGTTTTAGTTTTGGGGTTTTTTTGAATTTATTGGCGCTTTCTGAGTTTTTGCACTTTTTGCACGTTTTGGCGATTTTTTTTTGGTTTTTGAAGTTTTTTTAATTTTGGTAATTTTTATTATTTTGGCTTTTTTTTTATATTTTCGATTTTTTTATTTTGGCGATTTTTTTCATATAAGTGATTTTTTTTGGTTTTGGCGTTTTTTTTAATTTTGGCACTTTTTTTTGTTTTGAGGATTTTTTTCGGTTTTTGGCGCATTTTTCGCGTTATGGCGATTTTTTTCGGTTTTTGGCATTTTTTTCATATTAGCGATTTTTTTTTTCATTTAAACGATTTTTTCGAATTTGGCGATTTATTTTAGAATTTTTTTTTTAATTTTGTCGATTTTTTTCGATTTGGCGATTTTTTTAAAATTTTTGGCGATTTTTTTTATCATTAATCGATACAAGCACTGATATAATACGATGTAGTTCGTAGGTACACAAAAATGTCTAATTTAGTGAGTACAAGATTACTCGTAGTTGGATTCCTAGAAGGGAACGCGATCTACAAATTAACTCGTATTTGACAGTCAACGTGTTAAGGAGCTAGAATGCTTTAAAATTCTAAATTGGAATCAAAAGTTTTTCGATCCAACAATTCCTTGAAATATGACTACTGAAGAAATAAATGCAGCAGCTGAAAAAAGTATTAGAAGCATCTATGTGATAAAAAAAACCAAGAAAAGTATTAATTCAGACGAAACTTGAATCAAGACGAGAGATGTGACTAATAACTAATATAATTTCGTTATTTTATTGTTTTATTTTGTGTAAGAAACAAAGTTTTTTTTTCTATATTTAACAGGCTACAGTTCGTATCGCCTTGTAATCCAAATTACATGTGATAATTATTAATGAACAAATAACATCAAAGTTAATTGTAAATATTCTGACAACAACACATAGTTGAACGGAACAGCTAGTCGTTTTCGAAGGCCACTAAACCTTCATCATCAGCATTTTTCTGTGTTTGGTCCACTGTGTGTGATATCAGTTGATGTAAATTCCTGCTCTATATACGAAACTTTTTTGCAAATTGAATATGTGAATTGTTTTGATTCATCGTATTTTTCGCTAAAGTAATGAACTACCATCCCAATTATCGAACTTTTTCACGTTAAACTGTGTCTAGATAGAAACATTTTGAAAACATATCGCTCATTTCCTTGCAACTCAAAAAACCAGTTTTCCGGAACTCAATGAAGGAAGACATGCAAAGGAGGTGATGGTGCAAGCTATTTATATGAAATTTTTATGCAATATAAATTACGAAATGACGCATTCTGCTTTATTAAATCAAAAAAACCAATTTTTGAGTTGTGACACTATTGAAGTAAATGAGCGGTATGTATTTCAAATCAGCGTAAAAATCAAGTCAGAAAAATTTAATTCGTTTTAAAATAATTACGTTCTTACATAGTTTTAATATACGTCTGGTATGAAAATCTCAAAAATACTTTGTAGATAAACCATTTTGCTCTCAAAAAAGGTGTGTATGTAGATAAACCAAACAAAAAATCTGAATAAATCGCAAATAAATAAACATTTTGATCAGATATTCATACCACAGCAAAAGTGGATTACAGGGAATAGTTTGGCATCAAAAACTAATCTGTAGATAAACCATTTTGAATAAATGCCGTCGATATCATTATGCGTTCTTATATTTTGAAAAATTTTACGGAAACATAGCCAGCAAAAAGTTACACATTACCATCAGAACTACTTGCCATATAATCACTTACTTTTCTGTTAAGCAAATGTCATTACTCGCTTACAAATAGGGTTTTTTTCCCGGGAATTCCCGGAACGGGGATTTTCCGGGATTTTTGCAGCTGCATCCCGGGAAATAATAAAAAAAAGAGTTGACAACCTTACATATAGAAAACAACTGCTTTCACTTTGGTATTTGTGAAAATTTATTTCGAGCAGCGTTATGTCTAACAAATTTTTTATTTAACGATATATGTTGTCACATAGATTAATATTTTAAGCAGGAACATAACAGTTATAAAAGAAATGGCGAAAATTTTAATTACCATTTATTGATTTTTTAATCGTAACCAATATCCTCACAAAAACATAAATGTGAAAAAAGGACAAGTTCCTTTCCAAAATTTCGGATATTAAAAGTACTGAGATAAAAATATTGACCAAGTTCTTGTTTGGAACAATACTTATCATTGTAATATGCTATGCATTATATCAATTTGTAACTCTAAGAGTGTCATATGATTTTTAGATAATCTGTTAACTTGACAATATTTTTCCCGATATAAAGAAATATGCGTTATTCTCTTCTTTTTTAGAAAGGTAAAAATAATGTCAAGATCTGCTAAGATTATCTACAAATCATATGTGACTCTTACATTTACAAATTTATATATACTTTTTCAAACGTTTTCTTAATAAAGCTTATTAAATTTAAAATTTATAGTCTGTTATAGTTCTAGTCATAATGACTGCGTCAGTTTAAAAGGGCAGACCTAAATACAACAATGGAATGAAGTGTGATATGTGCACCATTAACCTATCATGGCCCTTTAATGGGATGTAACTTCGTTTTTTTATGGAAAGGTGTTTTTTCAACGGCTCTCGCTAAAAATTGGATAGCGATCATTATAATCTGTTTTCCTTATTTTATAAGGTAAGGTCTGTTTTTTTGCCCTATTATTGGATTTAATATTATTAGGATGAAAGCATCATGTATCCCATGTAAAAACTCAAAAAATTTTAATTCAAGCATTTGAAATTTAACTGGAAACAAAGTTGAATTCAAAATTTTTTAAAATAATATTCAAGTTTGAAATTATTTTGAAATAAAAAATCAATCAACATACATCATATCCAAACCATTTCAAAGAAGTAATTAATATTTTAATAAAATTGAAATTATAGTGAAAAATAGCAAAGATAAATAATAAAGTTATTTTTTTTAAACCAAAGGTGATTAAAATCGTGAAAAAAATAGTGAAACTAGATATACAGAAAATTATTATAAGAAAACTTGTCGATTGCATTTTCCTTTCTATTTTAAAAGCATTGTTTTTGAAGCTTGAAATATACTTGAAGTCATTTGTAATACAAGGTTTGAATTACAGTATAATTCAAGGCTTGAATTGAACAGTCATTTTCATAAATAGTATTTTACTTTTTTATTTCATTGAATTTTGAAGAAATTAAAACATTTTTATAAAATTGGAAGTTTCGTAAAATAAAAACTAAAAAAATTGGAAGTCATTCTTAAGGAACTACATTTCTATTGCTTCAAAAAAAATCGGTATTTTTAATGTGAGGATAATTAGCATAAAAGCAAGTAGAAGTTTATTTTAGTCATATCGGTTAAGTAATTATTAGTAATCGTACTGATTACTAATTTGATTACTTTTTTTTTTGAAAGGTAAAGTAATGATTAAATTACGATTATATTCAGTTTCGCACGATTACTAATTGATTACGATTACTAATAACGGAAAAGTAGTCTGAATTACTTAAAACTACAAAAAATATTCTAAAAGAATCAAAAGTAATTAAGAAATAATCCGATTACTTTTAAAGATAACTTTTAATTCTTTTTGATTATTTATTAATAATCAAAAGTAAAAAAAAATCAAAAGTAATTAAAAAATAATCCTATTAGTTTTAAAGATTTTTTGGATTTGTTGTAATTTCATGTAATCGTAATCGTAATCAATTATTTATCAGAAATTCTTTTAAAGGGAATTATGTAATAAGTACAATTCTTTTTAAAATGTAATCTAATTGATTCCTAATCGTAATCGAAATTTAACAACTCTGATTTTAGTCCTACAAAATCTTGTATTTACTTTACAGTTTTAGAAAATATTCACCATAATATTTAAAGTATCGATTTTTTTTTAAAGAAATTTGTGAACAAATTTTTGTGTAAATGTTAAAAGTTATTTATTTAAATTTACATGAAAACACTGTTTTGCACTCAAATTCGTATAGAAGGAAACAAATTGCAAAAAAGTTACGCAACCTTTTGGCACATTTTCTAAAAGAAAATGTTATTATAAACGCCAATTCGGAGATTAGGAATCGAAAGAGAGAAATTCTTGGAATGACATGCCTATGTAAAAATCAGTAGAAATAATCCGAATCGCAAACTCTACGTTTTTATGACTTCTTTGGAATAAAAAATTTTTTATTGCACAAGTTTAGTGAATTTTATATAAAAAGATTAAAGTAAGTAGAATGTACCTACATATATATGTATGTATGTGCATATGTAGATACTGTTCACTGAAATTAAATGCACATTTTATTTAATTTCACGCAGTAGGCATGCGCAATCCACTTGTGTCAGTGACAGTTGTTTTTTTAACTAGTTCGTCCACTTGGACACAAGTTCGGTCAAAAACATACATAAATGTATGTATGTATGTAAATTAAATGGGTTTGACACAACTTTTGAGTCAAACACTCTCAAACTCAAGCTGTTGGACACAACTCTATTCGTGTCCAACCGAACGAACTAGTTCATAAAGAACTGTTTGACACAACTCTACAACGTAGTGTATAACTTTTTCTTTTTTGTTTGTGCTTTGCTTGCCACTGTTTTTATATTAATAGACAAGAAACGTAGAAACGCGGTAGTGACAAGCAATCGCACAATGAGAAGTTTTTTTGTTTGCTTTGATTTATTTTCGTTTTTGTCTATACATAATTATTGTTTTTGCCTTTGCTAACAGAAAAAATATTGTTTTTATATTCACTGGGGCATTGAACGAACCACTGTCTTCAGAAAAATTAAATTAGCCAGGAAAGGCATACATACATATGTATGTATGTTGCGTGAAACAAATAAATAGAATTGCTTAAGAAAGCTTCAAAAAAATGCTTTCAAGTTCACGTAGTGATATTAATTTCATATTCAAATAGTTTTTCCCACAATCTTTTAGCTTGTTTGGTTGTACACTTAGATAGATTGTTTAGCAAAGACCAGCACCAATACTCTACATAAATCCTCAAAAATATGCAGCGTGATTAATATTTTATTGAATAGTTCATATTTCAAAAGCGCAACAGGGGTGATTTTATTAACTAAGTACTTTTCCTAACAGAAAATGGACACGGTTCGGAGTTAGTAAACTTTTCATTGCAACTCAATAAAGTTCAAATGCAAAACAAAGTAAAAGCTAATACTTATTGTAGATACGGAAGCAACTAGAGTTGTATGCAACACGTCTTTTTGAACCAGTTCGTTGGAGTTAGAATGAAAAGTTGCTTCAAACTTATTAAAATTTACTTTGACTTTGTTGCACACAACTCTAGAAGGAAGGAAATAGATGGAAACAGATAATTTTTAATGTGAGGATGAAGAAGAAAAAATTGTTGCCAAATTTCACCAGAAACGAAACAAAAGTTAAAGCACAAATGGTTAACTTACTTGTAAAAAACTAATAATTTATTATTTATAACAATTTTAAGCGAACGACCGAACCGACTAAATAAATAATATATTAAATTAATAAATTAGATTTTCTTTTCTCAAACAGACACTTTATGCACGCATTTTATCTTGCATTTCCTTATTGACACATACTCTGCTTTCACATTAGTGGGCAATTGCCTCTTTATTTTTAACTTCACAATGGGCATTTCGCCTCTTAATAAATATATTTAACTTTTAAAAAAAATAAATTTACTTTTTATTTAACAAATTTTACTTTTTAACACAAGAAACAACAAATTTTACTTTTATACACACCCACTTACACATACAAAAAATTATATATTATATTATTCCGAGACACCGAACCGTACGCGACAGAGATCTTTTAATAACTAAATTCATTTGCTCATTTACTCATCACTCTCACCTAAAGTTCATTACTTAAAATTAGGCGGTAAATATGTAAGTAAGTATTTATGTGTGAGCAAAAAGATTTGCACATTAGGGATGGACTAATTTAAATTAAAAAAAAATTACAGACAATTTCTTGTGTTTTTTATGTATTTGGCTTGCTTAATGTGGGGTGGGCTCAAACTGATTTAAGTCACATGAAAAGCTTAGAAGTTTTTAATTAAAAATGATTTGAAAATTGTACTTTTATTATACCTCCATAACTTGTTTATTCACTACAATTGGCAAACTAAACGTATAATAACTTGAATAAAAAAATATTTCAAAAGCCTCTTCCATCTCAAAATTATTTTAATATAAAATGCAAAGATTAAAATTCCAATTAAAAAGTGTATCCTTATATATATATATATATATATATATATATATATATATATATATATATATATATATATATATATATATATATATATATATATATATATATATCACAACAATAATAAGATTTTACTTAAATTCTTGAGCTCTACAAAGCTGGAACGCCCTTATTTTTCTGGCTTACTATCCGTCTGCGCATATCCGTAGAGTTGCAGTGTGACCATATTAGCTTATTCTGAGCTAAATTAAGCTTATATTTTTGGGGATTAGCTATAATATTTTAATACATGAAATAACGAAGTATATTATTTGACATAATGTTTTTATTTAATTAAAAAATTTGGCTTGTTTTTATTGTTTTTTAATTTGTTCCCGATTTGCGGTTTTCAAACTTATTGCGTTTGTATATTGTGATTCTCAATATAGTATTAAGAGTCTTACTATAAACATGCGGAGTTTGTTAGATCAATTCAAAAAATTTTTGAATTAAAGTGTACTGATGAGTTCCAAAAGCGGGAACGAAATGTATATAGAAAATTTCTTAATCATAAAAAGAAATTTAATATATTAGTTTAGCTCTTATATTAATTTTTTAGCCATTTTTTAAATTCACTTAGACTGAGTTTACATCTGGCATTCCTTGTGTGTCATTTGCCCAAAAAAGCGTAACCAGCTAATTACTAATGAAAAACTGTTTGACTCAGACATGTATTTCTTGATTTAAAAAGTTTGCAATCATGTTGGGTTCTATAGAATTGTCTATTAATTATGTATGAACTTGTTTAACTTAATATATTCATGTCCAAATCAAAAAGTTTTTCAATAGTCATTAGTTGGTTACGTTTTTTTACACTTGTGTGGCACATGTCACACAAATCTAAATCCAGCCTTAGCTTTTAACTTTAACTTTTCTTAAGTCTCCAGTGCATATTCATATAAAATAACTTAGACATAAAAAACGAAAGCGAATTCGTTTGACTTAAGTTTTGCCTTTAAAGGCTGGTACTCACTATCCTACACAATTGAGTACCTTTTAGAAAGTATCACCCTGATATAATGAAGTTTATGAAAATTTTCAAAATACAATAACAATTCATCAGATCTTGTGAAAACAAGCCTTAATTTATTTCATAATTCATTTAAACAAATGTTGTCTTAAGAAATTGTTAAACTGATATGTTTGAACCTCATTTATTTAATTTATCTTGTTGTACGATAAAAAGAATTTTATTATTTTTATATTATATATTTTTGTTTATATTTTTAATTAAAACATGTATATCGAGACTTATTTTCGATTTAATCATAAGCCAACAAAATTAAATTTTTCAGGATAAGGTTTTTTTTAATGTAAATTGTCACTTGCGATAAAATTGTACAGCTCGTATCTTATCAAAAACTTGGCATTTGGATAACTCTAAGCTATGGGTAGGTTCATACAATTTTTTTTTCTAAAAAAAAATTATTTTCGGTAACATTTCGCTTATGATAATACCAAAAAAAGGCTTGATATGTGGGTGCCCAGTGGCTTATTTGGTAAAGGTTATTAGCGCGGGAGTCATGGGTTGCATTCCAGACTAATTTTTGTTTCACTACAACGTCTGAAAGTCTTTGTTACTATGATCGTCAAAATAAGTTACTATCTAATTTGTAATTCTGTTTGTAAAATTAAATAAAGGAATAAAATAAAATACATACATGTATATACTGTGAGGACCAAAAACTTCATGGAATTTTAGTCACACAAAGAAAAAAATTCTATATCAAGAAAATGTATTATTTTTGCATTTATTACTGGGAAAACGTGTATGACATCCATATACTAGTAGGGGCGTATAACACTCGCCAACGTTTTTTATTCTAGGTACCAGATGTTCACCTAGCGTTCAAAGGGGGTACAGGTGGAGCAAGGCGTTTCTATTTTCAATTTACTTGTAAGCGACATGTAGTAATAAAGTGAATTTTTTTATTGAAATTAAAGTTTTAATGGCTTAGCTTAGCTTTAATAGCTTAGAACTATCCAAATTCCAAAATTGTTAATCTCTTTTAAGATACATACTGTACAATTTTATTGTGAGCGACCACTTACGTATACATGTAAAACAAATAAAAAAATAAAAAACCTTCTCAAGAAAACCTTCATATTTACCGCTTACGACTAAATCGAGAATAGGACACAATATGTATATATACAGTATCGGCCGAAACCTAAGCACCCCGTCAGTACATTTTTTTAAAATGATAATTTTTTTAAGAAAACAAAGTTAATAATATTTTAATTTTTTTTTATTTACTTATATCTTTATTATTGAAAAACACAAACTTAAGGAGTTCAGAATTTAATTTAAAAAAAAGTTAAGATTCAAAAAACATTTTAAGTCGCAAATATAAGCGGACTAAACTAAAGCACCCCCAATTTAAGGTGCAAAAATAACTATTAAAATCAATATTTCTTTGCGAATCCTTTATTCTGGATGACACATGCACATCTTTAAGGCAAATAAATTTTCTTTGGTTTTGCAGTTTTCTCGGTTGATTTTTATTATTTTTATAAAAATTTTGTTAATAAACCTTGTATAAAGCCTTAATAATTTTTATATATAAGGCTGTTAATTTTTTAAACTCTTTTTAGCTTCCTTTCTAGCGTGATTTAGCTTAATGTTATTTTGAACTCTGGTCACACTGCTTGCAATGCAAATAAATGAGAGATCTCAACCAAACTAAAAAAACAAAAAAAAAAAACTTTAAGCAAGTACATTTCTTCAAATAGAGAGTACGTTAAGTTTAATAACACTGCACAGTGACACATTGCGTAAGAATGCGGTAAAAATTCTATATCTTACTAAATAGAGGAGGAATAATTATATATTTTTTTAATTTTTGTTTTATAGAAAAAGAATAACTAACTAGTAACTAAATATTAATGATTTTTTTTTTTGCTAAATACACACACATTATCGAATTTGTTCAAATTATCGAACTTGTTCACATTATCGAATTTGTTCACATTATTGAATTTGCTCACATTTTTGATTGTAAAAATTTGTGGTGTAGTGATTTTAAATTCACTTTTTATATTAAATACTTAATAACAAAATAAAATTAAGTACATTAATTCATTTTTCAACTATTATCAGTAAAAAATAGATGTTTACATTACTGGATAGTTCATTATAATGGAAGATCACATTACCGAGGGGTCAATGTAGCAAGATTCAATTAGGATTAAATTTAAATTTCATTTTATCGGCATTATGTAATAGGAGTCCGTTTAACTCCGTATGCTATAATACATATATAATATACAAAAGTAACTTAAAATGAGCTAAAAAAACTACCGATTTAATCAGTGCGTCTTCTTGTGACCACTTTATTTCGCCGGTTTGTAGGAAACAAAAATAGAAATCATTATTTTTAACATTTTATGAAATTTGCTGTGGTTTACTTTCTTTTAACTGTGAACTATACCTGCTAAATAGTTCAAGTATAAAGGACCTCTTGGAAATGACTTTGAAACTCAAAAATGCTCTTAATATTATGAAATTAATATAGAATTTGGAAAAAAAAATTAACTTTATAATATAGTAATAATTTCCAATCAATCCATATTGTCGTATGCTTAGGCATGCAAATAGTTACATGTTAGTTTTGTGTATGCGTTACAGACAAAAAAATATAGAATTTAAGGGAAACATTAATTAATTGCTGGATTTTTAAATATTTACGGAGAAAGAATCAAAAAATATGTAAAACTTTCACCAATAAGCAATTTGATACTATCAATTAAGTTATTCCACTCAAATTAATTAATACAATTGAATATTTAATTGAATCAATTAAATTCTCTTTTCAAATTGTTCTGTCCATTTACGTCACAACTACTGGTCATAAGACCAGCAATAGCACTTTACCTTCTCCCATAGCAAACATTAACTGGTGAATACTTTTTTCTGTGAAACTAACTTTTAAAAATATTGGACATAAGTGAAAGCTACAATAACATTGTACTGCAATCCAGTAAATTATTGCTTAACTGTTAAAGAGCAAACATTGTTATATAACTTTCGTTAAATTGTTGCAAAATATACATAATCCAGCTAACAATTTATATTCGATATGAATCTATTCTATTTTTATACACCTTTATGCCTTTAGGAATCATTGCATTGCATTGCATGCATTACTACGCTTAGAAACCTTTGGTGATTTTCAAAAATATTATTATTTGTAAATTCTCAAATAGTTTTTGAAAGTCTGTGCATAAGATAAGAGGTTTGTGGCTCTTAAAAATGTGTGGTTGAAGTTTATTGACAATTTTTTACAGCAACAATGAAATGCATATAGACAAAGCTGAACCAGCAGAAAATAAACTTCAAATTAAAATAAACTTATGACAATATATCGAATAATAGATTTCTTAAATCTTATCATTTATTTTCAGAAATTTTATTTATTTTAAATACAAATAAAACATTTTGCTTCGCTTAATTAATTTAATTAAATTTTATTTAATTAAATTTTAATGTAGTGATCAAATATTATTTAAAAATAACCTATTAGACACAATTTTTTAAAATTTTCACAAACTCAAAGCTTTTCCTGAAGAAACTCCTTAAAGAAAAAAGAATTCTGTCATATGTAAGAAATTCCGCACAAAAACAAATTGCTCAAATTTAATTTATACATTTCTTGTAAGCTCTAGATATGAAATTTTTAAATTTCAGTATAAAATTTTCTTGTTTTCTTAAGAAGAAAAGTTATTAATTATTAAATGCACTTAAAACTCGAAAATGCTCTATAAAATCTTCAATTTGAGCCTACTTTTATATAAAACATAACTTAAAATCGGATATAGAATTTGTTTTTCTATAATTTTGACCACCTCTTTTCGAATTGTTTCACTGTGCGCCGTACGCTATGCTCCAAATATGTAATCTCTTCATACATTTCTTATGCGTAAACCGGTTTTTAGTATCTCACTTCAACACCCTTTATTAAGACCTACCAAACAATTTCAACAGCTGCTGCTAAGGAAAAAAACAGTAGTTATATGAACACTTGAAATAACGTATCAATAGGCTTTGGTTTACGTCCAAGATTTTATTCTTTGATTTATATGTTTTTTTTTTGTGAATACTCTGCTCATTCTTATGTATTTTGTCTCTGCTAACGGGATATGTAAATATGTATTTTATTTGCTCTTCACTTGTTCATTGCACTAGGGATGGGTAAGGCAGCATAATTGTATAATTTAATGCACTATTTGTTAACATTAGGGCAAAGTTGCTGATTTGGCACTATTGGAATAAATACATACTTATTAACATAATAAGAGTACATATGAAAAAAGTTATATGTTAAAATAAATTAATTAACTTGATATTACTTGATCATGATTGTTTTCCCTTGACCACCTGTACCAGTATGTGTTTACATAGATAGTGCAAGGGTGGATTACATATTTTTAAATTGAAACTTACGACATCGATCTTCAGTTACAATAAAGCAATGCTCGAACGCCTTACAAAATTACAAATTACTAATTACAAAAAAAAATTTTAGAAAAATTTACATACTTAAGTAAATGATGGCAACTAAAACAATGTTCCTGCTGAATTTTGTTTTTGAGATGGCAGTTGTTTCCTTTAGTGAAAGAAGTTTAGTCGACATTGCATAAAAATGCTTAGTTATATACCATTAAAGAAATAACTAAACATACACATGGTGATTTTTTGCCTTTTAAAAGAATTTGCAACAGAAATGAAAAATATATTTATGGTATGTATTATTGTTTCAACAAATAAATTTATTTATTATGAAAACACCAAGTCATCAGCATAGAAAGAACCAATATAACCAAGAAATATGTAGCTTATTAACAGTGAAATTTAATTATTAATGAACAATTTTGTGCCTAAAGTGGAAATAAACATCATGAATCAGGGTGGTTTTAAGAAATTGTTAACTTCAGTAGTGCGATTCACTAACCTTTTTAATTGATAATCACATCGTTAAAATAATTATAACGAAAATTTATTGAAGTTGCTATTCAGTAACATTTCAAATGATATTCGCTGTAGGTTAAATAAACGTTTAAATAAAAAAATTATGATGGAATTTTAAAATAAATATTTTCTGAGACATTTTTAGATTTAAAATTGAACTGTAGTGAAATTTAATCAGAAATAATTTTTATAGTCAGGCTTAAGTTCAGTAATTTCAATTCTTATTGAATGAAATATTTTTTATTAATTAATGTGAGTTTCTAAAGAAGAGAAGAAAAATTAAACTTAGACTTTATAGCTGGAGGAAATACCGATACTTTTCTGTGCAGTCACGTACTTCATCTATTTACTTGGGTAGAGATTCTTATTAACATCAGCTATTTAACTTAAATTTACAATGAAACGGAATATGAGAAACGATTGTTGTGTATACCTTTTGTTTTCTGTTTATTTGTTTAAAAATTTTTTAATTTTACACATTGAGTGATTTCTATTTCTACCTTAACCATACAAAATTATTTTGTTTTATAAAACAAATTTTGTATGAAACACTTCTTTATTAACCTCTTATAAACTAAAAATATTTCTTATGAATTAGGTATTTAATAAAAATACGAGATCACTCGTATTTCAATTAAAATAAACCTATGACAATATGTAAAATAATAATGTGTAGTTTCCACAATGCAGGTAAGCGACTTGTCTAGAAAATATATATGAAAAGCACTAAAATATTTGAGTGATTCCTATACAAATTTTCTAGACAAGTTGCTTGCTTGCATTAGGAAAACTACACATAAATTTCGTAAATGAAAATCACATTTAAAATTGTAGTAAAAAATTTAATTGAATTGAATTAAGGCAGCTAAATAAAAAGAATTATGATGATGAAATGTTTTAAATAAATATTTTTCATTTAGGAAACTTTTGCGAATTATAACAATGTTTGGAAAATTGAGCAATTTTTATTTAATAAGAAGTGATCATATTAATTAAATTCTGAGTATTCGCAGCTAAATTTCCTAAAAAAATAAGAACCTTAGAATTGATGAGGTAAATGAAATATTTTTTTTATTGATATAGTAAATATATATTTATTTTAGCAAATTTACATTATAAATTTAAAAAAAAGATTTTTTAAAATTTCTAGCAATAACATTTTTCTATTTAATAATGCCAGGGCTATAGAAGAGAGTGATATAAAAAAAACTGGGTGCCATACATTTTTAAAACATTTTATACACATGTTTTTGGTTCTATTTGCCTTTCCACCTAACAGCAGTCAAAAGCTTACCAATTGCATTAAATAATTCATTGCCTTTATAACAAACTACATCTAAAAATTTTCCCAGCATTAATAGATAATTGCGGGGAAAAAGCTACTTTAGGAATTAGATCCCCTAATGTGCAAACCTTTTTGCTCTCACATAAATACATACTTACATATTTACCGCCTAATTTTAAGTAATGAACTTTAGGTGAGAGTGATGAGTAAATGAGCAAATGAATTTAGTTATTAAAAGATCTCTGTCGCGTACGGTTCGGTGTCTCGGAATAATATAATATATAATTTTTTGTACGTGTAAGTGGATGTGTATAAAAGTAAAATTTGTTGTTTCTTGTGTTAAAAAGTAAAATTTGTTAAATAAAAAGTAAATTTATTATTTAAAAAGTTAAATATATTTATTAAGAGGCGAAATGCCCATTGTGAAGTTAAAAATAAAGAGGCAATTGCCCACTAATGTGAAAGCAGAGTATGTGTCAATAAGGAAATGCAAGATAAAATGCGTGCATAAAGTGTCTGTTTGAGAAAAGAAAATCTAATTTATTAATTTAATATATTATTTATTTAGTCGGTTCGGTCGTTCGCTTAAAATTGTTATAAATAATAAATTATTAGTTTTTTACAAGTAAGTTAACCATTTTTGCTTTAACTTTTGTTTCGTTTCTGGTGAAATTTGGCAACAATTTTTTCTTCTTCATCCTCACATTAAAAATTATCTGTTTCCATCTATTTCCTTCCTTCTGGAGTTGTGTCCAACAAAGTCAAAGTAAATTTTAATAAGTTTGAAGCAACTTTTCATTCTAACTCCAACGAACTGGTTCAAAAAGACGTGTTGCATACAACTCTAGTTGCTTCCGTATTTACAATAAGTAGCTATTAGCTTTTACTTTGTTTTGCATTTGAACTTTATTGAGTTGCAATGAAAAGTTTACTAACTCCGAACCGTGTCCATTTTCTTTTAGGAAAAGCACTTAGTTAATAAAATCAGCCCTGTTGCGCTTTTGAAATATGAACTATTCAATAAAGTATTAATCACGTTGCATATTTTTGAGGATTTATTTAGAGTATTGGTGCTGGTCTTTGCTAAATAATCTATCTAAGTGTACAACCAAACAAGCTAAAAGATTGTGGGAAAAACTATTTGAATATGAAATTAATATCACTACGTGAACTTGAAAGCATTTTTGAAGCTTTCTTAAGCAATTCTATTTATTTGTTTCACGCAACATACATATGTATGCCTTTCCTGGCTAATTTAATTTTTCTGAAGACAGTGGTTCATTCAATGCCCCAGTGAATATCAAAACAATATTTTTTCTGTTAGCAAAGGCAAAAACAAGAAGTATGTATAGACAAAAACGAAAAAAAATCAAAGCAAACAAAAAAACTTCTCATTGTGCGATTGCTTGCCTCTACCGCGTTTCTACGTTTCTTCCCTATTATTATAAAAACAGTCGCAAGCAAAGCACAAACAAAAAAGAAAAAGTTATACACTACGTTGTAGAGTTGTGTCAAACAGTTCTTTATGAACTAGTTCGTTCGGTTGGACACGAATAGAGTTGTGTCCAACAGCTTGAGTTTGAGAGTGTTTGACTCAAAAGTTGTGTCAAACCCATTTAATTTACATACATACATACATTTATGTTTTTGACCGAACTTGTGTCCAAGTGGACGAACTAGTTAAAAAAACAACTGTCACTGACACAAGTGGATTGCGCATGCCTACTGCGTGAAATTAAATAAAATGTGCATTTAATTTCAGTGAACAGTATCTACATATGCACATACATACATACATATGTACATATGTAGATACATTCTACTTATTTTAATCTTTTTATATAAAATTCACTAAACTTGTGCAAAAAAAATTTTTTTATTCCAAAGAAGTCATAAAAATGTAGAGTTTGCGATTCGGATTATTTCTACTGATTTTTACATAGGCATGTCATTCCAAGAATTTCTCTCTTTCGATTCCTAATCTCCGAATTGGCGTTTATAATAATATTTTCTTTTAGAAAATGTGGCAAAAGGTTGCGTAACTTTTTTGCAATTTGTTTCCTTCTATACGAATTTGAGTGCAAAACAGTGTTTTCATGTAAATTTAAATAAAAACTTTTAACATTTACACAAAAATTTGTTCACAAATTTCTTTAAAAAAAAATCGATACTTTAAATATTATGGTGAATATTTTCTAAAACTGTAAAGTAAATACAAGATTTTGTATGACTAAAATCAGAGCTGTTAAATTTCGATTACGATTAGGAATCAATTAGATTACATTTTAAAAAGAATTGTACTGATTACATAATTCCCTTTAAAAGAATTTCTGATAAATAATTGATTACGATTACGATTACATGAAATTACAACAAATCAAAAAAATTTTTAAAAGTAATAGGATTATTTTTTAATGACTTTTGATTTCTTTTACTTTTGATTATTAATAAATAATCAAAAAGTATTAAAAGTTATCTTTAAAAGTAATCGGATTATTTCTTAATTAGTTTTTGTTTTTATTCTCTTGATTATTAACAAGTGATCAAAAAGAATTAAAAGTTATCTTTAAAAGTAATCGGATTATTTCTTAATTACTTTTGATTCTTTTAGAATATTTTTTGTAGTTTCAAGTAATTCAGATTACTTTTCCGTTATTAGTAATCGTAATCAATTAGTAATAGTGCGAAACTGAATATAATCGTAATTTAATCATTACTTTACCTTTCAAAAAAAAAGTAATCAAATTAGTAATCAGTACGATTACTAATAATTACTTAACAGCTATGACTAAAATAAACATCTACTTGCTTTTATGCTAATTATCCTCAACTTAAAAATACCGATTGTTTTTGAAGCAATAGAAATGTAGTTCCTTAAGAATGACTTCCAATTTTTTTAGTTTTTATTTTACGAAACTTCCAAATTTTATAAAAATCTTTTAATTTCTTCCAAATTCAATGAAATAAAAAAAGTAAAATACTATTTATGAAAATGACTGTTCAATTCAAGCCTTGAATTTTACTGTAATTCAAACCTTGTATTACAAATGACTTCAAGTATATTTCAAACTTCAAAAACAATGCTTTTAACATAGAAAGGAAAATACAATCGACAAGTTTTCTTATAATAATTTTCTGTATATTTTTTTCACGATTTTAGTCACCTTTTGTTAAAAAAAAAATAACTTTATTTTTTATGTTTGCTATTTTTCACTATAATTTCAATTTTATTAAAATATTAATTACTTCTTTGAAATGGTTTGGATATGATGTATGTTGATTGATTTTTTATTTCAAAATAATTTCAAACTTGAATATTATTTGAAAAAATTTTGAATTCAACTTTGTTTCCAGTTAAATTTCAAATGCTTGAATTAAAATTGTTTGAGTTTGTATGGGGATACATGATGCTTTCATCCTAATAATATTAAATCCAATAATAGGGCAAAAAAACAGACCTTACCTTATAAAATAAGGAAAACGGATTATAATGATCGCTTTCCAATTTTTAGCGAGAGCCGTTGAAAAAACCCCATTCCATAAAAAAACGAAGTTACATCCCATTAAAGGGCAATGATAGGCCATAGTTACGACAAAATAATGTGCACTGAAATTGTTGTGCTATTTATTTTTAACAAAAATTATTATAGAAAACTTTTCCGAAAAATGCCGCACTTAGAAGTTATGGTACCAAAAGTGCTTATAATGAAGAAATGTTATATATTGGTCGGTTCGCATGCTATCACTGCAAATTTTACACACATGTAATTTTTCTTGCTGCTGCCGGTGCCGCAGCAAATAAAATAAATACTTTCGGGATCTCATACAATTTTTGGGTCGCTCATTTATTTAAAGAATGTCATAATTAAAAAATGGAATTTTCAAGTTAGTGAAAACGAACTACCCAGCAAAAAATTTCAAAAAAGTAATCAGGCTTGGAATTAAGCATTTTTGGTGGAAGGAAGCTCTTCCCTACTGGATTACCATTTTAATGATTTTAGCAAGGCGTGAGACTAAAATAATCGATTCTTGAGAAGTACTTACTTTTTTGTAAGGCACATGTTCACATTCTCGTCATTTATCAACTTGAACGTAATTTTTTAAATTTTAGGTAATGTGATTTGTAAGCGAGTAATGAAATTTGGTAATCAGAAAAGTAAGTCATTATATGGCAAGTAGTTCTGTTGGTAATGTGTAATTTTTGCTGGGTAATCCTCATATCGTTCTTCATATTTTGTTAAAATTTCATACAAATATCTTTTTTAATCCACTCTTGAGAGAAAAATAAAACTTTATTTTTCTATTAAGTTGTGTGTAAATTGAAAACTTGAAACTCGTTTTCTGGAAAACTGGTTTTTTTAAATGAGAGATATGTTAATGCCAATTCACACTACAAGAAGTCTTATTGTTAAGCTTATCACCTTTTTTAGGGTTCCGTACACCAAAGGTGAAAAAAGGAACCCTATTGTTTCCGCTACGCTGTCCGTCTGTCCGTCACACGGTATTTTCTCAGGAACCGTAAGAGCTACGGACCTGAAATTTGGACAGAGTATGTAGATCCTTGGCCACTACAACAGCAAATACATGAGAATTAGAAATTAAAGGGTGCTCCAAAACGAGCGACGAAAAATGTTAAAATCTCTTGTAATATACATACAATTGTATTTACTTATGTATATTGACACTTGAAATTTGTAAAATTAGTGTATTTTTATATATACTACAACAATAAATATTAAAATATTAAAAAATTTAAATTAAAGGGTGGTCCATCAGTTAATGCAATTTTGACTATGTAATTTTGACAAATTGCTATATCTTGGAGACCGTAAGAGGTAAACTCTTAAAATTTTCAAAAACGGTAAAACTAAAAAATCCGAAAATTATAAAATCGCCAAACAGAAAAAAATCGCCAAAACCTGAAAAAAATCGCCAAATCGAAAAAAATCGACAAAATTAAAAAAAAATTCTAGCACTAAAATAAATCGCCAAATTCGAAAAAATCGTTTAAATGAAAAAATCGCCAATATGAAAAAAACGCCAAAAACCGAAAAAAATCGCCAAAAAATCGCCAAAATGAAAAAAATCGCCAAAATGAAAATAAAATCGACAAATTAACAAAAAATCGCCAAAACGAAAAAAATCGCCAAAATTTTAAATAAACGACAAAAACCGAAAAAATCCTCAAAACGAAAAAAAATCGCCAAAACCAAAAAAAAATCACCTCTATGAAAAAAACGCCAAAATTAAAAAAAAATCGCCAAAATAAAAAAATCGCCATAAAAAAAAAACGCCAAAATAATAAAAAATTGCCAAAATTAAAAAAACATCAAAAACCAAAAAAAAACGCCAAAACGCGAAAAAAGTGCCAAAACTCAGAAAGCGCCAATAAATTCAAAAAACCCACAAACTAAAAAAAAACGCTTAAAACCGAAAAAACCTAAAAACGAAAAAAATGCCAAAACTATAGTTTATATTGTTCGTATTGAATTACATATCTCGTGCCCGTACGGAACCCTTCGTGCGCGGGTCAAAGTCGCACTTCACTGAATTTATTTTATTTTTTGGCGATTTTTACCATAGAGGCAATTTTTTTTGTTTTAGCTATTTTTTCGGTTTTTGGCGTTTTCATTTCTTTTTAGCAATTTTTTTTAGTTTTGACACTTTTTCTCATTTTGGCGATTTATTTCGGTTTTTGGCGTTTTTTTAATTTTGGGCGATTTTTTTCGTTTTGCGGGATTTTTTTGATTTTGGCGATTTTTTTTTATTTAGGTGATTTTTTTTTAATTTTTGGCGATTTTTGTTCATATAAGCATGTTTTTTTTGTTTTGGCGATTTTTGCGGTTTTTTTTTAATTTTAGCGTTTTTTAATTTTGGCGATTTTTTTTCGTTTTGGCGATTTTTTTAATTTTGCCGTTTTTTCTCATATAAGCGATTTTTTTAATTTTTGGCGATTTTTTTTTCATATAGGCAATTTTGTTTGGCGTTTTTTTTTTTAATTTTGGCGATTTATTTTCGTTTTGGCGATTTTTTGGATTTTTGCGATTTTTTTTCATTTAAGCGATGCGCGTTTTTTTCATTGTGGGAATTTTGTTTAAGTTTTGACACGTTTTTCTCGTTTTGGCGATTTTTTTCGGTTTTTGGCGTTTTTTTAATTTTTGACGGTTTTTGTCATTTTGGCGATTTTTTTAAATTTTTGGCGATTTTATAATTTTCGGATTTTTTAGTTTTACCGTTTTTGAAAATTTCAAGAGTTTAACTCTTACATTTTCCAAGATATAGCAATTTGTCAAAATTGCATGAATTGATGGACCACCCTTTTATATTAAATTTTTTTTAAATTTTAGTGTTAGTTGTTGTAGCCTATATAAAAATACACTAATTTTACAAATTTCAAGTGTCAATATACATATGTACATACATTTGTAGGTATATTACATGGGCTTTTAAAAGTTTTCATCACTCGTCTTGGAACACCCTTTAAAATATAAATTTTATTTATTTGTTGTTGTAGCGACCAAAGTTCTACATACTCTGTCCAAATTTCAGACCCATGGCTTTTACCGGTCCTGCCTTCTTCCTAAAACATGAAATATGTTTAATTATTAGGAAAAAAGTTAACGTTATCCAACCCTGGAAACGTTTTTTTATTTTGTTAAGTTTTAAAATTTTTTTTTAATTATAAATACCAATTTTATTCATACCTAAGTATAAAATAAGTTTAATTTAATAAAAAAGTAATAAAAACTTGTTTTCGCTAGTTATTTTCTATGAGAAAATAGAGTTTGAGTTTTCCAGCTCTGAAACCGCCTGCCCGATTTTGCTGATTTTCAATAGCAAAATTTTTCGGAAAATTTCTGACACACCAGTCCAAGAACAAAGTCTCTAGCTGTTCTGGGAGCCCGATTTCACGTACAGACAGACGGACAGACGGACATCGCTTGTTCGTCTTCCCTATGCATAAGGATCCAGAATATATATACTTTATGTGTCGCTTTTTAATATTGTAGAAATTACAAACGGAATGACAAACCTGTATATACCCCTTTACAATTTTTTGGTAAAGGGTATAAAAATTAATAAATATTTGTAAATTGTTTACTAATGAAAATGTCATTAATTTCTTATTGATATTAGAAAATATTAATTATTATTAAAAAAAAATAAGACTAAAAAATTTTCAAACTACATTTTAGCACCCTACTAAAAAAAAGGGTGTGTATCTGTGTGTCTGTCCGTGTCCACGTCTGAAGCGATTTTGATTTTGTTTTTTCTATTTGAAAGGTGACTTGATGAAAATCGGTCCAGCCGTTTAGAAGATGTGATATCTTCACTAGATATATTTTAAAGTTTTAAATTTTTGCTATTTTTTGTAAGGTTGTCTAGATACGTTTAGTTATTATTAAAAAAAAAGTTTTGTATAAACACTTGATTTCAAGCTATCAAAATGAAAAAAAAAATTATATGGCATGTACATTGAACTTTCACTATAATGACTTCTATATATATATATTATTCAGCGATGACTGCTGTATAAAAATAAATCTAATTTCATTTTGTTAGCTCTCAAAACCTCCTTCATCAGCAAACCATTTACTGGTTCGTACTTAAAATTTTTATTACTTTTAGATATAATAATGTCTGCTTTCAGAAACGTATAAAAATTGCTTACGTATCTTACAATTATCTCGGGCATTGGGTTTAATTTAACATTGAACAAAATACTACAAACAAGAACAAATAATACTTTTGCAGTTTACCGACATCAAAATAAGTAAAAATATTTTCAACTAAAACTAAGTTTAAACACATGCCATTGAATTGTCCGTGGACTTGTACTGCACGAAGACAATGCCAAACTTTATAGAACATAGAAAATGAAATGCCAAAGAAGTAAAAAAATTCATGTTAAATAAAAAAGCAAGGAATTTCTTAAAAAATTCTTATAAAACTTCTTTTATATCTTTTCGGGCTAATAATAGTTCACCACCCCCTCCCCTCATATTCCTTTTGTTTTGATGGTCATTTCAACAAACAATAAAATAAGGTTGTATAGTTTTTTTTTCTAAAAAACAAAATCCAATTTAATGAAAAATACACGTTCTATAAGTGCTTATGGAAACCTTGTACGACAAACTACATTAAATAAATTGAAACTTTAAAAAAAAAGTTCTTAATCTGATAAGCAATGCAAATCTATTCAAAATAGTAACAATTTTCATATATTATACATTATTCTCTTCCTTGACATAATATATGTACACATGTACTTTAATGACCTCAAAATCTACTAATAATCATTAGATTTATATTAAGTAATCTAAAGCATGTTTGTTCTCAATGATTGTTACGATTTAAAAAGCTATTTTTTATAACTATTTTTTTTTACTTTGCTAATAATCTCAAAAATAATTCGAAATTGCAAGATTATCAAAATATTAGCTGTGGCAAAAAAAGACGTGCTTAAGTCGAGATAAGCTTATTTTGCATACTCTGCATATTTGAAAGTACCATTGGTGTAAATCTGAATGAATCTTCGATTTCATTTTCCGAATACGTTTTTATCAAGGCTTTTTGTTTAATCCTCTTTATCGTAATCTTTACTTAGCTGACTAAACTTCTGTCGGTGTATTTTTGTAAATAGCCCTTATCTAACCAACTCCTATTTTTATTCTGAAATGTAGAAATATATTTATTGCATTCACTTACCACTTTTTTCATAAGCCATATTATCTCTACCACCTCAAACTATTCAATATGCAAATTTGAAATTTTCAAAAGAGCGCGAAGAACCGTCAGTTATGATTTTAAAGTCAGCATATTCCTTAAAGTGCCAGTCTTAAAGTATTTCTTATTGAGTTATCTATCGTCCATGATAATTTCAGATAACGAACCTAAGAAACCAATTAGGTACCAAGATAACCAATAGAGTACCAAGATAACGAATCTAAAAATCCAATATTGCATATTGGATAGTTTGGTCAACTTTGTTCGACCGAGTACCCTCTCAGTGAAGTTTTCTCACATCAATTTCTAAGCGATGTATTATACCCTTTACCAAAAAATTGTAAAAACGTATATATAATTTTGTCATTCCGTGTGTATTTTCTACAATATTAATAAGCTACACATAAAGTATATATATTCTGGATCCTTATGCATAGGGAAGACGAACAAGTGATGTCCGTCTGTCTGTCTGTACGTGAAATCGGTTTTCCGAAGCTCTTAGAACAGCAAGAGACTTCATTCTTAGACTAGTGTGTCAGAAATTTCTCGAGTAAGATTGGTATTGAAAATCAGCAAAACGTTTCAGCAGACGGTTTCAGAGTTGGAAAGCTCAAACTCTATTTTCCTATACAAAATAACTACCAACAACTTTATTTTTATTATTTTGTGTTAAATTAAATTATTTTATACTTCAGTATAATTAAAATTGATATTTCTACTTAAAAAAAATTATAAAAAAATTAAAAACGACGTTTCCAGGCTTGGAAACCCTTAAGATTTGTTCTTATAATTAAACATAATTCATGTTTTAGAAAAAAGGAACCGTAAAAGCTACGGATCTGAAATTTGGACAGAGTATCTATAACTTTGGTCGCTACAACAACGAATATATGAAAGTAAGAAATTAAAGGGTGATCGAAAACGATTAATGAAAAATATTAACATCCCATGTAATATACATATATAAAACTGTATGTATGTATATATGTGTATAGACACTGGAAATTTGTGAAATTAGTGTATTTTTATACAGACTACAATAATTAACACTAAAATTTATAAAAATTATAACTAAAGGGTTTTCTATTAGTTTATGTAATTTTTACTATGTAATTTTGAGAACTTGCTGTATCTTGGAAACCGTAAGAAGTCTTAAAATTTTCAAAAACGGCAAAACTAAAAAATCCAAAAATTATAAAATCACCAAACCAAACAAAAAATCGCCAAAACGAAAAAATCACCAAATTAAAAAAAAATCAAGCACTAAAATAAATCATCAAAATGAAAAAAATCGCTGAAAGAAAAAATATCACCAAAATGAAAAAAATCGCAAAAATAAAATAAACCCCAAGAACCTTAAAAAAATTGCCAAAACGAGAAAAAGCACCAAAACAGAAAAAAAGCACCAAACTAAAAAAAAACGCAAAAACCTAAAAAAAACTCCAAAAAGAAAAAAGCACCAAATTGGGAAAAAATCTAGCACTAAATAAAATAAGTTGCCAGAATGAAAAAAAATCGCTAAAATGAAAAAAAATCGCCAAAAATAAAAAAAATTCCCAAAATAAAAAAATGCGCAAAAACCTTAAAAATTCGCTAAAACGAGAAAAAACAAATAAAAACACCAAATTGAAAAAAGGCCAAACCCGAAGAAAATCAGCAAATTGGAAAAAATATAACACTAAAATAAATCACCAAAATGAAAATCGCTGAGCTGAAAAATATCACCAAAATGTCAAAAAATCGCAAAAATAAAAATAAACGCCAAGAAATTTAAAAAAATTGCTAAAACAAGAAAAAAAAACCCAAAACTAATAAAATCGCCAAATTCAAAAAAAAAAAACAAAGAAAGCACCAAAACAAAAAAAAAACACAAAAGACGGCAACACTAAAAACCCCTATTATAAAACGCTTAAAACCGAAAAACACCAAAAATGAACAAAATTCCAAAATTATATTTTATGTAGGCTAAAGTTCATATAGTATTACATATTTTGTGTCCGTTCGTTGCACTTTACTAAATTATTTTTAGTAAATGGAGATGGAAATAACATTTATCGCTAAAGTACAGTCCTAACTATAAAATTAATTAAAGAACATGTTCCGTTTCATTTCCCCGAACAAATTTCATTGTACTGAGCAAATTCGAAAAATTCTTTAGTAAACTAACCGCACGGCAGTGCGCCAGGCCTAGTTCCGGCCAATGCACGCAGTGTGTATATTTACAGGAAGTCATTAGAGCTGTTACCCCCTCATAACTTTGTTCCCCGCAATCGTAAAATTATAAAATTTAAAAAATAATTAGAATAAATTCATGTGACCTTATATGCGAAGTTTAAAAGTTTTACAATGAAAGGTTCCGGAGATATGGAGGTGCAAAAAGTGCATTTTTAAAACATATTGACTGACTCACTGACCTACTGACTCATCCATTAATATTATGAAGCACTTTCGCCATAGCCTGGCTATAGCCTGGCTACGCCCATAAAAATTAAAATTTGCGCTAGTGAACTGAAATTTGGTACACAAGTAGATCTAGGTGAGTTATCACCTAGAAAAATCTGAAAACCCGAAAATTTTTACCAAGGGTCTGGGGCTACGCCCATAAATCTCAAATGAAATTTGGAACACATGTTACAATAATACAAGCCTATGCATTTTTATAAAAAAAGTGGGCGTTAACACGCCCATACAATTTAAACCTCCTATTTCATGTACTTCCGGCCAGTACATTTAAATGTACTATAAATGTAACTACCATTATCCGTTTCCAACGAAACTAAACAGGAAAGATAAACACTAGCCGAGGAAAATTTTGAATTAAAAAAAGTGGGTTTTTAATAGTAAAAAATTAAAATTTGCGCCATTGAGCTGAAATTTGATAACAGAGTAGTTTTAGATTAAAAAATTACTAGAAACATCTGAAAACTCAAAAATTTTACCAAGGTGGCGGGGCTGCACCCATAAGGCTCAGAATTTAAAGTACAAATCTAAGGCCTTTAGTTGAACCAATTTTATTGAAATTTGGCATACATGTTTTAATAATGAAAGGCTATAAATTTTCCTTTAAAAAAGTGGACGTTAACATGACAATAAAATTTAAGTCTCTTGTTTCATGTACTTCGGTTCAGCAGATTTATACTACTTATGTAGATATTATTGCCCGTTTCCATCGAAACTTGACACGTATGATTGGCACTGACTAAAAAATTTTTTCTTTTAAAAAAGTGGGCAGGAATAGGAAGAGAGCTGAAATTTAATACGCCAGAAGGTCAAGATGACAAACCAACTAGAAAAATCTAAAAAGCCAAATATTTAAACCAGGAGTGGCAGCGGCCACTCTAATATTGTACTGAAGCTTTCAACTGAAACTGTAACTTAAAACTATCATCTTAAAAAGAGGACGATGATAATTGAGCGCTGCTCATAACAAAATCTTAAGTTTAAGAAAGTGACGGAGAGTGGGGGTCATAATATTGAAAGCTAGAATTTGAACTAGAGAGTTTAAATTCGATACCCCTTAAGTTAAGGGGTGAGTTGCGTACAGGAAAAATGAGAAAGCACTGGTTGTTACATTAGGGATGTGGGGTCATGTTTATAAACAGTAAGATCAATGTTATATGGTAGAGAACTGAAATTTTGTAAAAAAAATTGACTTAGGTAAGTTACCAACTAGAAAATATTTAAGCCACAAGCTACTCTATTGAATCTTTACATGCACATTTCACTTATCCTAGCCTTTAATTTTGAATTTTCAAAAGTACTACATCTAAGCGGTCTTTAGAAAAATAGGTGGGATCACTTCCAGTAAAATGTGCACAATACTTTACATATTTCTCTCTGATGATTCTTTAAAAATTAAGTACATCAGTCGGTCCTTGTAATGACACAATGGTGCACATATCACATTCTTACCCATTATTGCATTTAGGTTTGCCCTTTTAAACTGACGCAGTCATTATGAATAGAACTATAACAGACTATAAATTTTAAATTTAATAAGCTTTATTTAGAAAACGTTTCAAAAAGTAGTCAGATCCTCACAAAAACATAAATGTGAAAAAAGGCCAAGTTTCTTTCCATAATTTCGGATATTAAAAGTAGTGAGATTAAAATTTTGACAAAGTTCTTGTTTGGCACAATACTTATCACTGTAATATGCTATGCATTATATAAATTTGTAACTATAATAATGTCATATGATTTGTAGATAATCTGCTAACTTGGCAATATGGCAATAGCCATGTATTTTATATCAGGTAGAAACATATCCATAATAGGGGTGTGTGCACAGCTGCAAGGACAAAGTCACCTGCACGCAGGTGATTTTGTCCTTGTGGGTATATATACTTGTTTGTGGGTATATATACTTGTTTTTATATTAATTTTTATATATTTGAGCCAAATAAAAGTATTTAATTTAATAATATATCGAGAGCCTATATTTAAAATACGTCAACTCAAAAAAGCTAACTTTTCAGTAGTGCAAAATAACTACTTAATTCGCTCTTTATTTCAGAAATAAATGTGATGAGCCTTCCATTATATGGTTTAACTAATTTATAGGTCTGCAAGAAATATTTTATTTTGCTTTACGTATTTTGGCTTGCGTATTTTTATGAGATACCATATTTTATTCGATCAAAAAATAAATATTTTTTAGATTTAATATATTTTGTAGGAAAAAAAATATGATCTTCTTTTGAATATATTTATATTTAATCAATTTGTGAAATCGTTTTTTCAAAACTGGATATAAGAATTGAAAAGGTACCAGAAAAACCTTAAAATACCATAAAAATATAACTTGAGTCTGACTAAAAGCCTCTTCAATCTTGAGGTGGTCAGATTTATCATTATATTACTCACTCTCTAGTCTAACATAATTCCTCTAAGTTATATTTTCACAAGCTTATGCCATTGACTATAATCGGTCTACACATTATGTGTCTACATACATTATCAATTTTTTTTATCGGAACTCCTGTGTACTAATATGTTAATGAAATGAGAAAAAAATTTTTTTTTATTCGATTACAGATGAGTACTGCATAAGGTAGTTTTTTGCCATCAGAAACTCATTTTGACCAAATTTGAGTTAACGTCTTTTTAGGGTTCCGTTCACCAAAGGTGAAAAATGGAACCCTATTGTTTTCGCTACGCTGTCCGTCTGTCCATCTGTCCGTCTGTCACACGGTATTTTCTCAGGAACCGTAAGAGCTACGGACCTGAAATTTGGACAGAGTACGTAGAACCTTAGCCACTACAACAAAAAATACATGAGAATTAGAAATTAAAGGGTGCTCCAAAACGAGCGACGAAAAATGTTAAAATCCCATGTAATATATATACAATTGTATGTATGTATGTATATTGACACTTGAAATTTGTAAAATTAGTGTATTTTTATATAGACTACAACAATAAACATTAAAATATTAAAAAATTTTAATTAAAGGGTGGTCCATCAGTTAATGCAATTTTGACTATGTAATTTTGACAAATTGCTATATCATGGATACCGTAAGAGGTAAACTCTTGAAATTTTCAAAAACGGTAAAACTAAAAAATCCGAAAATTATAAAATCGCCAAACCGAAAAAAATCGCCAAAACCTGAAAAAAATCGCCACAAATTTAAAAAAAATCACCAAAAAAATTAAAAAAAAATTCTAGCACTAAAATAAATCGCCAAATTCGAAAAAATCGTTTAAATGAAAATAAAATCGCCAATATGAAAAAAACGCCAAAAACCGAAAAAATCGCCAAAAAGCGAAAAATGCGCCAAAACAAAAATAATTGTTTATGTGAAAAATAAAATCGCCAAAATGAAAAAAAATCGCCAAAATTAAAAAAAAATTGCCAAATTTAAAAAAAAAATCGCCAAAAATAAAAAAATCGCCAAAATTTAAAATAAACGCCAAAAACCGAAAAAAGTCCTCAAAACGAAAAAAAGTGCCAAAACTAAAAAAAATCGCCAAAACCAAAAAAAATCACCTATATGAAAAAAACGCCAAAATTAAAAAAAGTCGCCAAAATAAAAAAATCGCCAAAATAAAAAAACGCCAAAATAATAAAAATTGCCAAAATTAAAAAAACTTCAAAAACCAAAAAAATAGCCAAAACGTGAAAAAAGTGCCAAAACTCAGAAAGCGCCACTAAATTCAAAAAACCCCCAAACTAAAAAAACGCTTAAAACCGGAAAAACCCAAAAACGAAAAAAATCCCAAAACTATAGTTTGTATTGTTCGTATTGAATTACATATCTCGTGCCCGTACGGAACCCTTCGTGCGCGGGTCAAAGTCGCACTTCACTGAATTTATTATTATACGCTCTCGATATTCAATAAAATCTTCAAGAGGTCATGCAAAATGTGGCTTTATTTGAATAGCAGAAAAAACACTTAAATTTTCACCTGAAGATCAATTTAATGTATACATACATTTTACTAGGATCACTCAGTGGTCTAAATTTATACCACTTGCCACGTATTCCTTGTTTTATTATAATTATATGAGAGTATTTGTGAACTTATGTGTTTGCAAGTACAAAACAAAAACAAAATAGCAACTTAGCTTTTCTCTCAAGCAATGGCTTTTAGCCTCCTTTGTGCTAATAATATTGAAAAACAAATTATATTATGCATATGTAGAGAAAAATACCCTTTTAATCATATACATATGTTTCTCTTATATTGGTGTAGGATAAAATGCCTAAAAGTCTAGGATAAAAAAACGTGTACCGTTATAAAAATAAATAAATAAATAATATGCTTAATAAAATTAAGGTATGCGAAATAAGCAGCCTTAATTGGTTTAATGTAGAGATTTATTTATTTTCAAATATTTACGGCAAAAACTATCTCAATTGCTTATATTATTCGCCATGGTACTGGTTACCAATTACTTTAGTTTAATTTAAACTTAATGTATGTAAAAATTTGGCTCTCAAGTAAAAAAGTTTGGCGACCACTGTTGTATTAATTTTTTAGTGTTTGTTGATCTCTGTAAAATAATACTTTCACATAGTTTTTTTTTTAACAAAATCTCTTCTTTTAAAATATTTAATAACTTAGTAAATCTCCAACGGACTGTGAAAGAACAAATTTAAAGTACAAAAATTATGAAAAAACCAGATATAATAAGAATTAAAAACTTTAGGAACCCCCTACGCACAGACAAAATGGATGGACTAATTTGTTTTATAGAAGTTAACCTTTGAATGAAAACACCTAATTAAGACTACGATATTTATGATTTGATTAGGCTAAAGCTCGTATTTATTTGTAAGCCAAATTACATGTCATAATTATTAATGGACAAATAACACCGAAGTTAGTTGCAAATACTCTGACAAACACTTAGTAGAACGGAACAACTAGCTGTTTTCAAATGCGTTGTTTTGTGTTTGGCTCACTTTGTGTGGTGTCAGTTGTTTTCTGCTTTATATATGCAGCCAATGCACTTTACGTCAAACGACACATTTTTCTATGCGAAAGTCCAAAAATCAACTTGCAGTTTTACTATTGTTGTTGTTGTTTTTTAATTTTAAAGACTTCAGAATAAAAAAAAGTGATTTTTGTTTTGACTAAATATTAATAACCGTTATACAGCAGCGTGTCGAAGTCAACTGATTTAATTTTTTCTATAATTGTGTTCCTAAGTTAAGTAGTGCGAGGTCAACTTTAAGTGCGTATATCTCGGACTGTGTTTGTGATAATTTATTAGAATAAAATGGAAAAGAAAGAGCCAAGTGAGTAGACATATTTTTAATTTTAAATGTTTTATGTATATGACGCTATACTTAATAAATAACTCATTAGCGTAAACATCTATAAATAGTTAAATTTTTATAAAATTTTTATTTTCTGAAAGCTTTTAAAAAAATATACCCCATTTCTCCACTCTCAAATTGCACAAAATAATTAGAATATTATCTAGTGAGTTATTTGGTATTTATCGATAACGCGATTTTTTGCGTTCTGCGAGTAATGCCTCTTTTTGTTAGGTAACCTCTGTATAAAAAAGATTGATCTTTTTGAAGTATGGCGAAAGGAAAGTAGAAAAAAACAAAAAGTTGATGCCGTTTTGTAACACGTATATGACAAACTTGAAACTTCGTCAATTTCTGATGAAATGGTGAAACAAATTACCAAAAAAATTAATTTGTTTTGCGTGAAACTAGAACAAAAGTGGAAAACGTGTCATAAAAAGACAAATGTATTCAAAAACCAAAACCAGGCATGGATAAATGCTGAATTAAATATTGTGGCAGATGGCATTTTACGTGCTCGTGTATCATTTACCGAAAAATCGGAATTTGGAAAAAGAAAAGAAGCTGCAGAGCTTTCAAATGCGAAAGCCTATACAAGTCTTCTCGTTCGTGCAGCAGCAACATCAGCACGTAAACAAGGTGAAACCGATTTGGCTGCAATACTAAAGGAAAGTATTCAAAGTCCAACAAGACCATCAAAAATGCGTAAAATTTGTGATGAACATCCTAAGAAACCAATTCCATTTACTGCGGATGAGGCTTTAGCCTTCCTCCTTGAACATAATTTGTCTAAAGAGCAGTATAATGCAATACGCCAGGAAAGTAAATTAAGGAATTGTGATATATATCCTCATTATAGTAAAATAACTGCCGCGAAAATGAAATGCCGTCCTGAGGGTACAAAAGCAGTAGAGAACCTTGTGATTAATCCTCTTCAATCTATTGTAGCGCATACAGCAGAAAGAATTGTAGAAATGCAAAAAGAAGTTTTTATTGCTGAAATGGAAGAGGAGAAGACTGAGTTTTTAAGCACACAACTAATATTTAGTTAGGGCTTTGATAGTAGTACTGGTCAAGCCCAGTTTAAGCAAGCATTTAGTGAACAAAGTTTGTCAAGTAGCTGTGACGCATCCCTTTTTGCTACCACAGTTATTCCCTTAAGATTAGCGCTACAATCGAGAAAACCAATCTGGAATATTCGCACACCGCAGTCTGTAAGATTTTGTCGTTCTATTAAACTGGAGTTTTCAAAAGAAACGAAAGAAGTGATTTTAAAGGAAAATTTTGGACCTACAAAAATAAATTGACAATTTAAGAAACTTTCAAGTATCACTTGGTGATGGAAAATTCGTCGAAATTACTTTCAAATTATTTTTGACACTAATTGATGGAAAAATTTTGAACGTTTTAACCGAAAACAAATCAAACCAGGCTTGCCCTAGAAACACCCACACCAATAACCTACTAGATGTATTTAATAGGGCCATGGATACTTCAGATCCATTAATTTCCACAACATTTTTAAACAGACGCATTCAAAAAAGGACACGTTCCACGTTACCACCTGAAGTAATTGAACTATTATGTTGCTGCGAACCAACAGAAGAACTTCACCATAACGAACAAGATGACGAAAATAATGAAAGTAAAGAAGCCTCCTTTGAATTAATTTTACAAAGTGAATTGGATATAAACAATTAATAAATATTTTAGTATTAAAAACAAATTAATTAATTCTATACACTGTGTTTAAATTAATAGGTGCTAGAGGGTTAATTTTTGGTCACTTATGGGTTAAACTCCATTTTTTTATTGGAACCATCCATAATTATATAATTCATATAATAACTGTTTCGATTAATTAATTTTGCACAGAAAAAGTAGTCATTTTACCTAATGTGCAATGTTGCAAATGGAATATTTGAATTGTTTTGATTCGTCGTATTACAAAAAAAAATTTCATTAGTAACTAGTGGTTACGCCTTTTTGGACACATGTGTGCCAGATGTAAACTTGGCCTTACTTGTCTTTAATAACTTATTTTATTATCATCGTAAATTTGTAAACAGAAGTTAACGTCAGCATGCACGCAAACTTCTTCTGAGCAAGCGATGAAGCTATATAAAGGTTTTTCTAGAAATCAATAAAATTTAATTAAAACTAAGAATTAAGAGAGTGATAAAAACACATTTAATTTCAAAAAATACAGATGGCACACACACATAAAAGGAAGACTACTAAAAATAATCTCGCTGCCGAAAAATAGGCAATGTGTCCCTTCAATAATACAATGATCATGCCACTTGAAGTTCTGAACAACAAGACACTTCAAAGAATCAAAACAGAGTATAGAAGTGCAAAGAGAAGAAAAAAAATTTAAGTTTCTACTTAATACTACGACAAACAATTTTTTCCCCTTTGTTGGCTTAAAGCGATTGTGAACAAAGTGCAAAAGTATGAATATACGAGTACATACAACAAAACGGAAAAATTTTGAATAGTTTTTCCTTTTTTTTTTTTCTTAGAAATACTTATTTTGGTTTTAAGTTTTATTTTAAATGTATTTTTATGTATATATCTTAAAAATAGTAAAAAAGACTGCACTATTCACTATTTTCTTCTTTTAGCAAAAGAAAATGAAAAAAGCAAAATTTAACAAGTATTTTCTTTTTTGTTAAGAAATTACTAAAGTTTTGATAGCATTTAAAATGTGAAAATATATTTTTCTCTATCCTTTCATATAATTCGCAATCTTCTTGAATGTTTTTCCTATTATTCACCAAATAGCAAGAAATGTTCATTTGCGAAAAGTCGGATAAAAGTAAGATTTAAAAAAGAAATTAATGCATAAATAAATATGTTAAGAACAACAATCCGATTTAACTTTTATGTAGACGACATTCCACTAGAAAATCAACAAAATCTTAAAGAAGAGCACAAAAAAAAAACAAGAAATATTTATAAAATTTTAAATTTCTAGTGGCAAATAGAAAATGTTAAAAAAAAGTTGAGACAATTTTTCTTTCTCTTAATTAAATTGAAGAACTTTTGGTATTTAAGAAGAAAAAAATGCAATATGTGTTAATTAGAAAATGCTGGATGTTAGAGCATTCGACAAGAACACAAATTCATTAATTAAGGATGACTTTTTTATTAAAAATATTATTAAAATGCATTTTTATATTAACTTTGGAATATTTATGGTGATAAAAATAGTAATAAAATCGTAATTATTAGGCAGGAAAATAGAACTAAAATTAAATTGGATTTGAAAAAGTTTTTGACATGGCACACTATGGCATTTTGTGGCATTGCAATAGAATGTACTAGTTACACGTTTCTCATTTCTGATAATTTTCGATAATTTGCTTTTGATACAAAGACCATAAAGTGAACGGCGTTGCACACATTTTGAAAATGGCACCTACATCTGCATTCAACCTTAAATAATTACAAATATGAATATACATGTGTATCACGTGTCATGTTTTTAAAGATTTCTCTTCATCTTTTGGCTGCATTTTTCGATTTGTTCAGCAGAAAGGAACAGTTTGAGGGAAATGAAATCGAAAATTTCCGTTTATTTATTTTCTAGCTATGAATATTATTTAGCGATATGTTTAAAAATTAGTATGACTTTCGATTTGAAACATAATTGTGCTCAGAGTTGGGCAAAATACATGGTATTTAAAATACAAAATACAAAATACTTGCTGGTCATGTATTTAAAATACAAAATACAAAATACTTACATGTCATGTATGTATTTAAAATACAAAATACTTTAATTTTTTGTACGTATTTTAAATTAAATTAGTTAAGCTTATTCCTTCCTCCATAGTGTATATTTTATATGAAATGTGAAGATATATATATATATATATAGTTACATGAATTTGTATAGAATCATGTTGTTTTATTTAAGGCTTGACTACCTTACCACCTTGGCGCGGTCTTAATTGACGCCTAGGTGTATTTACTTCGGCGTGATAATGTGGGTGTGAGTTAGAGTTATACTCAATGTCGGGTTTAGGCGAGAGTAGATTGCTTGTAGAAGCTGCAACGTCATTGTGTGTGATAGTTCCGTCATGCATTGTGGTTTTGGAGTTTGCAAAATTTAGTTTTGGACTGGGTATCTGATTGAGATGCCTTTTAATTTGATGATTGTTGTTAGTTAAAACACAAAGGTATGTTCTTGGGCCAAGTTGTTTATTGATTTTTGCTGAAGACCACCCAGCTTTGTTAGGATTTGAGTAGTCGGGAACCCAAACTTCTTCGCCTAAATGAAATTCAACATTTCTTGTCCCGCGAAAATTAATAATACTTTTGTTCTGGTTTCGAATTATTGCATCTTGAACTAATAATGGTTTAATCAAACTGAATCTTGTTTTTCGTGTTCTTTTAAGAAAAAGATTTGAAGGTGTTTCATTCGTTTTGCAATGCTTTGCATTGCGATAGTCTGCTAAAAAGTTACATATAATAGTATCCAGGTTTGCATGGTTGTTTCTTTTAAGATTGGCATGAATAGACTTTTTTAAAATTTTAAAAAAATTTTCGGCCTGACCATTGGTCGCAGGATGACCAGGAGCTGTTAAAAGATGTCTGACGCCATTGATTTTTAAAAATGCTTGAAACTTGTCTAAAACGAATTGGCGTCCGTTATCGGATACAAACGTGTTATCTCTTTAGTGAGAAAGACCTCCACCCATTTTGAGAACGAGTCGATGACTATGAATAAATAATGATTTTTGATAGGGCCGACAAAGTCGGCATGTACACGACTCCACACAGAATCCGTAGGTTTACAAGGAATTAATTTGCTTTTTTCGGGGCTAGACTGAAGCTCTTGGCAAGGAACACAATTTTTAATTAAGTTCTCAATGTTATCATCAAGGCCAGGCCACCACATGTACGATCTTGTCAATGCCTTGGTTTTGACGATGCCCAAATGTAAAATGTGCAATTGTTGCAATAATTCTTGTCTAAATTTTGGAGGAATAACAGACCTATATCCCCACATTATACAACCATATTCTACGCTTAATTCATTGACTTTGTTACGAAATGGTTCAAAAACTGAATCCTTCATATTATGAAGAGTGCCTGATTGAATTGCCTCGCAAACCTTCGAAAATATCGGATCACGTCGTGTTTCTCTTGCAAATATTCTGAAAGTTTATGTGCATGCAATTTTCTGAATCAATAAAATTTACATAATTATTTTCATGATAATCTTCAATAACGACCGATTGCGGCATTCTAGACAAACCATCAGCATGATTACGCTCACCTTTCACATATTCGATAACATAATCAAATCCTGACAGTATTACTGCCCACCGCTGGATACGAGCTGCTGCCATGACAGGTATTCCTTTTGTCTGACCAAATAAGGATAATAATAGAGGTTTATGATCAGTACGAATCATAAACTTATTTCCCAAAAGATATTGTCGCAATTTTGTAATACTGAAAACGATAGCTAAACCTTCCTTATCGATAGGGGCGTAGTTTAATTCGCTTTTGGTCAACGCACGAGAAACAAATGCTATTGGTCTTATCGAACCATCAGCAAGCTTGTGGCTTAAGACTCCAGCAACGGCATTGTTGCTAGCATCAGTGATCAGAATGATCGGCAATTTAGCATTAAAATGAATTAAAACTTGATCTGAAATAAGATCTTTCTTAATCTGCTCGTAGGCTTGCTGGCATTCCCTTGTCCAAGTGAATTTGACATTTTTTGATAGTAAGTTATATAACGGTTTCATTTTGTTAGCAAAGTTGAATACAAATTTGGAATAATAATTCACCATGCCCGCAAATGCTTTAAGTTTGGTCACATTAGTCGCTGCTGGTGCTTTTGTAATGCATGAAATACGCCAAATTTAGACCAAATTTATCTATTTGAAAACCTACCTCAGGTTACCTCAGGTTTAAAAAACATACATTTCTTCTCATTTAAAGTCAGTCAAAGCTAAGTTAGCTTTGACAAGACGGAATCTAAGGTTTGTAAATGTTCATGCAGATTTCTGCTAGTGATTGTAATGTCATCCTGGTAGACGACTACGTGTGGAATTCCACGAAAAAGATTATCAACAGTCTTTTGAAAAATAGATGCAGCCGTTTTAACGCCAAAAGGAAGACGTTTGACTTTTAAGGTCCCGATATGCGTACTCCACGTGCAAAGTTGCTGAGAGTTAGTATCTAAAACCAATTGGTTATACGCGTTTGACATATCCAGCTTTGTAAAAAGCTGACCTCCTTCCAGTGATGCAAAAATTTCTTCTATGCGCGGTAGGGGGTACTTTACATCGTTTAAATATTTATTTATAGTAACTTTGTAGTCTGCGCATATTCTTAAGTCGCCATTTGGCTTAAGAACTGGCACAAGCGGTGTGCCCCAGTAGGAATTATCAACGATTTCTAGTATTCCCATTTTTATCATGTCACGCAATTTAGTTTCTATTTTGTCTTTCCAAGCAAATGGAAGCGAGCGCGTTTTACAGAAAATTGGTGTTGCTTCCTCTTTCAAAGACAAGGACACTTCACTGGGCCGATACTTTCCTAGTTCATTGCTAAAGACATTCGAATACTTTTGTTTAAATTGTGCAATAGTTTTATTACAATCACCTTCGGTACTGACCGAATTTACTTGTAATAATTCGAAACCAAAAGCGCGTAAGGGTGGACTGTTTGATTTTGAAACAACAACTTTTAATTTCTTTGTAATACCTAAATATGAAACTAAAGCGTCGTACTCACCCAATATTTCTATTTTATTACCGCTGTAATTGACATAAGGTGTAGTACATTTTAACAATTTTTTTTTGTTTCTGCGTTTTGAAAAATGAATCAGCTACCAAGATGCATGGCGCGCCAGTGTCACACGTTGCTTCGACATTGGTCCCGTCAAGAACCACTGAAAGTGAATACATCGCACCCACATTGCCATCCGTAGTAATACTGAAAATAGAATTGAATATGCTATTAATATTATTATCTTCTTCCTTAGATACATAATTTATTTTGTTAGACTTAGATCGGCATATTGATGCCAAGTGCCCTATTTTATTGCAAAAGTTGCATGTGCTCTTTTTGTATCGGCATTCGTTGGATGAATGATTTTTCCAACCGCAGTGGGAACATGGATTACGTTTTTTGTCTTTGCTTCTGTTGTTGTTGTTGTTGTTGTTGCCACGATTGGTGTTTTGGCTAAAATTGTTGTTGCTTCTGCTTTCTCCCTTAATTCCTCGCTGCGTGATGTAATTAACTGAGCTAACGTCGACGTCGTTGCTTTTTGCTGATAGTTTTGTCTCAAGTATCATTGCTTTACGCAACGCTACATCTGCCGTTAGTTTTTCATCTTCCTCCCACATTCGTTGAAAAATTTTCGCAGGAAGTCCCATTACAAATTGATTTAGAATAAATGCGTCTAAGTTGTTCTCGAACTTACAAGGGAAATTGTTGCGTGTGGACTGCATACGCTGTGTAGTGTATTATATGCCTCAGTACCTACTAACTTTAATAAAGTTACCTTTTTAGCATTTTCTTCGGTGATATTTAATTCCATGAAATGTAACTCCAGTTTTTGTTTCCACACCGTCCATTTCTCTCTTGATGGTGTGAACTCCGGCAACAATGTTGCATAATATTGGCTTGGAGCTGTCATTGAAGTTGGATTCTGGCTGATGATTTTGCCTTGTGTTCCAGAAGCACTCTCAGTCATATTGATGATTGTTATGCTTTTAGTGATGTTTGGTTGATTATTGATTGCTTATTAAGCCACTTTTGAGTAAAGAGTAAAAATCTTACTACTTTGATGCAATTAAAATATTTGCAATTTAATTTTTGTAATACAAAAATATTTTTTTACTGCATAAAGAATATAAGGTTATGCACGCGGTTTATACTTTTTATTTTTTTCTTTTTTTACTCGTCGCCATTGTGATATATTGAGCTCATGGGAGAGAAAGATGAAGAACAACACTTATTGAATGCAGTTAATTACCGAATGGACTTTATTCTTCATTTTGATTAATATCTACTTATAATGTTAGATGACATGCGAGAAGCGCTGCCAGATTATTTATTTATTATGGTCAATAAATTCAACTACCCCTTATGTATATAACACTTACGATTACAAATTTATATAATGAATAGCATATAACAGTGATGGGTATTGTGCCAAACAAGAACTTGGTAAAAATTTTTATCTCACTACTTTTATTGGCCGAAATTTGGAAAGGAACTTGGGCTTTTTTTCACATTTATGTTCTTGTGAGGATTTATTGTTACATAAAACAAATTTCCCTTTGATTTCTCGAAAACGCACGTGGTTGGCAGCTATACCAGCAACTTATTATTGTTGTAAGAAATGCAACAATGGCGACAAAGACTGTACAATGGCTGCAACAACAACAAGTTATAAGCTATCAAAAGCTTAAAATATATGTACATTATTTGTTGTATTTTTCTCTCTACTAATGAAAAAAAAATAATAGAAAATTTCCCAGTAAACTTATTTAATTGGTATTAAATTTAGGATGATTTTATACATGTATCGAAAAGAACTCTTATATGAAAATTTTGATATGAAACTAACTTAATAGCAAGATATTTGAAGAGAGTCATTTACAGATCATTTTTCGAAATTTAAAACTTAAAAGTACAAATTAACACCCATAATTAAGGGTACAAGCACCGTTACCAAATGTACAAAGTTTTCTGTATTTTGCAGTTTTTTGGGCTCTTCTTATTCTTATTTAAAAAATCAGTTATTTTAATAATAAGTTCTTACAGGTTTTCGCTTTTGCTCTTGCTACTTCAATAATTTTTACAATTCCCTTTAATATTGCAAGTTCATGACAGTGACAAAATTGTTTATGTATTAGACAATCGTATCAGACACCTAAAGAACAAAAAATTTTTATATGACAGAAAAAAAAGAGTGAAAAATATTAAACAATTTCTATCGTTCAAAAGTTATGCAAAGAAATAATTTATTTAACAAATGTTTAAAGGGTTTGATATTTTCTTTTACTTTTCTAGAAATGTATATAATTTTCACGAATTCAAACGTATTTAAGTTACGACTTTTTATGCAGAAATTAATGTAATTATTCCGACTGTAAAAAATTTTTAAAGTTTTACAACAAATATAAGGAAGAGCAAGAATAAATGAGACTTTATCTCAAGAAAAGTGATTTGTAAAAGATATACTACTGTTAGAAGTTTTTTGGGCAGTTTTTTCTTATCCAAAACAGTTTTTTCCTCAAACGTGTGTTTGGGCACAAAATACGACGCAAAGTGCGCTACAACATTTAAATCAAATTTTAGAATGAGTTTTGTCTTTTAGCTTTCGATATTTATTTTTTTTGAGCCATTAGTATTTGAAAAATATTCAGCCTTATGATGAATTCCGCGTTTAAAAAATTTCCGAAACAAATTTTTCGTTCAGATGGATTTTAATTTCGTATCGTCGATTCCAATCGATTCAAAAACTTACATATTTCCACTTTTTCTCACAGAAAAATCCTTGTGAATAATTTTTTCCATAAATTCTCAAAATTTTTCGGAATTCTATTAAGTTTTGTAATACCAATTGTTCACACGTTCATGTGAAATTTTATTTATGATAAACCTGATTATTGGTTTCATCTTTCAAATTATTTTGTTATGAAATCTCATCCAAATTTTAAAGATATATTTCATTTCATGTCAAGCACTGCATGTATGCACTTTCCAAAAATTACAGAATGATAGTTTTATGATACAATAATATAAAAGTAGAGCCATTCTTTCTCTTCGTTGCCATATTAATCGACGTTTTTGCTCTTAACTATTTTTTACGGAAGAATTGTGTTACCTTTAATATTTCAAAGAGGAAAGGTTTTTGGTTACTTTTCATATTCCTTACGTTTTAATAAACTATAACGAAATTTAAAAAAAATATAAGAAATTTCAAATCCTTACAAATTGCGACTTATTTTATCATTTAAAAAAAAATTTTAAAATATTTGGTTATTTTATCATTAATCAAAAAAAAGTTATTCCAGTCAAAATTGTCACAGCTAAAAACAGATTCTTGGTTCATACCTATCATGAGATATTAATATAAAAATTTCTTACTGGGTAAACATATAAATTTGTATGAACAAGAATAAGTCTGTGTGAATAATGTCTCGTTGTATATGATTTTTTTTGCTGCACAAAATGACTGCACTTGTATTGTATTTTATTCATGTAAATCTTGTATATGTATGCAAAATCGTGTATGCCTGATAAAATGTGTTGCTGTATTTAATTTTCTTGTAAAATAGTTTTATTTACAAATTTAAATGCACAAAAGTATTATACGTATACATAAGTATTTACATACAAAAATACACAAAACCGAAATTCGTTTTAAATAAATGCATACAGAGTACATTTACAATAATTTTAAGCGTACTCAGCAACAATAATATTATACTATTTATGTTTTTAAACAATTTTGATAAGGAATAAACTTTTTATTGTATAGGAAAAGAAAAAGATATATAAAACATATTTTGGCTAAATATTAAATAAAAGAAATAAATCTCGTCTCATGTGATTAAAATGTTTTATTTACGAAAACTGTTTGTCAGAGTAAACATGAACAAATATTGAATTTGCTGTAGGAGTATTAAATTGCACGAAGATCTGAAGTGCATTTAAAAGTGATTTTGGATAAAATAACAATTTAAACTGTTTCAAGAAACCATAACTAATTCCAGTAGTAAGCATTATCCTCACAAAAACATATATGTGAAAAAAGGCCAAGTTCCTTTCCAAAATTTCGGCCAATAAAAGTAGTGAGCTAAAAATTTTGACCAAGTTCTTGTTTGACACAATACCCATCACTGTTATATGCTATGCATTATATAAATTTTAAATCGTAAGAGTGTCATATAATTTCTAGATAATGTGGTTACTTGGCAATATTTTCATCTATATAGAAAATAAAAGAATAAGAATAATACTTGTTTATTTCCTTTCAGAAAAAATATTGTCAGGTTAGCAGATTTTCTAGAAATTATATGACACTCTTACGATTACAAAAATTATATAATGCATACCATATAACAGTGATGGGTATTGTGTCAAACAAGAACTTGGTCAAAATTTTTATCTCACTACTTTTAGTGGCCGAAATTTTGGAAAGGAACTTGGCCTTTTTTCACATTTATGTTTTTGTGAGGATACGACTACTTTTTGAAAGGGTTTCTTAATAAAGCTTATTAACCTTTAAATTTCTAGTCTGTTATAGTTCTATTCATAATGACTGCGTAAAGTTAAAAGGACAGACCTATATACAATAATGGGTTAGAGTGTGATATGTGCACCATTGTGTCATTACAAGGTCCGACTGATGTACTTAATTTTTTAAGAATCAGCAGAGTATAAATATGTAAAATACAGTGTACTTTTTAGAGGAAGTGACCCCGACTATTTTTCTAACGTCTGCTTAGACGAAGTACTTTTAAAAATGCAAAATTAAAGGCTAGCATAAGTGAAATGTGCATGTTAACTTTCAATAGAGTAGCTTGTGTTTTAAATTTTTCTAGTTGGTAACTTACCTAAGTAATTTTTTTTTCCAATTTTCAGTTCTCCGGCCCCACATTCGTAATGTAACAACCACTGCTTTCAGATTTGTCCCGTACGCAACTCACCCCTTAACTTAAGGGGTATCGAATTTAAACTCTCTAATTCAAATTCAAGCTTTAAATATTATAACCACCACACTCCGGACAATTATCACCGTCCTCTTTTTAAGATGATAGTTATAAAATAAAGTTTCAGTTAAAAGCTTCAGTACAATATTAGCGTGGCCCCTGCCACTCCTGGTTTAAATGTTTGGCTTTTTAGATTTGTCCAGTTGGTTTCTTATCATGACCTTCTGGCGTATCAAATTTCAGCTTTGAAGAGCAAATTTTATTTTTATGGCATATTGCTGCTCACTTTTTTAAAAGAAACAATCTTTTTAGTCAGTGCCAATGATGCGTGTGAAGTTTCAATGGAAACTGACAATAATATCTACATAAGTAGTATAAATCTGCTGATCCCCGAAGTACATGAAAGAAGAGACTTAAATTTTATTTTCATGTTAACGCCCACTTTTTTAAAGGAAAATTTATAGCCTTTCGTGTATGCCAAATTTCAATAAAACTGCTTACGCCAACGATTTAAATTTCATGTTGTAGTTATAAACTTAATGGGCGTAGCTCCGCCCTCATTGCTATATTTTCCTGGCTTTAAGATTTTTCAAGTCAGTTTCTAGCTTAGACCTACCTGTCTATCAAATTTCACCTCATTAGCGAAACTTTAAATTTTTTATTCTTATTTGAGTGATCAAGCCACTTTTTCAAACTCAAGTTTTTCTGTGGCGACTGTTTATCTCTCCTGTTGAGTTTCGCTGGAAACGTTTAATAATAAAAACATAAATAGTATATTTAAATGTGCTAATCCGATGTACATACATCAAATTGGAGGGCAAATTTTGTGAGTTTTGAACACCCATTTTGTTTAAAGAACATTTATAAACTTGTATTATTGAAACATGTAACCCAAATTACAATAAAATCGCTTGAGTTAAACGGGTTTGGGTTTGTTTTTTTAATTCTGAGCTTTTTGGACGTACCCCCGCCCCTTGGCTATTACTTTCAGGATTTTAAATTATTTTGCTAGTTCCTAAACTAGAACTATTTATTTATAAAATTTCAGCTTACGACCTTTAATTTTAATTTTTTATTCTTATGGGCCCACTTTTTCAATCTCAAGATCTTCTTTGGCCAGTAGTTATCATTCTTGTCGAGTTTCGTTAGAAACGGATAGTAATAAATTTATAATTATGTAGTATATTCAAATGTATATTAAATAATAGGCTTAAAATATATGGGCGTGTTAACTCCCACTTTTTGCAACGTTAACTTATAGCCTTGCATTATTACAACATGTATGCCAAATTTCAATAAAATCGCTTCAGTTAAAGGCCTTAGATTTGTATTTTAAATTCTGAGCCTTATGGGCGCAGCCCCGCCCACCTTGGTAACATTTTTGAGTTTTCAGATATTTCTAGTAATTTTCTAATCTATAACTACTCGTTTATCAAATTTCAGCTCACTAGCGCAAATTTAAATTTTTTATTTTTATGGGCGTTTTTCCGCCTACTTTTTTAATCTAAAATATCTTTGGCTACTGTTTATTTTTTCTTTTAGTTTCGTTGAAAACGGATAATAGTAGTTACATAAATAGTACACTTTCTTAACAAAAATTGATAGCCTTGTATTATTGTAAAATGTGTGCAAAATTTCAATAAAATCGGTTAAGTTAAACGCTTTACATATGTATTTTAAGTTCTAAGCTTGGGAGTAGCCCCGGACCCTGGGTAAAAATTTTCGAGTTTTCAGATTTTTCTAAGTAATTACTCACATAGTTAAATTTTATGGGCGTAACCCCACCCATCTGGTTAAAATGTTCAGGTTTTCAGATATTTCTTGTCCATCGCTCACCTAGAGATTAATTTTAAAAAATATACTAAAAACATAAGTACTTCCAAGTTTAAAATAAAATTTTCATTAATACATGTTTACAAATCTCCCCTGTGGTCGGACTGAAATTGCTTGTTTTAATCTAAAAAACTAATGCTCCTCATTTAACAACTGGTAAATCATGGCAAATAGTTCTGATGGTAATGTTTACGTTTTTTGCTGGGTATGTTACTTTTATATAAAAAATTAAAGTTTTCCAACCCTGGAATCATTTTTTTTATATATAAAATTTTTTATTTTTAATATGAGTCAATTAAAGAAAATTGGTTTAAGCTGGTCACTTTTATATGACAAAATAAAGTTTAAAATTTCCAGCTCTAAAACTCTGCTAAATTTTTCTAATTTTCAATTTAAACTATTTATGAACTTTTCTGATACAGCAGTCTAAGAACGAAATCTCTAGCTTTACTGGAGGCTTCGAAAAACCGATTTTACGTATAGACAGACGGATATAGAGACGTACGGAAGGACATCGCTTATTTGTCTTCCCTATGCATAAAGAACCAGGATATATATACCTTATTGGTCACCTATTAGTATTATGGAAATAACACATGGAATGCCAAACCTTAATATGTATATCCTCTAGGAATATTGATAATTGGACTGATTGGGAAATCCTTGACGAAGCTTGCTCCTATCTGTATAGTCTGCTAAATATTGCCTCAAAGCGTAAAGCATACATCGTCCCCTAAAACGCCAAACGCCTTCTTTAACAAACATTTTAAAATCTACTTTTTTATACCCTTCACCAAACTATAGGAGGAAATTATAAATTATTTCATAAAACAAGTTTGTATGTATGTATTATACGTACGTCAGTGATGGGTATATAAGATTCGGCACAGCCTAATATACCACTCTTAATTTTTTTAATACTTTTTTGGGTTCCTCCGTACACCAAAGGTGAAAAAAGGTGTTTTCGCTACGCTGTCCGTCTGTCCGTCTGTCCGTATGTATTTTCTCAGGAACCGTAAGAGCTACGGACCTCAAATTTGGACAGAATATGTAGAACCTTGGCCACTACAACAACAAATACATGAGAATTAGAAATTAAAGGGTGTTCCAGAACGAGCGACGAAAAATGTTAAAATCTCATGTAATATACATACAATTGTATGTACATATGTATGTATACTGACACTTGAAATTTGTAAAATTAGTGTATTTTTATATAGACTACAACAATAAACATTAAAATATTAAAAAATTTAAATTAAAGGGTGGTCCATCAGTTAATGCAATTTTGACTTTGTAAATTTGACAAATTGCTATATCTTGGAGACCGTAAGAGGTGAACTCTTGAAATTTTCAAAAACGGTAAAACTAAAAAATCCGAAAATTATAAAATCGCCAAACCGAATAAAATCGCCAAAACCTGAAAAAATCGCCAAAAATTTAACAAAAATCGCCAAATTGAAAAAAATCGACAAAATTAAAAAAAATGCTCGCACTAAAATAAATCGCCAAATTCGAAAAAATCGTTTAAATGAAAAAAAATCGCCAATATGGAAAAAACGCCAAAAACCGAAAAAAATCGCCAAAACGCGAAAAGTGCGCCAAAACCAAAATAATTGTTTATGTGAAAAAAAAATCGTCAAAATGAAAAAAAATCCCCAAAATTAAAAAAAATCGCCAAAAACGAAAAAAAAATTGCCAAAACGAAAAAAATCGCCAAAAATTTAAAATAAACACCAAAAACCGAAAAAAATCCTCAAAACGAAAAAAAGTGCCAAAACTAAAAAAAATCGACAAAACCAAAAAAAATCACCTATATGAAAAAGACGCCAAAATTAAAAAAAATCGCCAAAATAAAAAAAAAACGCCAAAATAATAAAAATTGCTAAAATTAAAAAAACTTCAAAAACCAAAAAAAAATCGCCAAAGCGTGAAAAAAAATGCCAAAACTCAAAAAACCCCCAATTTAAAAAAAATGAAATTGGGGGTTTAAATGAAAAAAAATCACCAATATGAAAAAAACGCCAAAAACAGAAAAAAAATCGCCAAAACGCGAAAAATGCGCCAAAACCAAAATAATTGTTTATGTGAAAAAAAATCGCCAAAATTAAAAACAATCGCCAAACTTAAAAAAAATTGCCAAAACGAAAAAAATCGCCAAAAATTTAAAATAAACGCCAAAAACCGAAAAAATCCTCAAAACGAAAAAAAGTGCCAAAACTAAAAAAATCGCCAAAACCAAAAAAAATCACCTATATGAAAAAGACGCCAAAATTAAAAAAAAACGCCAAAATAAAAAAAACGCCAAAATAAAAAAAAACGCCAAAATAATAAAAATTGCTAAAATTAAAAAAAACTTCAAAAACCAAAAAAAAATCGCCAAAGCGTGAAAAAAGTGCCAAAACTCAAAAAACCCCAATTTAAAAAAAAACGCTTAACCGAAAAAACTTAAAAACGAAAATAATGCCAAAACTTTGGTTTATATTGTTCGTATTGAATTACATATCTCGTGCCCGTACGGAACCCTTCGTGCGCGGGTCAAAGTCGCACTTTACTGAATTTTATTTTTATTTATTGTATCTTCAAGAATTAACTTACATATACATATGTATTCAAATCTTAAATCTAAATATAATTAGTAGGCCTGACCAGTGTCGGACATAAACTAAGTGATAGTAATTAATAAAACATACTAAGCAAATAATATTAGTAAGAAGTTTTATCTGAAGTTTTACGTATTAGAGCCTCTATTTGCAGTAAACTTCAAGATATTACAAACAAGCTGATTAGTTTTTTTAAATATTTGCCGGCGTATTTTTTAATTAAAAAGTACGCAGAATTAATGTGGCGGCAATTTCTTGGTATATTTTACAGACGTAATTTTTCTACTATCAAGGATGAATGATGCGAATATTTATCTTGAACTTATAAGTTCCTTTTACTTTTATATACTTTTTCAGCTGATTGTGATAAATTATCTTTTCTTATTTTGAATTTACCTATTTTATTAATTGCATATTTTATAAAACTCAACTTTTAGAACTATATTGACATCATTGACACCCACACCACAACATTTACCCGCCCTGCTGCACCGTTTTTATTAAAATTTTCATTATTTAAGGCTAAAGCTTCTTTTCGCCTTACTAAAAAATTATGATTAGGTTTAAATAATTATAAATTTGGAATCATTTGTCTCCCTAGAGTCATCAGATTGATTACTATAATATTTCTATGTGCAGGGAATAGAAGACAAATAAAATACTTCAATAAATTCTATTTAATAATCATTAAACTTCAACGTAAATTTTGAGAAATATCAGATTTAAGTAAGTCCTTTTTTTGTGATCTTTTATGTCATTTATGTAAAAATAAAATATTTTTATTTTTATTTATTTAGTTGTTTTCATTTTTCTCTTTGTTTTGCCCATTTCAGTGTCATTATATGTATATGTATATAAGGTGTGAATTTCGCCGTTTTACTAGATGTGCGAAATATAAAACCACGATGTAAGTAACACCATTTGTAATGATATGAATGTAAATAAAGTATGACATGCTATTTAAACTCTAAGCACACACTGTCACTTTAGTAAAGATTTTTTTGTTGACAACTTTTAAGATTGGCATAACAACGCGTGTTGAACATTCGCTTAACCATACAAATGGTCTTAAATACATACGTGTCTATGTATGTATGTATGTACGAGTAATAGTTATGTACATAAATATAAATTTACACTTTGAAGACATATCGCATATACAAATAAGTATACACATAAAAACATAGCCGAAGACATACATGTGGCACGTTTATGCGCAAACAGACATACATATGTACATACCAACCTATGGCATAATATGTATGTAAACTTTTGTGTACATTGAGCGACTGCGTTTACTCTGTGCGTTCATTTCTGTTTAAATATTACTTTTGTGAAAAAGAATATTTTAGTATATCTTTTTGTAAGGTAAACATTATTTAACATACCGTTCAAAAAAAATATAAAAAATTAAAAAAATAAAAAGCAAATTCTACGTCTTTCAGGCAAATCAGTGTTTGAGACACACAAAAAGAAATTTTCCCGAAAACTTAAGGCGCAGAGCAACAATTGGCAAAATTAGCTATAACCGTAATGTTAAATGTGTATTACATACATATGTACATATGTATGTATACACATTAAATATAACGATATGCTTACATAGAATAATTTGAAATTATTAAGGAACAAGTAATAATTCGCTTTCTCAATATGAGGTTTGTTATTCAGAAGTAAAATTCTCATCATAAGAAAATGCAAATTCATATTTTTTTAAATTAAATAAAAACAAAAATTGGCCAGTGTTTTAATCGAAAAAAAAAATAAAACTTAAAGTTTGAAAGTAAGTTTTTAGAAAGTCAAAATCTATTAACAAATCTTTCATTTCTTTTCACAATGTATCATTAAGAGTTAATGTGAACCTTAACTGCAAGTTCTTTATAGAAATATTGTCATTGTTCACTGTTAGGTTTTAATTGTATTTACATTGTGTGAAGGGGGCTAAAAGGTGTACTTACTATGGCGTATGAGTGTTTTGTTAGTCAAATAGTTTATTGCTCATACGCTGTAATATGCAAAATATTGAATTATACGTAGTTTGAAGTATTCGATTACTTTTCCAGTAAAATCCAGTAACTAACACAGAGAAATCAGATTCAGTGAGTTCATCGAATTTGTTGCAAATCGAATTTTGGCGGTTATACCAACTATCATAGAATGCTAGTAATGGGTGTTTTTTATTGAGGTATAGAACTTTAAGTTGGCATCACTTTTTTAACTGGCGGCCATTTTGTCAGCTGTCAAGTGATTAATATTTAGTTTGGTTTGCCATTTCATCATGAACAGGTTGACAAAAGAACAACGCTTGCAAATCGTGCAAATTTATTTCGAAAATAATGGTTCAGTTCGCGAAGTTTACCGCAAGCTCCGTCCATTTTATGGTCGACATAATCGTCCATCAGAGCAATTAATTCGGTTAACCATGGATCGTTTTCGCACTACGTTTACTCTATGTCATAATATGCATCCGCAGAGACATCGAACAGTGCGCACCGAAGAAACAATTGCCGCTGTAGAGCAAAGTGTTGAAGAGGACCCGAATGAATCGATTCGCCACCGGAGACCGGTATAGAGCCATGATAACCGACTGTTTTGTTCCCGAATTGGATGGCATGAATGTGGATGAGTTGTGGTTCCAACAAGACGGCACTACATGCCACACAGCGCACGTCACAATCGATTTATTGAAGGAAACATTCGATGAGCACATAATTTCGCGGAATGGACCTGTCAATTGGCCACCAAGATCGTGTGATTTGACACCATTGATTATTTTCTTTGGGGATATGTGAAGTTGCTCGTCTACGCCAACAAACCAGAAACGTTAGGGGACTTGAAAGCCAACATTCGTGGCGTTATTGCCAACATACGGCCCCATATGCTCGAAAAAGTGGTTGAAAATTGGACCTGTAGAATTGGCTTTATTCGAGCCAGCCGCGGCGGCCACATGCCCGAAATCATATTTAAACATTAATGGCATAAAATTATCCTTCCAATAAAGCCAAATTGATGGACATTAAAACGATTTTCTTGTGTTTTATTTCAATTCGAAGTTCCTTACCTCTAAAAAAAACACCCTGTATAACGACTGCAATTTTCTTGTGGCACCACTATTTTTAATTATTATTCTTAACCAAATAGTTGCAGCAACAGAAAAAATTGGTTAACAATATGCAATTTGAAATAAAAGATATTCTTGCTACCGAAAATATGGTTAATATAACTAAAGCAATATTATTATTGGTACCAGTGAAACAAAAATTTGACTTCCTTGCTGAAATAAAAATAAACAATAAACGCAAATAGAAATACACAATTTAAGAAATTTATTTTTTGACATATTGTCAGTCATAAGTTTATTTTAATTGAAATTTATTGCTTAGTGGTGAAGCATGTCTATATGCATTTCTTCAACCAAACTTTTAAACAGCCACAAACCTGTTATCTTATGCACAGACTTTTAAAAACCTTTTGAGAATTCACAAATCATATTATTTTTGAAAATTACAAAAGCAAATTTTTTAATTTGCTGCTATAAACTATAATAGTAAACTCAACCTGTAGTTAGTTGCAGCAACTGATAGAAAGTGTTTACTTTAAACTTAAATAAAACGCCAATTTTTTAGTTGCCGATACCAAAATTAGTTAGTAAAATCCACTTCATAATATTTTATTCGTTTGTGTTAGCCAATCAGTTAATTAGTCATGACTAGGGAAAGGATTTTCATGTAAAGACATCTTTTCTGTCGTTGGTCATAGGTCAATGTAAATAAAATATCTTTGCGAATCAAAAAATTTGCGACAAAATGACATCGATTTGTTAGTGCATATTTTATAATGAATACATATTTGTGCATATTTCAACATAAATGTATATTTTTAATACATTTTTTAGTTTTTTCATGCTATAAATCTAATTTTGGGTTTTTACTAGTTGTAAAGTTTATAAGAGCTGCAGTTTTTACGACTGTGTACACAGAAAAAAATATTGTTGAATTTTTTTTAATTAAGTGATTGCTTAGAAAAAATAATACTTTTGATTAAAATTTTAATTGAATATATGTTTATTTTAATTGACTTTGCTGCTCTAACAAAAAAGTGCTATCAACAGAGCTTAACTCAGTATACTCTAAAATGGGTAACAATTTTTACATATTAATTGTATGTAAATAATGTAACGTTTGTTTTTATGTATGAAAATCGAGCTGTTTTTTGTAGTATGCCACATTGTTTTGAAAAAATATTTTCAATTAAAATACTCAATTAATCTTTTAATTGGTTTTGATATTTTATATGGGAGAAAAAACTACTCAGCTTAATTTTTTTTTGATTCTTAGTAATTTTGACATAAGTTGAATAAAAAATTAAATATGAAAATAAAAAAAACGGAAATTCATTTTGTTCCCTTTTGTTGAGAAATAACAAAATAATAGTGATAAAAAATGCAAGCTTATAGACCAAATTTGGATGGTAAAGTTAGTACATTAGCGGTATAAGGGGTTCGATGCAAAACGTTTTGCGTAAGTAGATATGGAAATCATCGAAGCCTTTCTTTAAAATCCAATCATAAAATATTCTGCATTTACACTTACGCAAGATCGGATACGTCCATTGTACTTTTTTCCTCCATTCAAACTTCAAAAGCCATGCGATGCATCAGTTAGGTTTTTGGTACAATACACAAATGTTTCCATTTATGTAAATTTTTTATATGGAGATATATACATACATACATACATATGTACATAACAATTTTTATATTTTTACAATTTTTTATATTTTTATACTCTTAGATTTTTTATATTTCAATTAATATTTTAACTGAATCTTTAAAAAATGTTAATAAGTTATTTAATTGAATCCTAAAAAGTATTTCAATTAACTTTTTAATTGAATCTTCAAAAATATTTCAATTAAATTTTAATTGAATCTTTAGAAAACCATCAATTAAAATTTTAGTGAATGTAATATTTTTTCAATTGAAAAAAACAAAAAAAATTTCAATTAAAATGGATGAGTTAATACTACAATTTCCGTCATTGGTTGAAATCAAATTAATTTTTTAACTGAATCTTTGTTTTTTTTAATTGAATATTGTTTTTACTTTTTTTTGTGTAAGACCAAAAAAGGAGAAAACGAGAAAAACTTACGATCCTTTTTTTGTGATATGAATCGATATTCAAAGTTCAATACCCTGGCTTAAGTCATCAATATCAATACCATTGAAAATTAAGGGAAAAAGAAACAAGAGCATGGTATAATAGCCCTTTTAAACCGCATTAATTTCATCTGGATATAAAGTGCTTTTGAAAGCTTCTTTGCGTGTTTCAGCCTTTAATGAAAAATATCCAGTGATCCAATACGGATACATTCTACAGTAACTAGATGGGGGACGTGGCGGAATACTGTCGGATACTATATTTCTATTAATAAAATTAAAGAAATTTTTGTCAAAAACCTTTTCCCCATTTGCAACAAACAAAAATAACGTGGGCTTTAAGTGTACGTTACAACAAAATTTTCATACAAAACCCGGTTTTAACGTACACTTGAAGCACACGTTATTTTTTTTTTTTGCATATGGGGGCAAGTTTTTTTAGTTTAAAATTTCATTTTATTAATAGATATAACAGATATAACAGACTTCTGCCTAAATTGATATTTGTGCACACAAAGTATTACTTTCTTGTTCATACTATATGCCAGTTAGAAGCTTTCCTTACTTTAACACCTCAAGTTGAATTAATTGAAGATGCGGTAAAAAATAAATTAAAATATATGCAACAAATTGTATCAATATACTTAGTTCTAACAACAAAAACTTAGAAACTAAATATTCCACAAACAAAAAAACAGCATTTCAATGTGCACCAATAACTTCATATTTATTACATAAAATATTTTTCAGAAAAAATCGTCAAAGATTTACCTTTGACAATTTAAAAAGATACATTTATTCATTAATGTATGTAAATAAAAGTTCGACTGAACTATACTCGTATTTTGTATTCCCTGGGATTTGACAAAATATTTGTTAAAAAAGCATTGAAGCTAAGCTTTTTATGTTTTTTAAGTTTTTAAGGTAAAAATGAAGCTGATTTTTTTAAGTTTCTAATGTTCTTAAATGTTGAAAAAAAAAATTTTGATAAATGCATATTCTATTAGTTTTAAATACATATTTTTATATTTTTACTGCATATTTTATGTACATAAAACGTGATTTTAAATGCATGAAAATCCTTTCCCTAGGCATGACAAAAGCATACGCTCGGTTGATGCAATCAAATTAAGAATTGTCAAAAATGATATCTTTATGCCCTTATGGCAATGAACATGAATTGGTTTTTAGATTAATAGAAAATTGATAGCGTGAACTGAAATATAGTTTATGCAAATGATATTTTATTGGCCTAACCATTTGCCAACCAATCTTTTTTCTGGGTGTAGTAAATACTGAGTAATATAAAGAAATTACTCTGAATTAAATCGTTTGCATAAAAAAGTAAGCGAACGCGAAAAATGTTAATTAAAGTAAAATATGTACAACAGCTGATTGCTAATAATTTTGGAGCTAAAAAATTATACATATGGGTACGAAAAAAACAATGCAAAATTATAAACATATACAAAAACAAAATTAATATAATAGTCTATTCACGTCAAAAATCAAATGGCTATGCTCTGTACTTTACGTGAAATCAATCGTTTGGAATTGATATAAGAGTGTTGTTTTAGTTACATTTTTGCAATAACAATTATATAGCAATTACAGTCGTTTTAATTTTACGTGAAATATTTCACATATTCGAATAGTTATACATTAGAGTGACATTTTTTTTTTTTTGATAATTTCTAGTCTCTCCCCCCCCCCAAATCGGTTCAGTTTCAAAAATACAAAAAAAATTTATACCGATAAGTCGTATTTTATGAGGTGGGACTAATCATCCAGATTTGCAATTTTTGTTGCAGCAATTGTTAAGTTTATTGGTGAGAGGGATGAGACGATTAGAGAGATGTACATAGTTCCATGTGCTCGGTAATTCTCTCTTGATTTGAAATTCGTACTTGTTTATATCAGGTTTTAAGTTGTGTTTGCCCTTTTTAATTTATTTTATTTCTTCTGTGAAAAATAAAAAATAAAACATAAAACAAATAGAATTGTTAACTTTTTAGTAAAATTTTTGGTGTAATAGACATTTTTTAATGCATAATTGCAAATTATCAATTCTTAATGTGGACACTTATGCAATTTCAAAGCAGAATTTTAAAAAATTACTGCAACAAAAATTGCAAATTGCAAAATTGGACTTATGGCCCTCAAATTTGCCCTTAACGCCAATATATTCAATGTTTTTTTGTGTTTATTTTTATTTTGACTATATGTATAATTAAAGAAATTTATTATTTGAGATATTGTCAGAGGTGTACATATAATATTTAAAATTTATTTGCTGGTGATTTAGCATATCTATGTACGAATTTCATTGGCGCTTGAGTGTTCGGGATTTTTGGTTGAAGTCTACTAATAATTTGGTTCAAGCGCCAATGAAATGCGTATATAGAAATGCTTAACCACCAACAAACAAATTTCGACTATATGTATATGTATTAAATAATTTAATATATAATCTTTTATCCCTTTCGACCCGGCATTCGAATAGTAATATTAAAATAAAATGTTTGATGCCAGTAGGTTATGTACACGCAAAGAAAAAATATGGTTGAGGCAACCATAATCCATAATCCAACACTCAATTATATGGTTGTAGTTAAATCATATTATCGTCAATAGAAAAGCTAACTTTTAATAATATTACTGTCTGAGTTAATAATAATATTATCAACAAAAACACTGAACTTTGTTACACATAATCTTATTATTGTAAATATGACAACACTATTGTTAGATGTGAATAAAATTGAGACTCAGCATACCATGTGCTTATATTATAATAATATTGTTAAATACGACAGCAATATTATTTAATTTAATAACAATATTTTATTTTATTGGTAGATCTTTTATTTAAAACAGCTGTGCGTTAAATCCGAAATAAAAATAACTTAATATTGTTGAAATAAAATGCATATATATATACCGTATACTCGAAATACAGACACGTCTGTATAAAGAGATATACATTTATATGTTTATATATATTTATTTATCTATCCTTTTTTATTGTATTTAATTATTTATTTATTTAACATAACGCCTGCACTACCAATTGGTTACAAACGAAACACTGAACAGACAGCAGACGTTTCTTAAAAAGATTTTTTTTAAACTTAATATGGTATGGCTTTTGGAAAACATTATATTGTTATTTACATTACATTATTTTTTAATAATAATAAAAACTATGTTGCAGTTATATATGTTTACGAAAACTATATTGTTAAACTCTAACCATATCGCACTTTTTTATGAATATAGTAATGTAATTATTAAATTCAAACATAGCTTTGCTTACCGTAACAAAATTTATATTTAAAATAACTAAAACTTGTTTTTAACAACCACAGATTTGTTTCTGAGAACATAATATTGTTTTCTAAACCGTTCTACAATCATATCTTTTCTTTGCGTGTAGGCATTGTAGAAATTAGGGGTGCAGGAAAACCTGCAAAAAATTAAAGTGGATCTCGGGTGCGGTGGTACACACTACAAATAAGTACCACTCGGGATGTTATGTGGTACAAATAATTACCAGCCGTCCAGTAAAATAAATAATACTAATATAATAATACATAAAAATACCAATATAGAGCACAAACCACAACCAAATATAACGGAACATATGTATTATAATGTATTCAGGAGAACTAAAAAACGACAATGTATATTTTACAAGCTAGCAAAGTTCAGATTTGAATATTTTAGGAATGTTTAAACTTAAGTGGTACACATGCGTACCATCCGGTTCGAAAAGGTTATTGTACATGCTTAAAATAAAAAATTTCCATATACATATAATTTTGTTACATAAAATTGTTGGTATTTTGATTTTGATGGTTATTTTCCTCATTATTTTGTAAAATATTAATTTTATCAAAAAACTTTCTGTAAGACTACTGTTGTTGACTTAAAGGGCTAAAATATTGCCATATATCATATTCTTGTGCAATGATTTTTTCAAAACAATAGTCATATGCAAAAAAAAAATACATTGAAAAATGGTCTTAAAGGCCAACTTTGAGGGCCAAACGCACCGCCTAAAATGCATCTTATCGGTATGAAATTTTTTTGTATTTTTTTTTTACATAAAACTGAAATGATTTTGGAGGGTGAGAGTAGAAGAAATAAAATAAATTCAGTGAAGTGCGACTTTGACTCGCGCACGAAGGGTTCCGTATTGACACGAGATATGTAATTGAATACAAACTTTAGCCAATATAAACTATAGTTTGGGCATTTTTTTCGTTATTGGGTTTTTTCGGTTTTAAGATTTTTTTTTAGTTTTGGGGTTTTTTGAATTTATTTGTCGCTTTCTGAGTTTTGGCACTTTTTTTATCGTTTTGGCGACTTTTTTTTTTTGGTTTGTGAAGTTTTTTTAATTTTTGCGATTTTTAATATTTTGGCGTTTTTTTATTTTGGAGATTTTTTTATTTTGGCGATTTTTTTAATTTTGGCTTTTTTTTAGTTTTGGCAATTTTTTTTCTCGTTTTGAGCATTTTTTTTTGGTTTTTGGCGTTTTTTTTAATTTTGGCGATTTTTTTCGTTTTGGCGATTTTTTTAATTTTGGCGATGTTTTTTTCATTTTGGAGATTTTTTTTCATACAATTAATTATTTAAAGGCGCCAATTTTTCGCGTTTTGGCATTTTTTCCGGTTTTGACGTTTTTTTCATTTTGGCGTTTTTTTGCTTTTGTGCTTTTTTCGAATTTCGCGATTTATTTTAGTGTTAAATTTTTTTTTTTAATTTTGGCGATTTTTTTAATTTTGGCGATTTTTTTTAATTTTTGGCCTTTTTTTTTAAATTTTTGGCAATTTTTTTTTTGGTTTGGCAATTTTATAGTTTTACGGATTTTTTAGGTTTGCCGTTTTTGCAAATTTCAAGAGTTTACCTCTTACGGTTTCCAAGTTATAGCCAGTTGTCAAAATTACATAGTCAAAATTGCATTAACTGATGGACACCCTTTTAATTAAATTTTTTTTAAATTTTAGTGTTAATTGTTGTAGTCTATATAAAAATAGACTAATTTTACAAATTTCAAGTGTCAATATACATATGTATATACAATTGTATGTATATTACATGGGATTTTAGCATTTTTCGTTGCTCGTTTTGGAAACCCCTTTAATTTTTAATTGTAATGTATTTGTTGATGTAGCGGCCAAGGTTCTACATACTCTGTCCACAATTTCAGGTCCGTAGCTCCTACGGTTCCTGAGAAAATACCGTGTGACGGACAGACGGACAGACGGACAGCTAGCGAAAACAATAGGGTGCCTTTTTTCACCTTTGGTGTACGGAACCATAAAAAGTCTCAATACAATTAACGGCAACTCTAATGAACATATGTATATCTGGTATATGCATAACTGACAATATTTTTTAGTTGTATATATATGAATAGTTAAGAAATTTTAACTTATGTATCTCCGCTCGTAGGAAGACTTTGTGCTGATTAAGGGAATATTGGCAGAAAAAATCTGAATTTTTCCAAACAGTCTAGACTATTCTTATCTTGAACTTGCATAATAAAGATAAAATGTTTTGATATTCATAAATAGTAGAGGACTAAACAAAAATGTTGTAGCATGCTGGGTTTTCTTTTTGACGGAAATGCTATTTTTATAATTCATTTAAACTACCAGGTAAATGATCCTCAAAACTTTAGCAGATAAGCAAAACTTCAAAAAAACACATATTGAAATTTAAAACACCAGAAGCGCTTCAACACTGCATTATTTAAAGCGTGAAAAAAGCTTTAAATGTAAAATAATGAAGTTTCCTCTATTTCTTCCTTCACCACCTGCCTTCGCTATCACTATCCCTTTCGTAAAGAAGGTACCACCTAGTAATGGAAGTAGGTATTCATTGCCAACTCTTTGTACTTTTCCAGCAAATTAAATCGGATTCAATTTAATTTATTTTTTTTTATTTTACACTTAATATAAAACAACATTTGGAAGAATATTATTTAGAGATGATTAAATCAAATACGTTAAATACAATACTGTACAAATAAGTTATGAGTGATTTGTTTTTCGTTATTAAAAAAAATCACAATGTTTTTCAAACAAGTTATTACAAATTAAAATTTAAGATTAAAACTTTATTCAGAAAATTTTTTTTTTGAATTGGAAAAGATGATATATTCGTTGAAGTGTTATGTATCTAATTTATCAATTAGAGGCTTAATCGTTTTATTGATTAACCTTCTTGAAATGAAAATCCAATAGATACATGACTGCAACTGTTTAGAATTAACACAAGTTTGTATTAAACTTGCCTGCAATAATAATATCTAAAGTTGAAGGATGTTAAATCTCTGTTATGGCACCCAGCCATGAAAGATTTCGGCAGAAGAGCGCGTAACTTACAAAACTAGAGTACACATTTTTATTATGTTTATAATATTATGACAAATTACTTTTTTCTCGTACTTTCCATATATTTGGGCAGAAATCTTCTAGGAACAATAAATTTCTCAAGAGTTTTATATATGAAAAAAATCACTTTTTATTCTGTGGCTATTCATATATTTTATTTTGTATTTCAAAATAAAATCTTTTATTTAAGTACACATTTTTTAATCTGTTGCGCTTAACTCTTGCATATTTGAGTTATGCAATAACGCTTTAGAAAAAATATAAAATATAACTTATATATATATAATATAAGTAAAATATAATTAAAGAGAGGAAATTAAAGTATATTTTAAAGACTCTAGAAGTACATTAACTAAAATCGATATACTTACAAAGATTCTAAAAACAGATTCATTTATTTATAAAATTATTCTACATACTTTTATCTTGCACCCCATTTGAGCAACTTAAACCATGTGTTGGAAATTTTCTATTTTTTTCAACATCAAGGCTTTTCTCCCTTTTTTGTGCGATTAAGTAACTCCCCTAAGTGTGCTTTTAATGCTAGAAATGTACGAGTAATAGTAAATTTTTGCGTCTGTTTTTCTGTAATCAGAAAAAACCTTATTGTGTTCATTATTGTTCACATTTTTATAGGCCAATATACTGAACATACATTTATTTGTACACATTTATATATAAAAAACCAGCGCGTGTGTTATAATTGTATTTTATAAGTTCATACCTTAACGCTTTGACAACCACATACAATATATTAAAACTTAAATTTTCAAATTGGATCATATTGGCCTGAAATTAGAAAAAGTTGTAAAAGCTCCGCAACTTTTCAACTACTTTACTGATTTCCATGAAATTTTGTAAACATCAACAGATCTTAATGTTTTTTTAACCAATGACTTTGGAAGGCAAAAATAAAATAAATCTAGGCGCACGGAAGGCCAAGTTCCGTCCAATGCACGCAGTGTGTGTATTTACAGGAAGCCATTCGTCGTGTTTTTACCCTCACACACAGCACAGCCTCCAAAATGTAATGTGCCTCATTGAAACCAGAGGCGCTGCAACTCTGCATTATGGCGTGCAAAACGTAGAGTCGTATAAGAAAAGAAGCTTTCCGCCATTTTTCCATTCACCACCTGTGTTCTTTATCACTACGCCTTTCCTAAAGAAGGTTACACCTATAATTTTTTTTCATAAAAAATTGTTATGACGCACTTTAAAGTTAATAAAAAGTACCCAAAATTTTAATGATCGTCATTGAATAATATTTGAAAATGATACAAAACACAAATTTCTATAAAAAAAATTAATGTATTTGTACAAACTAAGATTTTTAGTAATTCATTTAAATTTCGCTTAGGACTCGAGAATTTATTTATTTAATTTATTTGGAAAAGTATTCGTATTCGTATTTGCATCCCACTGAATTTAGCGAATACGAATACATTCGTATAAAAGTATAAAAATTTATCTATATGTATGCCCAAGTATCGGACACATTGTTTGTTCGAAATTGTTCTTTGAGTCAAACTTGATTTTATTTCAAAGGATTTCCAATTCTTCTTTATGTTGCTATTACATTTGTCTACAGGTGGTCTAAATAACATTGTTTCACATTTATTTATATTTAACTTCATAAGCCAATCAACTGCAATCAACTGTTCTACAATATCAAATGATTCTTGAAGCTTTGTATTTATTTATTCAATTGTTTTGTCGGCGTGATATACAACGATATCATCAGCAAAAGCGATCATATTTTCAACTGTTTTAAGTGAGTCTAAAATAAAAATGTTAAACAGAATTGGAGAGTTAACAGTGCTTTGTTGTAACCCATTGATTATTTTAAATGCAATATTGCTTTCGTGGTTTTGGTGATATGTTCTAAAGGATTTATCGCTAATCATATTATATATAAGAACTATCATATTGACTGGAAATTCAAGTGTAATAAGCCGGTATATTAGACCCGGTATCCATATATTATCAAAAGCTTTCTCCATATCTATGAAACATGCTCCTGTATATAACTTTCTATTCCAATTCCAATAAATGTTTGATGTGAAACAATGTACTGCGTTAGTGGTCGAGTGCGTGTATTTAAAGCCGAATTGTTTTTCATTTTCCAGTTTCTTTTCTTTACAAAATTTTATGATATTATCATTAATACATATTTCAAAGACTTTACTTGTATTAGGTAGTAAGCTTATGGCTCGAAGTAAGTGACCTAACTTTTTTGTCCCTTTTTGGTAATAGGATTACTTTTGCCCTTTTCCATTTAACAGGAAAATATGAATTATTCAGCATATTATTAAACAGACTACAGTAGTCGAAAACTAAAGTTTCAGGAATGTTTTTCAAAACTATATTCGGAATTCCATCAATCCTAAGGTTAACAAAGATATACAGTATTTTTCTTTTTGTAATGAAAAAATTATCTGCCTGCAAATCAGTTAAATTATTTGATTTTTTATTCGAACTAAAATTAGTTAGTGTGGTTTCGTAACTTTCAAATTCAGTTTTTGTATCCAAAAAATTATTGAAGGTGTCCACAACCTGCACTTGCGTCGTGTTGTTTCGGTTTATTTCCTTCTCAGAATGAACGGATTTCAAAAAAGCGCCTGCAGCATCCAACATTTGGCCCTTTTCCCTTAAGATAAAATTATTTAAATTGTCTCTCTCTAAAGGATCTATATCAATAGTAACGTTATGAAGTAAGTGCCTCATCTGTTGTGGTATTTTTATCTCATCTAGTTTTGACGGTTTTAGTTTTCTAAATTTTTTTTTAATCTCTTCGAACATTTTTTTGGAATCTTTAGGGTCTATTTGCGTTAATGTATTTTATTATATTTTCATTTGAAAGTCTCACAATGTTTTCATTCAAGAGTTTTTTGATTAGTTTCAGTTTTGCCTTACATAAATTTATTTCGTTTTCAGGTATTGAATGTGCAAGTCTATTGTGCTTTTTAATTATTGTTAATATCTTACTTTTTACGATGAAAGCTAACTGAAAATATTTTTGAATTTCTGTTAAATAATAGCTAAATAGGTTAAATTTTTTCTTTTTGCAGTAGATAAAGTGGCCTAAGTAGTTTATACGAAGTTTTTTTTTAATGTATTTTATTACTTTAAATTGCCACATGCAAAACAGTAAATATTTGGTAAAAACGAAAAAGTGCTTAAGTCGAGATATGCACATTTATGTATTTTCCATATTTATAAGTACCTCTTAGAAAAATTTCTCTTATTTTGTAATATTTTTCAGGAAGTTATAACGCAATAAATTTATGCTTATATTTATGCGACTTACCGTCTTATATGGAATAATAGCTTAATTTAGTTTTTACTTTTATATTATTTCAAATTAACTTTTTCTAAAAAAAAATCAAGTGCATACCAAATTTAACAGCAAAATAAGTAAATTTGTAAAAATAGACTTGAAAATTTAAAACTGCGCTCCTGCAAAACAATAAAATATGACTTAAGCACTTTTTATTTATTGCCACAAACATTATTCTGAACAAATTGAACTTTACTAATTCTTTTGATGTTGTTGATCAACATCAAAAAATATTAACCATCGAACAATATAAATGAAATGGTTTCTGCCTAAGAAGCATGGTGCTCAAAGGGTTAAAATAAATGAACAAAAGAACAAAGTGTGACGAAATATGTGAAAATGCTAGTGCATATTGGCGTCCCTTTGGAAAACACACGAGCTTCATTCAATGTTGCCAAATTGCTACCAAATTCTGTGTAATAACTTATAGTTGAGTTGGTTTGTTATATTTGAACTTTCATCGATAAATTCAAATATAAGCTTTGTATATGTAAATAATTATAGAAGCACAGTACAATCATTTCATTAAAAAATTTTTTATTAAAAACTTGTTTTTGTCCAAAACCACAAGAAAAAATATTCCACTTGTAATAGTATTATGATGACAATATATCAAATAATAAATTTATAGATTGTTTAATTAAGATTTTATTTAAAAATTTGCCTTATAAATACTTTTAGTGACATCCAATGGATTTCTAATAGTATAAAAGTGTAGAAAAATAAAATAGATTCATATCGAAACAAATTACTTATTGGGTTTTGTACACTCAAAAAAAAGACATGTTCTATTACTAAGAATTTATTTTCCTAAATTCAAGTAATAAAAATTTCTAAGTTTAAGTAAATTTTTACAAAAATCTAGTAAAAATTACTTAATATGAGTAAAAAATAAAAAGATATCCTCAAAAATAGTTCATAAAAATACGCAATATATTTCTCAAATTTCAGGGAATGTTTACTGACTTAAAGGAAATATTTACTAAAAGTAAGAAAATAATTATAAACTGAAGGAAATTTTATATTAAGAACTAGTCAATTTCGTCTTAAATCAAAAAGTAAACTTTAGGAAATGAATTACTCCTGATAAGTTCATGAAATTTTACTTACTTTTTTTTAGATTTAAAAAGGTATACTAAATTTTAGGGAAATATTTACCAATTTTAAGTATTTTATCTTTGAATTATAAAATATATATTTTGTTTGCATTATGCAAAAAATCCAAGTAAGTTTTTCATATTTTCGAGGAATATTTGAACTTGAAATTTATTTTTTTGTAAATAAAATAAAATTTAAAACTCAATAATTTCAATGCTTATTCATGCTGCCTTGTTAGGCAATTGGTTAGAGTGCCTGCCTATCAATCAGAAGGTTGCTGGTTCAATACTTGTCTCCTCTCAAGGAATTTATATGTATGTATGGTGAATTATAGTTAAGAATATAACATGAAAATATAATAAAAAACATACCATGTGGTATAGAATTTAATTAAAAATAAAAATAATTACCAGAATTAAAAACAAAAAAAAAAATGGAAAAATTTACTAAATTTGAGATCAAAGACGAAAAAATTTTTTTGCAAAGCACCGAATTTTATTGGAAAATTTTACTTAATTTTAGAAAAATTTTACTAAAATATGTATATTTTCATAAACTAGTTCATTAATGAACTAGACATTTAGTAAATATTTTACTGGTTTCGAGTAAAAACAGCTTTGACGCCATACGACAACTTTTTTTTATTCAAATTCAGAAAATTTTCCTAACTTTTAGTTAATTCTTTTTTTGAGTGTATATATCTTAGCCTAATACGCTTATTTATTGTATATTTTTTGTTAGTTTTTATTCGTGTTATGATTTTTAATTAAAAAAATATTCTGTTATATTAAAGCATTATAATTATAGGTCTTTCTCATTTGAAATGGAAATATTTTTATTAAGACTAAAATGCCTTTTAGAAGCACACAGATTTATCTATTTTAGCACTGATAATAATAATAATTTGTATCATCAGTTTAATATAAAATTTCCGATGAAATGGAATTTTCTATGACTGTAAAAATCGAGTGGCGCTAAGTCAAATAATCTTGAAGGCCAATTCTCTGGTACAAAACGTTTAACTATGTGGTTAACAAATATTTGCCTCAATTAGTCAATTGTGATACAAGCTGTGTAACATGTTGTACAGCTCCTGCTCATCATGTCTGTTTAAATGAAGAACGAAGATGCCAGTTATCGTGACATATTTACTCATTCTGATCTTCCTCTACGTTACCCTCTACGGCATACATGTCTTCTTTTGTGGATATCTCTGTGGATGCATATTATCATTTATATTAAACGTGCTGCGTAAATCTTCAATAGTTATTCGAATTGACGTAGTGCACGAACGGACCCATGATTTTCAAAACAATTTGAATAACTGTAAACTAATGAGATTTGTAAAATCTAATAGAATTACCGTAAACTATTTTCTTGGTGATCATCAATTGTATTTGGTCGATAGTTTTTTGGACCTAGGTATTTTACTAGATCTGAAGCTGAATATCAGCTCTCATGTAACATTTGCAATAAACAAGTCAAGAGGTACACTTGTTTATATTTAACGCTAGGCAAAAGAGTTTAACGACCCTACCCGTACATTGCACTGGAACGTCCAATTCTGGAATTTGGATCACAAAATTCAAACTGATGCTTTTGCGTTGGTGCAAAAGAATTTCTGTAATTTTGTCTTTGCTTATTACGATGTAATCCAGTAAACTTGCATTCTTACTCGACTAGAATTGCCTTTATTATAGAGTTGTGTAGCTCATGAACGAACTAGTTCAATTGAACGATTCACTTAACTGAGCGCTGTGAGCTCAGTACTGAGTGGTTTCTACATTTGTATCGAACACTTTTAGTAGCTCGTTTTAGACACAAACCTATAATCAAACTCATTTAAATAACATGTGGACTTATTCAGCAGCTCGTTTTAAATTACATAGGTTTGTGTCTAAAACGACCTAATGAAAGAGTTCGGTACAAGTAGTCTTGTGCTTTTTTTAGCAATTTTTTTGTGTCGTACAAGTACATACATAAAAAAGTATACATATGTGTGTACATACATATGTAGATATGTATATATATTAACAAATTCCACTCATTAAACTATTTAACTTTTATTTAATTTTTATACTTCATCTGCCTCGTTTTGCAATGTATGACACACACTGTATAAATCTGTCACTTTTTATGTTTCGGGTTTCGCTCTTTCTTTATGCTTGAAAAAATGTTTCACTACAAATGAACTGAGCTACTGAGCTAACTGAATGAAATACTTTAGTAAAGTGAGCTGAGCTGAAAAGAGCGGTCACTCAAAAGAGCTGATAAGCACAACACTACTTTATTAACCTGCCTACTCTAAAAAGCCATAGAAAAATGCTGAACGTATAATTTGTCTTGAATATTATTAAAGGTGATATATGTTTGTTAGTCTATTGGTAAAAAAACATAGTGCTAATGCCGATCCTCTTAAAAGAATGTGTTAGGAATGTAATCAATTGAAAAGATTTAGAAACTTTTCATTAAGTTCTAATGTATTAACAAATGGGATTGTAAATTTTCTAATTTCATTTAATGTTGTAAAATATTAATTTAATACCAAAATATAATATTAGTTATTGTCTGTAAGGTATTCAATTTCATATGCAAATAATAAGTAAATAAATAAATAAATAAATATGGAAGCGTTGTTCATTCGCCAAGATTCAGTTAGACCACTGTAATGAAATGTAACTGAGGTGGTAGGAAACAACTGATCAATATTGTTCAAGTGTTTAGTCTAATTCCTTCTTACTCCAATTGCTTCCGGTTTGATATAAAACTTACATTAGTAAAATGTTCCAACCAAATTCTGATTTTTATTATCATGATTTCACGAATTTAGTTTTAATATGTAGTGGAGGTGCAAAAGTGTCATATACATAAGGGCATTTCTATCAGAAGTTCTTTAAAAGTTCTTGAGTTTTTTTGCAAGATTAAAAAAAAAACAATCAAATTTAATAAATGTGTAAAAGTCTTGTATTTGTTCATTACTTATTTCAAAAATATTCTTAGCGCTAGTCGTTATATATTAAGTTTTTGTCTCTTATATCTTCTTCTTATATCCTCAATATCAAGATTAAAAAAAATAATGCTGAAGGTTCAATACAATTAAAAATAACTATACAATTTTGCTTTCCATTATTCGTTAATGCAATGTCCCGTTCGACATTGAAAGACACCATTTTGTATCAATACATAGAAACTGCTTGAAGACAGACATTTTTATTGCAATTAAAATAAAAAAAATATTTTGAAAATAGAAAGAATTGCAAACTGCGTGTGCAAAATTTTTCTCGTACGACATCGCAACTGAGAAATTTAAAAGTATTAAACAAATATTTTTTTTAATAACTAATTATTTTTGGAAAAGCATTCTTTAATTCATAAAACAGCGAGAATTGCACCTGGTAGAGAGAAAAATTAAGGAAAATGAAATTAAATTCCAGAACTATAAATTAAAAAGCCGAACAAGCCGAAAGTTTTTGAAGAGAAAAATCGGTATTATACCTGATGCATTTTTTTTTGTCAATGTGTACAGCTAAACATAAAAGGAAATAAAATGTTTTTTATACAATCCAATAATACTGAGAAGTATTCTTCGTTGTATAGTTTGGATGAAAAGTAGAAAATCGTAAAAATTATACCACAAATATCTCAATTGCACTTTTTCTGTTGCAACTGTCAGGAAGTGACAGCAGCTAAAACTGCATATTCCGAAAAAAAAACTAAGCAAACACATTAAATACTTCTGTTTTATTTATTTTTTGTTTAATTTTTTATTCATAATTTCCCAAAAGGCATCAGAAAAAATTTTGACATCATGATGTAGCAAAATGTCCCGTACAAATAATATGAATGACTTTCTAATATTAATTAAAATATTTGTAGTATTAATTAAAAAATTAATTAAATTTTCACCTATAAACAATTTGATAATATCAATTAAGTTTTTCCACTCAAATTGATTAATACAATTAAAAATTTAATTAATACAATTAAATTCTTAATTAAAAATATTAATTGGTGAATAGTTTTTTCTGTGTACGCAATTTTCCGTACGAATATAATTAAATTTAATCAGGGGGCAATAACTTAAGCTAATAATCAAAACAAAAATCTATTTCATTTTGATCTCTTTTCCACTTTAAATACGTTCGACAGTCTGGAATTGCCCATATAGTTAAGTTTTTCTAAAATTTGGGTTTTGTGGATTCCTGTATTCCTGTAATATTAACATTAATTATTTCTCTTGTAAATTTTTCCTATTTAGCAACACTGGTTTCATCATAAATTGAGAATAATTTGAAAGCTGAATATTTCCCATATGTAATTGGAAATGATTAGGGAAATAGAGGTTTTGGAAATTGAGAAATGTACGAGTATTTATTTATTCTTAGATAATGTTTCCACATGCAGCTTACGTTCCGCATAGATTATTCAATTATTTCAGAATGGTTAAAATAAAATACAATGCATGCAAAGGTTTTCCTATAAAATATTTTTAAAGTTTATGAGTATCACAATTATTCTGTAATAAGTACTTAGAGATTCAGGAAGATTGTGGTCTGCGTGGTTCAAAAAATTAACTTTTCCGCGTATTGATCTTTAAATAGCAAAAAAAAAAGAATTTCTTGGTACACCAAAACAACCCGTCTCACACTTGAGGGAATGTTTTTTAATTTATTTAAGAACTTACTATATACATAGTATGCAGTCTATTTAATAACATAAAAAATTATATAGCTGTCTTAAGATTTAAGAACTACATGTAATATAAGTGCCTAAAAATAATTGAATTTGTTTGCACCTGACAATGGAATACTGCATATGTTAAACCTGCATGGACAACAGTTTTAACAGAAAATAATTGAATACGAGTATATTAGTCATATGGGTAATTCCACAAAAAAGTCAACCAAAAAAAATTATGTTTTGCTCAAACATTTTTGTTTTATTTTTAATAATAAAGCTGAAAAGTCTATTGTACTTTATAATAATAAAAGCTCTTTTAATTTAATTTTTTTTACCAATATATGCGACTGTAAAAAAATATGTTTTTTTTTTGCTGAGCCTTTTTAGGTTTCCGTACACCAAAGGTAAAAAAGGAACCCTATTGTTTTCGCTACGCTGTCCGTCTGTCCCTCTGTCCGTCACACGGTATTTTCTCAGGAACCGTAAGAGCTACGGACCTGAAATTTGGACAGAGTATGTAGAACCTTGGCCACTACAACAACAAATACATGAGAATTAGAAATTAAAGGGTGCTCCAAAACGAGCGACGAAAAATTTTAAAATCTCATGTAATATACATACAATTGTATGTACATATGTATATTGACACTTGAAATTTGTAAAATTAGTGTATTTTTATAAAGACTAACCCAATAAACATTAAAATATTAAAAAATTTTAATTAAAGGGTGTTCCATCAGTTTATGCAATTTTGACTACGTAATTTTGACAACTTGCTATATCTTGGAGACCGTAAGAGGTAAACTCTTGAAATTTTCAAAAACGTAAAACTAAAAATCCGAAAATTATAAAATCGTTAAACCGAAAAAAATCGCCAAAAACCTGAAAAAATCGCCAAAAATTTAAAAAAATCGCCAAATCGAGAAAAATCGACAAAATTAAAAAAAAAATTCTAGCACTAAAATAAATTGCCAAATTCGAAAAAATCGTTTAAATTAAAAAAATCGCCAATATGAAAAAACGGCAAAAAGCGAAAAAAATCGCCAAAACGCGAAAAATGCGCCAAAACCAAAATAATTGTTTATGTAAAAAAAAATCGCCAAAATGAAAAAATTTGACAAAATTAAAAAAAATCGCCAAATTTAAAAAAAATCGCCAACGAAAAAAATCGCCAAAATTTAAAATAAACGCCAAAAACCGAAAAAAATCCTCAAAACGAAAAATAAGTGCCAAAATTAAAAAAAAATCGCCAAAACCAAAAAAAAATCACCTATATGAAAAAAAACGCCAAAATAAAAAAAATCGCCAAAATAAAAAAACGCCAAAATAATAAAAATTGACAAAATTAAAAAAAAAATCAAAAACCAAAAAAAAATCGCCAAAACGTGAAAAAAGTGCCAAAACTCAGAAAGCGCCAATAAATTCAAAAAACCCCCAAACTAAAAAAACGCTTAAAACCGAAAAAACCCAAAAACAAAAACAATGCCAAAACTATAGTTTATATTGTTCGTATTGAATTACCCGGAACCCTTCGTGCGCGGGTCAAAGTCGCACTTCACTGAATTTATTATTTATTCCTCACAAAATAAGAGTTATTTTATGACTTTTATTTATTCCTCACAAAATAACAGCTATATTCTGATTTTTATTTTTTTTGCTCAAAAAAATTTTAATTTTTAAAATGAATAAAATATAAAAAGGTAAATTTAATTTAACATATAATAATCTTTTTTACAGACTCTGGCGATAAATTCAATTTCAAGACGGGTAATATTAATTTTATCGCAAGAATTACACTTTCTAAATATTAAAAATTAAGCAAAAAAAATATAATTCAAAAGGTAACTGTTATTTTGTGAGGAATAAATAAAAATTAAGAAATAACTGTTAAAAAATAACGATTAAAAAGTAATTTTTAAAATAAAAATTATAACCGTTACGGTCTCTAGAAATATTAGATTACTATTTATATATAATAATATAAATCTCGCATTAAACAACAACAAAAATTTATTTCAGTAATAAACTTTTGATAAAATTTTTTATGCAAACATTTAAAATAAACGCCAAAAACAGAAAAAAATTTTAAAAACGAAAAAAAAGTGCCAAAACTAAAAATAATCGCCAAAACCAAAAAAAAATCACCTATATGAAAAAAACGCCAAAATGAAAAAAATTCGCCAAATTAAAAAAATCGCCAAAATAAAAAAACGCCAAAATAATAAAAATTGCCAAAATTAAAAAAACTTCAAAAACCTAAAAAAAATCGCCAAAATAAAAAAACGCCAAAATAATAAAAATCGCCAGAATTAAAAAAACTTCAAAAAACAAAAAAAAAAACCGGCAAGACGTGAAAAAAGTGCCAAAACTCAGAAAGCGCCAATAAATTCAAAAAACCTCCAAACAAAAAAAAACGCTTAAAACCGAAAAAACCCAAAAACGAAAAAAATGCCAAAACTATAGTTCATATTGTTCGTATTGAATTACATATCTCGTACCCGTACGGAACCCTTCGTGCGCGGGTCAAAGTCGCACTTTACTGAATTTATTTAATGATTATTTTAAGTAGTAGGTAATATTTTTTATTTCTAGAAATTTATAAATTTTCTACTAATAATTTCCTTGCTCATTACCACAAAAACGATAACGGAATTCTAACAACAGACGTTTTTTGAGATTGCTTTCACTTGTACGTATTGTTGCATCCGTCGCATAAAATCAGAATCTATAATTTTTTTCAGCAGTAAATTATCATGCTTTGTTATCAAATTTCTTATGAATTGAACTTAAATCAATATTAGCTAATTTACTGCCTTTATTATGGAAAAATATTATTTATCTTGGAAAAATATTGGCGCGTTCGTATATGTACTTTGTCCAATAAAAAAAATTAAAACAAAATTTTCATATTTTATATATCTACACACAAGCGATATTTTTTCACCCTCATTTCCAAATTCAGAAAAAAAATTCATAAAATTTCGCTGAATTATTTATATTTCTATTTCTAAGTGCACAAAAACAACTTCTATTTTTGTCGCGTCCGTTTCTCAATGACATTTGATTATATCTCTTTCCTATATTACTGATATCGTACAAAATTTTTTCTTAAACTTACTACTCCTTTATTGTTTAAAAATAAGACATTTGTGACTTTCTCCGAGAAAAGGGACCGAGTGTGTAAAAACGAAGTTTTGGAAAAAACGCCTTTAAAGAATACAATTTTAATGTCTTTCTCATTTTTATCGATTTTCCCAAGCTCCCGTTTTTTGACTATGTCTCTTTCCTTGGAGAAGGTCACATATATTGGATCTTTCCATTTCTGTCTTGATTTTTACCCAAATTAAAGTGTACGACTGTCCCATCCATTGCCTGGGAATTGCCTGTATGCAAAAGAGCAGACTTGCCTATTTTCAGAACAATCAGTGCAATATTACCCGATTTTCTAATGAATTGTTAGTAAATAGGCTAATTCTGCAATAGCTGAACTTTAATATCAATGGTTGTGATTAAGCTAAAATTTTCACAATTTAAGTCTTTAGCTAAGTGTAACAATTCTGGGATTTTAGCAAAATTATATTATAAAATAATGAATTAGGAATTTACTTTATTTTTTGAGTTTATTTAAGGCTCAGTTAGCCGACTATAATGTAAAGTAACTACAACGTAGGAAACAGCTGATCGATATTTTTATATGAAAATTAGGTTACGCTACATTACATCTCTAAAACCATTTTCATTACTTTTCACATAACAATATCGATCAGTTGTTTCCTACTGTTGCATTTACTTTACATTACAGTCGGGTAACTGAGCCTTTAAAGTCAATCAATATTTTCTGAAGTTATTTTATTAAATTTAAGAAATTCACCAACAAATGTTTCCGTACAAAATGTCTCTTCAATTTGGCACCTTGCTTAAGCAAACAAAACTTTATTAAACTTGACGAAAACATTCATTGAGGGCTAAATTTACAGTCATTAGTTAATTATTAGTAAACTAAAATATTAACTATAGTTTAACTAATACTTCATATCCACAGTGTATTGTTTAACTAAAGTTCTTAATATTTGCAGCTATGCTATAGCACATAGTTTTTGTTTACATTTGCTATATTATTTCTTAAAAATGGATTAAAAAGTGCCTCTTCGTCTAACTTTACCGTACATGATACTGAACTAATGCTGAAATTGGTTAGGGAAATTAAAATATAATAGGAAATAAACAAAGAGAAGGTTAAATACAAAGAATATATTTGACAACGTATGTGTGAGAGGTGTTTTAGCAAAATAACAATACTAATAAAATTTACAATGAATAAGCTGTTGTCTAACTATTTGTTGACCAATGACATTTTATGTTTTAACTAATGGTAAACATAAATCCATTAATCAAATATTATTGATTAAACAATTGCTATTATTTAACTAATGACTGTGAATTTGGCCATAAGTACAATATAGTTGGCCACATACGTTTTACATATATTCGCACAGCTGATCTATAGCATGCGTAATGTATCTCAGCATTATGCATATTATAGATGGGCCTTTAAGAGTCCTTATTGTTAATTCTTCACCTTAACTCTTCTTGGCGGGTACCTCTCCGAATAAACAAAATATGTATATATAAAACTGATGGAAAATGTAATTGTTGCGTTTACAGTGGAGAGAATAGACAAGATTTTCTCGAAATACCATTACATCCACAGAAACTGTTTGGTTCTAACAGGATGGATCCACATGCCACACAGCAGCCGCTACACATGATTTTCTCCAAGACACTTTTGATGAAAAAATAATTTCATGTAGTGGTCAAATTAATTGGCTAGTCAGATCATGCGATTCAACCCCTTTGGATCATTTTCTTTTTGGTTATGTTAAGTCGCTTATCTATGTCGATAAACTATAAACTATAAACAACTGAACACGTTGAAATAAACGTTCAAAGATTTATCAGCAAATGCTGCGAAAACTTGTTGAAAATTGGTATTTCAGGTTGCGCCATCTAAGCGCCAGCCGTGGTGGCCACCTAGCAGAAATCCTATATAAACATTAATTTCATAAAAATTTCTTTCCAATAAAGCCCGTTTCACTGATTTTAAAAATACATATATATACCCAGCTAAAAAAATATGTATGGAGCATATATGATATCCCATATATGGTTCGGATCCGAAAAATGAGGGTATATGGGCATATATGATTATATATATTCATACATTTTCATACATGTATGTATGTGTAAATTCCCTTCACAGTATGCAAAGTTTATATCCATACACTCTTGATTCACAAAAGCTCACTGCTGTGCAAAAAGTTAAATTACTAAAATAATTTTTTTAGACTTGAGAGAGAGGTTGTATTTAATGAAACATTTGTTTGGACAAATAATTCAAAACGAACTAAAAGTCATTTCATTCATCAAAAGGTGAATCAATTATTTAAAAAAACACATAAATCATATTCGTACATAACATTTAGCTTAAGAAATTAGATTAAAAACTAATGCAATTAATTATAAAAAAAAATAATCCGTCTAACAATAGTTTTCAATACAGTAATATGAACTTTGTTTCTTATCTAGAGAATTTTGTTATTTTCTATAAAAGTAATGACTGGATTATCCTTTTGATTATTTGATATATTAAATGGGGCTACAATGTACAAAATCATACAAGAATGGTTTTTTTGTAACAAAAAGTATTCCTTGTTTAAACGTTTTGGTAACGCATATAAACTTTGCATATCGTATGTATTTTCTAATGGATTTCCAATTCAGCAGTGATAAAATTCCAAGCTTTTTTGATTGCAAAAACGATCTTATGTGAGATATCATGTATGTATACATTCTTATATAAAATCTTATATTTATATATGGATCCACATATGAAGCTTCATAATTAAATTTTCATGTATGAGCTCATATGTTATAATACTTTGCATATATTAGTCCATATATTAGTTTATATATAATAGTTTTGCCATGTATAATCCCATATATTTCCATACATGAATTCATACATATTCATATATAGTTATATACATTCATATACTAAAAATATATGGACCATATATAATTTTTTTAGCTGGGTATATATATATTTATTTTATTATGATTTAAACTTGTGTCACCATCTAAAAACATCACGTGTTTATTATTTAATTGTCCTTTCTCAAAGCCATAACTTGTATTTAATATATTATGATAATAATAATTTAATATAAAAAAATACAAAATGGTATCTAAAACAAGTATGGGTGGTATATTCGGCTGTGCCGAATCTTATATACCCTTTACCAAAGTGCGTTTATATAGTATAGGGGTACATATATAAGCACATACATGTATGATGATATGTAGGTACATATGTATTTTGTGAAAAAAATCATAATTTTTGCTCTAGTGCAATTTTTAGTAAGTGAGCTCTCGGTATTTTTCGATTAATTTTTTTTTTAATATTAGCAATAAATTGAATGTCGATGTCTTACTTTTTTTTAAAAATAAAATTTTTCAGGAGAGCAAAAAAGAAACAGTTCATCTCTTTATGCTTCGGTATTTGGATAAGAGTTCATGTGCAATTATTAAGGATTTGATTACATCAATGTATGTATATCATTAGTGATAATACACTAATCTTTTTTAGTTTAATTATGAAGCGCATTTATTGAGATCCAAGTTTGCTGCATTAAAGGTAATATTAATTATTGTTACTTGATGAATTAGCTACTCATTTGTTGCACTCATAGCTAAACAAACAAGTAACTCCGTTATATGTATCAAAATTATCCAATGCAAACCATATTTAATATCCCACTTAACCTGAGATTCGATAAAAAAAAACGAATGCTCACTAAAGCGAAGTAACTTCGAAATAAAATTGTTCAATATTTATTGGCAAATCTAAAAAAAAATCTAATTTTCGCTAAAGCTTCGAACTTCGAGGCTCTCTCTCTTCTTTTTTTATAACCCTATAAAATAGTTTTAATATTGTACCTCCATAGCAAGTAAAATAACTTGTTTTATTCAATAATCTTTGATTTTACAAAATTGTTAATTATCTCAATTTAAACATACCATTGCAAAAGGTATATATCGCGGTATTATGTAAACGTTGATTCCTAAAGAATTTTTCAAATTTGTTCAGCGCAATGAAATTTGTTCGGGGAAATGAAACGGAGCATGTTCTTTAATTAATTTTATAGTTAGGACTGTAATTTAGCGATAAATTTTATTTCCATCTCCATTTACTAAAAATAATTTAGTAAAGTGCGACTCTGACTTGCGCACGAAGAGTTCCGTACAGACACTAGATATGTAATACTATATGAACTATATAAAATATAATTTTGGAATTTTTTCGTTTTTGGGGTTCTGGCGTTTTATAAAAGAGTTTTTTAGTGTTTCCGTCTTTTGCGTTTTTTTTATTAAATTTGGTGCTTTTTTAGATTTTGTGCTTTTTTGTTTTAGCGATTCTTTTAGATTTTTGGAATTTTGTTTGAATTTGGCGATTTTTTTAATTTTGGAGCGTTTTTATTAAATTTTGTGCTTTTTTAGATTTTGTGCTTTTTTGTTTTAGCGATTCTTTTAGATTTTTTAATTTTTTTTTTGAATTTGGCGATTTTTTTAATTTTGGGGCTTTTTTTAGGTTTTTGGTTTTTTTTTAATTTGGTGTTTTTTAAGTTTTAGTGCTTTTTTCTCATTTTAGCGATTTTTTAGGTTTTTTTTTGCTATTTTAATTTTGGCGATTTGTTTTCGTTTTAAAGATTTTTTTAGGTTTTTTGCGTGTTATTTTTGTTCTGTGCTTTTTTGATTTTGTTGATTTTTTAGGTTTTTTTGTTTTTTTATTTTAGTGCTTTTTTCAGTTTGGGTGGTTTTTTCTCATTTACGCGATTTTTTTAAAGTTTTTGGCATTTTTTTATTTTGGCGATTTTTTTCCTTTTGAAGATTTTTTAATTTTATCGATTTTTTTTTTGCAATTTATTTTAGTGCTAGGTTTTTTTAATTTGGTGCTTTTTTCGTTTTGACGTTTTTTTTGTTTTGGCGCTTTTTTTTCGTTTGGAGATTTTATAATTTTCGGATTTTTTACTTTTGCCGTTTTTGAAAATTTCAAGTCTTTGCTTTTTACAGTTTCCAAGATACAGCAACTTGTCAAAATTACAAAGTTAAAAATACATAAACTGATAGAACACCCTTTAGTTTTAATTTGTATAAATTTTTGTGTTAATTATTGTAGTCTGTATAAAAATACACTAATTTTACAAATTTCAAGTGTACATACAATCGTATATATATTACATGAAATTTTAACATTTTTCGTTACTAGTTTTGGAAAAACCCTTTGATTTTAAACTTTCATATATTTGTTGTTGTAGGACTCTACATACTCTTTTACATACTCTGTCCAAATTTCAAATCCGTAGCTCCTACGGTTCCTGAGAAAATAACCTTCTTCCTAAAACATGAAATATGTTCAATTATAAGAAAAAAGTTAAAGTTTTCCAACCCTGGAAACGTCTTTTTAATTTGTTTAATTAATTAGAATTTTATTTTTAATTAGAAGTACCAATTTTATTCATACCGAAGTAAAAAATAAGTTAATTTAATAAAAAAGGTAATAAAAACTAGTTTTCGGTAGTTATTTTGTATGGAAAAATAGAGTTTGAGTTTTAAAGCTCTGAAACTGTCTGCTCGATTTTGCTGATTTTCAATATCAATCTTATTTGGAAAATTTCTGACACACTAGTCCAAGAACAAAGTCTTTAGCTTTCCTGGGAGCTTCGGAAACCTTATTTCACCTACAGACAGACGGACATCGGTTGTTCGTCTTCCCTATGCATAAGGATCCAGAATATATATACTTTATGTGTCGCTTATTAATATTGTAGAAATTACACACGAAATGACAAACCATTTTTTGGTAAGGGGCATACAAATAATGAATACCAGTTCACTCATTAATATTATCATAAAATCAAATTTTGCTCATTTCATTGATTAATAAAATAGAGTTTCATATGTAGAGGGTGATTTTTACAGAGATTTCGGATTTAATTTTAAAAAAATTTAAGTAAGACATTTTTATATTTTTAATTGAACTGTAGTGAATTTTAATCAGAAATAATTTTTAGTCAGGCATAAGTTCAGTAATTTAAATTCTTATTGAATGAAATATTTTTATTAATTAATGTGAGTTTCTAAAGAAGAGAAGAAAAATTAAACTTAGACTTTTAAGCTGGGGGAAATACCGATACTTTTCTGTGCAGCCACGTACTTCATCAGCACTCTATTCTATCTACTTGGCTAAAGATTTTTATTAACATCAGTTATTTAACGTAAATTTTCTATGAAAAGGAATTTAAGAAATGATTGTTGTGTATACAATTGATTTACCTTTGGTAAACACATTTATAAGTATCACTATTAATTTTCTGTTTTTCCCTTTTTTCTATTTCTTTGGAAACTCACATTAATTAATAAAAATATTCCATTCAATAAGAATTGATATTATGAACTTAAGCCTGACCAAAAATTATTTCTGATTAAAATTAAAAAAATGAGAAATGTATGAAATCTTTATTTGAGTGTGTATAACTATCTTTATAGTAACTCAATGTTTAAGAATGATTTCATGTAAATTTTGACCACGGCTACGACTGAAATGTTTCATGCGGAGGGTTCAATTTTGGCAAAGTTTCGCCAACATATCGTCCGATATCTCACGAATAAATTATTCATTTTTGTTTTCCAGTTCTTCAAGCGTGTCAAGTTTGTCTCTGTAGACATGAGCCTTAATGTAACCCCACAAAAAAAGTCTAAAAGCGTTAAATCACACTATCTAGGCAGCCAATCGTGCGGCCTCAAACGTGAAATAAACTGCTCGCCGAATTTGCCACTCAATTAGATCATTGTTGAACGTGGTGTGTGAAATGTGACACCGTCTTGCTGAAACCACATGTCAACTAAGTCCAGCTCTTCCTTGGGTAAAAAACAACAACAGAGCCCCAATTGTTGCCAATGGTTCCGAATCGATAATTAATGGTCATCAACAATACTGATGGATACAGCTGCGGTATTTTATTATGACGCATCCTGCGTATGCGTGTTGGCAGTTAAATGTTTAATCATATAATTTTATTGTGAAATATAGTCACAGATAGTCTTATTACCCACCTCATAAGGTCACCCAAACTGACTATAAAATGGAAGAAGTGTATCGCGCACGCCTTCTTTACCCAGCATGAATTTTGATAATAAGTTTTAAAAATCTGCGAGCGTTGTTAATTTTTAACAAAAACAGCTGAGTTGCCAAAAATAGTGTTGCTAAAAAAAATCACCCTTTATATCGCTACCAATTCAATTTCGCTTGCACTCGCAGCTTTTAATGACAAGCGTGCAAAATTCTTGGATTCAAAAACTCTTAAAGTTCTACAATTTGTTTTTGCAGCAGCTGCATAACATACGTTGAATATTTTTCGTATTGAAATGAAGAAATGCTGCAAGGAACATGCATGAAAATATGTTTAACAAGAAAAGGAATGAAGAGATATAAAAGGCAAAGTGGATGGGATTTCTTTCAAAAGATAAATTATATGCTAACGTTAAAGCCGTTTAGAAACGAAAACTTTCTAACCACATTTTGTTAAGAGCTTTAGTGTTACTTTAGATACCACTTGTATTTATGCATACTTTAACACACACACGCATACATACGTACATAGTGCATCAGCATATTTGTGGAATTCTCTTTTTTTAATTTCACATACACACACACAGTTATAGAAGTGTTTGTTGCTAAGCAAGTGTATTTAAATGAAGTATTTCCAGCATATACATACATATATAAAAAAACAGAAAGTTCTTAGTTGTTTTGAAAATGAAATTGAAAATAAAAGAGAGAAAATTAGAAGATACTTGTACGTTTAATTATCGAAACCACATGAATGTAATTTCTGCACCAAAAAACTTGTAAAATGAGAATACGAAGAAAAAAAAATATAACGAAATTTGCACAAAATACCAAGCGCTTAAACTTTGTGCTCTAATTTATTTTTTATTTTTCTCGTATATAAATACGTATGGTATATACTTATGAATTGTATTATATGGTTTGCTGTTTTACTAACTCATACTAATTTTAAGCTTTTTGTTATAATAAAAATGAAATTTTTTGCACTTGAAATTAAGCAGGTTTGACGCAATTTTTTCCCCAGTTTGTTACTCACTGAAGTAGCAAGTTCAGTTGGAGAGAGGTACAATTGCAAGTTAGTTAATATTATATTTAGCAAAATATCTGTCAGGTTTTCAAGATACACGTTTTCCATCCAAAAAATTAAAAAAAAAATTTATGTTGCATTCAATAATATGTAGTATGTAGTAGTAGTTTTAACAACTATGTAGATTTTACAACTTACTGTGTCTTGGAAAGAGGCAAACTCTTGAAATTTTCATAAGCGCCAAAACTAAAAAAACCAAATTATAAAGCCGTCAAACGGAAAAAAATCGCCAAAACCCGGAAAAAATCTACAAAACCTAATAAAAGCGTTCTATTAAAAAATATGTAAGGCTAAATCGCAGAAAACCAAAAATAACCAAAAAAAATTAAAAAAGATTACAAATTAAAGATCCGCCAAAACGCGAAACAAAACCAACACGAAAAAAATCTCCGAAACTAAAAAAGTCTCATAACCCAGCTAAAAAAATTATATATGGTCCAAATATTTTTAATATATGAATGTATATAACTATATATGAATATGTATGAATTCATGTATGGAAATATATGGGATTATACATGGCAAAACTATTATATATGAACTAATATATGGACTAATATATGAAATGTATTATAACATATGAGCTCATATATGAAAATTTAATTATGAAGCTCTTCATATGTGGATCCATATATAAATATAAGATTTTATATATGAAGCCATATAAGAATGTGTGCATACATGATATCTCACATAAGATCGTTTTTGCAATCAAAAAAACTTGGAATTTTATCACTACTGAATTGGAAATCCATTAGAAAATACATACGGTATGAAAAGTTTATATGCGTACCCTCAACGTTTTAAAAAAGAAAAACTTTTTGTTACAAAAAAACCATTCTTGTATGATTTTATACATTCTGGCCCCATTTAATATATCAAATAATCAAAAGGATAATCCAGTCATTAATTTTATAGAAAATAACAAAATTCTCTAGATAAGAAACAAAGTTCATATTACTGTATTGAAAACTATTGTTAGACGGATTATTTTTTCTTTTATAATTAATTGCATTAGTTTTTAATCTGATTTCTTAATCTAAATGTTATGTACGAATATGATTTATGTGTTTTTTAAATAATTGATTCACCTTTTGATGAATGAAATGATTTTTAGTTGGTTTTGAATTATTTGTCCAAACAAATGTTTCATTAAATACAATCTCTCTCTCAAGTCTAAAAAAAATTAAATTAGTGTTCATGTCCGGTTTTCACGCTATGAGTGTAAATCTTACAACCATGTGATTTGTATGGCCCATGTGATTTGTATGACGTATTTGATTTGTATGACCTATATGATTTGTATGACCCATTTGTATGGTCTATGAGAAAGTGCCGGTGGAGCGAATAAAATAAATACTTTCGGCAATGTGAGTGTCTAATGTGTATTCAAGTTTTTTAGATGTGGGTGAATAAATTGTTATCAGAAAGGGCTCATCTCTGTTCAAATCCTCTTTCATTAATTTATTTTCCATTATTTAAAAAATTTAAATAATTAATAATGTAAAAAATGCAGAGTAAAATATTTAACTATTGCTAATATCGAAAATAAATTTTTTGAATCAAAACAAATATGAATGTATGTAATATTGTATGTATGCATATACTTCATAAATAAAATTTAACCTTAAGTAACAAGTTCCTGTTAAAAAAATTGTAAACAAAAAATAATTTGTACTTAAGCTTAAACTGTTTTTGCTATAAAACTCAAACGTGATATACCGTATGGCTTTACAATAATGAGTTAATAATTTTTATAAAAAAACGCATTGCGAAATCATGTTGGGTAAGCTTGTTTGCGGGCTATATATATATATATGTACATGTATGTTTTTCTTTAAATTGTGTATATTTTGGAAAGCTGTTTTTTAACGCATAGAAAAGAAAGCGTGTGATAAATCAGTAAGTAAAACGTTTGACCATTTCTTTTAGTTTTATGTATTCACTGTCTTCTAAGTTTTGATTTTTCTAAGTTATTACTTTTAATCCAAGGTTGTAAGTACTTGCCTCCAATGACATCGGAACGTTAAACTAATTAGTTAAAACGCCAAAGTGTAAGTACTATGAAGTATGTTACTCACACATTTGTCTATTAGCAATTTAATATATTTGGTGTTTTTTATTGAGGTATAGAACTTTAAGTTGGCATCACTTTTTTAACTGGCGGCCATTTTGTCAGCTGTCAAGTGATTAATATTTAGTTTGGTTTACCATTTCATCATGAACAGGTTGACAAAAGAACAACGCTTGCAAATCGTGCAAATTTATTTCGAAAATAATGGTTCAGCTCGCGAAGTTTACCGCAAGCTCCGTCCATTTTATGGTCGACATAATCGTCCATCAGAGCAATTAATTCGGTTAACCATGGATCGTTTTCGCACTACGTTTACTCTATGAGATAATACGCATCCGCAGAGACGTCGAACAGTGCGCACCGAAGAAACAATTGCCGCTGTAGAGCAAAGTGTTGAAGAGGGCCCGAATGAATCGATTCGCCACCGGAGACCGGTATAGAGCCATGATAACCGACTATATTGTTCCCGAATTGGATGGCATGAATGTGGATGAGTTGTGGTTCCAACAAGACGGCACCACATGCCACACAGCGCACGTCACAATCGATTTATTGAAGGAAACATTCGATGAGCGCATAATTTCGCGGAATGGACCTGTCAATTGGCCACCAAGATCGTGTGATTTGACACCATTGGATTATTTTCTTTGGGGATATGTGAAGTCGCTCGTCTACGCCAACAAACCAGAAACGTTAGGGGACTTGGAAGCCAACATTCGTGGCGTTATTGCCAACATACGGCCCCATATGCTCGAAAAAGTGGTTGAAAATTGGACCTGTAGAATTGGCTTTATTCGAGCCAGCCGCAGCGGCCACATGCCCGAAATCATATTTAAATATTAATGGCATAAAATTATCCTTCCAATAAAGCCAAATTGATGGACATTAAAACGATTTTCTTGTGTTTTATTTCAATTCGAAGTTCTATACCTCTAAACAAAACACCCTGTATTACTTTGCTATCAATATTTTGCTGAGATTGTTATTGATTCAAATAACTTAATGATTAAAATCAATTTTTAGTTTTTTTATGCAGGTAAATTATTTATGATTCGAAAACTAAGATGAAAGTTTGATCTATATTCCATTAATCACATGAAATCTGTGATTAACTCTAGCCTGCTCCTTTATATTTAATAAATATCTTTATTAAATTAAGTACAATATACATCGTGCGTAAGTCTATTCGTAACATTTGCAGTTATATTTATAAACCATAGTGAAGGGCTTAAAACTCTAGATCAAAAGAAATGCTTTTGCTTAAATGTACAAATATAAATAAAATTCACTTTGGGATTTTACCTATAGCTGTTGTAGTTTTCTAAACAATTTTTTACGCTTTTAAACGATTTGCATTGCAACGAAGCAAAGTCTCAATTGAGAATCAGCCAAATGGAAATGTTATGAACGGTTCAATCGATGATTTAACCATAGTTGTGTGAGTTTTTAGTTTTTTTTTTGCATTTGTATGTTATTTTTGTTGTTATATTTATATAAGTATAAGTATAAACTGGTGTATGTATAATAAACGTGTACACACTTGTACCTAAATAAATAGGAAATTTAACAGAAGTCCCTTGAATAACGTGATAAATTGTTATATATATATGGGGTAGTGCAAAATAAAAAAATATATTTGTACGTCGGCACCCTCGAATAAAATAAAACTCATGAAATTAGCAAGCACAAGATAGTGTAAAAATAAACAGATTATAATAATACAGGTTAGCACTTAAGTGGTTTCGAAACCATAGGGCTGACAAGGCTGTCAGCTTTTAAATATTTGTCAGCTGAATTGGCATGTATTTAAGAAATAAAATGTTTGTTCTTTACTACAAAAGTGGTTATTCAAACGTGTCCACTTTTCGAGCAATACGGAGTGATTATGGTTGTTATAATCCATCTAATTTGCAAGTAATTAGCAAGATTATAAATAAATTGGGTAGAGAGTGTAAGCGTTACAGATATCGTGAGGCCTGCGATTCATCGCAATGTGTGCCACAGCCGCAAACATCACTTTTGTTAGGGAAAGTGTATCGCATAACCGAAATTAGTCGATTTCACGACCTTTTTATCTTGTAGCTCATGATAGTATACTTAGCATTTGGATTTGCACCTCCATCCACATAAAATCCAGTTGACAAAATAAGTAAAACCATCTGACCATTCACAACGCCTTGGATAGATATGCAGATTGGGTGCTGGAGCAAAAGGGTTTCAATGCTGATTTTTCGAACCAAATTTTCTACAGTAAAGAAGCTCATTTCTCACTCAGTGGTTGCGTCAACAAGCAGAATTGTTGCACATGAAACTCGAAGAATCAAGAAGTTATTGTCAAAAAAACATAGCATCCAGGAAAATCGACTGCTTGGTGTCAATTATGGTCTGAAAGTGTTATTAGGACATATTTTCTCGAAACAGACTGAAATAATTACTATCAAATTAGAGCGATTTTGCCATACCTGCAATTGAACATTTTGAACTAGGTAACATGTGGTTTCAATTACACGGTTTGACAACCTCAAATGGCCACCAATAGCAAACGACTATAAAAGACTATGTTTATGTGGATACTCCTCCAACATTGGTACATTTAAAAACCAACATTTGTAAAGTTATTGCTGCACCAAATGTACAAACACAGAAAAAAGTATTCACCACTCAGCTAAAAAAATATGTATGGAGCATATATGGTATCCCATATATGCTTCGGATCCAAAAAATTAGGGTATATGGGTATATATGATTATATATACTCATACATTTTCATACATGGATGTGTAAATTCCCTCCACAGTATTATGCAAACTTCATATTCATACACTCTTGATTCACAAAAACGCACTGCTGTGCAAAAAATTAAATTACTAAAATTACATTTTTTTAGACTTGCGAGAGAGGTTGTATTTAATGAAACATTTGGTTTGGATAAATAATTCAAAACGAACTAAAATTCATTTCATTCTTCAAAAGGTGAATCAATCATTTAAAAAACACACAAATCATATACGTACATAACATTTCAGATTAATCAGAATGCAATTAATAATAAAAGAAAAAATAATCCGTCTAACAATAGTTTTCAATTCAGTAATATAAACTTTGTTTCTTATCTAGAGAATTTTGTTATTTTCTATAAAATTAATGACTGGATTATCCTTTTGATTATTTGATATACTAAATGGGGCCACAATGTATAAAGTCATACAAGAATGTTTTTTTTTGTAACAAAAAGTTTTTCTTTTTTAAACGTTGAGGGTACGCACATAAACTTTGCATACCGTATGTATTTTCTAATGGATTTCCAATTCAGCAGTGATAAAATTCCAAGTTTTTTTGATTGCAAAAACGATATTATGTGAGATATCATGTATGTATACATTCTTATATGGCTCCATGTATAAAATCTTATATTTATATATGGATCCACATATGAAGAGCTTCATAATTAAATTTTCATATATGAGCTCATATGTTATTATACATTTCATATATTAATCCATATATTAGTTCATTTATAATAGTTTTACCAAGTATAATCCCATATATTTCCATACATGAATTCATACATATTCATATAGTTATATACATTCATATATTAAAAATATATGGACCATATATAATTTTTTTAACTGGGCAATTAATATTTTTAATTGTATTAATTAATTTGAGCGGAAAAACTTAATTGATATTATCAAATTGTTTATAGGTGAAAATTTAATTAATTTTTTAATTGATACTAAAAATATTTTAATTAATATAACAAAAGCATTCATATTACTTTTTTGTGTGAAGAAGTGGTCGAAAAATACCTCAAGTACTAATTGAAAAAAAAATCAAAAAATCTACTGCTATAAACTTTAAACAGTTAAATATCCTAAGTGATCATTCGAAATAAAAAAAAAATAACAGAAATCTAAAGACGATTTTATCTGTCGAATGATACCCATTTTGGTGTAATTAGCCAACTTTTTATTTTTTCTTATTTACCAAATGGTGTCTTTTGGCCACCATATAGAGTTTTTACTACTGTCTATATATCTTCAGTTAAGACAGCGTTAAAAAATTAATAACTTCAAATGCGAATAAAAAAATCTCGGTCTGAACTAAAACCAAAAAACCCTTCAAGGTTTTGTTATACTGCATTTGCTTATATATGTAGGTAATAATGAATGTGTCTTTTCAACACGAATATGATTAAGACTATATTTATTAACAAATAACAATACACTTGGTTGTTAATAAAACTAAACCTTCATCATCAGCGGTTTTTGTGTTTGGTAGATGATGTAGATTTCTGTTTTATATACTTAACTTTTATGCAAATGGAATATGTGAATTGTTTTGACTCATCGTATTTCAATTTGCTGAAAGCTTTTTTTAATGAAAGCTCAAATTCACCATCTCTAATTTACAACAGTCTTGCAATTGTCGTTTATTATTTACTAATTATGCACATGTTAGTTAATTTGCTTGTTTTTGTTTACACAAAAAGTAATATGAATGATTTTGTAATATTAATTAAAATATTTGTAGTATCAATTACAAACTTAACTAAATTTTAACCTATAAACAATTTGATTATTAATTAAGTTTTTCCAGTCAAATTAATTAATACAATTAAAAATTTAATTAATATAATTAAATTCTTAATTGAAAATATTAATTGGTGAACTCTTTTTTTTGTGTTTTACTTAAGAAAAACTTTTTTTTTTGGGTTTGTTACTATTAAGTATATTTATTTAATTTTTGCCACACGCCTATGGTTATTCATTTTAGTTAATTTTAATTATTATTTTTCGAACTTCATTTGTTTTTATATTTATGATTTGAACGTGCTATAAAGTTCGTATAGCTTTTTAGGCCAAATTACATGTGAAAATTATTAATGAAAAACAGCTAATTTGTTCCTTTCAACTATGTGTTAGCCAGAATATTTACAACTAACTTTAGTGTTATTTGCTCATTCAGTATATTACAAAACCTGCAATTTAATCAACTTTTAAACTGATATAATAGAAACTAATTACTTATACTTCAGAATTTAATGTTCCCAGTGAAAAAAATGGAAATCATTCTAATGGAACTACATTTTCATTGCTTCCAAAAAATATAAATATAAAATATATATTTTTTATTTTCCGAGAGTGAGCAAAAACCCATGTAGAAGCTTATTTTAGTAATATAAAACCTTGTGGCTCCTCCATAGTTTTAGAAAATACTCACCAGAATTAAAAAAAAATAATTTTTTTAAAGAACTTTATGAACTAATTTTAGTCTATGACTTAAAAGTTATTTGCTTAAATTTACATGAAAACACTTTTTCAGGCTTAAATTCGTATAAAAAGAAACGAATTGTTAAAATAGATAACTATTTACTATTTTTCCTAGATGAAAATATTATCATAGAACACAAAAAAGGGAATTTTTCTTAATATCGCTTCCAATTCAGTGACCAGGCATCGAAAAAGAGAACTTCTTGCAATGACAACCCTATGTAAAAATCATTGGATCGGATCGAAATTTTCACTACTTCCAGATCGCAAACTCTACATTTTCATATTATTTTGGAGTCTCTTTTTTTACTGGGTTCTTAAACGTTTTAAAATTTGTCTTCTATGTACCAACCTTTTCCTGAAGTTAATCTCATTTACCATGTCATTACAGGAATCACTGTTAATATTATCGAAGAGCTACTTGTAAAAACAACAATTGGGTAATAAGAGGGGGTTAAAAGCATTTCTGCATAAAAGAAAAAACTTTTTCTTTCTTCTGGCTATTTTGTTTTTTACACATACACACATATATTTATATTATTGCTAACTATGCAGCAGCATGTTGTTTGAAGGATACACATCGATTTTTAAACATGTATTACCTGATCCAATATTAAAGAGAAAAAAAGCAAATAAAAAACTATTAAAAAAATTTTTAAAACAGTAGTGAAATAATAAAACAAAAAACGAAGCATTAAATACTTTTTACAAACGAGCTTTAAGAGGTACGTACTTGCTACTTATACGAATAAGTACAAGCATGTACAATCAGCTCGACTTAAAATGCCAATTTCATAAAAACAAGTTTTATATGGTGCGAATATAATAACAAGCAATTATTAAAACAGGCGATATAGAAAAAACTTATTTTAATTATTGCCATTATTTGTAATGATTTCAAATAAATTTAGCAGAGTAAAAAAATAAATTTAAATTGAATTCTAAATTTTTATAGACCTGCCTAAATGCAAGCACAAGCACAAGCACAAACAAACATTTTCTCAAACAATCATAAATATTCAACTTATAAAATTTTTGTTCTATTTAAAAGTATTTTAAGTGCAACAAAAAAAAATTGCAACGAAGTATAAACGAATTACCGTTTTATTATTATTTTTGGCCGTGATCCAAAATAAAATATGGGAAAAGGAGAAAAAGTTTAGCGCTTCAATTGAGTCGAGTCACTGTTATAATAATTCACACACAGTTGTAAAAAGTATAATTTTTTCTTTCACTCAGAATTTTAGTTTAGAACGAAAGACCTTCAATATTTCATGCATTCCTTTACTATGTATGGAAAATTAACACTCCAGTACGGATATTTCATGTACATTCCATGTTGTTACATACAAGTGTATGCATATTGCCGTTAAAACAGTGCAGGATAAAATTTAATGACAAAACTATGTTGCTAAAATTTATTTAGAATAGTTATAATCCCTGCTTGTATTAGATTTTCAATAAATATTATGTCCAACGGATATACCCAAGGACACTGATTAATTGCGAGGTACCCACAATATACTAAAATGATTTTAGTAGTTATTCGTTTTAATGAAAAACCTTTTTATTGCAAAGTTTTTTAAACAAATAGCTATAACGAACAAATTATCACTTAAAAAGCCTCTATATAGCTAAATACTCCTCCCAATGGCTCAATATAACGAATTCAGAATAAATTATTAATGTTAAAGTACAGTTATACAAACAGCGAATTCTATTATTCACTACGCTTTAGCGAAACATCGCTTTACTGAAAATATCGTATTACTGAAAAGCAAGCCCACAACTACATTTTTTAGTTGAAAAGATAAACAATGACAAATTTATTTATTAGAAATCATTTGCATAACTTAAGACTGATAAAATTGTGCATGTTTTGTCCGTTAAAAAATTAAATGGTAAATGTATTTGTCCCTTTCGATCTTAGGTACTTTATTGTATTTTTGTATTATATTGTACTGATTTTAAGCAGTACGCTTAACTGTAAAAAATTTCAGCAAACTGAACTACGTTTTAGAAAAAAAATCTAATAACTGAAAAATGGGGTTTTTGGTTATTTCCAGTAAAGCGGAGTCTACAAGCGCATTTGTAAAGCCTCTATACAACGAAGTAAGAATAAAATTATGTATAGCTAAACAGTAAAATCCCGTTATCAAAAGGACAAATTCTTAATGTGTGTGCAAATTAAATATATATAAGTTCTTATTAGCATTCTCATGTTAAATAGAATTTTAATTAAGAAAACCATAATTAAAACGAATTTTTTTTTCGTATTTCGTAAAATTTTGTTGCATCAAAGCTTTGCTGATTATATTTATGGCGAATCAATGGGTATAACGATTTTTTTTTGGTTTCCTTGTATCGACGCTTCACTGTTTTATAACATTAACAGTACTTTTCACAATATACAATTAAAAGCTAACAGGGACTTTAACGGCAAGTTTTATATGAAGAACTGTCAGTTAAAGTACACATTAACTCTTAATCATACATTGTGAATAGGGACGTAGCTCTATATAAGCGTTAAAGTGTCCTCTGATAAGATTTTGAAAGGCTTTATTTGCTTTGTAGTTAAAGATTTGGGCAAAACAAACAGTTTTGTAAAAAAAGTTTCGAAAGATTTCGAAAACTATACACTATTTTATATTCTGCAAATTTGCTTCCGATGCGTTCTTAAGTACAAACAGACATTCATACATACATACATACATGCATAAGTCATGGAAAAAATAATCTGAATCAAAATGTCGAAAAATTAAAAAACTCAATTTTCAAAATTGAAAAATATTTTCAAAATGTATAACTAGTTTTAGGTTTTTGAATTTGTTAAAAATATGAAGAGAGTAGAAGCTAATGGATAGCAATGAAAATATTTACAATACATTTGTCGCAATACTGATGGAAGCTGTGATGTTATAGTTTGTTTATAAATGTGTAATTCAGCCTTGACTTGTTGTTTTTAATAATATTTCTAAAGTTTGCAGTTTAATTTTTGTGTGTTAAATTTTTAAATCTATTCTTGTGAATAAAATAAAAAATTATTCTCCCTTAAAATAACTGATTATTTTTGTTATAGTCTTACCCCCTTATGCAAAAAAATATTTTACTACAGCTTTAAAGTTCATTATAGTTGCCATGTACTTTAAGGCTAACATTGCTTTGTTAAGAAATTGTATGCAAAACACAACTTTAATTATTTTGTTATTTAATAATAAATACTGGTAACACCACCGTGTTCAACAACCACTTCACAGCTTATGATGTACAAAATTGAATAAAATTTCATTCGGGTATTCAAATATTTTTTTATTTTATTAAATACATTTTTATTTTCTTGAAGTAAAGCAACCCAATTTAAATAATATGAGCTTCTGACATGGTAGTAAAACAGATAAACATTTTTATGAAGTACACGTAAAAAAATATGAGGAAGAAAGAAGTATTATCACAATTTCTTTTATTCAAATGAAATGAGTAGTTGAATACCCAGCTTTTTTCGATTTGTTTTGATTGTTTGTACATCACTAAAACATTTTCGTACAATTGTCCATTACATGACAGAAATAATAAATCTAAGCTAAGAGCTAACACTTCTAGCTTCATTTTCAAATGTAACATGAATCAATATGTGTTATATTAAAAAAATATTTGAGGTATAAAATACACAATTTGAAAATATCAACTTAAAGTAGTCTTAAGAAACGTAGGGACATACTTTAGAAATTTGATAAAATGATTTTTTTAGAATACAACTTTACTTAACATTGCTTTGCAAAGCTTTGCTAATTTTTTTTGCATAAGACCCTTAGTTTTTAAATTGTATTACTTTCTTAATCTTAACCATAAAGTTTTAAGGTTATTTAATAAAAAAAAAATAATGCTTAGTTGCAATTATATTTAGAATTATATTTTTATATTTTTTGAGCCTAAAATTTTGATTTAAATTTGTACATAAGAGACATTTTTTAAATGTAAAATTTTTATTAGGCAGAGTTCTACACAGAAAAAAGTGTTCACCAATTAATATTTTCTATTAAGAATTTAATTATATTAATTGAACTTTTAATTGTATTAATTAATTTGACTGGAAAAACTTAATTGATATTATCAAATTGCTTATAGGTGAAAATTTAATTAATTTTTTAATTGATACTACAAATATTTTAATTAATATTACAAAATCATTCATATTACTTTTTTGTGTGTAATTGAACAAAATAATTTAAAAATTTTTGCTTGCCATTGTATTAAACACGAAATCATTTTATAGGGGCAAAAAGACACATACTGACTTGAATGTTACATTGTATTTGAACAATGTTTTCCAGAATGTTTTAAGTGGTTTGAGGGTATAAATATTTATGTTACAATTTTTGCCAGCATTTAGGCAGCTAATGCCAAAACTAAAATCAATTTGAACTAGATAAAATCGTTTAGATTAAGATTAAAACATTAAGTTGCAAAAGTTGTTTTATATTGTTGCTGTTGTTTTTGTTGCCATCATTTTCGCTATATTTTTTTTAACAATCCATTGGTAACGCCTTTTGTGACATCACCTATGACTTTTTGGCATCAAAAAAAAAAGCTGTAAATAGAACTTGCAACATCAATTCTATTTTTTATATTTATACAATTTTTTTTTTAACATTAAATGTATATAATGTTAAAAAGGACTTAATAGTTTTCTAAAAAAAAAGATAAAATTTAATATAAGATTTTTCTGCTTGATAGTTATATTACTTGAAGGTCTACTGAATTTGAAATCACCTTTTAAAAGGTGACTGAGCACAAATAATGTGTGAAGGCTGTCGGCAATAAACTGATTTTGTTATATCGAATTAAAAGTTTATGACAAAAATATCTTCCCTATTATTGATATTTTAGCTTATTTGTTTTTATCTGCCGAAATATTTTAGTTCCACTTAGTTGAGCACATAAAAAGGAATGAACTCACTTATTTGAGGTTGCACAAGGATTAAGTGAAACTAACTAAAGTTTTTTTTTTTAAACAAAATCGATACCGAACAAAAGTTAAAGTAATTTCAATGAATTATAAAGAAAATTTTTGCCATTATGCCCGATATTAAATATATTAAGCCTTTTTCAATTTGCTCGCTGGATTTCCTAGAAAACATATTATCGAACATTTTTTTGTCAAAGATTATTACTTTAAAAGTATTGTAAGCTTGTAAAAGTGAATGTTATAATATCTCTACCTAAGTAGATACAGATAGATGCGTATACCTAGTGGATTTTTTTATTTTTTGTAAATTATACCAAGATCTGTATGAATCTGCTGATAAAAATTAGCACAAATGTTGTTCAAGTCCGCCTTATATCATCTATACACATAAACTCCAAGTGAAAAAAACACCATAACATAACACTATCCAAGTGCATCTGAATATAAGCGACGCAATGTTGAATGTACTTGGTTACTTTTTCCCAGATAGTTGTAAAGTCCAAACTGACCAATCAGAAACCCAGCAACAAGTCGTACATTGCTCGGGTTGACATTCAGGATGCCACTAAATAAATATGTCTGCATGATTGCTTAGGGCTGCTTTTAAGCATAAGAAGCTACTCCCACTTTCTTTGCTGTGGAAAAAACAAGTTTACTATCCAAGCAGACTTTAGAACCATAGAAGGAGCCTTAAATGCCCTTCTTCACAATTTATGCGCTTATCCGTATGAGCACTGTTGCCAGATATCCAGTAATTAAAAACTTTTTTAGTCATAGAAATTTAAACCAAGTTGGGAACGAGACTCCCATCTTAATAGCTGCCTGACTATAGGAAAATTTAGCTATGTGCCCGTCTTAACTGCCTCTGTACTTATGCCTGAAATACTATCAACTATTTTTCGTTGGGCAAACTAGGATATTACAAAGATTTTTATGTTTATTATTCTAATCAAAACCTCAATGGTCAATGATATAACCTCATTGCAGCAGATGTAAGAATTTTGTATTTTGTATAACACAATATAAAACGTGGTACATACAACATTTTAAAAAGCTTGTGATGTTGTGTCCAATTGTTCATAAAATTAGTAAAATAAATATCCCATCATTCAAAAAACTTTTATATCGATGGTTATACCTTTTAACCACGTAACTGGTTCTTGCAACCTTGCAGTTGAAGAAATTACGTTATAAGAGTGAAAATAAATAAAATAAAAAAGTTAATAAAAAATCTGAAAACATAATATTGAATGGTAAAATTTGCGAGTGTAGTAGGTAGTGGAAAAAGCGTACACAGTTTTTAGCTCAGCTTGTTCTTCGACTGTTTGTCGAAATTTTATTTCACCACAAAAATGGGATTTTATCACAAATTTCACATATTGGATAATCCTTGAAAGTGAAGACTGACTCATTGGCATCAAATTGCTTGAAATCGGGTTTTGGTAATGCTCCATGGGCGTAAAAAGTAGATAAAAATCTTACTTATAATGGCATTTGCGATCTTTGGTCATTAAATGATCTAAAAATTGTAATTATTTGTCTGCAGATTGCTTTTGGCAGTCCATAAAACTAAATGTGGACTCTTGTAAAGAATATGGATTAGTTTTATCACTTACTTCATTCCTTCTTCCATTTCCCAATTATTTTTTTAATATTATTACTTTAAAATGTATGTCACAATTACTATGATCGTTTACATTCCTGGTCTTAATTTTAAATAATTTATGTTTTATAATTTTGTTTTGAGAATCGAAAATTGAAGTCTTTAGTCACAATGTTATAGTTATGACTATTTTTCAGTCACAATACTTTCTGTGAATAGGCATGTTAGTTTCCCAACCCTGGAATCATCCTTTTCAATTTTTCTGATTTCTTACACCAATCTCTTTTTTTAGAAACATAAGATATGTTTAATTTATAGAAAAAAAAAATTGTTTTAGTAAGTTACTTTTGTAAAAGAAAAAAAGTTAAAGTTTTCCAACCCTGCAAACATCTTTTTATTTTTTTCTAATTTTTTTTTAATTTGAAATAACAATTTTTTTCGTACTGAAGTATAAAATAATTTTATTTAATAAGAAATAAATAAAAATTATTTTTCGGTAGTGTACGTTTTCCAACCCTGGAATCATCGTTTTTAATTTTACTGATTTCTTACATATGAAAATAAGATATTTTTAATTTATAGAAAAAAAGGAAAAATTTGTTTTAGGAAGTTACTTTTGTATAAAAATAAGTTAAGGTTTACCAACCCTCTTACGCTTTCTTATAGCAAGTTGTCAAAATTACATAGTCAAAATTACATGAACTGAAAGAACACCCTTTAATTTAAATTTTTATAAATTTTAGTGGTAATTGTTGCAGTCTGTATAAAAATACACTAATTTTACAAATTTCAAGTGTCTATTCACATATGCATGTACATGAAATTATATATATATATATATATATTACATAGGATTTTAATATTTTTCGTTACTCGCGACTAAAGTTCTACATACTCTGTCCAAATTTCAGATCCGTAGCTCTTACGGTTCTTGAGAAAATAGCCTTCTTCATAAAACATGAAATATGTTTAATTATAAGAAAAAAAAGTTAAAGCTTTCCAACCCTGGAAACGTCTTTTTAATTTTGTAAATTTTTTTTAAATCAGAAATAATAATTTTTTTCATACTGGATTATAAAATAAGTTAATTTAATAAAAAAAGTAATAAAAAATAGTTTTCGGTAGGTTATTTTGTATGGGAAAATAGAGTTTGAGTTTTCCAGCACTGAAACCGTCTGCTCGATTTTGCTGAGTTTCAATACCAATCTTATTCGGAAAATTTCTGACACACCAGTCCAAGAACAAAGTCTCTAGCTGTTCTGGGAGCTTCGGAAAACCGATTTCACGTACAGGCATACGGACAGACGGACAGGCGGACATCGCTTGTTCGTCTTCCATATGCATAAGGATCCACAATATATATACTTCATGTGTCGCTTATTAATATTGTAGAAATTACAAACGGAATATCAAACCTATATATACCCTATTACCATTTTTTGGTAATGTTTTTCGGCTTCTTGTAGGATTTTACACGTATACAACACGGACAAAAAAAAGAGCAACATCAGGACATGACCACGTTGAGTCAATCAACAAGCAAGATAAACACCAACACAAACAAATTAAGTGAAACATTTGTAAATTTTTAATTGAACTTTTAGTGATTTTTAATCAGAAATAATTTTTAGTCAGGCTTAAGTTCAGTAATTTCAATTCTTATTGAATGAAATATTTTTATTAATTAATGGGAGTTTCTAAAGAAGAGCAGAAACATTAAACTTAGACTTTAAGATGGGGGAAATACCGATACCTTTCTGTGCAGCCACGAACTTCATCAGCACCATAGTCTATCTACTTGGGTAGAGATTCTTATTAACATAAAACTTGTAAGTAAATAATGAAACTTTTGTTTTTATGTATGAAAATCGAGCTGTTTTTTATAGTATGCCACATTGTTTTGAAAAAATATTTTCAATTAAAATACCCAATTAATCTTTAAATTGGTTTTGATATTTTGTATGGGAGAAAAAAAAACTACTCAGCTTAATTTTTTTATTTTTTTGATTCATAGTAATTTTGACATGCGTGGAATAAAAATAAAATATAAAATAAACAGAAATATATTTTCCTTTCTTTTCTTGAGAAAAAAAGCATATAATAAAAAGAAATACAAGCTGATAGACCAAATATGAATGGTAGAGTTCGTACATTGGCGGTATTTGGGATTCAATGCAAATGGTCTTGCGTAAGTATGTATTTAAGTATATGTAGTGGAAAATATCGTAGCCTTTCTTTAAAATCCAATCACAAAATACACACAAAATTCAAAGAAAAGCTGCGAAATTCTACACAATAATTCTATTACACTTACACTTTCGTGCACCATTCGAATTTGAAAAATCATACGGTGCATGAGTTAGGTTTGTGGTAGAATATACCAACGTTTCCATTTTTAGAAATTATTTATACATACATAGAATCATTTTTTGTATTTTTATACTATTAAATTTTTTCTATATTTCAATTACTATTTTAATTGAATCTTTAAAAATTTTTAATTTGTTTTTTAACTGAATCGTCAAAAATATTTCGATTAATTTTTTAATTGAATCTTTAAAAATATTTCAATTAAATTTTAATCGAATCTTTAAAAAACCATCAATTAAATTTTTAGTTAATGTAATATTTTTTTAATTGAAAAAATCAAAAAATTTTCAATTCAAATGGATGAGTTTTACTGTTTTCTGTGTAATGGCAAATATTATTGAAATTATAAATTTCATTCAGCAACATGGGTTGGTTGAAAATAATTATGGTAAATTTTTTTTCTGTGTATCATTAGATTTGTTCTATATTTCATTTACAATTTTAATTGAATCTTTGAAAATTTTTGATTGAATCTTAAAATATTTCAATTAATTTTTTAATTGAATCTTGAAAATATTTCAATCAAAATTTATTTTAAAGTTATAAAAAACATTAAATTAAATTTTAAGTAAATGTAATATTATTTGAATTTAAAAAAAAATCAATTACAATTAATACTGCAATTTCCATGATTGTTTGAAAACTAATTAATTTTTTTTACTGAATATTTGTTTTTGTTTTAATTATTTTACTTATTGTGTCCTTTTTTTTACCAGTTTCAATAACATTTGAAGTAATACATATTTAAATTTAATTGAACTAGAATGAATTAAATGAAATAATGAAATAATTTCTTACCTGAGCTTAAATTTAGTATTTTCAATTATTGTAGAGTGAAATACTACTTATATTATTAATATGATTTTCTAAAGACGAAAAGAAAAACTACATCAGACTTTGGCAAATGTAACATTTTTGTACAATATTAATTCATTAGTTTGAATTAAAACAAAACACCAGACTAGCTGTGGGAGGAGGTACTTATTATGTTTATGCATTCCATTAGTAAATAACTGCTTTTCTCAGACTACATATGTTGTAATTTATTTTTGTTCACTTTACCTTTGATGCTTTAAATATTTCAAATGGCATACATACATGATGTTTATTTTTTTATGGGTTCTCATGTGTATGATTTTAGATTTTATTTAATTAGTAGTTTGCAAAATTTGACTAAATGATAAAACATGGCATTATTACTTCTACCCAGTTTCGGTAAAATAATCATGCATGCATTTACTTCACTTGTATTTTATTTGTTTACACTGGCCCAAATAATTAACTTGGGTTAATTTGAATTTACTCATGTAATACCACGTAGTAAACAATTATACTAACCCAAATAGTTACTTTAACACACACACACACACACACACACTCTTAAATATATACACATATAATTTCATACTTATATATACATACACTCAGAACCTAAAATATTGCAAACTAAAGTTAAAGCTAGTACGTTATACACGAATTCATACTCAGACGTTTATTGGTGTACATGGAATTTATTAAGTGAAATGTTGTGTTCAAATACCGCGATCTTTAACATGGTCATACAAATAACGTTTATATGGTAAAATGATAATATACGAGCAGGTTTTGCAAACAAACGTTCGATATAAAGTATTAAATGTAACAAGTATGTACGTATGTATGAACGTAAGTATGTATATGGGAGTAGAGGGCCTTTGTAAATCTCAAGTGATAAATTGTTTTGCTTAAACCTCTAAAAGTATTAATCTAAAATCTAATTTGGAGGTAAACATCAACAACGAAGTAAAGAGGGTCACTACAAGTTACAAATTGTATTAAAAAAAACTGTGCTAATTTATATATATATATATAATATATATCATGAAATCCACAGAAAAGTCAACCGCAGGGCTAAAAAATAAAATCCCAGCTAAAAAAATTATATATGGTCCATATATTTTTAATATATGAATGTATATAACTATATATGAATATGTATGAATTCATGTATGGAAATATATGGGATTATACATGGCAAAACTATTATATATGAACTAATATATGGACTAATATATGAAATGTATTATAACATATGAGCTCATATATGAAAATTTAATTATGAAGCTCTTCATATGTGGATCCATATATAAATATAAGATTTTATATATGAAGCCATATAAGAATGTGTGCATACATGATAACTCACATAAGATCGTTTTTGCAATCAAAAAAACTTGGAATCTTATCACTACTGAATTGGAAATCCATTAGAAAATACATACGGTATGCAAAGATTATATGCGTACCCTCAACGATTTAAAAAAGAAAAACTTTTTGTTACAAAAAAACCATTCTTGTATGATTTTATACATTGTGGCCCCATTTAATATATCAAAGAATCAAAAGGATAATCCAGTCATTAATTTTATAGAAAATAACAAAATTCTATAAATAAAAAGCAAAGTTCATATTACTGTATTGAAAACTATTGTTAGACGGATTATTTTTTCTTTTATAATTAATTGCATTAGTTTTTAATCTGATTTCTTAAGCCAAATGTTATGTACGAATATGATGAATATGAATATGACTTTTAGTTCGTTTTGAATTATTTGTCCAAACAAATATTTCATTAAATACAACCTCTCTCTCTCTCTCTCTCAAGTCTAAAAAAATTAATTTTAGTAATTTAATTTATTGCACAGCAGTGCGCTTTTGTGAATCAAGAGTGTATGAATATGAACTTTGCATACTGTGGAGGGAATTTACACGTACATGTATGGAAATGTATGAATATATATAATCATATATGCTCATATACCCTCATTTTTGGGATCCGAACCATATATGGGATATCATATATGCTCCATACATATTTTTTTAGCTGGGATTAAAAAAATGTGTTATTTTCATTGAACTGAATTTTTTCGTTTCCAATAAAAGATACTAATACCGATAAAAAAAATTTGGATTGCATTTTATTTATTACCTTGTTGGAAGCGAAGTAGTACATATCACAAAAATTGCTATTTACATAATCTAAGATAACTTCTTATAGCTGGAAAAAAATAAGAAACTTCTTTCTCAAGTGGATTTGCAGAAATCTAAAATATAAACTGACATCATAGTTTCAGAGTATAATTTTTGTAGCGCGTGCGTGCGCAACATTTCGTTTTATATCAACGAAAATAAAAACTCGTTTCATAAACACATTACACATTTTATAAACGGGTACAAAATTTAATAGTTAGAACATAAATGTACTTACGTAAGAAAAACTTTCCTTAGAAAAATCTGCTATATTATGCACACGCCGTAACAGTGCGTGACATGGATTTCATATATATATATATATATATATATATATATATATATATATATATATGTTGTTGTTGAGTTTCGCTTGAAAATTTTAATAATAAATACATAAATAGTTTATTTAAATTACATGAAATAGGAGACAAATTTTGTCGATTTTTAACTCCCACTTTGTTTAAAGAGCATTTATAGCCTTGCATTATTGCTGTTTGTTTTACTATTTTTTTTAAATTCTATATGGCCATAATTTTCAGGTTTTCAGATTTTTTAGCTCCTTCCTAATCTAGACCTACTAATTTATCGAATTTCAGCTTACTCGCTCAAATTTTAATTATTTTTTCCAATGGGCGTGATACCGCCCTCTTTTTCAATCTCAAGATTTTCTTTGGCCAGCAGTTATCTTTCTTGTCGAGTTTCGTTGGAAACGGATAGTATTAAATTTATAAATATGTAGTGTATTCGAATTTATATGAAATAGCTTAAAATGTAAGATTTAAAATCCTGGAAGTTTCAATTGAGGGCATGGACACGCACTTTAAGCTCAAAATTAAGAATTTAAATTAAAGGATTTACGAACAGGAAAAATTTGAAAGCACCAATTGTTAAATTAGGGAAGTAGGGCCACGTTTATATAATTTTTATCGAAAATAAGTAAAGTAACTACACTAAAATTTATACTTTATTTACATATTTCTACTCAGAAAGCTCTTAAAAAATTAATCAAATTACTCGGCCCTTATTATGACACAATGATGCACATATCACCCTACAGCCCATTATTTTATGTAACCCTGCCCTTTTGAACTAGCACAGACATTATGAATAGAACTATAACAGACTAGAAATTTAAAGTTTAAAAAGCTTTATTAAGAAAATGTTCCAAAAAGTAGTCGTATCCTCACAAAAACATAAATGTGAAATAAGGCCAAGTTCCTTTTCAAAATTTCGGCCATCAAAAGTAGTGAGATAAAAATTTTGACCAAGTACGTGTTTGGTACAATACCTATCACTGCATTTTAGTATGCATTATATAAATTTGTAATCGTAAGGGTGTTATATAATTTCTAGATAATCTGCTTACTTGTGTGTACAGATTTTAACGCAAGCCATTTCAGTGAAACTTTTCATACACTTTACAAGTATGCAAGACTTTAAGCTATCATCTTAAAAAATGGGCGTGATGACTCTCTTAAAAGATTAGCTTTGTGTTTAATCTACCTTGAGTTTACAACAGTGAGCGGAGTAATGTCCATACAATTTAAAGGATGAATTCGCGCTATAGTGCTGAAATTTTACTTGGATAAGTAAGCTTTTTAATTGAAAAAATTAAAAATATTTTTAATTAAAATGTATGACTTAATAAGATAATTTTTGTTATTGGTTTAAAACTAATTAATTTATTATTTGAATCTGTTTTCTTTTAATAGAATCTTGTTTTTTTTTGTGCCAATTCGTTTGCAGTAACACTAGCCCCTCGCCTTCAACTACATTTTCTTATTCAAAAATAAAATTTTTTTTGTGTAATCACACAACTAGGTGAGACTTTAAATGACTACATACATACATATAGTTTGTTTGCATGTTCATTACTCTTTTACCTCCTTTTTTTAATTTTCAAAAATCATTACACAATTTATTGAAACGTTAACAACTAAAGATGTTATGCAGACATGCTGACTGAATGAATAACAAATTTATAATACATATTTATGTATGTGCTCTTATATACTACTACTTGCATAGATAATGTAATGGATAACTTTGGTAGGATTTCTGTTAACATTTGTGTAGTGTGTGTTTATTTACTTTTGGTCACTATGTCCGCACACTTGTGTGTTTGACTGTACAAGTTATTTATCTGTTCACACACTTTTGTGTTTTACTAAATTGCTGCATGCCATCTGCATTCAGCATGTGTCACACGACACCATCGTTATTTTTGTAATCTTTTATACACACATGCACTGAATTTTTGTGTGGGAATATGCAACGTTTGCATATTCCCACCGCAATAAAATGTATTAGCTTAAGTTAGAATTAAGTTATTTTATTATAATAAGATCAGACAATAAAGAATTATCAAGAGGGACAGTTGCTTCGGCCGCTGTCCTCTTGGATTGAAACAACAAAACATAAATAATTTTTACATTATATTACATGGCGATCCTGCCAAATAAAAGAAATTATAAAAAACTATTACAAATTAAAAATCTATTACGATCTGAAAACAAATTTAAATGTTTTAATATTTCTTAACTACAAAACTAGAAAACGCCAATAAAGAACAACGTAAAGATTTATTGAACAGAAATTATAAAGTGTAATCAATTAAAAAGAAAACCAGAAATCAACAAAGAATAAAAATTAAACAAATCAGTTAATTTTGAATAAAAAACAATGTGGTAGTGGAAAGAAGTGGAATTAATTTAAGAAAACTATTAAAGGATTAATTTCACATACTGTGAAAATAAGAAATAAAACAGCACCTTTGAAAGTTGTGCAAGTGCTCTGAGTCTATACAACGACAACAATCCACACAATTTTAGTTCACACAGGTTTTGGCAGAGAACTCGTTTTGCGTTGGGAACAGCAATTATTGCATTGCAAGCAGTTGGACAACCACTAATCCAGTTATAATTATCGTCGAGAACTTACAAAAAAAAAAAAAAACATTTAATTTAATTGATTTACAACTAATTCATTTATATTCAAAATTTCTTTTATAATAGTTAAACTAATTACAAAAATGCTTAATCTACATAAAATTTATTGTTGCTCTTAAATGTTTCAATTTCCTGTTATTAACAATTGCTTCATATGTATACATATACTTAAATATTTCATTTTTATCAGTACAATTATTTAATGCTTAAATAGCAATTGAATGTTTGGTGACAATTTTTAAGAAATTTATATATTTTGTCCTCGTGTTTTAGTTAACTGCTATGTTATTATTGATGATGTTAACGTTATGGGTATTTCCATGTAAGTAAAACATTGTTTTTATTAAAAGATAAAATTATTATTACATGTTACAGATTACAATTATTATTTTTTATACTTGAACAATAAAATTGAAATTAGTACATTCTAATTAACTTACATGTTCTTAAAATTAAAATAAAAAAAAAAAATAATAAAAAAATAAAAAATAAAATTTAAAAAAAAAAAAAGGTATATAAAAAATATATATACAAAAATTTATCTCAATTAATTTAACATTAAATACTAAAATCAGCATCACTGCGATACTTACGAGTCCCTCCAGCGATGCCTGATCCTTAATTGAAGGAAAAGAAAAGAGAAAGTTTTAAGATTAATGACGAAAGTGACTACCTAACATAAGAGTATAATTTTTCTTACTTGCAATATGAAATACGAATGTGACATTTCTGATTGGATTTCATAATCACTCGTAATCAAATTTTGTCGGTCGGAATTGTCGCAGTTAATTTTTCGATGAGTATAGTTTTTTTTTTCTCTTCCCTTGTATCTATATGAGTATAGAAGGATCTGATTTCTTCTTTCTGAAACCACGCAACTCAAAATATAAAATATATAGTTATTTTGTTATTTAATTTTTTTTATATTAAAGTCAACCTTGGGTGGATTTATATCTACCGAACCCTTAGCCTTTTGTTTGTTTCACATTAATGGCAACAAAGTGAAACTAATCTATTCATACACTGGTAATAGATTCAGACCTTCGATAACGTGACACAGAATTTACATTGAGAAATTGTATTTGATGTTACTGAAAAATATTTCTAATGTCAACATTCCTTGAATCGTAACCCAGTCTACATTTCAATTATATATATGTTGTACCGAATATATAATATCCTTAAATAAACCAAACACGTTACTGATGTATTGACCACTTTGGTTTTTTTTTTTCTTTCATCAAGAAATTGGCTCCTTTGCATAGTTATTCATCATGGGTGGTCATGAATCAAAGATTGAAAACCCGAATGCCAATGTCATAAATGAGATAATGATAAAGGTTGAGTATCCCATTGTATATTTAGGCATTATAATTGCTCTCCTGGTATTGCAAATCCTTATAACCCTATATCAGTTACACAAAAGATCGTTGAAAAAGAATTATGCACGAAATGTTTCCATTGCAAGAGGTTTAGATGCTGTCTAAGCAAGATTTTATGTATATGCTTCTACATATATGTATGTACTCAGTTTTAGGATCTACAATTGAGTTCAAAAAAAAAAAAAAAAAAATAATATAGAATTTTATTAGGACGCTACCAACAGCGCCTATTATTAATTAATAAACTCACGTTATATTAAAATTTCCAATCAAAAAATTAATTCTTTATTTAAGTTATTCACAATTTAAAATTATCACAATGAACCAAGGTCCTGATTTTGAGGTGGATTCAATTTGCGTTCGAATATGATATTACCTTTTTAGCTTCTAGAAACGGCTCTTCTGAACCAATTAAAGAATATATTTTTTTTTTTTTTTGTGTTTCCTTGTACACAGAAATAAAGCCAAGGATAAACGCTTATAATCAAATAATTAAACCACAATATTATCCATCATCAATGACACAAGACTGAATCCCAGTTAAAATTTTATGGATTGGGATGAAATTGTATTAAAAGCTCGATTAATTAAGGAAGAGTTCCTTAAATCTTATAAATGCTTAAATCAAAATAGGGACACAAGAAACGAAACGGTGAATAAACACATTAAGAATCTTGTGGATCGTTTCGAACAGATACGCGTACTACTTAACGTCAATTATAATAGACTTACTCCAGCATACAAAGCCGCTGCTAAATCATTCTTCCTTGACATACGTGCAAAACTTATATCAGTGACACAAAAAAGGGGTATCCTTATAGAAATACCTACATCCCTTCATGAATCAATTAAATTTGTTTCCTTAATCAACACTGATCATAACGGAAAAATGCCACAAACAAACATTGAATTTATAGGTACGGCCTCGAAAATCCTACCGGATTTCGATGGAGGGCCAACAAACCTGCAGAGTTTTATAGATGCTTTAGAACTACTAAACTCTATAAAAGAGACACATGAAGCTATAGCCATAAACCTCATAAAGACAAAATTAAAAGGTACAGCTAGAAACTTAATCACAAATGAAGCTACTATTGACCAAATTATTTCAAAGTTAAAATCCACTGTTAAAGGAGAATCGGTGGAAGTAATTAATGCAAAACTCCTAAACCTGAAACAGCAAGGCAAGACCGCTAATTCTTATGCCACTGAAATTAATGAATTAACAAAGAAACTGGAAACCGCTTATATATCTGACGGTTTACCTAACTCAACAGCAACAAAGTATGCTACCAATGCTGCCGTTACAGCTATTATAAAGAATGCTAGTAACGAAAGGGTAAAATTAATAATGGAGTCGGGTACGTTTTCTAATATGAACGAGGTCATGTCGAAATTTATAAGTAGTTGTACCGATGTATACGGACAACCTAACTCTATACTCACTTTTCATAATGACCGTCGTAACTCTAATAATAGGAATAACAATAGGCCACGTTACAAAAGTAGCGGACCAAATAATATCAATAGAAGCAATAACAGCAACCCCGAAAGAAACTCCAATGGGTATAGATTTTCAAACAATAATTTCCAATTTCAAAATAGAAACAATGGCAATTGGAACTATAATAATGGCTTCAGAAATAGGATCAATAATCCTCCTCACAACAACCACGGTAGTAGAGGAACAAATAATATACGATGTGTAACCGACAATGCTTCGGAAAACTAATAGTAGCCTCTAAATACTCTATACATACAATAAACCTAGGTCTATACAGTTATCTAAAAATTAGAACGTCTATGAACAATAATCCCTCAATGTTTTTGGTTGATACAGGGGCAGACATTTCAGTAATTAAACATAACCAAGTTCTACACGAACCAATAAATATAAATAAAAGAACCAATATAAATGGAATTGGACAAGGAACTATAACTACACTGGGAAAAGTACAAAGTGATTTGAAAATTGAAGATCTCCTGATAGCGCATGAATTTCATGTTGTAATGGACGATTTTCCTATCCAAGTAGATGGAATAATAGGAATGGATTTCATTCGAAAATATCAATGTACTTTGGACTTCCAAACTGATAAAGATTTCATAATTTTAAAATCAATTGATGTTCCATATGATATAGCAATTCAACTTATGAACGCACCAAAATTAATACTGTAACTATCCCAGCCAGATGTGAAGTGATTAGACTAGTTCAATTTGAATCGTCAGAAAACGATGTACTTATTCCACATCAAAAACTTCAGGATGGAGTATACATTGCCAACACAATTACTTCAAAATTACATCCTCTCGTAAAAATAATTAATACTACGGACAATGATGTGACTGTTAATAATGTTTTAGTTCAGGTTGAAAGTCTTAGTGATTACGAAATAGCAAAAAAAGGCTGTAACTCATCAAATAAAACAGAAAAACTTAACAAATTGTCAAAAAATTTTCCTCGCTTTGCAGAAAAAGAACTAAAAATATTATGTTCTGAGTTCATAGATGTGTTCGCACTAGAAACAGAAAAAATCTCTTCAAATAATTTTTACAAACAAAAACTAAAACTGCATGACAAACAACCTGTATATATTAAAAATTACAGAATACCACACTCTCAAAAAGAGGAAGTGAATAAACAGGTAGAAAGACTAATCAATGATGATATAGTTGAACCTTCAGTTTCTGACTACAATAGCCCTATACTTTTAGTACCTAAAAAACCTTTGCCAGGTACTGCTCAGAAAAGATGGAGATTGGTGGTTGACTACAGAGGTATCAATAAGAAATTAATAGCAGATAAGTTCCCATTGCCACGAATAGATGACATACTGGATCAATTGGGTAGGGCAAGATATTTTTCTTGTTTGGATTTAGTATCTGGATTTCATCAAATAGAGCTCGAAGAAGACTCTAGAGATGTTACGTCCTTTTCAACTGAGAAAGGATCCTATAGATTCAAGAGATTACCATATGGTCTTAAAATAGCACCGAATTCATTTCAAAGAATGATGTCCTTAGCATTCTCTGGCTTATCACCAGCTAAAGCTTTCCTTTATATGGATGACTTAGTAGTAATTGGTTGCTCAACTTCACATATGTTACGAAATTTAAAAGATGTATTTAGTCTTTGCAGACAGCATAATCTAAAGCTACACCCTGAAAAATGCTCATTTTTTCGTAGTGAAGTAACATTTTTGGGCCACAAATGCACAGATAAAGGCATTCTGCCTGATGACAGCAAATATTCCGTAATTAAAAACTACCCTACACCTAAAAATGGTGACGAGGCAAAACGCTTCGTGGCATTTTGTAACTACTACAGAAGATTCATTCCGAATTTCGCTGAGTCATCGCGCCATATCACTCGACTATCTAAGAAAAATGTACAGTTTGAATGGACCGATGAGTGTGAAAAATCATTTCAATACCTCAAAAGCCAATTATTAAGTCCAAGACTGCTACAATACCCAGACTTCAAAAAGCAATTCTGTATTACAACAGACGCTAGTAAACACGCCTGTGGAGCTGTCCTTAGCCAAGAGAAAAACGGTGTACAAATGCCTATTTCCTACGCATCTAGATCATTCACAAAAGGTGAATGTAATAAATCCACCATTGAGCAGGAGTTAACTGCAATACACTGGGCAATACAACACTTCAGACCATACTTATATGGTACAAAATTTTTAATTAAAACTGATCATAGACCACTGACATATCTGTTCTCAATGAAAAACCCATCCTCAAAACTAACACGTATGAGGTTAGATCTAGAAGAGTATGACTTTGTAATAGAGTATATTAGGGGCCAAGAAAATAATGTGGCAGACGCACTGTCACGCATTGACTTTGAAGATATTAAAAATATCAACATAAATCATATACTGAAGGTAACAACAAGACTTCAGGGAAAAACAAGAAACAGTGACTCGGATGAAAGGACACGGGAAAAAGAATTGGTCAGTCTAAAAGTATACGAAACCATAAATGCCTATAAATATTTAAAAATGCCTCAGTTGCATTTCACAAAGGATACTTTAAATATCCTTGCCGGAAAGAAAAAACTTTTCGTGTATAAGCTGAATGACTTAGTTATTAATGGAAAGGTCGATTTAGATCACCTCTTTCCAAAGCTTGCAAAAATAGCTGATAACATAGGTTTTTCAACATTTAAATTATCACTAGATGATAATCAATTAAAAATCCTAGGAACAAATGTAGAAACATTTAAAGAAACAGGCAACCGCATTTTAAAGGATTATGAGCTAACCATTGTACTCATACCTAACATAACAAAAGTAACAACTGATCAAGAAAAACTAGATATAATGAAAAAGTGTCATGAAAACCCCATTAGTGGAGGACATCCAGGAATCACTCGCATGATAAAAAAAATTAGGCTTTATTATTATTGGAAAGGTATGACGAGAGATATTACCCGTTATGTGAAGAATTGCAAACAATGTCATTTAAATAAAGCAACAACAAAAATAAAACAACCATTTATTGTAACACCGACCCCTATTAAACCATTCGATGTGGTCATTATTGACACCATAGGACCACTTCCAAAATCTGAATCCCAAAATGTGTACGCAGTAACCTTAATGTGTGATCTTACGAAATATTTAATTGCCATACCGGTAGAGGACAAATCAGCAAAAAGTATTGCAAAAGCAATAGTGGAAGGATTTGTATTGACATATGGTCCCATGAAAAAAATAATAACTGACATGGGTACTGAATATATGAACCAAATACTACAAGAGCTTTGTTCAATGATGGGAGTGGAGAAAGTCAACTCTACACCCTATCATCATGAAGCTCTAGGAACTGTGGAGAGATCTCACAGAACGTTTAATGAATACGTGAGGTCTTATATCGCATCTGATAAATCAGACTGGGACATATGGTTGAAATACTTCACGTATAGTTACAATACAACACCGTCAACTGCACATGATTATTGCCCTTTTGAACTTATTTATGGGAAAATCCCTCCTTTAATAGATTGCACCAGAGACAATATTATAGATCCATTGTACAATGTAGACTCATACGAAAGGGAAGTTAAATTCAGGCTGCAAGTAGCTTGGCGCAGAGCCGCTAACCTCATCAATAATACTAAGTTACAAAGGCATTTAATTTCCCGAGAGAATGCAAATTCGCCAAATATTGCGATAAACGACCTTGTACTGGTTCAAAATGAAGCTGGTCACAAACTGGATCCTTTGTACAGGGGACCATATAGGGTCGTGGGCATTCATGAAAACAACAATGTTGACTTAATGGACACAAATGATAAACCTTTTACTGTTCACAGAAACAGAATAAAGAAGATCAATTCTTGAATATCATTTTTTGTGTTTTGTTTTTTTTTTTTTCTCTCTACTTCATTTTTCAAGGTAGGGAACCTACGACGACTTTGATTGCTTTGTGATTGTAAGCTACCCAATATAATTGCAATTTTCTCTTTATCTTAAATTTTTCAATCTCAAATAATAATACATAATAAGATTATTCCTTCTGTTAAGGATCTAAAAACAAAAAAAAAAAGGTTTTTAAATAATTTTTGTATTCAAATAATAATTGGAATAATCTATCTAAGATTATTCCTTCTGTTGAATGGTGAAGGACCTAAATAAAAAATATATATAAATATATATATCAATTATATAAAAATAAAAAATATATATAAATATATATATCAATTATAAAAAAAAAAAAAATTTTTTTAATAGTGTTAGAAATCCCAAAATTTTATTGTAACTTAAGAATGATCAACTTAAATATATTGATCATTCTTTCTGAAAAAGGGAGGTGTAGTGTGTGTTTATTTACTTTTGGTCACTATGTCCGCACACTTGTGTGTTTGACTGTACAAGTTATTTATCTGTTCACACACTTTTGTGTTTTACTAAATTGCTGCATGCCATCTGCATTCAGCATGTGTCACACGACACCATCGTTATTTTTGTAATCTTTTATACACACATGCACTGAATTTTTGTGTGGGAATATGCAACGTTTGCATATTCCCACCGCAATAAAATGTATTAGCTTAAGTTAGAATTAAGTTATTTTATTATAATAAGATCAGACAATAAAGAATTATCAAGAGGGACAGTTGCTTCGGCCGCTGTCCTCTTGGATTGAAACAACAAAACATAAATAATTTTTACATTATATTACATTTGTACCTTAATAATAATTCGTCATATTACATACTTAATTATGTACTAACACACATACATATATATGTATAAACTAATGAGCAGATTTACATACATGCATATATGTAATTTTGTATTTTAAGTACTAACATACATTTCTTATAACATTCATTTGCTTAATTACTTTAGGGATTATAATCAACGGCCTGATCATTACTATTCCTGAAGTAATAATAATTATTATTATTATTGTACTGGCAATGTCTGTACTGTACGAACATTGTCATTCAAAAGACAGCAGCAAAAGTAAAAACAACAATAAAATTTTGTTTTCAACACGTTTTCACATTTTCAATTCAGTTTATTACTACAAAAAAATATATGTATGTATGTATATGTAAAAAAATTAACAGCAAGAGCAAAAGTAGTAACGACAAAATATGAGCAGGCAAAAGTTAAATTTATTAATTTTTATAAGAGCAATTTTGTGTAAATATCAAATGAAAGCTAAAATAGCAAAAAGCGCATGCATATATACTTATGTACATACACTCAGGGAAAAAACAAGCTATATTTAAGCTAAATGGGCTTAAAACAAGCCGAAAACGTCATGAAAGTCTGTTAAGCTCGAAAATGCTAAAATCAAGATGATAATCTTAATTTTAGAACGATTATTTTTAAATTGCTTCGTTCTACTTTTGAGAATAAATATTTTATTTTAATATTTTTGCAGTCTTGAAATAAGCTTAATGTAAACTTATTTTAAGTCTAATTCGTTCTTGATTTTAGAATGTTAAATCGTATTTTAAGAGGGTTTCCTCTTAATTTCATGATTTTCGAAATTCAAATGCATTTAACCCACAAACAACCCCATCAAAGAAAATGATAAACTATTAGTAGTATTTTGAATTTATTACAGTTTTATTAAAAACAAAATTCATATTTACATATACATACATATGCATATGTGCTTCTTATTATATATGCTTAAGTCTAATGAAAGCTTTGTTATTATTTATGTAATATACATGTAAAGGTGGGCTAGTAAAGTTACAAATATTTATAATGTGTACATTTTCAGTTGCTGGCGTTAGTCCAGTTTCAATTTCATATGACTGGAAATGGTTGTGAAACGCTCTTACATTACTTTGACAACACATAACATAAATATTTTCATTTTGAAATAAAAACTTTCTTATTTTAAAGAGGTTAAGGTTCATTTAAAATTATATTTAAATCTTTATTCATCAACATTCCACGCACGGACACATTTGAAGGCGAAGAGTTTAAGGATGTGTTTCTTGGACTTTGGATAGTTTTCAGCCAATCCTCCACTTTTGATGGCATTGAAATAGCATCTATTCCAAACTATTAAAAAAAAAATACTAAAAATTAAATAAAACTAAAAATTTTCTTTTAGTTAAATTTTCATTAAAAGTGGAATCTTCACCTGCTTTTTCTTCCAAGGCAAATAATTTTTCGCGAAACTCCATGCGCAGACCTAACTGGGGAATAGCTTCCTGCATGTCCTCTTTTTTCATGAACTGTAAGCTTCTATAAGTCACTTGTGGAGCTTAAATATATCCAAAAGGTGAAAAACGCATAGCATACACAAGAGTACTAAGGCATGTGCAGAAACTAATTACCTTTTAAATACTCTAAAACAGATTCCATATTGAACTCTTTCAACAGTTTCCTCAAATCTTCGTCATCCTGGTTCTGGGCAGGATGCTGAGATTGTTCTTTTTCAAGATTAAAAAGCGCAAAATCATTAGAATTTTCTAATGGCACACCACAGATTTCTTTTTGAAAAGTTTGTACTGCAAAGCATTCTCCGCTTTCCTCCGGAACATGTAAACTATTTTCTTCGGCCGGAATAATTGCTACAGTCATCCAGTTACCTTTGGAACTTTGATCAATATTAACTATTTCACAGTTTTCCATTGCAAAAAATAAATTTTTTTTAAATACTTTTCACTACAGATGAGGTGCACACGTTAACAATAATAGCGAAACTAAAAAAATTACCACATGCGGACAAACTTAAGTACGTCAGACTTGTTTTAAGAATTATACGTTTTAGTATAAGAATAACACCCTTGATATACTCTAAAAACAAGAATTTCACTCTTAGTTTAAGTTTTTTTCCTAGTTTTAAGATTTTCATTTTGTTTTATTATTTTCTTATTTTAAGTTTTTTTTTTTAAGAAAGTGAAGGCTTAATTTTTGGAAAACTAGACAATTCTAAAATCAAGTACGACACAGCTTAATTTTAGCTCGCACCTTTTCCCTGAGTGTATGTATGTATGTCGAACACATGATACTCATAAATTAGGGACACACTTATGTATTCGGATATACACATATTCATCCATAAATCTGCATACGTCATGCATATGTGGCCCATGTCACTTGTTTTTGTAAAATACCACTAAGTAAATAAAATAAAGAAATTAAAGCTTTTTAACTAAATGACTTTTTGTTGTTTTCGGTTGCTAAAAAACAAAAGTAACAAACACTGAGTAAGTAGGTAGCATGAGTTAAACATTCAATTTACTTTCATTTGCACAACATTACGCACTGAAATAACATATTTTTTATATTTGTGGCAACGTAAATACATACTACATACCGTATGTATATTTCACCTTTTTATATATATACATATATGTATATGTACAATTTATGTAAAAATACATTAACAAACCTACAAATAAAATATATACACACACTTTTACTCTCATTCATGTAGTCCCGAGTCATTAGTGTTGCCAAGAGTTGGAGAAAAGAGATATTAAATCAGTAAATTTAAGCAGGTAAATTGGATGAAAAAAATAGTTAAAAAGGTCAGCATATGTCAATATACTTTGTGTAGGTTAATCTGATCGTACACTTTATATTATTCGGGAATAAGCAATCTAACAATTCATTAATCTAATTTATAAATAAACCAAGTAAGAATATACGAACATACATGCATAGAAAAAAATTATTATCCTATTCACACTTTTAATTGAAAAAAAAATATACAAAAAATCAATTAAAAATATAATTGAGTCAATTAAAATTTTGTTTATTATAGATTCAAATAAATTTTCAATTGGCTTTTGAGTTGTTTTTCAAATTCTAGGCATTGACGAGAGAAGGATTTTTTACAGTGTATGTGCTTATGCATGTAAAAATATTAATATTCAATTCCCGAATATTCGTCCGTTTTTAGGGTTCCGTACACCAAAGGTGAAAAAAGGAACCCTATTGTTTTCGCTACGCTGTCCGTCTGTCCGTCACACGGTATTTTCTCAGGAACCGTAAGAGCTACGGACCTGAAATTTGGACAGAGTATGTAGAACCTTGGCCACTACAGCAACAAATACATGATAATTAGAAATTAAAGGGTGCTCCAAAACGAGCGACGAAAAATATTAAAATCCCATGTAATATACATACAATCGTATGTACATATGTATATTGACACTTGAAATTTGTAAAATTAGTGTATTTTTATATATACTACAACAATAAACATTAAAATATTAAAAAATTTTAATTAAAGGGTGGTCCATCAGTTAATGCAATTTTGACTATGTAATTTTGACAACTTGCTATATCTTGAAGACCGTAAGAGTTAAACTCTTGAGATTTTCAAAAACGGTAAAACTATAAAATCCAAAAATTATTAAATCGCCAAACCGAAAAAAATCGCCAAAACCTGATAAAAATCGCCAAAAATTTAAAAAAAAAATCGCCAAATCGAAAAAAATCGACAAAATTAAAAAAAATATAGCACTAAAATAAATCGCCAAATTCGAAAAAATCGTTTAAATGAAAAAAAATCGCCAATATGAAAAAAACGCCAAAAACCGAAATAAATCGCCAAAAACGCGCCAAAACCAAAATAATTGTTTATGTGAAAAAAAAATCCTCAAAATGAAAAAAAATCGCCAAAATTAAAAAAAAATTTCCAAATTAAAAAAAAATCGCCAAAACGAAAAAAATCGCCAAAATTTAAAATAAACGCCAAAAACCTAAAAAAATCCTCAAAACGAAAAAAAGTGCCAAAACTAAAAAAATCGCCAAAATTAAAAAAAATCGCCAAAATAAAAAAACGCCAAAATAATAAAAATTGCCAAAATTAAAAAAACTTCAAACACAAAAAAAAAATGAAAATTCAGATAAATATGAATGCGAAGATTTTTATTTATTAAATTTATTGGCCAGGAAATATTAGCTGGCACTTATTAAAAAAGAAGCAATGTGTGCCCGATCACTGTGGAGATATGTAAACATCTAGTAATGAAATTTTTTTTTAAGTTGGAAGTACTTATGCTTGTAGTATATTTTTTTAAATTAATCAATTAAAAGTATCAATACTTTCAATATTGTAAATACATAGGAATTGGCTGGTTTTTGTTTGTTTTATCTAACTTATTTGTTTAGTAAATGGGCACACTGCAGTATATATTTATTGCATTAAAATTGCATTAAGCAGTAAATTTACTGATTACTAAAAAAACTCAGCAAATTTTTACTGATAATAAAATTTAATTTGCATTACAGGTAAAATCGTAGGGCCATATTCATAATAAAATTTTAGCAAGTGGCAATTTTTTTTTTCATTCAGATTTTTAAATTTTTGTATGCAAACAATTTAGCCACTTGTTTTTTTTTTAACCCTAGAATATCATACTTATTTTTATATCGCAAACGTCATACTTCGTCGAATCGACTACGACCCATTTCAAGAGCCAATAGAAAACGTCGTGAGCAAAAATAAGTACCAAAATAGATTTATTATTGATATTTAGTTAGTTTTTAATTATTATATAACGGAATTCATATATTTTTTTTAATTGTTTAACGTAAAATTAACATTGCACAGCCGTCTTTCAATTGGCCTTTTTTCTTAAAACATAGAACTTATAGCATCAATTGTATGAAATATTACAATGTTTTTCCATTAAGTTTTGTAGATTCTTATAATAAACTTATTAAACTAAAAAAGCAACATTAGTTTCTAGTAACTAATATTAGCGACCAACGCTATACGAAAAACGAATCCAAAACAAACACAAAAAATATGTTTTAAATCGAAAATAAAACCGAGCGTCGTCATTACGACGAAGTATGATGGTGCAGGGTTAAAGAGAAGTAACACTCAGGCCATGAATGCCTACCACTAGAATTTTATTATGAATACGGGCATTACTGATTACTAAAAAATTCAATACACCTCATCATATAATAAATCATTTAGACACTTTATAAAAATTGCAGAAAAAATTTTAGTAATCAGTAAAAATTTACTGGTTAAAAATTAGTTTTACTGAAATTTTAGTAGTACTACAAAGTGCTATGATAAATGCCTTAAGTACAAATAGATATAATTGGCTTATAGTAACTAAAATAAAATATAAATATAAGACTCTACTGTATATAAAAATCTATGGAAAACTGCATATATAGTAATGGAATTATTAGTTGAGGGAATTTGTGGAGAATTGCTCATATACAAGTGGAAAACGTCAAATTAAAATTTTGATAAAGCTTGAGACTGTGTATTTGAAAAATTTGTATTAAAATCTCCACCCATAATAATTTGCATGAGATGGAAATTGATAACCAATTGTCGTGCACCAGCTTCAGTGTAAAGCGGCCCATACACTACAACAGCATGCACGCACAATCAAGCGACTGAGCATTCATGCTCGAAGCACACATTATACCAACAAGCTGGTACAATATTCATTTTTTACAAAATTGTGGTAAGGGTGGTTATGAATAGTGACACAGTTTTTGCTACAATTTATTTATTTTTTTCAGTCTATGGACAAAAAATTCTTACAATTACTATTGGTATGTTGTTAAAATTAGCAGCTATGTATAACTAAAGAGCTAAAATTCTCTTTTCCATTGAAAAAAATTATATTTCAATAAATTATATTTTTTAAATGCATGTTTACTCCATGAAAACTTTGCTCAACTGAGCTAATTTCACCATATACTACACCAGCAAGCTTGTACCATCAGCAAAATATCAAACTCTATTTGACATCACTACAGCAAGACGTACAATCACACAAAATGCCCATACACGACCCAACCGCTGGCACAAACACTTGATTGCGCATGCATGCTGTTGTAGTGTATGGGCCGCTTAAGGCAACAGTACGTAATGACATGTTAGATATATAATATTATAAATTCTTTATAAAGACTGCTATATATCTTTTAAAGAAATATTTGATATTTAGAACGCTCTTTTATTTAAAAGTTTATACATATATTTTATGGGGCATTTATATTATCTCGAAATCTAGTTCTTACGACATTTCGTGCTAAATCTACCTGATTTTTACTAGATTTCCCATACAAAACAAAATCAATTTTGTGAGTAGATTTGTAGTCAATCTACTCAAAATCTAATATTTTTATTTTATTTTTACTACCCTGTACAAAATATTTATACAAAAAATTATTGAATTAGCTATGGTCTGCTTAAAAAGGTGTGTGAATTGGCTACGTTGCAGTTATTTGGTTGTAGTTTTGGAAATTTTTCGGTTAATGGGCTTTGTTTTGGATAAAAAAAATCTTGACAAATGTCAAAAAACATAGTATAAACGGTATAGATTTTCATAAAGATTTTAATAAAAATCTGCTAGATTTTGTGCAGGTGAAAATGACCTATTTTTTATATTTTTCAACTTTTTAACAAAATTATCCCCACTGGCAACACTACTACACTTCCAAGCAACAATTTCTATTAAAATTAACTCCTGAAGGTAGGCTTTAAAATTCGGATGAGTGCATTTCTATGCAGCTGTTAAAGCCCTTATGACACTTCATATTTTCTTCATTGATTTGATATTGAATTGATAAAAAAAAAAGAAACAGTAAATTTTAGAAAGAATGAATTATTATTAAAAACGTAAATAAAATGTTTAAATGTTGTAAAATTTTCGTAATTAGAAACCGCTAGAATTAAGACAAAAGAAACTAAAAATCGCTATGTTTGCCCATAAAACGCTAATTAGCGAACACTTTCTTTCATGTTTCAAGCTTGAAATTTCAATTTAAAGTTGAAAAATTTTAAATTTTTTTTTGACAGACCTTCATTTGTTATCGATAACTTTAGTCAAGTTGTTGACATTATTTAATTTTTCCTAATATAGCTGAACCTTTTGCACCTGTTGTTGTATTTTCTATTACAATATGTTCGCACTTTTCTCTAAAACTTGATAAATGAAAGAAAAATGAAGTGTCATATGGGCTTTAGGTTCTTTGTACTTCTTGTTCGTAGCATTACACTAATACACTCATACACAGCTCACACCGATTTCATAACGCCGTGTGCATCTTACGCAAAATTTGTGCTTGTATTGTGAAAAAGACTTTTACCCCCTAGCGTATAGATGTTTACACATCAAAAATATATATTTATTTATTATTCTTTTCAGCACAATCTCGCCCTTTTTCATTAAAATTTTATATAAAATTAACAATAAACAATATACTTTTTTTATTTATTATCCAATATTTCTTTAAATTTAGTTTATTTCTTGTACACTAAAAAAATTAACTAAAACTTGGAATAATTTTCTAAATTTTCTAAAAAAAAGCTGCCCTTGGCGCCAAAACTGGTTTTTATTTGAGGTTAGTAAATCATTTACTAAATTTTCACATCATTAATGAACTAGTTTAAAGCAATTATCGGTACTAATAGATTACGTTCATTGATTAGTTTTATACATTTCAACAACGAAAACACTAGAAAAAAGAGCCTTGATGCCATATTAAAAACGAAGTGAGTACTTAACAATTGACGGACAGGTGCTTCCTTAAATTAAAACAAAGCGGGTGAAATATGGGATTACAGTTTGGAGGATTTGTGATCCCAATAACTACTACCCACTCCAAGAGCAACTATATACTAGTAAAGTGGCAACGGATCTTAATACTAGGCAAGGAGGAAGAGTTTTCAAACACTTAAAAAGTATGACCCAGAGAAATGGGCGTAAGATTGCAACGTATACTTTTTTAACACATTTGCTTTACCGAAAAACCTTCTACCCGGAAACCTAACAATGGCGGGTATAATGTGATAAAATAAAACATATATTTCAAATAAAATAAAGGATAAAAGAAAAAATGTTGAGTAATCTACACAGCGATGCAAAGCGACAAAACTTTTGGTGATATTGGTAAACCGAATATTGTTACAGTTTATAGTAAGACAAAAGGAAACGCGAACAGGAGTATTAAGCTTGCTTGATATGAATAGAACCCCAAAATTTCATATAGGTGTAATAATAACTTTTGAGAGTTGTTAGATGTTTTTTTATTTAAATTTTTTTTTAAATTATATTCTCAATATTCTGGCAATACTGCTAATAATGTATATATGTATGTATGTATATACAAATGTACTACATGTGGTTGTACGAACACAATTGTAGCAACACTTTTAGCTGCGTTTCAGCTTCACAGATAATATTTTATAAAAACAAAATCTTGTAGCTCTAATTATTGTTTATTTCAGTTAAAATATTAGTGTTTGCAGTTGAACATATACTTTCATCCTTAAATACACTAAATGTAAATGTGCGTTATGTGCGTACTAGTGATGCACGAATATTACTATTCTTTTTTGAACTGCCGAATATTCGGCCATTTTTAGATATTCATATTCGCTTTCGTATCCGCAAAATTCAGGCGAATAAATGAATAGATGTGTAAATTCTACACGAAATTTAAATAAAGGGCTAAATTAAATTTTTGTTAAATCTTTTATAGAAATTTTGTGCTTTGTATCATTTTTAAATGCTATGTAATGACGATCATTAAAATTTTGGGTAGCTTTTATTAACTTTAATGTACGCCAAAAGGAGTATGAAGTTCTTTTTCATAAAAATTTTTTCATATTTCATTTTGCAGGCGTAAATATAACCTCAATATTATGTTTAAAAATTTCACATATAATATGTGTATTCGTATTCGATTATATCGTTTTAAATATTCGTATTCGTATTCGCGAATATCGGTATTTGATATTCGATACATCACTAGTGCGTAAGTATCACGAGAAACAGGTCTTTCGTCTCTGCCCATGCCTTTACGTTTTCTTTTTTTTTTTATAATAAATGTCACTGATTATTATGGTACATTTTCATAAATATGTATTAGTATACTCATATTCCAACGTACAACTAGGGTTTTCAAAAAATAGCAGAATTTCATAATCGCGATTACGATTAAAAAATATTCGATTAATCGCGATTATCGGTTAAACGAGATTAATCAAGAAAATATACTATTAAAATTTTTTCTACAACCAAAATAAATTGCGTCATGAGTTTTAGTCGAACTGCATGGGTATCGCCAAAGAAATTTATTTATTTTGTTCGCGTTTCAATTTAATTTTTCAATTAAATTGTATTTTTATTTTGAGAAAATTGTAAAGCAAGTAAGATGAAGTTCGTAAGTCATAGCTTATGAGTATCAAAAACAATACACTAACTAACTGAAAAAACGAAATCAAATCACGTCAATCTTAAAAGTCTGTTAAATATACAAATACTTGATTCAAGAATAAAATCATAACTTTTTTTAAGATCGCATTCAAGACTGTAATCTTGAATAAAATCTCATTTTAAGATCGAATTCAAGATGTAGTTCTGAATAAAAATCTTAAATTAAGATCATATACTTGAAAAATTGAGAATATAATCTTAAAATTAAGACCACGTTCTTGATTTTAAGAATTCATTCAATAAATTAAGAATTTATGCTTAAATTTGAGAACGTCAATCTTACTGAATAAATTTCAAGATTGAAATTTGCAAATTCTACAAAATTCTACAATCTTAATTCGAGATTTTTCTTTGTAAAATTTAAATCGTTATTTTTTTAATAGTATACGAATTGTTTTAAATCAATATTTTAAATAAATATTTTGATTTTTCCTTTTTTTTCTACTTTCTTAATTTATTTCTTATTTAATTTTGTATCCACATCTGATGAATTTATATCATAATGATAAACAAGTTCATACAAAAATATTATTTTTTATACCGCTTTTTATCATGACATCATTATCATCATGATATAAATTCATCAGGTGAAGTTGGCACCAGTGATGCCATTTTTTGAGACTCAAAACGCGTAAAACTTTTTGAAAAAAGATCTAAAAGGGCTTAATTGAAAAGTTATACGTTTAGGCAGGTCTGGGTCGGGGAACATCTCTCGCGTCATAGTAATTATTTCTTAAGTGCGGTCAGGCTTGTGTATGTTGTTTGGCCTTCGAAAGTTTTTCGTCTCGCTCGCACTGGTTGACTGATCTGTGGAATTTTTTGCATGCAGATATCAACCAAACATATTGAATAGAAGCACACGTAAGAAATAAATAAAAGCAAAATAAATGAAAAGAAAATAAAAAAAATCAAATGAAGCATGCCATGAAATCAAATGCCAAATGTTTGTGTTGAAAAAAAAAATAATAATATCAACACTTAATATGTATAATATTTGCTATGAGCAGGAAAAACTGTCGTATGAATGTATGTATTTTTGTTTTAAATATAAAAATACTAATTATTTCTATATATCAATATACATCTGTTCATTATATATAGTATATACATATGTATATATGTATATGATATACAAATGTGTATGAAGATTTACATAAATATTTATTTAACTATAATATATATTAAGTGACTTCAGAGTGGTTGAAAAATAAGTAGTTAGTAGTCAATTTAAAAGTCATGCAGAGATGGCCAATTGACTACTGCCTATGACATGCCTATGTTAAAATAGTGAGTCGGCGACAAGGAAAAAAGTCACTTAATCAACCAGTTTTGGTTATTAAAAAAACCAGTTTGAAGGTAATTACAAATAGGTTTGAGTTCCTATAGGGTAGTTAATTAAGAATATAATAAAATATGTATTTGTGTATAAATAAATAACATCTAAATATACTACATACGTACATACATATATCGTACAGAATTTAAACGAAAATACATAAGTAAAAAGAATAAAGATATAACAATTTTTGCTATTTTTTATTAGGTTGCCTAATAAATTCAAGAAAAAACCCTTTTTAAAAAAAATCAATAAGATAACCTAATAAAAACTACAAGATTTCTTCTTGATTTTTTCAAAAATGGTTCCTTATTAAATTAATAAGATTTATTAAATTAATAAGATTATTGAAAAAAAAACCATAAAGATATCTTGTTAATTTAGTTCTATTTTATGGGGTATTTATTACGCACAGTTTTCTCTGCGTATTCACTGTTTTCTCTGTGCTTAGTTTAACATACACAAGTATAAAAACTTTTTAACCAATGTTTTCTATTTCAAAAACTTCAGAATCGGAATACTTGTAATAAAAAGATTTAGCATTTCAGCAGAAGGATTAAATTTTTCACAACAAAATTAATTATTTTTAAAGTGTGTGTGTTATTCTAAGAAGTGCTTCCAACAAGTCATATTGCATTTTGTTACGTAGTTTTGTTTTTTTAGTGTCCATTATTAGCTAACCTGCCTGGATACTTCTTTTTATTAAAACCCATTCAAACACATTTCTTATCTCAAAAACCATTCTTGTTATGAAAAATAATCCCTAAAAATTGCTTAGCGTCCCCAACAAAACCTCAATCATCCCTAATCCCTAAGCTGGCAACACTGTATAAAATTAACCTGCTAGAAATATTTTTTCGTTTTTTCTACAAACTGAACATATTTTGTATTTTTTAATAATATATAGAATGGGATAAGAAATCAAAAAAATCAAAATGATAATTACAGGGTTGGGAAATTTGAGCTTTTTTTATATATATATAATATATATATATATATTAAGTTTTATAAAAGAAAATAAAAAACATAGCTCGAGAGCTGGAAATTAAATTTTTTTGGTACATAGAAGTAATTAAATTAAACAAATATTTCTCTTTTTTTAATTAAAGACATTTTGTATTTAAGACATAAATAAATTATTATTAAAAATCAAAAAATCACAAATATGGTAGAAATATTTATCATACATAACCATAGACCTTTTTAGTGCCCATGCCCAACTTGTTATTATACATTGGATTGCATTCTTCGATGATATGATGTGATCCTGGGAATATCTGCTCTTCTCAAAATCATTAGCTCAAGGTATGTTCTCAATTGGACAAACATTTCCCAAGAAAAAAAAACCACTAAATATTAATGAAAAAGCTTTTAATTTAGACACGCTTTTGTTAAGTTAAATAGGTTCTAATAATGTTGGATTCTATGACATTGTCTATTAGTGGTTTATGAAACTTTTGAACTTAAGAAACACCTGCATGAATCAAAATTTCTTCACTAATATTTAGGGGTTACGCTTTTTTGGGCAATCTTGGCCAAGATAGGCAGTGCCCTTACGCGTTTGCTCCGATAATATCTTTTGGCAATAAAAAAAATTAAGCAAACTAACGACTTTGTAAAAACATATATAAATACTGGTTCGAACGTCACCTACGAAAATTTGTTTACAAACTTCGCATACTAACAATTTGTTAACTGACCAGGATTTGAACAACGAATACAAATAAACCGTATTTGCCTTACCTTTTTATTAAATTTTAATCCCTAAGTATTATACGTATATTGCAAAAAGTTTATTGAACCTATTCAGCAACAAAACAGTAATTTGTTATTAAAGAACTTTTTTGACTTCCCTTCCTGCATTAATATGTTCTACTTATCTATCATAGAATTTCATACAGAACTCTCTGAAACATAAATTTTGCTAAAAGCACACATAATTTTAGTTGTGCTTCCATTTAGCTTTATCCAAATAACTTAAGCCAAAATAAAGTATGAGAATAAGAAACCATTTGATATCAAACATTAATTAACCAGACTACAAACACTCAAAAGGACTTAAGGCTGTTAATGCTTTGTACAAATGTAAGAGCATAAATGTCTTATTGGTGAAGGCAAATCATTTTTGGTGGCCGTTAGATTATAGATTATTTAGTGTAGTATTTAATCCGTTTAGGTGATTTCGTGCATGCCGTAGCATAATTGCATATTGTTTTAGTACTTGTGCAAATATCTCCTAAATAAGCGCACATAAGCCAAGATCTAAAGAGGCAATTGGCATATAATATGTATATACATATATATGCATTTGCACGAGGCTTTAGTATTAAATTTAATATATTTTAATAAATATTTGCATTTTATAAAATTCATATGCCTATTTCTAACTTGTGCAAACTCTTGTTGTTTTGAATAATCTGCATTAAATTAACGACTGTCATAATTTACATACTTTTTAGTTATATATAATTTTCTATAAACCAGCTGTCTGCCTATTTTTCTGTACATATATACATGTGGCTGTGTTCCCCGTATTTCTTCATTGCCAAAAACATATCAGTTTCCGCAGCTTCATAATTTTGTGCCACTATAAAAAGAGGATGAAACAATGAGAAAAAAATATAACAAAACGAAATCAAAAAGGAAAAAAAAAACAATTGCCAAAATGTTTAAATTTTTGGCGCCTTAACTCTCGCTCAATGACGTCCATAACTATGCATGATATATCATCAACATTTATCCACCGACTACAGTATGCAATAGAAGTAGAGGCATTTGTGTAGCAAAGAAGAAATGAGTTTGGGTTAACCCTCTAACAGGCAAGACCGTCTCAAGACGGTCTTCAATTTTTGAGCTTCATTCATATTACAAATGTTTTCGCTTCAAAATAAAGAAAAGCGTCCTTAGACTACAATTCTTCACATTACTTTTACTCCTTCATCATATTCTGAAAAAGCGTTTGCCAGTTGTGACCAATGAAGTGAAAAACAAGTAAGAGTACTATATTCGGCAATGATGAGTTTTATATACCCTTTAACGAAGTACGTATGTATATTTAGTATACAAATTCATACATAAGTACATTTTGTAAAAAAATTTTATAATATTTTGCTATAGTGCAATTTTTAGTAAGAAACCTCTTGATATTTTTCGACAAAAGAATTTTATTAAAATATTTTATTTTCGATATTAGCAATAGTTGAATATTTTATTCGACACTATGTATTTAAGAAATAAGTGACATTCATCCTTATTCCAGTTGTCAACATCGAGGTTGTAACGAAACAAACTTCTGAAGTCTTAACCTTCAAGGAGCCTTGCTACACTGAACCAAATGTCGTAGGTAACATTAACGAAAATATTTAGTAGACCCTTAACGAAAAAAATCGTTAAAAAAACTGTCTTTTTATTCAAATCTAAAGAAAATTTATTAATATAAACAAATTTTCTTCAAAACAAATAATAGATTTTTGTTAAAAATGTAGTAAAATACAATATGTTAGCTTAAATAAAAATTAGTTAAAATAATATCTAAAACTCTTTTAAATAAACTTAAATATATTTAAAACAGTGGTAAAATAGTAGAATCGCATGGTAATCAAAACTACACCTAAAATAGTTAAATTAACGTCTTTAAAGGAAGTAAATTAGAACAATGTATCGTATATTTTAATAAATTTTGTTAATTCAACTCCCAAAAAATTGTTGTTTTGAATATTAATCTGTTAAAATTTCGTTAGATTTGAACAAATTTCGTAAAATTCAACTAATTTAATATATTAGAATTGAATAAAAAATTTTTAAATAACTAAAAATACGTAAAATTGAAAAATGGGCTGTAGAATTGAAGACATTTCGTTAAGTTTAACAAATTTTATTTCATTTACATTAAATAAATACACATAAAAGTGAAGATATTTCTTAATTTCGTACAAAAAAACAGTTAGGGTGGTCTGGCGAATACTTTATTTCATACTGTGGTTCCTTATAAGAAGTGTCATTATAAAAAAATATTGTTGTAAATTAATTTTTAAAAGTTTAAAAAAGTGGATTATAAAAGAAACAAAATAGTAAATGTGTTTAATGTTAAATAAATGATCCAAATATTGACTAAATTTTCAGTACCACTGATAATAATATTTTACAAGTTTATTGAAAAACTATTTTCCTGCAAATGCTGCTAATTTCAAGATAGAATCAAAAATTACCGTCTCCACGAACTGTACCATGCTTCTGAGGTACTAAGCAAATGGACAAATTACACAAAGCTACTTGGTTTCAAGTTGATACGTAATTGATTAATAATAAAAATAAAATCAAATTTTTAAGAAATTCATTGCACTTTTGTAGGTAGATATACATATATATATATATATGTATATATATATATATATATATATATATATATATATATGTATGCATATATGCAAAACCAGAGTGCTTTCGTGCTTTCGGCTTAAAAATTCACTCCGTGTTTGAAGAGAATAGCAATTCTAGCAAACTTGGACTTGCATATTAACAAAACATGTAATTAGTTATTATCCTTATTTATACTTATATATTTAAGTACGTACATATTTATTATTAATACATACTTGCATTTTGTATAATAAATTCCTACTTTTGCAATTTGTATGATTTTTATTTTAATTACAATATAACTTTATTAAATTTTGTATCGTTAATAGCATTATCTTTCACTAACTAAGACAATTTTATATAGTTTGTAAACAGTAAACAAACACACAACTGCTTATACAATTTGTAAAGTAGTTTACCACTTACAATTTATATAAAAATTTATTAAATGGTGGAAGAAAATGTTCCTACAGGGGCTTAGTAATTGAATAAAGTAGGGTAGTTAAAGTAAATAACAATTCTTCATTATGAATAAAAAAATTATTCATACAGACTAAATGCATTACTTCATTTGAACAAATTTTCTTCACAGTAAATAAAATAATATTCAAATTAACTACATTAATTAGTTATTAGAAATAAGAATTTTTATTCCATTCGATTAAAATTTAGTAATATTTACCACTCACTAAATAACGAAACAATAAGAGTCAAAATGAAGAAATTTCTTCCATTTAACTATTTACGAAAATTATTTTCTTTAACGAAAAAAATCCGTAGACTTGAATAACGAATTTGTTAGCTGTATAATAACCTACATTTCTTCAATTCTACACCCCATTTTGCAGTATTTAGGTAAATTTTTGGTTCAATGTACCTTTTAATACCGGCCGTGCTCAAGGAAATTGGGGTGGTTCTCGCCCCTGTCGGTTAGTTAGTTCATTATTCGCCACAAAATATTTTAAAAATAGGTAGCTATTATGCCAAATCGATCTAATCAAAATCAAACAAACCCATAAAACAATCAAAAAGAAAAAACAAAAGCTTTGTAGAAGAGGTATCAATGGAAAATCCCCACCCACCTAACCATGCTATTTTGCATAAAATCTTAATAGCCCAATTTTAACCTATCTATTAACGAACCTTAACCTTTCATTAATTTAAAAATTATAAAAAACTTAATAATTCATATTACCATAAAAAAAACAAATTTATTTTATTTTACTGTTGACAGTTGATTTAACTAAAGTTATATATAAAGTCAATTAAATTATTTCCGTAAGTCAATGTGATGAAATTGTCCCAAGATTTGATAGAAGGTTAGCAAGACGAATGAGCCGTTTCCCCAGAGAAATACGTACTCAACATTCACCAAGAAACCTGGGAATAACTGCAATAATTATTTACTAAATTTAGTAATGTGGCCAATTAAAATTTCCTTCCCTTACGATTTTCTTTAGAATTGTTTCGCGGCAATTTAAATAATCTTTCTTAATTATCTTAAAAAAAAAAACAAAACTCACAAGCTTATAAAAATTCCAAATGAAATTAAAAAAAATTATTCCTCCTCTTAAAATATTTTGAAAGAAAATATATGCCAATCCGATGAAATAAAATATAAAAACATGTTCGAAAATTATAGTAGTTTGAAACAAGTAAAAAAATACTTAGCCTCACAAGGTCACGCAAATACAATACCAAAAAATTGGTGTTTGTTTATCACACTCGATATGTTCAAAAACCATGCTACTATTTAATTATCCTAACATAGTCTTAGGGCGACTTCGAGATTTAGATTAGTTTATTTCTCTAATTAGCTAATCCAAAAATTAACTTAATCTCACATAATTGAGTTTGATGTTTTTGAGTGGTAGTTTAAAGTTCTTGTTATGTGCAGTATTACCATACTGAGAAACAAAATAGTGGCAACAATTTCTATGCAAAAGTCATACATGTTATCAACACACTTTGATTTTTTTGTTGGAAGAAGAAGAAACTGTCATATTTTATTATTTATAAGTAAATATTTCGCGTGTTAAAGGAAATATATAAATAATACAAAATAAATATATGTGTATTTATATGTTTTAAATTATTTTATCATATAATTTTTAAAAAAATTTAAATGTTTCACAAGTGTTTGTAAAGTAAGATTAAACCACCACGATTAGACGCTTAAACTAGCACGTAAACCAATATAATCGACTACCCAAAAATTGCAAATGAAGATTAAGGTTAATTTAATATCTAATCTTCAACTGAAGAAGTCGCCCTTAGTATTATACTTCCACACCAAGTTAACTAACATGTTTTATATTTTACTGTATTTAATAATCTTATATGTTGCAAAACTGTTTAATGTCTCAATTTAAACATCTTATTCCATCCATATTCCTAACGAATCTTTTCGCTTTTGTTAAGCAGAAAGAGACATTATCAGGAAAATTAAATGGAACATTTCTTTTAATTTTTTTTTTATAGTTATGACTGTTCTTTAGCAATAATTTTTATTTCTATCTCCATTTACTAAAAATTAATAAGAATTTGTTATAAGCTGTAACCGATAGACCATCGATTTGAAACATAACTGTGCTGAGAACATAGTAAGCAACATAGCACAAACCTTCGTTTGTAATTATTAAATGAGATATCCATATAAAACTTGAACATATATAAAAAAATCTTAAGTAAAGATCTTCCTACAATATAAAATATGTTGAACTGAAAAAAAAACTATTTTTGGTTCATTTAACCAAAAAAATTTTTTATTCAATTTCCAACCCTGGAACCATAATTTTGATTTTTATGGTTTTTAATACATATTTATTTTTTTTCCTAAAACATAGAATATATTTAATTACCAAAGAAATATCTAGTTTGATTTAAGTAGTTTTAGATACCAAACAAAGTTTAAGTTTTCCAAGTCTGGAGCTTTGATTTATACTTGTCTAATTTTTTATTCTAAACAATTTCTTTCTAAGACATAAATTACATTTAAATTAAAAAAAAATAAACTTTTATATACAAAAAAATTATTTTTCCAACCCTGGAATCATCCTTCTTTATTTTTCTGACTTCTCATACCAATATAGTACTATGAAAAATTTATTAAATATGTTTAGTGAACAAAGAAAAAAGGAAATAAGGAAAAAATTTGTTTTATTTAGTTATTTTAATATCCAAAAGAAAATCAAACTTTCCTGCTGTGGAGCTGTGGGTTTCATTTCTCTAATTTTATATATCAAACTTTTCTTTCCATAATATAAAATATTTCTAATTTATAAAGAAAAAGGAAAAATAATTACTTTTATTATCACAAGGAGTGCATCTTTTCCAACCATGGAACAATCGTCTGATTTCTTACACCAATATATATATTTTTTTTAAATTATGAGATATGATAAGCTTAATTTATATAAAAAAAGGAAAAATTAGTTTTTATAAGTTACTTTAGTATAGCAAAAAAAGTTAAAGTTTTCCATCCCTGGAAACGTTTATATATTTTTTTTTTAATTTTTTTATAGTTTCCATATCAGTTTTATTCGTACTGAAATATATGTAAAATAAAATTATTGAATAAAAATTAAAATTAGTTTTAGCTAGTTACTTTTATATGGCAAAATAAAGTTTAAGTTTTCCAGCTCTGAAACCATCTGCTCGATTTTGTTGATTTTCAATACCAATTTATTTTGGATCACTTCTGAAAAACCAGTCTAAGACCGAAGTCTCTAACTTTTCTGGGAGCTACCAAAAACTGATTTTACCTAGACTAGACGGACGGCTGAATGGACGGACGGACATCGCTTATTCGTCTTCCTCATCCATAAGGACCCAACATATACATACTATGTGGGTCGCATATTCATATTGTGGAAATTGCACACAGAATGACAGACCGTCTACAGACGCTCTTCACTATTTTTTACCTGGCGTTCGTGCCTAATATTTTTTTCCACCTGAAAATTAAGACTTGCAGTTGTTTTGACTATATCCACTTTAAAAAAAATATTGGCTTCATCAGATAATTTTTACGATCTGGCCGGTTAGAGGTTAAATTCATGAAGGCTATACATATATAAAATTATAATATATTATATTAATCAGATTCATAGGTTCTTTGAAGTTAATCTGGAACCATCAAGTTGTATTCAAGATGGGGAAAATGGAAATCTTTGTTTATCAAAGTAATAGAATGTGAAATCTGTGACTGTTAAAACTATTATCTCACAGTTTCCAGGTTTAAGGGAAAAAAATTAATTAGTTTATTTTCTAAAAATTTCATGTAATTTTTTTTTTATATAATAATACCAAGAAAAAATTAAATTAGGATTGTTGCAGGATATAATAGCTACTTATTAATTTTACTACATAGAATTTTTTTCTTGACTTAAACATCCAAAATAACTGTGGAATAGGTCATACTTATGTTTATATATAAAACTAATAAATTATGGTTTTAAAACTGCACAAGTGGTCACTAACTTTTATCCTTAACTTTTATCATATCTTTTGCAAAATTTACATACATACAAACATGAAATTTTTTCATATCATTTCAAAATAAATATCATCATTGTCATCATTTCATGCATTCAGTTTAAGCATAAGTATTTTTTTCTGGCAAGCTAAGAGTAAATTTTTGGTTTAGTTGCATATATTTCTAAGCATACATGTGTATGCACTTCCTTTCTAAAATGTGTTATGGCACAGTATGTGAAATTTTCCGCTTATATATATACACACTAAGTATATGTATGAAGTAATAGTGTTATTGCATTGTGTATTAGTAGAAGTGACTTAAGCAATCGTGAAACTTCTCGTTTATTATTAAAAATCTAGTGGTGTGTGGTGGTGCCGCCTCTTTATGCAGCTTGTTAAATTAAAATTGTGAACATACTAAACTAAAGAAGCTAAGTTCATAATTTACTGGTATTTTTAAATTATCAAATGATATCAAGCTGTGTGATACAGAAAAGTTATATCAACATGAAATTGCGATGGAAAATAAAACAAAGAAACTTTTTCAAATAAAACTTGGCAAACATATCAAAATTTAACCAGTTATTTAAAGTTCCTTTTGTATATTTTTTTTAATAAATTAAAAATTAGGATTTAGTTTCGGAAAAGCTTTTGGCCTATTACAAACTGGAAAATTTTTATAATTCATTAAAAAAGGATTATTTTAACACTTCATAATTTTTTTAATAGTGATAAAGCATTACGAGGATCGCACAATTAGAAGTATGAGCTCTCAGTTGAAAAGTAATTTTTTTTTACTTTTTTTTAATACATGTATTTATTTATTGTATCTTTAAATACTAACGATAAGTATTCAATTCTTAAATCTAAAAAATTATTATTAGGCCCGACCAGTGTCGGACATAAACTTACTGATAGTTATTAATAAAACATAAGTAGTGATAACCAGGAAGAATAAAAAAAGAATTTTCAAGTAGTCCCTCTTTTTTAAGGCGGAATTGTCAAGTATTGTGCAAAATATTACGTGCAAGTGGATTGAGATGTGACTCGAGTTTTGTTTAATATTTGCCAGCGTATTTTGCAATTTCTTCAATCAATAATATGTAATATGTAGCTTCATGATGGTTTTCGTGCGGGTTTTCGTACTAAGGCAGGCTATATCATCGGCAAATGTAAAAGTGTGTATATTATTGCTCACAGGCATATCACAAGTATATACTAAATACAAAACTGGCCCCAGTATGTTTATTGGTATATACATATGTCTTCAATTTCAAAATTAGGACTTCTTGCCACACTTCATAAAATGCCTGACAAACGTCAATTAACAGTACAGAGCAATAGTTCTTTTCTTCAAAAGTTCTTCTTATAAATTGAACCAATCTATGAGATTGTATTAAAAAAAAAGTTTTTTTAGAAATATGAAACAACAAAAAGCATAAGCGTTCTTCAAAAACCCTACATGTATGTTAGTTTTACGATATAAAACTCTCTTGACGTCATGATTCTCTTAAGGTTTTAAGATGTAAACAAAATAAATTCAGTGAAGTGTGACTTTGACCCGCGCACGAAGGGTTCTATACGGGCACGAGATATGTAATTCAATACGAACAATATAAACTATAGTTTTGGCATTTTTTTTGTTTTTGGGTTTTTTCGGTTTTAAGCGTTTTTTTAGTTTGGGGGTTTTTTGAATTTATTGGCGCTTTCTGAGTTTTGGCACTTTTTTTCACGTTTTGGCGATTTTTTGTTTGTTTTTGAAGTTTTTTTAATTTTGGCAATTTTTATTATTTTGGCTTTTTTTATTTTGGCGATTTTTTTATTTTGGCGATTTTTTTTAATTTTGGCGTTTTTTTCATATAGGTGATTTTTTTTGGTTTTGGCGATTTTTTTAGTTTTGACACTTTATTTTCGTTTTGAGGATTTTTTTCGGTTTTTGGCGTTTATTTTAAATTTTGGAGATTTTTTTCGTTTTGGCGATTTTTTTTTTAATTTTGGCGATTTTTTTCATTTTGGCAATTTTTGTTTTTCACATAAACAATTATTTTGTTTCTGGCGCATTTTTCGCGTTTTGGCGATTTTTTTCGGTTTTTGGCGTTTTTTTCATATTGTCGTTTTTTTTAAATTTAAACGATTTTTTCGAATTTGGTGATTTATTTTATTGCTAGAATTTTTTTTTAATTTTGTCGATTTTTTTCAGGTTTTGGCGATTTTTTTCGGTTTGGCGATTTTATAATTTTCGGATTTTTTAGTTTTACCGTTTTTGCAAATTTCAACTGTTTACCTCCTTCGGTTTCCACCACCCTTTAATTTAAATTTTTTAATATTTTAATGTTAATTGTTGTAGTCTATATAAAAATACAGTAATTTTACAAATTTCAAGTGTCAATATACATATGTACATACAATTGTATGTATATTACATGAGATTTTAACATTTTTCGTCGCTCGTTTTAGAGCACCCTTTAATTTCTAATTCTCACGTATTTGTTGTTGTAGTGGCCAAGGTTCTACATACTCTGTTCAAATTTCAGGTACGTAGCTCTTACGGTTCCTGAGAAAATACCGTGTTCCTTTTTTCACCTTTGGTGTACGGAACCCTAAAAAAGATGCAAGACCAATAAAATTGAAGGCAATAAAAAAGATATTAAGCATAACAGTAAACAATTCTTGACAAAAAACAAAAAAAAAATTTAATCAATACAGACAATTAGAAACATACCATCATCAAAAAAGTTCCATAACTTATTGCATAAGGTCAATGCTTATGGGTAAAATGAAACTCAATTATGCTGCAAGGCTGCTCGCAGATAAATTACCAATCTAAAACCATCATGCAAACATTTTGATTGTAATTCATAGTTAATTTATTATAATTATATGTATTAACTTAAAATTTCATAACTTTCAGTAGAAACGAAAAGTTGTTTGTGGTTACATTTTAAGGTAATTTGAAAATCCAAATACATAATATTAAGAAAATTCTATTTAAAAATATAATAGTGTTTACATTCTTTTTATTTTAAAATTTCACAATTATTGACCCAGAAATGTTACTATTAACTCAAAAAAGAAGTTGAGTAATTTTATCATAAAAACATTCACATTTCGAATTATCCCACTGTTACTACAACCCAGAGGGATGACTTGAGTATAAAATTCATATGCAAAGCATATGAGTGATTTTCAAAAAAATTTTCTAGACGAGTCGTCTGCACATAAAATTCTACTGCCAGTTTATAGAAGCCATGTAAAAATTCTCGTCTCTCTATTTATACTGAAAGCGAAAACAAATTTGCGTGCTTTGTCTTTGAATTCAATATAAATAGCAGAGAAAAAACTGCTAAAGGGTATTCCAGCAAAAAAAAACAAAGATTTTACCAAAGAGATTCTTTATAATTTTAATGTGGCAAATCGTTTTATTTTTATCAAGAAGAAAACCACATAAAATCACGAAGAAATCTTTTTATTCACAGGTTTTTTTATTAAATTTTTGTTATTTTTGAAAAAAAAAAATAAAATCCATAGAGAAACATTAGGTTGTCTTCTGAATTATAAAAAAAGGGATTTCTAATTGATTTCATTAAGTTGCATTACTGATTTTTTTAAAAAAGTATTCCTTATTAATTTTATTAGATTCCTATATGTGTCCCTAATTATGAAAGTGCACAGAAAAAAGTAAAAACAAGATTCAATTAAAAAAAAACAAAGATTCAGTTAAAAAATTAATTAGTTTCACGGAAATTGTAGTATTAACTCATCTATTTTAATTGAAAATTTTTTAGATTATTATATATATATATATATTGAGTATTTTAATTGAAAATATTTTTTCAAAACAATGTGGCATACTACAAAAAACAGGGGGCAAATTACGGCACTCGTTACTGAACGAAATTACAAAATATTTCAATAGACTTTATATGGAAATATTTTAAAATTTCGAAACGAATCGAATGCCGTAATTTGCCCCCAGCTCGATTTTCATACATAAAAACAAAAGTTACATTATTTACATACAATTAACATGTAAAAATTGTTACCCATTTCAGAGTATTCTGAGTTAAGCTCTGTTGATAGCACTTTTTTGTTAGGGCAGCAAATTCAATTAAAATAAACATACATTCAATTAAAATTTTAATCAAAAGTATAATTTTTTCTAAGCAATCACTTAATTAAAAAAAATTCAACAATAATTTTTTCTGTGTGGTCTAAGTGACATGCATTTTAGCTTCGAAATAATATACTTATTAATCTTGAAAAAAATTCAATAAATATTTAATAAATGTTAAACAAACTTATATTAATCAAAACTAAAACAACTCTAAATTAATATGTTGCTCAATATAAAAATATATTTTGATTTGTTTAAATGTAAGTTACTAAATATCTCGGCTAAAGGAATATATGACCATATCGAACCTTATTTTCGATTTGATCGTGAACGACAAACATTAAATTTTTCAGGAGAAGGTTGTTTTCAAAAATATTAAAATTTGTTTTGTATCTTAAAAGTTATTAACAATTGTAGCATTTTTATAATTCTAAACTATGGAAAGGCCCATAAAAAAGTATATTTTCGATAACATGTCTCTTAAGATAAAATTGAAAAAAGGGCTGGATATATGGATACATAAAATATTACATATGTACTTCATGTGACATCGGTTAAGGGTACATAATATTTGGCTTATCCAAATATAGCACTGTTACTTGCTTTATTTTCAAAACGAAATTTTAGCTCAAATCAATCTCTGTATGACTGTCTTTATTTATATTAAACAAGCGTGCCTAATATCATCTGAACACAGAAACTTAGTATGGAAAACACGCCTTCTGCTGTTTTTTTATTTTTTCCTTTATTATTCCTGTTGAGTTTCAGCTTGCCATTATTTGTAAATAGCTACATCACATCATTACATACACGCAAAGAAAAAATATGGTTGAGGTAACCATAATCAAACAGAAACACACTATGATTGAATTATATGGTTGCAGTTAAATCATATTGTTGTCAATAGAAAAGCAAACTTTTAATAATATTATTATCTGAGTTAATAATAATATTATCCACGAAAGCAATAAACTTTGTTACGCCTTATCTTATTATTGTAAATATGACAACACTATTGTTAGATATGACGAAAATATTATTGAGATTCACTATACGATGTTTTTATCTTATAATAATATTGTTAAATACGACAACAGTATTATTTGATATAATAATAATATTTTGTTTTTCAATCATATATTTATTAACCACAACAGCTGTGTGTTAAATTCGAAATAAAATTAAATTAATATTATTGAAAGAAAATATATGTATATATATGGAAATGTATATTAACATATGCACGTATATGTTTTTATTTATCTACGCTTTTGTTTGTTTGTACTTTATTTATTTATTTAAAACGACGCGTGCAATACCGACAGCTAACAAAGGAAACACTGAACTGACAGAAGAGGTTTCTGAAAAAGATTTTTTTTAAAACTTAACATTTTATGGTTTTGGATAACATTATATTGTTATTTTCATTATACTATTTTTAAAAAATAATAAAAATTATGTTGCAGTCATAAATTTTTAACAAAGCTATATTGTTAAACTCTAACCATATCACTCTTTTTTAGGAATATAATAATGTAATTATTAAATTCAAACATTACTTTGCTTACCGTAACAAAATTAATGTTTAAAATAACAATAACTTGTTTTCAACGACCACACATTTGTTTCTGAGAACATAATATTGTTTTTTCAACCATTCTACAAACATATCTTTTCTTTGCGTGTATGGCCTTCCTCTGGAAATGTGTCCTACTCGGCTAAATGTGTCATTTTTAGATTTTGGATCAAAAATATTATCAGTATTATATGACATGGAACAACTACTACTAATTAAAAAAAATGCAACTAACATGCTGAAAATTTTCATATATGTATGTGGCTTTTTACATGCCGTATACTGTAGTTTTAAGAGCTGCCTGACTATCAGAAAAGATAGCAATATTCGTGCTATTTACTGTTCCTATTTAATTAAAGGCTTTTGTCTCACACTGTCCTTGGTAGAATTGTGACATTGGATCTCCTGTCGAACCTCTGTTCACAGTTTATCCTATCACTAGGCATTCCTAGCAGCCCTTAGCTGGGCATTATACTCAGGACCCACGAGTGCCCAATTCAAACACAATGAGCAGATCTCCCGAGACCCATTGTATAAGCGGCCATTGCCGTAGGTGATCTAATAAAGATTTATTTGGGAGGTAGTGTAATCAAGGTCTCAATGGATAAGGTTGGACATGACCTCATTGTGCCTGTTGCACAATCTCTGAACTTTACAGAGTTTAGTTTTTATCACAACCTGCCAACGCTTTTGTAACCAAACAATCGCGCCGTACGTTATGATTGGCCTAACCATCATTGTATAGATCCACATAACCATTTTTTGGCTCATGCCGCAGGTGTAGGGATGAAACGATACCACTAAGGTATCGATACTTTTACTTGATGCGGCTTCAGTTCAGAAGTACCGATACATACTCAGTATCGAATAAAAAGCATCGATACTTACTTGTACCGGTCAAGCTATTCATATGATATAAAGTGGTGGAAACAAAATTTAATACCCACCAAACCAAATGCTCCTAATTTGTACAGAATTCGTAACGACTAGTCGACAAAATCTTCCGATTTCGGAAGCGATTAATATAAGAAAAAACTAATTGTTTATTCTTGCAGACGAGTATTAGTAGGATTTATTTATGAAACTACTCCTTCAACAAATTAATTTTCCTGAATTAGAAAAATTTTAAAGTTCAATTTTGTTAAAAACATTGCCATAAAAATCGCCAACAAAATTATTTATTGCCAGCAAAATTGACATGTTGCCAAATCAAAAATTTAGACGCCAAGCAAAGTGGAAAAATCGCAAAATTTGGGCTGGATTGGAGCAGTAGATATAGTTGAGATTACATTTTAAATGTTTGTGCAAATTCGTTTTGTTCCCGCAATTACGCATGTTTTTAAAACAATTTTTGAAGTTCGCAAATTTAATGTCTTTTTTTATAAAATATTTGACTTGCTTGATTAGTTGCATTTTCGCAAACTGCCGTCATGTTCAACACTTTTGTATCGGTAGTAGAGTATCGATACCAAAAGTACTTGGTTTCTAAGAAAAAGTATCGAGTAATTACTCGTATCGTTTCATTCCTACCCAGTTGCACCCAGCACAACTCTTCACTGCCCAGGTCACCCTAGTGGCTTTCAATGTTACGCATTCAACATGTCGGTTCCAACTTAGCTTACTATCAAGTGTAAGCTCCCAATATTTGACAACTGTCGAATAAGGAATATTGAATCCATTCAGCGATACTGTCCCTAGAACAAGTTTTCTTCTAAGAGAAAATGTTACCAGAATAGTCTTATCAGAGTTGAATGCCAGGCTACGTCTGCTGCACTATGTTGTTACAGTGCACAAAACATCGTTCCTGACCTCTGAGAGAAAGTTGCCGAATTTTCAAGTTGGCATCACAGCCAGTAAAAAGTTGCTCTTACAAAAACTTTAAACAAAAAATAGTGCTTCTGCTATAAAACTGAAACGGTATATCCTATGGCTATATATTTTGACAGATAATGCCAATAATAACAACTTATACCTGATTTACACTAAGCATTTTTTCATGAAATTTCATGAATTTTGTTGCACGCAACTTTTTCTATTTGCTAATTGTAGCGATATAAAAGAAGAATTTTATATAAAAAAGGACGTAGAATGATTCTCTGATGCATTTTGGGCAACGTTTTTGATATAAATTTCTCTTCCAGGCCTCCTATTGCTAAATAAAATTTTTTCATGCAACTAATTTCATGAAAAAAATGCTTAATGTAAATCAGGTATTAATGTTAATGATTATTTTATAGCCTTTAACTGAGTAAATAACGAAATTAATTCCATAAACGTATTAACATAAAAAATTATATATAATACTTAACAACATATTTTATAATATGTAATACCAAAATTCAATTTATTATTTTTTGTTCAGTATCTTTTTCTCACCTTGGCAAATAAATTTTACAAAACCTGATTATGATATAAATAATGTTTTGAACTTAAACTTGCTTAAAATTAAGTTCTTCCATTTCTATTCATTTCATTTCTATTAGTTGAATACAAATTTCGAATTTATGGTTAATAGCAAGCGTAATAGTTGACGCAATAATTAGGAAGTTGACAAAAGCGTTTTAAAATATATCTTAATATGGCAACGTTTCAATTTAAATACTTTAATATGGTCTGTTGATTTTATTATTTTTGTGTTATATGTAAATCTAATTAACTACCAGGTGGCAAATTTAAAAGTATAAAACGCATGTCATTTTCAATATGGTAATGTTAAACTTAAGATGTTGAAACTGTCAGCGCAGCTGTACTCTCATATTATACAATAATATGTAAATAATATAAATATGTTTGTGTGTTTGCCTGACTTTGATACACACCACCCTGTTGCTAATTTTTGGAGTAGTTACATTTTGGAACAGTCCTATACTAGTTATAAAGAGACAGAACTAAGAAGCTTGATGAAATATCGGCTGCACTTCTCTACAAGCGACGCGCTCTCTCTCTCTCTCTCTCTCTCTTTTGTTTGTCATGTAAACAACATGGAAAAAAGAATTTTTATAAACTAGTATAACAGCAACTAGTCCTTCAACTAGTATGCAACTCCACACAAAACAACTAGTTGTGCTCCTACGACAACCCAATGTAAAAATCGAAAAAGTTCGTTGTATAAAAAATACAGATGTGCAACCAGTCTGAATTCAAAAGCAACTAGTATGTTTCCGAACACCTACTACTTCTTTTATCTGCAGGGCTGGTATGGGCACCACTACAAAGAAAGCTTAGCATGTGTGGCATTGTATTGGTTTGTTTTTTTTTTCTCATTTAATGACATCCGACGCACGTCTGCTTTGTTCGAGATTTTCTGCTAGACTAATGCATTAAACACATTCACCACAGCAGGCTACACAAACACACGACTTCAAATGCCGCTAGCAGCATTTGTCACCTTGTAGCCGGCTACTTAATTATTTTGGAGACGGCAGCAGCACCATCTGCACCTCATATTTAAGTATAAACACATAATTCAGTATTGCCACCCTCAAATATTTCGCATTTATAAAAATTAAATTACTCTTTCGAAATGTACTTATTTGATGTAAAAGTATAAAAAAGAATCAATTTATGCTTTACATCAATTTTTGGATATTGTTTGTGTTAAATAATATGAAATAATTGTACGATATCATACATTCAACATTTAATATTATACTGGCAACACTGTATTTTCTCATTGCAGCCAAAGAAATAGAAATTAGTTTAATTGGACTACAACGACAAAATCAGCATAGACAATAAAATGCCGCCATGTTGCCTTGCCGTCTTCAAAAGAATCATTCTCATATAAACATCCTGGACATTTGGTAGTCGGTAGCTTGCTGTGCTGAATGTGTTTAATGCTTAAGTACAATTTCGTTCCTTTACTTCGTTTATCAATTTTGTGTATGTACACATCGTTCGCTGTTTTTACATTTTTATTTTGCATTTGCCCATACACGATACACACAGAATGCGTGTCATGCATTAAACACATTCACCACAGCAGGCTACACGAACACACGACTTCAAATTCCGCTAGCAGCATTTGTCGCCTCGTAGCCAGCTACTTAATTATTTTGGAGACGGCAGCAGCACCATCTGCACCTCATATTTAAGTATAAATACATAGTTCAGTATTGTCACCTTCAAATTTTTCGCTTTTATAAAAATTAAAATACTTTTTCAAAATGTATCTATAGGACGTAAAAGTATAAAAATTAACCAATTTATGCTTTACAAATTTTTGGATATTGTTTCTTTTAAATAATATGAAATAATTGAGCGATATCATTCATTCAATATTTTGTATTGTACTGGCAACACTGAATTTTCTCATTGCAGCCAAAGAAATAGAAATTAGTTTAATTGGACTACAACGACAAAATCAGCATAGACAATAAAATGCCGCCATGTTGCCTTGCCGTCTTCAAAAGAATCATTCTCATATAAACATCCTGGACATTTGGTAGTCGGTAGCTTGCTGTGCTGAATGTGTTTAATGCTTAAGTACAATTTCGTTCCTTTACTTCGTTTATCAATTTTGTGTATGTACACATCGTTCGCTGTTTTTACATTTTTATTTTGCATTTGCCCATACACGATACACACAGAATGCGTGTCATGCATTAAACACATTCACCACAGCAGGCTACACGAACACACGACTTCAAATTCCGCTAGCAGCATTTGTCGCCTCATAGCCAGCTACTTAATTATTTTGGAGACGGCAGCAGCACCATCTGCACCTCATATTTAAGTATAAATACATAGTTCAGTATTGTCACCTTCAAATATTTCGCTTTTATAAAAATTAAAATACTTTTTCAAAATGTACCTATAGGACGTAAAAGTATAAAAATTAACCAATTTATGCTTTACAAATTTTTGGATATTGTTTCTTTTAAATAATATGAAATAATTGTGCGATATCATTCATTCAATATTTTGTATTGTACTGGCAACACTGAATTTTCTAATTGCAGCCAAAGAAATAAAAATTAGTTTAATTGGACTACAACGACAAATTTAGCACGGGCAACAACCTGTAGCCTGTTGCCTTGTTGCCTTCAAAATAATCATTCTCATATAAACATGTGTATTCTATACTTGACATTTTGTAGTCGGTAGCCTGCTGTGGTGAATGTGTTTAATGCATCACAATTAAAGAATTAAGATGGCACAATATTGCCACATTAAAATTTTAATATACTCATTGTGAATTCCCTAAATGTTATTTAGCCAAATTAAAAAAGCCACAAAGTATAGCGACTATATGATTCCTACAGTGTATTTCAAATAAATTTGCCACCATTTGATTTGTTTTGCCATTTTTAACCTTTAGTTCAGAAATATAAGACTTCTATTAAAAAAACTGTCAAATGAATTTTTTATTTACTTTTTTTTTTAATAAATCTTAACACTGGAAAATAAATACAAATGTTATGCACCTTTATTTGATAAAAGTAAATAACTATAACATTATTATGTTCTCATATGTCATTAAATAATATCAAGTTTCATTTACTAAACAACAACAGAAAACTCAATTGACAAATAGCTTAAGTATGTTTAGACATCTAGCTGACTATTGATACTTTCAGTTGTGTCCTCTTGCTTTCTATTTTTTTTTTGCTTTGTTCACTTTCTGCTAAAATACCTTTGGTGGAAAAAGGGAAAAGTTGACATATAAATTGACATTAATTGAACGAACAAACCAAAACCAAAGGCTAGTAAACTAAGCAAAATAAAAAAAATAATATGATAAAATTAAATACAAACAAATAAAGAACGAAAAATATATGTATCTATACATGGGCGCACTAATACAAGACAATATTTCACAATGATTGTGTGGACTCGATACAACAAAAAGCTATTTGATGAAGAAAACTAATGTGCGGAGTAGGAATGTGTGACGACCATAAAATAGACATATTGCCGCAAATGAACTTTTGATCAATATGTATAAATTTATCTTCCTCTTATGTTCCTTTTCCCCTTATTATTTTATCTTATTTTTTATATGTATGTGTATTTAACATTCTTTACAATGTAGTTTGTATCTGTTGGTGAAGAGATATTTCTGCTACATAAACTTAAATGTATCCTTGTGTTTTATTCTTGTTCTTTTAACTACAGTTAAACACGTGGCCATGTCATATGGTACTTACATATATTTTATCCATGGATGCTTGTATTAGTTTACCTCTTTATATATGTATAAACATGTACATACATACATCTATACATATTGTACATGTACATACATACATACCTATACAAACAACTTGAATGTACTTAGCCTTGCTATAAATTAATGATAGACAAAGAAGTGGGCTTTAAAAATAAATGCTCTACAAATAGACCTTTAACAGTTTTAGAGCATGCAATTATATAAAATAATGCTGTCTCGGGCTGCCAAAGAATAGCTGACATTTATACAAAAACAAATATATAACATATTGAAGAATTTATAGCATTCTAGGAAATTAATAAATATATGGATTTTTTTTTTTTTTGAAACAAAGAATAATATAAATGAATCAACTAAATACATGCTGAAGAATTTGTGCTATTAAATTGGCTCATACATACTACATAAAGACATATGATGAACATATGTATGTATGCACAAAGCATTTAACTTGAAAACTTGAATTGAATTGAGTAGCCGAATGTGATAACAATGTATTAAGTTTATCAGAATATTTTATCAAGGCGTACGGCAGTGTGCCAGGCCAAGTTCCGGCCAATGTTTTTACCCACTCCCCCGATAACTCTGTTCCCCGCAATCGTAAAATTATAAAATTCAAACCATAATTAGAATTAATTCATGTTACCTCATATGCAAATTTGAAACAATGACAGCTTCGTAGGATATGGAGGTGCAAAAGTACATATTTTAAGACATATTCACCGATGACTGACCACTTACCACTTACCACTGACACAGTCATCAAATTGAGAAACTAGAACTGAAACTTGGTACACGAGTAGATCTAGGTCAGTAATGAACTTAAAAAAAATCCTAAAACACGAAAATTTTAGCCAGGGGGGGGGGCTACGCCCATAAAAAATTAAATTTGTGCTAGTGAGCTGAAATTCGATACAGAGCTAGGTCTAGGTGAGCAATGAATTAAAAAAGTCTGAAAGCCCGGACATTTTAGACAGAAGGGCTAAATGTCGGAGTTAAAAAAGAAAATCTAAAGCGCTTAACGGAAGCGATTTTATTGATATTTGGCATATATATTGCGACAATGCTGTAAATTTTTTATTAAAAAAGTGGGCGTTGATACGTCCATATAATTTAAACCTCATACTTCATGTACACATTTATATGTATATGCTAATTATTATTATTATTATCCGTTTGCAACGAAGCTGGACACAAATAATAAGTACTGTTGGAAAAAATCTTGAATTTGTGAGGTGGGCGGGGTTACGCCGATAAAAATTAAAAATTTAAAATTGAGCTAAGGAGCTGCAATTTTATATAAAATTAGATATAGGAAAGAAACCAACTAGAAAAACCTGAAAACCCGGAAATTTTAGTGAGAGGGGGCGAGACTGCACCCATTAAAAAAAATAAATTTAAAGTTACGCTAATGAGCTGAAATTTGATACAAAAGTAGGTCTACATGAGAAACCAACTAGAAAAATCTGAAAACCCAAAAGATTTTATCGGAATGGGCTGGGGCACGCTAATATTTCTCGGAATTAAAAACTTAAAACACAGCTTTTAAGCCAAGCCATTTAAGTGAAAACTTGTTGCACACGTTGCACGTATGCAAGACCTTAAAAATGGGCGAGATCACTATCAGAAAATTTAAGCCTTGTGTTTAATCTACTTGAGTATAGCATATCTTAGAAGAAAATTAGCATGAATTATAAACCCTGCTCACAACAAAATTTTGAGTTTAAAATAGCAGGCGGGGTAATGCTCATAAAATTTTAAGGTTTAATTCGCGCTAGAGAGCTGAAATTGTATACCTAAGTAAGTGTAGATGAGTACGCCAATGGAAAAAATCTTAAACCCAAGAAGTATTATCCGGTATGCAGGCCACACTGTTAATTCTCAAATTCGCGCTAGAGAGCTGAAATTTGATACACAAATAAATCTAGATCAGAGATCACTAAGAAAAATCTAAGAAAACAGAAGTTTCAATCAGGAGGCTGTAAAAAGCACTTTTAACTTCAAATAAAGATAAATTTTATTGAAAGTTTCATACACATTGTACTTAAATTAAGTGAAAATTTCCTGTTTTTAAAAGTGGCGTGACTACACCCTTTGACTTAGAAGATTTTAGTCTACTGCTGATGTACTTCTCATTAGCTTTTTCCTATGAAGCTTTACATGAATCATGAGCACTAGCAGTTTGAAAAGTGGTCCATTAAAATTTTACGTAATATTATACTGTAGAAAGCTGATATTTTTTACACAAAATTGAGTTACTCAATCGGAAAATCCAAAAATTAAAGCATCAGCTACCCTATTGAAACTTTGCATGCACATTGGGCATATTTTTTTGATTTATGTGCTTTTGCTTCTACCTGTAGATATCTATTAGTATACAGATATCTATTGTATAAGTAAACTTTTATAAGACTAACTCTTTGGTGAAACTTTAGGTAGATTACCTGTTTATAGAAATAACGGACATAAGCAGTTTTTATATGTAAATATGAAAAATTAATAATAGTGCATTCAAAACACATTACACTCTAAACCATTATTTTAAGTAACTTTGTCTTTTTTAACCACAGCTATGTACTTTTTTAACCCAATTGGGTCTCTGATTGGAGGTGCGGTATAGCACCACCCTTCTTAACCATGCCTTTTTCAACTGGTACAGTGATCATGAAGAGACATAAAATACACTAGAAATTTCAAATTTGAAAGAGTAATTATAGAAAATTTTTCAAAAAGTTGTCAGATCCTCACAAAAACATAAATGTGAAAAAAGACCAAATTCATGCCATTAAAAGTAGTGAGATACAAATTTTAACCAAATTCTATTTTGCACAATACCTATCATTTATGAATGTGTTACAGTTTTATAGATTTTAAAGGCAACCTGCTTACTTGGCAATATTTTTATCCTTATAATACAGAAGTCATTTACTTCTCTACATAGGGAAAAATGTTGTCAAATTAGCAGGTTTCCTTGAAATACCATAAAACCCTGACGATTTCATATTTATAAAATGCATGACAGAAAGTAAACCATGTAGCTTTCAACTGTTGGTTTTATTGGAAATAAATAAAAAAGCTAAAAGCTCCAATTTTCATCTTAGTTTTATTTTAAAAAATTCGATGTTTAAGTAAATTCAGCTTGATAACTTGGTAAAGAAAGTATTATTTATTATCATGTTTTTATCTTCAGTACGGGAAATTCTTAAAGTTACACCCACAGTTGTACCAATTCCTGACAAATATAGCCCTTCGTAACCTTAAGTATATCACCTGGAATAGTTGATATTGTTCTTCTGCGCAGAAGTATGCTAGAACAGTTTCCAACAGCTCTTTGATACGTACGATCCTGGAGCTAAAAATCTTAGAGAAGCTGCAAGTGGTGAGATATATATATATATATATATATATATATATATATATATATAAATAAAGTTATACTTGTTTATGCTCTATCAAACTGTTCTATGCCATTTTTGATATTTAAAAAAAAAATTTAAAAAGTTATATCCACATATAATGCACACACTTTACATTACAAGAATATTAGCAATGTCGAATACTTTTTTGTTTGCATTTCTTAACTAATTTTTTATATGATGAAGTTTTTGTATTATTTTAAACTCATCGTTTTTATTAAATACAATTTGAAGTTTCTTAATAAAATGCTTTCCTAGTTCCTTTTGTAAAATAAAGTAACAAACAAAATGTCGAATAGTTTTTTGACCACTGAATTTTTTTATACTAAATACAACTGTTGTCCGAAGTTTTATAAGAAGAAAATAGAACACTCTCTAATTGAAAGTTTGACAATTGGTTTTGCGTGTGAGAAGCAATGTTTTAAGGATAAGTTATGATATATACGTATTTTACAGTGGGATATTTGACAAGTCAGATGTTAAAGATATGTTGGGTACGGTACGTCTTAGAGTAATCTAAAAAAGCAAAATAGCTTTATAAAATTTATTTAACATTACATTAATAGACAACAATATGATATCAGCTGCTGACAGCAATTCAAAACTAACTGGCTTATATATCGCAAACTAAATCCCAAACAGTTACAACTCAAAATGGTCGAAGGGGTTTTGTTATTTTATAAATTAATTAAATTAATTAATTGAATAAATCTCAAACGAAAATATAAATTACCATTATGCTGGTTTTTATGTTATAAACTTGCATTATTTGTACAGTATCAACAGTTATTTGCCACTACTCTAAAATTTTTTGAGCTCTGACTGTTTTTGAATTATTGTGCGATACATTTAATGATTAAAATCAACAGCAGCATATTTCAAACAGCAAGTTTTACTTTGAATGCTAAGGCTTAGGTCTACACTGGAAGAAAACCTCTTCGTAACAGGAATGAAACCGTTACGTCGAATCCCTTTCATTAACATAACGACAAATTTCATTAATAAAATAAAACATTATATTATATAGATGCAAATTTCATTAATGGAATGAAACCATTCTAGTGTTTAATATTTTACATTTTCTAGTATCATTTAATTTTCATTCGGGTGATGAAAAACTTAAATACATGTTTTTGTGACGAATTCATACAAAAAAAAAATTTAAATTGATTAGGTGACATAAAATAATTTCAAAGTATCAAACCACAATTGTAATTAATCTTAAGTTATGGAAATTATAGTTTTGTTACAACTTTAATGAAATATTTTCGGAAATAGAATGAAGAAAACATCCTGCTGCTGGTTAGTAGGCAGTGTGCTACTCTTGTAGTCACACGTTCGAATCCTGGAGATAAGTCTAAGTTATAACTTTTCAAATAAATTACATAATGTTGAATTAATTAGGTCAATTAAATAACTTTGAAATAAAATGTCATTAATGATGGTATGTGTGTATTTTGTGTGTATCTAAATAATATTTGAGGTTGTTGTGTCTGCAGCGGTAAGCTCGCTAATTACGACGCGATGAGTTCCAAGTTCAAATCTTGGCCGGGGAAGCCAATTATATCACACAAACGTTTTTCTGATGCCTGTGCCAATATACACACGTAATTTGAATAATTAATAAGATACAATGATAATTAAATATATGAATCTGTCATTACAATAATGACTTATGTTGATAACACAATGATACGATATGTTACGTATCACTCATAAAATACTGTCATGATTTACATAAAAAATGTTGTTTATTCAAAGAAATAGTTCGAAAAAAAAATGTAAAACTAAAAAATTCCATCGCAAATAAAGCCAGACCTTTAGCTCAAAAAAAAACATTTTAATTACATTTTTCATTTAAAACATGAAAATTTACGTTGCTTAGTAAAAATCATGTCGTTACTTGAATGAAAATATTTCGTTGTATATATGATATTTTTTCAGCTAATGAAACAATTTTCATAATACGAATGAAGAGTTGCATTGGTTGAAAAATAATGATAAAATCGTAAATATAATGTTAAAAATCGTTGCATTTGCGAAGGTTTTCTTCTCAGTGTATTGTTAGATTGTGTGGGTCCTCGGGCTTAGTCACATAATCATGAATCTTATCGTGGTTGTTGTGAATTCAATTAATTTGATATAAGCCAAAGTACAAAATTTATTATTAACGTTATCATACCAATAATATGCTATAGTGGAAAAATAGTAGAATTCTTCAGTTAAATATAACCAGCTAGGTGAAAATCATCGAAAGTAAGAATGTGATTGTCTAGGATCACTCATAATATAACTTATTCAATCGATTGTAACTCTTGTCTGTTTATAACATGAAATAAAATAGAAGCAAGTTATAAAAACTTGTTTGTGACCAACAAATTCTCTTAGTTATTATCAATTAGAATTTCCTCAGATGCAAGTTAGTAAGGCAAGCTTGAGTCTTAATGTCCAGTTCATACATTTAGTATTTGTTACAAACTACTTCCACATTAAAGACTTTATAATTTAACTAAGTTTCCGTAAAAATAAGTACATGTGAGCAAATTCAAAGCTCTCAATATATAGTTTGTATAATTTGAGAAGCTGGCGAACAGAATTCAGTAAATGATTTTTTTATTACTTTTTTTGGACTCTCCAAGTATACATCTACGAAGTCGATTCATAGTTCGATTTCACATTAAAAAAAAATAACGAAAATTGTCTTTTTATATACATATGTATATTCACGGACTAAATTAATATTTGGCCAGAAACAAGGATTTATTAGTTGATAATAAATGTCAGACGATACAGTTATGTATTTTAAATGTCGTAGCACTTCTTGGTTTTGGGTATGCAAATTATTTCCTTTTAATATGAATTTCACAATTAAGCTTAAAGTTTTTATAACAATAGATGTCCACAACAGTTTTTTCAAAAGCAAACAAGAGACAAATATTAAATTTGTGTTAAGTGTTATAACGAGTAATATTAAAATATTATTAGATTTGAATTATCAAACTTAACAATAATATTGATTAAATATTTGGGCAAATCCATACTGTCGTACGGGACAGCCGTACGCATTTAAAGTGGAAAAAAGATCAAAATAAAATAGATTTTTGTTTTGATTATTAGCCTAAGCTATGGCAAAAAAAATGAAAAAAAAGTTCCACTTGCTTGAGTTTGGACATGAATTTTTCAAAATTAGTAATGAATAATTGCAAAACTTTTGCACATTTATTAAATTTGACTGTTTTTCTTTAAGAATTTTGCAAAAAAATTTCAAGAAATTTTAATGTTTTCGTCTCGGTAGACCTTCTGAGAGAAATGCCCATATGTGTGTATGTATTTTGTTGCTTTTCTTTGTAATTTCCTATCAACCATAATTAATGTAACCACTTTAATGAGGAAAACTCAATTGAAATTTGATCTGACACGAAGGCTGTGCACACATATATTTGGGTTTGCATCTTTGAAATATGTTTTTGTGTGTTTTTATTGGAGTAAGCATTAAGATTTTTTAGGGTTCCATACAACAATATTGAATTCGTAGAAAATTTAAATAATTATTTTTCAATAAAAAAAACTGCATAGTTATTATAGTATAGTGAAGTAGCAACAAATATATATGTATAGGGGGTTTTTGGCGCTAAAAGGTATAGCCAGGTTTGTGCAGGCCTACGTTTATGGGATTTGTATGGAAATACACATTCAAGTTACGAGTACCTGGCATGTGAGTGCTGTATATATACAGCAATACAATACATGCAATGAATCCGTGTTTTTAGCCGCTTTTTATCCAATTTATAACAAAGTGAGCACGATATCCGACTTGAAGGGGATTTCGCATGGGTTGGTTGGTCATCTATCCCTGGGCCTACAGGTGCCTGAAAAAAAAGAAAAATTTGCCTTAAATTAGAGTTCAATGAATAAATAAATTAAATGATTACCTCTACACCGAATATCGCCATTGATTGTTTGACGTGTTGCATGCCTCGTACAATTGGATTCGTTGCCCTTTTTTGCATGTGAGGGATTACCAGCTGTTCTTCCAATTCCATAAGAAGGACACGTCTTCTATCGTTTCGTTTAAGATGGCCCAACTTGTCATGAATGACAAATGCAGCGAAGCCCGCAACATCTAACATATTGAAAAATAATGCTAGCGGCCATCGGCTTGTGAGTCGTTTGCAGGTGTAACCGCCAACCATTTGATCCATAGTGTCCACTTCAGATTTATATTTATTACAACCCAATATTTGAAACGGGTTTTGAGCTAATTTTGATATATATACATACGACAGAATTATAATGCTCCGTCGAGATAATAACCACTGCTTTTTTCGTTTTTTTGGCACGTATGAGCATAGCGCGATATTATTGTTGTGGTAAGTGTACAAAGTGCTCAATACCTCTCTTTCAGGATCCAACATCTCTCATACAGGTTTTTTTTGCATGGTTCCTACATAGGCCAACCGTTTTGTCATCAAGATCGTGGCCAAATCTTATGACGAAAAAAAATTATCCGCATGTATTGTTCACCAAATTTTGCGGTGCGGTTCACAACGTCCATCATATCATATATATATATATATATATATATATATATATATATATATATATATATATATATATATATATATATATATTTATAGAAAGTCTAAAATAGCAATACCTACCGTTTGCTTTTGTAAAAAACCAAATAAATGTTCTTCAATAAAAAAAACTTTACACTTCAAGCGTTTGGTTTATGGAAATAAAAAGGAACACTTATTTACTTTAGATATTTGTGGAAAATTACAAATGAATACTATTAAAAAACATAAAAGATGCAGATGGTTACACTTCCAATTCTAGTGATATACCAAAGTTTTGCTTGCCCTATTTTCAATATGTATGTTTTATATACATATTCCTTACACAATAATACCAATTCATTTCACGCAAATTATTCATAGGTCTTCACAGACCTGGTTATGTCGTTCAAATCAAAATATTTGAAAAAATGATTAACTCGAACCCGGAACAAATTTTTTACTTATTTTGTCCAGAGCATATAGCTTCACAAAGTCATGGCAGGATTTGTACCTAACGTGAGAAACAATAAGGTTATACAAACTTTTACATGCACAGACCTGGTTTTACCTCCGAGGGTTAAAATTATATAAAATATAACATTAATATATACATTGATAGCACTGGCTACCAAGGTCATCGGCTAAAACATGTATTAAAATGCCTTACTCGTTTAGGATACATAGATTTCTTTATTCCCGCTTAATGAATTTGAAAAATAAGATACTTGTTCCATTTACACAGAAAAAAGTAAAAACAAAGAGCAATTAAAAAATTAATTAGTCATCCATTTATCACAGAAACTATAGTACTAGCTCATTCATTGTAATTGATTTTTTTTTGATTTCTTTAATTAAAATATATTAATTAATTTTAATTATTATGGCGGTAGGAACTAAGTCCCCAAAACATAAATGAACTAAGTCCCTAAAGTTTGGGGAGTTAGTTCGCTATGAACTAAGTCCCTAAACATAAAAATGAGCTTGGCCCTCAAAAATTTAACTAAAAGAGAACTAATTCCCCAAAAGTCGTTGTTTTTTTTTCATATAAAACTTTGGGGGCTTTGTTCATATTTTGTTTTGGAGTGTTTTGTCATTAAAGATGTATCACCTACCGAGACTGGCAGTAGGAACTAGGTCCCCAATGAACTAAAACCCCAATAAGCATTTGGTATCCATCAATAGTATTTTGGATCTTAATGCCACAAAAGAACTTTTTATTAAATCAGGCGGTAATAAAGGAAGTGCCAAAATTTTGTGGTAAAGTATTTACGCATATTTTGATACCTAATAAAATCTAATAAGAATTTATGTTTTGTCACATTTCGTCTAACTGCCTGGCAGAAATGTAACCTATAATTAAGAAACCATATTTTGAGATTTATATATTAATTTAAAGCTTATGACGGTATGTAGTGAAATTATAATTATGTATGCTACACTCACCTAATTTTTTAGAAACACTGTTGTGATTCAGGCAAATTTCAATAGGTAATATTATTGTATTTGTATTAAATAACTTCTTTCCATACAAAATTAATAAATTTTTAGTAATTAATTTTTAATCCACTTACATTAAAAAGTTCTTAACACTAAAACCGAAAAGTTTTAAAACGCATTTTATCACATACTATATAAAAAGATAATTTATATAATTACAATAATGTTATCTATGTTGATAAATTTTCAATCATTATAGTGTTTGTGAAAAAAAACTGGTTGAGTGCAAATGGGTTGTAAATTAAAATTTCGCGAGAATATGATATGTTATAAAATGCGTTTTAAAACTTTTCGGTTTTAGTGTTAAAAACTTTTTAATGTAAGTGGATTTAAAATTAATCACTAAAAAGTTTTGACCAAAAATAATTATAATTTCACTACATATCTTCATAAATTTTAAATTGTCAAAAAATTACTTATCAGCATCCTACAAGTCTTGCTCGTGTAAAAACTGCACTTAACGAATTTCTTAGCGCTTGTTCGTAGTCGGTTATAAATATATTTGGATTCAAATATTTTCCGTAATATATTCAAAGAGTGCTTTGTAAATTTCATTTGTTTTTTTGTCCATCAGAACAAAGAATATGGGAAAATCTAGAAAAGAAATTGTTATTTCTGTCGCTAGAATAAATTTTACTTACTTACCTCTTCACAATATTGTATGCAAATAAAAAGAAACTGCTTAAAGCAGCCATGTGGTACTATTTTAAACGTAGCATCAATGAGATATGTTCTCTTAGTTGGAGATATATTTGCTTTCATTAATTCTATTGTTTTCAATGATGAAAACAAGCAGAATGAAAAATTTTCCTCCTTAATTGCCGCGGTGAAAAAATGCTTGGGTTTTGCCCTGTCCTTCGACAAGCCAAAGCCGTTCCACACGCTTTCAATATTAAATGCTTCGATGATATATATAACTCTTTCCGTTGGTTGGGAATTAGTTCGTTTTTTTGGGACTTAATTAATAGAGGACTTACTTCCTATGGCCTTCAGACGGTAGGAACTAAGTCCCTAATGAACTTTGGCCAAAATCAAATTTGAACTAAGTCCCCAAAGTTTGGGAACCCAGCTAAAAAAATATGTATGGCGCATATATGATATCCCATATATGGTTCGGATCCGAAAAATGAGGGTATATGGGCATATATGATTATATATATTCATACATTTTCATACATGTACATATGTGTAAATTCCCTCCACAGTATGCAAAGTTCATATTCATCACTCTTGATTCACAAAAGGGCACTGCTGTGCAATAAATTAAATTATTAAAATTAAATTTTTTTAGACTTGGGAGAGAGGTTGTATTTACAGAAACATTTGTTTGGACAAATAATTCAAAACGAACTAAAAGTCATTTCATTCATCAAAAGGTGAATCAAGTATTTAAAAAACACATAAATCATATTCGTACATGACATTTAGCTTAAGAAATCAGATTAAAAATTTTTCTTTTTTAAACGTTGAGGGTACGCATATAAACTTTGCATACCGTATGTATTTTCTAATGGATTTCCAATTCAGCAGTGATAAAAATCCAAGCTTGTTTGATTGCAAAAACGATCTTATGAGAGATATCATGTATGCATACATTCTTATATGGCTCCATATATAAAATCTTATATTTATATATCGATGCACATATGAAGAGCTTAACAATTAAATTTTCATATATGAGCTCATATGTAGTAATACATTTCATATATTAGTCCATATATTAGTTCATATATAATAGTTTTGCCATGTATAATTCCATATATTTCCATACATGAATTCATACATATTCATATATAGTTATATACATTCATATATTAAAAATATATGAACCATATATAATTTTTTTAGCTGGGAAGCTAGTTTGCTATGCATTAAGTCCCCAGAAATAAAAATGAACTAGGCCCCCAAAAATTTAACAAAAAGAGAACTAATTCCCCAAAAATTCTTTTTGTTGCCATCCATATAAAACTTTAGGGACTTAGTTCATTTATGTTTTGGGGACTTAGTTCATTGGGGACTTAGTTCCTACCGCCAATTATTATTGTTCGAACTTCATTTGTTTCTATATATATTTATAATTTTACCAGGCTAAAGTTCGTATTGATTTGTAAGCCAAATTTCATGTGATAATTATAATTGAACAAATAACACGAAGGTTGATATTCTGACAAACACTTAGTAGAGCGGAACAACTAACTGTTTTCGAAGGCCACAAACACCTTCATCATCAGTTTTCTTTATTTTATGTTGGACCACTGTATGTGGTCTCAGTCAATGTAGACTTCTGCTTTATATTCTCATCCATTATTGCAAATGGAATATGTGAATTGTTTTGATTAATCGTATTCAATTTTGGTGAAAACATTTTTTGTTATGAAACCTCAATTTTTTAATTCGCTTATGTACATATGTATGTATTTTGTAGTTTATAAGTTTTGTAGTTGTTATTATTATTTGCTTGTTGAGAAATGATTTTAAAACTAATTTCTGGTTTTTTATTTAAATAATTTATTTTTTTTATTTACTATATACACAGAGTAAACCTCTATTTTACTAATTATTAAATTATTCTGCTTAGCTTGAGGTCTGGTTATAAATTGAAAAAGCTGAATTTTCCTTTAATTTACATTTTCATTTTTATTTTTATCTTGTTTTATAAAATTTTTCCAATTTCTTCTTCTTTTCCATATTCCATATTCAGGAAAATTTTGTAAACTGTTAAATTTTTCCATAATTTGTAGGGCACATCTAGTTTATAGAATATAAAATCCCAGTTACAGAAAATACAATTGTTTAATTCACAAGTCTAATTTATAGAAAATAAAATCCCAGTTACAGAAAATACAATTGTTTAATTCACAAGCCCTGTTGCAACGTTTAAAGTTATATATAAAAACACAATTTCAAAATTTTTTTTCAAAACAACAACAAGCTATTTGTAAAATGCCTGTGGTTTTGAGAATTTTTTTTAATTATCCTGAATATGGAATATGAAAAAGCAGAAGAAAAGAAGTTTACCAGTTTGCAAAATTTTCCTGCAGCTCTAGAACCATCTGTATATATATATATGTATATATATATATATATATATATATATATATATACATATATATATATATATATATATATATATATATATATATACATATATATATATGTATATATATATATATATGTCCTTTATTTATCTAAAAAAATATAATGTAGATGCACAAAAAAAAATTCAAAAAAAGAATATTTAGATAAAATATTCACTGGGAACATAGGTCGCCATAGGGGAGTGGGGTTTTTCTCAGAGGTTGAAAGCTCTCTGTCTATTATCCACTTGGGGATAATGAGAAGCGATTCCTCTGCCTGAAACTCCCAAGCATCTCACAACTTCCGGTCTTAGACCAAGTGCTCCCTGGTAATGTCACTCAGGCTACCGTCTGATGGCAGCAAATGTGCGAAGGCGTACAGTAGTGAGTATCCAGAGTGCATGTTAACAGCGACGCGTCTCTAAAACTCAACTGTATTTACCCGGCCTAGCGGTATGTTGACAGTCGCAACTCTAGGATCGAAAGCTTTGGCCTAATCAATCAATCTTCTTAAACTCAAGCGATTACAGAAACGTCAAAGAACCATCTGTATAAAACCATTTAATTGAATTAAATTGAACTGTGATTTAATTTTTTATAAATTAGATGTGACCTATAGATTATTTAAAAATTTAACAGTTTGCAGAATTTTCCTGCAACTCTACCAACCATTTAAAAGCTACGAATTTTAATTTGAGCATAGTGTATGATCATTGTAAATATTCAAATATGTAATGTAACAACATTTCATGAATACATTGCAACAAACAATTGCTGCACGAAAGGTACAAGCATTATTCACCTGATGAATTTATTTAGCGTATGTTTTAAGTTGTCGTAGCTGTCTGCTAAATTAGTTTTCTTTCCAGCTTTTTTCTTTCATCAATTGGGGATTTCGATTGATGCAAATGTTAAGAAAATAACACAAAAGTTTAATTTAGTTCTGTGCACAGCCTTCATCAGTATAGCACGGAAAACTTGGTACAAAAGAAAGAGAGAAAAATTAAACTAAAAGACTCCCCAAGAACTGGAAAATCGTAAACCTCGTTAAGAACAAAACCAAAATAAACGACCTAAAAGCTTAAGGGGGAGAAAAAAGAAATAATAAAACTAAATATTTCCAGCATAAAATGTTAAGCTTAAGTTATCATTAAGGGTCAAAATCGGCTGAAACTATTGCTCCTGTCAATACTATTAAAAAGGTAAGAAAAAAAAACTTCTTTGTCTTCAGTTCAATGTACAACGTGATGCTATTGTTATTGCATAAGTATTTTCTTTAATTTTTTCCTGCTCCGAACACCAAGTCTCAATTGAGAATTGATAAAGTTGAATTTGTTTGTTGTTGCTAATGCTTGTTGTGTTCTTTGTTTTTCTTTCGGTTCACAGATGTTTTCTTTTAGTCAGTTAGTTGTGTGCTTCTTTCTATTCGACTATTTTTTTTCTTTATGGCTTGATACAATCATCTTATTTTAGTTGTTTTAACGATTTTCATCTTATTCGGTATTTTTATGTTTCTGTCTTTTTCAAGTTGTGTTGTTGTTGCTGTTGCTGCTTGTACTTTGTTAAAAAGTTGCCTCAGGGACAACGAGTAAACAATGACATAATGACAAGTGAAGAAGAATTTAAGCGATAAATAATTAATTGATTTGAGAAAAAATGTAACAAAAGCAACACCAGAAGCAACAAAAGAAATAAAAAGTACGAGTAATGGTAGCAGTGGCAATACTATTCTTAATAGCCAAGATAAGTTTAGAATTCTTTGGAAGATGAATGAAGACATGTTTCTGTGGTAGTTAATGTTATTTCAGACGTTAGTTACATCTACTACAGTGTTATTTGGTAGTATCAGTATCTATAGTTGTTGTTCTATATTTGCTTGGTATGTACAATGTACATACATATGTACATATGTATGTATGTATGTGCACTTGTAATAGTGAATACATTTGTTACAGATTCTCTACTTATTTTGCTTTAACTACACTCAAGGAAAAACTGTTTATATACATAAAGCTATAATATATCGCTGCAATATGCAGCATTAAGTTTTTAGCGTAATATTTTTCTTTCTGTGTATATAACTTGATACTCTTAATTTAAGTGGTACACTAAAGGGAATACTAGGGGTTCTTCTTAACATTTTTCCTGTTACTTGTTGTTATTTGTATGCAAGTGTGTGAGTATGTGTAACTAATGTGTAGTTGGCCGCGTATGTGTAAATGTTGAATTTTGTTGTACTTAAAGGGATAATAATTTAGTATTAAGCATTTTATTAAATTGTTTAAGTTAACACAGACCTTTTTTATTCTGACCTTCATATACAAATAAGACTTTATGTGGTGCGTAGATAATAATGTGGTATAAGAAAATAGTTACTAAATAGACTATAAATAAACATTACTGTAAATTTACATTTTTATGTCAAGGGATTTTCGAACTAGGAAGAATTATGTTGGATACAAATTAAAACGAACATTGAATTTATAATAGCATAAACGTCACTAGAAAACAGCGTTGCTAGTGTAGCCATTTCATGTTATGGAAAACATGCAATCATTTGAAACTGCTATTCTGTAAGCTTTTTTATTTTAAAGCATTCGGCTGCACCTTAATTTAGCTGGTACACAAAAAAAATTATTGTTGAATTTTTTTTCAATTAATTGATTGCTCAGAAAAATTATATTTTTGATTAATATTTTAATGGAATATATGTTTATTTTAATTGAATTTTCTACTTTATTTAAAAAGTGTTATCAACAGAGCTTAAATCAGAATACTATAAAATGGTTAACAATTATTACATATTAATTGTATCTAAATAATGTAACTTTTGTTTTTATGTATGAGTATGCCACATTGTTTTGAAAAAATATTTTCAATTAAGATACCCAATTAATCTTTTAATTGGTTTTGATATTTTATATGGTAGAAAAAAATCTACTCAGCTTAATTTTTTATTATTTTTTTTTGATTCATAGTAATTTTGACATTCGTGGAATAAAAATAAAATATTAAAATAAAAAATAACAAAAATTCTTTTTCTTCCTTTTTGTTGAGAAATAACAAGAATATAATAAGAAGAAATAAAAGCTGATAGACCAAATATGGATGGGAAAGTTCTTACATTGGCGGTATTTCGTGTTGGATGCAAATAGTCTTGCGTAAGTACATATGGAAAATATCGTAGCCTTTCTTTAAAATCTAATCACAAAATACACACAAGTCAAAAAAAGCTGCTATATTCTGCATTAACACTAGACGAGATGATTATCAAACACTGAATGCAGCCATTGTACGTACTTTTGTGCATCATTCGAACTTGGAAAACCATACTATGCATGAGTTAGGTTTATGGTACAATATACAAACGTTCCCATTTTTGGAAATTATTTATACAAACATACATACATACATACATACATACATACATATGAATGTACATAACATAATTTTTTATATTTTTGTGCTACTAAATTTTTGTATATTTCAATTACCATTTTAATTGAATCTTTACACAATTTTAATTAGTTTTTTAATTGAATATTAAAAAATATTTCATTTTTAAATTTTAATGAATCTTTAAGAAAGAACCAATTAAATTTTTAGTTAATGTAATATTTTTTTAATTGGAAAAATCCAAAAAATATTCAATTAAAATGTATGAGTTAATACTACAATTTCCATTATTGGTTGAAAACTAATTAATTTTTTAACTGAATCTCTGTTTTTTTTATTGAATCTTGTTTTTAGTTTTTTCTGTGTACCTGCCAGAAAATGACTTAATTCGTCATTAAAAATTAAATGCAGAAATCCACGCTTTTTTTAATCACCGAAGCATTTTTGCATCCCCAAAATAGCTTATGCGGCTAACTTTAAGTTCTCATATACATATGTAATTTGTATGTACATTACGCAAAAATTCGTGTGATTCGCTTTAGTTATTTATATATATATCTGTTGAATTGGGGGTTGCTTGTTAACATTGTATCAATTATATTGATAAAAATCCTTCATATTTGATAATTAAACATTGTTGTCTTAACTTCAGTGGAATTAGTTTATTAAACTCGGAATTTTAATTTTTTTATCCCTCAATTTTCAGGATTCAGTCAATCCCGGAATTGTTTACTAAGGTACTATGGTAAAAAAATATTTGCCTGTGGGGAAAAAATTTCATTTTTCTGCTATGCCAAATGATATATTTTTTTTTTTTTTGACAATGTAGCATAGAAATTTACTAAAAGCCACCGCGGCTGCTACCAACAATTTTTTAAAAGAACTTTTTATTATAAAACAATATTCTTGTAGCATAACGTTATATAACTTTATATATATGATTCAAAATTTTTCTCAAACTAAAATAAACAATGCATTTTTCACAGTCTTATATTTATATAAGTTTAATATCATGTAAATAAATAAATAAATAAGGGACGTAAAAATGTATGTAATGGGCAACGACTCGAAGCGACCGCAGCGGTTTTATCTGTCATAAATTTATTTGTTGTGTCAAAAATTCTACTAGCCCCTAGGGCAAGTGAAATTTTATTCACCTCAGAAGTGTCAAAAGTTTAATTACACTAGTATTTTGCTACCGTTTGGCACAGGCCCTAAGTTTTGTTTGTTTTATGAAAATAAATTAATCATTACTTTCACCCATTGATAGATAGATAGCAACACAATATTGATCTTCTATATTTGTTTGTTTCACCCTGTTAATAGTGGCAATGAAAATGTGTTTCCCAATCATGCTTTTTCTCCCTTTCATCATTAATTGCAATCTATTTGATAATAATAAGCAATATTTTTAACAACCCTAATAATGATATATTAAATAACAGAGGTATTCACTTCAACTCTGGTAACTTTGTTAAAAACATAATTGTACTTTCTATCGAGATTAACTCATTTTGTTTCGTTGTCGATAAAGGCATACATATGTAAATATGTATATAGATATACTATACTAATTTGTTTCATTATTATTAAAAAATTTTGTTAAATTGCAGAAACAAACTGTCCGAAAACAGCAAAAAATTACACATTAAAATCAGAACTACTTGTCATATAATGACTTACTTTTCCGATTGCCAAATTTTATTACTCGCTTACAAATCACATTACCTAAAATCAAGGTTGGAAACCGAAACAAATAACGGTATCGGTGTTGATACCGGTACAACTATTTTTTAAATTTCGGTATCGGTAACGGTATCGGTATTTTTTTATTTCGGTATCGATATTACCGGTACATACCGTTACCGGGCTTATAATACCGGTATGCCGATATTACTGCTAAATCTATTAGTTCAGACGGTCGACATAGCCAAAAGTCTCTTTTTTGTTAAATTTCTTCGGGAAAGGAGTATTTTTATATTAACTTAAAAGTATTTACACTTACATACATATATGTTTCTATATACGTTTTTATATTTTTATTAAAAAATAATTAATTAAAAAAGTAAAATGAGAAAACTGCAGTTGAAACTTTGCATACATAAAGTGAACATTTTGGTTAATTAAACAAAATAATAAAAATAAATACATTGAGTGTATGTATCAGTGATGCCAGAATTCCTTCACCAAAAATGGCTAAATGTAGACAAAAAAATGGCTAAAAAATGGCTAAGCGCCATCGAATACAAAACTCATGAACTTTATGCAAAAACAAGATGGTATTTCATATATTATTTTTTAAAGCAAATCGGGAACTTTTTTAAAGTAAATAAAAACAATAAATTGAAGTAATAAGTTAAATAAATTTTGCTTAGGTAATAAAAAAACTGCGCATTGAGTGCAAAATTGCAATACTTGCATTACACCCTATATTCATTTGAACATTCTGCTGAATAGCATGATATTCAGTCTTTTAATTTTTGGGTTACTAATCCATTCCATGCGAAATATGTATTTGTTTACACTTTTTGTTCAATTTATATTTTGTAAACTTTCATTTAAACTTTTATTTATTTTTTATTTTCACTCGTGTAAAACAAACCCGACAGCTTATAACAATATTGCAACGAATATAATCTTATTGTTACCAATTTATAATCAAATTGTTACCAATCTTTCATATAAGCTCTTTTAGATTTGCAATTTTTGTTGCAGCAGTTCTCGTATATGTTTGAGAGTATTGAAATAGAATTGCATATATACATTTTGTATTCCTCTCTATATCTTTTTCGCACAAAAACAAAAAGGTTCTGCAACAAAAATTGCAAGTTTGAACGGGAGTTTATTGATATTAATGCCAAAACAATAACACATTAGTCTGTTGTGTTTTTATAAAATTTAATAATTTAATATTGGCGGTATTCGATGTTTGATGCAAATGATCTTGCGAATAATGTGTCGATTAAATTAATCAACTTTATTTATTCAATGGAATCTTAAGACTAAAATTTAAAAAATATCTTAAATCTAACTTAAGCTAAGCAACGCAAGAATTTTATGCTTACGTTGCTGTCTGGCAAAGTGTGGGAAAGGAAATAAAAATGTAATCCTAAACTTTAAGGTTTCCCTACACTTTACCAGCACCTATCATTAGTTGCACATGTAACTCCTCACACCTTTGTTTTAAAACACTCCTGGGTTTCTTATACATGTATATATTTTTATATTTGTTTGTGTTTTTTGTTTTTCTGGAAGAAACTCTTATATCTTAGTATATATATGATGGTATTTTATATATAAGTATATTTTTCTTTTATTATGAAAATTTATAAGATTAAATATAACTGACCGTTGTAACTTGGAGTTCATTTACAAAAAAAAATTATTAATTATTCGGTCTATACTTATTTATGATATTCTCAATGTCAGAAGGACTCTGAGATATCGTTACGACTTGGGTTTTATTTACACCCGTCTTTTTCTTCTTTATTATAAAATAGATTAATACAAGTGCAATAGTTACAGCAATTATCAATGTTACGTTCAGTCCATATGAGACTTTACTATGAACTTTCAATTCTTTAATTTCTTCTACATTTTTTACATGTTGCAAAGTAATATTTTGAAATTCAAAATTAGGGTTTGTTACATTAATAATTGATGTTGGTGGAAAAAAGAATTTTTCATGTATTATATGTTGTTTGTTTTCAAAAATTTTATCATCGATTGTAATGCTACAATTGTTTATATTTATTAAATAATTTCCTGATAAGCTTAAGTTTCTATTGTCACAAGTTTGATTAATTTAAATTTTTCTAGCATTTTTCAACAAAATAGTTGCTTCATCCAACTCTATTGTTTCTGTTTTATTATTAAATATGTACTTACAGTTATTTCTAATTGAACAATGGTTGCTTTTTTGGAGATGTTTAACGATTACATTTTCCTTATAGTGTAAAATAACGTTATTTATTTCAACAATATTTTCGTTAACTTCATCAATTTCCATAAAATTTGTGTTTGGTACAGCGGTAAGTAATCTCAATTGTGTAGTAATGAATTTATCAGGGATCTGTATGGCTATTATTAGAGAATTGTCCTTGAACGTCATCACTCCGATTTTAAGGAGTTTTAACTTATAAAAATCAATGTTGAAGTTTTCTATTTCTGTTTTAGTAAATATGCTAGGATGAATAAAACTGTTTTTGGCGGATGCGATATTATCCTGTATTTTCTCTATATTGTCTTCAAGCATATTTAATTTAGACAACTGGTCTAAGTAAAGGTAACGTCTCATTATTTCGTTATTACTTTTTCTGATTTGTTCAAAAGCAGATTTTATACTATTTCTATCCTGATCTATAGAGTTTTTTAAGCTAGTAAGTGATTTATTAAACGAATCATTGATAATAATTTGATTGTTTACTGTCCTAATGATATTCCTATTATTTTCTTCAACTGTGGAGATATGTCCTATCGTCATCGTCCATTGTTCCGTATAGCCATTTTTATGCTGTGCCGATGATATTTATTAAACCTCTCTTTTCCCTTTGTTGTTTTGGTTTTATTGTTAAAATTTTTTCATTTATACTCTGTATCTTTTGCGAAAGGATTTCCCTATTACTTATATCTACAGTTTTAATATTTTCTTCTAAGACATTAAGAATTTCCACTATTTCTAAAATATTTACGATGTGTACTACTGTGTTAGTAGTATTAACTATTTCCACTTCACCCATCTTTATATCAATATAGCCATTGTTCTCCGGTAGCTGGCTGATTTGTAAAAATCCCTCAGTCCGAACCACCAGTAGAAGGAATACCATGGCGGTTACCAGGGTCTGAAAATTTAAGAGGTCTTTTAATGTTGGTTTCGTGAACATTTCTTAAGAGATGTTTCCTATATTTCGGCTGTTCTTTGTGTCGTAAAGCCCTGTAATTTTTTATATAACCTTCCTCTCTATTCTCCTCATAATTTTCCCTATTTAGATTTCTTTTTTCATTCAATTTGTCCTTATACTTCTCCATTCTTTCCTTTATTATTTCAAAATTTATTTTGTTATTAACCACATCAAAAGGGGTACATTTTATCGTACTGTGGTAGCTATTGTTATAAAAATTTATAGCTTTTATTATTTGTGTTTCTATTGGTAATTGTTCTTCGAGATTTAATGCTCTTATTTTCTCAGTTATGGTATTATTTAATCTTTCTACGTCGGAATTCCCGGTATGATTATTAGGTTTTGTTATATGAAAGTCAATTCCTTCTGCATCTAAAAAATTTTTAACATTGTTGGAATTGAATTCGTTGTCAAATATGAATTTTTTCGTTTTACCTTTTATTGCCAAAAATTCTCTAAGTTTTTGTACTATAGTTGTACTATTTCTATCTGGCATGTGAAAACAGACAGCATGCTTTGAAAATTTATCAATGAAAATCATAAACGACTGCTTGCTATTTACATATGTATCTACATGTACTATTTCATTTACAGATGCAGGTGTTTCGGTTCTTTGGAACTTCTTTTTGATTGGATTTCTGTCATACTTTGCTGATGAACAAATGTGACAATTATTTATTACCTTATGTATTGCCAATTTTAAATTTGGATTATAAATTTTGTGCCTGATATTTTCATAAGTAGCCAATATTCCTGAATGTCCGCTTTCATATTTATGGAAGAGAGCTATATTTTTATTCAATTCATTCTCGTCCTCTATGTCTCTAGCAAAGTAAGAACATTTGACTATTTTGTATGTGTTTCTATCAGGGAATTCTCTTATCAAACATGATTGTACTTTATAGTACTCATGGTCGCTTAATTCAGAATATACTCCGATTTTTCCTTTGGGAATTTCTCTCCTCAAAATATTGGACACATTTTCCTGTTCAATGTCATTTCTATCTATAAAAATTCGCTTGTTGCCAAAAACTCTTTTAATATTAGTCTCTTTTTCAGCGACAACAATGATTTGAACTTTAAAGCGATTGACGACAGTATCCAAAATCCCTATACCATCATCGAAGTCTTCTTCCTGTGAGTGCCTCGTTTGCACTTCCAAAGATTCTGTTTCATTATTTGTTTCTCCACTATGTATAAAATCTTCTCGAATTGGCTTTAATGTATTTATTTCATTTGTATCGACATCAATTCTACTTAGGAAGTCGGCAATGTAATTGCACTTTCCTTTAATATACTCTATTTTAAATTGATATTCTCCTAAATCGATAAGATATCTTTGCAACCTCGGGCTTATATCTCTCCCAGAATATTTGCTCATGAGCCACTTTAAGGGCTGGTGGTCACTTTCTAAATCAAACTCTTTCCCATAGATATAAGGCCTAAAATATTTTACACCCCATACTATTGCTAACAATTCTTTCTCAATTGTTGCATAGTTGGTTTCGTGTCTATTTAACGTTCGCGATGCATATGCTACTGGGTGACCATCTTGTGTTAAGACAGCTCCAATTGCGTTGTTACTTGCATCTGTAACAATTTTGAAACGTTTATTGAAATTTGGGTATCTTAATATGGGTGAATTTGTAATAAGTTCTTTGAGTTTTTCAAAGGCTGTAATATAGCTGGGATCATTTGTTTCTATTTTTTCGTTTTTTCTTAGATATCTTGTCATTGGGTAAACAATTTTAGCGTAATTGTGGATAAATTTTCGGTAAAAACCGGTCATTCCTAAAAATGATTTTATTTGTTTTTCGGTAGTTGGAAGCTTAAGCTTTTGTATAATTGAAATTTTACTCGGGTCTGGTTTGATTCCATTAGTCGTTAAGACATGACCCAAAAACTGAGTTTCCTTTCGTAGGAACTCGCATTTATCGATTTGTATCTTTAATTTTGCCTTTCTTAAAGTTTTAAATATGTCCCTGATATTGCTAACATGTTCTGTCAACGAAGCACTGAATATAAGGATATCATCCATATAAACGACGCAAGTTTTGTTAATATGGTTCCTTAGCACAGTGTTCATCAATCTTTGAAAGGTCGAAGGTGCATTCCGTAGACCAAAAGGCATTCTGACGAACTCGAAATGCCCAAATGGAGTAGAAAACGCAGTTTTCTTCCTATCCTCCTCCCTGACAAGTATCTGATGGAAACCTTTCGCCAAGTCTATAGTCGAAAAATATTGAGCTCTACCCAACCTATCTAGTAAGCTATTCAGATTTGGTATCGGATATTTATCCTCAATTGTATGCTCATTTAGCTTCCTGTAGTCCACAACTATACGCCATTTTTTCGTCCCCGAATTATCAGTTTTCTTGGGAACAATCCATAAGGGGCTGTTATATGCAGAGTTGCTCTCTCTGATAATATTTTCTTTTAGCATTTCATCTACCTGTCTTCTGATTTCATTTTCGTGGATTTGGGGGTAGCGGTATATCTTTGCATAAAGGGGCTTTTCAGTATCAGTAATAATTTGGTGTTCTATTTCGTTTGTTGCCGAAAGTTTATCACCTTCGATATAAAAAAGGTCTTTAAAATCATTCAAAAGATTTGTAATTTTTTCTGCCTCCTCGCTATTCAAGTGGCTAAAATTAAGCCTATCAAATATTGATTCTCGTGGAATTGGTTCGAGAGAACATATATTATTAGTATTAAAAGGGTAGTGCGTTTTTTCGAAATAAAATTTATTACCTAGGATTTCTACATATTCAAGTTGGTTATTTATTATCGTTTTAAGGGGTACCAGAAAATTTTGGCCTATTATTGCATCGTATCTATCATTTTGAAAATCAACAATCTTCCAACTGAGTGTTCCCAAACAACAAAATTCCTTGGGAAAAGGTGTAACCAATTGAGAACATATTTCACCAAATCCATTCAAGGTTCGATATCTGATTGGTTTAACAAGTTTCTGCTCCGGGTAATTTTCAATTAATTTATTTCGTTTTATTACACTAGTTGTAGAACCCGTATCTATAAGGCTTCTAATTCTCTGTTTTCCTATTGATATTATTACTATAGGCAAGTTGGTATTTGAGGCGGTATCAGAAAATTTACTTCACTTTCCTGATGAAAGGTACCTATTTCCATTGGCTCCGGTCCTTCGCCATAATAATTCCTTCGGCGTTCTTGTCCACTGTTATAACAATTTCCGTTCTGATCATTTTTCCTCTGGTTTGAAAAACCTGACTGCTGTGTATTATGATAATTTCTATTATGACTAGATCCCATCTGTAACCTATCATTGATGTTGTTCCTATTTTGGAATCCTCCATTACTTGATATTTGAGTATTATAATTGAAATTGTTTTTATTTTGAAATCTATTATTACTTGACGTGGGGAAATTATAATTGCTATTGTTTTTATTTTGAAATCTGCTAGTATTTGACGTTGTTAAATTATAATTGAAATTGTTTTTCTTTTGAAATTCGCTATTATGCGGCATGAAATCCTGCCAAATCTTCTTAGGTGTTTGCCTGTTCATTTTTGCAAAATCTTTATTTTTCGAGTCTGTTCTATGACCAAATGCTATTGCTCTAGTATCATATAGAAGCTTAAGTTTCGTATATTTTGACATTATACAAGTCAAAGTTTCATCTTCACCTATATGGGCCCTTATTGGTCCATCTATTTTTTCAATCATCAAGTCAACCAAGTCCCTGTCTACACAATTAGGATTATATATTGACGGTCTTCTTACATCTAATTCATATAATTCATTTATTTCATATTTAACCTTAGTAAATATATCGAAAAGTTCACTTAAGTTACTCACTTTAGCATTTCTAGCAAAATTAAAAATCTCTCCATAAGTTCTCCTCGGCTGCAAGCCTTTTAAAAGCTGATTTTTTATTTGTTCCCAAGTTGCTCCGTCTGTCAGCTCTCTAACCATTTTGCCCGCATCTCCTTCCAGTTTTTCGTTCGTCACTATCCTCAACCCATAAGCAATGAGGTCATCATTACCGCCTGCCAAAGCCAATGTCGATTCGACTGACATTATAAACTGCCTTAGATTATGATCTTTGTCTAACGGCCTTATTCTCCTAAATTCGGCTATTATGTGTTCTGGTTTCAGATAAAACCCTTGAACTTGATTCTGCTGAACCTGCTGTTGTTGATTTTGCGATTGCAGTTGTTGATGCTGCATTTGTATCTGCTGTTGTTGATGTTGCGATTGTATCTGCTGTTGTTGCTCTAGTTGTTGATGTTGTAATTGTATTTTCAGCTCCTGCTGTTTTAGAACCATTTCAAGTTCTACAATTCTTTGCTGCAATTCTTCTTCCATGTTTATATGGCGATTTTCGTCGAATTTTTGTTTTCTATTCATTAACGTTAGGTTTTTTTTGTATATCTTTTTTTTTATTATTTAAACTTTGTTTTTTTTTCTTTTAACTTTTATTTAATTATTAGTTATGTTAGAGATTTAATTATTTGTTCTTTATTATTAGTTTCTTTAGAAATTAAATCCTACCGACTGCGCCAATAATGTGTCGATTAAATTAATCAACTTTATTTATTCAATGGAATCTTAAGACTAAAATTTAAAAAATATCTTAAATCTAACTTAAGCTAAGCAACGCAAGAATTTTATGCTTACGTTGCTGTCTGGCAAAGTGTGGGAAAGGAAATAAAAATGTAATCCTAAACTTTAAGGTTTCCCTACACTTTACCAGCACCTATCATTAGTTGCACATGTAACTTGCGTTAGTGCAAATGCAAAATATCGTAGCTTTTCTTTAAAATCCAACATCAAAATACACACACAGTTCAAAGAAAAGCTACGATATTTTGCATTTGCACTAACGCAACGATATTTGTATCAAACATCGAATACCGCCATTATGTTTGTTTTCTTTGTTGCGATTTAAATTTTTTATAAAAAATCAAACAAACAAATTTCATGTTTGGAAAAATAGGTAGAAAATAGATAGATGAAAATAAAAATAGCTAAAAAATAGCTAATAGCTAAACACACTTTTCTTCCGGCTAAATGGAATCAAAAATGGCTAAATTTAGCCAGAAAATGGCTAAATTGGCATCACTAGTATGTATGTACATATATGTATACACGAAGTACATGTAGAATTGTATGCACTTAGTAAAATGCGAATACTCGTATTAGAATTCCCGAATATTCGGCCGTGTTTATATATATTCGTACTCGCCAAATTCAAACGAAACGGCGCTAAGTATAAGCAAAAATTGGCATGAAGTTAAAATAAGTGGCAAAATTGAACATGATATTAAAGAGTTTTGCGATGAAACTTCACATTAAAAATCATGCTAGGACTTAGAGGTGGGTTAAAATTAGGTAATACTGCCGTTTTTAATGTCAAATTGTATGTAGGAACTCGTTAACACCTAATTCAATTTCGTCACTTATGCTAACTTCATGCTAATTTTTGCTTATACATAGGGCCGTAAAAAATTTGTTTTAGTTAGTTAATTTTAAATGCCAAAAATGGTTTGATTTTCTAGTCGTATAATCTAAAATTGCTGATTTTCAATATTACTTCTTCGTACATCGCTTCAAGACCGAATGAAGTCTTAATATTTTCTTGAGTCTGACATCACTTATTCTACTTCTCTTTTTATAAGAACACAGAATATATTGGGTGTTTTTTATTGAGGTATAGAACTTTAAGTTGGCATCACTTTTTTAATTGGCGGCCATTTTGTCAGCTGTCAAGTGATTAATATTTAGTTTGGTTTGCCATTTCATCATGAACAGGTTGACAAAAGAACAACGCTTGCAAATCGTGCAAATTTATTTCGAAAATAATGGTTCAGTTCGCGAAGTTTACCGCAAGCTCCGTCCATTTTATGGTCGACATAATCGTCCATCAGAGCAATTAATTCGGTTAACCATGGATCGTTTTCGCACTACGTTTACTCTATGTGATAATACGCATCCGCAGAGACGTCGAACAGTGCGCACCGAAGCACATATTTACACCCTTCACCAAAAATGATAAAGTATATCGGTCTAATTAATAAATGAATATTAACAGTTCAATAACACATTAATAGTCAAAAATCGCTAAATGTGTATTCATAAATGATTAATAGCCCATTAGACGTTTAATAAACGTTTCATAACTCAGAGATTTTTAATGTAGCCTCCATGCTACTTTAAGCGTTTGATAAACAATTATAAATAATATTTTCTTGATTTTTTTATCGCTTATGTGAGATTTTCTGTGTTTTCTCACTTTTATGTTTCTTGTTTATTCTTATGCATGTATCCTGAATAATGTTCTTGGGCAAATGTATTAATTTATGTAAGCTGGTACATGTATGTATGTATGAATAATTGTACAAAAACAAAAATACATACATATAAACATTGTTGAAAATTAAAGAAATCCCATCCATTCATTGGTAAAAAGAAAAATAGAATTATACACATAAGGGCATATGTAAGTACAAGCATACGTATGTTTGTATGGTACTGCATGCTTACATATGTATGTATGTATGTATGTACAATAACATTTTAAAATTAAAACAAAATAGTGATGCATAATCGACCGCTATAAAATGGGTATTTGCCTACCTCTGTACTCCGCCGAATATAAATGTGTTTAAATACAATTTTTTGTAACATATAAATTTTTTTTGGTTTATTTATTAATAAAAAGTGAAACGCCTACTTTTTAAGTTTTTTAATAACATTATACGTAAAGGTTTACTTTTTTTCGACTTAAACAGACTACCTAGATATTCAATTCTTCGTTGTATGCATCACTAAACATAAATTGAGAGCGAAAATGACATGATATTGCCAACATAAAATTACAAAAGAAGCAAAATCGTTTAATAGTTAATTCACTGATATTAATCAGTTATGAATACAAATTTTTATTAGAGCTTAATAAAGCAAAATCTGTTTCATAAGTAATGTACAGATTAAAGCTGAAATAAGGAATTTTTATGAATTAGACCGTGGATATTTAATTTAATGAACTTAATAAAAAATTTGGTGTGCTTCTATTGCAACTTGTACGCTTTTGTACTTCTACTTTTTTTTGTTAAAAATATTTCTGCTATTTTACACATATATGATTAATTTTCAAAATTTTGACGTTATTTAGGCATATCTGGCTGTATTTTAAGTATAATTTGATTAAAAATAATCACTTTTAGCAATAGATTTGAATTTTTGTGTAAAAGAGGACAAATATTGTTATTTTGATACAAATAACAACAAAAGCGATATAAATTTAGACATTAAGAATATTTTAACAAGAAATTAGACAATATATGATCCTAAATTTGGGCGAAAGTTTTAGAGTGTACATATATAACATTACCATTATAGATTAAAAAGTGCAAAAATTCTTAAATTTTGCAAGCTTGAAACGACCAAAAAATTTAGTTTATATATATATGTGTACATATGTATTTTAAATTTATGAAGACATAAAATCTTAGATCACTATATTGTTTTATGAATTTAGTATTCTACCAATAAAAAATCAAATCCAATCAATATAAATTGTTTATTCGTGCCTTTATGCAGAAATAATTCACTAAATTAAACAGAAGTCATAAAAAATAAAACGAAGCATCTATCGAACATTTTGAAAAAAGTATATACACATGTATTTCTTTGCTTAGCAAATTAAAATTTTATAAAATGTGAATGAACTCTGCAACAAAATACATAAAATAATATTGATAATATTAAATAAAACAACTCATACATTAACTTACTTATTCATTATTATTAAAATGAGCACAGCTGAAGTAAAATAAATTTACGAGAAGCTTACATAATACCCACGTCTGTAAATAAATACAATGAAAAACTTCTGCATATAAGTATATACATATATATATATATATATATGTTTGTGTGGGTACGTAAATAAGCAAAACCGTAACATGGTAAAAAAAATTTATTTATTTTTGTAAAATGCTAGAAAGAGCGTGTGTGAAAACGCTTGAATATGCATGTATGAATTATACAAACGCCAACGAGCGAATAGATAAATCAAAATAATTTTATGATAACCACTTATCGATAATGATAACTTTAATAGGGTGTTAAATGTTAAATATATTTTTGCACACACAAAAATCTGTTTACTGTGAAAGTGAAAAATGTAAAATTAGGATAATTACTGTATTTCGAAGAAAATTTTTTTAATATTGTAATTTTTTGACTTACTGATGAAGAGATGATGCGGATAAGTAAAACACTTTAAATAATCTCTCTAGTTGCTAATATATTTCGCATTAGACTCTAAGGGCGACTTTTTGAGTTGAAGATTAGAGATTAAATTAACCTTAATCTTCATTTGCAATTTTTGGGTAGTCGATTATATTGGTTTACGTGCTAGTTTAAGCGTCCAATCGTGGTGGTTTAATCTTACTTTACAAACACTTGTGAAACATTTAAATTTTTGTAAAAATTATATGATAAAATAATTTAAAACATATAAGTACACATATGTATTTTGTATTATTTATATATTTCCTTTAACACGCGAAATATTTACTTGTAAATAATAAAATATGACAGTTTCTTCATCTTCCAACAAAAAAATCAAAGTGTGTTGATAACATGTATGACTTTTGCATAAAAATTGTTGCCACTATTTTGTTTCTCAGTATGGTAATACTGCACATAACAAGAAGTTTAAACTACCACTCAAAAACATCAAACTCAATTATGTGAGATTAAGTTAATTTTCGGATTAGCTAATTAGATAAATAAACTAATCTTAATCTCGAACCCAAAAAGTCGCCCTAAGCCTGCTAACTAACTTGAAACAAGTTTAACGAAGGAGACAAAATATCGTTAACATTTTCTATACTAAGCTTTAAAAATTATCCCAATAGTTAATTTTTTTTGACAAGTGAAGCTTCAAATTAAATTATATATTTAAGCAAACCGATCAGGTGTCTCTTTTGAACAGCATAAACATTTTATGTATTAGTAATAATACTTATGGACTTAGCAAGCTTGCATTCTAAGCCGACGAAATGTTGTTTAGTTAATAACAACACTGTGCAACACCAAAATTATTCAGGGGCTCTCATGTACCAATTCTGTTTTCTTGGAGTCCATAGAAAATAAAAATACCTTTAGTTTTTAAGATCACTTCGGAAAGTGATTTTATAAAAGTAGATATGGAGAAAAACTGTTTTTTTAGAATTTCAAATTGATTATTATTAATTATTCTTTTGTCTAAAGGATTTGATATTATCTTTTAAATAAGGCATATTTTTTGTAAGTCAGTCAATAAATGGCTAACTTATAGTGGTTAAAGTGTGAAAAGAAAAACAAATAATTCATAGTTAGGCTCAAGTTCAGTAATATCAATTCTTATTGAATGAAATATTTTTATTAATTAATGTGAGTTTCTAACTATGAATTATTTCTGATTAAAATTCACTACAGTTCAATTAAAATATCTAAGAATTTCTCACTTAATACATCATGGGCACGTGACAAAAATATGTTCACTTGGCAATCACTGTTCACTTGGTTATCACAGTTTCAGAAGGCTGGAATAACTAAAATAAAACTGTAGAATGCAACAACAAGTAACATAAGACCACTACAATAATACTTACCTGCATGTACCGATGGTACATCGAATAAGTAAAAATAATTAATGTGATGATCGTAAAAAGATAAGTAAGAATAGTTAAACATACTGAGGTAGAGTAAAATAATTTCGTGCTAACCTAAATAGAAAAATGGAAAATTGGAAAAAACAGAAAATTAATAGCGATACTTATAAATGTGTTTACCAAAGGTAAATCAATTGTATACACAACAATCGTTTCTCATATTCCGTTTCATTGTACATTTAAGTTAAATAGCTGATGTTAATAAGAATCTCTACCCAAGTAGATAGACTAGGGTGCTGATGAAGTGCGTGGCTGCACAGAAAAGTATCGGTATTTCCCCCAGCTTAAAGTCTTAGTTTAATTTTTCTTCTCTTCTTTAGAAACTCACATTAATTAATAAAAATATTTCATTCAATAAGAATTGAAATTACTGAACTTGAATTTAACTATGAATTATTTCTGATTAAAATTCACTACAGTTCAATTAAACCATCTAAAAATTTCTCAAGAAAAACAAATTTAAAAAAATTTTTCCTTAGGCTCTAAGTTGGTTATGAGAAAAACTTTTTTTTTTAATTTTTCACACTTCAACCACTATAACTTAGCCATTTATTGACCGATGTACAAAAAATATGTCTTGTTTAAAAGATAATATCAAATCCTTTAAACAAAAGAATAATTAATACAAATGCGTTGGGAAACAAAGAAGTTATGACTTTTGAAATTCTGAAAAAACAGTTTTCCTATATATTTACCCTTATGAAATCACTTTCTGAGGTGATTTAAAAAAAACAAAGGTATTTTCGTTCTCTATGGACTCCAAGAAAACAGAATTAGTACATGAGAGCCCCTGAATAATTTTTTTTCTCAACTTTTGTATCATAGTGTAATAATATTAGTGTATTTTATTGCAAATTGTTGCAATTTAACATTTATTAACGCAATAACAATCCCAAACTATTAATTTACTTACTCAGTAAAATAAGTTTTATTAAAAATACATTGAAATTGATTATTGAGGGACTTAGCTGGATGCTATGCGCATTTCACTGATGCTAATGCAGATCATCAGGGAACCTTTACCCAAAGTTGTTTAGAACAACTAGAGTTATTATGTTATAAACCCTTATTTAAACAAATGTGAAGCCCAACAAATAACAAAGTTGAAACAATAACTCAATGATCAACATGTTTTCTTATTTTCTTACTTTACAACACTGGCTGACTTTTTTTCAGCTGTAATTAATTTTAGTTGTAAAATTATGTAAAGAAAATAGGTGTGTTTCTTTACTCTACATTGGGATCCCGCGGGATCCCAATTTACACGAAAAGCGTTCCCTTACTCGAAAATTGGGTAAATGAGATAGCTTTTGTGAGAGTAATGTTCTTCTTCTTCTTGCACGAAACAGCCCGTACTTTTTCTTTGTGCTAGTTTGGGCAAACACAAAATCAAACAGCTGCTTGAAAAATAAACAATTGCAAAAAAAATTACATTTACATTTATTTAAAATGTTTAAAAACAGGTGGTAGACAAAGTTTTATAAGTTTTTATATGAAATTAAGATATAAAACATATGCAAGTATGCTGAATCATGTAAGTAAATACGTGCGTGTGTATGTACATAAGTATGTGTTTAGTTATGTGTATACGTATGTATATGCAAACATGCATTGACGTTTATTTTCGTGTTAAAATTTTGGGTTTTTGCGTTCCCGTACTTTTGTGCATTTATTGAGCGAAATTATAGTTTGCTCTCATTTTACCGAAATTTACCCAAGAAGTAAAGAAACAAACCTAATAAATGTGAGTAACAACAACAGCAAGAATAGATTGTTGTCACAAAAGTATTTTTGACCTGGTTCCGTCAAGTTAATAATTAGTGTGTTTTTATAAGGAATTATTGCAATTTAAGTTTAACATTTATTAACGCATTAATAATAATAACACTATTGTATAATTATTTTGCATATGTCATCATATTTCATTAAAAATTCATATTAAGGCTGATGTTAACAATAATATCTGGCGTGGCTGCACACAAAAATGTAAGCATTTCCTCCGCTAAAGTCTAGTTTCCCTTCTTTAGAAATTACATTAATATGAATAAAAATATTTCATTCTATAAGAATTAAAAATACTGCACGTTAGCCCGATTAAGAAATTATTCCCAATTAATGTCCTAATTCTGTTCGACGATAGTATCGTCTTGCCTTTGGAGGGAAGAATAACGCAGTTGTGATTTTTAAAACAATTATTATTTATTGTCTTACTAAAAAGTTTGTGGATATGATTTACACTGATGATCTAAACCGTTATGTTCAACATATATTTTTTCATATATTTTTTTAACTATAGTATAATACGTTAATTTAATTTATTTTTTTTAAAAACATCGTGATAATAATTTCATTTTTCATTGTCATAGACAATAACCATTAAAAAAAAAATGATTTCAAGGACTCAAAACCAAACACTCAAAAATATTTTCAAACAAAAAAATCTAAAATATTCTTACTGAAGTAGAGCATGAAATTTATTTTAGTTCAAATAAATGTAAATATGTATCACTAGGTCTTAATAATACATCCAAATTACACAGAGAAACTCCGAGACACTAGCTCGCTAGCTATTTTTATACTACATGAGAAAAATGCTTCGAAAAGTCTTTTGTAATAACGTTATTCATTATTAATTTGTCGATACTTAAATCTAACTATAAAAGCTGTCTTCTTTCAGGTGGCTATAATTCAAGTATTTCCAGTCTGTGCACTATTTAGTATAATTATATCAAATATATTACACAACAAATGTTACAAAAAATTCATAAAGTATTTCAAATATGGATTAAATATTTAAAAAATACAATAACCAAAATTTATTTCCTGGTGGTTTAGCCTGTATATATACGTATTTCCTTGGCGCCTGAACCAAATCATCAGTAGACTTCAACCACAAATTTTGAACAGTTACACTTCTGACAATATGTCAAATAAATAAATTTCATTGGGGTATTTAAAAAATAATTAAAAGTAAATGAAAAATGCTGGTTAGAAGGTAGAAGGAAATCATCATAAGAATTTAATTTAAAATTAAAATTTTAAGGTCATATTAAAAAAGATTTTGTTGTATAGAAAAAAAAGAATTGCTTGAGAGACAATACAAAATGAAAAATGCAATATTTTTGATTTTGACCTAATCTTTAAAAACGGAGTAAATACCTGTGTTATTTAACCCAAAATTAATTTGGAATGCCTCGGGGTTTTTCACTGTCATTTCGAAAGCTAAAATTTTACTCACAGTGTAATTTTCTCCATACAATTTGATAATAAAAATCAGAGCATAATGTAACTTTAACCGACTCTAAAATCCTTGCGTGGTTTTAAATGTAAAAGGCAAAATTCGTTAATACCATATTTAATTTTACCACTTATGCTAGCTGCCATGTAGTTTTTTTTTAACATAGGTTTAAAAATTACTTGAATCTTATGAATGTTATTGTAGACACTGTTTTCATAAATTAGATTTGAAAGTTATATTTAAAACAAAGTTCCTCAAAATTTTTATATATGATTTGATTAGTCTTAAAGTTTGTATTGCTCTGTAAGCCAAGTTACATGCTATAATTGTTAATGAAAAAAATAGCACCATTGTTAATTGTAAATACTCTCACAAACACGTAGTAGAACGGAACAACTAGCTGTCTTCTAAAGCCACTACACTTTAATCATCAGCGTTCATTATGTTTGGTGCACTGTGTGTGGTGCCAGTTGCTGTAGATTTTTGCTTTATATACGCAACTTTTATTGATAATAGAATACGTGAATTGTTTTGATTCATCGTATTTAAATTTGCTGAAAGCTGTTTTCAAATTATATGTCAATTTTAGCATCTCTAAATGTACAACAGTCTTGCTATTATTGTTTGTTCTTTACTGAGTATATTAATTTATTTTGCATATTTTTGTTCTACTTAAGAGAAAATTTTTTGGTTTTTTACTATTAAGTATATTGTATTTAAGTTTTGCCACAGGCCCATGGCTCTTAATTTTAGTTAATTTTAATTGTTACTGTTCGAACTTCATTTCTTTCTATATTTATGATTTGCTCGGTTGAATATTTGTATCGCAACATTTATTAGTTTTCAATTTTTTTTTTAAATTTAGCTTGTTTTTTAATCTAGCTAACAAACTCCGTATGTTTATAGTAAGACTCTTAAGAATCACAATATACAAACATAATAAGTTTGAAAGCAGCAAACAAAAATCTTTACAAAAAAAAATATTTTTGTTGCTTCTCTTGATTGTAAATATCTTTATGTTTGATAAAAAAATTACTTGGTCCATTGTAATATCATCAAAATTAAGTAAAATAAGATCATTTTGAATATCTCAAAATGTATGAAATTAAATATTTTCACTGTGTGGCACGTTTTACGTATATTATGAATTAATATGAGCGTATACTTGATGTTAAATTCCATATTTATACATGATATGGTTTTAAGTAGCGGTATGGCTTATCATGTTCAAATATACGAATTTAATGTGTAGTAGCGATGTAAATTTTTCGTGTTTTAAAATTGTTCGAACAAAATTACTTTTTTTTTGTGTGAATACACGAATAGTTTTGATCTTTTGCTCGAATATTCGACCCAACAAAAGAATTTAAATTTCTTTTCTAGTAATTTTAAAAAATTTAGCAAAATACGACACTCATTGTAGTATTGGTTAAATTTTTTCACAAGCAACTAATTGCACAAGAAAATGCAATTATTTTAATAACAAACAAATTTTAAGTTTTCAATTAAAAATTTACATATTTTTTTTGAGAGCATCCTTCTATATGAACTTTTTACAAAAAAATTAATTTAAGCATAACGATTTATTTACATGTCGTCGGTGCGCCGACCAAAATATTTATGTGTACTTTTTGGATTTTTTTTTAATTGGTTAATTAGGAAGCCTATCTGGTAATACATTTATCCCCCTAGGCATTTCCCGTTATCTCAAATCTTTTCAAAGTTAGATAAAACTTCCATGTGTAACCTGTAATAGAAAATCTCCGGCAAAAACAGTTATGTGTTATAAGCAGGGAAACCACAAATATGCAATTGCATGTATTTTCTTGTCTGATATATCAATGCGGAATTAAGATATTTATCCGTTTCAGAACTTTCAATGAATTCTGGCATCGATTTGTTAGTGCATATTTTTGCATATTTTACCCTTTAAAGCATGTTTTTGCATACTTCAGTCTAACACGCATATTTTGAGCATTTTTCGAATTTCTAGAGTATATTTGGCGTTTTTAGAGCATATTTTGGTACTTTTTAAAAAATAATTAATTTTAAAATATAAAAAAATGGGTAAAAATTTCTACTTTTTTCCGTAAAAACCCAGCAAAAAAAGACACTCAAAAAAAGTACCACGAAAATGTAGAGTTTGCGATCTGGAAGTAATTAAAATTTCGATCCGATGTAATGATTTTTACATAGGGTTGTCATTGCAAGAAGTTCTCTTTTTCGATGTCTGGTCACTGAATTGGAAGCGATATTAAGAAAAATTCCCTTTTTTGTGTTCTATGATAATATTTTCATCTAGAAAAAATTATAAATAGTTACATATTTTAACAGTTCGTTTCTTTTTATCCGAATTTAAACCTGAAAAAGTGTTTTCATGTAAATTTAAGCAAATAACTTTTAAATTTTAGACTAAAATTAGTTCATAAATTTCTTTAAAAAATACATTTTCTATAAAATCTGGTGAGTATAAGGTTTTGTGTGACTAAAATAAGATTCTACATGGTTTTTTCGCACACTCTCGGCAAATTAAAAATATCGATTTCTTGGAAGCAATGAAAATATAGTTCCACTAGAATGACTTCCGTTTTTTTTACTGGGAATTTCATTTTGTAGTGAAAGAATCAGTAGTATGGGGAAACAATATTTTGTTACCATTATGAAGTTAGACTTTAAAAAAGGCCATTGTGTATGTTCTGGCTTCCGAATCGATTTCACACGTTTCCTTGTGAGTTTTGATGTTAAAACACATGCTACAAGTGTTTAATTTGAATTTAGAATATACTAATTGTTAGTATGTGTTCTAGCATCCAAATTTAGAAAAAAAAATTAAAATGAACGATCTAAAATTTTTAATTTTGTAATTTTCACTCACTTGTAAACAGTCTTGTGAAATAAAAACGAAACAAGAAATTTAAAAAAATTTCATTTTAATTTTTTTTTTGTAAATTTGGATGCTAGAACAAATACTATTGATTTGTATATTCCAAATTTCAACTTAAACAGGTGTAACATATGTTTTAACATCCTCACTGGACGCTAATTTCAATAAAAACTTGGTTTGTTAATTGTGACGAACGCTGCCCCGATTACATCAGTTGAGGTTGAAAAAGAACATTTTCAATGTATAAAAGTTTATTTAGATGTAACCTGCAGCGATTTTATTTATTGCAATAACAATTATAAATAAAAAGCTTATCTTATTCTTCAAAATACAGTTCCAAACTTTTAAATCTGATATCGTGATCGCTTTTGAAGTAAAAATTAAATTTTTGTTCTTAATTAATTTTTTTATTATTTGCTTTTTCTGTTTATTTTATTTTTGTCTTGTTTTATATGTAAATTTTATTGAATTAAAATTAGATTTTCATTTCCAAATAATCCAATTTATGTTATTTTTAAGAGCATATTTTTTGATTTTTTGGTGCATATTTCGATGTTTTTAGTGCATATTGAATGCGCATAAAACACTTTTTTTGGAGCATATTTCTGGTTTCCCTGGTTATAAGCAAAGGCCAGCACTAAGAGAACGGAGTAATAAATGAGACTAAAAAGGTCAGTGATGGCAGCTTTTACAAAGCAAAATGTACGAAAAAATTTTCTGTAGAAGAAAAGCGGTCGGCTACAGGTAGGGTGGCTGCCGACGTTTGGTTATAAGTACACATAACTGTTTTTGATTTAAACGTAAAAACAACACATTATAATTTATTAGAAATTAAGTTTAGAACAAAAGCACCTACGTGTATTATATTTGTTCTATTCACATTTAAAAAGTCCGAAACAAAATCAGCTATGTGCAGTTTTTTGTTAAATTCTTGTACTACTTCAGGATAAAAAAAGATTTTGTATTTTTTTTAACGCGTAATATTTTTAAATGGGCTAAGAAAAATTAAAAAAAAATTTTTTCGTGCTAACCTAAATAGAAAAATGAAAAATTGGAAAAAACAAAAAATTAATAGTGATACTTATAAATGTGTTTACCAAAGGTAAATCAATTGTATACACAACAATCGTTTCTCATATTCCGTTTCATTGTAAATTTAAGTTAAATAGCTGATGTTAATAAGAATCTCTACCCAAGTAGATAGACTAGGGTGCTGATGAAGTGCGTGGCTGCACAGAAAAGTATCGGTATTTCCCCAGCTTAAAAGTCTAAGTTTAATTTTTCTTCTCTTCTTTAGAAACTCACATTAATTAATAAAAATATTTCATTCAATAAGAATTGACATTACTGAACTTGAGCCTAACTATGAATTATTTTTGAAAAAAAAAATTACTTTAAAAATATGTTGTGAATTGGCAAAATTAAACAGTTTTTTGCTCTCCTGAACACTTCATAAAAAACACATAGTTGTTTTGGTCGGCGCAACGACGAAAAAAAAATTATATCTCATTAATTCCTTTTCATATAATCATTTAAAAAGACCTGATATTTTTAATAAAAGAACAAGTAGGAAAATCACTTTCACAAGTTGTTGATGTTGCTGATATGTGTTTCTTATTTGAATGTTTAAAAAAAAATTTAAATCAAGCATAATATTGCTAAAACTTTTTCAGTTAAGTGCGGTAGACATTTTTAGATCAATTAATAAAACATTATCATTTACTTCGAAAACGTCATCTAATTCTTCATCGTAGTTGAGGACATTCGCCGCAATAGTTTTGTCACAAAATAATCGGGAAAAAGGTATTTTGTACTTGCATGAACTTGTTATTTACTCACATAAATACTTAAACAATTATGAATTGTATAGTTTTTTTGTATAAAGTAGTTATAGAAATTATTCTATAATTAATATAATTGTTTATAAGAATAAAATTGAAATTGAATTTTTTTCTTTCGAACAATAATTAAATTTTTTTTTCGAATATTCGAATAATTATAGTTAGCAAGACAACGATATGTTTAAGCCTGGTATCATTTTGCGCTGTTTATCATTCTCGTTACTAGGAGCTTTTTTTCAGTTTTTGCTTTTTAAGGTCATTTACTAAAGAAAAGAGGCGAGTTGATTTCTCTAGTTAATGTAAATTTTCCTTTAAAATTAAAAAGTTTTCTTATTTAGTAATTGCAGTATTTAAAAATAATAGAATTTCATTATAAAATATGAATGAAATCTCATTTTCGTAAATTATTTTTTTCTCCTGAACGTAAACATGATTTTTTTTTCATAACTAATTAAGATTTATCATTTAATTATTGTTTTCATTGTATTTTTTTTAAATATTTTGAATTAAATTTTTTAATAATTTGTCTAACTTTATTAATTTTATAATAAGTCGTATCTTGTTTATATTTTCTTAATAAGATTTATTTTTATGAAATGCAATTAAGAGGAAGTTTAAGAATATTTCGAAACTGAAAACCTTATTCCCAAAAACTGAATAAAAGATAGCAGATGATAAAAGTTATTTTTTAAAATTGTAGCTTTTTCATATATAAACTTATTCATTTACTTTAATTAAATTCATTTGTTTGACATATTGTCAGAAGTGCTCAATCCCAAAATTGAGCACTCAGTTTTGCGCTCAACTGTATGCATGTTTGTCTGCAGTGTGATTATATTAAAGATATACATATTTATGCAGATAATATATGTTCGTTTATGTATTTTTGTTCACCTTTCAAAAATATTTACATTTATATATTGATTGTGAGTTGATATTTATGTAGTTCACAATTGATTTAACACGATTTTATTCTGATACTTTTTTAACACATCACCAGTCATTGCCAAAAACACTTTCTGTATCATATACATATATGAGAAAGCATTTCATAAATTCATTTGTTTGTTTTTTGGTATTTAGCTAAAAAAAATATATATCAAAATTTATCCAATAAATATTTATTTCATCGTAATGGGCTTGCACTAGTCATGATGCAAATAAGGATTAATATGTGCATCGCCAAATTTGGGCAAACAACTTTTTGAACCTCTAATAAAAAATAAATAAAAGTTGGCTGCAGTGCTGATTTCGTTTTACAAAAATGTACATTCATGTGCATGCATCTGTATAGACATATATATCACTAAATTGGAGTTAACAAACAAAATTTCTAAATATCATCATAATTAAAAAAAAATATTTAGTTATAAGAATTGTTAGTACATAGAGCACAGGAATATAAATTTTTTTATTCAATTAAATAAATTTATAAAATTTTGCCGATTTGTATCTTAAAACTTAATTAAATACTGAGTAATTACATTAATACACCTTACCAAAAATTTAATAAAATATTTTGTTAATATCTATGGTAGAACGCATTATTAATGTTGCAAAATATTAGTTCTGCCATAGGGAATTTTTTTGTTTATTAATTATTTAAATACATAAATAGTGCATTTAAAAGTGCTGACCCGAAACATATAAAATATTAGTCTTAAATTGTATGGGCGGGTTAACACCCACTTTTTTCAATAAAAATTTAGAGCCTTGTATTATTGCAACATGTGTGCCAAATTTCAATAAAATCGCTTGAGTTAAACGCCTTAGAGTTTTTTTTTTAATTCTGAGCTTTATGGGCGTAGCTCCACAGCCTTGGTAAAAATTTTAGGGTTTTAAGATGTTTTTAGGTGAGCACTCACTTAGCTCTACTTGTGTACCAAATTTCAGCTCACTAGCACAAATTTTAATTTTTATGGGCGTAGCCCCGCCCCCTGGTTAAAATTTTAAGGTTTTTAGATTTGTTTAACTCATCGCTCACCTAGATCTACTTGTGTACCAAATTTCAGATCTTTAGCGATAGCGGAAGTGCTTCATAATATTGATGAGTGAGTCAGTAGGTCAGTGAGTCAGTGAGTCAGTGAGTATGTTTTAAAATATGCACTTTTTGCACCTCTATATCTCCGGAACCTTTCATTGTAATTTTATGATTGCGGAGAACAAAGTTATGAGGGCGGTAAAAACAGGTCGAATGGCTTCCTGTAAATATACACACTGCGTGCATTGGCCGGAACTTGGCCTGGCGCACTGCCGTGCTCCTAGATAGTCACTTAAAATTTGTAAAAATAGTATATTTTTTATACAGACTACAAGAACTAACACTAAATTTTAAGCAAATCAAAATTAATGGATGTTCTATCAGTTAATGTAATTTTGACTATGTAATTTTAACAATTTAATGTAAACGGTATAACTAAAAAATTCCAAAAATTTAAAATCGCCAAACCGCAACAAAACGAAAAAACCAAAAAAAAAAATTGCCAAAACGAAAAAAGCGCCTAATAAAAAAATCCTAAAGCTATGTAAATATGATTGACAGATCCTTCAATATTGTCAGTTCACACGGGTCTCAGAAAATCTTACAATTTATTTCTAGAATTAATTAATTCATCTTACAAATTCGTCAGCCGAAAAATTGTCAATTCACACGGTTGTCATATGCAAAATTGGTCATATCTGTTGTTATGCGTTGCCAGACTCAAAGCGTTTGTTAGCAATAGGGACCGAAAATAATTGTTATTCTTGAATTTTTAAAGAAAAAAATCAAGAACAAGGAAATGTTGTAGAGCCTAGGCAATCATACCATTTTGATAGTTTTCAATTAGCTTTTTCAAAACTCACATGGCCTCCGCCATTTTTCCATCGCATTTTTGGTCATCTCCTCAAAAATCCCTTTCATTTGATACCCATATCATGAAAGTGATTAATGAATACTAATGTCCACTTTTTGGCGCCTCCGCTATTTTTCCATCGCAATTCTGGTCATCTCCTCAAAAATTCCTTTCATTTGATAACCATATCATGAAAGTGATAAAAAGACTAATAGCCTGTTTGTAGAACGCGACAAGGGCGACTCACGACGAGCCATTTCATGGACGACTACGTAATGAAAAGCGTTTGTATAACGCGACTCGTGCGTTATACAAACGTGCAGCTTACGTTAATTCGCCCTAATGTCAAATATGTACTAAATCATATTGTTGCCAACATGTTAAAAATTAATGTTTGCTTATATTTTTTCATATGAAATAGTTTTTTTAGCTTAAAGAAACGGCAACCCTATTATGTACTGGCATGCACATAAATAAAAACAAATTGTGTAAAAATTTTATAATTTTGTTTTAATAAAATATTGAAAACAAACGTAATCTAAAGTTGTGAGCGCTAAGCTCCTGGAAGACCTTCAGCAGAATGACGAAGATAAACAAACCTTGATGGATAGGACAATACTTGTATTAAAGCTTTTTAAACTACCGTTTATTAGCACCCACACGTTGTAAATTCATTTGCAAGGCGATAACGATGACATAGAATACCAATTGGCGGTGTATATAAATCCCCATTATATTTTCTCTTGGGACCATAATCTGCTACACTCTACAGCAAAGCACCAGTACTTAGAATATATACAAAAGCTATTGGAAATATTTAAAACACAGGACAATCATCGTCATCGTTTCCTTAAGGAACATGTTTTTGAAATTTATATTAAAATACAACAACTACCTAAAGGAAACAATTATGTATCAAATAAATCAATACAGCAAACTGTTTACCATATCCTACAAGAATATCCTAATAATTTGTACTTGTTGCAGAAATGGGGCTCCTAACAATCAGTACCTTGTTATAGGCTAAAATTAAATCCTATTAAACCAGTTTGATGTTTAACATCACAAAAAGTTGGTGAGACAACGAATTTTAAATCTTTTTTAGATGATTGTACTTGGAACAAGACTTTATATTTAATAACTATTAATAAATGAGTAAAGAAAATTTGAATTTAGTTTATTTTTAACCACCGACCAAAAAAAGGGGTGTTATAAGTTTGTAGTGTGTGGCTGTGTATCTGTGTGTCTGTACAAGTACTCGTACATACCAAACGGATGGACCGATTTTGATTAAGTTTTCTCTGTTTGAAATGTGACTTGATTGAGAGTGTTCTTAGCTATGTTTGCAAAAAATCGGTTAAGCCACTTAGGAGATATAACATGTTTTCTGGATATATCGGGGGAGTTTTAAAATTTTTAATTTTTGTCGATTTGGAAACGCAGCAAGGACCACCACTAGTTTCTGGCACTTTTGTTATATAATTGACCCTTAAGTTATTTCCATACCTGAAATAAAATGAATTAAAAGTTGTAAGCATGTAAATATGTACAATTAATTAAAATATTTAAGAGTACATACATATCTTCTTTTATCAACTTTTCTGGCAATCGTGTCGCGTGTGTACTGCATGACAGACTTGCTGCTACCAAACTGGGGAGATCCTGTGACCAAGTGTGGAAACTGCTCCATGCTACCAATTGGCTAGACTGCACCTCTATTGGCATTTTGATGCTAAAAATTTAAGTAATCAAAACAGTATCAATTTTAATATGAAAGTTTACTTACCATTTTCTTGTTGGAATTCCATTTTTTATTTTTTCTTAACTTTTATTAATTATTTACACGTTTTTTTAGTGTTTTGTTTGTTTTGGTGCACTTTTTTGTTTACAACGACTAGAATTTTTTAATCGCCCACCTTGACGTTTGTGGTGAGTCAAATCTTCTTGTACAAACCCAAATAAACTGACATCTGTTACGTTTTTTAATAAAAATCGTCAACACTCGTGTTCTAAAAACCCAAAATATAAATAATGCTAACATGTTAGCGCTTTTTATTGACGAGTCGTGTTCTACAAACAGGCTGTAATACGACCCTTTTTGGTGTGCACCTTATATTTATTGTTATCGGAATATTTACAGGTAGAAGCTATATACATACGTATGTATGTATGTACAATGTACAACATGTACATATAAAAAATGATTTTTATTCCTGCTCAAAAAAATAAAAATTAGAAATTGATTTTAATTTCTGCTCAAAAAAATAAAAATCAGAAAATGATTTTTATTTCTGCACAAAAAAATAAAAATCAGAAATTGATTTTTATTTCTGCTCAAAAAAATAGAAATCAGAAAATAGCAATTGTTTCTGCCCAAAAAAATAAAAATCAAAAAATAACTAGTATATTCTGATTTTTATTATAAAATGCATAACAGTTACGGTCCCTGGTTAGGAATTCTTAAATATCAATCGATGTATGTAAAAAGTGAAAATATAAATTATTATGAACCATAAAAAAGCAATTTCAATGATTTTCTATGCATATAGTGAAAATATAAATTATTATGAACCATAAAAAAGCAATTTCAATGATTTTCTATGCATATATTGAATTTTATATTTTTTCTTTAAAATCAAGTGTGTGTAGTGTTGCCCACAGAAAGAATTCTCTTACAATGAAGCCATTGTCAGATGCATGAACTTCGTACATCTGACAATATTAAAATGTCTGACAAATATCTGGCAATAATCTTACAATGTATTCACACGTTTTTTAGACGTCTGAAAATTTATTGTCAGCTGCTAGTTTTGCAATGGACTGACAATGGCCACTACGTTTGATAAAAATTGCCAGTTCACATGGTTGTAAGAAATTTTGAGCAGATTTTACTGGCAATATTGTAAGACCTATCAACCGACAATCCGAAAAAATCGCCAAAATTAAAAAGGCGCCAAAATGAAAAAAATCGTCCAAATTAAAAAAAATCACCAAAATGAAAAAACGTCAAAAACCGAAAAAATCGCCAAAACGAGAAATATGCTATAAACGGAAAAACCCCACATTAAAAAACATTGAAAACTGAAACTGACTATGCAACCAATATAATTGGTACACCCAGGGAAAAAACTGCATAAAATCAATACGAACCATATTGAATTAATAAGTAATGTTGAAATTTTTAATTTCAATATGGAAAAATATTAATTTACAGTATTAATATAAAATTAATATATTTATTATTATCTTTAAGTATCTTAACATACATTTTCTATTATATTGAAAATTATTAATTTAATGTGACGCGTTCTTATTTTTGAGTTGCTGCTTTTCCCTGAGTGTATAAATGTAATTCTAAAGTGGAATAATAATTATTATAATCGATACTCAATTACAAATTTTGATTGAAATCAAGTGTAAAACAATTATTATTTAAGTCAAACTTTAAATTTTCAAGTATTTATTTATTCTTGCTTAACATTTCTTTTCAATACTATTATCCAAGGAAAAGGATTCTTGAATTTAATTTCAACAATTCAAGATTTTAAATATAATTTGATTCAAGCCTTGCATCAAAAATTAAAATTTTTTTTGAGCTTCAAACACTATTCACGAATTGGTTTCATATACTTGAGTAAACAGCAAGGTTGGCAACCGAAACAAACAACGGTATCGGTATTGATACCGTTATTTATTTGATACCGGTAAAACTATTTTTTAAATTTCGGTGTCGGTAACGGTATAGGTATTTTTTTATTTCGGTATCGGTATTACCGGTACATACTGAATTTGTAATACCGGTATACCGATATGACTACTAAATTATTAGTTCAGATAGTGGATATAGCAAAAAGGTCTTTGTTTTATTAAATTACTTCGAAAAGGGAGTATTTTTACATTAACATATAAAAACATTTAAACTTATATGTTTCTATATACGTTTTTATACTGTTATTAAAAAATAATTTATTAAAAAAGTAAAATAAGGAAACTGCAGTTGAAACTTTACATATATGTATAAAGTATACATTTTGGTTAATTAAAAAAATAATAAAAATAAATACATACAGTGTATGTACATTATACACGAAGTACATGTAGAATTGTATGCACTTAGTGATGTGCGAATATTCGTATTTGAATTCCCGTATATTCGTCTTTTTTCGATATTCGTATTCGTACTCGCCAAATTCAGACGAAACGAATATTTGAATATTTGATATCAAGCAATAAACAATATTCTTGCAGCCAACTTAAAAACAAACAAAACAAATTTCTCGTACAATTAACATTTAGGACCATTATTACAATTTAAATATATTTAAAAGTAGGATTTTGTCGGACGTATAAAACGCTACTTTAGGCTATTCATTATTATAAATTTAATTTAACTTACCAGGAAGGATACAATGCCTTTAACTTAACGCTCACTTTAGCTTAAGTTAAAATTGTACTGATGGACAACTTTTTATACGTCCGATAAAATCCTACTTTTAACTAACTTCAAATTGTAACAATGGCAATCTTTAACTTCAGATATAAAAGTTTCGAAAATTTTTCTCCATTATCTCTATCAACCCATTAACCCTATATTTGAATTAGACCTATTTTTTGTTATAAATATCAAATTCCAAAGCTGTAAACAAAAAATGTATTACGCCACTTTAAAACAAGATTTGTTTTTAAATATGTATATCCAAAAATCTAATCAGCGTCCAGCCAAAAATATGAAGAATACTGCAAAAATACTGAAAAGTCCCATTTTTAATTTAATTTTCTTGGAAATTGCCGGGAAGTCAAAAGCAAACTGCATATTGATTGCATAATTTTCTACCTAAGAGAGACTTTTCAGACGAAAATATTGATTGGTGAAATTCTTTTATAATAGCGAAATAATTAACCCACTTGTTTCTTCAAAAAACGGAGAAAATCGACTTTTGTTCAAAAATTTTTGTTTAAATTGAGTATAACTTTTGACTTAATTGTGATTTTGATACCAAATTATTTTTTAATATTACAAATTTTTTCCCTTATTCAAATTTTATTAATCTAACAACATTTGACTTCTCCATTAGCAGAGTTGGTAATAAAGTCAAAATTTTAATATTTTTTCTCTAATATTTTCTAAACTGTTGCGAAAACCCATAAATATAGTAGACTTTTTTTTAGCTCTTGGATAAAAAAACACTTGCAAAAAATCCTTTTTATATGATCAAAAACAGGAGCTTGGCATGGATTTTAATTTTTCATTAACCCAAGGTTGCCTACTTTGGGCTTTGTGGCTCCGCCCCCTTTAAAGATATATAGTCTAAATTCCAGACTTACCCCTGTTTCTCTAAATGCCAACGATATATTCGATCGAATATTAATATTGGAAACAAAAACAAATTTCAGTTTTTTTGTTTTTGATATAAATGTTCGATCGAATTTATCGTTCGCAATGCTGTGTTAGATTTCATAACAATAGAACAGCTAATTTAGAAATTTATTTCCAATATTTTTACAAAATCCTCACTGTGTATCGGGTACTTTAGGCTCCGCTAGGCATTTATGGCAGCAAACCTCATATTTTATACAGAGCACATATGTAGTATATCAATTAAAGAAAAATATGTTTGGGACCAGTTTAATGTGCAATATATTAAAAAAGCACTCTTCAAAACTTTAAATCTTCGCATTAGCTTGTGTATCGATAACAGCCAATATACTAATTTTCGCAATTTCATATACAATAACTCTCGCTTACAGTGGCTTTGCTCTTTTCACCAATTTAAAACATTTATATGTATAGAGATACGCTTCATAAGAATGTGTAAAGGAGAACAAAAACGTGTTTATAAAAGAAAGTTAATTGAAATAAATTTTTGAAATTTTATTTTTGGTGGGAATCGGTTTACCGGTACATACCGGTATAGATGTAAACGGTATTCTGGATACCGGTATTTTCGAACCGAAATGGGTTTCGGTATCGATACCGGTATCTAATTTTAGCGGTAACCTAAACCAACCGTGGTAAACAGTTTAAAAATTTTCTGAGCATTTTCACCCATTTAATAAACTTTTAAAAAATAAATTAAATTAAATTAAGACCAATTTTAATTTTTATTAATGAATAAAATACATATTTAACCAGTTTTGAACTTATGTTAAAATTACATCCTTATTTATCGGAAGATATTATGACTAAACTACATGAAAACCTTTATTGAAATTTGGTTACTTATCATATCGCTGAGTCAAAAACTAGTTTGGTTAAATATTCAAATTTACAAATATGCAAAATATATTAAACATAGCATTCCCTTGAAATTAAGTAAATTACTTGCTATCCATTAGATTTTGGCACCATTATTTATTGACATTTATTGAAAGTAGTACATTTCAGAAATTATTGCCTTTAACAATCTTATCAGTTTGTATTGAAAAATTCTATACTCTAAAATAGTCTGAGTCATCTCAAAATAAGTACTTAAAATGTTTCATACGATATATGAATATGTTCTTATATGCATATATTATTTTTTGTTTAATAATGTACAAAAATATATTTTTTTCTATAATAAAACTCTGTGTCATTACATTTAATTAAAAGAATGACATTCGCTAAGATTGAAATGTCCCTAGGAATGTGTTTCAATTTGTTAATATTGTGGGTGCAAATTATAAATGATCTCATACATACAAACATATGGATATGTCATGCACATGTGTATGTAAATTAATTAATTTGTACACTTACAATAATAACACACAAAATTTGTATTCAGATTTGTGTATAAATTTATTTGATGGATAACTACATTTTTTATATGTCGGCCTTCCAAGTATTACAGAAAGAAAATTTATTTATTACTTTCATTAATATCAAAAAGGCGTTATTAATATTTGAATAGTTATGTATTAGTATCTTATAGACTCATATACATTTTTTTTGTATTTAATCTCATCAAATGATGTAAGTAATTTGCTTATATAAAGAAATCTAGGCGAACGGTAGTGCGCCAGGCCAAGTTCCGGCCAAGTAACGCAGTGTGTATATTTACAGGAAGCCATTCGAGCTGTTTTTACCCCCGTCGTAACTTTGTTCCGCGCAATAGTAAAATGATAAGATTTAAACCATAATTAGAGTAAATTCATGTTACTTCAAAATGCGAAGCTTGAAAGTTTTATAATGAAAGAAGTTTCCGGAGATATGGAGGTGCAAAAAGTGCATATTTTGAGACATACTCACTGTCCACTGAAATTTGGTACACAAATAGATCTAGACCCAGTAAAAAAAAGACTCCAAAAAAGTCAAGAAAATGTAGAGTTTACGATGCGGAAGTAGTGCAAATTTCGATCCGATCTAATGATTTCTACATAGGGTTGTCATTGCAAGAAGTTCTCTTTTTCGTTGCCTGGTCACTGAATTGGAAGCGATATTAAGAAAAATTCCCTTTTTTGTGTTCTATGATAATATTTTCATCTAGGAAAAATGGTAAATAGTTGCCTTTTTTAACAATTCGTTTCTTTTTATACGAATTTAAGCCCGAAACAGTGTTTTCATGTAAATTTAAGCAAATAACTTTTAAATTTTAAACTAAAAATAGTTCATAAATTTCTTTAAAAAAATAATTTTTTTTTAAATTCTTGTGAGTATTTTCTAACACTATGGAGGAGTTACAAGGTTTTGTGTGACTAAAATAAGCTTCTAAATGGTTTTTTGCTCACTCTCGGCAAATTTAAAATTTCGATTTTTTGGAAGCAATGAAAATGTACTTCCGCTAGAATGACCTCCATTTTTTTTCACTGGGGACAAGCGATGAACTAAAAACCTGAACATTTTAACCAGGTGGCGGGTATACGCCCATCAAAATTTAACTTTGTGCTACTGAGCGGAAATTTGGTACACAAGTAGAACTATGTGACTTATCACCTAGAAAAATCTGAAAATCCGAAACTTTTTACTCAGAATTAATAACACTTATCTAAAGCGTTTAATTCAAGCGATTTTATTGAAATTTAGTACACATGTTACAATAGTACAAGGCTATAAGTTTTTTTTAAGTTTGCGTTAACACACCCATACAATTTACACCTCCTATTTCATGTACTTCCGGTCAGCACAGTTAAATGTACTATTAATACAACTATTGTTATCTGTTTGCAATGTAATGTAAGGAGCCTTGCTACCTTTTAATACCGGCCGTGCTCATGGAAATTTGGGTGGTTCTTGCCCCTGTCGGTTAGTTTATTATTCGCCACAAAATATTTTAAAAATAGATAGCTATTATGCCAAATCAATCTAATCAAAATCAAACAAACCAATAAAACATTCAAAAAGAAAAAAGTTATAAAGCTTTGTAGAAGAGTTATAAATGCAAAATCCCCTTCTTTGTTCTCTTCGCACCGGACCATGCTATTTTGCATAAAATCTTAATAACCCAAATTTATCTTATCTATCAATGAACCTTAACCTTTCCTGAATTTAAAAATTATATAAAATTCTATTCATATTCAATTAATTCATATTACTATAAAAAAACAAATTTATTTTCTTTTTCTCCACTATGGTAATTAAGTTTAAGTTTAAATAAAAATTCCAATAATAATACAAAAAAAAGAATGATATAATTTAAGAAAAAAATAAAAGAAAATACTAAATAAAAATTTAATTAATAGCCTGTTTGTAGAACACGACTCGTCTATAATAATCGCTAAAATGTTAGCATTACTTTTTTTCGGGGTTTTAGAACACGAGTGTTGACGATTTTTGTTAAAACACGTAACTGATGTCTGTTTATTTGGGTTTGTACCATGATACAATAATATAAAGGTAAAACCACATTTGACATTTAAAATTAATTGTGACTTTTACCCAAATTATTTGAATACTGTTTTTTTGTAAACAGAGAGGAAAAAGTTGCCACACACATATAATGGTAACTTTTATTTAGGAATGCTTTTTGAAATGTGTAATTTGAGTTTAATTAATAGAATTTTTTAAGTTAACCCGTTTTTCAATAAATAGGTGATATGTCGAATAGTGGCTTCGTTGAATAAATATTTTTTTTGCATATCTTTCCTTAAGCCATTGATGTAGAAAATCTTTAAACAAAAAATCCGTAAGGCGACTAAATAATAACAAATATTAATAATTTTAAAATCTGCCGAATATATTTAGAGAATATGTGATATCTTCTAAACGGCTAAACCGATTTTCCTAAAATATAGCTCGATATAGTCAGGTTTCAAACAAACGCGGACACGGACAGACACACAGATACATAGAGACACACTACAAACTTATAACACCCCTTTTTTGTTCGGGTGTTAAAAAAACATTCAATTTGTGAAGCCATTATATGTATACTCGAAAAATGAAATTGTATTTTATTTTCCATAAATATTCTTTAAATGTACATAAATATGTACATATGTATGTATAAAAATATTTGCATGCCAGCATAACTATGAGCAGCGATTTTCTTGTATTCCACCCTTTCAATAATATTGACATCACGATAACCGTTCTGGATAAGTTTAATTTCACCTGGCCCGGTTTCGCGAACTTAGTGGGCTCCTATCCAAAGCAACTCACAATACTCGCTTTAAACCACCCAACCCTAGGCGGCTGCAATAATAATAACCACTATGTGTAGATGAACCGACGACACCATGTCCCAAAACCTCACTCTCGCTGTTGACAAGTTCTCCATTGTGTGCCAACGTCATGGCACTACACAATGTTGCAACGCAACTGAACCCAGACATCACATGAGCAATTTCAATTTGTGTTGGCCAATCTTGACAACCAATTGCTCGAAAGACTAATATGCATGTGTAGACCGCTTAATTCCTTACCGCACATCACTTTTGCTGTGGTTGTTATTTTGTTTATTCGTAGAACATTGAGACCTTACTTGAAAGTGCAGCTATTATAATATATCAGTCCAATTTTTTTGATTAGAAAATTTTTTCTTTTTAATTTTTAAATTAACAAAACTAAAAGTCAAAAAATAAACAAAAAGCTCGGATTTTACAACTGAATACGGTAGCATTAATTTTGAGAGTAAAAAATAATTGGGACAAACGTCAGAAGGTTAATATGGCGACGAAAAGAGAGAACGGTTTTACCTTTATATTATTGTATCATGGTTTGTACAAAGCGATTTGACTCACAATAAACGTCAAAGAGGACGACTAAAAAATTTTAGTCGTTTGAAACAAAAAAGCTAAAAAACAAACAAACTTAAATAATTAGTATAAATTGACAAATTTTGATTGTACTAAGCGACGCATCATCAATGAAGCCAAAGAAGTCGATGGAGCTGTGGTAAGCTGTATATAAATTAATGTAAAACTTTTTTAATGACTTTATTATTTACATAGATGTGATGTATCCTTCGAGCTGTATAACTGCAATCTGTCCAGTTTGTTGGTAACGAAATAGTAAAAACCGGATCTTCTAAGTTCTGGAGGATGTGTGTAAAACTAATCTCTCCATATACGAATACTCTTTGGACATTGAGTATTATAAAAATAGGAGTTTTTCACCTACTATGTATCGTCGTTTGATTGCAGGCAATAATTATTAATTTTACCATCATCGCAAGGATTTGGATGTCCATTTGCAATATGTAGTGCCACTAAAGGAGTTGCCAATTATTATTTAGAGCAGCAGTGCACCTTGAAACATCCCAAGGCCAAGCTATTGGAACAAAATTTGTATTGTCATCGTCTACGGGTACTGGATCTTTTCAATCGATATCTGCTGTATATATAGGAAAGTGGCATTTGTGATAAGCTAGCTGAGAAAAGTACTTGAGATGGCCTTGCAAATGGCGATATAAAATATTTCGTCACTGAAGATCTCGCTCACTCATTTACATTGGAACATTTTCGCTTTGCATTTGTTGCCTGGATGGTTGGCTTGCTTATGGATTTTGCATGCTTTTTGGTCGAACATAATTAAAAAAAATAAAACTTATAAGGCCAATTCGATGCACTAAATACTTTAGCTGTAGATGTCTTTTATTAAAATTTAGATAAAAATAATATTAACACTATTTGTTAACACTTCTAATAAATACATACATACATATGTATGTATATTTTTAACCGACTTAAAAAAAAAGGAGAAGGTTAACAATTCGTCTCTATTTTTTATATTAATTTTTATAGTTTTATCTCAACCTCAAAGGGAAAGCGTTTTGTCTTTGCATTGACTCAAATGGTAAATATGTATATACAAAACAGCAGCATAATTAGAGGATAATACATGTAATGCTATATCATTGGTCATACAAGTCTGAAAAGTAAATAAAATACAAAACAAAAAGGACTATAAAGCGTTCTAATGAACCTGAATGAAATGATAAAACATAAAATTCGCTAAATTTTATGCCACTACACTAAAGCCTGGATACCTTAAGCATTCGGACACTATGAAATTTAATATTTATTGTTCGTCGGTGATGGAATGGAAGAGGAATAAATATACATGACAATTACAAATATTAAAAATAGAAACTATTACATATTATTGTGTATATATTTTTGATTATTCACAAGAATAGGGTTGCCGTTATTTTCAGCTGAAAACACAATTTTGTATGAAAAAATATAAACTAAAACTATTTTTGAACATGTTGGCAACAGTACGATTTAGTACATATTTGACATAAGGGCGAATTAACGTAAGCTGTACGACAAAGTCGAGTCGCGTTATACAAACGCTTTTCAATACGTAGTCGTCCATGAAATGGCTCGTCGTGAGTCGCCCTTGTCGCGTTCTACAAACAGGCTGTAAGAAACATTTTAGCACAACATTTTTGTTTATATTTCAATAAAACATTTTAAAACAATGCATGGCAAAATATGAAAATTTATTTTAAGAAAGATTAGTAACATTAAGTGTTAATTTTCTATGTATTTTAAGAACTGTAATTCCGTATCGTTATAAAAAAAATAGTTTCTATTAAAAAATGTGCTTATAGTGTGATGTACCAAGCAGATTATATGAGTGAAGTATATAAATAATAGTTTATATTTTATATGAAAATGTTATTTGACTCACCACATTATTTCTTCTTGAACTCCGGGCCTGAATCAATTGGATCTGGTGTTTTCTATTTCCTGGTATTATTTGTAATTTTCACTCAGTTGGTGTTTTTATGTATGTGTGTAAATGTTATTATATTATTTACGTTAAGCAAAAATGTTTATGGAACACACAAAAAAATGGATATGACATAAAAAAATACTAAAAAAAACTTTTAAAACTATTTATATAAATCAAAAGATATAATTATAGAGAATTATGTAATTAAATGAAATATAATAAAAAAAATTTCACTTTAAAAGAATGCGAAAAAACAAATTGCAAATATTACGTTAGTTAAATCCGGTTTAAATTATGATATGTATATATACTAGTGAAGTGTGTATGAAAATAAGCAATTAATCATAGATTAATTGTAATTAGAGATGATCGAAACTGTGATTTTTTTAATAATGTTGCTTCGAGTGAATGTGATTTTTAAATCGTTGTTCTTTTAAACTGTGACTGTGATCACAGTTTAGCTGTATTGTGTTTGTAGCAGCTCTGTTATATTGAGAAAATCTAATAAGAAGAGCAGCAGTGAAATTAAACAGTGACTGTGATCACGGTTTAAATTTCAGGTCTTCAGCTTTAAAAGTATTTATTAGCAGCGTTGTCAACTCGGTGCTTTTCGCACCGTTTTTAGTGCTTTTTGAAATTTTCGACGCTTACAATTTTGAAGTTAGTGCTCAGTGCTTTTTTAAATTCATATCGGTGCTTTTTGTTTCGAGTCGGTGGCACTAAACCAAAAATTCGAAGAAAAACCTCCTCACCTATTTTTTCTTTAGAGGAAATGTTCATATATATAAAAAAAATAAGCTCTGAACTTAAATGGAGCATTTAAAAAAATTCTACTAAGATTGTACAAGGCTTGGTGGAAGAAATAAGCTCCATATTTTCCTTAAACTTTAACATTTAAATCATAATTAATATAAAAAATGTTTTGCGACGCAACAAAGAAGACATAATAGAAGTATTTACCCAAGTATAGTTTAATATCGAAATTTTGTCTAGTCTAGGGAAAATATAACTAGTCCACTATCGAGTTTTCACTTGAGAATTATCGGATATTTATAATTTGATTGAATTCGAAAAATACGTTTGTTTCCTGACGAAAAATTAATAAACATAAAATTTTTTTATAATAACTACAAAAGGCTTCGTCAAACTGATTTGAGAATTCACTGATTCTTATACAATTAAAATGTGTACCGGATGCCTCAAATTTATAGTTTTAAGAATATATTGCAAAGTCAACCGATTATTATATTTTTTATATGCATATTTGTGTATAACAAGTTTTTTTAATATATAATAATTAAAAATTTAGTGCTTTTTTACTTAAATTACGCGCTTTTTTAGTGGTTTCAGTACTTTTTGAAATTTAAAAGTTGACAACAAATATTTAATTAACCTCATCCAAATATTGAGAATTGTCGTATAAGACTCATAGAGACAATAAAATTGTAAATATGAAAATGTAAGCTGTTTTTCTTGACAAAAGCTGAAGGTATAAAGAAAATTTATGTGGTAGCTTTATTTACTGTAAAATAAGCAAGAAAGAACAATCAGAGTTTGTATGAAAGAACTATATTTTCAAAACCTGTTGCTTGATAAATTCAGTCACAGTTGTGATTAGTAATTTTTCAATCACTGTGAAAAAGTAACAGGATTCGTAATATCGCTCAACTCTAATTGTAATGTCCATACGAAAAGAGAACATCAAGAGTTGATTTAACCAGGATAGCAATCCTAAGATTTGCTAAGCCTGGTATAACGAAAGTTATATATAAAGTCAATTAAATTATTTGCCTAAGACAATATGATAAAATTGTCCCAAGTTTTGAAAGAAGCTTAGCAAGGCAAATGAGCCGAAGAATCCTGGGAATAACTGCAATAATTATTTGCTAAATTTAGTCATTTATCCAATTAAAGTTTCCTTTCCTTAAGATTTCCTTTAGAAATGTTTCACGGCAATTTTTTTATTTTTTTTATGCATGTTATTTTTATTAATTGTATCTTTATATATGAACTAATAATAAGTATTCAAATCTTAAATCTAATATATAATTAATAGGCCCGACCAATGCAAGACATAACTAAGTGATAGTTGTAAATAATACATATGTAAGTAGTGATAAGCAAAAAAAAAATTTTCAAGCAACTTCATTCAGAGTGTTTAGCATTAGAGCCCTTGTATCTCTCTTTTTTAAGCGGATGCGTCCAGTAAAGTTCAAAATGTTACGAGCAAGCGGATTAGGATGTGACAAGAGTTTAGTTAGATATTTGCTTGCGTATTTTGCAATTTCTTCAATCACTAGTGGCATATTTAAATCACGATGTATATTTGAATTCTTAATGTACCATGGAGCAGATTATATTAACCTTAAAATTTTTTGTTTTGTCTTCGCGGCAGTTTAAATAATTTTTCTTAATTATCGTTTTTCTTCCAAAAAAAACACTCACAAGCTTATAAAAATTTCAAATGAAATGAAAAAAATTATTTCATCTCCTATAATATTTTGAAAGAAAATTTATGCCAACCTGATGAAAAAAAAATACAAAAACATTTTAAAAAATTACAGTAGTTTGAAACAAGTAAACTAAACTAAACAGGAAAGATAAACACTAGCCAATAAAAATTTTGGATTAAAAAAAGTAGTCGGAAACACACCAATAAGAATATAAAATTAAAATTTGCGCTTGTGAGCTGAAATTTGATAAACAAGTAGCTATAGATTAAAAAATTACTAGAAAAATCTGAAAACTCAAAAATTTCACCAAGGTGGATGGGTCTGCGCCCATAAGGCTCAGAATTTAAAAAAAAATCTTAGGCCTTTAGCTTAAGCGATTTTATTGAAATTTGGTAGACATGTTGCAATAGTGCAAGGCTATAAGCTTACGTTGAAAAAAGTGGGCGTTAATACGCCCATAAATTTTTAAGCCTATCTACTATTTCATATACATTCGAATATACTACATATTTATAAATTTATTACTGTCCGTTTCCAACGAAATTCGACAAGAAAGATACTGGCCAATGAAAATCTTGAGATTGAAAAAGTAGGCGGTATTATGCTCATTAGAAAAAATAATTCAAATTTGCGATAGTAAGCTGAACTAGCTAAAAAAAACTGAAAACCTGAAAATTATAGCCAGGGGGCAGGGCTACGTGCTCGAAGCTGAGAATTGAAAAAACTGATCCAATGCGCTTAACTCCAGCGATTTTATTGTAATTTCGGTTACATATTGCAATAATTCAAGGTTATAAATGCTCTTTAAAAAAAATGGGCGTTAAAAACCCAAAAAAATTTACCTCCTATTTCATGTATGTACTTCGGATCAGCACACTTAAATATACTTTTTATGTATTTATTATTAAACGTTTCCAGCGAAACTCAACAGAAAAGGTAAACACTTGCCAAAGAATATGTTGAGTTTGAAAAAGTGGGCTTGATCACGCAAATAAGAATAAAAAAATTAAAATTTTCTCTATTGAGGTGAAATTTTATAGTCAAGTAGGTCTAAGCTAGAAACTAACTAGAAAAATCTTAAAGCCAGGAAAATAATATAGTCATAGAGGTGGGGCTACGCCCATTAAGTTTAGATCTAAAATATGAAATTTAAATCAATGTCGTAAGCAGTTTTATTGAAATTTGGCATACATGTTTTAAAAATGAAAAGCTATAAATTTTCCTTTAAAAAAGTGGACGTTAACGTGACAATAAAATTTAAGTCTCTTCTTTCATGTACTTCGGATCAGCAGATTTATACAACTTATGTAGATATTATCGTCCGTTGCCATGGAAACTTGACACGTATGATTTTTTCTTTTAAAAAAGTGGGCAGGAATACTCCATAAAAATAAAATAATTAAATTTGCGCTAAAGAGCTGAAATTTGATACGCCAGTAGGTTAAGATGAGAAACCAACTAAAAAAAATCTAAAAGTCCAAATATTTAAACAGGGAGTGGATGGAGCTACGCTAATATTGTACTGAAGCTTTTAACTGAAACTTTATTTTATAACTATCATCTTAAAAAGAGGACGGTGATAATTGCGTGCTGCTTATAACAAAATCTTGTGGTTAAGAAAGTGGCGGAGAGTGGGGGTAACAGCCATAATATTTAAAGCTAGAAATTGAACTAGATAGTTTAAATTCGTCGATACGTGTTAAGTTAAGGGTCGAATTGCGTACAGTAAAAATCGGAAAGCACTGGTTGTCACATTAGGGATGTGGGTCCATGTTTATAAAAACTTAGCGCAATGTTATACGGCAGAGAACTGAAATTTGGAAAAAAATTGAATTAGATGAGTTATCAACTAGAAAAATTTAAAACACAAGCTACTCTATTGAAACTTTATATGCACATTTCTGTTATGCTAGCATTTAATTTTGCATTTTTAAAAGTACTTCCTCTAAGCAGACTTTTGAAAAAATAGGCGGGGTCAATGCCACTAAAACTTACACTATATTTTACATATTTCTACTCTGCAACTGCATAGTGAGATTATGTTCTAATTTAAAATAATTTATATAAATTATAATATAATTTCAACACAAAAACCTTTAATTTTATGAGATTTTACAACAAATTTAATATTTTATTTTGTTTTGCAGCGTATTTTTCTACGTGGCTGTCACTTATGTTTGTGAGAAGAAAAAAATTTTTAATAGTAACTGATCCTTGGCGATTAAAAAGTGTATGTACTTGATGAAAAATAGTATTTAATATATTATGTTTAAAGAAGAAAATCTCAGCATCATCAGTACTGAAATTAATATAATATATAAGCGAAGAAGAGAAAATATTAAAAGAGAATATTTATAAGAGAAAAGTAAAATCAAATAAGAAATGTATAAACATTTTTGTCACATTCGGATGTCTATCACAAGAAATGGGATGAATTTGTTTTTGTTATTATTATGTAATTTCATGATTAATTTTGGTGTATAATAAATTTACAGTTCCTTGGAAGCCCTTCCAAATAACGCACCAATAAAATAACTATGTGTTAGTCAGAATATTTACAAATAACTTAAGTGTCATTTGTTCATTAAAAGTTATCACATGTAATTTGGCTTAGAAACCCAGTGAAAAAAAATGGAAGTCATTCTAGCGGAAGTACATTTTCATTGCTTCCAAAAAATCGATATTTTTAATTTGCCGAGAGTGAGCAAAAAACCATGTAGAAGCTTATTTTAGTCACACAAAACCTTGTAACTCCTCCATAGTGTTAGAAAATACTCACCAGAATTTAAAAAAATTTATTTTTTAAAGAAATTTCTGAACTATTTTTAGTCTAAAATTTAAAAGTTATTTGCTTAAATTTACATGAAAACACTGTTTCGGGCTTAAATTGGTTTAAAAAGAAACGAATTGTTAAAAGAGGCAACTATTTACAATTTTTCCTAGATGAAAATATTATCATAGAACACAAAAAAGGGAATTTTTCTTAATATCGCTTCCAATTCAGTGACAGGCATCGAAAAAGAGAACTTCTTGCAATGACAACCATATGTAAAAATCATTAGATCGGATCGAAATTTGCACTACTTCCGCATCGTAAACTCTACATTTTCATGACTTTTTTGGAGTCTCTTTTTTTACTGGGAAGCGATGCGAACTTCAGCCCGTTCAAATTAAGTAAATAAAGTACACAAAAAAGAATATTTTGGTGGGTCTTCAAAGTTTTGACTTTTGACCTCATTATTGCACGACTTTGCACCATCCGATCAGCCTGAAAATTTGCTACATCAATTTTGGAATCAAATACCATATTTTATTTGATATTCAAAAAAGAAATTTAATGCAAGGTCAAGGTACGAGTACATATGTGTCCTAAATTATGAAAGTGTTCTAAGTCATGTGCATATTTGCCTCAAAATTTCAAATAAGGCCTAAAAAGTTTTCAATAAATATTAAATAAATGTTAAATAAATTTATACTAATCAAGACTAGTACAACTCTAAATTAAAATGTTGCATAATATAAAAATTGCTATTGATTTGTTCAAATGCAATCTACTAAAATCTCTACCAAAGAAATACTTGACTTAGATCACTTTAATAATTAAGGGCACATATATATTTTTTGTGGATTCCACAACCATAATATTTGTTGTTGAGACACCGCTTTTGAGGAGCTTTTTACAATAATAACATGTAGAAGTAAAGCACTCCTTTTTTAATTCCTTAAACACATACTGACACACATAAATTTTAACCAAATTTTGTAAAAACTGTCATTGCCTTAAAGAATGTTTAAATATTTAACAAAAGTTAACAAGGTAAAGCATATCATGGTACTTTATTGCAACGCCTAAATCTTTATTATACATCCTTTTCAACCTTTAAATAAATATAAGAAAAGAATTTATATACCATGTATGTATGTGTGTCCTTATTAAGTATTCAGTGTTATGTGGTTTACTAAAAGTAACACTAAAACTAAAATGCCTCAATGTTCTTAACAAAATATTCGACGTTTGTATAACAGTTTTATATTTTTTACAAACACATTGTCATCATTTCGAACCTTTATTTGTAAATGTAACTACTTTTACCTTTATCCAAGACAAGAAAACAAATTTCCTTTAGAAAAAAAAAAAAATATACAATACCAGTAACTTCTTTACAGGTAATTTATTGCGTAAAAATCTTAATAGAAAATGTAATCAACCCTTTGTGAAATGTTTTTGTATTCTCTTAAATGAAGTTTTTCATATGTTAATCAAAAAAAAAATTAATAAATGGAGAACATAAAGAAGATAAATACCTGTATTCTAGTTTATAAAAGAGAATGTCCTTAAATTTTTGTGGTTAAGAATAATGTGTAACAGAGAAAAGGAATTGAAGAAAGAACTTTGTCAGCTTTATCAAAAAAAAAATGACTTGTAGGCATTTTCGTCTTTAGTTTATTAAGTTGAATGTTTGAAGCAAGAAAACATATCACCAAAAACCAAAATGAGAAAGCAAATATTGTTTTCTAAAATATAATAATAATGTTAAGAAATTAAATGAATAAAACTACAACTAAAAGTAGATTTACATCTGCAAAAAATCTAGCACTTTTATTTTTAATTAAAATCTTTATGAAAACCTATACCGTTTACATTTGTTTATCCAAAACAAAGCCCATTAACCGAAAAATTTCAAAAACTACAACCAAACTATTGCAATGTGCTCCGTTCACACAACTTTTGAAGCAGACCGTAGCTAATTCAGACACCTTTTATATAAATATTATGTACAGGGTGGTAAAAATAAAATAAAAATATTAGATTTTAAGTAGATTGCCTATAAATCTACTCACAATCTAGATTTTATTTTGTATGGGAAATCTATTAAAAATCAGCTAGACTTAGCTCGAAATCTCGTAACTGCTAAATTTTGAGATAATGTAAATGCCCTAACACAAAAATTGTTCAAGATTTTGTAATAAAAAGTATTTTTTTTAAGTAATGTGACAGGTACTTATTTATTTATTTTCTTTATGTGCATAATAATAACATTACGTGAAAATATTTATTGTTAACTGGAAAGTACTTTCCGGTATAGCGAAAAATTAAGTAATTTTTTTTTGAGAAATTTTTTAGATATTTTAATTGAACTGTAGTGAATTTTAATCAGAAATAATTCATAGTTAGGCTCAAGTTCAGTAATTTCAATTCTTATTGAATGAAATATTTTTTATTAATTAATGTGAGTTTCTAAAGAAGAGAAGAAAAATTAAACTTAGACTTTAAGCTGGGGGAAATACCGATACTTTTCTGTGCAGCCACGCACTTCATCAGCACCCTAGTCTATCTACTTGGGTAGAGATTCTTATTAACATTAGCTATTTAACTTAAATCTATAATGAACGGAATATGAGAAACGATTGTTGTGTATACAATTGATTTACCTTTGGTAAACACATTTATAAGTATCACTATTAATTTTCTGTTTTTTTTCCAATTTTTCATTTTTCTTTTAATTTTTTTTTTAAGAACAAGCACAACCCGCAAAGTGATTAGGTTGTGTGCGGAAAAAACCCACAGTCTATGGTGGGAATCAAACCCACGACCTCTAGACTGATAGGCTAGCATCGCTACCGTTCAGCCACAGAGACTGGTTTACTATAATTTTTATTAAAAAATTTAAGTATTTTGGCATATTTTTCAATATACACCGAAAGAATTTTGCTTCCTAAATCCAATGAAACAATTTCATGAAAAATTTTTCAAAAATCTAATGATAATTTCACAAAGCATCATGAAAGCATCCTTTTATAATTTCTGATTTCTTAAACCTATTTCTTTCTAAAACATAAAATATCTTTACTTTATAGAGAAAAAAAATTTAGTTTTCGTTGGTTAATTTTTGCTTTTGTTGATTTTGAATAGCAATTTAAGGCACTATTATACGCGATCATAAAATTTTAGGTGCCACACTTTCATATAAAAATAATGCAAAAACAACTATAATTTTCATAAATATTTCTAAAATTGCACGACTTGGCAAGCAAATCTGTCACAGAGTTGCATTTTTAGTCCACACTACTACACTACTAGACATGTCATATTTTGCAGATCGTGCGTTTGTGTTGCATAGTGAATCACGGCCTTTAACTCTTACTGAGATATAAAATAAATTTAACAAGCAAACATATATAAAAAATTAATGTTAGCTAGTTACATTTACATTCCAAGAATGAGTTTAGATTTTGCATTTCTAAAACTGTTTTATTAATTTCGCTTATATTTCTGATACGCCCAACTAAGACAGAAGCCATTAGGTTTTCTGCCATCTTCGGAAAACTGATTTTACGTACAGATTTGACATCCTTACTCATAAAGTGCCAGAATATATTTACTTTATATTCTTTATATTTTAGAAGGACAAAGCTTTATTTACCTTTTACCATTTTTGGTAATTTTTTTTGGTATTAAAACATAAAGACGCTTCGAACGATTTTATATTGGATTTTTTTTTGTAATATAAAAATAACCAACCAAATTTATTTATATTTATGATTTGATCAGGCTAAATTACATGTGATAACTATTAATGAAAAATGAAGGCCACTACACCTTCATCATCAGCGTTTTTTGTGTTTGGTCCACTGTGTATGGTGTAGATTCTGCTTTATATGCACAACCTTTTATTGCAAATGGAATATGTGAATTGTTCTGATTCATCGTGTTCAAGTTTGCTGAATGATTTTTTGTAATGAAAGCTCAATTTTACCATCTCATAATTAACAGTAGTTTTTCCATTGTCTTTTTTTTTACAATGAAGTTCGAAGAATAATAATTAAAATTAACCTTAATTTATTTATTTTTATGAGTTAAACATATTTTATATATTTAATAGAATATAGTGAAAATCAAAAATGTCTTCAGACTTGGAAGATGTAAACTGTTTTGATACATAAATATAAATAGCTGAGACTGTTTTTTTTCAGTCTTTGTTAATTTGTTTTTATTTTAGAAATTAATACATTGGAATTGAAAATCAAAAAATTAAATTTTTTTCCAGGGCTAAAAATTTTTACTTTAATTTTAATATATGTTTGTTAATTGAACACATTTTATATTTCGGAAAGATCTTTAATTTTTTATTAGTTAAACATATATTATATTTAAGAAAGAAACATATTGCTATTGAAACCAAAAAAACTAAAGAAACTCCAGCGCTGAAAAGTAGAAATTTAATTATTTTTGCTTTGACTTGATTAAGTAAACTTATTTTATATTATGTGAAAATCTTTTATTTATTTTAATTGAACATTTTTTATATTTTAGAAAGAGAAAATGAGTATTGAAAGAAGCAAAGTTAAACAAATAGTTCCATCCTGGAAAATTTCAATTTTAATTTTTATAAGATAGTATATTTTGGAAAGATCTTTACTTAAAAGTTTTTTGTATGTATCATATTTTTATATATGTCTGTACAGTTAAAACTTTTGATCTGCTATATGAATTGAAAACTTTTAGATATTATACTTATTATTTGAAAGACATTTTTTTTCAAGGCGTAATATAAAATTTACAACTAACCAATCATTTTTATTTGTTTATAACTTTTATTTTTAAAACTTACGAAATTATTGTAAATTCTCAAATTAATATTAAATTGTAATGAATTACGAAGTTAAATAAAGAAAGTGTTAGATTTTCTCCATTCCCGTATGAAATTGATTTAGTAAAGGATCAAATGTTTTCAAGCCTTAAGGCGTTTCAGCTTCTTTAACTGATATGACGCTCAATTCAAAGTAACTCAGATGTGTCATTATGCATAATATTACAATTTTATATAACACTTGCACTCACTGTGTATCGTCTGGACCCGTTAAACTTTTAACGACGACTAAATTAATATAGAAAACTATCAAATAAAATAACTCTTAAAACTTGAAAGATTTATGGTTGTATACAAGTAAAATTTAATAATTTTTTTTAGTATTCTGACAAAATATTTACGTGTATATTTGAGTGATTAACAAGGTAGTCTTAAGTGTCTTAAGTAAAATTATTTTTGTATAATTGTTTTTGTTTTATTAAAAAATTTTTTATATTATGATATTATTACCTTTAAGGGCGACTTTTTGAGTTGAAGATTAGAGATTAAATTAACCTTAATCTTCATTTGCAATTTTTGAGTAGTCGATTATATTGGTTTACTTGCTAGTTTAAGCGACCAATCGTGGTGGTTTAATCTTACTTTAGTATTGACAACAAACACTTGTGAAACACATACATGTTTGTAAAAATTATATAATAAAATAATTTAAAACACATAAATATACATATGTATTTTATATTATTTATATATTTCCTTTAACACGCGAAATATTTACTTGTAAATAATAAAATATTACAGTTTCTTCTTCTTCCAACAAAAAAATCAAAGTGTGTTGATAACATGTATGATTTTTGCATAGAAATTGTTGCCACTGCACATAACAAGAAGTTTAAACTACCACTCAAAAATATCAAACTCAATTATGTGAGATTAAGTTAATTTTCGGATTAGCTAATTAGAGAAATAAACTAATCTTAATCTCGAACCCAAAAAGTCGCCCTAAGACTACCGTTTGAATGCTGCTAAGTTTATAAATATTATTTTTTTAGAACAAAATAATAACATGTGGGCATTTCTCTCTGATGGTCTACCGAGACGAAAAAATTTAAAGTTCTTTAAATTTTTTGTTGTTGCAAATTTTGAAAGAAAAACAATCAAATTTAGTAAATCTGCAAAAGTTTTGCATTTATTCATTACTTATTTCGAGATATTAATGTCCAAATTCAAGCAAGTGAAACTGTTTTTTCAATTTTTGTTTTAATTTGAAGAGCAAATTTTATTTTGAAAAATATTCTTAGCGCTAATCGTTATAGATTGAATTTTTCTCTCTTAGATCTCCGCAAGGATATCAGGAGTTACAAACTAATGCATAAGATTCAATGCGATGAAAAATTGTTATAAAATTTGGCTTTCCATTTCCGATAATTTAATGTCCCGTACGACATTGAAAAACAGCCTTTTGTATCAATACATCGAAACTGCTTGCAGAAAGTTCATCAAGACATTTTTATTGCAATTAAAATAAAAAAAAATATTTTGAAAATAAAAAGAATTGCGAACTTGGGGCCTATGCAAAATTTGTCCCGTACGACATCGCTACTGAGATATTTAAAAGTATTCAAAAAATATTATCTTTAATAACTAATTATTTTTGGAAGATCATTCTATAATTCAATTATTTAAATCAAGATGAATAAAAACAGAGATAAATAATTAATTAAATTGCAAAACTATAAATTAAAAAGCCGAGAAAGATCGCATACCGCAAAGAAAAAGTCAAAAGCTTTAGCTGAGGCAAATGAAGATGTTTTTGAAGAGCAAAAGGGTTATGAAGGTATACTTAAAAAGCAAAGTCAAAAAACCTTGTTATAACCGATGCATTTTCTTTTTATCAAGCGTTTAAAATGCATTTTATACCATCCGATGATATTGAGCAATACTCTTCATTGTATATTTTGGACGAAAAGTAGAAAAACGTACCACAAATATTTCAATTGCATTTTTTTGTTGCAAAGGTCAGGAAGTGACAGCAGCTAAAACAGCATATTCCGAAAAAAAATATAATTAATGTGTCCAATGCAATTTATATTTAATTTTGCACATTCTTTGAAAAAATACATTTCCTTATTTATTTATTACTTTGTATTTTCCTTTAAGTTCGTCGTTATGTTAAAATAAACACATTGAATACCTTTATTTTATTTAATATTTTTTAATTTTTTATTCATAATTTCCCAAAAAAGCACCAGAAAATATTTGAACATGATGGTGCAACAAAATGTGCCGTCCACCATGTCCCGTATGATAATAATTAAAGTTAAATACGAAAAAAGCTATTAATATTTGTTTTTTAGCAAAATCTAGCCCATTTTAAGAAAAATTGACTCACCTCATTCAAAAATTAGTCACATTAATTTATTGTTTCAGGTTTTGCTGAAATAACTATTTTAATTGTTTGCTACAAAGCCTTCTTAATTTTTTGGCTCGTACGACTTTTTTAATTTTTTGCAATTATTTTTAAAACTAAATATTGGTTATAATTGGATTTAGTACCATCAAAAGAGCTAATCATGGGTCATAACTTAGGCTAATAATCAAAACAAGAATCCATTTTATTTTGATCTCTTTTCCACTTTAAATGCCCATATATGCATACATATATCTGTGCAAAAAGGAAAAAGTGCTTAAGTCGAGATAAGCTCATTTTGAGTTAATAGTACTCCCGTAATATGCATATTTGAAAGTACCCCTGGTCAAAATCTCAAATAATTTGTGCGATTTTTCAAGAAGTTTTAGCAAAATTTCCTGCAGCTTATCATGTTTGGACTTCGAATCTCATTTGAAATAATATATTATATTAAATATTATACTGGTTTCGAGTAAAAACAGCTTTGGCGCCATACGACAACTTTTTTTATTCAAATTTAAAAAATTTTCCTAACTTTTAGTTAATTTTTTTTTTTTAGTGTAGCTTAATTGAGGTTTTACTTTCGTATATTTTGACTCAAATGTATTTTTAATAGTGTGCAAAATGATGTTTGCTTAAAAAAATAGAAATTAACAGAGAATTTTTTAATTTAACTGTAAAATAAATAAGTTTATGAAAATCGACTTGAACGCTTAAAAGTGCTCTCCTGCAAAACAGTTAAATATGTTGAACGTTTTTTTATTTTCAGAGTATGTGATTTAATTACTCTCTGTGTGTACTGGTAAGATTATGTATGAAAATGTGTACCGTACAATTTCTCATCAAATCAAAAAGTACCTAGAAAAATTAAGAATTTAATATATAAAAACCTAAAATTTTCAAACACACATGAATATTAAAATATTTTACTAAATTGTTACATATTACTTTTAAAATAAAGAAGCTATTTTTATAAAAAAAAAAGGAAAAAGATAGGCAAAATGTGAAAGTAAGAGAAATATGTCCTTTACATATTTGTAGAATGACTATTTGGGTTTTATATTTTAATTGTGAATTCCTTTGTGTGACACTCATTTATTTTATTTTGCAAAACGAGGGTAAATGTATTTTTGCCTTTTAATTTTTGTATTGTTCTTCTGGGCTTTGCTCTGCTTTGAGGTTGCGTATTTCGGTTTGCTTTTCTTCCCTAGTTTGTTGTTGTTTTTTAATTTTAAATGTAATGGAACCACAATATTTGCTGTTTTTTTTTTGCCTTACAAGTTTTATTTTTAGTTTTTAAAGACAATAAGGCTTACAGCATACACATGCATAAATTGTCAAGCCATTCATCTTGGAAATAAATGTTGTAATTTGTTGGTTTTGTACACACCGGAAAGGAAACCAACTCCATAAAAGTGGCGACAAAGTGTTTATTTTATTTTTTATTTCTACAGAAAAGGGGTCCATTTTTGTAGGTTGGTGTGAGCCTTTTCTCTCGTGTTACATAAACACATACATACAATTGGTCATATCATGTGTAAGCTTGTATTTTATCTAATATGTACATATATACATGTACTTATAAATGTAAGCATGCTCATGTATGTGATCCTTTAAATGTCTTTTTGGCTACTGTATACAGTAGTTCACCTCTTCAACAGTACACATCAACATACGGACACAATCCCTTAAACACATTTGCACATAAGACAAACAACAGAAATAAGAGACGACAAGTTATTGTGTGAAATGTGTCATTTGTTACAGGAGTAAACAGGCACACAGATAAAATCATTTATAATCATAGTTTTCCAGCGCTTAAAATGTACAAGGTATTCACACAGCAGACCTTTTTGTTAGGCTTGCATAGATATTTTTATATATACTAATACTGATGCAAAACATAAAAAGAAGCACAAATTTATTTTAATTTTTAAGTTGCTTAAATTAAGTTCCTATTAAATTAAAAAAATATAATGTTCCAAAAAAAAATTAATTAAATTATTAAAAAATTCATTTCGGTCATTGGTGAGAATAAATTCCACATTGTTCCAATAAAACGTGGCAACATCGATGAAATGAAAATTCAAATTTATGAGGAAAAGGATTTCCGCAAAATGGTTTCTGAATTTGAAACAAATAAAACAAGCTTCTACACATACCAGCTTAAGAGCGCTAAAGGCCTCCAGATCGTATTGAAGGGCATAAATTCTTATGTTGTCCCTGAAGAAATAAAAGATGCACTCGTCCTCCAGGGATTTAAGGTAAAAAATGTATCTAACATAATGAACAGAAGAGAAAAGGTACCCCAACCCCTATTTCGTGTTGAAGTGGAGCCGAATGATATACAGTTGAAAAAATCACCAAAACTAAAAATAAATTCAGTGAAGTGCGACTTTGACCCGCGCACGAAGGATTCCGTACGGGCACGAGATATGTAATTCAATATAATATAATATAGTTTTGGCATTTTTTTCGTTTTTGTGTTTTTTCGGTTTTAAGCGTTTTTTTTTTTAGTTTGGAGGTTTTTTGAATTTATTGGCGCTTTCTGAGTTTTGGCACTTTTTTTCACGTTTTGGAGATTTTTTTTGATTTTTGAATTTTTTTTAATTTTGGCGATTTTTTTATTTTGGCGTTTTTTTATTTTGGCGATTTTTTTATTTTGGCGATTTTTTTTAATTTTGGCGTTTTTTCATATTTTTTGATTTTTTTTTTGGTTTTGGTGATAGTTTTTAGTTAGGCACTTTATTTTCGTTTTGAGGATTTTTTTCGGTTTTTTTGGCGTTTATTTTAAATTATGGCAATTTTTTTGCGATTTGGCCATTTTTTATTTAAATTTGGCAATTTTTTTTTTAATTTTGATTTTTTTTCATTTTGGCGATTTTTTTTCACATAAACAATTATTTTGGTTTTGGCGCATTTTCCGCGTTTTGGCGATTTTTTCGGTTTTTTGCGTTTTTTCATATTGGCGATTTTTTTTCATTTAAACGATTTTTGCGAATTTGGCGATTTATTTTAGTGCTAGAATTTTTTTTTTTAATTTTGTCGATTGTTTTCGATTTGGAAATTTTTTTTAAATTTTTGGCGATTTTTTTCAGGTTTTGGGGATTTTTTTCGGTTTGGTGATTTTATAATTTTCGGATTTTTTAGTTTTACCGTTTTTGAAAATTTCAAGAGTTTACCTCTTACGGTCTCCAAGATATAGCAATTTGTCAAAATTACATAGTCAAAATTGCATTAACTGATGAACCACCCTTTAATTTAAAATACACTAATTTTACAAATTTCAAGTGTCAATATACATATGTATATACAATTCTATGTATATTACATGAGATTTTAACATTTTTCGTCGCTCGTTTTGGAGCACCCTTTAATTTCTAATTCTCATGTATTTGATCACCAAGAAAGATTTAAAATCCTGGAATTTTCAATTGGGGGGCATGGACACGCACCTTAAGCTCAAAATTAAGAATTTAAGTTAAAGGATTTACGAACAGGAGAAATCTGAAAGCACAGATTGTTAAATAAGGGAAGTAGGGTTCGTTTATAAAATTTTTATCGAAATATTATACGGTAGAGAAATGAAATTTTATTAAAAAAAGTAGACTTAGCTAAGTTACCAAGTAGATAAATTTAAATTTATCTAATGTTAAGTAAGCATATAAGAACAATCACATTAACCTGTTGCTTGATAAATTCAGTCACAGTTGGGATTAGTGATTTTTCAATCGCTGTGAAAAAAGAACAGGTTTCAAAATATCGCTCAACTCTAGTTCACACATACTCAATTTAGCTGACTCAGTTATCATTTGACTGATTGTTAGCTAAAAATAAACATTCGTTTTTTTTGTTTCGTGAATATTCGTGTTTATAGACTAAAAAAATTTATGCAAACTCGGAAATCTTTACTAATATATAACAGTAATGTCGAACTCTTCAAAATTATTAGTGTTAAAAAACATAAAACGTAAAACTTGATAATTCTATTAAGTGTTAAGGCCCAACTATAATATGAATAATCGAACTTAAGCAACTGTGCGGTTACAAATAAAACGTATGTGGCAAACTATAATTTACTTATGGAACTTTTCGTCAAGTTTCGTCAAATGTCATTTGCTTAAGCTAAGTGCCAAACTGAACGCACATTCCGTACGGAAAACACTGTTTGTGCATTTTTTAAACTCAAGCAAACAGCATCAGAAAATATTCATTGATTTTAAATATTTTTTTATTGTTTCTTATTTTGAACTCAGAAAAGAAAGCAAAACTTTTAATTTCGTTCTTTGTTTTACAATACACATATACACACATACACATGAGTTTATTTATGTATGATCATTGTTGTACTTTTTAGTAGGCAAAACAAATAAAACAAGTAATAAAACGGTGGATATAATTATACGTGAATTTTTAATGGATTAGGATATTCCAATAAGTTAATTTGATTGAATTGCATTTATTTAGAAGTTATAAGAAGAAACAAAATTACTAAAAAATTGTGAACAATACCTATGTGTGCAGTTGTGGCGAAAGAATACTTAAGTGCATGTAAGTACATTGTGGCCACCTAAAAGTCACATCTGAATTGCTTAAGTATTTGACAGACTTATCGTTCAATTCGGGCATTAACTTAAGCCAGCTTATTCATATTATAGTTGGGCCTTTAGAAAGCAGCAGCCCTTTCCTTTTGCATTGTTTATTTACTTTTTTTGATATTTGGTTCGCCATTTTAGGAAATTTTTCTGGTCACTGAACACAGTTCTCAACAAAAAACAGGGTTGCATTTCGAGTTTTACGAAATTAGTGATACAATTAACTACTAATTGCTCAATTTATTAATCGCCTTATTGTATTGTTAATTGGAATTAATTAAGGCCTTAATTGCATAAATGTTCTAACTGCGCAATTAAGGGGTCTGTCTGAACATGGCATAAAGTTCGTATCGCCTTGTAAGCCAAATTACATGCAATAATTATTAATAAACAAACTATTATATTAAATTGAAGTGTATACACAGAAAAAAGTAAAAACAAGATTCAATTAAAAAAAACAAAGATTCAGTTAAAAAATTAATTAGTTTTCAACCAATCACGGAAATTGTAGTATTAACTCATCCATTTTAATTGAAAATTTTTTTGGTTTTTTCAATTAAAAAAATATTACATTAACTAAAAATTTAATTGATGGTTTTCTAAAGATTCAATTAAAATTTAATTGAAATATTTTTGAAGATTCAATTAAAAAATTAATTGAAATACTTTTTAGGATTCAATTAAATAACTTATTAACATTTTTTAAAGATTCAGTTAAAATATTAATTGAAATATAAAAAATCTAAGAGTATAAAAATATAAAAAATAGTAAAAATATAAAAAATGTTATGTACATACATATGTATGTATGTATGTATGTATATATTTCCATATAAAAAATTTACAAAAATGGAAACATTTGTGTATTGTACCAAAAACCTAACTGATGCATCGCATGGCTTTTGAAGTTTGAATGGAGGAAAAAAGTACAATGGCCGTATCCGGTCTTGCGTAAGTGTAAATGCAGAATATTTTATGATTGGATTTTAAAGAAAGGCTTCGATGATTTCCGTATCTACTTACGCAAGACGTTTTGTATCGAACCCCTTATACCGCCAATGTACTAACTTTACCATCCACATTTGGTCTATAAGCTTGCATTTTTTATCATAATTGTCTTGTTATTTCTCAACAAAAGAGAAAAAAATGAAGTTCTTTTTTTTTATTTTCATATTTAATTTTTTATTCAACTTATGTCAAAATAACTAAGAATCAAAATAAAATTAAGCTGAGTAGTTTTTTCTCCCATATAAAATATCAAAACCAATTAAAAGATTAATTGAGTATTTTAATTGAAAATATTTTTTCAAAACAATGTATTGAAAAAAACTACAAAAAACATACATAAAAACAAAAGTTACATTATTTACATACAATTAACATGTAAAAATTGTTACCCATTTCAGAGTATACTGAGTTAAGCTCTGTTGATAGCACTTTTTTGTTAGAGCAGTAAAGTCAATTAAAATAAACATACATTCAATTAAAATTTTAATCAAAAGTATTATTTTTTCTAAGCAATCACTTAAATAAAAAAAATTCAACTGGGTATTTCCCCCAGCTATAAAGACTTGTTTAATTTTTCTTCTTTTCCTTAGAAAATCATATTAATTTATAAAAATATATCATTCAATAATAATAAACTGAACTTAAGCCCGAATAAGAAATTATTTCCAATTAAAAAAAAAGATTATCTTGTGCACACACAATTTCAAAAATTATGGCCCGCTAAAAAAAATTTGTGTGGGTTTTCCGTGGACCTTATTTCATAGATCCTAATTAACTGTATAGTAATACATATAATATATAATAGTTTGAATGTTTAAGTTTTTTGCAATTAAATTATTTCTTGATTTTTTAATGATTTCCAGAAATTTTGCTCTTTAAATTTTGAAATCAATTAACAGTATGTTTTTAAGCTTAAAATCGATTCTTCGTTCCTTCTGACCTGCTTTGACAGGCTTTCTAAGTAAGATGTCTAAGAACACTAAATAATGCAATTGTTATTATTATTGGTTGACATAAATTTTATGTCCGATATATAAGGCCTTGTAGACACGGTTGCCAGAAATGCAGATTTATCTGGATTTTGCAGATTTTTACTCTCCAAAAAGACGAAATCCAGATTTGAAGATTTTTGGCCTAAAAACGCAGATTTTTCAACTCCTATTATAGTGAATTTTTTTTTAAATTTTTTGCTATTACTGTTACTACTTTTTGTTTCTTTATGTGTGAACGACTCACAGTTTAAGGGTCACACAGACTATTATAATGTTTTTTTTTATTGAGGTATAGAACTTTAAGTTGGCATCAATTTTTTAACTGGCGGCCATTTTGTCAGCTGTCAAGTGATTAATATTTAGTTTGGTTTGCCATTTCATCATGAACAGGTTGACAAAAGAACAACGCTTGCAAATCGTGCAAATTTAGATCGAAAATAATGGTTCAGTTCGCGAAGTTTACCGCAAGCTCCGTCCATTTTATGGTCGACATAATCGTCCATCAGAGCAATTAATTCGGTTAACCATGGATCGTTTTCGCACAACGTTTACTCTATGTGATAATACGCATCCGCAGAGATGTCGAACAGTGCGCACTGAAGAAACAATTGCCGCTGTAGAGCAAAGTGTTGAAGAGGACCCGAATGAATCGATTCGCCACCGTGCACAGCAATTGGAGCTTTGTCCATCAACTTTATGGAAGATTTTGCGCAAAGATCTTGTCTTGCGACCTTAAAAGATCCAGCTTGTGCAAGAATTAAAGCCGCGAGACCATGCAATGCGTCGTGATTTTGGTGTATGGGCCGAAAATGAGATTGATCTCGATGCTGATTTTCATCGCAAAATTTTGTTCAGTGATGAGGCTCATTTTTGGTTGAATGGCTACGTCAACAAGCAAAATTGCCGCATTTGGAGTGAAGAGAATCCATATGAGATTCTTGAGATACCATTACATCCACAAAAACTGACTGTTTGGTGTGCTCTATCGGCTGGTGGAGTCATTGGGCCATACTTCTTCCGAAATAATGCTGGAGAGTCAGTTACCGTTAATGGAGACCGGTATAGAGCCATGACAACCGACTATTTTGTTCCCGAATTGGATGGCATGAATGTGGATGAGTTGTGGTTCCAACAAGACGGGGCTACATGCCACACAGCGCACGTCACAATCGATTTATTGAAGGAAACATTCGATGAGCGCATAATTTCGCGGAATGGACCTGTCAATTGGCCACCAAGATCGTGTGATTTGACACCATTGGATTATTTTCTTTGGGGATATGTGAAGTCGCTCGTCTACGCCAACAAACCAGAAACGTTAGGGGACTTGGAAGCCAACATTCGTGGCGTCATTGCCAACATACGGCCCTATATGCTTGAAAAAGTGGTTGAAAATTGGACCTGTAGAATTGGCTTTATTCGAGCCAGCCGCGGCGGCCACATGCCCGAAATCATATTTAAACATTAATGGCATAAAATTATCCTTCCAATAAAGCCAAATTGATGGACATTAAAACGATTTTCTTGTGTTTTATTTCAATTCGAAGTTCTATACCTCTAAAAAAACACCCTGTACATATATAAAGACTTCTGTGAAAAATGCAGTTCTGACATGTTGAGTTATTATTGTTTTTTTTTTGGAAATTTTTTAAACAAATATAAGAGCAGTGATGAATTTTCGTTAAAAGTATTAATACTTGTATTATAGTCTGAAATAGCCTTTAGAGAGTTACAATTTTTGAACTTAGAAGAGACATCATTAAAGAAAAAGAAGAAGTAACTGGCAAGCTTCTGGAATAGAATATCTGATATAAAACCAGCTTATTCTGATTATGATTTTGCAGCCCTAAGTTAAATTAAAATGAAATATCTTTACCACATTCATTTGCAAATGTCGAAAGAATTTTTAGTCAAGTGAACTGGAATAAAACAAAACTTCGAATTCCTTTGGATATTTATGCAGCAAATTAAATCACTGTATAATTTTGAATATATCCGATTTCTTTTCTCATTCATTTTATATTGTTTGCACACAAGTATGAAGAATTTTTATTTGTTTGTTGGTTTTATGCATTTCGATTCTCTAAATAAAGACGGTTTTTGCACACAAAAGTTTACTTTGCAAAGTCTAAAGTTTGTAGGAGAGACGAGAAAAGACATCTTTTTCTATATTCTTTTTCGTTAACAAGACTTTGCAAAGTAAACTTTGCGTGTGAAAAAACCTTCAAACTTATCAGTACACTTCAACGAATGTCGCAAAATTGAAGATGTTATCTTGTAAAGATTTTTGCTTGAAGTTTTTAAGCTTTTTCTGCGTATTCATAAAAAATAGTTTTGGTTTACAAAAAGTTTACAAAACAAACTTTGTATGGAAATTTGTTTATTAAACGTCTTGTAACCCAAAATAATTTTTGTGAATAAATATTCCCTTTTATGTTTGGTTACGTAATTCTTGATAACACATTAATAGTCGTTCCATAAACATATGAAGTTTTTTTTACTTATTTAAAAAATTTTTTGGTTGAAGTCTGCTGATAAGTTTCTTAAGCACAAACGAAATGCACATTCTTCAAACATTAAAAAAATGTGATTGAAAGTTATTTTAAAAAAAATTTTGAAAAAATTTAAATAAAATATATTTTAAGTGGAGCTTAAATTTTATGAATATGGGTTTATGAAAAAATATTTATTTATTTTTGTATGAGTTTCAAAGCCTACTAAACTTATTTTGTCTTTGTGATTTTCAAAAATATTATTATTTTATGAATTCTCATATAGTTTTTGAAAGTCTGTGCATAAAGTAAGAGGTTTGTGACTGTTCAAAAAATATTTATATTGCACATGTACATCCATATTTATGTAAATTTTTTTAATAATATATAAAAAAGTTGTTTTAAAAATAGCTTTGAAGATTTTTTTGAAGATTTTAAAAATAAAATGTAGATTTTGAAGATTTTTTCTGAAAAATTGTTAAATTTTGCAGATTTTAGCCTTAGAAATTCTGGCAACACTTCTTGTGTAAGGCTTTTTTAATCTTAACTTTTATCTTTTTGTATATTTTGCTATATTCTTTGCTCTCGTACATGTAAATCTATTAAAGTATTTGGGTTGGTTTGCCATGTTTTTTCATTTACTTATTTTTTACTTTTTTGCTTCAAAATTTGTGGTATGATGTCATTTAGTAGTCTCTTGGTTGTTGACCATTACAAAAACTAACAGAGTTTTACACTTTCCCATCATGAATACGTACATATATTTGCGCACAATTAATTATTATAAATGCACCACCACAACCAGTTCTAAATTATACCCGTATGAGAAATGAACACATATAATACTTAAGCCCCTCAGAAATATGACCAAAGTAATTTGAAATAGAGTAAACTACAAAATATCTTACGAGAAAATATATTTTTTAACCTAGATAAATTGTTTTATTGAAAATCTCTTTTCTTAGACCCAAATGGAATTCCGCACATATGTATGTCTAAAATTGTGGATAGTTTTCTAAATATTTGGATCTATGTGAATCTTACTAAGTCAAATATAATCCAAATGAGGCACTGGTCAGAAAGTCAAAGCACGAAGTTGATGTTTAGAACATAATATGTTGGCTAAATTTATATTCGAAGAGGATAAACTGACAATACACTGATAATTAATATCAAATTTGTTTTTACTTATACGCTTCATTTCACATTTTCAATAACAAGAAGAAAAAATAAATTGTCTAACAACTATTTTTAATAAAGGCTTTTTATTGTCTTCTTAATCATTATAAGAGGTGAATTCATGTTTAACGCTTTTTTATATCCAAATGAAATGATGAAAATTAGCACTTAATAAGTTATAAAACCAGTGAACATACATGCACATGGTTCAAGGTAGATTAAAAAAAAAACATTTATTTTAACCTAGAACATTATCGAATGGTCGAAAATTTTATTTTTCTGTAACATTGTCTCCCTGGAAGCTAAAACTTAAACCGTAAAGAGTTTTCAGGTATTCGCAATTAAAATAAAATAAATGTTCTTTTTTATTTGCCACTGTTCAATATACTGACTTTAGTACATACCAGTCATTATATAATTTCAGAACGCCTTCCTTCATCGGTAGTGTGTAGCAGAATCAGCGGTACTGTGTAGCAGCATCAGGCGAAGTAAAATAACCAGTAAAATGCCTACTAAAAACCATTTCAAAAGTTTAATGCACCTCTGTAACACTATATATACATATATATATATATATACATATATACACATTAGTTTCCGTAGTTCCTATCTGGAGCATAGGCCCATAATAAGAACACTGCAGAGGTGCAAACAATTACATATATTGACCTAAAGTGAATCATAATAACCATACTTATATTCCTATTAATCCACTATACATAAACTTTCTGTTGATATAATATAAAAATATAATTTTCTGCAATTTTTACATTTTTGGTTCATTGTATACTAATACCGAGTAAACTCACAAATTGAGAGAAAATTCTCTCTCTCTCTCTCTCTCTGTGTTTTTGTACACACAACAACCAACTTCATCAAATATGAGAGAAGAATTCGGTGAGTAAATTCATCGTTATTGTGCTTCACACGACGAATTTACGCAGCGAATGCTTATCGATGAATTCGTCGACTTTGACGAAATTCGTCCTTCGTCCCAATTGTGTTCCTAGCATTCTTCACGCACGACGAATTTCATTCTACGGCGGTGTTGTCTTCGTTTTCATATGCACAAATGTATTTTTTTTATTTTTATGACGAAAGTTTGCACCGAAAAATTCGTCGTTCGTCTCAGTTGTGTTCCTATCATATTTTAACGTCTCTTATGTTTTTTAAGTGGTCATAAAGAGAAATGCTCTCTCATATTCATAAGATTCAAGATGAGTTTGATTGATATTTATTTTTAAAACGCTTTTCATAAAAATTTTTATAAAATAAATTTCAAGTGCATTTAACTTTTTCATGAATACATGTAATAGCATAGACAGACGACGGTGTTAATTTGCATTAACACTAGACGCACTTTCTTCGTCGAATCGACGAACATCGTTTATTCTTTCTCATTTATTTTCTTTGTTATGCTAGGAACACAATTAGGACGAACGACGAATTTCGTCCACGTCGACGAATTCGTCGATAACCATTCGCTGCGTAAATTCGTCGTGTGAAGCACAATAAAAACGAATTTACTCACCGAATTCGTCTTTTATATTTGATAAAGTTGGTTGTTGTTTGTACAAAAACAGAGAGAGACATAAAGAATTTTCTCTCAATTTTGTTTTTTCGTCGTTCGTCGGCGTACAAAATAGAAATAAATCTATCTCATAGTTCGTCATGCACGACGAATTTCGTTGTACGGCAGTGTTGTGTTCATTTTCATATGCACAAATGTGTTTTATTTTTTATGACGAAAGTTCGCACCGAAAAATGCGTCGTTCGTCCCAATTGTGTTCCTAGCATTACTCATTGCTGTGCTCATTTTTCTTATAGCTCTAGTAATTGCCAAGCTGCTGAAGTGTTCACATGTGCAGTTTCGTTAGATATGTGTAAGTATGTTTTTTTTTAAGTTTGTGTTCGTCAAATTGACGATTGATCTCTGTGCCTTTTGCACTAAATGACTGAAAATTCCAACCAAACTAAAGGCCCAACTATAACATTAATAAGCTGGCTTAAGCTAATGCCACAATTGAACGATAAGTCTGTCAAATACTTAAGCAATTTAGATGTGACTTTTAGGTGGCCACAATGTACTTACATGCACTTAAGTATTCTTTATATAGGTATTGTTCACAATTTTTTTACTAAATGAATGCAATTCAATTAAATTAACTTGTTGGAATGTTCTAATCTATTAAAAATTCACGTATAATTATATCCACCATTTTATTACTTGTTTTATGTGTTTGCCTACTAAAAAGTACAGCAATGAACATACATAAATAAACTCATGTGTATGTGTGTATATGTGTACTGTAAAACAAAGAACGAAATTAAAAGTTTTGCTTTCTTTTCTGAGTTCAAAATAAGAAACAATAAAAAAATATTTAAAATCAATGAATATTTTCTGCTCCTGTTTGCTCGAGTTTAAAAAATGCACAAACAGTGTTTTCCGTACGGAATGTGCTTTCAGTTTGGCACTTAGCTTAAGCAAATGACATTTGACGAAACTTATCAAAAAGTTCCATAAGTAAATTATAGTTTGCCACATACGTTTTATATGTAACCGCACAGTTGCTTAAGTTCGCTTATTCATATTATAGTTGGGTCTTAAGTTTATTTAAAATGTTTATTTATTTATATTAAAATACTGTCTTTTGTGATTTTTTTTTTCTTCCTAAAAAAAAGTAAAATAAACTTGAAGTTAATTTGTTTGCTTATTAGTTTTAAGTTGCATTGAAATAAGCAAACTTTATGTTTAATACGAATAAAAACTAAATTTATTTTTCCAATAAAACCAAAATTTTATGTTTTTTTTGTAATTGGGAGCATTTGGGGCCAGATAAAAAATGTACTTCGAAAGTGCTCATAGGTATAAAAATAAGAAAGTGCGTCTAGGGTTAAAAACTCACTAATGTGAATTAAAAATTTAAGTAAACCAAATCTGTGCATTACTTCCGTACCACACACTTCGATTATTTTCCTTAGAAATCTTAGAATTGAAAAAATGTGTTTCGATTTTAATATTTATTTTTTCTCTTTTAAAAAACAATTAAAATAACATATTTCCTGACTTTGAATCCATTTAAATTTTGAAAACGAAAACAATTTGCCATTTGATTGATTGTTGAGGGTGTTACCATAATGGGGCGGTGTTACCATATAGCTAAATTCGGTATTAATTCACTTTCATTTACTGCATTTACGGTAAATCTAATACGCATTGGAATGGGGATAATTCAGAAGTTAATTTGAATTGAGACTGCTAATGCAAATTAACGCTGTCGTCTGTCTATGCTATAAGCCTAAAAGTTTATAGTCACATCTGAATAATGTTGAAAATTTTATTGTCTTTGTGTCATTTATTTCGTGCTACTCTTTATTGCGTAAAAGCCGTTTTCTACATAATACAGACAGTATTCTCCTTAAACCGAAAAAGACAAGTGTTGCATGGGTCCTTATATTCTAGTACATACATGTATGTACATATGTACATATGTACATACATCCATATGTGCCCTGAATTATGAAAGTGGTCTAAGTCATGTGCATTTTTTCTTTAAAATATCAAATAAATCTTTAAAAAACTTTAATAAATATTAAAATATATTAAATAAATTTACATAAATGTTGCACAATAAAAAAATATCTTTCAATTTGTTCAAATGTAATCTACTAAATATCTCGACAACAGAAATATATGACTTAGACCACTTTCATAATTAAGGGCACATATACATATGTATGTTTGTAAGAAGTTAATATTTTTTTGTGAGTTATTTTTTCATTTTTGCATTTTATGTAGCCATGTCGCGTTCTATTTTAGTCCTTTTGTTTTCGGTTGATAATATTGTTTGGTACTCGTACTAATACGTATAAATGTTTTGTCGACAAATGAGTGAGCATGCGTATGTGTACAAAGTTTTATTAAAATTTATTATTTTTTCTTGTATAATTTACAGTGACTTCTATTTCAATTATTTTTATTTTATTTTATAACATGATTTTTTCCAGTTCAGTTTCAATTTTTTATTTCTTCTTAAGTCTTATTGTACTCTTTTCACTTTTTCCTTGTCGCCGTTATTGTGAAATATTCTTAACATTGTTTTTCTTTTAACAGTTTTTGTTCTGCGTAAAACAGTTATTTAATTGAAAATTTTTTATGAAAGCATTAAATCACAATACTGCTGCTGCAAACTGAAATATTTTCATATATCTGACAAAGTGAAAAATTAGAGATGAAATATTTCACTTGATTGCCGAATATTAAATTAAATATTTCAAATATTTTTATACAACAATAAAAATATTTCACTAAGTTTTAAAAACTTAAGGAGATTTTTACATTTTAGTGCGAACTGGCGCTTACATCCTAATTCGATGCAACAAATTAATAAATATTAGTGCCAATATCGCAAAATATTCCGTTTTTATACCCTTTACCAAAAAAATGTAAATGTGGTAACACTATATTTTTCAATAGCTGTTGTTGTTATTTACATTTGTTTTCTTTACATACTGTTACAATTAGAGCTGAAAAAAAGTCAGCCAATGTAGTAAAGTAGGAAAATAAGAAACATGTTAATTATTGAGTTCGTGTTTCAACTTTTTTATTTGTTGAGCTTCTCATATCTTTAAATGAAAGCTTATAACATAATAACTCTAGTTGTTCTAATAAATTTTGGGTAAAGGTTCCCTGATGATCTGCATTAGCAACAGTGAAATGCACATAGCATCCAGCTAAGTCCCTCAATAATCAATTTCAATATATTTTAAATAAAAATTATTTTACTGAATAAGTAAAATAATAATTTGGGATCATTAGTGCGTTAATAAATGTTAAACTTAAATTGTAACAATTCCCACTAAAAAACACTAAAAATTACTTTATACCTGAGTACGAATAAAATTGTTATTTCAAATTAAAAAAATTAAAAAAGACTTTCCCAAGGTTGGAAAACTTGTACTTTTTTTATACAAAAGTAACTTACTAAAACAAATTTCCCCTTTAGTTTCTATAAATTAAACATATCTTATATTCTTAAAAGAAAGAGGATGACTTTTTGTGATATAAAAAATTAACTACCGAAAATTATTTTTTTTTTTATTGAAAAAACTTATTTTATACTTCAGTAAGAATGAAATTTTTATTTCAAATAAAAAAAAATAAATTAATTAAAAATACGTTTCCAGGTTTGTAAAACTTTTAAGTGTTTTTAATAAAAAATTAACTTACTAAAAAAAATTTTTCCTTTTTTTCTATAATTTAAACATATCTTATATTCTTAAAAGAAAGAGATTGGTGTAAGAAATCAAAACAATCAAAAGGATGATTTCAGGGTTAGAAAACTTACACTTTTTGTTATATATAAAAAACTGGATCTTATATATAATTTTGTTTTGGAAAGAAAATTTCGATGTAGAAAATTATGAAAATAAAAATTAAATTTTTATGATTTGAACGGGATAAATAAAGTTCGTATCGTAATTGTTAATGAACAAATAACATCAACGTTAGTTGTAAATATTCTGACAACAATACATAGTTGAACGGAACAGCTAGTCGTTTTCGAAGGCCACTAAACCTTCATCATCAGCGTTCTTCTGTGTTTGGTCCACTGTGTGTGGTATCAGTTGATGTAAATTTCAGCCTTATATAGAACAAAAATAAGCAAATTAACTAACATGTGCATAATTAGTAAAGAATAAACGACATTGGTAAGACTGTTGTAAATTAGAGATGGTAAATTTGAGCTTTCATTACAAAACACGTTTTTAGCAAATTGAAATACGATGAATCAAAACAATTCACGTATTCCATTTGCAAAAAAGTTTGGTATATAAGGCAGAAATTTACATCAACTGATACCACACACAGTGGACCAAACACCGAAGAACGCTGATGATGCAGGTTTTGCATATAAAAGTAACTATGTCAAATTGTTTTTTCTTTTTGTTTATAAATTATTTATACTTTATGTTCTAGAAAGAAAGAATTTGATAAAAATTATACAAATAAAAACCATTGCTCCAGATATGGCAAACTTAAACTTTTTTGTATACAAAGCAAATTAAATAAAACTTATTATTTCTTCTGTAATTAAATATCCGCACAAAAACATAAAAATTGTGAAAAAATGCCAAGTTCGTTTCTAAAATTTTGGCCATCAAAAGTAGTGAGATAAAAATTTTGACCAAGTTCGTGTTTGGTACAATACCTATCACTGCAATATGGTATGCATTACATAAACTTGTAATCGTAAGGGTGTTATATAATTTCTATATAATGTGCTCACATACATACATACATACATATAATACATACATATGTACATACATATATATAATATATTATTAAAAACACAATTATTTGCACACTACGAGTTCAAATAATACGCTTAAATAAGACATTTTCTTTTATTATACATTTTTTATTTTTATTCAATAAGTTTTATATCATAATCAGAAATAATTCATAGTTAGGCTCAAGTTCAGTAATTTCAATTCTTATTGAATGAAATATTTTTATTAATTAATGTGAGTTTCTAAAGAAGAGAAGAAAAATTAAACTTAGACTTTAAGCTGGGGGAAATACAGATACTTTTCTGTGCAGCCACGCACTTCATCAGCACCCTAGTCTATCTACTTGGGTAGAGATTCTTATTAACATCAGCTATTTAACTTAAATTTACAATGAAACGGAATATGAGAAACGATTGTTGTGTATACAATCGATTTACCTTTGGTAAACACATTTATAAGTATCACTATTAATTTTCTTTTTTTTTCCATTTTTTCATTTTTCTATTTAGGTTAGCACGAAATTATATTACTCTACCTCAGTATGTTTAACTATTCTTACTTATCTTTTTACGATCATCACATTAATTATTTTTACTTATGCGATGTACCATCGGTACATGCATGTAAGTATTATTGTAGTGGTCTATGTTACTTGCTGTTGCATCTCTACCCAAGTAGATAGACTAGGGTGCTGATGAAGTGCGTGGCTGCACAGAAAAGTATCGGTATTTCCCCCATCTTAAAAGTCTAAGTTTAATTTTTCTTCTCTTCTTTAGAAACTCACATTAATTAATAAAAATATTTCATTCAATAAGAATTGAAATTACTGAACTTGAGCCTAACTATGAATTATTTCTGATTAAATTTCACTACAGTTCAATTAAAAAATCTAAAAAGTTTTATATTATATTTATTAAAGGTATTCATTTCAGGCTTTTCTCGTTGGAAAAATGGAAAAATGTAATTTTTTTGACAACAAACACAGAAAAAAATATTTTTCAATTTATTTTCCTGTGTTTGTTGTAAAAATTAAATTTTTACATTTTTCCAACGAAGAAAAAAAAACTGAAATGAATACCTTTATTATATTAAATATTGTTTTTATTTATTTTATATTTATATTGAATACCTTTTCATTTCAGTTTTTTTCTCGTTGGAAAAATGGAAAAATTTAATTTTTTACAACAAACACAGGAAAATAAATTGGAAAATATTTTTGAATTTTTTTTCCTGTGTTTGTTGTCAAAAAAATTACATTTTTCCATTTTTCCAACGAGAAAAACCTGAAATGAATAATAATAATGAAATGAATTTCAATTAAAAGCACACAAGGGAACTGAAATTTTTTAGAAAATATTCCAATGAAATTCTTTCACAATATTCGTGAAATCTTCATTAGATTTGTGAAAATATCATTAGATTTATGAAAAAATCTAATGAAATTGTTTCGTTGGATTTATGAAGCAAAACTCTTTCGGTGTACATAATAGATAGAAAAAAAATTAAATAAAATACTTTGAATTTCAAAACTTTAAAGAAACTCTCAATAACAAAAATTAAATTATGATAAATACTAGAACAAATAATCTATTGAAAAAAGGTATTTATTTTCTGCTATTCTCAGTTAAATACAATTTTTTATAATAAAAGAAAGTAGCACAAGAGAAAAAAAAACGTGTCGCTAATTTTTCAATTTTTTATTATTGTGTTATAACCTTTATATCAAATCCTTAGTGTGACAATAGTTGTAGCGACAGCCGCAAAAAACGTATTGACAGCAATTTATGGCATTAGATAAAACATTTAATGGCAATTATTTGTCGCGACAAAATACAAACAAAACTAATCAATGCTAACTAAATGCTCGCCTGGTCGTCTTAGTTGATTGCCACATAAGGTGGGTGGTAGGTAGCCTTTTGATGGGATTCCTTAAGTTTTATTTATCCTTATAAGCTCGAATATACCCAGCAAAATATTTTATGATCTAGTGAAGTAGCATTCAAAAGAAAATTAAATCGGAACAGCTTCTATGAAATATTACAGTAAAATAGTCACTGATATTCGAAATCAGTTTAAATGAAACGATTTTAAAACAGGTGTTCTTATGTAAATCCATTCGCAAAGCATAACCTGTAGAAAACACTTCTGAATCCGTAAAAAAATTAATATTATACACACTGATTGCATAGTCCTATTAAAGCCTTTTGTGTGTACTTGTTTTGTGTTGTGTATGGTAATACTTCTTTTAAAGTATACTTTGTGTTTAGGCAAGTCTTTCCTAGGATATCATCACGCCTTTTTCATTTGTCCTGCCTTTCATTGTATTATTTTGTTCTTATAATTGTTAATTGAACGTAGAACAGCTGTTTGTCTTCTGCAAAGCTTGCAAGCAAAAAATTTTAATGTCGTAGGACATTCATTAACAAAAAATAAATAGATGAAATATAAAAAAAAATTTACTGAATTCGGGCTAATATACTAAACTAACTGCGCTAAATTTTTGTTTTCTAACAACCAGCTCTACTGATCAGTGGGTAGCTTTCATTCTTCATTCTTCGTTGAAATGAAGACAGCTCTAAAAGTGGACACATTACCTTTGTTTGTCTATGACAACAAGTACGACTAACTTATAAAATACGGTCACAGCAGTTAAAATTTAACGATTTTTTACGCAGAAAAAAGACCATAAAAATGTGTGTGGTGTGAGTTGGAAACGAAATAAAACTTTCTTAGTTATAAAAATGAAAGAATAATAAAAACAAAGCATAACTAAATGGTTAATAGACATTTGCCACGACATCAAATAGTAGCGTTTGCGATAGTAATTTTGTGTTAGAAAAATTAAGTGAGCATGAACATTGCTCAATTGACTTGACGAAAGTTGGTATTTGAGGCGTTTGTATTGTTTTTCATTCTTTCATTTTGTAACAATTGGATGATAGCCATTTAGGGAGAATTATAAAACACCCACACTTAAGCATATATCCAAGTGTCTACACCCTGATAGTGACAACATTTGTTGATCATAACTCACACGCACTTTTTGCTCGACTAACGAATTGAGTGACATACATAGTATATTTCATGTGTGTCAGTTGAAAGGTATTTAAGTTTCACATTTTTTTTTCACAGAAACTAGTCTTTCTTCCATATATTTTATGTCAATAAATGGTCATTTTAGAAATAAATTTTATTTAATTTTACTCAAATACATGGCAAAAATATTTGATGTATTTCAAAAACTGAAATAACATATGAAATAGTTTCATATGGAGATATGTAACTACCCTGTAGGAAGTCTGTGATTAATTTTCCTAAACCTTCGTTTGATACATGTTTCGATTTTCACATTTGTAACACATTAACACACATAACTTATGGCCTGTTTCCACATAACAAGTCAGTCCTCAGGCAAGCAAGTGCTACACAGGCGAGTACGTAACAAAATGAGTTTTTATACTACACTTGTCTAGCTTACGTTATGTTTGGTAGCACCTTTTGTATTTTTAATTTTATTGTTGCCATGGTATACAATTTGGTATTTGAGTTAATTTTTTTTCATACTAGAAGCATTACTGAATGGCAGCCCTATGAGAAAATCATACAAAATATAAAACAGCTGCTTTTAAATTACAATGCAATATTAGTTCAGTTCGTTTATTTTTCAAGCAAAATCGAGTAACTGAATAAATCCTGATTATTTTTGCTAAAAAGCATTAAAGAATGTTTGGATAAATTAAAAAAGCTACATCATAGAGTTTTAATTAATAACATCGATAGTGACAACTTATTTATTTTTGATATATTACAATTTTTCAAATGCGACTATTTGTAGTTGTACAATGCGTTTGACTTTCGCGGCAAAGTCGCCAATCATAATAAGAGATAATGCTTAGTTAACTTGAAAATTACGGAGATAAGAAAACTCTGGGGCTTAATATCTTTCAATATAGATATTTGAAAAGTGGAAAAATGTATTAGAGACATAAAAATATTTTACATATACATACATATACATAAAACCGATATATACTCTCTTTTTATATTTGCTACAAATCATACAAGAAAATGAATGAAGAATTCCCTTAAAAATAAAATTCGCAAAAAAGAAAAGTGTAACCGCTATTTTGGGCAAGCATTTACTCAGTACGAACTAGCAATTACTCAGACTCAAATTACCCTCTATAGATGTTATATAAACGAACGAAATTCAATATAATACAGCGTAGCTCCGTAAAAAGTTTCAAGTACTCGAACAAACCTATTATTACTTTCCTTGAACAAGTTTATGTGAACAAAATTTAAAATAAAAGTGATGATAAATATATATGGTATACAATGTAAGAATGTTTGGAATTATGCTTGCAATTTCCATAATGGTTCAATTAGACGATTGTGTGGACATTAGATTTTTTCTTTAACGAAAAAAAACCAATTTTAATTTCCACACAAGTACTTTTTTGTGATTGCCTGTATTTGACATTAGAAACAATTGGAATTGTTATGTCGAAACAACAAAATAAAAAAGTATTACGTTTTTTACTCAGAAAAAGTTGACACTTGTTTTATGTAACCCCAAAACCAACTTTTGTACTTATATGAACAAAATTTTTGAGTTACTTGTAATGTAAAAACATCCCATTAATTTACTAACTGTGAATAATATAAATGTATTTTAAATTTCAGAAGTAAAATATGAATAAATATATATAATTAGTCTAATATACATACATACATATATATCGTCAGCTGAAATGCAAAAACACGTAACTAAAAAAGATCAAATTCATATTTTTATTATTTATTGGGTATAACATTGAAACATTTTGCTAATTTACTAAAATAATGTCAAAAAACTAGTTTGGAAGAAAACGAGTTTAAAGTTTTTAATTAACATACAATTTAAAGGAAAAAGAAAAATTTATTTTGCTTTCAAAAGTTGAGTAAACAAATTATTTGTCTGAAATTTTTACACAATATGAAGAACGATATGAGAGTTAATTATGCATCATTAACTCAAAAATTTCATTTTTTAAATTTAACTAAAACTAACTTTTATGGATCTTTCTAAAATGAATTCCATAGCTGACAGAGTACTAAATTCTTTGGTTATGTGAATGTTATTCACTCTACTTTCAATATAAGAGAAAACCAATTTGTTTGACAAATGCTCGTCAAGCATTTTTATTTTTGAATCCTTCAACTTCTTTTCAAATGTACGAGTAATAGGAAGGCAATGTCCTAATGTCCAAAATATTGCAAAATAAAGGTAAAGGTCCATCTTTATCGTTGTCCAATACGAAACCATTCGATCACTGCAATCAAATCCGCATTTATTTGCATTGTAAAACAGAATTGCTAATTTTTATAGCTTCCCTTTCACAGTATTTTGAATAACTCACAGTTGAAAGTAACTTAATAAAAAATATGTCTCAAAATCCTTGATAATTTCTTTAAATTTTCATTAAATCTTGGTGAGCATGCTCTCTCGTTTGTCGCTCCAGAAATGACTGATAGTGGGTCATTTGGTGGACGTTGAACTGATTTGGAAATCGATGGGACATTCGCATAAGTTATATTTTTTCGATTTTTTATATTGAATCCAGCAACTTTTGTTAACCAAAATTAACAAATAACAGTTTGGTGTTTACTTGAATCCATTTAAAATCCTGGAATTGAAAAATCGGAATCATATAAAATCTTGTCATATAAAACAGTTCTGCAACTATTGCAAAATATTGTTGGTGTCCACGGTTTGTTTAAATTTTTGGCAGCAAATCCAAACTAGTGTCAATATAGAAAGTAAATATGCATATTTTAATGATTCTGCATATCCATTTTTCCAACCAAATATTCACCACACATAAAGCAAAAATAGTTTGAACCGCTAACACACGATCTCCCTGGCATGCTTAAATGGTACTATTGAAAAGTTATTTGCGCTTCAGTCAAATTAACAATTTTGAAATTGGAGTCAGTCACCCTTATTCTATTTGGCGTCGGCAACATAACACGACGCCGTTTTTAATGTTTTTTGGCACATCGGTATTCACATAGATAGTATTGCCATTTATCGATGACTGTCAGCATATGTTTGGCATTCTGTACGAAAAATTGATGTTGATGTTGCCGTTCATTTTGTCGTCAGTGTTTTTGATGTCGTGTTCTGTTATGTGCATACCTCAATGAATTTGAAAAATAGTTTAAATAGTAAAAATGTGAAAATATAAGAAAAAAAAAAAGGATATATACATACATACATACATACGTACATACATATTTATTTAAAAAAATTATTAAAAAAAGGGAAAAATAATAATATGGACAAAATTAAAATTACCAAACCCAATTAATTTGAAAAGCTTGTTTAACAGTTGAAAAAAGTCCTTCTTTAAGTTAGAGGATTCCGCAGGGGCAGTGTTGCTAATACTTTCAAGATACAGTGGGAAATTGTTGTGACTGCACTAAATTCCCTCGGTGCACCATTAGAACTAGTGGTAAATGGCAAAATGTAAAGTAAATAGGGTGTTGGGAAAGTATACTGCATGAAAGAAATATTTTTACAGATCTGACGGGACTTGAGCTTTAAATTAAAAAAAGGTTGCAAACAATGCTGAGCGTTAAGCAACAAGAGGCAGCGTATATAAACAATTAGCAATAAGCCCCTTGGAGGAAGCTGCAATGTGCAATAAACGTTGATCTGATCCCTTTTGTTTCCAAAATCAGCTTCAATTGTATCCAATACATGCTTAAATGATGTTTTATTCAGCCGAAAATAAATTTAAAATATTAAAACGATGAACATTTCTCATTATTTTACAAAAATATGTCGAAATTTATCACTTACTTTTCATTGGGTAAATTACAAATGCAATGACTTTTGTCTGAGAAATCTTTTTTTTTTCACTAATAAATTTTTTATTTTCTTCGTCCCGATACGAAAGAAAAACATTTTATTTTAATTTATTTACAAACCTCTTACTTATTCAAAGACACTTCTACCAAAAATAGTATACAAAATGAATCAGATGACTCAGATATTGGATATGTGTATTGTATTTATCGATAAACAGGCAACGTCGTCGTGACATTGTTAGGAAATACAAAGTTAGCATTGATGTTGTGTTAAATTGATGTTGTTTCAAAATTGATGACGATGTTCCCGACGCCAAATAGAATAAGGGTCAGTATTGACTGGTTTACAGTATTGCCGGCATGCGATAAAAAATTAACGAGACGTGATAGCCCACTTTTTATGCCAGATTCAAATTCAGCGCACCCAGATTAGTCTAAAATATGCTTCGTTTTCGCAGTCAAATTTGTGTACAAAACTTACAGACCAGTGTTATTGTGCAAAAATATTTTATTTTTAGTAATTTATAATTTTCATATACATACACAAACATGCTTCAAAAGTTTTTTTATGATCCCAGTGCACAGTGGTTCAGTAGTAATACATAGTGGTCAAATGACGATGTTCGATTTCTTCACCGTTAGTTCTCTCTAATACTAACTATTAGTGGTACTACTAAAAAATGCAAAAAGATTTGCAATCAGTTGTTTTTTACATTTACTTTTGTTCATCGGAAGTGAAAAAATCAAAACAACTTTCCTTATCTTATTCAGCAGCTCTAATAAAGTTAAATTCTAGTGCGTGTTTTTGGAAGAAAAAAACATTTTTGACTTATGCCCTAATTCTGTTCGACGATTCTTTCCTCTTGTCTATGGATGAAAAAAGCATCATTTGTGATTCTTTAAAACAATTATTAGTTCTTGTCTTTGCTAGCAGGTTCATGTACTTGCTTTATGACTTTGTTTCATACATTATATCCAACACATATTTTTTAATATATTTTTCAAACTATTGTATAATAATATAATTTAATTTTTATGTTTTAAAAACATGGCAATAATATTTTAATGTTTCATTATCAAAGACAAAAACTATTTTTGAAGAAAATAGTTTATAGAATTCAAAGACAAGAACTCGGAAGTATTTTCAAACAAAAACGTCCTAAATCTTCTTAATGAATTAGTGCATTATTGATTTACAATGGATATTTAAGTTGAAAGTGCTTACCGTTATTATTATGAATTTAATAATTTTTTAAGCAAAACGTATTTTGTGGAAAGCGGTTTCACGACAAAGCAATTTTCACGTAAATTTTTTTTGACGTTTTTTCCTCCTTAAAGTATTAACCATGTTGCCGTGTTATGACGCTTTCAAGTTAGATGTCAAAATGTTACCCTATATTTGTACTTTTAATTTAAAAAGAATTTATATGCGTTTGTTTGCGAATGTGCATTGAACAGAGGGTCTTCGTCTCTACGACTAGATTCGTAGCACATACATATTTTCCACATATTTTTTACCCACTGCACAGTTCATGTTTACGATGATCTGCGATGAACTACTTGTTGAGTGATTCTGGACGATCTGACACCTCTTGTGTGAAATTTAGTACAAACGAAATATTATCAGTTATAATTGAGGCTAAATTAACAAAACACCAGTATTTAGTACTAAAGGAGTTTATCATTTCACAATTACCAAATGCATTGCCATCTTATCATTAAGTGTTGGAGGCCAAGAAACAGTGTTTTCCACCAGAGGAACATTTCACGGAATCATCTGCCGAAATAGAGTTACAATATTTGCTACATAATACAACTTCCCGTATACAAGAAAATCAAAATGATGTCTTCAGTAATGCTGGCATTAGTATTATCTCATTTTACCCTAATTGGACCATAAATATCCTAAACATATTCACATTAATTTTGATGACTATAGCTGAGTTAACTACGTATGGCCGCCTTCCTTAGAAACTTAAACCACTGTGCAGTGGTGTAGACTAGAGTTACTTAAATGTACTAGTTAGTCTCTGTTTCCATTGTCTATATATGGTTCTAACAGAATTATGTATAAAGTTAACAATACCAAAATTAGTAGCAGAATTTCAACGATACGCACATTTTAAATGTCTATAGTAAAAAGCATTGTTTTGTTTATTTTTCGTCAGAAGTATTGTTGACAAAGTCAATAGTGAATGAGTTCTGTGTTATTACTGATACTTCCTACAAGGTATGTACGCATTTATTTATGTACATATATATCAATGCGTATAAGTACTTGTGAAAATTAAATTTATTTATTTTGAATATTAGAAACGATTTTAAGGTGAATTTATAAAAATTTCTTTGCACAACATTTTGCGTAGGTAAATTGGGAATTAAAGTTAGTTTAAATTTCACAACATATGTAGTTGCAAATCCACAATATGGCAATTTCCTTTATTACTACCCAGCAAAATATTACACATTAAGAACTACTTGCCATATAATGACTTAATAGCTTACAAATCGCATTACCCAAAAATTAAGGAAATGGTGTACAAGTTGATAAATGAGGAGAATGATTTTTTTAGATTTAATACATTACGTGAACAAGTAGCTAAATAAAAAAGAAAGTTCTTCTCAAGAATCAATTATTTTAGTATCACGCCTTGTTAAAATTATTAGGTTGGTAATCCAGTAGGGAAGAGCTTCCTTCAAAAATGCTTAATTCCAAATTCCCAATTCCTTTTTTGAAATTCTTTGCTGGGGTAGTAAATATAAGCCCAATTCACAAACATGTGAAAATGGTCTTGCATCGTAACCACTGTTGCCAGAACTTCTAGAGGTGAAATCGTCAAAAACTACAGATTTCTGTGAAAAAAATCGTCAAAATCGTCAACTCATTTTAGAAAATCGTCAAAAAATCGTCAAATCAAAAATATTAAATTTTTTGTATTTTAATTGTTTTATTACAAAAATGCTTCCAACAAATATACACATATACATTAATATACACATATGTATATAATCTAAACATGAAAACAATTAAAATTAAAAATAAAAGTTAAAAAAAACTTAAAACGAAATGAGAATTCATATCCGTACATACATATGTATTTATTTTTAAAACAGATAATTTATAAAAAAAATAATTAGCATTTTTGTTATAGAAACATTTTATGTATAAATATCAGAATTTAACATTTTTAACAAATTTGAACTGATCTCAGTGTCATAGCAGTTTGACTTTTTAAGTTTTAAATAGTCCTTTGTGTATAGGATGACTTCTAAAGAATCGTTTTGTAAATGATTATGAACTTTGGTTTTATTTAAATTCACCTAAATGTACTTTCGAAATTTGCCGATGAATGTGGTAAAATCGTTATATTGCGAATAAAATTTGTTAAAATTGGGAAAGCCAGACTTGAATCACATCTTTTCATTTCTTATATTTTTCCCAAAATTCTGTACAGTTTGTTTCCTTTCCTTCAAAAATAGTTTTAAAATCTAAAAATTGCAATTCCCTATCATTTTCGTTTAAGAAATTTGAAAAAGTCTTTGCAATGTCCAGAATAGAGTTGGAGTCGCCATTTAATATTAGGTTTGGATGAATTATGTTTAAAGATTTATATTGACTTTCAAAATCAAATATTTTAAGTATCTGATCACATAGTTCAATGTAAAATTGTAGGTATACAATTATTCATTATTTCTTCTACATCGATTTCGCAAAGATTTGAATTTGAAAGAACTTCTGCAGCGTAAACACATATATGTATATACTTTTTTATTATTCTCGAAATTAAATTTAGAAAAATCGTCATTTCTGGACCTAAAATCGTGACTAGTGCATTTTGAGAGGTAAAAATCGTCAAAATGCAGAGAAATCGTCAATTCTGGCAACAGTGATCGTAACATGTGTATAGTGGTAAAGTATATTATATGCTCACCACTTAAGAATTCTTAGTGGTGAGTTTCAATATAAGCTACCATTTGGCACATGTTACGATACAAGACCCTTTGTGAATTGGCCTCTATTGTTCTCTTTAAGTTAGTAATAGTTTGCTTTCGGAATTACTTTAAGGGCTGTAATCGACAATTTTATTAACAACACTCATAATAGTATATTGTGTGTTCTGATTAAAATATGGCGATGCATCTGTATTCTGTAATAGCAGTGATATTATTTAACATTGAGTGTTTTAAATTCTTCTAATTGTTGAGTGAGTTGAGTAAATAAAGCGTTCTGATTTCATAAAAATTTTACTCTGGAACTTTATATTTAACTGTAAATTTCTGAATCTACAAAAATTAAGTTCTTCTTAAGTAAACAATATCAAACAAAATTAAGTTTTCCATTTAAATAGTTGTTTATTTCCTTCATTAAGTGAATCATGCACAACTTAACTAAAGTTAAAGTACTTATCCGAAAAATATTAAAATGTTTAATGACTTCAATAAACTCGTAGTCATTTCAATCCCAGTAAAAAAAGAGACTCCAAAAAAGTCATAAAAATGTAGAGTTTGCGATCCGGAAGTAGTGAAAATTTCGATCCGATCTAATGATTTTTACATAGGGTTGTCATTGCAAGAAGTTCTCTTTTTCGATGCCTGGTCACTGAATTGGAAGTGATATTAAGAAAAATTCCCTTTTTTGTGCTCTATGATAATATTTTCATCTAGGAAAAAGGGTAAATAGTTGCCTTTTATAACAATTCGTTTCTTTTTATACGAATTTAAGCGCGAAACAGTTTTTTCATGTAAATTTAAGCAAATAACTTTTGAATTTTAGACTAAAAATAGTTCAGAAATTTTTTTAAAAAAATAAATTTTTTTTAAATTCTGGTGAGTATTTTCTAACACTATAGAGGAGTTACAAGGTTTTGTGTGACTAAAATAAGCTTCTACATGGTTTTTTCTCACTCTCGGCAAATTAAAAATATCCATTTTTTGGAAGCAATGAAAATGTACTTCCGCTAGAACGACTTCCATTTTTTTCACTGGGAAGCTTCTACAAGGTTTTTTGCTCACTATCGGCGAATTAAAAATATTGATTTTTTGGAAGCAATGAAAATGTAGTTCCGCTAGAATGACTTCCATTTTTTTCACTGAGAATGTATTCAGTGTATGTCCACAAACATGCTTATTAATTAGTGAAGTGGCATTTTTTTTAATAACTTCTTAATAAGTTTAAAAAATGCATTTAAATAATTACTTCCAATATACATAATTACACATACGTAATGCTATCAAGCAATGATATCTTTTGCAAGACAATTTTTAGTGTATATGTGCTACAACAATTTCTAGCACTTCTTTTCTTCTACTGAAAGGTATACAAATTTTGAATACTTAAGTTTTTATAGTTAACTACATAACGATGTTCGGATTTGAAAAATTTGATACTTCAAATACCACAGTTAAATCCCAGAATATGCACACATGTATATCATTTAAATTCATGCAAAATAATGAAAACACTTATCACTTGTACTACAGTAATTCGTTATATCGGCATACAAATAATTATATAAATTTCTTTTTCGTATTTATTATATGAATGAATATTTGTATAATTTATTTATTATGTCCAAACAATAATTTTTAGTGTGCTAACAACTGTGACAGCTACAAAATTGCCATAAATTGAATTGATATTTATACATTCTGTTTGAAAATATTTTTAATTGTTGTCACACAACTTGTCTTTTCTCAGGTGTAACATGTATTAAAGCGGACATAAAAATTATACATAATTATTTTGCTTTTAATGCGTGTAATTAAAATATAAGTATTGATTGCGAAAAATAAAATATATAGAGTGATATGATTTTTTAATTATTTTTTATGTACAATACGTTGACCATGAAGGGCTTGTTACCAGTAAATAATCGTATAATGGGAATGAAGGTTGTTATTGTTATGGGTGTGGTTTTTATATAACAATTAATTAAAAGAAATGTATTAGCCAAATTAAAACAATGTAAAGTACTTTTGTTCTTAGCAGTTAAAGCGGTAATTACAGGAAATGATGTTGCGTGAATTAAGAATTAATTTCTAACGTTAATAATAGGGCATGGATTAGGGTTCTAAAATGTTTATATTGACAATGGTGTTATATTTCTGTTTATTTATAATTTTGCTTACCAAAATGTGATCTTAGTCAAATATTGTATTTATAATTTGTTAAATACTACACTTTTGGAATCAATAATAAATATTAAATAATAAAAAAAAATTAAAAATTGTAAAAAACCCCCGATATATCCAGAAAAGATGTGATATCTTCAAAGCGGCTGGACCGATTTTTTTTAAACAAGGCTAACAATACTTTCGATTAAGTCACCTTTCAAACAAAAAAATAAATTAAAATCGGTCTAATTGTTTGGGCTGCACGTGTACTCGTACAGACGAACAGACACACGGACACACATTACAAACTTATAACATCCCTTTTTTTGTCGGGGGTTAAAAGGATTTTTTTCCTACAAGAAATAATAAAATTATTATTTGAGACCTTCACAACGCAACACAAAAAATTATAACCATATTCGGACACCACTACGTGATAAAAGATAAAAAAAAAACCGTGTTTCCCAATTTTGTTCCAAATCATGCACACTTTTTATGGGCCCCGGTGTGATTTTTGATTTTTCTCAAGCTCATATCTTGCAAACCATTCTGAATTTCGATTTACTTTCTGAGGCAAAGTTGTAGATCTTGTCATAAGATCAAAATTTTCTTAATAGTGCACAGAGAAAACAGATTCGTTGAGACAACCAAATTTGTTCATAAACCATTTGAGAACTCACAAATTATAATATCTTTGAAAGTCACAAAAGTAAGTTTTTAATTTGCTGCTATAAACTATGAAAGTACACTAAAGCTCTAGTTAGTTGCAGCAACTGATAGAAAGTGTTTATTTTTACCTCAATATAGAACGACAATTTTTTAGTTACCAATACCAAAAGTTGGTAGCAAAATCCAATTCATAATATATTATTCGGTGGTGTTAACCAATCAGTTAATTAGTCATGACAAAAGCATACGCTTGGTTGACGCAATCAATTAAAGAATTGTCAAAATCATAACTTTATTACAATTATTCGCTTATGGCAGTGAACATGGATTATTTTTTGGATTAATAGAAAATTGATTGAGTGAAATAAAATATAGTTAATGCATATGACCAACATTTTTTTCTGGATGTCCCTCCGGACTGTAAAAGTCATTATGTTTTGCATTATTGGATTTGTTTTGTTTTCCTTTTTAGTTATTTTAGGAAGTGATATTTTTTGATTTTTAAATTTATTTGTTATTGAACTTTTAATCACTGTATATAACATTATAATATGCTTTGACTGACTCCACACACAGTATTTTCATAGCGTTTATCTAATGAATAAATAGTTCTTGATCGGTTTATAACTTTCTTCTTCGGCTTGAAAAATTAAACCTAAAACTATTGATTTTAAAATCCCTGTTCTATGTACAAAAACTTAATAAATTATTTTTGTGTTTAAATACTAAATCAAAAAAGTTAGCTTACGGAAACCTACTTTGCAAGCTAACAAACTAATCCCCTTAACATAATTAAAAGAGTTTCAAATTTTCGTTACAATAAAAGATCCATTTAAGTTTTCATATTTTATCACTCTCAATACCATTACGGAACATTATACATTTCATTACCCCAAAGTACAATTTTTTATTAATACCACAATGTTAAAACTGTAAGTCCTAATTTACACTATGCAAGTTTAATTTCTAAGCTGATTAGCTTGTCGGAAAGAGAGATGATGGGAACAGAACCATTTATATTCCCCTCGTCTCTCTCTCTGCTAACAAACTAATCAGCTTACAAATAAGACTTTCATAGTGTAAATTAGGACTATGCAAAGCAAATATAAATTTGATGAATACGATTTCTATATGTACAGTGGATTCACAAACATCCATTAGCACACACACAAAAACATTTCAAACATGATAAAATACTGTATCCAATTTAAATGTAGTTGGAAGCCTAAATTAGTTTAGTGTTGGTATTGGCAAAGAGATACATTTGATATTTTGAGATACCATTGCAGGATGAAGAAATATAAAAAACACATAGTTAGTATAAGTTTATCTATATTAATGTGTGTATGCATGTTTGTGTATATATTTCTATGACAACATTTGAGATTTTTGCATATTTTGCAATTTAATTTTTAAAATAACCACTTATTTTTTCTTAAACAAAAATATGTAGAAACACCGAATCTGAAATACCCTTTCAGTTAATATACACTAAAATTCAAATGCACGCAGAGATGTTCATTAAATTAACCATTTGGCTCTTAAGCAACGATTACGATTAAGTCCAGTAGTGGTTTGAGATGATATTGTTACATTTAAATTTTACTAAACGTGTGAGTCCTTTTGATTGCTCAAAAATAAAAATAAATAACACAAATAATTTTTTGTTTGCTACTGATGTTCCTTTTATTCTTGACTAAGCAAGTTACAACATGTCTTTTCTTATTTACTTCTTAACGTTATTATCCCCACCCCACGAGGTCTTTTACTTTCAACGATGTTGACTCGACTAATTTTTTGATTAGCACTGACTCTTTATCACACATGGCATTACTTTTTATGCTGCATGAATTGGATCTAGAATGTCCGACTGATAGATGGCGTAGTAACATGCATGTATGTACTTTTTAAACCCTATTCAAAGAAACTATAACTGCTCAATGATATGGCTACTAAGGCGCAAATGTTTATTGGTAGCCAGGAGATCAAACAGCCTTCTACCACAATCGGGAAAACTCATGTTGCTGTTCCTAGATGTTTTTAGGTAATTAGATTGGCCGTTATTTTTTAATTTCAAAGTAACGACTTGTATGTTGGCAATGCAGTGCGCTATTTTTAGTACAGGGTGGTTACCATAAGTGCTTGCACTTTTATTTGTATGTGTGTACGTCTGTAGCTATGTACACAATTATTGTTGTTGCTATAGTGCTTGCACGTGAATATGTGTGTATGTTTAGTGCTTGAGTTAAATACTTCCAGATAGTTCTTTGCATTAACCCTATAGAAACATTTTCACTTTAAACTTACATTAACCCTGTTGAAATATTTTTTCAATATCTTTGGCAGGAATGAAGCTGGAAATTTAGTGGATATTTCAAATGCATAACTACATATGTTTTCATTGTGAAGTTCAATTTTTAAATATAACTCTGTCTGTGTACATCAAGAGGGCCATCCAAAGCTTGGATTAGTTGCACGCGGGGTCTCAGAAGTAGCATTAACAGTTATACATATGACTAGCTGCACAAAAGATTTTATGGGGAGACATACACAATAACAAAAAAACTTAAATAAAATGAAGGAATCAAATACATCATATAAACTAAGACCAGCAGTTCACCAGCATTAGTTATAAAAATATATTATTTATTGTCGGTCATATTGTTGCCTGTAATAATCAGAGTAATGATCAGTACTGGAAATTATAATTCAATTTTGGACAAGGACAATTTTTGTTGCTTAAATATAATTTTCATTCGTTTTTGATTGCACTACATGACAGTTTTTTGAACAAATGTATCTGACACCTAATCCTAATGTAAAATTGTTCACTGAATCCGAATATGAAGTGAAAATGGTCGAAAATAGAAAATAGAACAGTTTTCGAGATATAGCCAAATTACCGTTTTTTGGGTTTTAAAAAAAGATAATGTGGCTTAAATGTGATTAACCCACTTGTTTATTTTATTAAAACATAAACACAAGGAAAGTAAATACGCAAAATTTGTAAAACAAACGCTGTAAGTGTTATGAACATTAAAATTTCATAATTTTAAATTGTTTGCTTAACGTTTTGATCCTCTGGAAACGCAGAATGTATATTAACAAAAATAAAATGCATAGTGCAAAACGAAAATTTTTTTGCGAGAACAATCCGAACTAGTTTTGCTTTCTTTGTGCAGTTTATTGTTTTGCGTAGCCGTCAAATATTTCAAGCCAATTACAAAATGCATGTTGGTTGTATTTTAAAGTCAATCCGGAAAACATTTTGAAATCTTGGACACCAAATACTAGCTATATGCAATTCCTGCAAAACTCGTTTAACTCTGTGTATGTCGGGCGCAAAGTAAGTTTGCATTTCTTAATTATGCTTTTTAAAAGTATGCCTTCAGAATATCAAGCTAATTCACTATACCGCAGTCGGTATATGCAATCTGATTTTCCAGCAATTTGGTGTGAGCCTACGAATCATGAAATTTACTGTTATTTCTGCTAGTCCAAGAAAATCAAAATGGACGCCATAATCTGTTGAGTATGTAGATGTCAACTCATTTACAAAACCAACTCCTCATATGCCTGAAGTACAATATCCTCTTTGTCCAAAGCGGAAGCATGAGTCCGATTCATCTGATTCAAGTGATTTTGACGACAGTAATTTAAAGGAGAAAAAAATCCATAAGGCCTCTCACACGAGCATTGTGACCGTTTTCACCAACAAATACAAGAGATGGATCCGCGGTATCAAGGGACGTATGATGAGGCCATGTTGTGCGAATATTGTTGGTTGCATCTGCGATATGAAGAAAATAATTAAAATAGATAACATGTTAAGAAATTTTTAGTTTCATTGTTACCTATATACGAGTACATATTTCTATATTTACTTGTGTTTTTTTCATTTGATAAAAGTGGGATAATTCAATTAATCTTCTGAAACTTTACCATTTTCGCACCGATCTCTATTCTATTGAGCACAAAGTGTTAACATTTAAAAAATCTATCATAATAAGTGAAAAAACTTAATTGTTTGGTTCAAATAAATTAAGTTAAAAAAACCAAAATTGTAAAAAATCATTAACATTTTTGTGAAATTGAACTTTGTTAAACTGTAGTTCAATCATTTCTTGATAAACTTTTACAAGCAACCATTGGTTGTTTTAACAATTTAATTTTCTTTTAATTCCAGAACATAAATAAAAAAAATTTTTAATACTTACCAAAATTGTTTTAATAAAGTGATATCATCTGTCTGTTCTACTTTTGACCATTCTGAATTCAGATTAGAATTTAGTGAAAAATTCTACATTAAGATCATAAGTCAAATTCATTTGGTCACGACTTTGTTGAAATTTTGTTCCACAGTGTTACACAACAACGATCATTACTCAAACTAGCTTGGTAAAATGTTATATAAATACTTTTTTATGGAGGGCGGTTTTAAGAATTTCACTCACAAGTATTCACTCTGCCAATTCGGTACATCCATTTTATGTTAAAAATAATTCTAATCAGAAATAATTCATAGCTAGGCCCAAGTTCAGTTGCATTCTACAGTTTTATTTTGGTTATTCCAGCATTCTGAAACTGTGATATCCACTTGGCGATCACTGTTCACTTGGCTATCACAGTTTCAGAATGCTGGAATAACTAAAATAAAACTGTAGAATGCAACAACAAGTAACATAAGTCCACTACAATAATACTTACATGCATGTACCGATGGTACATCGAATAAGTAAAAATAATTAATGTGATGATCGTAAAAGATAAGCAAGAATAGTTAAACATACTTAGGTAGAGTAATATAATTTCGTGCTAACCTAAATAAAAAATGGGGGAATGGAAAAACAGAAAATTAATAGTAATACTTATAAATGTGTTTACCAAAGGTAAATCAATTTTATACACAACAATCGTTTCTCATATTCCGTTTCATTGTGAATTTAGGTTGGATGGCTGATGTTAATAAGCATATCTACCCAAGTAGATGGACTAGGGTGCTGATGAAGTGTGTGGCTGCACAGAAAAGTATCGGTATTTCCCCCAGCTTAAAGTGTAAGTTTAATTTTTCTTCTCTTCTTTAGAAACTCACATTAATTAATAAAAAATATTTCATTCAATAAGAATTGAAATTACTGAACTTGGGGCTGACTATGAATTATTTCTGATTAAATTTCACTACAGTTCAATTAAAGAATCTAAAAATTTCTCACTTAAAAATAATTAATTTCTATGTAGCTAAAACAATATATAATATATTTTTATCTCAGGGCCAAACAGCAGTGCTTCAAAAAGATTTGCTGCACTCTTAAGTATAAGAACTGTCTACTAACTTAACTGTTTCAGAATATTGGAAGAAAATTTTCATAATATGCTTACACAACTCAATTGTATTTTAAGACCAACTATAGCATTGATGTGCTGATTTTTTGATTTTTAGCAACTGCACTTACAGGGTTCAATTTATGTAACTACACACAATAACCTTAAGTTTTTATTTTACATATATATATATATATATATATATATATATATACAGACATTTCTTAATTAGACTACACTTTTGTGTTGCAGTATTTAGTTGTTGGACTTTGTTGCTTAAAATTTCAAAATTGCCTTGCGACCCTTTTCATTTGTATTTTTATCAAAGGACTGTGGTAAAGATTAGTTACAACAAGACTCAAAATAAAAAAATAAAAAATATCAAATCAGAACAACTAATTTTTAAGCCTTTCATTAAATACCTTATGCTGCTTTGTATTAATTGATAAATTAATTATTGGGTAATATGAATTATTTGCTGCTTTTTACTTAAAAATTTTATTGAATATAAAACCTAAAAACTATGGCTTAAAAACAAACTTTTAAATTAAAAGTAAATACTTATTTTATTCACCCATTGTAGTTAAATTTTAAGTTACAAATAGTTTTCATACACCTCAGTTTCTTCTTGTATCACGGGTGAGCAGCCTGTAATTTTTTATTATGAGACTGTTTATTTTCTTAAAAGAAGAAACTATTTAGTATATCTAACAAAACTGACTGATTTTTACATAGAAACTTATTAAGTTCTTTTGATGCTAAATTTAATTTTGATATGTAGGAAAATAAGTACTTTAAGTGTCAAATGACCGTCACCTTGGGTCACTTAAAGGACCATTTTAATAAAATTTTGCATTACATATTCGGCAAAGACCTTTCAGGAGCTACCAAAGAAAAAAGTCTTATAGTGTTGAATCACAAGAACTCTTTGTCCAATTGTGGTCAGAAATCTCTCGGTTAGGAAACTCTTTAAGAAAAAGAGTTCTGTAATTGCTTGTAACAAATATAAACGTCATTCTTCTCAACACCCAGTAAAAAAATTGATAATCATTATAACGAAATTACATTTTCATTGCTTCCAAAAATCGATATTTTTAATTTGCCGATAATTAACAGAAAAGCAATTAGAAGTTTATTTAAGTCATATAAAACCTTGCAATTCCTGTAAAGTTTTAGATAATATTCACCATGATTTTTGAAAAACCGATTTTTAAAGATATTTATGAAGTAAATTTGGTCTTAAAATTATTATTATTATTTACTGAAATTTACATGATAACCCTGTATGAATTTGTATAGATAAAAATAAACAAATTTTAAAAATTGGTATGTTTTACCAGTTTTTCTACAGGAAAATATTATCGCAGTGCATATATGCACTTCAAAGATATATCTGTATATCTTCCAATTATAATTGGAAGGGTGACATTTTCGATTGTATTTCTTTAATAACTTTTTTAATTTTTTCGATTTAAATGAAACTTAGACTTAGGACGGGGACAATTCACAAGTTAATTTGAATTAAGACTGCTAATGCAAATTAACGCTGTCGTCTGACTATGCTATTACTTAAAAAATTTTTGGGCTTTGTAGAATAAAGGCATGATACAATTTTTAATTTCTTAGAACGTTTTTTTTTAAAGTTTACCAGTACCCAGTCCAGGGAAGTACAAAAGAAATTTTTAACTACAATTAATTTTTAAAATTAAAATTTGTTTAAATAATAATATATTATTCAACCAAATCGCTATTTTACATATCGAGCCATTACCGCCAGAAAAGCTTAAGCGACTTTTTTTTAAACTCTATTTTTTACGAAAATCGATTAGTTACGATCGAAGATAATCGATTTTCACTAAATAATGGCACGATATTATTTTGATTATAGTTAATGATTATGAGCTATTATAATACCTTTTATTTTGATACGCCCAGTCGCACCCCTTTCTGGAGCTTAATCGGCCTCCTGAACCGTCTTCGCCAAGCTTCTTGAAGAAGTATTTTCGGTGCGCTTGCCTTACACATTTATCTTCAATGTTCTCTTTGTATATTTTAAATGAAGCAAGAGCTATTATAGCCAAAATGTTAAAGAACATGGCCCTATTCCACAAAACCACTGATCAACTTTTCACTTTGCACTTATAAAATTTTTCGTCAATTTGCAAAACTTTCTGTTCCTCAAAACTATAAAATTTGATAAGTGATAAGTTCCAATTGATAAGTGTAATTTGCATAGTTTTTGCAATTATTGTACTCTCTTTGCAATTTCTGTTCTACGTACGTTCCTTTATGCAAAGTGCAAAGTTAATATTGAAGAGTGTAATTTGCAAAGACTTCGCAAATAATTATAACTTTTCGTTCCACAAAAACTGTAAATTCTATTTTTGCAAAGTAAATTTTGATAAGTTTGTCAAAAATTTGCAAGGTAAACGGTCGCTTTACAAATTCATATTGTTATAACTAGTGAAGCATTGAAAATGCTAAGACGTGAGTTTTTTGGGCCGATGCCAGTTGGAGGGATTGGGCTTTTTTCAAAACTTCTTCCCAAACAGCCTGTTTATCTATTTTATTTACCTTCAAAATTAAATGTAAACTTTAATATATATTTACAATAATTTTATTAAAAAGCTTACTTTATTGTTTTGAAAACTGGCAAATAAAATATGTTTTTTTTCTTGAATTACTTGTAACACCCCAAGTTTTTTTCCATTTCAATTTTGCGGCTCATTTAAAAATGTTGCTTTAGTAACGCAAAGTAAAAATTGATATGACAGAAATGCAAAGAAGATTAAATGCTTTGTGGAACACTTTACACACTCACTTAGCAGAAGAGTGCAAAGACTTTACAATTTAAATTTAAAGAGGGCAAAGTTTTACAAAGAGTGCAAAGTATTTACAAAGAGCGCATGTATTTACAGTTATTAAAGTGAAATTGTGAAAAGTAATATTGTGGAACAGAAACACTTATCACTTTGCAAAAAAATTTAATTTGATAAGTGCAAAGTGAAAAGTTGATAAGTGGTTTTGTGGAATAGGGCCCAGTTCCAATGGCTACCGAAATGTTTCTCTTTTGGTGGAATACTATAACAATATCCTGTACATTATGTCCACACAACCATTAGTTTCATTTCTTTTTTGTGAATCAAATGTAATTTTATCTTTGTGCTTTGTTGACAATGGCAGGATCATAGGACACTACTGATACACATACGGACCAGATGCACCTTCGTGGCTTCGGGACGGTTTAAACTCCTCAAGATTATAGCTTTCATGACTTTTTTTGTGCCTTCGTCGTAAATCTTCCAAGTGGCCAGCTCCTTGGCTTATGAAAATGTTGTACACAAACTGTCCATTGTGACATTTATGACGGTTTTTTCTGCATGTTCACTAACACTTTTACTACACTCTCGTCTTGTTTCATATCTTTTACATTGTTTATTTTATTATGCTTACCAAAGTTTTATTTCATATTTAGTTGGCCTGAATGGTTTATTATTTTAATTACCTTTAGAAAAGTGCATACCAGAAAAGAGTTGTATATGAAGCTGTAGCATTTATCTACTGTAGAACGCGTTTATGACGAATTATCAGTTGTAATGAATAAAGTTTTTTTAACTAAATGATTTCAACAGAATTATATTAAACATGTACATATATATCTATCTATCGAAATATATATATGGACATAGTAATGAAAAAGTGCAAATACATGCATATAAAAAGATGATTTCATTTGGCATGCTACTAACTACAATTAATACGAACTTTTCTTGTAACGAACTGCTTTTGCTGATCTCACAGAGTTCGCTATGTGTTTTATTTCACCTTGAAAGAACTGAAAGCTATAACGTCTTGTTCAAAAATAAAAATAAATTAAATGTATGTGACAAACACTTGTTCGTCCCCTATTAACATACGTATAGAAAGAAGCACGCTACCACCCCGGTGGGTATTGGTAAACTATGTACATAAAAACATTTGGAAAGACGAAGGATATGCACTTTAAAAAATATATATGTAGCAATTAAAATTATAAACCATCGTTCGTAATCGCAATTCATTTACCTTAATAAGAATTTCTCCAGAAATAAAAAAAGAAAAAGAAAAATTTACAGCCTGTTTTTAAAAAACATAAGCCCTTTCGTTTTTATGTTGCGTTTATAAACAATAACGTTTAAAATTTGCTTTTTATAAAACATTTTCAAAAGCTTTCGTTTTGTCATAAAAAGAGCTTTTAAGGTATAATCAAAAAATCACTCACAAAATTATAGCAGTGACGGAATAAAAAAGTAAAATCTATTAAAAAAAATGTCAATGAAAAATTTTAAATAAAATTCATTTCAAATTCATTTTAAATTTTATGAAGAAGGGGGTAAGCATTTTTATTTTTAATTGATTAAAGCATTCATTTAGAAAATTATACACAAATTAATACATATTTACATTGTATTTCATATTTTCCGTTGTTATTAGAACTATATGTTCATCTTTTCCTATAACTTGTACTTTATTTTGAATCAATGCTAAAAAATGTCTGATTAGTTTGACAGTTAAATTATGCAAAATAATGCAAATATTATTTTGTTATACTGAATTTGGTAACAGAAAAATTACTGAAAGTTAAGTTCACCCGATTATAGAATAACCCCCATGGGCAAGAAACTAAAGCTATGTACAGACGGTTGTCAGATCTTACAATATTGCCAGTAAAATGTGCTCAAAATTTCTTACAACCGTGTGAACTGACAAATTTTGTCAGACATCGTTGCCAGAAAAAGCATTGTAAGTCCATTGAAGGATTAGCAGCTGACAACAAATTGTCAGACATCTTACAATCGTGTGAACACACTGTGAAATTATTGCCAGATATTTGTCAGACGTTTTAATATTGTCAGATGTGCAAAGTTTATGCATCTGACAATGGCGTCATTGTAAGAGAATTATTTCTATGGGCAACACTGCTCACGCTTGATTTTAAATAAAAGATTTATAATAAAATATATGCACACAAAATCATTGCAATTGCTTCTTTATGGTCCATAATAATTTATACATTCACTTTTTACATTTAACACAAACACAAACGATTGATATTTAACAATTTCTAAAAAATGCTTTGAGCCTGGCAGCGAATGAAAACAGATCTGACAATTTGGCCATATGACAACCGTGTGAACTGACAATTTTTCGACTGACGATTTTGTCAGATGAATTTTTTGCCATACAACCATCTGGCAATAAATTGTAAGATTTTCTTACAATCGTGTGAACTGACAAGGAATATTGTACTGGCAATTTTCGATTGCCAGTACGTTGCCAGCACATTGACAGATCTGACAATATTGTAAGACCTGACAATCGTCTGTACATAGCTTGACGTGTGCTGCAAGTGTACGTTAAAACCCGTTTTTTGTATGGAAATTTTTATTTAACGTACTCTTCAACCACACATTTCACATTTTCTCGTTTATTTAATTATTTTTTTAAGTTAAAGAAAAAACATAAAAGAACAAAAATTTTTTTCTAAGAGTCTTAAGTCAGTTAACATTTTAACATTAAAAATTAATTTTCGTTAAAGTCAAATGAAAAATATGTAGACCAAATCTTAATTAATTTTACATAAAAAATTTCATGAGTGTAGAAAACTGAAAGCTCTTTTGTTTTCACTCACATGAAAATATATAATTGTTTTACAGCCTGTTTTTCGAAAATGAATAAGTGTATACGTTCTTTAAAATAACGAACAAAAATATGTTTTCGTTTGTAAAACATTTATTTATTTTCATGTGAGTGACAACAAAAGAGCTTAGTTTTAAATTCATTACAATCTGTATTTCAGCAGTGAACGATAATGAGTTGGCTAAAATATATGCAAATTGGGTGCGTAATTATATATTTCAACATTTTCAGGTAATAGTCTTTTATTTGAAGTCAGCCACTGTCGATTGAGCTGACTTCAACATAACACTAAAACATTTTTAAAAACAGTTTTACTATTGCTCAACCACTGAGTTTCCCAATTTCAATATAATCGGTAATTAAAAACTTCTTATTACCTATAGAAATATATGTATTTCAAAAAGATTTCTTAAAACTATTACTTAAAAATGGTAAAATATTTTTTTTGAAAAAAATTACGTTAATAAAGACATGTTGTAATTTTTACCCCAACGTATATATATTGTTTAAAATAAACTTAGGTATTGTTAAGTTTAACACTACCTCAACTCTTAAGGGTTAAACAATAATTTTTGGGCTTTTCAAACCCCAGCCGTCTGGGTCAAAATGTACTTATCTTTCAAAATTATTTTTCAATGAAATTTCGGATCAGTTTGATGCAAAGGTGTGACAGGCATAAGTTATTGTGTTAATTGAACTTTTAAATTACTAAGAATTTAATAGAAATAAAATAATAAAATAAATCCGATACCAAAAGTAAGTGGGAAGTGGTCAATCCTGGTTTTCCCTAAACACTATGGTCTACAACAGCACTACTTTAACTTAGGGCAAATAAATCAGTCAATGATTATATGTATTTTATTTTTAAGTCTGATTTAAACACAAAATTTTGTTTTTTACCACTAAATTAAATGAATCTTAAAGCCAACATTGTGCATTTAAGCGTTGTTTAAGTTTTACAAACATACCATATGTTTTGTGCATGTGTGTGTTTTTTGAATGCATGTACATGAACATCATGTGGTCGTATTAAAATGAATTTCGTTTAATATTCGAAAATATACAACAATGTAACACATATTTTCATATAATGAAATATATATATAGAAAAATGTATTCTGATGCTCTTTTTGTATCATAAAATGTGTTTTTCGCTATTTCATTTTTCTGCAAATTGATAAATCAACTTTCTTATTTATATTGAACAGCTGTTCTTTGGAAAGCTTTCCATAATATTTGGAAATATTGTAGAGCTACCATACTTTCAACGTAATTTGATATTAACTTCAATTAGCCACTGAAAAAATTAAAGTGTATTTAAATCAATTTTAATTTTTTGTGAAAATTAACTTAAACTATGTTTAAACATTCAGTGATTTATTAGCTATTATTCATAACATCAGTAATTTGTGTTAGAAACTCAAATTTGTTCACCAGTTTCAAAACTGCTGGCCGGGAAGGTGCTTCAAAAAAAAAAAATATTTTAGTTTTGCAACTGGTGGCTACTTCCAAAAAATTGTTTTGTGAGTTTTACGTTTTTGTGCTATTGAAGGGCATAGGTTTATACTTTTTCCTTTAAATAGTTACAAGTTTAGTCTTAGACTTTAGTTTAAATAGTGAAAAACCTTAGTCGAACGTACTACAATGCGTATAAAAAATTGATATGCAATTATTATATTATTATATGTATTATTAATTTTTTCATGAAATTAGTTGCATGAAATTTTTTTTTAATTTTCAATAAGAAGCTTGAAGAAAAAAATCAGATCAGAAAGTGGCCAAACGCTATAGATATTCATGTTACACCATTCTCTGCAATTATCAAATAGTAAAAGCTTCGTGCAACTAATTTGATGAAACATTTTTCTCGTACATATGAGGAAAATATATACGAGTCACACCACTGTGCAACTGAAGTATAAAATACGAGTGAAATTATTGTTGATTTAGTTATTTTTATACCTAAAACACTATTGTAGCAATGGGAAATTGCTTCCACTTCATTTCAAATAATAAAACAGTTACATCAGATCGAAATTTTCAAATCTTTGTAAAAGTTTGCTTTCCTCTTTTTAAGAAAGATCAAAAGCATGCAATAATTATGTGTCTAATAACAAGTTTAAGTTTTGAATAGATGTTAAGTCTTCCAAATTTCCCTTTCACAGTTCCCTTTGGTGCTCTAAATTATAGAAAATTTTACTTGCACAATTTTAAAACAATGTTTAATTTGATTGTGCTTAAAAAGTATGATGATGATACGTTTTCAGTTCTTCAATGAATATTGTATTGCATTTTTGGTTATAATTTGCTACTTGTATAAGTATTCTATTCTTATTCTTCTCAAATTTTGCTTATGCAACGTTTTTTTTTTGGCATTTCCTGCTAATATCTTTGGTTTTTGTTGCTTACTGCCATCTTAGTACCCTACTATAACATTGTGTATTCCCTAATACTTATAACAGTTGTTATCTAATTTATTTTGTAAGCTTGACTATTTGTTTTGCTATGAGACATCAATGCTTTTCTATACACTTACGTACTATTGTTTTCACACAAATTTGTGTCCTCACAAAAATTTTGAATTCATTTTATTATCATTATCATTTGCATTGTAAGTAAAACGTGTAAAGTTGTAAATAATATTTAGTATTTAATTTATGTAGAAGTTTTTAAATTCATATAAATGAAAATAAAACACAAAGTTATATACGTACATTCATACAAATGTATGGCCAAGGTCAATAAATGAAATACTCGTAAATCAAATAGTTAAATTAAATTATTTTATTATTTTTTGTTTTTTTTTTAATTTTGAGAATTCAAATTATGTGCTTTATCTTAAAATTAAGTCAAGCACAGAAACTTCTTTGCATATCAATTTTAATGCTTTAAATTTTCGACATTCGCTGGCTGTCAAGCATTAAATACACTCACAGCCCAATATTAGATATGATATGGCAATAGTAAAACAATGTTAGAGGGCGGAATACGGACGCAAAAAAGTTGCAATGATTTAACAACAAATTGCTTTTGGTGACTTTGTGAAACTAATGTCCTAATTCAGTAAGAATATTTACGACGTTTTTGTTTGAAAATAATTTTGAGTTCTTGTGTTTGAATTCTTTATATTATTTTCTTCAAAAAAGTAGTTGTTGTCTTTCATAATGGAAAATAAAAATATTATTTGCCATTTTTTATAACATATAAATTAAATTAAATTGTAATCAGAAATAATTCATAGTTAGGCTCAAGTTCAGTAATTTCAATTCTTATTGAATGAAATAGACAATAAATAATAATTTTTTTAAAGAATCAAAACTGCTGCTGTTTTTCGTCAATACACAAGACGATACAATTGTCGAAGAGAATTAGGGCATAATACAAGTAGGTTTTTTTAAGAGAAGTAACACTCAGGCAATGAATGCCTACTAATATTACTAAGTGTTACTTTATTTAAGAAAGGGATAGTGATAGGGAAGGCAGATGGTGAAGATTTTACCTTATTAAAATGATTGAATATTAATTTGCTACTAACATCAGAAGGATAACGATGAGTTCGCAGTTTATAAAAGACTTTATGTTAGAATGTTATGTTATATGTTATAATTATTATTATATTAAGCAAAATATTATATTATAATACAGGGTGTCCGGTAGCAGATTTACATATATTTCCACCTTACACCTGCATAAAAGTTAGCAGATTTTAATTTAAACTTTTAAGAAAATCTATACCGTTTACACAATGTGTTTTTGACATTTATCAAGATTTTTTTATCCAAAACAAAGCCTATTAACCGACAAATTTTCCAAGCTTCAGCCAAACAACTACAACGTAGCTAATTCACATACATTTTTAAGCCATCCGTAGCTAATTCAATCATCTAGTACTTAACAGATTTCGATATAATATAAATGCCCTATAAAGAAAAAACGTAAAAGTTGACACAAAAATTTTATTAAGAGCATTGAACGATAGAATGACAATGCGGAATTTCCTTTTAAAGTGTATGTCATCCAGTGTTTTCCGTCAAGTTGAATGCATTGTTCAAAACGAAGCTTTGTGTTCTGCGGTAAACTTGATTGAGCTGATTTATCGATTAATATTTTCCTTTCCTGCAATGGTTTTTGATAATTCAATCCAGGATTGCTATTTTTTGGAGACCAGTAACGGCAGCTTTGCTTATTGATGTAGCCGTTTGAGTGAAAATGAGCCTTGTTGCTTCAAAAAATGGGATTTACAGTGCGAAAACGCTCCAACATCGTTTAACAAAAATTTTTGCGTAAATCAAAGTAACTTTCTTTCTTTTCTTGAACGATTTGAATTTTAAAAGGATAAAACTTCAAATCCTTTTTTAAAATTTCATGAATAATTGCTCTTGGAAGTCTTAGTGAGTGTGCTCTTTTCCATATTGAAAGTTTAGGATTTTTAGGTAAACTACTTTCAACCACTTCAGTGTTTTCGGGAGTCCTTGAAGAACTATTCGGCGTAATCTCTGCACCCACGAACGAATAAAATTACTCAGTCAATCACGTATTTGCCAAACACCGAAATTTGGAACAAAATTGCCGACGAGCAATTACGTAAGAATCAAAGAATATTTCAACAGCGAGCGCACAATGCTCACTCGACCTGATCGTTACTAACAAATCCGCACAATCGATAATTCCAACGGTACCACCCACGGCACCACATCATTTATTGCTTTTTGAAATAATCGTATTTAATAATATAAATTTTCCAATAGATAACCTGTATACAATGCAACAATATTAGTTAAAAGAATGTAATATTTTTTTTACTATATACTAGAGTTTTTTCCAGACATTTTTCATTTCTCGGGAAAGGAGGAAACTTTATTTAATATCCTGGTATCCCGCTTCATAGAAATATTAAAAACTAAAAAATTTACATTGACAAATATTTGATTAGAAAACTTAAAACACTAACTAAATCATATCTTAAATTTTAATAAAACATAAATATGTTAATTCAAATTGATTTCAATAAATTACTTTTAAACATATATTTATTTGATAAAATATCTTTTCGCAAAAATAATGTGTTTTTTATATTAATTTAAGGTTATTATTTTTTTATTTTTTATTATAAAACCAGCTTCAGCATGTTTTACCTTTTAATTCCAGTTTTTCTCTTTATAGTAGATCGAAAGTTAATTTGTTTGAAAAGAGCATTTTAAAACTAAAAAAGTATCGTAGAACAATGTAATGAAAGCTTTTTTGTGACGAAAGCTCAAATTCAACAATACTAGTTTACAATTTAACTTACTAGTAAAAAGTTTTGAATTTGGCTTAAAGAGCGATACGAAATTTACCCCCATTTTTTAGTTAATAATTAAATATATAATTAGCGAATTTTTATTTAAATTAAAGCTGTAAACAGCTGTTTACCATAAATAAAAAAGGTAGGTTATAAAAATGCAGAAAATAAAATTGTATAAAAACACATTTTATGAAATCAAAGGAGCATCAGAATGCATTTTTCTATTTATTTATACCATGATACGAAACTATTTATGAAAATTAAACGAAATTCTTCTTAATACGTCCACATGATGTTTTCAATACGACCACATGATTTCATGTCTGTAATTTCAATAAACACACACAAACATAAAAACATACGGTGCGCTTGTAGAACTTAAGTAATTATTAATTACACAAGGTTGGGCATTTAATTATTATTTAATTATGCACTCAAAAATACAATTTCGTATTTAATTCGAACTTAAAAATAATTACAGTTTGAGTCAAGTCAAGTCAATAAATGGGCATTAGTCTAATCCAATCAGACACAGAAAAAAATTATTTAAAAACTTAGTTTATGAAATACCAAATTCGGATGTTTTCACTTTTAATTTTTTAAATGGTGTATAATATAATATTTCATATATTAATTTTTTTATCCTTAATATTAAAAATTAAAAAAAACTCAAACACAACATCCAATGTACATAGTAATTTTAAGGCAAGAATATAAGAGCTCAGAATTTTTATTGAGTTCTTTTTATAACTACAGCATTACTAGTTAGGCTTCTCAGTTGTTTCAATGAGAGTTTAACATAATATCTCTAGTTTTCCTGAGGGGCATTACTACAATTTGGAGTTAGTTAAAAGTAGAATTATTAGAACGTGTAAGAAGTTATTCATTATTACTACGTTTGCTGCTAAAATATGATATTTTTATTTCAACTTTTAGTTAACACGGGGTTTAAGGACTTTGATGTGCATTACGCGCTGGTTTGTCAATGCTATTGACAATGTTTATAAATTGTAAAGTAATAGACATTATGCTTTGGTTGCTGCTTAGATATCCTTTACCTTATCCATATTAAAACTTTTAAGATTATCAATAGAATTAATAGCTTAAGGTAGATAACACGCGTTAGTGCGGGTAGGCTCTTTATACTTTTGTCAAAAAAGTTACAAACAAAACATTTTGCTTCGTTTGCCGTAGAAAATCGGTTTCCTTTTCATTTTTTTAATGGATTGTCTTATTGTGACAGCTACTCAGCTGACAACAAAAAAGAAAATAAAAAATTGTGAATCATGTAGTAAAAACTTATTGAAGAAATTTTAAAAAACATACAGTATTGTATAAAAAAAGGAATAAGAAATTTCCAAATCCATTTTTGCATAAACAAATAAGTTAACAAATGAAAAAAACTGATAGAAAAAGAATTTAAAACGCACGTTATGTAACTGGGCGTTTTTCATACGGTAACGTTTCTAAGCGCACGATTTTCGTAGACGAATTAACGCGTTTTATGTACTTCTACCTTTAACCTAACTAACGATGGCTTATATTCTCTAACAGTTTTATGAAGTATTTTCGAATGTTTTGTTCCATGTTTTAATTACATGATTATGTTGCAATTTTCCCTGATTGACTGAAACTGAGACAAGCTAAAAAGTTTTCAATTATAAAACAATATAAAACATTATAATTAATTTTAATTATTATTGTTTGAACTTTATTTATTTCTATAATTATGATTTGATCAGGATTAAGTTCGTTTAGCTTTCGAAGGCCACTACACCTTCATCATCAGCGTTCTTAGAGTTCGGTCCACTGTGTGTGATGTCAGTTCATGTATATTTCTTCGTTTTATGGAATATGTGAATTGTTCTGATTCATCGTACTTCAATTTGCTGAAAGCTTTTTTGTATTTGTGCGAAATGTATTGGAATCACTAAAAAACTCAATTTTGTAAAAAATATGAGTTAGTGCCTTTCTACTGTTTATTAACCAAGGCAGTAATTTCAGTAGTTAAAAGTTCATATTGTTATATTTATTGATCCACTGCATTATTTCTAGCTCATTTGTTATACACAAATTATAACAAACTCCTTATACTGCTAACCACTACAATGATTTCAACAAACACATAATTTACCATAATTATTCGTAAGAGTACTAAAACCACATCTATTTCCAACTAAATTTTCATTTGCTTATTACTTTCCACTCCTTTTATCTTAAGATTCATCTATATAGCTGTAAATAACTAAAATTAATAAAATAGGCTTCAGTTATACATCAAACAAATTTCAGTTATATTGACATACAATGTATTCAGTTTCAAATACGTATATGTATAATGCCATACTAAACACAATGTAATCACGCACAGCGCCACGCATCTTATCTCAAAATCTATTAATTATTTGTTATTCACACGCAACCATCAGTCCGTACTATGAGGATGATGTTTAAATTAAAATCATGTCTATACAATACAAAATAATCGTTTATAAATTATAAATTGGTTTCTTTAAACTGCCAGTAATATGCAAGTGGCATTCAATGGCTGCCAAATAATATTTGAACTACTTTTACAAAATAAAACAATAGCCTATTTTTAAATGTATTGTAGGGGGGAAAATTAAAAGGCAATAGGATATACATACTTTAACAACCAAAACTGATTTCGTTTAGTTAATCAGAATATTTGAATGGTGATGTGCATTCTCCAATGTGTCAATATTAGGCCGCGGAAAGGAATCATTTTGCGAATCTTAAACTAATAATCTAAACAAAAATCTATTTTTAGTGTTTTTATGGGAATTTTTACAATTTAAGTTTAAAATTTGTAAACGCACTAATAATCCCAAAATTATATTTTACTTATTCAGTAAAATATTTTTTTTTATTAAAATACATTGAAATTGATTATTGAGGGGTTAGCTGGATCCTATGCGCATTTCACTGTTGCTAAGGCCGAGGCCACGTTCTAAGCGTCTAAGCGGTAAGCGGCTGAGCGGTAAGCGTCTGAGCGGCGAATTTGAGCGGCAAGTGGCCACGCAATGAGCGTCATTTCTGAGCGGTTAGTGCAGTTAATTGTTAAAATGCCCTTGTCAAGAGAGGTTTGTTTAATGTTTTTACGCGAAAATCGTATTCATATTTACAAGAATTTAATGCGTTTAAGAAAAAAAAGAAGATTTGGCATTCATCCTATAAATCAAGTAAGGCGACATTACGGCGAATTTAACCATTTATATACAAATCTGCGCAAATTTCCAGACAGATTTTGGCAATACTGCCGTATGTCGGTGAAATCCTTTGATTTGCTGTTGCAAAAAGTTAACACCAGATTGAAAAAACATGGACAAGCAATTTCTGTAGAGCAAAGGCTTGTTTTAACTTTGAGGTAAGTTAATTTTTTATTTATTTGCTTTGAATTGTGTACATGTATATTTGCATGTTTTTAGCTACAGGACATTCCTTCCGAGATTTAGCGTTTGCTTTTCGAATGGGTAGAAGCACCGTCAGCAATATCATTTCAGAGACATGCATTATCATATGGGAAGAACTTGTTCAGGAATACATGTGTATACCAACAGAAGAGCACCTTAAAAAAGTGATAAGCGAATATTACAGGCGTTGGAGGTTTCCAAACTGTTTTGGTAGCATTGATGGAAAACACTGTCAAATTAAATGTCCGCCGCATTCTGGGTCTCATTTTTTTAATTATTTACACTATTTTTCTATTGTACTGCAAGGTGTGGCTGACGCAGACAAAAAATTTATTACAATCGAAGTGGGAGGAAGAGGAAAGCAAAGTGATGGCGGTACTTTTGCTGGATCTACATTATTCAAATTGCTTGAAGCAAATAAATTCAATGTCCCTTCACCACGACCACTGCCTGGGTCAAATATTGTTGTGCCGAATTTTTTGATTGGTGATGAAGCGTACCCACTCAAAACGTATTTGTTAAGACCCTATCCTCGTAGAAATTTGAATCCGCAAACCGAATTTTACAATGAGCGTCTTTCAAGGGCAAGAAAATGCATTGAATGTGCATTTGGAATTTTAACCTCAAAATGGCGTTTTCTACAAAAAAAATATTGAAACAAAACCAAAAACTGCAATTAATCTTATAAAATGTGCATGTATATTGCACAATTTTGTACGAGAATGTGATGGGGACAGTGATCTTGATTATGTACAAGTAACTGCAACGTTAAACAATGAGTCAACAGAAATAAATACGGATGAACAATCCCGTTACAACAGAAGCAGCAGTAGAGCGTTGAATATTAGAAATGAATTAACACAGTATTTTTGGGATTTTAGACAATAAATGAAATGTATTAAATAAATATATATGTATGTACATAAATTAAATAAAATCTTTCCAGGTAAAGTTTATTTATTATCTTTGGATTTCAATTTTTGTAGTATTAAATTTTGGATTTCTCCTCGAATTTCTAATTTTTCGAAATTATCAAATTGTTCCATAAAGGGTAATAAACTTTTAAAAAACTGCAGGTCGGCATTATCTTCTTTTTTCTCCACCTCTTTTTTAAGTATTTCCATCCTTTCCCTTTCCAATTTAAGAAATTCTGCATCAACATTCATTGCTGCACTCTTCCTTTTTTTTCTTAATGGGAATGGAGTGCAGCAATCAGATGTATTGCTAGCGCTGGGCATATCATCAATCAATGCCAGCTCTTCATTACTGGTGGTGATATTGTTTACAAACATAACATCCTCCTCATTCAATAAATCGTTAATAATATCTATTTCAATGGGTGCAGTATCTAGCTCATTCAAATTTCCTTCGGTGGGATCTGGAGCAACAGTGTCTTTGATGAAAGTCATCATATCAAAATATTGCCATTTTGTTTTGCTTGTATGAGCTCTAGAGCCAGATGTTGCTGGCGGATTTTTTTGCAAAGCTTTTCGGAATGTGTCCTTTAAATTTTTCCACTTTGTTTTCGCTGCCTCTCCTAGAAATAAAAATAACATAATTATAATAAAACGCATTAAATTAATATAAATTAAATAAAATCTTACCTGTGCAACCACAAATTTCACCAACTTCACTCCATAATTTATCAGTAATATTTTTATTTTTAAAATTTGGTAACCTATCTTGCCATAATAGCGGTCGACTTTGTACAGATGAAATTATAAGCTCCGCATTCAATTTTGCCATGTTTATACTTTGCCGCTCAGAAATCAACTAAAAATTAGAACACATTCTATTCCTGAGCGGCGCCGCTTAGCCGCTCAGAAATTTCGCTCATAACGTGGCCGCTTCAGTAGTATTCCATATGTTTTAATTTTTTTCCGCTCACCGCTCAGCCGCTTACCGCTTAGACGCTTAGAACGTGGCCTCGGCCTAATGCAGATCATCAGGGAACCTTTACCCAAATTTTCTTAGAACAACTAGAGTTATTATGTTATAAACTTTCATTTAAATAAATGAGAAGCTCAACAACAAATATCAATTTCAATGTATTTTAATAAAAACAAATATTTTACTGAATAAGTAAAATATAACTTTGGGATTATTAGTGAGTTTACAAATTTTAAAAATCTATTTTATTTTGATCTCTTTTCCACTTTTGATGCGTGCGACTGTCCGACTGTGCGACAGTATGGAATTGCCCATATATATAAATATATATACATATATGTATAACTGATGCACGAATTTTCGTATTCGAATTGTCGAATATTCGGCCATTTTCAGGCGAATACGAATGTATTCGTTTTCGCTAAATTCAGACGAATGCGAATACGAATACGAATATTTTTCCAAAGAAATTAACGGCCTGTCCCACAATGTCACCAGAAATCGTTTGATCGACAATTTGTGATGCAAACAACAATAAAATTAGAAAATGTGCTTTTCTTTTCAATATAAGTATTCGATCGAACTATTTCTGTTGTCATCGTGGGACAGGCCGTAAATAAATCAATGCATAAATCCTAAAAGAAAATTAAATAAATTACTAAAAATTTTAGTTTGTACATGTAGTATATCTCGTGTATTATGAAATGGTTACACTCCTTTAAAGTACTTACTTCATTTTTTTTGCTTGCGTATGATTTCATATTCTGTTACATACCACATTTATTTAATATCTGCATAGAATGTAATTCGAAATAAAATATAAGAATAATATGCTTTGACAGTTATGTATATAAGTATAAAAACAGTATTTATATTTTACATACTATACTCTTGATTAATTATGAACACTAAACTTAACTCTCTAAAAAACTAGCAAAGAATTCAGACGTTAATTTATTAAAATAAATTTATTATTATCCTATAATACTAAGCCTGGTTGTTTTATTGAGTATATCACAGTACAAATACATTTGCTAAATTCACAACCTATTGTAAGTGTAGTAGGTCGTAAGGCTGTACAATAGTTGTAAAATGTTGTAGGTAATTTCCATAGATAAGTTTGGTACGACACCTACAACATTTTTCCCTATGTTTGATGAATGTCGTAGAATGGCATCAGGAATGCATAAGCTTATAAAAGTGCTAATATTTTTTAATTACATTTGCCTTAATTTTTCTTTATTACATAAATAAGAAATTAGTGCAATTATATATGGAAATAAATAAAAGAATTCGCGAAATGACGAAAATTGGCAAAAAGCTACTAACAGCAGGATGATAACAAAGTCTAATAATGTTTTAAAACCTTAAAAGTTCTTACGATGCTAAAAACCATGCAAAAAGCCTCTTTTATTGCGAACTTAAAAAAAAAATCAAAAAAATTGGCAAAATTTTAAATAAGCCATAATATAGAATAAAAATCGCTAAAAACTTAAGGAATACAAAAAATGCGGCAAGAATAGCAAAAATTACGTAAATTTGCAAAAACTCATTACTGCGGGATGATATTTTTTTTTAATCGGCAAAACTGTAAAGAATCTGAGGACAAGTAAAAGGTCACTTTTATCACGATCTTTGCAAAAAATCGCTAGAAGTTGCAAGATTTTAAACAAACCTTAATATGGATTAAAAATCGCCAAAAATTTAAGGAATACAAAAATATTAATATTTTTAAAAATCGCGAAAATTACGAAAATTCGCAAGAAGTTACTAACAGTCTAAAATTTTTTAAGAATCGGCAAAACTGTTAGGAGGCTGAAAGCATGCAAAAATCGCTTTTATCACGAACTTTGCAAAAAATCGCCAGAATTTGCAAAATTTTAAATAATGCACAATATTGATTAAAAATCACCAAAAATGTAAGGAATGCAAAAAATTTAATAAAAACGGAAAAGATTCGCAAGAGGCGAACTAACAGCGGAATGATAACAAAGTTTAATATTTTTTAAAAATTACAGAACTCTTAGGAAACTGAAATCATGCAAAAAGTCGCTTTTATCGCGAAGTGTGCAAAAATTCGCGAATTCGAAGCAAGTTGGAATAAGAGTGATTAATTGTCTTCTTCAGAATCGCCTGAAATTTTTGGATTTCTTATAAAATTGTAATTTGCCTTAATTTTTAATTAACCGAACCCACCATTAACATTTCTGCAGTGTATTTTTCGCATATTGCCGATTTTTTTTGCTTTTATTGATTTCAAACTATTTTCGTTATTTTTATTCCTTATCTTCTTCTTTTTAAATGTTCTACATTTTTAAAAGTCTAACAACACCTCCAACAGGCCTTCCACAACTACAATAGTTGTAGCTAATACAATCTACAATCTGCATTAGGTTGTGAATTGGGTAATTAATTTTTTGAAAGAATTGTGTGCTTCGTATCATTTTCAAATATTATTCAATTACGATCATTAAAATTTTGGGTACTTTTTATTAACTTTAAAGTACGCCAACAAGAGTGTGAAGTCCTTTCTCATAAGAATTTTTTAATATATCATATTGCATATAATATTCGTATTCGTATTCGTATTAGCGAATATCGTTTCAAATATTCGTATTCATATTCGCGAATATCGTTTGAAATATTCTTATTCGTATTCGCATTGACACTCGTTACATATATATAATATAAGAGTTAAGAATCAATATTCGATTCGATTCCCACCACAGACCTACCTTGGGTGTTTTCCGCAGACAAAGATAATCGCTTTGCGATTTGTGTGTTTTTAAAAAAAATTTTGTTTGAACGTGTACGTGGCAAACAAAATACTTATCAACTGGTATAACATTTACATATAAAATATATTATTTATATTAGAGTGGTCGTCATTTTTTATTTTTTGATTTCTTCTGATCTTCTCGTATCAGTAAACAAACCCAGTAAATTTCATAACAATAATTGCTTGTTTTAGTGGGTGCGTCCGCCCCTCAAAGTTAACCTTTTGGTTAAGCCCATTTTTCAATGTAATTTTTACATATAACTATCTTTTCAAGAAATCATTTTATAATAATATGATATTTTAGCTCTTTGAGTCAACAATATTAGTCTCAAGGAAAGTTTTTTGCTTAAATTAATATTTTATAAAATAATGAAAAAATAACCAATAAAATACCAAACATTTTAAGTAACAAAATTATATTTAAATGGAAATTATTATTTATTTATTTATTAAATATTACAAATACAATTACAAATTATATTTGCTTAATTCACAACAATTTGAATCATGTATTTGTGTATCAAATACACTTTTTGTTTTTTTAATTGTGAACACACTCTGTGTAGTGTATTAATGTATTTTGTATTTTTAATGAAAAAAGAAGAACAAGCTACATACAAATTCTCTCAGAAAGCCTCTCTCTGAATACAACATTTTCAAAAAAACATATTAAATAAAAGTTTAATAGTGTATTTCATTTTTATATGAAAATTTCAAATGTTACACTCTTGTATTTAATATGAAAATACAATCGATACAGAGATACAAGAGGTTTTGTGAATTAAGCAATAAATTAATTTAAAAGAGAATAGTAACATAGACCTTAAATGGAAATTTTTTATATGTATTAAGTTATTAAAAAAAATCGTGCAACTTTATTATATCGTAAAGTAGACAGATTGAGGGGTTATGTGGGGAACAACATATCGGGCAGATGGCCGCCGCAGCTTTGCTGGCACACACGCGATCTTTTATTTAAATTTTCAATGACTGTTTTGCATAAATGCTGCGGTATTTCATTAATGCAGCGTCCAATTTCCTCTATTAATTTTTGAGTCGTTGTCGGCTTATTCGCGTAAGCCACCGACTTCAAAAAAACCCCAAAGAAAAAAGTCTAATGGTGTTAAGTGGCACTACCTAGGCGGCAAATTCTGGGGGCAAATTACGGCATTCGATACCGTTCGAAATTTTTAAATATTTCCATATAAACTCTATTGAAATACCTCGTAATTTCGTTCGTTAACGACTGCCGTAATTTGCCCCCTGGTCACCAAAAAGTGAAATAACACGACCGAGAAATGACTGATGCAGCAATTGAATTGATTCTCTTGCTGTATGACATGTGGCGCCATCTTGTTGAAACCACATGCCCTCCACATTCATTTCTTAAAAAAAAACTGGTTGTTACTTCAATTTGCTGAGCTCGGTGTCAAATTGAGGTGGATGGTGTTTGAGCGACATCATCACGTACAGCTGCGAAATTTTCGGCCGATCAGTCTGGTTGAAGGTTGTTGTCTTTACATCACTAGCAGACCCAATTTTTGGCAAATTTATTCATTAATATCTTTACAGTTGACTCTTTTGAAGCATTATTGTGACCCTAAATTGATCGCAATTTGCGAACTGTAGCCGCAAAACTTTCACTATTTTGCTAAAAAACAATTTCACAATGAGAATGCGTTGCTCGTTCCTGAAACGCTCCATTTTTACTAACCTACTACCTTCTACTAGCAAAAAAAAATCAATTGTTCAAATGTCAAACAATGACACTTCAAATGACGCCAAATTTAAATCTTGCTGTCTTGTTGGAACCGCCTTATAAAAGCTTATATCTATTAAATTATTTCATACATATACATACATATAGTCAAAAGAAAACTAGAAAAAAATAAACAAAAAAAATTACATTGCATAAATGGGCTTGAAAGTCAATTTTGAAGGGCGGATGCACCCCTAAAACACAACTTAGCGATATGAAAATTTTTTGTAATTTTTATTTACATAAGACTGAATTGATTTGTGGGAGAGAATATAAAAATAAAAAAATAAAAAATCACCATGCCAAAAATTCCATGCCAAATTGTAATCCAACGCCAATTCCTCAATTTCTTTTTAAGTACTTATCAAGTAAACTTTGAGATTTTTTCACCGCTCGTTCAAAAGATTTTAAACTTTCAAAAAATCATTTTTTTTTTCAAAATATTAATTTCTTTAATAACTTTCTTAATAATGAAGTTTTAATTTTTAGTTTCTTAAAGAAAAACAAAAATTGAAAAAATATTCCGAATATTCTTGATTCATATTTTTGGATTAAAAATTACACAGAAAAAATTAATTTTCAATTTTAAACACAAAATTCTCTGAATCAAATACTAATTTTTTCAATTTAGGTCCTACAAAGAAATTTGTAAATTCAGATGCAAAATTTTGTAATAATTTGTTTGGAAAAAACCCCGATTTTTTCAATCAACAGATTGTCTGATTCAACAAAAGTTTTTAATGAAAATAAAAAGTAAATAAAATAAATAACTGTTGTGTACAGTATGCAATTTCTATATTGGAACAGAAATGGTCTCTTAACAATTTTGTTACAAATATTACTTTATATTAATTCTATCAACTAGAATTTTTCACTCCATATTGTTTTTTGTTTTGCTTAAAACAAAATTGGATCAAACTACTTACTGGAGTAGTAAAAAATATTTACTGAATCAAAATTTTATTTGAAACAAACTTTTGTTTGAAAATTTTTTGTGAATAATTTTTTCTGTGTAAATAATCAAACAGAATTGGCGCTTAAACACATTTTCCATACAAATTGACACAAAAAGTAACACCAGAAAGCAGACTAGGAATAGAATCTGCTTTATTTTGACACCGTTTTTTCAAATGCTCTCACATATAAATACTCATTCTCTCAACAAGGCTACCACAATTTTAATAAAATTCATATATTTTATTAGCAATACAACAAAGAAAATAAGCAAATAAAAAAAATAAATCAAAAATGACAAAAATGCCAAAACTATATTTTATATAGGCTAAATCTTATATATTTAGTGTCTATGCAGTAGTTTAGTAGTACATGTATTTATTTATTGTATCTTCAAATATGAACTAACAATAAGTATTAAAATCTTAAATCTAAAATATAATTATTAGTACCGACCACTGTCGGACATAAACTTGTTAATAGTTATAAATAATACATAAGTAGTGATAATCCAAAAAAAAAAAAATGTATAAAAAGTATAAAAAAAAGTATTTTCAAGAAAACCCATCTGGAGTGTTGAATAATAGAGCCCTTGTGTCCCTCTTTTTTAAGCGGATGTGTCCAGTAAAGTTCAAAATATTACGAGCAAGCGGATTAGGATGTGACTCGAGTTTTGTTAAATATTTGCCTGCGTATTTTGCAATTTCTTTAATCACTACTGGCATATTTAAATCACGATGGATATTGGAATTTTTGATGTACCATGGAGCCGATGTTATTAACCGTAAAATTTTGTTTTGCCTTCGTTGGATTCTCTCTACATTGGAAGCTGAAGCAGTGCCCCACAACTGGATACCGTAACACCATATTGGCTTCAAAAGCGACTTGTATATTAAAAGTTTACAGTCCAGGCTAAATGTTGAATTTCTGCCAATCAACCAGTGTATTTGAGATAACTTAAGTTTCATCTGAGTTAGCTTAAAGTCAATATGATGTTTCCATGTAAGCCCTCGATCAAGGTGTATACCAAGGTATTTCACTTGGGAATGTTGAGGAATATTTTGATTATTGATTCGAATTGGGGAACAAGTATCTCTTCTTAGGGTAAACGTTATATGGACACACTTTTGTTCATTTACCTTAATTCTCCATAAGTTCAACCACATTTCCAATTGAGTAATATGTTCTTATAGATATCGGGAAGCCTCGTGAGGGTTTTCATGCTTACTCAGGCAGGCTGTATCATCGGCAAACGTAGATGTATGGATATTGCTGCTCAAAGGCATATCACAAGTATAGATCAAATACAAAATTGGCCCCAGTATGCTCCCCTGTGGCACACCGGATGATACAGATTCGGGCACACTCAAGAATTCTCCTTCCACAATCGTGAACTTCCGGGTAGTAATGTAACTTTCTAATAAATTCACTAAATTTATTGGTAGATATGATTTTAATTTTAAAATTAGGCCTTCATGCCACACTTTATCAAATGCCTGAGAAACGTCAATAAACAGGGCAGAACAATACTTCTTTTCCTCAAATGTTTTTCTTATAAATTGAACCAATCTATGAGTTTGTTCAATGGTGCTATGCTGACTTCTAAAACCAAAAAATAAATATGTACCTACATATACACATACATGTGTGTTTATGTATGTATTTCTATACTACATAAACAGCACTTTGGTAAAGGGTATATAAGATTCAGCACAGCCGATTATAACACTCTTACTTGTTTCTAGACAAGTCGCTTGCTTGTATTGTAGAAACTACACATTAAATTGAATAACATTACTATATTTGCAATATCTGGCTATATAAAAGTATTTAATTACTTTTATTTTATCACTATTTGTACAATATGTAAATGTTTGAAATGTAACTGACATTTGTTTGTGTGTATTTATGTACTTATGTATGTATATGTTTGCCTTGCCCTGCAGTCAGACAGGGGCCAATTGTCTCTATGTCAACACTAAAATTCTACTCTTCTATTCGTCAGTATAAAAGAAATAGGGAAAACAGATGTGGTGTATTTCTGGTGGATTTTGCAACAACTTATCAACATACATAAATTTGTATGTACGTAAGGTATAGAAATGTACCAATAACTGTCTGGTTGGTTGTCTGGTCTCCATGTTCCCATAAAAACTATGAATTCACTACCTAGTCAACTGTTTTACATTTACTAGTAGATTTTCAATGACAAGCACATGCTAAATGTCTATAGCATAAAGTATTGTATGGGGATAATTGTAGAGTAGTACTGGTGACAAAGTCAAAAGCGACTCAGTACATTTTCATTATCGACATTTCCTGGAGGGTGTATATACAATAAGCGTGTTTAGATGTGAGTGTACAAACAGAACACAGAGTAAGAGATTGTCATGTTGTGTAAAATTATAAGCTTTGCGTTTATGGACAAACCATAAATAAATTAGAAAATTTTATAGTGCAAAGCGCGAATGGTTGTGTTTGTATGCGTACAAGCACACACACAATATTTCTGAAATACCCTTGCAGCGACATAATGGCGTCAAGTACAGCACGTTTTTATGCTTAATTTATTTAAAAGGCACATTTGGCATGATACAAATACTCTCAGAACTGTTTATACCAGTAACATAGCTATATCCTCACAAAAACATAAATGTGAAAAAGGGCAAGTTCCTTTCCAAAATTTCTTCCATCAAAAGTAGTGAGATACAAATTTTGACCAAGTTCGTGTTTGGTACAATACCTCTCACTGAAATAGATATGCATTATATAAATTTATAATCGTAAGGGTGTTATATAATTTCCAGATAATGTGCTTACTTGATAAAATTTTTCCCGATATAAAGAAACGAACAAAGATACATTATTTTTTCCTTTCTTAGAAGAGTAAAAATATTGCCAAGTTAGCACATTGTCTAGAAATTATATAACACCCTTACGATTACAAATTTATATAATGCATACCTATTGTAGAGATAGGTATTGTACCAAACACGAACTTGGTCAAAATTTGTATCTCACTACTTTTGATGGCCGAAATTTTGGAAAGGAACTTGGCCTTTTTTCACATTTAAGTTTTTGTGAGGATTTTCAGTCTGTTATAGTTCTATTCTAGTCTGTTATAGTTCTATTCATAATGTCTGCGCCATTTCAAAGGTAGAGTTACATTAAATATTGGGTTAGAGGGTGATATGTGCACCATTGTATTATAATAAGGATCGAGTAATTTGATTAATTTTTTAAGCCTCCTCTGAGTAGAAATATGTAAAATATAGTGTAAATTTTAGTATAGTAAAGTCTGCTCAGATGTGCATGCAAGGTTTCAATACAGTTGCTTGTGTTTTAAATGTATCTACTCGGTAACTTAGCTAACTGTATTTTTTTTACAAAATTTAATTTCTCTACCGTATAATATTTCGATAAAAATTTTATAAACGATACCCTACTTCCCTAATTTAACAATCAGTACTTTCAAATTTTTCCTGTTCGTAAATGCTTTAACTTAAATTCTTAATTTTGAGCTTAAAATGCGTGTCCATGTCCTCAATTAAATCTTTCTTGGTGATCTCTAATTTAGATTTATTTGTGTATTGAATTTAAGCACTTCTAGTGCAAGATGTTGTTATGAGCAGCGCTCAATTATCATCTTAATCTTTTTAAGATGATAGGTTTAAGTTAAAGCTTTAGTTAAAAGCTTCAATACAAAATTATCGCTGCCCCTGCCACTTCTGGTTAAAATATTTGGGTTTTTAGATTTTTCTATTTGGTGTCTCATCTTGACCTACTTGCGTATCAAACTTCAGCTCTCTAGCGAAAATTTAATTATTTAATTCTTATGGGCGTATTCCCGCTCACTTTTTTTAAAATAAACTTGTTGCCACTGCCAATCATACTGTAAAGTTTCATTGGAAACGGATACTAATATTTAAATAAATATTATAATTACATCTGCTGATCCGAAGTACATGAAATAGGAGGTTTAAATTGTATGGGTGTGTTAACTTCCACTTTTTTCAACGAAATTTTATAACTTTGCATTATTCCAATATTTGTGCCAAATTTCAATAAAATCGCTTGAGTTTAACGCCTTAGATTTGTTTTTTTAAATTCTGAGCCTTATGGGCGCAGCCCCGCCCTCCTGGGTGAAATTTTTGGGTTTTCAGATTTTTCTAGCAATTTGATAATATATAACTACACTTTTATCCAATTTCAGCTCACTAGCGCAAATTTTAATTTTTAATCTTATAGGCGTGTTCCCGCCTACTTTTTTAACCCCAAATTTTAATTTGGATAACAGTTATCTTTCCTGTTTAGCTTCGTTGGAAACGGACAATCGTAAATACATAAATAGTACATTTAAATGTGCTGACCCGAAGCACATGAAATAGGAGGCTTAAATTGTATGGGCGTGTTAACGCCTACAACTTAGAGCCTTGTATTATTGCAAAATGTGTGCCAAATTTTAATAAAATCGCTTGAGTTAAACGCCTTAAAAATGTTTTTTTAATTCTTAGCATTATGGGCGTAGCTCCGCACCCGTGTTAAAAATTTTCGGGTTTTCAGATTTTTTTTATGTGGGTACTCACTTAGTTCTACTTGTGTACCCAATTTCAGCTCACTAGCGCAAATTTTAATTTTTATGGGCGTAACCAGGGCCCCCTGGCTAAAATTTTCAGGTTTTCAGATTTATCTAGTTCATCGCTCACCTAGCTGTACTCGTGTAACAAATTTCAGATTTCTAGCTATAGCGGAAGTGCTTAATCAATTTGCTGAGTGTGTCAGTGGTCAGTGACTATGTCTTAAAATATGCACTTTTTGCACCTTCATATCTCCGGAACTTTTCATTGTAAAACTTTCAAACTTTGCGTATGATGTGACATGAATTTATTCTAGTTATATTTTCAATTTTATAATTTTACGATTGCGTGGAACAAAGTTATGAGGGGGTGAAAACAGCTCGAATGGCTTCCTGTAAATATACCAAGGTTGGAAACCGAAACTAATAACGGTATCGGTATTGATACCGGTATCGGTATTTTTTTTATTTCGGTATCGGTATTACCGGTACATACCAATACCGAGCTAATAATACCGGTATACCGATATTACTGCTAAATTTATTAGTTCAGACAGTGGACATAGCAAAAAAATTTTTTTTTGTTAAATACTTCGAAAAGTTAAATAGCTGATGTTAATAAGAATCTCTACCCAAGTAGATAGACTAGGGTGCTGATGAAGTGCGTGGCTGCACAGGAAGGTATTGGTATTTTCCCCAGCTTAAAGTCTAAGTTTAATTTTTCTTCTCTTCTTTAGAAACTCACATAAATTAATAAAAATATTTCATTCTATAAGAATTGAAATTACTGAACTTATGCCTGACTAAAAATTATTTCTGATTAAAATGCAATACAGTTCAATTAAAAATATAAAAATGTCTCATATTTCCAAAAATCTTATCCGGCGAAAAATAAGAACAATACTGCAAAAGTACTGAAAAGTCCCAGTTTTAGGATTTTGTATTTTTTTTTTAAATTCCCGGGAACTCAAAAGCAAATTGTATTTGTTATTACTTTCAGTGTATTGCATCATTTTCTACCTAAGAAAGACTTTTCACCCGAAAATAGTTATTGGCAAAATTTTTTTTATAATAGGGAAATAATTAACCCACTTTTTTTAATGTTACAAATTTTGTCCCTTATTCATAATAAGTTTCATTTTCTAAATCTAACAGCATTTGACTCCTCCATTAGCAGAACAGTGGACAAAGGTTGGTAAAAATGCCAATTTTTATATTTTTTCTCGAATATTTCCTAAACTTAAGCGAAAACCCATGAATGTAGACGACTTTTTGTAGCTCTTGGATAGAAAAAAAATCTACTTGCGAAAATCTTTTTAATCTGATCAAAAACATGAGCTTGGCATCGATTTTAATTTTTTATTAACCCAAGTTTACCCATTTTGATTCCCTCTTTAAAGACATAGGGCCTTATATATAATCAAAAATTGGCATGAAGTTAGCATAAGTGAAAAAATTGAACATGGTCTTAACGTGCTTTGCCATATAATTTTACATTAAAAATTGTGCAAGGATGTAATCGTGTGTTAAACCTACATTATGTGGCGATTTTGAATGTCAAATTTTATAGAGGAATTCGTCAACACGTAATTCAATTTTGTCACTTATGCTAACTTCATGCCATTTTTGATTATACATGCGGCCGATATAGTCTAAATTCCAGGCTTAAACTCTGTACTGTATTAAATTAATAACAATCGGACAGCTAGTTTAAAAACTACAGAATTATTTCGAATTGTTTTAAAAATCCCCACTGTGTATCGGCTACTTAGGCCCCACCAGAAGGCACCGTCGGATCGAGCTAAAAAATTATGACCTCATTTATGGCAGCAAACCTCATATTTTAGGCAGAGCACATGTGTAGTATATCAATTAAAGAAAAAAAATTTTGCGAACAGTCTAATGTGCATACATTACAAAAGCACTCTTCAAACCTTTAAATCTCCGCATTATATTATATTATATTATAAATAAATGTGGCTTACAAAGGCTTTGCTCTTTTCACCAAATTAAAACATTTATATGTCTAGATATACGTTTTTCGTTCCTAAAGGCATTAAGCAGCTCTCCAAGATTGTTAGTATTTCGCACTAGTGATGATTATGATTCCACTTGCATAAGAATGTGTAAAGGCGAACAAAAACGTGTTTATATAAGAAAGTTAATTGAAATATATTTTTGAAATTTTATTTTTAGTGGGAATCGGTATACCGGTACATACGGTATAGACATAAACGGTATCCTCGATACCGGTATTTTCTAACCGAAATGGATTTCGGTATCGGTACCGGTATCTTATTATAGCGGTATTTGAATCGGTATCGGTATTTTTACGATACCGTTTGCCAACCTTGAAATATACACACTGTGTGCATTGGCCGGAACTTGGCCTGGCTCACTACCGTGCGCCTAGATTTACATACATGAGTATGTCAGGGAATATTTGTTTATATATACTCCTAATCAAACCATTTTTTAAGCATATAAAATGATGGACGAGGTATAATATTAAACAGTGCATAAAAACTGTTATAAGTACTGAGCGCATTTGATATTTAGAAGCGATAGGGTAGTTAGCTTGTTTCGCTTTTCCAGTCACTTTAAGTTGATAAACTATCAAACAGGACACAAAAACTATAGCAACTAAAGCAAAAAAAAGCGCACTGTCCAACCTCTAAATATAAAACAAATATCTACTTCCTTAAATCATGTTTGTCAGTCAGTTTAATCTTAATTTTTCTATCCCCTTTGTTTTACTTTTATGGAATTAATGTTATTTGCTAATATGGTGCAAATATATGTACAGACATATGTACATATGCTTGAATGTATGTATGTGTGTTTGAATATTGATAAATCAGTTAAAGTTTTATATCACGTATACTTAAATAGTATTATTTCCGGTAGATTGTCGTGTTATATAAGAAAGTTGATGTGTACACTGAAAAAAATACTTAGTACATGCTTCGCTAAATACAATTGGGTTATTCAAAAGGTACTATTATATTAACATATTTTAAAGTAATAACACAAAAAAAAATATGACTGCTCTGAGCAACCCCTTATAATTTACAATTCTTAATATTAGTCCAAAACAAAATCTTGTGCAAATGGTCCTGCATCGTAGCATGTGAATAATAGTATAGTATATTGATACTCTCCACGAAGAATTGCTAAGTGGTGAGTATCATGACACGAATGTTACGCAGTAGCTACAAGAAATCTGGAGTTTAATAAATGTTCAGGGTTACGCCCAAGGAAGCTTGAAATTTAAATTTAGAGAGCTGAAATTAGATGCACAAGTAGGCACGCTTAAGTGGAAAACTAATTAGAAAAATCTAAGAACCTGAACATTTTATCTAAACACCAGAACGACGGTTACAAATTTATATAGTGCAAAGCAGATTGTAGTGAACAAGAGCTTGGTAAACACTTGTATATTCTTTCTTTTAACGCCCGAATTTTTAATAGCAGGTTGGCATTTTTTCACATTTATGGTTTGGTGGGGATATATTTTACGAGATAGCTTCGCAGTGCAAAATAATAAAACATTTTGTAAAATATATGCAAACTAAATTGTTTGTTCAAAAAAAGATTAAAAAAAATTTATTTTTTTATTTTCTATTCTTTATTATTCACCAGTTAATAGTACACTTAAGACTAACTTAAAATTACCACAGTACTCACAATTAGTACCTGTTTACAGTTTTAGAATTTTGCACAAAAAGCATTTTTTCATGAGAGAATAAATTGCGAAACCCAACACCTTTATTTTCCTAGACATGTCGTCAGCATAAACGGTGGGAAAAGATTAAAATAAAATAAAAATCAAATACCTTAACTCCCCCCTTTGTAAAAATCAATCGTCTCGATTGTTCAAAGAATTGGCAGGTCATTAACACTGCGAAACTCGGGGTTTATTTCGCAACTTTTAAGGAACCTTTAAATTGATTTAATAGAATTGTCCCTGGATAGATTTCTTCCACAGAAGGAACATGCTGATTGTTTACAAATGTACAATTATGATTCTTACTTGACAATATCTGTGTTACACATTTTGTATTACTTATATCTAATAGATTATTTTTACTACAGATGCTTAAATCATTAATTTGTTTACATTCTCCTCTTATTTCATAAATTTCATTTTTACATTTGATATAGTTTTCAGTACTTAGCTTTATAATTTTGTTATTTTTCTTCACAGCTTTAATCAATAACTTTTCACAAATAATCTGGTTTTAGCTGGCAAACTTACAATATATATTATTGTAGCATCATTTGTGGCTACTCTGATGTCAGCAAAACCTAAGGCTTCTTCTAAATTGTTGTAGGGAAACTTTTCTGAGTCTAAAAATTTTCTGGCTTCGTCCATTTCTTTTTCTGACAGTACAAACGAGTTTACAATGCCCACTTTTGCCCATTGCAAGGCATATTCTATATTGGTGATTTCTTCTTTAATCATTTTTGTTTTTCCTGTTATAATTTCTTCTGTAGACTTTTTCACTTCTTCTAAAGATTGAACTGTCTTTAATATTGTATTTGTAGTGTTAGTCAAAATGTTAATTTTTTCTATCGTATCCTTGTTAATGATTCTGTGTAGTTCATTGTTGGTCAGTAGTCCGTTTACTTTATCTAAGACTATTTGATGGTCTTCATATTTTTCTAAGTCCAAGATATGTATCAGTTTAAAATTTCCGTTTTGAAGTCGAGCATGACCAAGATGAATTGGTATTAACTGAGAGTTAGTATAGTCCAATATTTGAATCTCCAGTTTACAAACCTGGAATACTGCTAAAAGCAGTATCAGCAATTTGTCCATATCCTAAAAAATGCAAATTTAAAAAGTCAATTCTTAATGTTAGTCTTATGGATTATTCTGTTTCGTGAGTGTATCTTTACTTTGTCCCCTAAGTCTTCCTTAACTTTTTGTCTTTTAAAACGCGGTTCGAGTTTGTTTCTCTGTCCAATAATTTTTTCATAAATTACATCATTCGGTTGATAAATCTTTACGGTACTGTCTTTACTTCTCTGTAACATCTTTGCTTGTGCAGTTCTTAATTTGCTAACTAAATTTGCATGCGCAATTTTATTAAAGAAAACATCAATCGGTTTTTCTGCAGTTACTGAATGATATGACTGATTGTATTGCTGGCTTGCTCTATAAAAACACTCAGAGTCATCCAGCACGTGAAATTCGTTTTTAGTGCATCTTGCCAATTCTACCAAAGTGGAATGAACCCTTTCCACTTGTCCATTTGTGGAGCTGTGTCTTGGTGTACAGTAGTACAGTTCTATTCTTAACCTTTGCATCAGTGACTTAAACTGGGCTGTCGTAAAACCTGGCTCATTGTCCAATGTGATTTTTTTCACATTTGGAAAACTTTGAAGGACTTCCAATACTTTTTCACCCAAATTCAACTTATCATCAATTTGCTTAATTACCAGAAATTTTGAATAAGAATCAATACACGTAATAAATTTCAGGTTTTGGGCATAGAAAATGTCCAAGTTCAGGTACTCACCCTCCCTTTCAGGAATAGGAGCCTCTCCTATTTTTATTTTTTGTGGATGTCTGTTATATTTTGATTTATTACAAATTTCGCAGTGTTTTATATACTGCTTAAAATGGTCTACCATTTTTGGCCAATAATATTGCTTGTATATTTGCCTGCAATTTTCCTTGCAGTTTCTATGAGCCCTGGTGTGAGTCTGTTCAATAATACTCTGTTGGTCGTCTGTATTTGTGACGTCAACAGCAAATATCTGTGTATAAACAAATTTGTTGGTAAAAACATTTTTTACTGTTTCTTTAAAGTCGTACAAGTCCTCCGGTGTGCAATATATCGCCGTCACCAGACTTGGTTGCAAAAATTCCTTCAATATTGTTAAAAGATTCTCTCTAGAATCATATTCGATTATATGGCGAGTCCGACCAAAATTGGTTACTGACTCATGAATTGTAAAGTTATTCTTCGACAACAAGACCTGTTGCTTAAATTCATTCAATGGTTTCCCGGTTTCGGGTATAAGATTATCTTCGCTACTCTCGGCAGAATGTTGTGTTTCTGTATCTGATGGATCGTCAGAAATATTATTTAAAACTTGTCTAGACAGAGCGTCTGCCACTACATTACTAACTCCTGGCTTGTATATTATTTTTGGTGAAAATTCTTCGATAAAAGATCGCCATCTCTTTATCTTATGGTTTGGATTGCGCGTTGAAATAGCGAAGGACAATGGTTGGTGGTCAGTATAAATTTCTAGATCTTTGACACCGTAGAGATAGTTTCTTAGTGTTTTTAATGACCAAACGATAGCGTAAAGCTCTTTTTCATTAGTCGCGTAATTTGATTCGGTTGGAGTTAGTGTTTTAGAAATAAACGTAATTGGTTTGCCTTCTTGTGTTAACACCGCTCCTATTGCAACGTTAGAGGCATCCGTAGTAAGCACAAACTTCTTCGAAAAATCAGGCTGTGTGAGTTCAACTTGATTTATTAGGAGATTTTTCAGTTTCTCAAAGGCATCAATGGCTTCGTTATCTAATTTTATTTCAGTTTTCTTTGACATGTGCTGAGAGATCCTTCCGTTTTCTGCAGTTAAATATTTCGTTAAAGGTTTTGCAATTCTTGCATAGCCTGATATAAATTTTCGGTAGTACCCCGTCATTCCCAAAAAACTTCTTAATTGCCTAAGTGTTGTTGGTTTGGGGTAATCTAAAATTGTTTGTATTTTGTTTGGGTTAGTCTTAATGACATTGTGGGCTACTATATAACCCAAAAACTCAACTTCTTGTTGAAAGAACTTGGATTTCTCCAAGGATATTTTCATGTGGGAATTTTTTAATGTTTCAATTATAGTTTGCAGGTGCTCAATATGGGCTTCAAGACTATCCGAGAAGACGATAATATCGTCCATGTAGACGTGACATATTTTGCCAACGAATTCTCGTAGGATATCGTCCATGGCTCTCTGGAAAATTCCAGGACCGTTCTTTAGACCAAATGGCATCCTTACGAACTCATATTTTCCGTTGTTGACGGAAAACGCAGTTTTTTCAATGTCATCTGGTTTCATCAATATTTGGTGAAAACCAGATTCAAGGTCTATTGTAGAGAAGAATTTGGCTCTTCCCAGATTTGAAAGAATGACATTGCAGTCTGGAATTGGATACTTGTCCGCAATCGTTTGTTCATTAATTTTCTTATAATCAACAACCATCCGCATTTTCGGAGTACCGTCTTCATTTGTACCTTTCTTTGGTACTACCCAGATCGGTGAATTATACGGGCTTTTACTTGGACGAATGATTCCATCCTTCAGTAAATTTCCTATTTCTTTGTTTACAAAAGCATTGGCGGATAAAGGATAAGGATATTGTTTACTCCAGATTGGAGTTTCAACAATTGTTCTAATTTCCGCTTTAACGTCCGTGCGAAATGGTAGCACGGTGTTTATACTAGAATGAGTTCTTTTTATATCATTTATTATATTATTCCGAAGTGTATCCACATCCAGAATATTGTTAAGGGACGTTTCTTCCGACTTTTCTTGGTTTGATTCTACATAAATATTTTCCTTATTTTTTCCATAAGTTATTGTTTCATTTTCTAAATTTATTGCAACATTTGCCCTTTTTAGCAGGCTTATAGCTATTAACATGTCATATTCCATGTTGTCCATCTCGTAAAAACGCTCTTTAACATTAAGTAATATTGTTTCATAGTAATGTGTCAGAAGTGAAAAGCCGTGAACTGTTTTCACTCGCTTTCTTACAACTAATTTTTGTCTATTGGGTAATATATTCTTTTTACAGTAGCAGTTAGTTGCTCCTGTGTCAATTAGAATTTTTATTTTGCTCCCGTCTAATTTAGTGCGGTAGAAGAAGGGGAGTCCAATCCTTCTTCTAAAAAAGCATCCTCCACTATATTATTAATTCTTTGAAATTTTCTCTGAGGCTGTGTGCTTTGTTGCACACTGAAAGGAAGTTCGCGCTTTACAGCTTGGTTGTAACCTGAGGGTCCCCTTCTATTGTCATAAAAAGGACGAGTAAAATGACGATTTGTATTTTGTTGGAAATTGTTGGTTGGCCTTTGCCATTTACTTAAGGAGGAATCGACTTCCATTGGTACTGGAGCCGAATGGGGATTATGTTCAGATCGATGGCGGTGATTATTTTGGAATCTGTGAGGTATGTTTGGAGCTAGCCTCAAAATGTTTTGGTTCCTATTGCTATTATTTTGAGTTTGGGTGCGATCGAATTGTAAAGCAAATGTAGCCCGGAGATTGTTTGATTCCAATTCCTGTGCTTTAGCCAACGCATTAGGCAAGTCACTGGGCGAAAGGGAAAAAAGAATATTTGAGAGTGGGGCATTTAGTCCTGTTATAAAAACTCGAAGGGCATATTGCCTGTTCTTATTATTTAATACGTGTGTTAAGTCTGAGTCAGTCCCATATGTCATGATAGTTTTATTAATCAGCGAAGTTAATCCCTGATTTACCTTATTGTAATATTCTAAAATAGTAGATTGTCCCTGTCTCATAACACTTAATTCTTGTTCTATAAGGTGAATAGGACGTTTGTCGGCGTACGCAAAGTCCAGTCTACTCATAATAGCGTCAAAGTTCAACACTGTCCCATGATTGGTCAATAAATCGTTCGCCTCTTCAATGATTTTATTTCGTAATATTGTTAAGGCAGCGTAATATTTTCGGCTGTTCTTAACATATAATCTCATCGAGTTATTGGCAGCTTCACGCCAGCTAACGTATGAAATTTTTCCATCGAATGTTGGCAAGGATTTTATTACATCTAACGTTTCCTCGCACCTGACGGAATTATCAATAATTTGTGTCTTATATTCTGTAACTGTATTTGACTGTGTTAAACGTCTCAGGTCTAATGTCAACTGAGTTATTTTTGTCTGCAATGGACCTATATGAGCTTCTATCAACTCCTTCATCTGGTCCGTAGTAGTCATGCTTCTGCTAGTTTTTAACGACCTAAATGACTCAATAAGTTTATCTAATTCTTTGACTTGAACCAGTTTGCCAGCAGATTTACAATTATATTTTTTTATACTTATTCACAAAATTTATAAGATTTCAATAAATTTAATTTCTCAATTTCTTAACTCAACAAATTACAAAAACCACAATCAAAATTACAGATAAAAACTTACTACTAGTAATTCTCTGGATTCTGTTGTATTCCTCACGCTTGGTATAATGATGTTAAATTCTGTTGTATTCCCCACGCTTGGTAATGATGATGATGAATTCTGTTGTATTCCTCACGGTTATGTTATTGATGATTTGTTTTCATTTGATTAAACTTCTTCTGCTGATTCACAAATATTCAGTGTTTTCTTATTTTATATTTTTGAGCTTGTCTTTTTATTATTTCCTTTTTTTTAGGTTTGGTTTCTTCAAGGCACATTCATAGAAATAACTTCACTTGGCCACGTAATTATATTTTTATATCTTCGATTACATTTATTTTCTAATGTTTTGTTACATATTAGAAATCATCAGTTTTAGGATTAGAATCCTTGTTAACTTTTCAATATTTATTTTTACAAAAATTTATTTATTTCGTTCTTGTTTCTCCTTTTATCAGGATACTTTATTGTTATATTTCCTGGTTTTCTTTTAAAGGATAATTTGTTTTTTCTCCCTTATCAGGAAATTTATTTGTCTTTTTTAGATCACTCGACCGAATCCTTACTTTTTGTTTTCAGGATATTACTTCGATGGAGGATCCCGGTTGAGCCCTTAATTAAATTGTTTGTTCAAAAAAAGATTAAAAAAAATTTATTTTTTTATTTTCTATTCTTTATTATTCACCAGTTAATAGTACACTTAAGACTAACTTAAAATTACCACAGTACTCACAATTAGTACCTGTTTACAGTTTTATAATTTTGCACAAAAAGCATTTTTTCATGAGAGAATAAATTGCGAAACCCAACACCTTTATTTTCCTAGACATGTCGTCAGCATAAACGGTGGGAAAAGATTAAAATAAAATAAAAATCAAATACCTTAACTTGCATGTTTCATAAATTATTTTCAGTGCATGTATATTTTTCTATAATTTTTTCACTAAAGGTCACTAGAAAATACATTAAATCGCATAGTTAGCCATAAAAATCTGATTTTCCGAAAGCTAACAGCTGCCTCCCAACTTTTTCAGTTTTTGTTGTTACAACTTTTATAAGCACCACAATCTTTGGCATTTAAAAAAGGCTTGCTGCCTTGTTTACTTTAACTATAGTTTTTACGTTTACTGAAAAGTAAATGATGTTCTCTAAGAGCCCGCGTTCGAAAGTTGACTGTACCTATTCAAACCAATAACATAACCTTATACTAGCTGACGTTATAATAGTTTATGTTGCGACAGAGACTGTCGTTGATCAAGGTGGATTTGATGTTGTGACAGTAACAATAGCTGCCATAATTTCTCATAGAAATTCATGGAGTAGTATCATGACAGTTACTGGTATGCATTTTGTGTTTGTTCTATTATATAACACACTTACATATCCAAACGATATTTGTACTACCATATCAGTCACTGACAAAATAAATTAAATAATAAAATTTCTACATAGCTTAAAGTAATGTCCCTACCTAACACCTGAGGCTTTGCACCGTTGCTATAAAAATTAACAAAACGCACAACATCTAAACGAATTAAGCTTAAAAACTACTCCACCATCCATCTTCTCTGCCCTTTTTCTTCCTTTAAGAAAGAAAAACAAATAAATATGTATGTATGTGTATATGTATCTTGGTGGGCATATTTTTTGCATGAATGTTATTAATTCACTTTGAAAAAAATATTTCCAATTAAAAAAATAATAATTTAAACAAAAGGCTAATTATTCATGCACTCAAGAATAAAGCGTTCCGACATATTTGACGAGTCTTGAATATATAAATAAACAATTTTTGAAAGTAAAGCAACCATTTTTGCCCTACTTTGAACTTCTGTAACAAACATAATTAGATATGCAAATTTCGAAATCCAGATCATATTTCAAATTTTTTTTGTTTATCAGAAAGTAAACCGTTTGAATAAATTAACTCAATTTATTTAAATCATTTTTCTAGTTTTAATTGTTGGCCATTCATAATCAAGAATATATTACTTTAAAAAAAAGGAAAAACAACTTAGGCACGTCATAACATACATTAACGTAATTTTCATGACATCGCACATTTTGATATCTTGCTGCATAAATTATATAATTTAGCCTTAGAACAATTTCGTTTATGTTTCTTAAATATTATGGAAATAATGTTTTATTTATAACGTAAAAATATAATTATGCCCTCTCCATGAGTAATCGAGTATGTCCTTGAATGTCATGAGAGAGTTTTTTTATTTATTTGTACAATGGGTATATCATAAAAAAAATTTTGAAGGCATAAAATTTTTGGTTCTAATATATATGATAATAGCATTGCTTTCATTAACTAACTTATTTTTATAGACTGTGGACGTTTTCAAAATTTTTGAATTTTTCCTTTAGGAACGAAGACGCTACTACGAGTATCTTAAAATACTTGTAGTATCGAAACGAATACATAGTAACTACTAGAGCACATATTTTTAGTTTCGGTTATATAAAAATTTAAATTCATATACATGTAACTTTAGCTTCGAAATGCATATCGCTTATTTACTTCAATAACATTATAAATTTTTGAATTAACGCATATACGCCCGCCATCTGTCTTCGTTTATGATTAGTTATGTTAGTTAGTTTTTTGAGTGTGAGTCTTTATGCAAAATCGTATTTCTATTGATTCGAGCCTTAAATTATAACACATAAGTAAGCTTTATGGTTCAATGTACGACTATAAATTTATTACATTTAGCGAGTTGAATTCGTTCGTTTTGAAAGGAAGCTGTAAAACAAATTTAAGTTTATATATTTTTAATATACTCTGTTGATTTTTAAATAAATTAGAATTTTTTTTATTTGTCTTATTATCTCTATTAAAAAAATTGTAATATTCTATTACATCCTTGTCAATTTCTTACTTAAATATTATATGATGAAAAGTGATGTCCCGAAATGGGCACACACATACATATGTATGTATGTAGCAAATTATTTGGACCAATTAATTTATGTTATAAGAATTTATAAACCATTATATAACATTTCAAAAAATTATCGTGGTCTTAGATACACAGAAAAAAGTATTCACCAATTAATATTTTCAATTAAGAATTTAATTGTATTGATTAAATTTTTTATTGTATTAATTAATTTGACTGGAAAAACTTAATTGATATTATCAAATTTTTTTTAGGTGAAAATTTAATTAATTTATTAATTGATACTACAAATATTTTTATTAATATTACAAAATCATTCATATTACTTTTTTGTGTGTAAGCTATTGAGGTTATTTTTAATAAATATAGTAATACTGGCATATATTGTGAGGTAGTGGCGATTCCGCCAGATCGTAATACTTTCACAGAGCAAGAAGAAAGAGTTAGAAAGATTATATCCAACAAAATACTTTTCCACACGATCTTACATGAAGAGTTGAATAAATTACCTAAAAAAACCACGATGACTGGGAGCACAGTCATAATGAACCATTACACATATATGGAAAAAATTTCTTAGAGGACCCATGTTGAAGTAATCGTGAGGGTTAATATTGGCAATAAGATCAAGAAGCGAAAGCAAAATATTGTTAACGACTTAAACGACCAAGCGCCAGTTTTTGTTATCATTCTACACAAGGTTGTATGCTTCCCAGGACAATAACCATGACTCTTAATTAAATATGGATGACTTCAAAATATTTTTTGACATTGTAAAGGGCGATTCTTTTTAGCAAAATTTCTTTTTGTCAACTTTTTTTTTTGTCAACTCAGCGGTTTTAGATTTAATTAAAATATTAACTATTTTTCAACCAATCACGGAAATTGTAGTATTAACTCATTCATTTTAATTGAATGTTTTTTGGTTTTTTCAATTAAAAAAATATTACATTAACTAAAAATTTAATTGATGTTTTTTAAATTTGATTGAAATTTAATTGAAATATTTTTAAAGATTCAATTAAAAAATAATTGAAATATTTCTAACGATTCATTTAAAAAACTAATTACAAATGTTTAAAGATCAATTAAAATTGTAATTGACACATAGATAAAAATTTAATAGAATAAAAATATAAAAAATTATATTATTTACATGTCTGTAAAAAATTCAAAAAAGGAAAACATTTGTCTATTGTACAAAAAACCAAACTCATGCATCGTACGGTTTTTTAAGTTTGAATATTGCAAAAATGTACAATGGCCGTATTCGGTGTTTGATAGGCTGGCGTAGATGTAAATAATATCGTAACTTTTCTTTGAATTTTGTGTGTATATTTTCTGATTGGATTTTAAATAAAGGATACGATACATACATATATATACTTACGCAAGACGATTTGCATCAAACCCCGGATACCACCAATGTGCTAACTTAACATCCATATTTGGTCCATGAGCTTGCATTTCTTATTATTATTTCCTTGTTAAGAAATGAAGAAAGAAATGAATATGTTTTTTTATTTTAATATCCTATTTTTTTCAACGCACGTTAAAATTAGAATGACTAACATTTATTTTTTAACTAAATAATATTTTTTGCTTGCATAGAAAATATTAAAACCAATTAAATGTTTAATTGGGTATTTTAATTAAAAATATTTCTTCAAAACAATGTGGCATACTACAAAAAACTGCTCGATTTTCACGCATAAAAACAGAAGTTATATTATTTACATGCAATTAATATGTAATAATTATTTACCATTTCATAGCATTCTGAGTTAAGCTCTGTTGATAACACTTTTTTGAAAGTCAAGTAAACTCAATTAAAACAAACGTATATTCAATTCAAATTTTAATCAAAAATATTATTTTTTCTAACCAATCACTTAATTGAAAAAAATTCAACAATAATTTTTTCTGTGTGTATCATCTTATTGTAAAATATGTTCAGTTTGGTCTATAATTTCGTCATGAATCAACTTACAAATGAACAAGGCTTGCAGATTATTAAATTTTATTATCAAAATTTTAAGCTGGGTAAAGAAAGTGTCCACGAAAAACCTCTTCCATTTTATAGTCAGTTTGGGTGACCTTCTGAGGCGGCTTTTAAGACTATTTGTGACAAAATTTCACAATAAAATTACATTATTGAACATTAAACCGCAAACACGCATACGCGGACAGAGCAAAATATCGCAGCTGTTTCCACTAGTGTTGTTGATGACCGTGAAATATCGATTTGGCACTATTCGCAGTAATTGGACCTCTGTTACTTGTTTTTGCCTATGGAAGAGGTGAACTTGGTTGACATGTTTCAGCAAGACATTCAGTGCGACATTCGGCACACCACGCGAAACAATGATCCAATTGAGACGCGAGTTTGGTGAACAGTTTATTTAAGGTTTGGGGCCGGCCTAGACTATGCGATTTAACTCTTTTAGACTATTTCTTGTGGTGTTATGTTAAGGCTTACATCTATGGGAACAAGTTCACAACGTTTGATGCACTGCAAAAAAATAATCTAGAAAAATTTATTTGTGAGATAATGACAACAACATTTACATGAAATAATTTTTTAAACATGGAATTATATAGATCTTTCTACCGACTCAAATAAAAATTCTATATATTCTCCTAAATACTACACAATTTTTGTGTGTTTTTTAATCAAATCTTAAAGCCCTTAAAAAATCACCTTGTACTTTTGGATGAATGCTACTACCAATTAAGCGAATATAGTCGAGTCTAGATGAATATTGTAACATATCCATTGTTTGCATTCTAAAAAAATCTACGGTGTCTTTTCAAAGGCCCTTTTTTTATTTATTTATTTAGGTCTATAGAACAATGTTTCTTACAGACTATAATAACTTAATTAATTTGTTATATTAATTATATGCATTAATAAAACGAATTTAATCTATTAATAAGGTATAAAATAGAGTTTTTAAAATTTTGTTTGGATGCATTAAATTCAACCATTTGAATAGTATTCAATTTATTAAAATCAGCAAAAGCTCTTATTAGAGGACTATTTAGAGTATAGTTTCTACGAAGAAGCCAATTATAAAATAAGTTACAATGTCGAAGACATCTATTCGGTACATTAAAGGGAACTCTCTCCAGTAGGATAGAACAATCTATATTAGCATTAATAATGTCAAATATAAATAATAAGAATTGCATTTTTCGACGATATTCTAAGGTTTCGAGACCCAAATGAAGACAGCGCGATTCATATGAAGGCTGAGGGTATAGAAAATTCAAATGGGGCAAAGCAAACTTAATAAATTTCCGCTGTATTCTTTCGATACGTGCAATCTGAAAAATCAGAGCAGTTTCTCCTAATAAACGCTAATGTAGAATACGCATTCGGAATTAACCTTTCCAGATGCGGTTTAAATGTTAACTTTGAATTAAAAATTATTCCCAAATCATCAATTTCACTATAATATTTTAAAATAACAGATTTTATGTTATAAGATGACGGAATTAGTGTACGAGATCTTGAATAAGACACAAAGGCACATTTATCCATGTTGAATTTTAGAAAATGATGGTCACACCAATTACTAAGGCTATAAAGATCCTTCTGCAACAACTCTACATCATGCATATTACGTATCTTAGAATAAACTTTCAAATCATCAGCATATAGAAGAAAACTTGCATGCATAAAACAAGTCTGAATGTCATTTATAAAAATATTAAAGAGCAGAGGACCTAAAATGCTGCCCTGAGGTACTCCAGATATCTGGAAGCATGGGCTTGACTCAAAATCTTTTATTTTAACTACACATTTTCTATCTGTCAAATATGAATAAAACCATTCATACAAGTTTGCATGAATTCCAAATGTGCTTAATTTATTTAGTAAGATCGAATGTGGTATTTTGTCAAATGCCTTTGAAAAATCTGTATAAACAGCATCAACTTGCAATCCAGAATCAAAACTTTTATGACAATAGTCGGAAAATACTACTAAATTAGTGATAGTAGACCTACCAGTACGAAATCCATGTTGCTGCGGAATAATAACAGATTTAGTTAAAAAATAAATTCTATTGTACACTAAATATTCTAAAATTTTTGATTTAAAAATTGGTGTGATTCATGTTAATTTCCAATGTTCTACAAAAATACTTTCACTTATGGACTTATTGAAAAATATTTTTGAGCTGGACAATTGAAATTTAGGATATAGTTTCTGTGTAGATAGTTTTCAAAACTATATTAACAATACCGCTGCACATTCGAAACTAATTTGAACAAATCTATATCGTCCCTATCATGTCAAATTATCCCATATGCTAATTAGTACTTTTCATAAGAGCACAAATAGTCGTCAATTGTGAACTTAAAATAGTTGTTTATTGTCTATGAGCATTTCGGCATTCTTAAACGAGATATTATCATATAAATAAGACTACCAAGACAACGAATATGTAAAACAAATTTTGCATATTGGATAGTTTCACATGGCATGAACGATGCAAATTTGCAATTTTCAGAAAAGTGCAAAGACCGGTTCATTGTGAATTTAAAGTCAGCGTATTCCTAAAAGTGCCAGTCTTAAAACATTTTCTATTGCGTTATCTATTGTCCATGAGAATTTCAGCATTTTGAATCGAGACATATGGTGTAAATAAGGGCACCAACAAACAAAGAAAAAATATGGTTGAGGTAACCATAATCACACAGCAACATACTATGAATGAATTATATGGTTGTAGTTAAATCATATTATTGTCAATAGAAAAGCAAACTTTTAATAATATTATTATCTGAGTTAATAATAATATTATCAATTAAAACAATACATTTTGTTACACCTTATCTTATTATTGTAAATATGACAACACATTTTTCGCCGACCGGTGATTATAATTACCAGAAGTTCTACTATACATAACCGACAAACAAAATAGTTTTTATTCGATAGACTTTTTTTAATAAGTTATTTGGGGAATAGTTTGTTTATTAAATACTCAGTTCAGTTCCTTTCGTTACTTAAATTTCTTATTTTTGGTAAATTTAGAAATTAGTAATTAAGGCGAATTGAAAAAATTGGAGATAAAGTACCAGGACTTTATTATGGGGGCAATTATGAATAAAATTCCGCGAGAAATTTTTCCCTGGGAACAATTCCAACTTATAGCAAGTAATAGGGAAAACAAAAAATTCTAATTGGAAAAGGGAGAAATTTCTCGCGGAATTTTATTCTAATAGCCCTGTATATCTATCAATTACAGCCATTCTTACAAAAGTAAACGTTTACTTTTATATTTTGTGTACTATTTACCAAAAATAATATTCATATATAATGTAAAATTTCTTTATGAATATTGTGGTAATTATAGTCACCACTGGCGAAAAACGTACATGTACACCGTACATGCACATGCCTTGCTGTATGCGTTCTCTGTGAAAAAGTGTATAGCACAGAAATTGACCTCGGCTCTCTCGTGATCTTGAACTTGATCGAATATGTGAAGCATCCTTAGCGCCTGTCTACTATCTGTCTACTTTAATACAGTTGGCGCAGTTACCAGCTAATTAATGTAGAAGTTAGATATGACAAACGCTTACAAAAAAAGAATACAACTTTATGTTCGATCGCGCAAGTTATATTTATAGTGTAACATATCATGATAAAGTAAGTTTTATCTTAGCAATCGAATTTTGATACCATCGATTCTTTTACAACGGACCGGCGTTACCAAAAATGACTTAAGTATGTAATGGTGAATAGTCTATTACGATACAAAGCTATAAATTGTATATGGGGCGGGGGTGGGCGTAGATATCGAAGGTAAAACTGCATCGAACTACCGAATAAATGTTAGAAGCAGGAAGTTTTTAGGTTAGGTGAGGTTAGCAGGCTGCTGGTAAGGAAGGGGGAAATTTGGAGTCCAGCTCACTTGGGTCCAATACAATGATGCCTTTGTGCTGCCTCTGAGTGAGAGGGAAAGGATAATTATTGAAAAGACAGGTGGTAAAGGAAGTAATAGAGGAAAGCTGCATTATTTTACAAATCTGCTTTTTGCACGTGATTTTGGCGGACTAGTATCCGCTGAAGCTGGTTTAGTTCAATAACCAGTCTCATTGCCTTCATAACTCGAACTTTCCTACAACAAGTGACACAAAGGGACACTAATGCACATCAGAAAATTTTTTGGTGTTATGAATGACTTTGTCGGGGACCGGGCTCGAACCCTGAACCTTCGATTTTCTAGTACTAACTACTCCACCCAACGCCACCCTCAGAAAGATGTGGTGATGGTCTTTTTTCGAATGCAGTAAACTAGCACTAATTTCGGTCGGAAATGAATGGAATTCTTCTGGTTTGCGAGGATTCCGACGAACAGTAAGTGGAAACAAAGGTACTAAGACCAAAACGCATGAAAGTGGCCCAATACGTTATTGTAAGCAAGATGAACGCGAAATTATCGGTGCAAGAAATAGCACATCAGCACACCCTTTATGTGCAAAAAATTTGAAGAGCACCTGCATACGAAATATTTGAAAGTTTACCATAATAAAGAAATTTTATCATTACCTTTGAAAAATCGTACATTTGTATAAATTTTCCGCCGATGGTGATTATAATTACCACTTATTTTCTACGAAACGGGAAAAGCCACTAAGTCCACAGTTTGAAATTTTCTTAATTAGTATCAGAATATGTTCTGTACAAAATTTTATTCAAATCGGTCAACAGGACCGAAAATATTATTGAGACTCACTATACCATGTTCTTATCTTATAATAATATTGTTAAATACTACAACAGTATTATTTAATATAATAATAATATTTTGTTTTTCAATCATATATTTATTGGCTAAAACAGCTGTGCTTTAAATTCGAAATAAAAATAAATTAATATTATTGAAATAAAATATATAGAAATGTATACTTACAAATGTGTGTATGCGCGAAATACAGACAATCTGTATAAAGAGATAAACATGCATACATATGCACGTATATGTTTTTATTTATCTACGCTTTTGTTTGTTTGTACTTTATTTATTTATTTAACACAACGCGTGCAATACCGATAGCTTACAAGCGAAACACTGAACTGACAGAGATGTTTCTGATTTTTTTTAAGCTTAAATGGTAGTATGGTTTTGGATAACAATATATTGTTATTTGAATTATATTATTTTTAAATAATAACAAAAATTATTTTGCAGTCATAAATTTTTAACAAAACTATATTGTTAAACTCTAACCATATAACACTTTCTAATGAATATAAAATGTTATTATTAAATTCAAACATTACTTTGCTTACCGTAACAAAATAAATGTTTAAAATAACAATAACTTGTTTTCAACGACCACACATTTGTTTCTGAGAACATAATATTGTTTTCTCAACCATTCTATAAACATATCTTTTCTTTGCGTAAATATAACGAAGCTTAAAAATAAATTTTGCACATTGGATAGTTTGACATGGTGGGGACGATTTATTTGAAAAAATTTAAACTTAAGTATTTTATGGTGAAAAACCTTTTTCTACACAGAAAAAAGTAAAACCAAGATTCAATTAAAAAAAACAAAGATTCAGTTAAAAAATTATTTAGTTTTCAACCAATCACGGAAATTGTATTATTAACTCATCCATTTTAATTGAAAATTTTTTTGATTTTTTCAATTAAAAAAATATTATATTAACTAAAAATTTAAATGATAGTTTTTTAAAGAATCAATTAAAATTTAATTGAGATATTTTTAAATATTTAATTAAAAAATTAATTGAAATATTTTTAAAATTGAATTAAAAATCTACTTAAAATTTTTTAAAGATTCTATTAAAATAGTAATTGACATATAGAAAAAATCAAATAGTATAAACAAATTTATAAAATATTATGTTATGTAAATATGTATGTATGTATGTATAAAAAATTTAAGTATTTGTGTATTGTACCAAAAACCTAACTGGCTTTTGAATTTCGAATGGTGCACAAAAGTACAATGGCCATATTCGTTGTTCACAGAAAAAAAGATTTGTAAATACAAATAATTTATTTGTGAATACAATTAAAATATTATTTAAAAAGGCACCTACAACGATTTTTGTATATACAAACACACATTTGTAACTTAAGAAAACAAAATCAACTCAATTATTTCCAATTAAAATTATTGTGTTATTAACAATTGAGTTGTTAACAGAAAAAAAAAATTTTTTTTCTAATGTGTTTTTTCTTTGTTTGTATTTTTTTATATTTTTTTTAAATCTTATTTTTTGTTAAATTTTAAAGTTGTTTGAATGAGTCGAACCGGCAATCTCATGATTAATAGACTAATGTACTTACCACTCAGCTAAAGAGCAAATCGTTATTAGATAAGCAAATAATGAATACACACAAAATGTGAGCTTCTCTGTTTCTTCTACATGTGCGTATTCCGTTATGATATAATTTAACAAATAATTTTGTTGAGTAATTTAAATGACTAGAAAAATTTTAATTTGTTATATCAACAATGGATTTTTTGAGTTTTTGCGCCATGTATAACATAAAATTTGGTTAGTTCAGTTTATTGAAAAAAATTTCTGTGTTTGTCATATCAACAACTTAATTTTTTATATTAACTGAATATATATTTCAATTTAAATTAACTATTACCAAATTTTTTTTGCTGGTTGCATTTTGATGATATATTTTTCTGTGTTTGAGAGTCTTGCGTAAAGGTAAATGCAGAATATCGTAGCCGTACTTTGAATTGTGTGTGTATTTTGTGATTGGAAAGGCTACAATATTTTCCATATACTACATATACATACATACATACATACTTACGCAAGACCATTTGCATCGGACCCCAAATATCGGCAATATACTAAGATTACCATTCACATTTGGTCTATATTATAGACTCTATGGACTCTATAAGCTTGTGTTTCTTATTATAATCTGATTGTTAAGTCGTCGTCCATACAGTGAAACATTTGCGGCAAAACATTTTTGTTTTCTCTTTTGAAACTGCATTCGTATCCACATTGTGAAGTTTTTGTTTTGCAGGTTAATACATTTTCTCATATATTTTTCATAAGAATGAGGCGAGAATGACGTACTTAACAAGAACTTCGTGTACATGAAACAAAGTACCCTTTGCCATTCCTCTTTCCCCTCTCGTCAACAAACTCAAATGTTTTGCAGCAAATGTTTCACTGTATAGACGACGACTTTGAAATAAGGGAACAAAATGAATTTCTGTTTTTTTTAATATTTTATTTTTATTCCACGCAATCAATCAAAAAAAAATATATAAGCTGAGTAGTTTTTAGTTCAAAACCAATTAAAAGATTAATTGTGTAATTTAATTGAAAATATTTTTTCAAAACAATGTGGCATACCATAAAAAACAGCTCGATTTTTACACATAAAAAGAAAAATTATAATATTTACATACAATAATTGTTAACCATATCATACTATTCTGAGTTAAACTCTGTTGATAACACTTTTTTGATAGAGCAGTAAATTCAATTAAAATAAACATATATCCAATTAAAATATGAATAAAAAATATTATTTTTTCTAAGCAATAACTTAATTGAAAAAAATTCAAGAATAATTTTTTCTATGTAGTAAACAAAAAAGTTGTAACGTAGTTGAATACATTTATTTAAAGAATTTAAGCTCTAATATTTCAAAATCATTTCTGTCCGTTTTGCTTATGATGTATGATATAAAAATTTTAGTGCCTTAAGGTATTCACTTGACCCTTTTCTTGTTTTCCTTTTTATTTAATATTTGATGTAAATACATACATATTTATGTAAATATATGTTTTAGAAGACAATGACAGCAATGCTTCTTGTTGTTAAGTATAACAACGAAAACCCGAAAAACTTTTTCAATTCCTTAAAAAAATGCTGAAGTACGCATAATTTAATAAACAGTAAGTTAAATCATAAGTATATTTGTATATCTTTTAGCTTGGCTTGATTATGTTTTTTTAACATACATTTAATTTAAAGAATGACAATAGTAATAACCACATTTGAATGAGAAAAAATACACATCAAAATGTTAGTCACGCACTTTGACGATTTGTCACGAAATAATTTTTACGACTTTATTCCTTTAAATGCATCTTCTTGTATCTGTCGCCTGTTGTTGACATTGTCTTCTTCGCTGTTGTTACTATTAAAATCAAAGACATGCTTGCCTTAGCAAATATAACGATGGCCACACAAGAAATTTAGTTAAGATAGAATAGATATGTCTTCTTTAAATATGAAATTTTGTTGCCAAAAAAGAACACGGTGCATTGGAAGACTCAATCAATAACAAGCGTACTTCATTACTTTTGCCCACGGATGGTATAAGCTTCGACATTTTTTAACGAGCTTTTGCATCTGAAGGTGAAGTAAGTAACTAGTTTGCTAAGAGTATTACATGTACGAGTAATTAATAAATGAATTTAAGTCGAAAAATTATTATCTCTAGTTGAGACCCTTGGGGATAAAAATAATTTTACTAAATAAAAAATAGTTCGAAGTTAGCATCTCGATGAAAATAGAAAAAACAATTTATTTAGCAAATTTCAGAAATGAAAATTTTTAATTCGAGATATTATTTGGAATAGCTCTGAGTGCATACACAGAAACAAAAATAGACAATAATTATGTTCAATAAAACCATGTCATTGAAAATTATTATAATTTTTAATCAGAAATAATTCATAGTCAGGCTCAAGTTCAGTAATTTCAATTCTTATTGAATGAAATATTTTTATTAATTAATGTGAGTTTCTAAAGAAGAGAAGAAAAATTGAACTTAGACTTTAAGCTGGGGGAATACCGATACTTTTCTGTGCAGCCACGCACTTCATTAGCACCCTAGTCTACCTACTTGGGTAGAGAAGAATAGTTAAACATACTGAAGTAGAGTAATATAATTTCGTGCTAACCTAAATAGAAAAATGAAAAAATGGAAAAAACAGAAAATTAATAGTGATACTTATAAATGTGTTTACCAAAGGTAAATCAATTGTATACACAACAATCGTTTCTCATATTCCGTTTCATTGTAAATTTAAGTTAAATAGCTGATGTTAATAAGAATCTCTACCCAAGTAGATAGACTAGGGTGCTGATGAAGTGCGTGGCTGCACAAAAAAGTATCGGTATTTCCCCCAGCTTAAAGTCTAAGTTTAATTTTTCTTCGCTTCTTTAGAAACTCACATTAATTAATAAAAATATTTCATTCAATAAGAATTGAAATTACTGAACTTGAGCCTGACTATGAATTAATTCTGATTAAAAATTCACTACAGTTCAATTAAAGAATCTAAAAATTTCTCAATTATTATAATTTTGATAAAATTTTTCATAATACCATATTTATCATACCGCGCATTTTAAAATATCATGCAACAAAAAGTATTTTATAAAAAATACTAAAAAATTTAAAATAATTAATAGACCAAATTCATATGTACATATGTTCATTTTATTATGAAAGTGAAAGTCTAAGTCACATATTGCTCTGGTCGAGATATTTGGTAGATTACATTTGAACAAATTAAAAATTGTTTTTATATTTGCAGCATTAACAACCATGTGATTAATTTAGCAATTGATTTTTGTTTTTGTTTAGATTTTAAGTTTATGTCATTAGACTGAAGTTTTTTATGTTTTTAAGTTCGTTTATTGTTTTTTTTTAAATTAGTAAATTAAAAATTTTAAAACAGTTTAAATATATTTTTTTTTGCATATAACAAATAGCTTTAGAGAACCATGTATGTATATTAGGGATATGACTTTTTGCATTTTTTGAAGGAAAAAAAATATGCATGGCCGTACATGATGAAAAATTGCAAAAATATAATAACTGCGTTTTTAGTTTTTCATTTTATTAGAAAAAAATCCCGCACCGACCAAGATTAAAGTTTACATGTAAATTCTCAAACAAAAACATAACCACTGGTTTCTCGCTTACGTTCTCTCATTTGTTTTGCTTTTTGTTTTGCTGTGTGACTGCAAAGTAACGGTAAATTTCAAAAATTGTCTGTAAACAAACTGCTGCTGTCTACTACTGTTCATGAGCTCATCACTTAGTGCGTGGTTTCTGACTGTGTGGTTGCATTCATACAGAAGTATTTATATATTAAATTAAAGAAATGAGTTCTAGAAATAGTGCAAGTGCTGTTTTGAAAAATTCGGCAGTATGGAAAAATAATTTGACTCATTTTGAAAGAAGTACAACTTAAAGACGAGAAATAATTAACATAGATAAAAATTTGAACGAAATGTGCAGAATACCGAAGCAGATGGTTATAGTAGGACTGTACAACGCATTGGCAAAAACCAAAAGAAATAGAAAAAAAAGGTGTCAGATTATTGCCAAGGAATTGCTTGATTTATGGTCGAAATTAAATTTTCCATGTGTACTTGAATCTTCGATAAGTAGAAAAGTAGAAAAGCTTTTAGATCGTTACTGTAAATTTTTAAAGCGACCTAATAGAAACCCAACAAAAGTGTTTGGAGAATTATTTGATGTAACCAATCCAGAAGGCATTTGGCTAAGCATGGAAGATAAAAAGTTGTACGCAGTTCAAACAAGTACGAAAGGAGATGTTGGATACACAACAGCCAAAGAAATGATTATTCATCCATCAAAAGCTGCTTTATTAAAAAGAAAAGTCACGACCGCCTTGGTCCCAGACATAAATGTATCTGACACAACAATATCGTCCCTAGAAGAAGACACAGAATTCTATACATCATTAGACGATGATAGCTATGAACCAAATGTTAAAAAAGTGACCTGTTCAACTAAGGCTGCAGTCAAAATAGTTCAGACTTCCAACGTGAGCACGAGAAATGCAGCAAAAATATGTAAAGAGTTGGTTAAATCGGATATTGATATTCCAACACCTTCACAATCTGGTGTCTATAAGGCCTCAATAAAAGCAGCGGAACGTATGGAAGAAAAGTATATGGCTACATTGAAAGAAGAAAATTGGTGTATGCATTTTGATGGGAAAAAATATGGTAAAAAAGAAGTGCAGGTAGTGGTGTTGACAAACGAGCTTAAAGACGTCAGGTTGGCGGTCATGGAGCTTCATAATGGAAAAAGTTTGACAATATTTGAAGGTGCTAATTAAATAAAAAGTTTTTAAATAGATAACTAACTCTAATTTTATATTGCAGGCATCAAAAAAATTTTACATAAATTTAAACTATGGAATTCCATTAAAATTATTATTTGTGACACAACAAATGTCAATACAGGAAAAAAATGGAGTTGTTCATTTATTGCAGACATCATTTCAAGAAAAATCTTTTTCACCTCCGCAATATGTTGGTTGTCAACATCATGTTTTAGATTTGATTCTAAAGCATGTCATGAATGGAATGCTTGTTGCAAAATCAACATCACCAAATATTTCGTACGATATTTTTACAGAATTGATTACCGAATACGAAAATCTTAAACAAAACTTCAAGCAAAGTGATATCATATTGAAAATACACAATATCAAGTGGCGTGACGACATGCAATGTTTGTACGAACTGGGACAAGCATTCAAATATTATGAGAAAAATAACTTATTTCCTTTTATCAAATTCCGTGTATTACCAGCACTCAGTAACGCCCGCTGGAATTCCAGAGCCATTCTGGCACTTTTAACTTTTATACTCAAACCCCAACACAGAACAGAACTTTTGCCAATTTGTCAATTTATATGCAGCGCATGGTACGATATATGGTTTTCAGATCAACGTTTTCGCTGCAATAACTTAGAAAATTTGGAAACATCTGTAAAGTCCTTCAAAAATGGTCATAAATGTTTACTTAAACACTGGGTGGAGGAAGATTCCGCTATTCTAAATTTAAAACGAACTAATATATGTGCAGAACGAGCAATTAAAGTAATACAAGAAATCTATACTTATTGCACAACTGAACGCACTTTGAACTTGAAATTTATTGCATCTAATGAAAAAATAAAAAAATAAGACTATTTGCAAGCTATTATTGTGATTTGTATTTTATCTTGAAAATAAAAAAAGTAAAACAAATCTCATAAATAAACATAATATTTGTACATTACAAAAACTTTTAGGCCTTTTAAATTGAGTTTTCTTCTTCTTCCAGTTTAAAACCCACAATTTTTAATATTGGCCGGTGCGGGATTTTTTTTTAATAAAACGAAAAACTAAAAACGCAGTTGTGACTTTTTTGCCATTTCTCATCATGTACGGCCATGCACAATATATGTTACAAAAAAGTCATACCCCTAATGTATATATTCCTTACAGATAGGTTTATCAAATTTTGAAAATAATGCAAAATACAATGTCAAAAAAAACTAGGGTCATATTTACCCACCTGACCGTCGGTGCTTTTTTTATCACCTGTCCGACGCCAGGTTAATAATGTTTAAGTATTTATTGAAGTTTTTCAAAGATTTATTTGACATTTCGAAACAAAAATGCACATGACTTAGGCCACTTTCATAATTAAGGTCACATATATTTGTTATTCATTGTATTTCTTCCAATGCAAGCTATTTCTTTTCTTTTTAAACATATTAGTCCGAGAATGAAATGCACATAGACATTGCTTAACAAAAATTTTTTTTTAATGAGTTCGTAGGCTTAGATAGTTTTTATCAACCATTTTATATAATATGGGCAACATGAGCAATTCAGTTCAACTTTGCACTAGTTCATTTTGATTACTTCACAATACGTTAGACAAATTAAAACTAACGTCGTTTTATTTCTCTTACAATATATTTTTATTGAATTTGCAAGTTTTGGCATACAAACTTTTAAATGCCCATTATGCAATTAAATATTTCGGTTACATTGGCTTAATGATTAACAGATTGTGTGCAAGCCTAGCGTCATAGAGTTTCTGGTTCAATTCGTGTTGGAGACTTTGGGTATTTCAGGAATCACACCTTTCACTGCTAGCTATTTTATATTAGGCATCAAGCAGAATGGCAAAAATACTACACAGAAAAAAATATCATCAAAATGCAACCAGCAAAACAAATTGTTAATAGTTAATTTAAATTGAAATATATATTTAGTCAATATGAAAAATTAAGTTGTTGATATGACAAACACAGAAATTTTTTTCAATAAACTGAACTAACCAAATTTTATGTTATACATGGCGTAAAAACTCAAAAAATTCATTATTGATATAACAAATTAAAATTTCTCTAGTCAATTAAATTACTCAACAAAATTATTTGTTAAATTATATCATAACGGAATACGCACATGTAGAAGAAACAGAAGAACTCACATTTTGTGTGTATTCATTATTTGCTTATCTACTAACGATTTGCTCTTTAGCTGAGTGGTAAGTACATCAGTCTCTTAATCAAGAGTTTGCCGGTTCGACTCATCTAAAGTTTAGATTCTAAACATCTTTAAAATTTAACAAAAAACAAAACTCTAAAAAAATACAAACAAAGAAGAAACAACACGTTAAAATTTGAAAAACAAATTCATTAAAAAATAATTTTTTTCTGTTAACAACTCAATTGTTAATAACACAATATTTTAATTGGAAATAATTGAGTTGGTTTTGTTTTCTTATGTTACAAATGTGTGTTTGTATTTACAAAAATCGTTGTAGGTGCCTTTTTAAATAATATTTTAATTGTATTCACAAATAAATTATTTGTATTTACAAATCTTTTTTTTCTGTGTATATGATTTTTAAGCATCAACTGTTTTGTAAATAATTTAGTTATAAATATTAAAAAGATATTTAAAAATATACATAAAATGATACTTATCTTTTTTTAATTTTACCCGACCCTCTTTTTTAGGGTTCCGTACACCAAAGGTGAAAAAAGGAACCCTATTGTTTTCGCTACGCTGTCCGTCTGTCCGTCACACGGTATTTCCTCAGGAACCGTAAGAGCTGCGGACCTGAAATTTGGACAAAGTTGTAGAACCTTGGCCGCTACAACAACAAGTACATGAAAATTAAAAATTAAAGGGTGTTCCAAAACGAGCAACGAAAATCCCGTGTAATATACATATAATTGTATGTACATGTATATATTTACACTTGAAATGTGTAAAATTAGTGTATTTTTTCTTAGACTACTACAATTACCACTAAAATTTTAAAAATTTTTTATTAAAAGGTGGTTCATCAGTTAATGCAATTTTGACTATGTAATTTTGACAACTTTGAACGGTAAGAGGTAAACTCTTGAAATTTTTAAAAACAGTAAAACTAAAAAATCTGAAAATTATAAAATCGCTAAACCAAAAAAAAAAATTTAAAATTAAAAAAAAAGTTGCCATAAATTAAAAAAAAATCGCCAAAACGAAAAAAATCGCCAAAATTAAAAAAAAATTTCTAACACTTAAATAAGTCGCAAAATTTTAAAAAATCGTCTAAATGAAAAAAATCGCTAAAATGAAAAAAGCGCCAAAAACCGAAAAAATTGCCAAACGCGAAAAAGGTTCCAGTAAGAAAATAATTGTTAATACGAAAAAAAAATCGCCAAATTAAAAAAAAAATCGCCAATTGAAAAATCGCCTCCCAAATGAATAAAATCGCCAAAATTAAGAAACGCCAAAAACCGAAAATCGTCAAAAATTAAAAAAAAATCGCCAAAGAAATTAAAAAAACGCCAAACACCGAAAAAAACCTTAAAAGGAAAAAAAACCATAAACCGAAAAAATCGCCAAAACCAAAAAAATCGCCAAAATTAAAATAAAATCGCCAAAATAAAAAAAAATCGCCAAAATTTAAAAAAAAGCCAAAAACGAAAAAAATGCCAAAACTATATTTTATATAGGCTATTAAAGTTCGTATTGAATTACATATCTCGTTTCCGTACGGAACCCTTCGTGCGCGGGTCAAAGTCGCACTTTACTGAATTTATGTAAAATTTACCCGACCCTCGTTTATTAATTTATCTTATTTACATTTTAAATATAGGGCCCTGGCAATAAACGTTGATTTTAAATATTACTTTATATATATTTTTGCAAATAAATATAATAGTACACACGAAAATTTTTCTACCTACTGACACCCGGATTTGTGTTCATGTTCACCAATTCGTGGGAAATAAATACACAGAAAAAATAATTAACCAATTAAAGTTTTAATTGAAAACATATACAACTAAATTCAATATATATTCAGCATCTTTATGCCTAGGGAAGAAAAACAAGCGATTTCTATCTGTCCGTCTGTCTGTACGTGAAATCGGTTTTCCGTAGCTCCCACAAAAACTGTGGCTGCCACGCGCCACAAACAATACATTAATTTAATTTTACGTCGCTAGAAAAGAAAATATATAATATGAAATACATGTAAACGTTTTGAAGTATCTGCGGCGAATTTGAAATCATCATATAATAAAATTTTATTGCATTATTATTTAACACATTGAGCTAAAAAGCTAGCTATAACCGGGTGTCCTAAGACACCTCTTTTCTTTTTAAATGTAATTGTCTTTGCTCTTGTTTTTGCTTTCCTAAAACAATTTTAAAACATTATGACAATATGACCTCTATGGCTAACATTTGAATACCACAAGTGTTTTTATCTTTTTTTTATTACAAAGTTGGTACATCAATAAATTAAAACACCCCCGAAGAATTTGGGATTATCTTACCAAACGTAAGATGATATAATCTAAATAAGTAATCTTTTATTTTAAGAGCCAATTTATAAAAGAACTTAAACTAAAAATCTAAAGAGATAAAAACAAATACTAAATATTCAATAATTATTATTTTTGATGTAACCAATCTCAAAAACTAATCATTCGCTTAATTGGATATAAAATTAATATTCTGAAATAGTGATCTACCATATCACATATGTACCATATTAAGCTGGGTAAATTTATTCTTGTGATATAAAAAGCAAAAAGGCATCGAGAAAAAACAAAATCTGCACAAAATGCTTAGAAACCACCCCAACAAACTAGGGGTCTAAAATCAACACCAACTTCTCACTGAGAGGCATCAAAATTAAAGCATTTCGTTGGATGAAAGCATTTATAACCAAGTAACAAAAGAAACATCCTGAGTATTTTTGTTTCCAATTTTGATGTAATTTCAAAATTAGAAAATTTAACAAAGTCGCTCTATTTCGGAAACTAGAAAAATTTTGCACTAAAGGTAAATATGCCGAAGGCACCATACCTAAATAAAATTAATCATAAATGGAACCGAAAAAATTTAAAATGTTACTACAATAATTGAAATTTATTTTCCGGATGGTTTAGCATGTCTATATACGTATTTTATTGGCGCTTAACCCAAATCATCAGTAGACTTCAACCACAAATTTTGAACAGTCACAAACCTCTTACTTTATGCACAGACTTTCAAAAACTATATGAGAATTCATAAAATAATAATCTTTTTGAAAATCACAAAGACAAAATAAGCTTAGTAGGCTTTGAAACTGATACAAAACCCAGCAAAAAATTTATGTTCAGGTGAACTCATTTTATTTTTCTACTTCCTTAAAAAATTTGTGGTTGAAGTCTACTGATGATTTGGTTCAAGCGCCAATGAAATACGTATATAGACATGATAAACCACCAGCAAATAAATTTCAATTATTGTAGTATTTACACTTCTGACAATATGTCAAATAAATTTCATTAAAGTTTAAAATGTTACTCTTGTTATTTGGTTGTTAAGGAGTTAACACAACGAAAAGCTTAAATTTTGATGACCCTTGGCAAATAATTATTTAAAGTTTATGATTAAATGTTAGTTGTACACGACCTAACTACCATACCAAGTTTGGTCGATTCCCAAGGGTTCATTTGTTTTATAAGGAATAAGTCATTTTCTGAATTCACAAATCACGATTCATCGTTTTTTGTTGTATTTAAAAAAAATCTTTCAAGCAAAATCTCTCAAAACCAAACATTTTATAAATAATTTGTTTTTGTTAGATAGATTTTGATTGCCATTTTATTTTCAAATACAATATAACAAGGATTGTGAATTGGATAAATATGTTTGTATTTTTATTGATATTAAGAAAATAATAAACTGCAGTTCATATATATTTAAAAAACATTATTACAAAGTAAATTTGAAGAGTATGACTAAACAAAAAACGTGAAGCTACTTAGGAAATAATAACGGAAATACGAAAACTGCTTTGCGATTAAGCGAAATATGCCTTTCAAGCACAAATATTGGCTCAGATATTCAAATTCGTCTGCTTAAAGTTTTTATTCTTTGCATCACTAAATTGTATATTTACTAAGTTTATAAGTGCGTATGCGGTTGTAATTGTATGTATAAGTGATACTGGGTTAAGTATACGCACTCTTTATCCATTATTAAAAAAAAAATTGTTTACTCTCTTCCACCCTTTGCATGAAGTTTATTTTTATTTTTATTTCTTTCGCATATAAGTATAAGAATTGAAAATGGTTAATAAGCTTTTAAATACTCAGCGGGTGATAATGTGGCTTTTTGATGTTGTCACTTGTGTTAAGAGTATCCAGCTGCCTTAAGTTGTAAACAAAAATTGTATTGTTATAATCAGGGAAACCACAAATATGCAATTGCATGTTTTTTCTTGTCTGATATATCAATGGGGAATTAAGATATTTATCCGTTTCAGAACTTTTTATGAGTTTTGGCATCGATTTGTTAGTGCATATTTCCGCATATTTTACCCTTTAAAGCATGTTTTTGCATATTTCAGTCTAACACGCATATTTTGAGCATTTTTCGAATTTTCAGAGCATATTTGGCGTTTTTAGGGCATATTTTGTACCTTAAAAAAATTTTTTGTTTCATATTTAAAAAAATTTTTGGAAACAATTTTTTACTTTTCTCCGTCAAAATTTCACTTTGTAGTGAAAGAAATAGTACTACAGGCAAGCAATATTTTGCTTGATTTTAAAATTTTAATTTTTTAATTTTCACTCACTTTTGAACAGTCTTGTAAAAAAAAACGAAACAAGATAATTAAAAAAAATTAAATCCTCCATTTCCAATTTTTTTCTACTAAATTTTAATGCTAGAACAAATACTATTTATTTGTATTTTCCAAATTTCAACTTGAGCAGGTGTAACATGTTTTTTAACATCCTCACTGAAGGTTAATTTCAATAAAAATTTGTTTTGGTAATTGTGACGAACGCTGCCTCGATTACATCAATTGAGATTCAAAAAGAACATTTTCAATGTATGTATAAAAGTTTCTTTAGATGCGGCGATCTTTATTGAAAAAGCTAAGTGAATAGTTTTTGTTTATTGTAATAACAATTATAAATCAAATACTTGTCTTTTTCTTCAAAATACAGTTGAGAAGTTTTAATTCTGATATCGTGATCGCTTTTGAAGTAAAAGTGCAATTTTTGATCTTAATTATTTTTTTTATAGTTTCCTTCTTCTGTTTATTTTATTTTTGTCTTGTTGTATATGCAAATTTGATTGAATTGCTGAATTAAAATTAGATTTTCATATCCTAATAACCCAATTAATGTTATTTATAAGAGCATATTTTTTGAGTTTTTACTGCATATTTCAAAGTTTTTAGTGCATATTGAATGCGCATAAAACACTTTTTTTGGAGCATATTTCTGGTTTCCCTGGTTATAATTTTTATAAATAAATGACTTAAACAAACTAAACACTTACATATATAAATCCACAATAGTTTTCATATAAGTATTTAGAAAACAAAATGGTGCGTTATATGTCTATATGTGCATATGCTTGGATTTTTATTATTGAGTTCATTTATTTTAATTAGGTGGCCGTCATTTGTGGTTAAGTAAATTAACTAGTTAATGGAAAATAGTTTGCACGAATAGAAATAAAAAAATTGAATTAGGGTTTCCTAAGCGATGACATAAGCTACCAAATGTTGAAAATAAAAATTAATTATATAATCAGTTAATTTTTGCTCTATAAATATTTTACTTCACACCTAGTACACAGTATGCGAAAAAAAAACACAAATGACTTTAATGACAAAGAACTTCTTGTAATGACAAAGAAAAGTTCATCAGAAATTATCCAGATTTGCCCTCTTTCTGGATAAAAAAAATCCTGAATTTTATTGACATCCTTTGAAGATTAATTTTTACTGGGTTGCTTTACAAACACACGCCAATGCTTTACGGAAGTAATAAAAAAATTATTTTAAACTTTAAGTTAACTTCTTTTAATATCATCAGTGTTCTTTTTAAAGTAAAATATTATTTATACTACTATTAAATTTTCTAAAAATCAATCACTACAGCAAAAGGCGAAATCAAAATTGACAACAAATAGCTGCATGAAAGAACTGATTTTCATGAAAAGGAGGGAATACTTTTGCTTGCCCTTACTTTGACTTATGTTACTCAAATAGCCTTCTATCGGCAATAATATAATTTTTTGTGCTTTTTTTTGGGTTTTTAAACCTAAAAAAAATTTCTCTTATAATTATAAAATAAATTCATAATAGAATAATTAATAATTAAAATATTAAAAATAAAACTTTACTACCTAAAAGGAAAAGGAGAGAAACAAGTTATTTTCCAAGTTATTAAGCAAAAACTTAATCTTGGGGGACATAAATTTTGCTACTTTCTGCTTTAAGGGTTAATAATAATTATTTGTTTATTATTTGTATTTTTTATTATGAATTGTTACAATTTAAGTTTGAACTTTATGAGGACATTAATAATCCTAGATTATTATTTTACTTATTCAGTAAAATATTTTATATTAAAAATACATTGAAATTGATTATTGAGAGAATCCTAGATGGATCCGTTTGCTAGTGCAGACCATCTAAACTTTCTTAGAACAACTAGAGTTATTATATTATAGACTTTCATTTATACAAATGAGATGCTCAACAAATAACATTTTTTTATACGGGCGATTTTTAGCAATATTTGGCTTTTTTGTGGATGGTGGTGAAATTTTCTTAACTATTTATTTGAAACATATACCTACTTAATTTTTAAGCAACTATAGCTATAGCTACTTAAAAAGTTTATACACACTTAAATTTTTTCTGAATAATTATATTAAGTTCGAATAAAACATACCTAATTTTAATTAAAAGATAGTTTGGTCAATTTATTTTGAATAATATACGAATAATCGGATTTAATTATCCATCATGAAACTGACCTTAGATTTTAACAAATGGTCCTTTAATTTCCCTGTAATACATTGTCTATCAAAATTGCAAGTTCCTGTCCAAGGAGAGGTAAAAAACAAATAATATAATTTCGCAATCACTTGTATTGTTTTTTTTTACTCTCTGATTAAAGTACAAAGTAAAACAGAAGCAGACTTGTCTTTTCGTTTATTTTCATACTCTGATTTATGCATATAAAATAGCAATAAGAAAATAAAATTAGTTCTTACTATTTTATAAGTATCGAAAATAAAATATATTAAAAAATAACCAGAGTATAATTGACTTAAAATATTTTGATCTTAAATAAAGTATTGAAGTTGCCAAATATGTTCTTCGAAAAGGATCTCCTTCAAATCTATTCAATTGTGAAGGCAATATGTTTTCTTCAAAAAAAAAAAAAAAACTAAGTGACCAAATATGTAAAAAGTCAATAAAGCAATTAAATAGGGAGCATTTTATGGCTTTTTAAATTTTATATTCTGAATACAATGAGTTTATTATTTGTGCATTAGATTTTTATTTTTGCAAGACATATACTTTATTTTTTACCCTCATTATTCATTCGGTTTGACGAAGAATTAGTATTTCAGTATTAAAAAAAAATTCAAATTCGTTCATAATAAAATACCAAACAAAATTTGCAGATTTAATTAATTGAACTAAATACTTCATATCAGCTAATTTTCATCTTATAATTATTATCCTTCCCCTTTGCAACAGAAGCATTAAGCTCAAGTTTATTAAAGAAGGAAGTTAAAATAAATATTTAAATGAGACAAATACTTCAAGATGTTATTCTTGTCAAACCAGTAAACAGATTGAATAATGTCAAATCCGTTTTCTAATACCAACATGAAAATTGTTTATATCCGTTTAAACATTTTTTCATGCATATTTTCAAACATTCGTTCTTATTTTTTCCACTTCAGTATTTATGCCCGTTCATTCATGTTCATGTTGACTCTTATGTTTATCTTTATGCACTTATCTTCCTTTTAATGTTGAACATTATTTTCCATCTCCATCATCATTGTCATTGTATGATAATGTTGAATAAATGTCGGAGTATTTCGTTGTGTTGGGAAGATGTAGCAAATAAATTTATTGTAAGAGAGAAACAAATGCGTAGAGAAACGCCAGCCCAACAAACGATCTAATGGTTGTGGCGAGTCTTGACTACATTGTTGAATCATTGGTACGAGTAGTAAGGGGTAGTAGCCATAGTTGTTAGTAGATTCTTTAATATAGCAGACAGACGATGATATGTTGCTGTACGTTGTCGTTATTTGATGCCGCAAATGAAATTAAACGCTAGCCGCAGTTTCCATGTCTTACATCAGTGACAATGTCAAATTTAAATGACGTACAAAACAAGAATTTAATTTTCTTTTCAAGTTTTGATCAACCGTATGCAGAATATACAGAGTAGTTTGAAATGTGAAGTTATTTATGTATAAAATAAATATTTAAAAAAATTAAACCGCCTTTATGCACTAAAAATTTAAACATAATAAAAGTGTTATTATGTGCGTTAACTACCCCGTAAAAAAAGAAACTCCAAAAAAGTCATGACAATTTAGAGTTTGCGATCTGGAAGTAGTGCAAATTTCGATCCGATCTAATGATTTTTACGTAGGGTTGTCATTGCAAGAAGTTCTCTTTTTCGATGCCTGGTCACTGAATTGGAAGCGATATTAAGAAAAATTCCATTTTTTGGGTTCTATGATAATATTTTTCATCTAAGAAAAATGTGAGATACAAATTTTGACCAAGTTCGTGTTTGGAACAATACGTATCACTGCATTAGGTATGCGTTATATAAATTTGTAATCGTAAGGGTGTTATATAATTTCTAGATAATTTAAATTAAATTAAATTTGCGCTAGTGAGCTAAAATTTGGTACACAAATTTTAAGCCTTGTATTATTGCAACATGTGTGCCAAATTTTAATAAAATCGCTTGAGTGAAACGCCTTAGAGATGTTTTTTTAATTCTGAGCTTTATTGGCGTAGCCCCGCACCCTTGGTTAAAATTTTGGGGTTTTCAGATTTTTTTAGTTTAGTACTCACTTAGTTCAACTTGTGCCAAATTTTAGCTCACTAGCGCAAATTTAATTTAATTTAAATTATCTAGAAATTATATAACACCCTTATGATTACAAATTTAGATAATGCATACCTACTGCAGTGATAGGTATTGTACCAAACACGGACTTGGTCAAAATTTGTATCTCACTAGTTTTGATGGCCGAAATTTTGGAAAGGAACTTTGGCCTTTTTTCACATTTATGTTTTTGGGAGAATTTCTATTTACAACTAGGATTTTTATCGCAAGCTGCCAATACTGAGATCGGGTTTATTTAAATTCCAAGAACATGTCAAAAATCATGAAACTTTACTTTGGTTTCTTTAATATTTCTTTTTTATAAAAATTTAATGGTACCTTTTTTTGAAAAGTTAATTTTGCTTAATGAGTAATGTGACTTGCAGCACTTTTGTCTATCTACCACTTCATTGTTAATAAAACTGAATTGTCTTCATCATTTTCAAATATACACATCTTTTCTCATTACGCTAATACAAATTTAAATTTGTTGATGATATTTCTAAAATTGGTTTTTCTATTTTATGCTTTAAAATTCAAAATCTTCAGGAATTTGCTATAAAAGAATGAACAGAACTTGCCGATCAGGTTTGAGGTGGCTGCATCCTTATAATGATTTTTTTATATTCATGTTTTAGTCAATAGTTATTTGAAAAATTTAGAATTTGTTATGCTGTTCGTATTTTAGACTAGCAATATTACTTGTAACGCATAATTTATAAAATTCGAAATTTATACTATAAATATTATTATTGGTATTCTGAGGTAACAAGTTGAATTAAATAAAAGTGTTTTATACCATTCAGCAAAAATAAAAACGAAATACAGGCATTCATACAAACATTCATATCTGACAAATTCAAATATGTATGTACCTATAAACATAATTATATTTCTACGGCCTTATTTTAAAAAGTTTTTTTTAGAACAAATTTCCATAAAAATTTTTCTTAAAAAGTCCTTGTAGTAGTCAGTAAGGCGATGTACCTGTGTCTATACGGTAAAGGGATTTTTCGAAGCTCCCACAAAACCTAAAACTTAATAATTTCATTAAGCTAAGTTTTGTATGGTAAGCCAAGTTATATGTGATAAATTTCAGGAAAATATAACACCATAGTCAATACTAAATATTCTGACAAACACTATCAGAACGGAACAACTAGCTGTTTTCAAAAGCCACTGCACCTTCATCAACAACGTTCTCCTTTTAGTGGATAAAATTGATATACTCACGTATTTAGGCACCCGGTAGTACCCCAGGCCAAGTTCTGGCCAATGCAAGCAGTGTGTATATTTATTTCAATAGTAATTTCATATGCGAAGTTTGAAAGTCTTACAATGAAGAGATCCTGAGATATGAAGTGCATATTTTAAGACACACTCACTGACTTACTGACTCACTCATCAATATTATGGAGCACTTCCGCTATAGCTCAATAAGAATAAGTAAGTCTAGGTGAGGAATTAAGCAAACAAAAATCTAAAAACCTAGAAATTTTGTTCAGGGTGTCGGGGTTACGCCCATGAAGGTCAAAATTAAACAGCGATTTTATTGAAATTCGGCATACATATTTCGATAATGCAGGGCTATATATTTTCGTTTAAAAAAGTAAGCGTTAATACGCTTATACAATTTAAAACTTTTTTTTCATGTACTTCGGCTATGCAGATGCAAATATACTTTTTATGTATTTATACGTTTCCAACCAAATTTTACACGAATGATAAGAACTAGCCAAAAAAGTTCGCGAGTTTAAAAAAGTGGGGGGATGGATTACGACCATAAAAATTTAAAATTAAACCTTGAGCTAGTAAGCTAAAATTTAATACACAATTAGGTCCATAAAGCTCAGAATACAAAGAGCCTATATAAAACGTTTACCTTCAGGGATTTTATTGAAATTTGGCATATATGTTTTTTTTTATTTTTTAGTTTTAGTAGCCATTTTTATTCGTTATTTTACTTCTCCGATGAAATCTAGAAATTATATAACACTCTTACGATTACAAATTTATGTAATGAATGTCATATTGCAGTGAAAGGTATTGTACCAAACACGAACTTGGTAAAAATGTTTATCTCACTACTTTTGATGGCCGAAATTTCGGAAAGGAACTTGGCCTTTTTTCACATTTATGTTTTTGTGATGATTTATTTGGTGGCGGTTTAGATGTTTCGTTAGTGGATACAAAGGGGTTGTTTTTGTCATCTTGCAATATTTGAAAACGGGTTTCAAGGTTAGTAGAGGATGCGTTGTTATCCTTAAAAATGTTTGGAGCAGATGAAATTTTCGAAGACTTTGGGCTTCGCCCGCATTTTACCACAGTTATATATCTGTCTATTCCGACTTGGACCTTGCTTGGCTGCTCTTAGCTTTAGTGAAAACTTGGTCAAGTGATGACCACGAGCCCGAAGAGGATGATATCGCTGAGTTAAATGTAGAAGTAATAGGCAACGGTAATGTTAAGGAATCACTAATTGGCATTGAACAAAGCGAAGTTGATCGCTGACGAAAAAGTGGCTTTGCCGTTAAAAAAAGTCTATTATCAGGTTTCTTATTTATTTTGTTTTCAGAAAGAGCTTCAGAGCTCGCAGTAAGACTATCAACCGATTTTTTATTTTTATATTTTCATTAAGAGCTTCTGAACTCACAGTTAAATAGGCATTTCTGCTATTAGAACTCACTTCACAGTTATTTGTTTTTGAGGTACTCATATAGAGTATTCATCAAGGGCAATTTGTTTGTTTGTTTTTTTTGCAGTTTGTTTTGTTTTTGTTATTTATGACTATGTAAAATATATTAGCAAAGCAAATAAAGCTTATTTATTAATAACAATATGTATTCCGAATATTTTTTTCGTATGCTTGTTTTCTGTTTAATATGTAATAAAAACTCTGCTATGACGTCTGTTCACTACGAATGTACAACGAAGATGAAGATGAGTATCTATTTATAGATGCCAATATATAATTGATACATATATGGCTTGTTTGAACCTCCACCCGTTGCGCGGCATTTAGTTTTGTTGTGAAGAAGTTCTTTTAATTATATTTATAGTCCACCCTCATTTTCATCCATTCAGGCCCCGTACAAGATGGTGCTGTAAAGTATTTCTATCTATTCTGTATTTGTGTCCACGTTGTGCGCCAGTTATGTATTTTTAAGCATTTTTTTTAAACTGCTTCCGCGTGGTTACTTTCAATGTGAGAATATTTTCATAACAAGCAGTTTCTATAAAGTTTACTAAAAAATTCCTTAATCTTGGTGATTTAAAAATTTGTAAATTCTTTTTTTTTTTGTCGAATGATATATAATAAACGACTATTTTTCCAACTTTTGACATTACATTTCGAGAATGCAATTACAAAAATTGTAAAAGTCGTTAAACTGACTTTCTAAAAACGTAGTACCATAGTGTAAAATCGAGATGTTTAAAGCTCGAATACGAGAATCATAATTAAGCTGATTACTTTAAAAGTTTTCTTCGGTATTTTAAGTATTTTTATTAAAAGTTTTGCAAGATTCCAAAGCTTTATTAAACATAAGCTTTAAGCTATTTTATTATATAATCTGTAGAAACTTTAAATTCAATTTCCGGAAGTGATGTTTTATTATACGCGTGAATATAACTTTAAATAAAACGACGATCTTACAATTCATGGCTTAATATAAAAAGGTGCAGTTCAACATATTTTGAAAGTTTTCTGATAGCCAAGGTATAGTTACATCCTCTTTAAGGCATTAGGTAACTATCATTCCAAATTAAAAGATTAATGGCGACTTATATAATAATTCATCATTTATTATATTATTAAGTTTTTTTTCTTTTCCTATAATATATGTAAAATACGAGTTACGCCTTTCTTATATTTAGCCATTGATATACAAGAAATAAAACTAAAATCTGTTTATATTTATATAATAAAACCCACTATCTTTAAATTAACTTACACATACGCGTTTTTAAACATACATACTAGTGATGCATGAATATTCGTATTCGCCAAATACACTCAAATACGAATACGAATATTTTTCCAAGCAAATTAAATAAATAAATGTATAAATCTTAAACAAATTTAAATAAATGACTACAAATGTTAGTCTGTACAAATACATTAATTTTTTATAGCAATTTGTGCTTTGTATTATTTTCAAATATTATTAAATGACGATCATTAAAATTTTGGGTACTTTTTAAATTTACTTTAAAGTACGCCAATAAGATTGTGAAGTTCTTAAAAATTTTGTAATATTTCATATTGCATAAATATAATATTCGTATTCGTATTCGCGAATATCGTTTCAACTATTCGTACTCGTATTCGCGAATATCAAAAATTGACATTCGTTACATCACTAACACAAAATATTTAATGTCATCACAATGAGCAACAAAACAGTAAACACTCCCTTATAAATAAAACCATATATATATATATATATACTTACATATATATATAAATATATATATATATATGTATATACATACATACATACATACTCATGTGGAAGTATAACTTAATTTCTAAGTAAGTATTTGTGTCCACTTATTGCTGTTGAAGTCTTAAAATACGAGTACAGTGAAAAAAATAAAAAAATAAATGCTTTTGTTAACTTATCACTCATGTTTTAAGCTGAAAGCATATATGTTTCCTTCCGTTGACATTTGCTAGCATTGCGTGAAATTACATTTAAGAGATACCAACTCTAGCTCTTCACTTCCTCTCCCCTGCTCTACGTTTACTTTCACTTGCATTTTGGATTTTACACTGAGTTTAGGAGTTTAATTTTCGTATAAAATGCAAAGATAACGTTAGCGAGGAGTGTGAATTTAGTCTGTTCTCATGTTTTATTGTTTTTTTTTTGTAATTGTATGTGTGGTGTGGTTACTGTATGAGTGTAGCTGACGTGTACATTTCGCCACCACTTAATGCCAGTCAACGCTTGTAAGCTTGTCACTTTGAATTTCTAAGCAATTTGTTTGTTTTGGTCATGTTTCTGCAAGGGGAATTAAAACTTAAGCGCAGATTAAAATATAAAAAAGAAAGTAATTGCTTTACATACAAATAAAACGGAGAAGAGTGCGAATACTAGTTTTTATATACATACATATATGTATATCAGAAAAGCTTCGTTTTTGAATCATTTAAACATAAAGACGTTTTGATAAATTGTTTCTGCCTTGAAAATAAATTAACTACTTTGAGTGAAAAAAGTTCAAAACAATATCTTATATCTTATATTTCCTATCCGTGTGTAATTTCATCAATATTCATACACGACTCCTAAGGTACATATTCTGCGTCCTTATTAACACGGAAGACGAATAAGCGATGTCAGTCAATCCATTTGTCTGTACGTGAAATCGGTTTTAATAAGATTCTAGTAAATATAAAGATTTCGGTCTTGGATCGGTGTGTCAGTCAAAGCTGATGGGAAAAAGGTTGATATTGAAAAATCAATAACACGGTTTCAGAGCTGACAAACTTAATTTTTTTTGCATAAAAAAGTAACTAGCTAAAACTTATTTTTTTGTTAATGAAACTTTTTTTTTATTTCAATAAAAATTAAATTGGTTTTAAGTAACTGATTGTTTAAAAGTAACTGACTCATATTGAATTTTCTTTATTAAATATATATTTTATTTATTTATTGGTACATATTCTACAAAGTAGGTTAGGTTAGCAGGCTGCTGGTAAGGAAAGGTGAAATTTAGAGTCCAGCTCTAATGCAATGATGGCTTTGTGCTACCTGTTATTTGAAGAGAAGTTAGTGAAAGAGCATGATAGGGAAGGGATAGCGATAGAGAAGACAGGTGGTGAAAGAAGAGAGAGAGAAAAGCTTCATTCTTTTACAACCCCGCTCTCTGTACCCTTTTTGATAATGGATAGATAATGCATCACTAGAACTTTTCCCAAAACATATGATACAAAGGACATTAATGCGCATCAGCAAAATGCGTGTTGTTGCTATTTTAATGACTGTCGCAAACCAGACCTGGGTTCGAGCCCGGTTGTGTAGTCAATGTGCTAACTAGTTAAGCTAACGCCACCCTCATTCTACAAAGTGTATTTGCAGAATATGGTTACACAAAAATGGACAGGGTGACTAAGACCATATTTCCATATTTCCAGTACTTCTAAAAATAATTTTGTGTTGACCTATGCCTTCTTATTGGTGTTGACCTATGCTTTCTTATTGGGAGTAGCATCGTGGTTGTCAACGAAATTCCACAAAACAACCGTAAGACTATACTGTTATCTGTGGCAAAGCAGTCAACCAGTGCGAGAAAAGCTCTCGAAAGCGAAACAGCACACACAACCATGTCTGCCCGTAAGAAATAATTACGACGACTCAATAGCTGTTCTTCAGCCCAGATCTGCTTAGCGAGTGATATATTTTATATAATGGGTGTTTTTTATTTAGGTATAGAACTTTAAGTTGGCATCACTTTTTTAACTGGCGGCCATTTTGTCAGCTGTCAAGTGATTAATATTTAGTTTGGTTTGCCATTTCATCATGAACAGGTTGACAAAAGAACAACGCTTGCAAATCGTGCAAATTTAGTTCGAAAATAATGGTTCAGTTCGCGAAGTTTACCGCAAGCTCCGTCCATTTTATGGTCGACATAATCGTCCAATAGAGCAATTAATTCGGTTAACCATGGATCGTTTTCGAATAGTGCGCACCGAAGAAACAATTGCCGCTGTAGAGCAAAGTGTTGAAGAGGACCCGAATGAATCGATTCGCCACCGTGCACAGCAATTGGAGCTTTGTCCATCAACATTATGGAAGATTTTGCGCAAAGATTTTGGCTTGCGACCTTACAAGATCCAGCTTGTGCAAGAATTAAAACCGCGAGACCATGCAATGCGTCGTGATTTTGGTGTATGGGCCGAAAATGAGATTGATCTCGATGGTGATTTTCATCGCAAAATTTGAGTGATGAGGCTCATTTTTGGTTGAATGGCTACGTCAACAAGCAAAATTGCCGCATTTCGAGTGAAGAGAATCCATATGAGACCCTTGAGACGCCATTACATCCACAAAAACTGACTGTTTGGTGTGCTCTATGGGCTGGTGGAGTCATTGGGCCATACTTCTTCCGAAATAATGCTGGAGAGTCAGTTACCGTTAATGGAGACCAGTATAGAGCCATGATAACCGACTATTTTGTTCCCGAATTGGATGGCATGAATGTGGATGAGTTGTGGTTCCAACAAGACGGCGCTACATGCCACACAGCGCACGTCACAATCGATTTATTGAAGGAAACATTCGATGAGCGCATAATTTCGCGGAATGGACCTGTCAATTGGCCACCAAGATCGTGTGATTTGACATCATTGGATTATTTTCTTTGGGGATATGTCTACGCCAACAAACCAAAAACGTTAGGGGACTTGGAAGCCAACATTCGTGGCGTTATTGCCAACATACGGCCCCATATGCTCGAAAAAGTGGTTGAAAATTGGACCTGTAGAATTGGCTTTATTCGAGCCAGCCGCGGCGGCCACATGCCCGAAATCATATTTAAACATTAATGGCATAAAATTATCCTTCCAATAAAGCCAAATTGATGGACATTAAAACGATTTTCTTGTGTTTTATTTCAATTCGAAGTTCTATACCTCTAAAAAAACACCCTGTATTAGATAGAAAGAAAACATAGCTTCAGAGCTATTTAGGCATATAAAAGTAACTAATTAAAAGCAGTTTACTCTTTGTTAATTAAATATATTTTAAGTTAGTTTAAATTATTTTTTTCGAACTTCATTTTTTTCTATATGTCTGATTTGATTAGGCTAATTTGTAAGCCAAATTAGATGTGATAATTATTAATGAACAAATAACACCGGAGTTTATTGTATATATTCGGATAACCACTAGAATAACTAGCTGTTTTCGAACGCCACTGCACCTTTATCATCAGAGTTCCTTGTGTTGGGTCCACTGTGTGTGGTGTCAGTTGTGTAGATTTCTGCTTTACATACTCCGTTGTCAGTGCCAATAGAATATGCGAATTTGTTATTACGATGAATCAAAACAATTCAGATATGCCATTTTGCACTCAAAACTGAGTATATAAAGCAAAAATCTACATCAACTAACAACTGGCAGTTTCTGATAGACTTGCCATTCAAAAAGTCATATGTGTAAAAATTGCACTGATAACAAAGTTTCACTGATAACAAATTTTACATAACCATTCTGCTAAATAAATTTTCCTGTACATCGTTTTGCCCTAACTATAGCCTATCATGCCATGATATTATCATGGTGCTTTAATAGAATAAAACTAAGTTTTTTGGAATGGCTTTTTTCAGCGTCTCTCGCTGAAAATTAGATTACGATAATTATAATCCGTATTCATTATTTTACATTTGGACCAAAAATTTTCCATTTAATGATATAAAGATCAAAACATCACATACCAGCATATTTATTTTGAAAATATAGCAACACTGCAGAAGTTTACTTTTAATGAGACTCATTCAAATTAATAATCGATACGTTCCTAATCCATTAAATGCGTCACCAAATAAGCAATTTAAGTAAACAAATAACGAAAATTTATTTATCTTTTATTTCAATCCTGCCTCGTTTATATCGTTTAGAATCTTTTTTATGCATTGTCATAAGGTTAATTTAATTTAATGAATGAACAAGTATATGAGTATATAATAATATGTATATTGTAGATAGTTGTATATTTAGTATGAAGAGACATTAAAGTAGTATAAGGAAAACTTGTTTCTACAATACCTAATTCAATTTGTTAAATAAACAATATTCATAATAATTGGTAGTGATAAAATATAAACGAACAATTTTTTTACGTAAATATTTTAACTGGCCATGGTCTACTGACAAGTACTTATAATTTGTAATGAAATATTATACGTACATAGCTTACAGTCTTAATGTAATAAATTTGAAACAAGGAAGAGGCAATAACCTTGCATCCTACAGTAAGTTTTAAGCCGGGACGTGTGGATATACATATGAACATATATAAGGACAAATATATCAATTGTATTCTAATATATGAGGTCATAAAAGGAAATTGAATTGTGATGCTTGCCAATAGTGGCCCCATATATATATATATATATATATATATATATATATATATATATATATATATATATATATTTGTTTATTTATTTATTTAATACAAGTCTATGGATAATTCCTTGCAGACTACTTAGTATTCAGGAATAGTTTATATATAAATCACATTATTGATTTAAAAAGAATATGACATTGCATTTAATAATATTAACATTCAAAGAAAAGTCAATAAAGTGATACATTTCGTTGAAACAGCTGCATAATTTTCTCATTGGATCAGCCAAAGCATAGTTAGTTCAGCAAGCCGCAATATAAAGTGGATTATAATAGCGTAACGAGCGTTGGGGAATATTAAAACTTATGTTATTCAGCAAAAACTCAGAATTGATGTTGTCATTTATAAGGTTGACAATAAAAGATATATTAAGCATTGTTCTTCGGCTTTTTAAAGTTGGTAAATTAATTTCTGCTAATCTCAATGAGTAATATGGTAGTGCCAAATGATTTCAATAAACGTTTTTTAGGCAGAAGATGAGTAACAGTTTTTGAACGGATTCTATACGATCATTGTGGATGTTATAGATCGGGTCCCAAACAATGCTGCCGTATTCTAATATTGGCCTAACAAGCGAGGTGTTAAGACTTTTTTTGATAAAGGAATCGTCAAATTCCCTTGCCGATCTTTTAATAAAAGCCAGTACGCTACGAGATTTATTTACAGCCATAGTTATATGTTGTACAAAATTCAGTTTTGCATCAACTAATATTCCCAAATCCATTATCGAGTTAACACACTTTGAATTGCAGCCATCTAGAACGTATGAGTAAGCACAGTGGTTTAATCTTGTAAATTACAAATTTTTGCATTTATTTAAGTTTAATTCTATCATATTAAGACGACACCATTCATAAAAATTACCTAGATCGTTTTGTAAATATTGCTGATCGTTAGGGTGTTTAACATTTAAAAATAACTTCGTCTGCATACATCAAAACATTACATTGATTAACTGCTTCAGGCAGACCATTAATAAAAAGAAGAAAGAAAACTGGACCGATATGACTACCCTGCGGGATTCCAGATGTAACATTTATTTTTTTAGAGACTGCTGCGTTAAATTTTACAGATTGAGTTCTACAACTCAAATAGGACTTTATCCAGTAAAGGAAATTGTTGTTTAATCCCATGACATCTAATTTTTTGCAGTGATTAACTTTGTGATTAACTTTGTCAAACGCCTTGCTAAAATCGGTGTAGATAACATCCGTGTGCTGTCCGTTGATAAAGGCTCTAGTCACTAACCTTGTTAAATGGAGAATATTAGCAATAGTAGAAAATCCCTTCCGAAACCCATGTTGAAACGGTGATAATAGAGAGGAGACTTGATGTGTCAGACTATCCATCAAAAATTTTTCAAATAGTTTTCGAGGAATATCAATCAATTTAGCTATACCTCTGTAATTACGTACATCTGATTTATTTCCGGATTTAAGCAACGGTATGACATATGAGTCTTTCCAAATTTTTGGAAAGTAAGTAGTGGTCTATGGGGTCTTTTCGAAGGCTTTAGGTCTTCGTATTGCAAGGCGACTTCCGGATCACTGCAGTGTCTTTCAGGCAGAGATCCTTGCTATAAGAGAAGTTGCGAACTGGTTAAAAGTGAATGTCACTTCAACGACTTTAATTAACATTTACACCGATAGTCGAGCAGCTATTATGGCCCTCGAATCCTCGCTTCTAAGAACAACAACAGCCCTCGACTGCCGATCATCTCTAAATGAGATGGCAGAGCAGTTTGATATTAGGATCATCTGGATCCCCGGGCATAGAGTCTTACAGGGGAACTCTAGGGCTGACGAGCTTGCTAGAATTGGGACAACCTTACAGGTTCCACCGGATTTGGAATGTGTAGGTCTACCCCTACTCTCTTGCAAACTCAGACTTAGGCGCAAGACAGAGGATGAAACAAGTAGAAGGTGGGTCACAAGAAATGATTGCGTGATCACAAGGCAGTTATGGACTCACCTAAATAGAGAAGGTACGGATTACCTAATTTCAAGGAATAGGAAACAAATCTCGATTCTAGTGTCCGCGTTAACCGGACACTGTCTCATAGGAAGGCATGCACAAAGGCAAAGGGTTGAACACAACGACTTTTGCCGTAGCTGCCAAGATAGTGATGAAGAGGAAAGCATAGAACATTTTCTTTGTCACTGTCCTGGACTTGCAGGAAAGAGAATGGCCACAATGGGCGCCCTTGAATTCAGGGAACTTTCTGACGTTGCCGGTGTTAAACTTCAACGTATTAGCAGCTTTATACTGAGCTCTGGATGGTTCGACGGTGGGGACTCCGCATAAGCAGAGTCTCCGTGGTATCACAATGGACCAAAACGGTCTAAGTGAGTCCGGGTTTCTGACTGCCACCCCTACCTAACCTAACCTAACCTAACCTATATTTTAAAGAAACGTTAAACATTATCGATAAAAGTGTTGCCAGAGCAGTTGCGCAATTTGTCAAAATACAGCTTGGTATGCCATCTGGACCACTAAAATACGATGACTTAGTGTTTTTTAAACAGTTTAAAATATGAGATGTGGATATAGTGCACGGAGATATGTTATTCTTTTGAGTTATATTGTATGGGTAAACATTTCTAGCGATGGTTAGGAAAACCTGTGGCCTTACTTTAGTGTTGACAAAAGTAAAAAATGATTTAGGATCTTGAACAAAGTTGCGTTTAACATTACTGGGGTAAGTTCCGTACAGTTTTGAATTAAGTAAATTATATTCAGCCCGTTCAACTCTGAGTATTTCCATAATAAAAGGAAGACCCGGAGATTTTGAATTTTTTGAAGTACTTATTTTTTAAATTTTTCCAAGTAGAAAGTTGCCTGGAATTCCAAGGTAGGCCAGATTTATTGCGTGGAACGTGCTTCGGAATGTATTCCTCCATATAATCGAATAAGGTCTTATAAAATATGTTTATCAAATGATCAATAGAATGCGATGAAGTTATCGGAACGGACAATAATTGAAGCCATTTATATGTATATATATATATATAAATATATATAAGTATATGTATGTATATATATTTATTTATATATATATATATATATATCATAAAAAAACTATATTTTGAATATTAAAGTTCTCACCTTCTCCTGTAAAGTTACAATTACTCGTATTTGAGTAAGGGACTTTTTGTTTGAGACCAATGATATAGAAGAAGCAAAACTAAAGATGTAGAAAAACTAAAGTTAAATCAGGAAAGAGGAATAGTTTTTTTTTATTATGACTATAGGGATTCGTATTTAAGTTGTAATGATAGACTTTGTATACTCTTCCTCAAATAAAGATCGTAATTGGAGATTAATTGAACACGTTTTCCATATTTATTTAACAAAAGTTATCAACAATTTTGATATTCTGATAATTCTAAACTGTGTGCTTACAAAATTTTAATTTCAATAAAAACGTAAATTTCATATACGTCGCCTAAGATTAAACCGGAAATAGGGCTGGATATTGTCTTTATATTATATGATAAAATAACTTATAACTTATATTAAGGACTCTTTGAAGCCTTAATTACGAAAATTTTTAATTTATACTTGCGCGCTTGACGTGGAAAAAGTCTTCCAATTATAACTTACCATAATTACTGACACAAATGAAATCGACTTATGTTGGTGTATAAACTTTTTGTGATGAAAAGAATTGGTGCGCTTACAGAAAAAAGAAAAAAAGCCAAGTTCCTTTCCAAAATTTCGGTCATCAAAAGTATGGAGATAACAATTTTGAACAAATTCTCGTTTGGCATATATATCGATGAAAACAATGTATTAACGAACTTGCGTCCTGAGAAAACTTTTTGAAAGAAAAAATTAAAATATTTTTTTCTGTGAGAAAATTTTTAGATTCTTTAATTGAACTGTAGTGAATTTTAATCAGAAATAATTCACAGTCAGGTTCAAGTTCAGTAATTTCAATTCTTATTGAATGAAATATTTTTATTAATTAACTCACATTAATGTTAATAAGAATCTCTACCCAAGTAGATAGACTAAGGTGCTGATTAAGTGCGTGGCTGCACAGAAAAGTATCGGTATTTCCCCCAGATTAAAATCTAAGTTTAATTTTTCTTCTCTTCTTTAGAAACTCGCATTAATTAATAAAAATATTTCATTCAATAAGAATTGAAATTACTGAACTTGAGTTTGACTATGAATTATTTCTCATTAATATTTTTTTTTCGAATTTTTTGAGTAAATTTTTTGGGACAGTTTGTTTTAGTTTGGGTAATTTTAAAATTTTTTTATCCAAAATAATTTTTACGACGCATATTCATCCACCAGATGTTTTTTTAATTGATATAAAAATTAATGAATAGTTGAAAACTGAGAAAATTCGCAGCTTTTAGGTGCTTTTAACCAAGTTTTCGATCTGAATTATTTTTTAAACAAGACGTAAGCTAAAATATGGTTAGCACCATTGGATTCATCGTACTTGAATTAAATTTTCCCGCCATATTCCCCTATTATACATTTTTGAACTAGCACAGTGTTATTAACACATTTATGCGCCGATTTTAAATATTAAATTATGTACATGGAGCTCAATAAAACTTAGTTGAATTTTGTAAATTAAGCAAATATATTTTTATTTATTTTGTAATTGTTCATGTATTCAATAGTTTTCTTATTTCTTATTTTTTTAATATAAATATTTTCAAAGCAATATTCTCTACTTATTTGTCTCACATTTATATAGAATGGAAAATATTTTCTGCTTGTCTGATTTCATTTGAATTTATGAGAAAAATTAAAAATTTGGATTTCTGCTTCGACGCCTTTTCCTTTTTTGAAAGCTTTTCCGTTAAGCCTTTGTCATAAAAATACAACATTTAGATTATGGCTATTTTTGATTATATATTAGGTAAGTGCCAAATAAAATTTTATTAAAAAAAAACTTATCAACTTCTACAAGTGTTTTCTTGCTTTTAATAAAAAAGCAAAAATGTTTAGTAAATTAAAGTGATTTAAGTTTTGAATTAGTTGTAAGTTATCAAATACGCAATCTTCTAATCTGTTTGAAATATATCTCTTGCAATAAGAAGTTAAAAAAAATTAGCAAAATAAAAGAAATTAAGGTGGCCAGTAATAGCAAAATCAAGGAGAATCAAATGCATATTCAAGATACCGCAGTTCCACAAAACTTAAATAAAAATTAAGTACAGATGAAAAATATCGGGTAATTCCGATAAAAACATAATATGAATAATTCTGTAATATCAATTAAAATATTTGTAATATCAATTAAAAAGCTAATTTAATTTTCTCCTATAAACAATTTGATAGTATTAATTAAGTTTTTCACTCAAAATAATTAATATAATAAAAAATTTAATTGAATTTGTTAAATTCTTAATTGAAAATATTAATTGGTGAATACTTTTTTCTGTGTACACAATCGTGGGCAACGAACCCAAATTAAAATATTCTAAAATAATTAGTTTTGTAAAGGTGAAATAAATATCGACCAATTTTCCGAACAAACATTTTGTCAATAAATATCTATTTACTGTAGACCAAAAATTCATATATAAAAAGCAAAAAAAAAATTGCAAGACAAATTTAAAGAAAAATGAATAGAAATTTCTTGCAAATCAATTCCTTTGTTCGATTCGTTTTTAAAAATTGGGTTCCAAAGCAAATTTATTTTACATCCTGTTTTACTTATAAATATGACACATATATCATTAATTTTTACATTTACATTCACATATTCATACAAGCAGCGCAGTGCCTGTACGATTGTTAGTCATAAGAACTTTTTGTATTTCTTTTCCTATAACGTCTTCCTTTTACTATAAGTTTAAAATGCTAAAACGACAAAAACTGCTTTAAAATCTGTTTGAGTTTCATTTGTTTCATCCTTCCTTTTCGTAATAGTAACAACAAATTCAAAAATTCATCCCTTTTAAATACATTTTCCACTTCATCAGTATTTATTCACTGTTACCATAAATTACTCCCACTCAAAACATGATGTTAGTTTGTTTTTTCCTCCTTTTTGTGGCCACAAAAAGTTAAGGAAATTTTGACAGGTACCATTATTAGCTTGGCAAGGGAATTTCCGCTTCTCTAACTTACATTTTGATGATTTCTACAATCACCACTAATGGAGTGTGGCACAGAGACTTGTGAACTCTAGAACAAAAAATAAATAACATGGTCTGATTAGCCTGTGGGCTATCGTAGCAGGACTCTTGATAATAATTTGATGTAAAAATAAAACTAACATCAATATACATGAATTAGCTTTCAAGAAGTTTTGACAGTTCCTTATAACACTTTATTAACTGAATCACAAGCAGTTCAAGCAGTACACTGTTGTCTTTTGATGCTGATTTTTTGTGATGTATTTTGATGATTTTATAAGATTGTTTCTGTATATTTTTAAGTATATATGAGAACATCACAAAGAAAAAAGTTAAAGAAAATGTTTTGTAATATCAATCCCCACAAAAAAATAAATGTGAAAAAGTTCCTACTCAAAATTTTGGCCATTCAAAATAGCGAGATATAAATTTTTATCAAGTTACTGAGTGAGTCAGTAGGTCAGTGAGTCACTCAGTTAGTAAGTATGTCTTAAAATATGCACTTTTTGCACATCCATATCTCCGGAACCTCTCATTGTAAAACTTTCAAACCTCGCATATAAGGTTACATGTATTTATTTTAATTATTTTTTAATTTTTATAATCTTACGATTACGGGGAACAAAGTTATGAGGGGGGTGAAAACAGCTCGAAAGGCTTCCTGTAAATATACACACTGCGTGCATTGGCCAGAACTTGTCCTGCACACTATCGTGCGCCTAGATGTATATTCCATATTTTAGAAAGAAGCAAAATATTATTAAAAATTAGAAAATTCAAGATTGTGGTTCCATGGTTGGAAATTGAAAAAAAATGGTAAAAATTTAACCAGAAATTTTTTTATTAAAAATATTTCATGTTATTTTATATCTGTTAAATTTTTATTTACGTATAAATGAAGGTTTTTTCCATGTTGCTTATTATGTTCTCAGTGCAGTTGTCTTTTAAATTTATGGTATTTCGTTGACAGCTTGTAACGAGTTCTTATTACTTTTTAGTAAATAGAGATAAAAAAAAAATTTATCGCTACAGTTCTACATATAAAATTATCTAAAGGACATGATTCGATTTAATTTCTCTGAAACCGTTCCTTTCTTCTGAACAAAGGCCAAAAAATTCTTTAGGAATAAACATATACATAATTGCCATATTTACCTTTTGCAATGGGATGTTTCAATTGTGACACTAAAATATTCCACTTATTGCAAATGTCGAAAAAAATGTTCGATAGAAAAATACCGATAGGACTCTTACTAAAACTTGCACTAGAGCAAACAATAAGATATTTTTTCACAAAACAAATATTTATGTTTTTGCTTATGTATGTATCTCTATACTACATATACGCACTTTGGTAGGGTATATAAAGTTCGCCACATTGTGGCGGCACCCTGCAGGTCAATAAAGCAGTTCTGCTGGTGGCAACCTCAGAGGTAACAGCTCGTCACCACGTTTTAGCAACAGCTGATCACCAGAAAGAAGTAAACAAATGTGTTAACAAAAACAAAAATTATTAAAAAAGGGTAGAAGAAAATGGCCAGAAGAATTTCTGGAAAAGATAGGTTTTTTTTTGGAAGAAAAAAACGACATCAGACGATTTTTGGCGCACACCGAGTCTATGTAGGTCGAAGAGGATGATGTGGTGAATCAATTACGATTTGGGCTCGAACAAGGAAGGGCGATGTGGCTGGCGGTTATTGGAGGAAAAATGTATGTTAGTGGTAAAAATTAGTGCAAGTGAAAACAAATTAAGTTATACAAAGAAAAAAGAAGGAATCAAATCAAAATATTTTATAAATCAAACAATCATAAAACGTTGAAAAATTGATAAAAAAAAGAGTTTTAGTAAAGCAAATAAACTTAACCTAAAAAAGAAAGAGAATCAGTAATATACAAAAGTGAAATTTTAAGTTTTAACATCCGAATATTTTTCGCTTTACTGTACAACCTTACTTACTGGCTCAAATGAAATTAAATTTATAAAACTCATTTGCTTCAAGTATAGATAAAGTTGTGTAAAGTGTGATATTCACACATTTATTAACCATTTATTTCACTTTACCTTAAGATGAAAATTTTTGTCGGGTGTATTTAAAATTATATTTTTTATCTTTTACTTTTACCAATGATTTGATTATTTTTAACTAAGATTTTAAGATTGTGCAATGCATAATGCTTCAGGGATTTTTATATATTCACCAAATACCTCAAAATTTTTGTAAAATTGTTTCTGTGCTTAAATTTAAAAAACTTAATACATGTTTCACAATTATGTGTATGTGAAGAAAGTTTTCTGCCTGCGTTTTTCGTATCAATCAATTTATTGATATCTTATGTGCTGCTTTCTTTTATTTCTTAGAAAATGTTTTAACATTTTTTTCACTTGATTTCCCGCTTGTACTATTTTGAATATTAATCCATGTGATAATTTTCAGTTTCAATTTCATTATAATCTCTTCAGGAGCACATTCATTTTTATTTTGCAAGCAGAGTTCTTTAATTTAACTTATTAAATAGCTTTAGTGTTTTGTTATTATCATCATTTAATTTTATTCTTTATTAAAGCGAAATAGAATAAAGATCCACAATGTCAGAAATACATTCAGTTATCGCTGACATTATGAGTATTATCCCATCGCTTTCATCAACAGCAATAGCAGCAAAAGCAAAAGCAAAAGCAGTTACCTAAAGCGTCAAGGTGGAGGTTTTGATATGGGGAATAAAATATGGGCAATTCCATACTATCGTACTGGACAGTCGTACGAATTTAAAGTGGAAAAGAGATCAAAATAAAATAGATTTTTGTTTCGATTATTAGCCCAAGTTATGAGCCATGATTAGCTCTATTTTAAAAATAACTGCAAAAAAACGAAGAATGTCGTACGAGACAAAAAAAGGTAGTAGGTTTTGTAACAAACAATTAAAATGCTTATTTCAGCGAAACCTGAATGAAACAATAAATTAATGTGACTAATTTTAGAATGAGGTAAGTCAATGTTCTTTAAAATGTTCTAGATTTTACTAAAAAAAAATTTAATAGATTTTTTCTTATTCAACTTTAATTATATTCGTACGGGACATTTTGTTCCATCATGATGTTCATAATATTTTCTGGTGCTTTTTTAGGAAATTATGAAAAATTAAAAAAAATTAAATGAAATAGAGGTATTCAATGTATTTATTTTAACATAACGACGAACTTAAAGGGAAATGCAGAATGGGATGAAAAAGTAAATATGTATATATCACAAAATATGCCAAATTAAATACGAATAGTATTGGGTATATTAGTTATAGTTATTTTTTGGAATATAAAGTTTTAGCTGCTTTCACTTCCTGACCTTTGCAACAAAAGAAGTGCTATTTAGATATGTGTGGTATAAGTTTTACGGTTTTCTACTTTAAGTTATACAACGAAAAGTACTTCTCAATATCATCGGATGGTATAAAATACATTATAGACCCTTGATAAAAAGGAATTGCATCGGGTATAACAAGGTTTTTTGACTTTTCCTTTAAGTATACGTTCACACCCCTTTTGCTCTTCAAAAACTTCTTTATTTGCTTCAGCTAAAGCTTTTAACTTTTTCCCAGCGTTACGCGATTTTTCTCGGCTTTTTAATTTATAGTTTTGGAATTTAATTTAATTTTCTTTTAATTTTTATCTGTACTCTTTGCGATTCTCGCTGTTTTTAGGGTTCCGTACACCAAAGGTGAAAAAAGGAACCCTATTGTTTTCGCTACGCTGTCCGTCTGTCCGTCTGTCCGTCTGTCCGTCACACGGTATTTTCTCAGGAACCATAAGAGCTACGGACCTGAAATTTGGACAGAGTATGTAGAACCTTGGCCACTACAACAACAAATACATGAGAATTAGAAATTAAAAGGTATTGCAAAACGAGCGACGAAAAATGTTAAAATCTCATGTAATATACATACAATTGTATGTACATATGTCTATTGACACTTGAAACTTGTAAAATTAGTGTATTTTTATATAGACTACAACAATTAACAATAAAATATTAAAACATTTAAATTAAAGGGTGGTCCATCAGTTAATGCAATTTTGACTATGTAATTTTGACAACTTGCTATATCTTGGAAACCGTAAGAGGTAAACTCTTGAAATTTTCAAAAACGGTAAAATTAAAAAATCCGAAAATTATAAAATCGCCAAACCGAAAAAAATCGACAAACCTGAAAAAAATCGCCAAAAATTAAAAAAAATCGCTAAATTGAAAAAAATCGACAAAATTAAAAAAAAAAAATTCTAGCACTAAAAATAAATCGCCAAATTCGAAAAAATCGTTTAAATGAAAAAAAATCGCCAATATGAAAAAAACGCCAAAAACCGACAAAAATCGCCAAAACGCGAAAAATGTGCCAAAACCAAAATAATTGTTTATATGAAAAAAAATCGCCAAAGTGAAGAAAAATCGCCAAAATTAAAAAAAAAAATCGCCAAATTTAAAAAAAATCGCCAAAACGAAAAAAATTGCCAAATTTAAAATAAACGCCAAAAACCGAAAAAAATCCTCGAAAAAAAAGTGCCAAAACTAAAAAAAACCCCAAAACCAAAAAAAAATCACCTAAATGTAAAATCGCTAAAATAAAAAAACGCCAAAATAAAAAAAACGCCAAAATAATAAAAATTGCCAAAATTAAAAAAATCGCCAAAACGTGAAAAAAGTGCCAAAACTCAGAAAGCTTCAATAAATTCAAAAAACCCCCAAACTAAACAAAAAAAACGCTTAAAACCGAAAAAACCCAAAAACTAAAAATATTGTTCGTATTGAATTACATATCTCGTGCCCGTACGGAACCCTTCGTGCGCGGGTCAAAGTCACACTTCACTGAATTTATTTTTTTCATATTGATTTAAATAATAATCCAAAAATAATTACTTATTAAAGAAAATATTTTGTTAATACTTTTAAATTTCTCAGTAGAGATGTCGTACGGGACAAATTTTGCATAGGCGCCTAGTTCGCAATTCTTTCTGTTTTCAAAATATTTTTTTTTTATTTTAATTGCAATAAAAATGTCAAAAGGGTGTTTTTCAATGTCGTACGGGGCATTAAATTAACGGAAATGCAAAAATTTTATAAACATTTTTCATCGCATTGAATCTTGCGCATTACTTTCTAACTCCTGATATCCTTACGGAGATCTAAGAGAGAAAAATTCAATCTATAACGATTAGCGCTAAGAATATTTTGCAAAACAAAGTTGCTCTTCAAATTAAAAAAAAATGGGGGAAAAAATTCACTTGCTTGACTTTAGACATGAATATCTCGAGATGAGTAATGAATAGATGCAAAACGTTTGCAGATTTATTAAACTTGATTGTTTTTTTTTCAAAGTTTGCAACAAAAAAAATTTCAAGAACTTTTAATTTTTTCGTCTCGATAGACCTTCTGAGAGAAATGCCCATATGTTTGTACATAAGTGTGTATGTGTTTGAGTGTGCGTGTGTTGCTGCGCCTTCAAGACAAATATGTAATTATAATATTTTCTATTAGCTTATCTGATCCTTAGATTTGAATATTTTCCTTACTTTTACTTTGTCCTAGCAAATTTTTTATTTATTTATTTTAACATCATTCAACATACTTACTTTAAACAATCATGTACATATATATTTTGTGATTGTTTTAGGAAATGTCTGTCCGTGGTTGTCGTCTTCTGCATTGGCATGAGTTTATTTTAATATTACAATACATGCATATAGACATTATATTCTCTACAGGCTGTTGTAGTTGTTTTGTTTTTGTTGTTGTTTTTTTTACTGCTGCTATTGCTACTGCTGTTCCTACTGCTGATGTTGTACATATCTGTGCTTGTTGTGCTTTGTTGTTGCGGTTGTGTTTATAATAAACATTCCTTATTTTTATTTTTTTTAGATGATATGAGAAGTGTGTGTATTTAACTTGCTGGAACAACAAACGCTCCAAAAATAACAACAATACAAATAATGGCAACGTAACATAGCAGCAGGTACTTTTTTGTGTGTAGTGGTTAATGTCTAGTAGCAGTTGGATGAGAAATGTAAGCATCATCTAAATTAAAATTTAAATTAAATTAAAAATAATCATTACATATAATTTTTTTAATATGCAAATTTGTTTAACTATATTTTATGAGAAATATCAATAGCAGCGTATACTTCTAATATTTCAAAGTTGCTGCTCTTAATATATATGTATGTATGTACAATATCGGCCAAAACCTAAGCACCCAGTACATTTTTTTAAAATGATAATTTTTTTAAGAAAACAAAGTTATTAAAATTTTTATATATATTTTTTATTTACTTATATCTTTATTATTGAAAAACACAAACTTAAGGAATTCAGAATTTAATTTGAAAAAAGTTAAAAATCAAAAAACAATTTAAGTCGCAAATATAAGCGGACTAAACTAAAGCACACCCAATTTAAGGTGCAAAAAAAACTATTGAAATCAATATTTCTTTGCGAATCCTTTATTCTGGATGACACATGCACATCTTTCAGCCATAGAGGAAATTAAAAAATATTGATTATATCAGGCGTTATTGCTTCCCAGGCTATTTTTGCGGCCTCAAATTTGGATAATTGGAGAGCCGGCTTATCAAGACATCAATTGAATGCAAAATATTCGATCAACAGATCAATTATTTTTAGTTAAAAAGTTTTTGCAGACTGGTCGCACGTCTTCTAGTCATTCTGGAGGAAGGCCACGTGAAACTTCGCGACATGAAGACTTCTTAATCAAAACGACAATCCAAAATGATCCCAAAGCATCTTCTAGTCACATACGAAACCGCTTAGATTTAAAACTTAGTGAAAGAACGATTCGCACAAGGGCGGTAGAAGCCGGATTACACAGTCGGCGACCAGCCGATTATCGTCCAAAAATAAAAAAGCCAGACTTGAATTCGCCAAGGCCGATCTCAACTGGAGTGTCTAAAAATCTAAGACTGTGATGTTTTTTGACGATTCTAAGTTAAATTTAAAGGATTCAGATAGCATAAGGCAGACCAAATGAACAACGGTTGAATCCTAAATATTGCAAAGGCACTGTGAAGCATGGAGGCGACAACATAATGGTCTGGGGTTCTTTCTCTGGGCAAGGGATTGGGCCAATTCATAAGATTAATGGAATTATGGATGGTTTCATGTATCGTGACATATTCAATGACGTGATGTTGCCTTATGCTGAAGAAGAGATGTTACTTAAATGGGCATTCCAGCAATATAACGACCCAAAACATGCTTCAAAAGTGGAAAAAAATTAGTTTTTCCAGAAAAATTTAATAGAAGTTATCCGTTGGCCTACCCAAAGTCCCGATCTTAACCCAATCGAGAACTTGTGGGAGATCGTTAACTTAAAAATTAATCGAGAAAATTGCAAAACCAAAGAAAATTTATTTGAGGCCGCAAAAATAACCTGGGAAGCAATAACACCTGATATAAATAATATTTTTCAATATCCTCTATGGCTGAAAGATGAGCATGTGTCATCCAGAATAAAGGATTCGCAACGAAATATTGATTTCAAAGTTTTTTTTGCACTTTAAATTGGGGGTGCTTTAGTTTAGTCCGCATATATGTATTTGCGACTTAAAATGTTTTTTGAATAATAACTTTTTTTTAAATCAAATTCTGAATTCCTTAAGTTTGTGTTTTTCAATAATAAAGATATTTATAAGTAAATAAAAAAATAAAAATACAAATTTTAATAACTTTGTTTTCTTAAAAAAATTATCACTTTAAAAAAATGTGCTGAGGGGGTGCTTAGGTTATAGCCGATACTGTATGTATATTCAGTATTGCGATTTTGAATCACAATAGCAATAAATAGGTAGTAAAATTAGTTCTGCCAATAAAGGTTCAATTAGACATGCCATAAAGTTAACCACCTAAGACAGGTGTTCGAAAAAACCTATGGCCAACAATGAGTTGATTATTGGTGACATGCCACAACGTCACAGTCATAACCATAATTATTGATGTCAATTGATTCTTGATGTTGGCTATAACAATAAACTGGCTGCTTTGTAAGACGTAGTTTTCATATTAAAGAGTCTCTAATTATCCAGAAAATTATTTAAAAAAAGTTACTAAGAAAATCATATGTTTCTGATATACATAAATTCTTTAAACAACTTAAGTGTTTCTAATGTGGAAAATAGACTTAAATAATTTATTTTAAAGCTGTTTGTTTATTGAAATAGTTTGAAATCGTATTTATTAAGTTTATTTTTAAATAAGTAAATGGATTTTATGTATGAGTGATTACGGAATTAAACAAGCCGATTTCAACTTAAATAACAGCAATAACAGAAAAACAAATCAACTGAATTAATTGAAATTAAAGTTTTTGGTTATTCATAATTGAGTTGTTAACAGAACCAAATATTTGTTATAAGTTTATAGTGTGTGTCTGTGTATCGGTGTATCTGTGTGTCTGTACGAGTCCACGTACAAACCAAACGGCTAAACTGATTTTGATTTGTTTGAAAGGTGACTTGATGGAGAAGGTTCATAGCTATGGTTTTATAAAATCGGTCCAGCCGCTTAGATTATATCATATCTTTTCTAAATATATTCGAGGTTTTTTAAAATTTAAAATTTTTTTTTAAATTATATTTATTCAAATCCTAATCTGTTTCTTAATCAATGCGTGTGTTATTCTATTTTTTTGCTTTTTTGGAAGCATATTTTAAATTAAATGTTTGTTGACAATTATTTTTTTAAAGTCTTTTTTTATTAGATATTAATTAAAGTTATTGTTAAATTAAAAATGTGAATTGTGGAATTTCTGGATAAATTTTGATTATCATAATAGTTGAATTTGTGAGCTTAAAAAATTTACGTTTTTAAAAGATAAAACCCGTATATATACTTTCCTAAGTGTGGTTAAAATTTTAAATATCTTAAATATCCATGTTTTGAAATTGCCCACAGTATATTCAAGAAATATAACGACTTATACAATGCATATGTATTTGTTTAAAATATTCAAATGATATGCCCAAAAATTATTAAATATCACCCAAAGATTATACATTAAATTTTTCTTTCCTCAAGTCTTATATGATATTACTGAGTTAAGTGTACGTGGGTAATGTCTTCTTTATAAATTAAAAACTTTTCATGGTTTTGAATTGCCTTAAGCAAAAAAAAAACATAAGGTCTTATTACGTTTCTGTTTCCTGAGTCGTGACTTCGGTTTATTTAATATAATTATAATTATTGTTTTATTCTACTAAGAAACATTGGAACAAAGTATTTTATATTGGTTTAAGCTAAAAATTTTGAATTTGAAGACAATGTTAATTATGTACAATTTTATTAATGTTATTATCTTATATGATACTATTCCTTTCTTGTTTCTTGAGGGTGCTTAATTAAATATAATACCATTCTACGATATTAATGTCTAAAGCAGTTAATTATGCAAACATTTTAGTCATTCTCTAATATTTAATTGAGTTTTCTTTTACGATTACATTATACTCGTAAGTAACAGTCTAAAATACAACCGTCTACAAATATGTACAAATATTTTTATACGACGAAACACAATGTATGCTCACTTTTCTTACAGAGGGTCTATACCTAACATAATATGTAAGATAAGATCGTCAAATTCAATCGCAGAGCGAATTATGTTACGTATAGACTTGAAATTAGTGTTATCTCATTCTTATAAGATTTTTTATGAGAGCGTTGTTATAAGAAATCTTATGACAACAATCTTCTGCGATAAATTGTCAAAAAAAATAAATTAGACCGGCAAAATGAAGTTCATAAGTAAAATGAATCATTCTTTATTGAGACAACGAAAGGCTTCATTAGCTGACTTTCAATGACAAATTTCATTGACAACGTGAAGAATTTCATTATCTGAATGAATGGTTTCCCTTCAGTGTATATGTTTTTATCCTTTATTGCAGTACTCGTATCTGCGAAATTGGTTTTTTATAACATTTAAATAGCTTCTACATTCTCCTGTTGGATAAATAATCTTTACTTAAAATAGCTGATCTAGTAAAGAAACCAAAACAAATTTGGGAAAAATGTTTCTTATACGTCAACATAATGTATTACTAGGTTGATACACTTTTCTCAGCGATATTTAATAGCTTTGGTGCCATGTTTATATATTTTCGGCAAATCTTTGCCCACTGAGCCATTTTTCAAGTTAGGAAATAAATCCGAGGGATATGCATCGGGTTTTTTCACACGCGAAATGAATGCAGCGTTTTCCACTCTGCGGCTTCCGCAATCCTCAGGGTCACTTAACTCGTAACCAAGAATGTAGCTGAAGGTAGGAAGGTAACTTTTTATGTCAATACCAAGAAGGCAGCGCTAAAAGCTTTGGAGGGACACAATGATAAAAAGAAAGTTGTTACTGACTGTAGGAGAGCCCTCAACTTGCTGATGGACAAAAATAGTGTCAGACTATGTGGGCTTTCTTGCTACAGCAGAGTTGAGAGAAATGCAATTGTCGGTAAGCTGGTAAGAATAGGGTTGGCGTTAGATGAAGGAATGTGTGACAAATTGGTGAAATTACCGATAGGTCATTGGGAACATTGAGTTCCCTCAGTAATTTGGTAGAAAGCAGGAGCAGCAGAGCAGAGATGAATAGGAAGACGATGTGAATCGTAATAGGCACTTTGACTGATTACTGCTCTATCAGAGCAAGAACCAGCATTTAGGAAACTGGCCCTCCAGGTTTCTGCAGCATGTGAAAAGATGTGAGGAACTCGAAATCACTGAATATATTATCATTTACTGCCTGAAGCTTTCATGTCATGGGCTTAGATGGCTGAGCAGACGTTTCCAGTCGAGCATTACTGATATCAGGAAGTGTAAGCTAGAGGACCAGGGGCTGCATCATAGGAATTCAGTTGCTTAATAATGGATAATAGGTTCACTTCTGGGAACAAATGAGGGACAAATATTACTTCAAATGAAGAATAGAAGGGAAACGCAATGGATCAAATTGGGTCTCCGACTGGACATGCATTTTTAGCACCACCCTTCCTAACCGAACCTAATATTTATCTGGCAAATAATATTGGTAAGCCAGCAATTTTATTGATTTTGATTAACTGATTTTGCCCACTGTAATGTTGTATGTATGAATTGCTGCATTATATTGATGCAATTAATTTTTCACCAAATATGACCTCACGTGCACATTTCTAACTCTTCCAATTCCATTCCACTGCTTTGACTGTCTCCTTGTCTAAGTTCTGAAGTGGTAAACCCACGTTTACAACATGAACAGAGTGATAAACTTGTAATACTTCAACTTCATGGCCACTTTTCACCAAATATTTACTTGAATTTTTTTAAATTACTGTCACCCTCTGTAAACCCTTAGTCAACTATTTTTGGAACCGCCTTCGTTATTCTATGTGAATTGCAAAATTCTTAACCAATTTTTGCGAAACTAGTTTTCATGGTAATTCTGTAAAAAAATGACAGATATGTTCCTTTCTTTAGACTGCTTTAAGAACTAAATTAGTTTATTAAAATACAATTTTCTGCACTGCTATTTATGTCTTCCTAAATGTATACGGTGCCACTTCTGAAACAAGATAATATATGTAAGTACTGGCAGCGGAGGCTGGAGCTGACCGTCTAATTGTACGAACTAGTCACACAAAATAGAGAAAAACTATGTTGCTATTTATTGGCGGCGGGACATTATTTGTTGTTTATGTATATTTGGTTTTGTTGTACAAGGGAGTTGTTGTTTACTCATAAAATTTTCTTATATGGTATTTGCCACTAGAAGTGGGTATAAAATATAATTTCCTTTTATATGCTTGTTTATGTGTGTCTGGTAAAAATTAAATACATGTTGCTGTATATAATTGTGTGCCTGTTTTATAATAATATAAATGGAAAAACGAAAGGTTGACATTTATTATGAGGTTTATCAGCAAAGGACATTTATCCTGTTTTGTGTTTAAAAAAATAAAGAAACTGTGCTGCTGCTGCCTTGTATAGGTATTTATCTTATTTATTATATTTTTACCTTCCCTTTTGCCAAGTTACTTTTTAGCTTTCCTCCTCTTTATGAGTATTGTTACTTTTTGTGTGTCTGCTTTAATGCCTTTGTTTGTATTTGATTTTTTAAAAGACATTTTCGTTCATTATTCTATGTGTATGAACATGCGGTGTATTTGTATTTATGTGCTTGACACCGTTTTGTAGACTTATTTCTTTTACCTTATTAATGCTTTTATTGTTGCTGTTACAACAGATCAGATGTCATTTGTCTGCACGTAATTTCTGATTAATATTCTTGTTGTTTTTGGGATTTGAATTCATCCTGAATTATTATCTTGTGTCTGTTCGTATGACATTTAAACGCGCTGCTAAATCATTGAATGACCTCTTCTCATGTCATAGATTCAGGGTGACAAGTGAAAGTCGGCGGGTTAACATAATCTGATGAATTCCCAAGACTATCACTAATTCACCGAAATTTTTTATTATTTCGTTGGATATGAAATGGATAAGACTTGGATATATTTGTATAACAAAATATTGTTTTAATTATCCTCCTTGACAAAAATGGTAAGGCTAAGCATATAAAGATTTTAGATTAAATTTGTGATTAAAATAACATTTGTGACCCCATAAAAATATTCAGTGTAAACATATGAAGGTATCACAATTAATAATAAAATATAAACTTTTTTTCAGTTTACAATTTTAATGAGTCTTTTAAATAACGATTTTCTCCATTTTCATGAAAAAATTTATTTTTTTTATAAAAGTTTCAGAATATTACTGAAACTATACGACTGTTAAAATATTAATGCGGACGTTATTTAAACGCAACTTTTTTTTCTAGCATTCTGTGTATTTTTTTATTTGATCAAAGAACTGGTTCTCAAGTAAGTGAAAATTATGTGATGCAGCATCCTCTCGAGATACAGAGTCAATTCAAAAAAAGTAATTTATAGGCATTGGAGCTCACTATCATATACACGAAAATGTACCATCAAAGTACTGACCTTAAAAACAAGACCTGTGTAATAATGGAAATAATAATTTCAAAAAAATAATGTAAACTAAGTTCATACGGAAAGAATGTCTAATAGTTCGAAATGTGAGGGCAGTCGTAATGTAGAGTTGTGTTGTCGTGGCGACGAAATGAAATGTCAAGATGAATTTTTTCTAGGTATTGTAATGAGTCATGTTGATAATGATAAACGGGCCTGGTATGTTAAATGCTTTGTCGAGGAATTAAATCACGAGATAACATTTATGGTAGACACAGGGACAGAGTGTGTATGTATCTCTTCAGATTTAAATATTGGGTCGAGAAAAATCGTAATGGAACAGAAAGCAACGTATCCAAAGTTCACAGGAGCGGGAGGTGATGTTCTGAGAATTGTTGGCAGTTCTTTATTTTCTTTGAAATACATGGATAAAGTTAGTCGATTTAGGTGCTATTTTGGGGAGGATTTAAAGTGCACAATTAAATAAAGCTGTTAAGCGACCGTATTATCAAATTGAAAAAGTGGAACTAAAGTTGGGTAGAATAAAATAAATTCAGTGAAGTGCGACTTTGACTCGCGCACGAAGGGTTCCGTACGGACACGAGATATGTAATTCAATACGAACAATTTAAACTATAGTTTTGGCATTTTTTTCGTTTTTGGGTTTTTTCGGTCTTAAGCGTTTTTTTTTAATTTGGGGGTTTTTTGAATTTATTGGCGTTTTCTGAGTTTTGGCACTTTTATTCACGTTTTGGCGATTTTTTTTTTGGTTTTTGAAGTTTATTTTAATTTTGGCAATTTTTATTATTTTGGCTTTTATTTTTACTTTGGTGATTTTTTTATTTTGGCGATTTTTTTTTTGGTTTTGGCGATTTTTTTTAGTTTGGCAATTTTTTAAGGATTTTTTCGGTTTTTGGCGTTTATTTTAAATTTTGGCGATTTTTTCGTTTTGGCAATTTTTTTTGGTTTTTGACGTTTTTTTCATATTGGCGATTAATTTTCATTTAAACGATTTTTTCGAATTTGGCGACTTATTTTAGTGCTAGAATTTTTTTTTAATTTTGTCGATTTTTTTCGATTTGGCGATTTTTTTTTAAATTTTTGGCGTTTTTTTCAGGTTTTGGCGATTTTTTTCGGTTTGGCGATTTTATAATTTTCGGATTTTTTAGTTTTAGAGGTTTTGAAAATTTCAAGAGTTTACCTCTTACGGTCTCCAAGATATAGCAAGTTGTCAAAATTACATAGTCAAAATTGCATTAACTGATGGACCACCCTTTAATTTAAATGTTTTAATATTTTAATGTTAATTGTTGTAGTCTATATAAAAATACACTAACTATACAAATTTCAATTCTCATGTATTTGTTGCTGTAGTGACCAAGGTTCTACATACTCTGTCCAAATTTCAGGTCCGTAGCTCTTACGGTTCCTTAGAAAATACCGTGTGACGGACAGACCACCTTTGGTGTATGGAACCCTAAAAAGGGATGGTATTTTCAAAAATTTATTGCAATAAAGGGTTTTATCAGATAAGATTACGCGAGGAAAGTCAACACTTAACTTATTTTTTATATGCCTTTTCGAAAGATATATGTTTAAGAGATTACCTTTTGGTATCTCGTGTGCGCCGCATTACTTTGTAACAAAGTTCAACTGATGATGATGTACTTATATATAGTGACACAATTGAATCGCATGATCGCACGTTAAAAATTGTTTTGTAGCGCCTAGCGCAGGAGGGAACTACAATTAACAAGGTGACATATTTGGGGTATCAGTTATCGAAAGAAGGTATCTCTGTAGATTCTGATAGAGTGGCGGCAATAATGACATTTGTTCGGCCTACCAATTAGGTGGAAGTCCAAAGATTCTTGGGAATGATCAACTATCTTGCTAGGTTTATAAAGATGAGTTCCTCTGTGCTGGAGCCACTTAGTGCACGCACAGGACACAAGGAGTTTGTGTGGTCGGGAATACATGAAAAATTGTTCTGTGAAATTAAGGCTCTCAAAGCAAATGCACCCACGCTATCATTTTTTGATCCAGAAAACAGATTATAATTAACTCATATGCTTCGAATTATGGATTAGGGGCATGTTTTATGCAAAAAAATACGAATGAAAGATAATTTTTTTCAAATTGAAAGGGAAGCTTTGGCCTTGGTTTGGGCAGCGAATAAATTTTTCGAATACGTTAACGGTATAAGGATAATCTTTGAAACAGACCACAAACCCCTAGTGCATGTACTTCAAACAAAACCAATTGATGATATAAATTTACGAATACAAAGATAACGCATTCGGATTATGAGATACGTCTGTGAAATAAAATATATACCGGGAAAAGAACTTGTTATAGCAGATGCTCTATCCCTAAGCCCTCTTCCCACAGAAATTAAATCACAGGAACTGGAACCAGAAACGGAAATATACGTCAATCTGATTGTTGCCTGTTTTCCCGTAAAAGATTACTACATCTAAAAACTATAAATTTCTCAGAGTAAAGATGAAGTTGTGCGAAAATAAAATATTATTGTCATAGTGGGTGGCCTTCAAAAAAACAAATACCGGATTTTATGATTCCATATTATTATGAATACCGAAACGAGATTTGCATTGATGATATTGTGTTATATGATAGCAGAATAATAATTCCCGGAGAATTACAGCAACAGATTTTGGACTTCATCCATACTGGACACCAGCGTCTAACTAAATGTCGCCATCGGGCACAACCGTGGGTAGAATTATCCGTTCAGTTAGAAAAAATTATAAAAAAATTGTAATGTATGTATAGAACATCGAACAATTCACAACGAGCCCTTGTTTAGAGATAAAGTCCCCTCTAGGACTATGGAAATAGTGGCTGCAGATCTGTTTAAAAGCAAACACGACAATTCCAGGTATTTAATTGTTACCGACTACTATTCACGACACTTCGAAATATTTAAGCTAGAATCGTTGAAGGATGTCATGATCATTGAAAATTTAAAGAAATATATTGCAACCTTTGGAATTTGTTCAGTGTTGCGAACTGATAACGGATCTCAATTCGACTCATACAATTTCAAAAAGTTTTGTAAATATTATAATATCACTCACAATTCCAATAGTCTATATTTCAGTCAATCTAATGGGGCAGTGTAATCTGCAGTTAAGGTAGCGAAAACTTTGCTGCAAAAGAATAGGACTAACTTTTATGAAGTGTTACTGAGCTATAGAGCTACACCATTGGAAAATGGATTCTCTCCAGCAGAGCTCATGATGGGACGAAAAACCAAAACTCACTTACCAATTCTGCCACAGAATTATTAGAAGTTTACAACAAAGAAGTTATGGAGAACGAGGAAAAGATCAAAACAAGAAATGAAAGTAATTACAACAGAAGATATAGAACGGTTGCACTCTCCGACTTAGAGAAAGGAGAAAACGTCTGGATAACTGATTTGAAGAGCTATGGTATAGTCGTCCAGAAATTTGACTTCCTCCGATCGTATCTGGTACAAACAGGCAAGGGAAGATACCGAAGAAACCGTTGGCATTTGATACCCGCAGTGGTTAGACATCTGGATTACGATTTCCCAGTTTAAGTTAGCACTGGGGGTGATTGTAATGTAAATTTAGAAGTAATTGATCAGGATTCCCATACTGGGTATGATGAGAGTATGTTCAGAGTAAAGGTGCTGTTGACGAGAATACAGGCTTGGCTTTAAATGAATTAGAAGAGAATGGGCCAGGATCTTCGTCGACTATTTCCAGAACTGGTGGGAAGATAAAAGCACCATCTTACTTGAAAGATTATGTGACCATCTAAAAGTGGGGAATGTAATGTAAGCTAATGGTAATCCTATAAAAAATACAAAATGTGCAACACTGTAACTAGAGCTAGACACATGTTTTTTCTTGGGGAATACATAATTTTTAATATAACACTGAATTGGATGAATTGACTTAAATTATAAAGAAATATATGAATAAAGACTTAAAATATAATACAATAATAACGGATTGAGTGGGCCTTTTTGGAATAACAACACATTTAAATTTTTTGGATTAATTGCTAGACCATTTGCAAATGCCCAATTTTTAATTTGATATAATTGTTCATTTCATGAAATTAAGCATTTCATAACTACTATTGGTATAGAGTTAAACATTATCAGCGTACATTTGCATCCCAAAACTACATATAGGAGGCCATTGCAGTACATATAAAATGAAAGGGGGCCAATTATAGAACTCCTCTGAACACAGGTAGAGCTCGTGATGTTTTATTATGACCTTTGTTTACACTGGTATCTTCTGCAAGGTACGTTGACAAGAAATTAGTGGTAGAGGAAGCGAAGTTGAAAAAATTACGTAATTTTTAAGAGAAAAGTTTATGTTCCACAGTGTCTGAGGCCTTGCAGGAGTCTAACAGTACCAAAAAAGCAATATTAATTACCATTATCAAATTGTCTCCTAATATCTTCGGCAAAATCAACTACTGCTCTTATGCATCCATGATTTTTTCTGAACCCAGATTGATTTTAAGTAATTATTCGGTTGATGTAACTGGTTCTTTGGTTATGCATATTTCTATCGAAAAAATTAGAGACAAATGGCAAAATGGTGATTGGTCTACAATCAAAACTCTTTTGTGTATTGTTACGATTTTAACTATTTTCCAATTCGAGGGGAAATTAGTGCACGTGAGAATTTTGTAAGGCTGAGTTTACATCTGGCATTTCTTGTGTGTCATTTACCCAAAAAGACGAAACCAACTAATTACTAATGAAAAACTGTTTGATTCAGACATGTATTTATTGATTTAAATAGTTTGCAATCTTTTTGGATTCTATAAAATTGTCTATTAATTTAGGCGCACAGCAATGCGCCAGGCCAAGTACCGGCCAATGCACGCAGTGTGTATATTTACAAGAAGCCATTCGAGCTGTTTTTACCCCCCTCATAACTTTGTTTCCCGCGATCGTAAAATTATAAAATTTAAACCATAACTAGAATAAATTCATGTAATCTTATATGCAAAGTTTGAAAGTTTTACAACAAAAGGTTCCGGAGATATGGAGGTGCAAAAAGTGCATATTTTAAGAAATACTCACTGACCACAGACCATTGACCACTGACACACTCATCAATATTATGAAGCACTTCCGCTACAACTAGAAATCTGGAATTATGTACACGAGTAGATCTAGGCGAGCAATGAACTAGAAAAATCTGAAAACGTGAACATTTTATCCAGGGGGGCGGGGCTAGGCCCATAAAAATTAAATTTTGTGCTAGTGAGCTAAGTAGAACTATGTGAGTTATCACTTAGAAAAATCTGAAAACCCGAAAATTGTTACCAAATTTTTACACATATCTTAAGCGTTTAACTCAAGCAATTTTATTGAAATTTGGCACACATGTTACATTAATAAAAGGCTTTAAATTTGTATTAAAAAAAAGTTGGTGTTAACACGCCCATACAATTTAAACCTCCTATTTCATGTACTTCTGGCTAGTACATTTAAATGTAATATTTATGTAACTACTATTATCCGTTTCCAACAAAACTACACAGGAAACATAAACACTAGACAAAAAAAGTTTTAGATTAAAAATAGTGGGCGGAAACACGCCCATAATAATAAAAAATTTAAATTTGCGCTATTGAGCTGAAATTTGATGAACGAGTAGTTATAGATTAGAAAATTACTAGAAAAATCTGAAAACTCAAAAAGTTTACCAACGTGGGCGGGACTGCACCATAAGGCTCAGACTTTAAAATACAAATCTAAGGCCTTTAATTGTAGCGATTTTATTGAAATTTGGCATACATGTTGCAATGATGCAAAGCTATAAATTTACGTTGAAAAAATTGCGCGTTAACACGCCCATACATTTTAAGCCTACCATTTCATATACATTTGAATATACTACATATTTATAAATTTGTTACTATCCGTTTCCAACGAAACTCGACAAAAAAGATAACTACAGGACAAAAAAAATCTTGAGATTAAAAAAGTGGGCGGTTTCACGCCCATTAGAAAGAGGATTAAAATTTGCGCTAGTTGACTGAAATTTGATAAGGAAGTAGCTATAGATTAGGAACTAGCTAAAAAAAATCTGAAAACCTGAAAATTATAGCCAAGGACGTAGCCTTGCCATCCAAAAAGCTCATAATTAAAAAAAACCAATGCGTTTAACTCAAGTGATTTTATTGTAATTTAGGTTACATGTTGCAATAACACAAGGTTATAAATGTTCTTTAAACAAAATGGGAGTTAAAACCCACAAAATTTGCATTCCTATTTCATGTCTGTACTTCGGATCAGCACATTTAAATATACTATTTATGTATTCATTATTACACCCCAGTGAAACAAATGGAAGTCATTCTAGTGGAACTACATTTTCATTGCTTCCAAAAAACCGATATTTTTTATTTGCCGGGAGTGAGCAAAAACCATGTAGAAGCTTATTTTTAGTCATACAAAACCTTGTAACTCCTCCATAGTGTTAGAAAATACTCACCAGAATTAAAAAAAACTATTTTTCTTAAAGAAATTTATCAATTATTTTTAGTCTAAAATTTAAAAGTTATTTGCTTAAATTTACATGAAAACACTGTTTCGGACTTAAATTCGTAAAAAAAGAAGCGAATTGTTAAAATAGGCAACTATTTACCATATTTCCTAAATAAAAATATTATCATAGAACACAAAAAAGGGAATTTTTCTTAATATCGCTTCCAATTCAGTGACCAGGCATCGAAAAAGAGAACTTCTGGCAATGATAACCCTATGTAAAAATCATTAGATCGGATCGAAATTTTCACTACTTCCGCATCGTAAACTCTACATTTTCATGACTTTTTTGGAGTCTCTTTTTTTACTGGGACGTTGCCAGCGAAACTCAGCAGGAGAGATCAACACTCGCCAAAGAAAATCTTGAGTTTGAGAAAAATTGGGCTTGATCACGCAAATAAGAATAAAAAATTTAAATTTTCGCTAATGAGGTAAAATTTGATAGATAAGTATTTCTAAGCTAGAAACAAGCTAGAAAAATCTTAAAGCCAGGAAAATATAGCCATAAGGGCGGTGCTACGCCCATTAAGCTTATAACTGAAACACGAAATTTAAATCGTTGGCGTAAGCAGTTTTTTGAAATTTGGCATACATGTTTTAATAATGAAAGGCTATAAATGTTCTTTTAAAAAAGTGGGCGTTAACATGACAATAAAATTTAAGTCTCTTCTTTCATGTACTTCGGATCAATAGACTTATACTACTTATGTAAATATTATTGTCCGTTTCCATCGAAACTTGACACGTATGATTGGCACTGACTAAAAAAATTTTCTTTTAAACAAGTGGGCAGGAATACGCCATAAAAATAAAATAATTAAATTTGCGCTAGAGAGCTGAAATTTTATACGCCAATAGGTCAAGATGAGAAATCAACTAGAAAAATCTAAAAAAGCCAAATATTTAAACCAGGAGCGGCAGGGGCCACGCCAATACTGTACTGAAGCTTTTAACTGAAACTTTAACTTAAAACAAAATCTTGAGTTTAAAAAAGTGATGGAGAGTGGGGGTAATAGCCATAATATATAAAGCTAGAATTTGAGCTAGAGAGTTTAAATTCAATACGCCTTAAGTTAAGGGTGGGCTGCGTACACGAAAAATCAGAAAGCAGTGGTTATTACATAAGGAATGTAGGCCCATGTTTATAAAAAGTTAGATCAATGTTATACGGCAAAGAACTGAAATTTAAAAAAAAAACTTAGGTAAGTTACCAACTAGAAAATATTTAAAACACAAGCTACTCTATTGAAACTTTACATGCACATTTCACTTATTTCACTAGCCCTTAATTTTGCATTTTCAAAAGTACAACGTCTAATCAGACTTTAGAAAAATAGTTGGGGTCACTTCCACTAAAATGTACACTATATTTTACATATTTCTACTCTGATGATTCTTAAACAATTAAGTACATCAGTCGATCCTTGTAATGACACAATGGTGCACATATCACACTCTAACATATTATTGTATGTAGGTCTGCCCTTTTAAACTGACGCAGTCATTATGAATAGAACTATAACAGGCTAGAAATTAAAATTTAATAATCTTTATTAAGAAAACCTTTCAAAAAGTAGTCAGATCCTCACAAAAACAATAAATGTGAAAAAAGGCCAAGTTCCTTTCCAAAATTTCGGCCATTAAAAGTTTTTTTTTTTATGCATGTTTTTTTTATTTATTGTATCTTCATATATGAACTAACAACAAGTATTCAAATCTTAAATCTAACATATAATTAATAGGCCCGACCAATGTCAGACATAACTAAGTGCTAATTGTAAATAATACATAAGTAGTGATAATTAAAAAAAAGTATTTTCAAGCAACTTCATTCGGAGTGTTTAGTATTAGAGCCCTTGTATCTCTCTTTTTTAAGCGGATGTGTCCAGTAAAGTTCAAAATATTACGAGCAAGCGGATTAGGATGTGACTCGAGTTTTGTTAGATATTTGCCTGCGTGTTTTGCAATTTCTTCAGTCACTAGTGGCATATTTAAATCACGATGTATATTTGAATTCTTAATGTACCATGGAGCAGATGTTATTAACCTTAAAATTTTGTTTTGTCTTCGTTGAATTCTCTCTACATTGGCAGCACAAGCAGTGCCCCATAACTGGATACCGTAACACCATATTGGCTTTAAAAGCGACTTGTATATTAAAAGTTTGCAGTCTAGGCTGAGTGTTGAATTTCTGCCAATCAGCCAATGTACCTGAGTTAATTTAAGTTTCATTTGTGTTAACTTATAGTCAATGTGAGGTTTCTATGTAAGCTGTCGATCGAGGTGTATACCAAGATATTTCACATGTGAATGTTGAGTAACAACTTGATTATTAATCCGAATGGGGGAACAAGTATCTCTTCGTAAGGTAAATGTTATATGGACACTCTTTTGCGCATTTACCTTAATTCTCCATAAGTTTAACCATAGTTCTTTCTGGCTAATGTGTTCCTGGAGTTTTCGGGATGCCTCATCAGGGTTTTCGTGCATACTAAGGCAGGCGGTATCGTCGGCAAATGTAGAAGTGTGGATACTACTGCTCACAGGCATATCACAAGTATAAATCAAATATAAAAATGGCCCCAGTATACTCCCCTGTGGCACACCGGATGAGATAGTTTCAGGCATACTCATAAAGTGTCCTTCCACAACTGTAAATTTTCGTGCAACAATGTAACTTTCCAAAAGATTTACAATTTTTATTGGTAAGTATGTCTTCATTAAAAGTAGTGAGATAAAAAATTTGCCAAGTCAGCATATTATCTAGAAATTATGTGACACTCTTACTGTTACAAATTTATATAATGCATAGCATATTACAGTGATAGGTATTGTGATAAACAAGAACTTGGTCAAAATTTTTATCTCACTACTTTTAATGGCCGAAATTTTGGAAAGGAACTTGGCCTTTTTCACATTTAAGTTTTTGTAAGGATTATGTATTAAACTGTTTAACTTAATAAATACAAACAGTATTTCATTAGTAGATAGTTGATTACGCTTTTTTACGCTTGTATGGCATTTGGCACACATATGTAAACCCGGCCTAAGAAATAAAAGTGATAAAGGGAAGTAGCGAGGGTAAGATAACCTTAAGGAACTTAAGATAAATACCATCTGAACCTACAGATTTAGATTTAATAGACAACATATTAGCTAGAATATCGCATTCATCTACAGCTTCAAATTGAAAAGATGGCTCAGAGTTATTGTGGAAGTAATTATCATAATCATGGGGATTGGCTTCCATCATTGAAATATTAAAAAAAAAATGTTATTTAAAACGTCAACATCAATTGAGCATGGTTCATGGGTAGTGGTTTTGCTAATACCAGTTTCACGTACAGTTTTCCATGTTTTTTTGGAGCTAAGCGTATAAAAATCAGATGCTATCCTTTCTACCATACCTTTCCATCTTTACGCAAAATCTCATTTAGTTATACATTCTTTGATATCTGTTGAGAACCAAGGTTTTCGTGCTTAACTGAATATCTTAGTTTTGATAGGTACTACAGGGTCGAGTAAATTATTAAAATTATACTTAAGGAATGTAAGTTGATCTTCTACCGAATTTAAATAATATATGTTAGTCCATTCAATTTTAATAAATCCCCGTTGCAGTAATGTGAAGTCCATACTTTCGAAATCCCTAAAAGTAATTGTCTAAGGGGGTGTAACTAAATGGAATTTGTAAGTCATGAATATTAGATCATACTTTGAGAAGCAGGGTACGGAAATCTGATTATAAAGAAGGACATTAAATTTATTGCTTACAAAAAAAAGATCTAAAAATGTGTTGTTTGTGTATGTAAAATGCCTTGGAATTGTGGTGCTATGCGATAAAAGACCAAGAGATGAAAAATCATGTAAAATCGTATTATCTTCAAGGATATTCGAATTGAAATTGCCTGCTATAAGCACATCGTCATACATAGCTGAGTCTGTCTCCAGCGTTAAGAAAACAGTCTTTTATTATTATGTTACAATTGGGTCGATAAACACTACCTACAAATAGTTTTCTGTTATCACTGCTAACCTCAATAAGAAGATACTCAACCTTACTTGCAGTACTTATTACTATTTTTTGTACAAATTTAGATTTTATGATAAGAAAGGAGAAGGTAAACAAAAGTTATGTATTACTTAGTCAGAATCAAAATTTGAGCATTAAAAAGATATGCATGTACAACAGCTTACTAATTTGTACGGCCAAACCATGATTAATAATCTTTAAATACATATGCAAATGACACGTGACTTACACAGAAAAATCTTTCAGTATCATAATTATTATTATTTTGTTCAGTTTTTGCTGTCGGTATCAATATAAACTTGAAAAAATTTTAATGTAATTTTCGCCATATTCTTATTCGACTCCTTAAAGTATAATGCATTAGAGTTGCTTTTGGTGTGGATGAATAAACTGCCATCGACAAGGTGTAATATCCTTTAGTAACATTTTTGATGTATTTAAAAAAATTAAATATGAGCAGAATGCAGAATAAAATATTTAGCTATTGCTAATATCGATAATAAAATCTTTGAGCCGAAAAATAAAACAAGTTGTTATAGAAAATGTCTGTTTTTGGTACATAACATTCGACACATCCGAAGGTATTTTTTTTAAATTATTAGAAACAATTTAAAATTGGACATGTTGTAATTGCTTTTTTATTATTTATGACGGATGTATAAAAAAACTCTTGTATTTGCTAAACTTTAATTATACTACAATTTCAAGCGGAGATGGACTCTTGAGAAATGTTCCACCTAAAAGAGTGTAAGCAAGGAAATAAAAAACATCTAATGAAAATACATTATAAGTTTAAAATTTTGAATTTAAAAATACATTATATTCATATAATAATTATAAAGTTAAATTTATTCTACTAACAAAATTTTCCATTCACGAAATTATGTCAAGGAAATAACTAATATATAATATGTTTATTTCTACGTCGTGTAGAGTCAAGTGTACTAAACATAAACAATGAAATACGCTCATCTCAGTTTTCAAGTAAAGAAGTAAAATTTATTAACCAAGCAAATTATTTCATCTTCTAAAATCATCAGACACATTTTTGTATGCCTCTCAAAAAAAAATTATATTAGAAATCATTTCATTTATTAAGATCGCAAGCGGCTTTTAAATATACTACGATTTTATTCGGAACAACCAACCTTTTTTTTGTATTGTATAGAAATTTTTTAATACATCCTGTGTTTTTGGTAATTTTGCTTTCTGATATAAGACATTTTTATCCTTTGTTAACAGCAAAAACAGTATGATGGAAAATATGAAAATTTTTTCACACTTGTTCACACAGTTTTCGTATTTTAGATGGCGAAGATGAATGAATGAATTAAGTAAAACGAGAAACACAGGACACTTGGACCGAAGTAGATCTTTTTTATCCCCTTCCAGGTGCTACAGCACCTTATTTAGACCTATTTTCGTGAGAAATCTCAAGATTACCAGTGGGTTTAGTGTTGGCAGCTCCTCTAATAGGTGCTTGAACAATTGGCTATATCCTCGCTTCATAGTGCTTTAGAATATACTCTGGAGTTTTATCATCGTAATTACAGAATCTGCATAGGCTATTACTCTGAATGCTAAATCTTTTAAGGTTTTCTCAGTCTGAAATGCCAAATTCCTGTGAAGAAGTCTGAGAGCATTTCAAGATTGTTTCTACATACGGACATGAGAGCTACACAGAAAAAACTAATTTTCCATTTCAAACACAAAATTCTCTGAATCAAATAATAATTTTATCAATTAAGGTCCTACAAAGAAATCTGTAAATTTAAAAAAATAAAGATTAAATTAAATAAACAATTGTTGTGTACAGTATGCAATTTCTATATTGGAACAGAAATGTTCTCTTAACAATTTGGTTAAAAGTATTACTTTATATTAATTGTACTTTATAGTAATTGTATGTAATAGGGAACACCTCTGGCTCAATCTCCTTGGATTGAGGCATGCAACGCTAATGACTGGAACACATAGCGAAAATCATTTCATACACAGAAAAAATTATTCCCAAAAAATTTTCAAACAAAAGTTTGTTTGAAATAAAATTTTGATTCAGCAAATATTTTTTAATATTCCAGTAAATAGTTTTATCCAATTTTGTTTTAAGCAAAACAAAAAACAATGTGGAGTGAAAAACTTTAGCCACATTGTTTTTTGTTTTCTTAAAACAAAATTGGATAAAACTATTTACTGGAATATTAAAAAATATTTGCTGAATCAAAATTTTATTTCAAACAAACTTTTGTTTGAAAATTTTTTGGGAATAATTTTTTCTGTGTATGAAATGATTTTGGTTACGTGTTCCAATCATTAGCTCTGCATGCCTCAATCCAGGGAGATTGAGCCAGAAGTGTTCCCTATTACTCTTGATTTAAGTCAATATATCCAATCCAAGTCCGAAAAACGGTTTTGGAACGACGAATGGCCATCTTGTTTGCATTTTAATTTAGATGGTGAAAATATAGTTAATTAAAAATTCAAACATTTTGTAATTGTCTTGTTTTAAATTTATCAAGCTTTAAATTAACCAATCAGTCTTGCAAATTCTACATTTTTCTAACAAAAAAGCTTATGATTTAAAGATATTTTTTGAATACGTTCCATATCGAGACAAATGGTTCCACAAGGAACTTGTTGAATGTCCTACAGTAGAAAGCAAAGAAACTAACAAAGTAAATTCTTTTTCTTAAAAACAAATGTTGATTTAATGACACAAATAATCCACAATCCAATATTAATCAATACTAAATAATTTAGTAATTTTTTTTAAAGCACTAGCCTATTTTGCTTATGAAAATCCTTTTGTCATTTACTTGGAACTAGGGTTTTAACATAGAGACTAATAAATTAAGAATACATCAATTATTGGGCCTAATTACGAGTGTCGGCATTTCGATTAAGACTTCCACAATTTTGTACTAAATTAAAGAAAAAATGTTATGGAAAGTAGTTAAATTTTTTTTTTATTTTCCACAAGTTTAGTTTTGGTGACAATAGATCTTTAATATATATTTATATACCCAGTTTGGCGATTTTAATCACCAATTTTTTTATGGGCCTCCTAAGATTTCGAAAATCAATCAACCCACAAAAAATGGTGTCATCAGTTTTTTGGCCAACAGCTAATTCAGGCTTAGTGATGGTGGTTAGCTTTATATAAAAACAATGCAGCTAAGAGTTGACCAAGCATTTTATGCCAAAAAAAATTATATCTTCGTGCATTCTTTTGTGCAAAATTAACGAAGAAAAAATTGTTTCAGTTCTTTCAGAAAATCATAATTTTACCAATTTTTTCAAACGTTTGATCAAAATATAGATACATATGTATATCGCATTTTTTAAATTTTGTCTTTTTGCAAGAATCATCAATATATATCTGTTGTATAAATTTTAACGTCCTCCGTTTACTCTTTCATTCCGAAAACCACATTTGAAACTATTTTTGTGATAATGTAGTGACTACATTTATATCACGAAAATAATATTCTTTTGAGTTAATACAAAAGTGGACATAGAAATGTATCGTATATTTTCATAAAAAGGGTATTATTTTGATTTGAGCCTTTATCCAAGTTAAAAATAATCAAATTGTTTTATCCAAAAATTTATACTGTTTTGTTGATAAAATTTGTTTTATTATGTGATTATAGTTTGAAATGTGACAGTTTTAATAATAGAAATGCTCAAATTTTTTTTGGAATTGTGATTCTTTTCAAATCATAGATATTTTCCCCAATAATTGGAAGATTTTAAAATAAAAACAAGGCAAATATATTTTCAAATGGAATTTGCTTTCTGTGATGTATTCCGATTTACAAATTTTCCTAAAATGTAACCACAAACATTTTGTCTCTGCTGAAAATTTTAAAACTTCGAGTTACTACCCTCTTGTATTGATTTATAAGTATACTTTGAAAACTAAACAGCTCTTTTGTTTAAGGGAAACTGAAACCGATTAATATATAAAATATATAATGAATAAATGTTACTGGGATCCAGTGTTGCCAAAACGGTGGTTTTCCCGCTATATATAACTGTATTTTGCTGTCATTAGCGGCAAGTCTATTTAAAAAAACCACCAGCGGGAATTTTAGGTGAAGAATTTCTTAGTTGACGGATTTTCAGCGTTTTTCTGAAACTTATAAAGAAAGGTATTGAATCAAAATAAAGTATATTTAACGCAGCTATGCGACACGTACCTTGGTATTTATGTTGAGTTTTTTTCGATATAAACACGTACAGCGAAGAGAAACTAACGTCACTTTTTTGCAAATAAAAAATTGAATTTAAGAGGCTAAAAATAATAACATAATAACATATACATACGAGTATAACAGTGAACAAATCTCATAATTAGTTAATAAAATTTAATTCGAGATTAAAATTATATTACAAACCAATTTAATAATTCTTTTCGTATTAAAAAAGTAGTAAATAAATCTTTAAACAAACGGAAAACAACCCGAAAACTGGTTGATTGGACCACTGAGTATGAGGAAAACTAATATCAACCAAAATCTCTCAAAACAATAACTTTTTCTGAATAATTTGATTTTGATTAGAGACTTTTTTTATTAAAATTCTCCTTCGAAACTAAACTTCAAACCAATGTGAATTGAGCCACAGAGTTTATTTTATCAACACTATTTTTTAATTTCAGATAGTCAGGAAATTTTAACAATATTTTATAAATACTTCAAGCAAAACGGCAAGATATTATTCCACACGTGTAGAACAATTAGAGTCTAAAATATTGAAAATATACTGAATCAACTTCAACATTAATATTATAAGATGGAATATGCCCTTGGATTCTACTTTGTTCTGTAACTTTGGTGAGAACTTTTCCAAACGAAAAGTTTATTGTCATTCTGTGAAACACAGGATGACTAACGAAAAATTTAGTTGCTCATGTTTCTTTTAAGCTTATTTCAGGTTGTATATAAATCAGCCTGTGAAAAACAGGACAACCAATGTAATTGTTTGATTTTTATCGACGCGAAAACTTCTCGCAAGTTACAGAACTCAGGTACTGGTTCGATGTTTGTGTATGGAAACTCTGCAGGAAATAAAATACCTACTCAAAGAGTAGGCTGAGTTTTGCTTACAAATATAAAATTTATATTATTCTTTTTTTTTACCAATAAACCATAAAAAAGACATATGTTGGTTATAAAAAATTCAGCGGTTATATTAGCGTTTATTTTTATTCAGATAGCGGTTTTTAGCGGGTTTTCAGGGGCTATATGGTGGGAAATGCCTGCAACATTTTGGCAACACTGCTGGGATCAGTAAGAGGATATTTCAAATACATTCCAAAACTCAGATACATTAAATTATATGCTTGGTCAGCTTAGGCACACAATTGCACAAATATATTTTTGTCAGTAATTTAAATTACTTTTACTATGATGCAGAGTCAGCATGGTGTAACATCTTTTTTTCACAAGACGCAAAATCAGTAGCTTTTTGTTTTTGTTTTTACATCGACTTGAAATGTTATATGTCTATTATTGAATCTTTATTTCAAATATCAGCATAATAATATTTCTTCGTACGTACACATACATGCATGCATGTGTACATTCAGAATTTGTGAAATATGGTTGGAAGCAATTGAATACACAAAGGAAGAAATGGAAAATTTTAACTAAATATGATGAACTCACAAGCGTACATACGCCTTGAAATTTTTATTAAACTCAGAAAAGTCATTTTATATATTTTATGTTTTAGCATTTGTGTCTTAGAAAATATTATCGATATACAGGGGTAGGCATTCGAATTACTATTAATTAAAAATGCTGTATGTTTTGAAATATAATTTCTTTTTTTTATTTCAAACTCTTATAACTCTTCGAGTTATAACAATACATGGATATGAATTTTCACATTGCAATAGTTTTTCACATGTATAACATACAATTGTAGTTTTTCGACATCTTAAAATTTTTATTTAGACTCAAAAAAAATGTATTTAATTTTGTATATTTTTAAATTAAAACAAACAAAAAACTCCTTTCCCATGAAATATGTTCTCAACTATTTTACAACTTTTGAAGACTGTATATAACTATAGTTATACCTTATAGTTTTGGCGATTTTTAATCAATATTGTTGAAAATTTTGCAACTTCTCGCGATGTTTTTAAAAGTTAGTTTTTTTAAAAAATTATTGTACTTTGTTATCATCCCGCTATTAATATACTTTTTGCAAATTTACGTAATTTTCGCGACTAATGCCGATTTTTTTGCATTCCTTACAGATTGAAGCGATTCACTACAGTTCAGGTAAATCTAAAAATATTTTAGTTAAATGTAATTAAAAACCATTAGCACTTTTATAACCTTATGCATTCCTGATGCCATTCTACGACAGTCAATAGACTTAGAGAATAATGTTAAAGGTGTCGTTGTAAACCTTTCTATGGAAATGACCAACAACATTTTACAACTATTGTACAGCTTGACGACCTACTACACTTACAATAGGTTGTGAATTGAGAATCTTAGTACACATAAAATCCACAATTCATTTTATGTGCTCAATATGTATGGTATAGGTACCATAGCTTTATACGCTAAAAATATTTTAAGTAAATTCGATTGTTTTGGCGGCGTTATTACAAAATCTACTTCTTCTTTAAAAAGTATATACTTTTGTTTTGTTTTCCTCAATAACTCTGTAAGTTACACTAACTTTACTCAAAGCTTTTTTCAAGTTCTTCTTATATTTCTCTTAAATCAATAGCTCTTAAAGAACTCTTTCCAAGAAACATGAAATTGATATCAGAAACTACCGCGGTATGATTTTTTTAAGTTTTTATGGCATACGCAGTTATTGCACAAAAAATATTATTATTTTTGTTGATGTAGCTTACAGAGTTGTTGCTGTTTTTAAAAAAAAATGTTTTAAGGTTTTAGAAAATTTTTTTATTATGTTATTAGAAAATATTTCGTACAAAAGTAATTATTTTTTTGTAATCTGCAATGACATTTAATTTTAAAGATGAAAACATATAGCATATATTTTTATTAAAACCTCCATGGATGAAGAATACCAGGAAATAAACACTACAAAAAAAGGAAGACCAGCAAATAACACATTCAGTGGATTTACAAAAAAATATACTAAAATATCGGCTAATAAGACAATCCATATAAAATCATCAATGTATGGCATTACACCAGTTAATCACAAATTATACAATACTCGTAATTTGGAGGCTGCACATATCCATGGTAAAGTAGATATTGTAAAAATTATTAAGATATTGTTATCATCAGGGAACCCACAAATATGCAATTGCATGTTTTTTCTTGTCTGATATATCAATCAGGAATTAAGATATTTATCCATTTCAGAACTTTTAATGAATTCCGGCATCAATTTGTTAGTGCATATTTTTGCATATTTTACCCTTTAAAGCATGTTTTTGCATACTTCAGTCTAACGCGCATATTTTGAGCATTTTTTGAATTTTTAGAGCATATTTGGCGTTTTTAGGGCATATTTTGGTACTTTTTAAAAAAAATTTATTTTAATTTTAAAAAAAAAATTTTTTTGGTAAAATTTTCTGCTATTTTCTGTCAAAATTTTATTTTGTAGTGAAAGAAACAGTAGTATGGGGAAGCAATATTTTGCTAATGTACTAAATATTAGTATGTGTTCTGACAACCAAATTTATAACAAAAGATTTTCACTCACTTGTAAGCAGTCTTGTGAAAGAAAAACGAAACAAGAAAATTAAATAAATTTAAATCTTAAATATCCAATTTTTTTCTGCTAAATTTTAATGCTGGAACAAATACTATTGATTTGCATATTCCAAATTTCAACTTAAACAGGTGTAACATGTGTTTTAACATCCTCACTGGACGCTAATTTCAATAAAAACTTTGTTTGGTAATTGTGACGCACGCTGTTCCGATTACATCAGTTGAGGTTGAAAAAGAAAATTTTGAATGTATAAAAGTTTATTTAGATGTGACCGGATGCGATTTTTATTTAAAAACTAAGTGAAGAGTTTTTGTTTATTGCAATAACAATTATAAAAAACCTTATCTTATTCTTCAAAACACAGTTCATGATCGCTTTTGAAGTAAAGTTAAATTTTCGCTCTTAGTTAATTTTTTTATTGTTTCCTTTTTCGGTTTATTTTATTTTTGTCTTGTTTTGTAAATTTTGTTGAATTGCTGAATTAAAATTAGTTTTTCATTTCCAAATAATCCAATTTATGTTATTTTTAAGAGCATATTTTTTGAGTTTTTAGTGCATATTTCGAAGTTTTTAGTGCATATTGAATGCGCATAAAACACTTTTTTTGGAGCATATTTCTGGTTTCCCTGGTTATCATTATTAACTTTTGCTTTTTGCTATAATTTTTAAAATCTTTGCAATAATAAATTTAATAAATATTTTAAAATAAAATAATGAATAATTTTTTATCGCAATAAGTTTGTTAAGCTGCGATCACATTGGGGAAGCATTTTCATCAAATATGTTTGCCTGTGTTTGACGAAAATTTTTTCAAATACATAAAAGTTTTATTTTCTGGCCACACTAGCAGCATTTATTTGTGCTATTTTATTAGTTCAAACACCAGAAAACCATTATTTGAGCAAATATGTTTTCTCTATGTCACATTGAAAAAACTATTTGCTACTAAAATATATTTGGTCAAACTGTCAAAAAACACAAAATTATTTTCCCAGAAATTATTTAAGAATTATATGAAATATATTGAAGACTTCATTTTATTGGGCTGTAGAGCAGCTTCTATATTGGTATTAGAGGAAGAAATGAAAAAGAAAAGACAATGGATGCTGAAGAGTTTTTTGGACTGTGGAATTTTGCCTCATTAAGTTATAAGACTACCTCGTTGACTTCGTTGTTTCTTGAGCATCCCATACACGCTTCAATTCAAATTTCAATTGAATTGATTCTTTGCCACAGACTGGCAAATCTGATTTTTTCCAAAAGGTATCGAGTTGTTTCCGTGTAAACTATCTTTTGTAAGACTCGCATTTTAGGTACATTTTAGAATGTTTTTCCGTAAAGCTAAGTAGAAAAACGATTGACATGATCGCACTCTCTTCAGTCATACATATATGTAACAATATTGTTAAATAGAACATTCAATTTGCGTTTGATAACAGAATCGCAGCTTGAAAAAAGTTCACAGCCATAGAGCAAACCTGCAATGAGGTACGATTTGGCAAGAAGCATTCGGATATTTAGCGGATTGTTAAATAGTGTAGACCACAGAGATCTTAAATTTGCATACATATGTATGTGTTGCCCACGAGATCACTGACATGATTCGTACTTATTTTCTCTCTATTTATTATAATTACATCACTGCCAACTGCATAGAATGTTTTTCTTTTGAATAACTAAGCATTTAGATTTTTGGAAAGTCCGTTTGCTATGGCCCAATGAAAAATAAAAAATGTTGTACGTCATCTGCTTAGATATGAATTTTGCAGTGAGTAAGTTGACTTCGCAAATCGTTAATGTATAACGAAAAAATTGGTGGTCCAAGAATAGACCCTTGGGAAACTTCCTTCAACAATCTTAAGGGAAACGACCAGGTGTTGTTGTGTATACAGATTGCCAGCGATCCGTGACATAGGATGATAAAAGACAAAGGCTTTTGAGTGATCAAGAAAAACTAGAAAGCTTACTTTACTATCATCAAGTTAACGACGTATACTTTCAGATGCACCAAGCAATGCTGAATCTCAGTTATAGTTTGGACGCAAGGCAAATCGCCTATCAGACAATAAATAATTTTCTTCAATAAATGAGGACCTTTTTTAACATCAAATAGCTATTGGCCGGAATTCTGAGTCAGTTTTTGGCATCAGTATTATTTTAGCATGTTTCCAATTATGTAAAAAGGTGCAGGTCATCATTTTACTAACTTAAAAAGTGAAAGAACGTCAAACTGACTAACACAAGAAAACTGAAAGGTCGTCATATTAGAAAAATTAAAAAAAAATCATTTATTGGCTTTGAGGGAATATTCGCAAAAGTTTTATTGAGCTTACCGGTGTCAAATTGTCATTTTGTTTGATTAATTACTTTACAAATCCGAATATCCCGAGTGCAATTCCAAGTTTGCTTTGAGCTAACTGCATTGCCAAAACGTGCAACATAGTGTTAGGTTTTCGCAACTCTAATGCATTCATTGACTTTAAAAACTGCTTTCAACTCTGGAGCTCTAAGTCTTTTGCACTTAACATAAGCAATATCTCTCTTATAAATCGATACTGATTTAATTGGGACTACGTAGTTCGAAAAATAAAGATTGCCTGTCAACTGTAGGCATGTAAAAAAATTCAGTGAAGTGCGACTTTGACCCCCGCACGAAGGATTCCGTTCGGACACGAAATATGTAATTAAATACGAACCTTAGCCTATATAAAATAAGGTTTTTGCATTTTTTTTTCGTTTTTGACGTTTTTTTAATTTTTGTGATTTTTTTTATTTGGGCGATTTTGTTAATTTTTCGCGATTTTTTTCATAGGCGATTTTTTTTTGGTTTTTTAAGATTTTTTCGGTTTATGGAGTTTTTTTCATTTTGGCATTTTTTAGTTTTGACACTTTTTTCTCGTTTTGCTGATTTTTAGGGTTCCAAGGTACACCAAAGATGAATAAAAATTCAGTGAAGTGCGACTGTGACCCGCGCACGAAGGGTTCCGTACGGACACGAGATATGTAATTCAATACGAACTTTAGCCAATATAAACTATAGTTTGGCATTTTTTTCGTTTTTGTTTTTTTTCCGGGTTTAAGCGTTCATTTAGTTTTGGGGTTTTTTGAATTTATTGGCGCTTTCTGACTTTTGGCAATTTTTTTTCTCGTTTTGGGGATTTTTTTTTGGTTTTTGGAGTTTTTTTTAATTTTGGCGATTTTTATTATTTTGACGTTTTTTAATTTTAACGATTTTTTTATTTGGCGATTTTTTTTAATTTTGGGGTTTTTTTCATATAGGTGATTTTTTTTTTTTGGTTTTGGCGATTTTGTTGGTTTTGGCACTTTTTTTTCTCGTTTTGAGGATTTTTTGTATTCTTGGCGATTTTTTTCGTTTTGGTTATATTTTTTCAAATTGGGAGATTTTTTTTAATTTTGGCGATTTTTTCATTTTTGTGACTTTTTTTTCATATAAACAATTATTTTGGTTTTAGCGCATTTTTCGAGTTATGTCGATTTTTTTCGGTCTTTGGCGTTTTTTTTCATTTTGCGGTTTTTTTCATTGAAGCGTTTTTTTTTCTAATATGGCGATTTATTTTAGTGCTAGAATTTTTTTTTAATTTTGTCGCTTTTTTCGATTTGGCGATTTTTTTTATTTTTGGCGATTTTTTCAGGTTTTGGCGATTTTTTTCGGTTTGGCGATTTTATAATTTTCTGATTTAACGTTTTTGAAAATTTCAAGAGTTTACCTCTTACGGTTTAAAGGATGGAACACTCTTTAATTTAAATTTTTTAATATTTTAATGTTAATTGTTGTAGTCTGTATAAAAATACACTAATTTTACAAATTTCAAGTGTCAATATACATATGTACATACAATTGTATGTATATTAGATGGGATTTTAACATTTTTCGTCGCTCGTTTTGGACTACCCTTTAATTTTTAATTTTCATGTATTTGTTGTTGTAGCAGTCAAGGTTCTACATACTCTATCCAAATTTCAAGTCCGTAGCACTTACGGTTCCTTAGAAAACACCGTGTGACGGACAGCGTAGCGAAAACAATAGGGGACCTTTTTTCACCTTTGGTGGACGGAACCCTAAAAATTGTACTCCTGTCAAAACAATTAAAGTTTTTGAAAATTTTACTCCTGTCAAGGCAATAAACGTTTTTTGAAATTGCATTATAATCCACGGTAGTAAGTTATATGCGGCGGAGCTAAAATATTATATTTTAAGAAAATCAGATCACGCGCAAATATTTGGTCACACAGTGTAACATTGGATATATTAGTAGCAAAGAAAATATCATTTGTACTATATGTGGGTGCAAGCAAGACCAACAGATGTCATTTTATCCAGAAGAAGCGATTCTGAAGGTGTATTTGAATTAAAGTTGCTGGCAATAATTACATCATTATATATGACAGCAAGTGTTTTAAATTTTAGAAAATGAGATCCTTTTATTAGGTCTATTGGCACACCCCAATATTATTTTTTTGCTATATGCAGTTACTTCTACAAAAATGTATTCTATTCTTTTCTCATTAAGCGATGTGTTTGCATAAGATCTAAGACAAACTTAAAATTATTTTTGACAAAGTTAGTACCGCATTATAGGCATGAAGGCATATTAGGCTATCCGTTGTCGAAGACGAAAGCCAGGTTTCAGAAACACTTAGAACATTAATGTTCTAATTCTCAAAAACAAATTTAAACTCATCAAATATTAAACTTAACCTCATCAATTTTGTTGTTTAGATTTTTTGCTTTGATGTGTGATAACGATAATTCGATTTTGTTATTCGTTAAGTCTATTATATAAAAACCTAATAACAATGCGCGAAGTACAAGTATTAAGAAAAACTAAGGTTTGACGTTTACCATTAGAACAATAATAGTATTTGAGATAAAAACAAAAATGTTTCTATATTTTGTTTGAAAGACACTCTCGTAGTAATTATAAATCCTGAAAGTCCTACCAAGATAAAAAGTATCCCTTATTTTAGATTTTGACTTATCGCAAAGTTTTTATATACAGTGCCCAATTGTACAATTTGTAATGGATAATGTTGAATCTTTATTCTGAACTCTCAAATGTTCACACATACGTAAAAGTCTTCTTTCATTGTTATCAGCATATACATTCATTTATAGCACTGTTGCATATAAAATAGATTTCAATAAATTTTTTAACTGCATGAAGTTAGTATTAATTCCAGTACCCAACCCTGTATCTAGATATTTTAGAGAATGCAAGTGTGTATTCCAATATTTTTCTTTTATATTATTTTATTAAGTTATTATTTTTTTAGCCAAGTTGTTTTAAAAATTTTTTAAATTTTAATAATTCCCATGTTTGTGCTGTCAGTATATTATTCAGGAATAAACATGCTTTTCTTAACAGGATATTCACATGCATTGAATTAGATATTCGTTTGTTTGTATAAAAAAAACTCTGGAAAAAATATTTGCAATTTGTAAAATTCACATCTAGATATATATGTATATAGTCAACAATGTATATATACATATATACATGTGAGTGTACATATGTATATATTTTGTTAAATCAAGCTGTTTGATAGGTTTATGTTGCAACATAAAACGGAAACAGGAAATGCTCAAATAACTTCTAAAAAGGCATATACATACATGCATTTATAATGCAATATGCCTTCTTACTTTACACATAAGCACTTATCAACAAGAACGAAGAATATTACAACATTTTTAATATGCATATCTTTTTTAAAGATTGCAAAGCTTTCACCTTGTAAAACTTCAACAAATCTCTAGAAAATAAAAATAAAACATTTTAACGATTGATATTAGTAAGGTGCCACTTGGAATATATTTGTATGAACAATTTAAAAAAGTAAACATGTATGTACATAAATACATACACACATATATATTTATAGATCTCAAGTATATATATATATATATATATGTATATATATATATATATATATATATATATATATATATATATATATATATATATATGTTAATATTGTGCCCTTAAATCTATATAATGTAACATCATAAGTTGAGATATTACAGCCAATCTGGAAATAAATTGTACATATAAGCAAGTAGAGTAGAGTCTTAAGTTCTGCCATTTAGAATCTTATATATCCTACACTGAAGCACTATGTTGTGCGGCGGCCGCAAATAGTTAAATTTAACGCTTGAAATCCAAAAATATTTGTATTCCATTTAAAGGTCAAAATAGCATTTTTTTTAACAAGTTCGATAGCTTTTTTAAAAAAAGAAAAACTTGCACGTGCTTTAAAGGATTACAAAAAATTGTATTGCTTTATAAAAATTTTGTACTAAATTATTTAGTCTTGTGTAATTTCAATATGCCAATTTGAAGTATTAATCAAAAATTCACTCAGGGAAAGCTGCAAGTTATAAATAATAACGCATCATATTAACTCAATAATTTTCAATAAATTATAAAAATTATATTAAAATGCATTGACTTGGGGGCCACACATTCAATTTTAGCCTTCAATTCCCTTGAATTTGCTGAGTGTTGTTTTTTAATAACAATGAACCTATTTTTAGGGTTCCGTACACCAAAGGTGAAAAAAGGAACCCTATTGTTTTCGCTACGCTGTCCGTCTGTCCGTCTTACCGTCTGTCCGTCACACGGTATTTTCTCAGGAACCGTAAGAGCTACGGACCTGAAATTTGGACAGAGTATGTAGAACCTTGACCACTACAACAACAAATACATGAGAATTAGAAATTAAAGGGTGCTCCAAAACGAGCGACGAAAAATATTAAAATCCCATGTAATATACATAAAATCGTATGTACATATGTATGTATATTGACACTTGGAATTTGTAAAATTAGTGCATTTTTATATAGACTACAACAATAAACATTAAAATATTAAAAAATTTAAATTAAGGGGTGGTCCATCAGTTAATGCAATTTTGAATATGTAAATTTGACAACTATCTATATCTTGGAGACCATAAGAGGTAAACTCTTGAAATTTTCAAAAACGGTAAAACTAAAAAATCCAAAAATTATAAAATCGCCAAACCGAAAAAAATCGCCAAAACCTGAAAAAAATCGCCAAAAATTAAAAACAAAAATCGCCAAATCGAAAAAAATCGACAAAATTAAAAAAAAAAATCTAGCACTAACATAAATCGCCAAATTCGAAAAAATCGTTTAAATGAAAAAAAAATCGTCAATATGAAAAAAACGCCAAAAACCGAAAAAAATCGCCAAAACGCGAAAAATTCGCCAAAACCAAAATAATTGTTTATGTGAAAAAAAATCGCTAAAATGAAAAAAATCGCCAAAATTAAAAAAATCGCCAAATTTAAAAAAAAAAATCCCAAAACGAAAAAAATCGCCAAAAATTAAAAATAAACGCCAAAAACCGAAAAAAATCCTCAAAACTAGAAAATTTCGAAAACTAAAAAAAATCGCCTATATGAAAAAACGCCAAAATTAAAAAAAAATCGCCAAAATAAAAAAATAATAAAATGCCAAAATTAAAAAACGCCAAAATAATAAAAATTGACAAAATTAAAAAAAAATTCAAAAACGTGAAAAAAATTGCCAAAACTCAGAAAGCGCCAATAAATTCAAAAAACCCCCAAACTAAAAAAAACGCTTAAAACCGAAAAAACCCAAAAACAAAAAAATTCCAAAACTATAGTTTATATTGTTCGTATTGAATTACATATCTCGTGCCCGTACGGAACCCTTCGTGCGCGGGTCAAAGTCGCACTTCACTGAATTTATTTTGTGATTTAGGTCAGTAAATTTCATAAATTTCTTTATATTTTTATTTTTGTATCGATATTTCGTTAACCTTTGGTTAAATTCTTCAGGATCATTCAGAATTCAGAATTCATATAATTCTATATATTCAATATATATATTCAAATAATAATTAGAATAAATTCATATAACCGTACGTACGAAGTTTAAAAGTTTTACAATGAAAAGTTCCGGAAATATGGAGGTGCAAAAAGTGCATATTTTAAGACATGCTCACTGACTCACTGACCTACTGACTCACTCATCAATTTTATAAAGCACTTCCGCTATAGCTAGAAATCTGAAATTTGTTACACGGATAGATCTAGGTGAGCAATGAACTAGAAAAATCTGAAAAACTAATTTAAGCCAGGGAGGCGGGGCTACGCCCCGAAAAATTTAAATTTGCGCTAGTGAGCTGAAGTTTGGTACACAAACAAAAAAACATCTGAAAACCCTAAAATTTTTACCAAGGGTATGGGGCTACGCCCATAAATCTCAGAACTAAAAAAACACTTCTAAGGCGTTTAACTCAAGCGATTTTATTGAAATTTGGCACACATGCTGCAATATACAAGGCTCTAAGTTGAAAATGAAATTGAAATTTAATTTTATTGAAAAAAGTGGGCGTTAACACGGCCATAAAATTTAAGCCTCCTATTTTATGTTTTTCGGGTCAACACTTTTAAATGCATTATTTATATATTTACTATTATCCTTTTTCAAAGAAACTAAACAGGAAAGATAACTACTAGCCAAAAAAAAATTTGAGGTTAAAAAAGTAGGCGGGAACACGCCCATAAAAATAAAAATTTAAATTTGCGCTAGTGAGCTGAAATTTTATAAATGAGTAGTTATAGATTATCAAATTACTAGAGCAATCTGAAACCCAAAAAATTTTAACTAGGAGGGCAGGGCTGCGCCCATAAGGCTCAGAATTTAAAAAACAAATCTAAGGCGTTAAACTTAAGCGATTTTACTGAAATTTGGCATATATGTTGCTATAATACAAGGCTATAAATTTTCGATGAAAAAGTGGGCATTACCACGCCCTTACAATTTAAGCCTCCTATTTCATGTACTTCGGGTCAGCAGATTTAAATCTACTATTTATTTTAATATTAAAATCCGTTTCCAATGAAACTCGACACGTATGACTGGCACTGACAAAAAAATTATTTTCAAAAGTACGTCCATAAAAATTAAATAATTAAATTTGCGCTAGAGAGCTGAAATTAAGTACGCAAGTAGGTCAAGATCAGAAACCAAATAGAAAAATCTAAAAACCCAAATATTTTAACCAGAAGTGGCAGGGGCAGCGATAATTTTGTATTGAAGCTTTTAACTAAAGCTTTAACTTAAACCTATCATCTTAAAAAGATTAAGATGATAATTGAGCGCTGCTCATAACAACATCTTGCACTAGAAGTGCTTAAATTCAAAACACAAATAAATCTAAATTAGAGATCACCAAGAAAGATTTAATTGAGGACATGGACACGCATTTTAAGCTCAAAATTAAGAATTTAAGTTAAAGCATTTACGAACAGGAAAAAATTTAAAGTACTGATTGTTAAATTAAGGAAGTAGGGCATCGTTTATAAAATTTTTATCGAAATATTATACGGTAGAGAAATTAAATTTTGTAAAAAAAATAGAGTTAGCTAAGTTACCAAGTAGATACATTTAAAACACAAGCAACTGTATTGAAACCTTGCACGCGCATTTTACTCATGCTAGCATTTAATTTTACGTTTTCAAAAGTACTTCGTCTGAAGAGACTTTAGAAAAATAGGCGATGTCACTCCCACTAAAATTTACACTATATTTTACATATTTCTACTCAGATGACTCTTAAAAAATTAATCAAATTACTCGGTCCTTATTATGACACAATGGTGCACATATCACCCTGCAGTCCATTATTTTATGTAACTCTGACCTTTTGAACTGGCACAGACATTATGAATAGAACTATAACAGACTAGAATTTTAAAGTTTAAAAAGCTTTATTAAAAAAACTTTCCAAAAGGTAGTGAAGATCCTCACAAAAACATTAATGTGAAAAAAGGCCAAGTTCCTTTCCAAAATTTCGGTCATCAAAAGTAATCACTACAATATGGTATGCATTATATAAAGTTGTAATCGTAAGGGTGTTATATAATTTCTAGATAATGTGCTAACTTGGCAATATTTTTACTCTTCTAAGAAAGGAGAAAATAATGTATATTTGTTAATTTCTTTATATCGGGAAAAATGTTGTCAAGTAAGCACATTATCTAGAAATTATATAACACCCTTGCGACTACAAATTTATATAATGCATACCATATTGTAGTGATAGGTATTGTACCAAACACGGACTTGGTCAAAAGTTTTATCTCACTACTTTTAATGACCGACATTTTGGAAAGGAACTTGGCTTTTTTTCTAATTTATGTTTTTAAGAGGATCATAGTTTATAGCAGCAAATTCAAAAAATATTTTTTAAAATTTTCAAAGATGTTATGATTTGTGAATTCTCAAATGGTTTTTGAAAGTCTGTACATAAGATAACAGGATTGTGCTTCACCACCAGAAAAAAAATTTCAATTAAAATAAGCTTATGACTATATGTCTAATAATAAATTTCTTAAATTTTGTATTTTTATTTGCGTTTATTGTTTATATTTGTTTCAGCGAGGAAGACCAATTTTTCTTTTACATATACCAACTATAATATTGTTTTAGTTATATTTACCATATTTTCTGTGGCAGGAATAATTTTTTAATTCAAAATCCATACTGTTAACCAATTTTATCTGTTGTTGCAACTATTGGGTTAATGGTTATAATTAAATATATTGTGCTACCACAAGAAAATTGATAGTTGGTGCAACCGCCACAATTCGATTGGCAAAAAATTCGGTTGTCTCAACGAATCTGTTTTCTCTGTGTAGTTTACATTTATTGCTTGAATTAAATTGAATCAATATTGCCTTAAAGTTAAAATATATTATTTTAAGATTGCAGAAATTTATTATTCCACATATTGTCATAAGATAAGAGTTTTGTGACTATTTAAAATGTGTGCTTGAAGACTACTGACGATTTTTTAAAGCAACAATGAAATGCATATAGACCAAGCTGAACCACCAGGAAATGAATTTCAAATTAACATATTATTTTAATATTTTTATTTCATTAATTTCTTAATTAAGATGAAATTTAAATAGAAAAATATTAAATTAACATGTAATTCATATCAATAAGACGATTAAATTGTTCTATAAGTATTCAATTTTAATTCAATGCGTTAAATTATTATTTCTATATTGTTTAAATTTTAAAGTTATAATAACAAAAATTTTAAATTTTATAAAAACATATTTTAGTTGAAGTATGCAATTTGCAATGCGAAGTCTGAATAAAATAAAAAATTACAAGTTGTTAAATATAATATGGTTGACAAAACAAAAAATAATTTAAAGGAAAATGAGCAACGCAAAGGCAACTTAGTGAAGACGTTTTCAAAAAATCATTAAAAAGTTCTATAAAAAAATTTTCATGTTTCCTTATACATATAAGAATCATATGTGAATCGTTTGTGAAAAATCCCTGTAGAAGTGTGTTGGTTATAACGACAGACACGATGATAATTCACAGATGATTCAAAGTGATATTGTGCGCTAGTTGTCTCCACATTAGCTATACATAATATAAAAATTCACTAATGAAAGTTGATGATGTTTTCTGCTAGAAATCACTAATACGACGATGGCTAACAGACAAAATCAACCTCTTTCATGCATGACTGTTTAGACATTTACTTCAAAAATTCATATATGACACATAAGAAAATTCTGCACTTGTCATCGATGACTTAATATTGTCAGCGTTTGTCACGATGAAACATTGTGACTTTCGCCACCGGACCAATGTTTGTTTACTGCTGAAAATAATTAATAAGATACGCGTATAAGTAAAAGTGAACTCAAAAACATCAGATATATGAACTCTGCTCTCCTTCTTTGTGTTAATGAGTAAAGTAGTTGTTGAACGAAAATTTGCAAATTACAAAAATAGCATAAACTATTATTTTAAATAGTCGCAAAGAAGTTGAATATTTTGGTAAAAAAATTTCAAAAATTATAAATTCTTCTCCAATTACAAAGTAAGACCTTTCACCTTTATTATTAAAAACAAAAACAAACATTTTGAGCAAAAACAATTTTTTTTTGTGGAATTACCCATATGCAAATACACGATTATTTTAAATTTTTAAATTGAAGTCAAAAGATTTTTCTGAGCTAGATATTGAAAATAAAAACAGAAAGTAGAGATGAACTAAAATTAAGTTGTTTGAAATAAAAAATTACCATCCCCGGGAGCAAATACCCTCGACACAAAAAAAATGTAAAGTAAAAATCATGATTATGTTGCTGCTGCTGAAACATCTCATGAGTTTTAAATTAGACAAATTTTACTAAAATATAAACTCTGTGTTATTCCAAAACATTAATTTGCTTAAGAAAATCAATTACTTGAAGACAAGATATTTGGAATTTTTCTTACAAATTCTTTTTTTTTAACGGAAGCCTAAAAAGTTTTGATGATACCTCTTTTACAAGTTAGGTGAGGGTGTGAGTACGAACAAAATTTACGATCACTTTGATATTTGAAAATCGAATGACAGCGTAAATTTTTTTAATAAATTGTATTCTGTGAGAGCTCTTGCATTAATTTTATATGTTTATACCAGCTACTTTTTAAAACTTTTCTTTTAGCTTTGTAAAGACAAAATCCCAAACCAAGATTTCCTTTTCACATTTAATCAACTGCAACATTTAAATAGTACTTAAAAAATAACAAAAAAGTTAATGCTCTTTTTGAAATTGTTTGGCAAAAATATTTTAAAGTTACATTAACCTCAACACACTGCATTAAGTTCAAACAATAATGTGTATGCATGTATTTAATAACTGAGTGGCAGGATATGGTGCAGATAAGCTGTAAGAGCAGTATAATTTAAAACAATAACATGACATTAAACATGCACCAAAGTATATGATACTTGCACACACACACAAGTTTTCAAACACAAGTACATTAAAAGAAGAAAAAAAATACATATTTATGTACATGTTTTTATGTTCATGTTTTATGCATACTCCCTCATATGAATATGTATGCATTCAAATATTAATATAAATACATATGTATGCATGTTTTTTTTTGTGTCATTACCCTGTAGGAAGGTTACCCCAACCTCCAAGTCACCACTTCTGGCGACTATATTGGTGAATTTTTTGGCATATTGTACTTATTAATATTTTCTTTTGATGCATAGTAAACATTCTGTCATGTATGTACAAGAAACTACGTTCCTTGTAGAAAATAAAAACAAATCTATTTACGTATGCAATTTAAATAAAGATAAACATAAATTTTTTAGACAATATATTAAAATGACAATAATAATACAGGGTGGCCCAGAAAGACCGAAGTGGTGTAAATTCCTTATAACTTTTTATTTAAGACATATTTTTTTAATTTTTTGTTTTTTAAATACAGTAAATTTATAGGGAATATTTTTAGATTAGTTGTTAAAAATGATATCCCGCAAGTGGAGGCCATTTTCTGCTTCGCACAAATGATCTCTTTTCAACACATTTTCCATGACCTTTCGCAAAACTTCCGGTGTTATGTTGTTAATTTCGTCTGGAATATTGGTTTTTAATTCCTCAATAGTCCTAGGCTTATTAACATAAACTTTCCCTTTTAAATAACTCCAAAGGAAACAGTCTGGAGCGGTTAAATCCGGGGAACGCGGAGGCCAATTAAAATTGCTTCTACGCGAATTTATTCTTTCCCCAAAGATGTCGCGTAAAATAGCCATTGTGGCCCTCGGAGTGTGCGCTGTGGCTCCATCCTGTTGGAACCATATTTGCGGATGGTATTCCACGGCTGGCCTTACAAAATTTTCCAATATGGCCCGATATCGATCACCATTGATGGAAATGGCGACATCTCTTTCATTTTCCAAAAAATATGGACCAATGATCCTTTCTGAAGAAACACCGCACCAAACAGTACACTTAACTGGGTGTAATTGTCGTTGATGAAGTACTCTCGGGTTTTCCTTAGCCCATATCCTAAAGTTTTGCTTGTTAACAAACCCATTTAATTGGAAATGGGCTTCGTCACTCATAAATAAGTTATGAATAATGGAAATGGAAAGAGCACATTTGTGCGAAGCAGAAAATGGCCACCACTTGCGGGATCTAAAAATATTCCCTATAAATTTACTGTATTTAAAAAACAAAAAATTAAAAAAATATGTCTTAAATAAAAAGTTATAAGGAATTCACACCACTTCGGTCTTTCTGGGCCACCCTGTATTAACAATAATTCATTGTCGAAAAAATATGATCAGAATATTAAATAATCCTCTATAGATCAGCAACTTCAAATTAAGCATTTTTAATAAATTTGAATAGATGCAAAGATTAAAAACAGCACGTACTTTTTAGAATTTGATTTTAAAAGAGAACTATGCAAATAAGTAAAATCAGATAAGTAAGTCATTATATGGCAAACAGTTCTGATCGTAATGAGTAAGCTTTTTCAGGTCATGCATGCCTACTACTATTGCTAGGTGTTATCTTCTTTAGGAAAGGGATAGTGATATAGAAGACAGGTACTAAATGAAGATATAGAGGGCAGCTTAAGTCTTTTAAAATTATGTTTTTTTTAATAATTTTTGATGATTCTACTACACAGTAAATACTAAGAAAGGGGCTCTGATAATACAGTCCGATAAGTATTCGCTAAAGCCGGTGTAGTGCATCGACAACTATCTATGCATTCATCACTTGAAATTTTCTACATCAACAGATACAAACGAACACTATTGCACATCAGTAAAATGTGTGGTGTTGTTATTTAATATCAAACTCATAATTAACAATATTTTTATAACGCTTACTTCTAATGAAAAAGTTAGCCAACGTCAATCTTAAAAAACAGAATCAACTCAAATAATTTTGAAAACCTCTGCTTGTTTTATTTCTTCAAAAAGTAAATAGTTTTGTGACGCAAGATTTTTCACAAACTATAATAGTGATTTCAGCACAATTAGAACACTTGCATCTGATTTTTTCTACGCTCATTGAGTTCAGTGACCAACTTTGCGGACTGCTTGTAGAGGCACACGCTACGCAGTTTATTGGGCCTGTTCTGAAAATCACAGTGATTTCAAACCACGTGATTTCAAAAGTAAACTACTGATAGCTGACTTGATAGTGGGTTTTCATTGAATTTTAAGTTTTCGTCATTTATAATATAATAGTTTCTTCCAACTTCCAACGCCAAAAATCGAGCAATTCTATAATTAGATTTCCTTAATTTTTTGAAATCACCGTGATTTCACATGTCGTGATTTGCAGAACAGCCCCGTATCCTCATCTTACAAAAAAAATCGCCGGTCAGGTCAGCTTTACAGTTTGCATATCCATTTAAAAGTTTGTTAGACTTTGTAAAGACATTGTACTGATAAAACCATCTCACCAACCAATTATCTCGCAGGTGCCCATTATTCATCAATAGGATATATAGTGACCACATGCTAGCTTACTTTTAGCAACGACGAATTGTTGTGCATAATTTGCCAGTAGTACTAGTGACAAAGTCAAAAGTTAGTCAATACTGTCTTAGTGTTGACACTTCCTACAAGGTATTTACGTATATAATTTGTATGTTTGTATGTGTGTTTTCAGTATAACAGCATGTTTTTTCTACCCTTTTTATTACCTTCATTGTCTTTACCTCTCATTCGCTTAAGCCAGTACAAGTAAATAAGCACAAGTAAAAACACTAAGGATTACAAGATCACGACAGGTAGTAAAATACGAACTTTGGGCTAATGTACTTGTAGCATAATATAATATGCAAACATACATCTACATATATATAAAAAACACAAACCCACACATATAAGCAAACATATATTAAATTACACACATACATTTACACGCATTCCAAAAATATCATTCATGCATGTTTAACTGCAGTTAGTGTAATTTTGAGAGGTATTTCTCCAGTAGCACTTGTTTGTTTTACTTTGTTCTACTCATTTTAATTTTTTTCATTGTTAAGTTTCATCGCCATATTAGATACGAGTAGCACGGTGAGAAAGAAGAAAATAAATGATGCCAATTTTATGCACTTATTTATAAAAATTTCTTGCTGCTTTATTAACTTTAACGCTTATATAAAAATTTTAATAATTTTGTTAATTTTATTTCTAAGGACAATAGTTTCTTTCTTTATTTTGTAATAGAGGACCTTAACTTGATTCGGTGATAATAAGCATTATATTATCTTTGAAGGTTATATTCAACAGACTAAAAGATTTGTTAAATGGCTATTAATAAAACTACGAGGACAGATGTTGTGTTGGAAAAATTCCACGTAATTTACAATAACCGTCAAATATACAATAGTGAGTCTTAAGTTAATTAGTTTCAATTCTCATTGAATAAAGTATTTTTTATTAATTTATTTGATTTTCTATAGAAGAGAAGGAAAATTAAACTAAAATGCTTAGTAGGTGGAAATGCGCATTTTCCTATGAAGATATGCACTTCATCAGCACCTTTGTCTATCCACTTGCACAGAGATTGTTAGTAACATCAGCTTTTTTAAATTAATACTAACGACCTGTATATAATTAATTAATAAGCCAACTTTTGTTAATAGCATTAGGTAGGAAGAATTATATATTAATGTATCTACGGAAAACATTTTTAACGTTATCCACTATTATAGGGTTTCTGATGAATATACCTTTTCTGATCACCGTTATATTATGCTTAAACTGGCTCGAGCGCCGCCGATCCCTAGTTGTTTCAGTAATAAGGCAAAAACTGATTGGGAACGGTTTGGCAACTTACTCAGGAATCGTTTACAGCAAACATCGTATGAATGTCTGAGTGTGGAAGACACTGATAACAATGTGAATAAGATTACTGGGACTCTGGTTAAATCTTTCGATGAGGGCTGCCCTTTTCGGGAAAAAAATCAGCCTACAAAAAGCCTTGCAGTCCAAATATATTAATTCAGGTGGCAAAAAGCAAGTCCTATGAGATTTTTTGCGAACAAGTCGACAATGTGAATGTAGAGTCTCGCAGATAAAAATGTTTGTTTCCAATAACTGGTTGAGGTTATCGGAAAAAGGGTTGAAACAATAGAGGAGACCTTATTGTTGCTGATAAACACATATTTCACAAAAAGTATGAAGGGACCCATAGTGGAACCATTTCAAGTTGGAAATGTGGATCGCCAGGAGCCAACAGATGGCATTGCCCTTGCAATCAGAGCATTGTCATGTCCTACCTAACACAACGACCTAGTCAACCATGTTTTAATATCGAATATCAATAAGTGTCCTGCACAAGACAATTTATAAGACCTTTCAAGACATGACAGATTTTTCAAATGCTTTACAACACTGTTGGCAAGACAAACAACAGAAACAAATGTCTTGCCACCAGTGTTGTTTAGCATTTGTTTTAGAATATTTCACTGTAGTAAAGTATTTGAAAAATCTCGAATGTCTTGGAATGTCTTTTAAGTCTTGTTGTGAAGGACTTTAATATCAATGTGTGAGTCTATCGTCCACCTTAAGTTGTTGACCAATATTCTTGCCATTTCCGTAAATATGCATAAATCTGTATCACCTTTCCTCTCTATGACTTTTAATTTAATGGGCATTATACCTGCAATGTCAAAAGCGGCTTCGACAGACACAGTTTTAATGCGCTACATAATCTAATCAGCCAGTCCATACACAGGCGATATCATCCACACATATCTAGGGCAAAGATCTGACCATATAGGGTGTGCATGTAATAATATTCTTTACAACACTAGCCGAACAGTTTTCACTGAAGATATTTTAGTCCTTTTGTAATTCCCAAAATTCGTGAACTATCTCGGATATTCATATGCTTTTTAACAAAGCCAGATGTAAACAAGTAAGAGTGTTATATTCAGCTGTGCCGAATCTTATATACCCTTGACCAAAGTGCTGTTTATGTTGTATAGAAATACAAACATAAGCACATAGATATGTAGGTACATATTTATTTTGTGAAAAAAATTCATAATTTTTGCTCTAGTGCAATTTTTAGTGAGTGATATCAAAAGTGATATCGTTATATCAAAACTATCCAATGAAAATAATATTTAGTATTTCACTTGACCTGAAATTGGATATAAAAGAATGCTCACTAAAGTGAAGAAATTTCGAAACAAAATTGTTCAATATTTGGTTACAAATCTAAAAAAATCAAATGTTCACTAAAGCTTCGAACTTCAAACTATTCTCCTCTTTTTTTAGTAACATTATAAAATAATTTTAGCTTTGTTCCTCCATACCATATTGTTTTATTTAATAATCTTTTATTTTACAAAATTGTTAAGTGTCACAATTTAAACATCCCATTGAAAAAGGCATATAGCGCGGTATTATGTAAACGTTTATTCCTAAAGAATTTTTTTGAATTGGTTCAGCACAAAGGAACGGGAAATGAAACGGAACATGTTCTTTAATTAATTTTATAGTTAGGACTGTACTTTAGCGATACATTTTATTTCCATTTCCATTTACTAAAAATAAATTCAGTAAAGTGCGACTTTGACTTGCGCACGAAGCGCGCCGTACGGACACTAAATATATAATACTATATGAACTTTAGCCTGCATAAAATAAAGTTTTAGCATTTTTTTCGTTTTTGGTGGTTTTTCGGTTTTAATAGGGTTTTTACTAGGTTTTTTTTTGCTTCGGCGTTTTTTCAACGTTTTTGGCGTTTTTTTGTGCTTTTTCAGTTTTAGTGTTTTTTTCTCGTTTGGCATTTTCTTTAATATGGCGATTTTTTTAGTTTTGATGCTTTTTTTCGTTTAAACGATTTTTTTTAGGTTTTGTGGGTTTTTTCTATTTTGCAGATTTTTTTCAATTTAGTGATTTTTTTCATTTTTGCAAATAATTTTAGTGTCGCATTTTTTTAAAATTTGGTGATTTTTTCGCTTCCGTGATTTTTTTCGAGGTCTTGCCGTCTTATTTATTTGGTTCTTTTTTTAGTTTTTAAGCGTTTTTAGAGTTTTTTTTGCTTTGGCGTTTTTTGCGCTTTTTTTAATATGACGCTTTTTTAGTTTTTATGCTTTTTTCTAGTTTTAATTTTTTTTTAGATTTTTTGCCTTTTTTACTTTGTTGCTTTTTTATTTTTGGTGCTTTTTTTAAATTTAGCTTTTTTTTAATTTTTTGGCACTTTTTTTATACTGGCGATTGTTTTTTATCATTTTGGTGTTTTTTTTATTTTAGCGATTTATTTCATTTTGTAATTTTTTTTCAATTTGGTGCTTTTTTCGTTTTTGTGATTTTTTTTCGTGTTGTTTTTTTTTAATTTGGTGCTGTTTTTTAGTTTTGGCGATTTTTTTTGGTTTTAGCAATTTTTTTAGGTTTTTGTAATTTTTTATTTTATCGATATTTTTTATTTTGGGGATTTTTTAATTTAAGCGATTTTTTATATTTTTTTTTGGTTTTTCTCGTTTTAGCGACTTTTTAAGGTTTTCGACGTTTTTTTATTTTGTGGATTTTTTTCATTTTGGAGATTTTTTTCATTTTAGCGATTTTGATAATTTTTCCAATTTATTTTAGTGCTAGAATTTTTTCAATATAATGGTTTTTCGTTTAGGCGTTATTTTCGGGATTTGGCGATTTTTTTCGGATTGGCGATTTTAAATTGTTTATCTAATTTTTCGACCTTTTTTATATGTTCAATGAAACTATTTTTTTAAGCTTTACGTCAGTAAATTTCATAAATTTCTTTATATTTTTATTTTTATATCGATATTTCGTTAACCTTTGGTTAACTTCTTCAGGATTATTCTTATTTTTATATTTTGATAATTAGATTTCGTCTTTTTTTCTTTTCAATAAAAAAAATTATAAAAAAATTATAAAAAAATTTTTTAGGGAAAAATTAAAAAAAAAATTGTTTGATTGAAAAGAAAAAAAAAGACGAAATCTAATTATCAAAATATAAAAACAAGAATAATCCTGGAGAAGTTAACCAAAGGTTAACGAAATATCGATATAAAAATAAATATATAAAGAAATTTATGAAATTTACTGAACTAAAGCTTAAAAAAATAGTTTCATTGAATTGACGATCTTATAATTTGGGGAATTTTTTGTTTTACCGTTTTTGAAATTTTCAAGACTTTGCCTCCTACCGTTACCAAGATAGAGCAAGTTGTCAAAATTGCATAGTCAAAATTACATAAGCATACATAGAACACTCTGTAAATTTAATTTTTATAAATTTTAGTGTTAATTGTTGTAGTCTGTAAAAAAATACAGTAATTTTACAAATTTCAAGTGTCTATATACACAAGTACATATACATAAACCTTCATCATCAACGTTCTTATGTGTTGGTCCACTGTGTGTGGTGTCAGTTGATGTAGATTTCAGCCTTATATACGAAAATTTCCTGCAAATGGAATATGTGAATTGTTTTCATTCATCGTATTTCAATTTGCTGAAGCGTGTTTTGTAATGAAAGCCCAAATTTAGCATCTCTAATTTACAACAGACTTACCATTGTCGTTTATTCTTTACTAATTATGCACATGTTAGTTAATTCGCTTTTTTTTCGTTCTACTTAAGACAAACTTTTTTGGTTTGTTACTTTAAGTATATTTATTTAATTTTTGCCACAGGCCCATGGCTATTAATTGTAGTAAATTTTAATTATTATTTTTCGAGCTTAATTTGTTTTTATATTTATAATTTGAACGGGCTAAAGTTCGTATCGCTTTTTAAGCCAAATTACATGTGATAATTATTAATGAACAAATAACGTCAAAGTTAGTTGTAAATATTCTGACAACAATACATAGTTGAACGGAACAGCCAGCCGTTTTCGAAGGCCACTAAACCTTCATCATCAGCGATCTTCTGTGTTGGTCCACTGTGTGTGGTGTCACTTGATGTAGATTTCAGCCTTATATACGAAACTTTCTTGCAAATGGAATATGTGAATTATTTTGATTCATCGTATTTAATCTATGTTATCATAACCAAAGGCAAGTTTAAAATTTCATTAAGAGTATTGTTCTCCCATGACTTTGCTTCTTGCTGAGAGAAGTGGTGATCTACATTTTCCAACAAAATTTGCTCTTCCCTCTCTGTGTATCTGTACGTTTGTATAAATCTACATACAGATCACATTTTTTCTTCATGTACTATATGTGTGTCTCTGCTGCTGCATCGCACAAACGGCTTAAAAGATTTTAATTTAATTTTGTTCGTTAGAACAAAATATAAATATATATATATATATATATATGTATGTATATATATATATATATATATATATATATATATATATATATATATATATATATATATATATATATATATACATATATATACATATATTTATATATATATATATATATATATATATATATATATATATATATTTGTTAGGTAAACTACCTGTTTGTAGAAATAAATTTTTTTTTTCATTTTAAGTACATGCATATGGAAATCTGTATATATAGTGGCAAATTAATTTTGAAAAATAAAAGTAGATACACTAAGGTGCTGATGAAGTGCGTGGCTGCACAGAAAAGTATCGGTATTTCCCCCAGCTTAAAGTCTAAGTTTAATTTTTCTTCTCTTCTTTAGAAACTCACATTAATTAATAAAAAATATTTCATTCAATAAGAATTGAAATTACTGAACTTGAGCCTAACTATGAATTATTTCTGATTAAAATAAAATATTTTAGAGTCCTTACAACCATCTTTATACTTCAAATTTATTAACGCTTAAAACTCACGTCCTTGTAATTTAATTAGAGATAGTACAAAATTACGCTTATAAATTGTAATAAAAGATTTACTTCACTTTTAAATTTGCAATTTTTTTTACATCACCCTAAAATTAAATAAGCGCATTTCGTTTTCATGGTTATTAATTTTCTCGTTTTATATTTGGGAACCTTTGTAAGTATAAAGATCAAACAGCAAATAAAATATTTGCCTCCCTCCTACAAAAATCATACAGAATTTTTTACCAAATGTGTTAACATTTGCGAATGAAACTTAATTACAAATACCAGCTAAATATGCATGAGTGTTTAACCTGTCAAAAACATAAAAAAATCTTTTAAAATCAGCCCATTACGCAGTACAGAAAATATAAAAATTTTTTATGTTCATACATTAAACTTCCTTGTTTTATTCTATTAACACTGCTAAGGGAAAATATATAACAAAGGACCTTATATGTATATGTTTATATAAAAAAAGCCTTTAACACTTGCAATTACCAACATTTTTGCACTCAATTTGTTAAAATTCAACCCTCTCAATTCAGTTTATATCAGGTTTAGCTGTGCTTGGTTTTTGTAATGATTCCCAACTGCAATTGTTGTGTTTTTTTCATCTTTCACTCCAATTTTACGATTTTCATACCAATTTTCTTTGTAAAAGTTTCTTTTGTTTTTGCACATTTTTTTCGCGTTAAGTATCAAAATGTTATTTATGAAAATTGAAAAAACCGAGCTCCTCTTGCTTTTCATTGCATTAGTTTATGAAACAAATGTGTAAAAAAGTACGTAAGCGTATGCTTGGAGATATGTTTATATCGCAAATTTTTCTCAACAACGTGATAACTCAAGAAATTCGACTTTTGAGTTAATAACTCTGAATACTTCAACAACGTCATACATTAGAATATGAGCTTTTTAAAATAATAATTCTGAAGTAATCCTTATATTAAAATCGTTTAATTGAAACTATTTTTTTTTTCGAGATATGACGTTGTTGAACTTAATGATCACTATGTACATATGTATTTGTTTATTGCTCGCATAAAGGTGATAAGGTAACATTTTCATTTGATATACTTTTAAGGAAAAATAATATTACCTACCCTCATACCTAAATAAAAACGACAAGCGTTGCGTTAGCGGCAGGGTACGTTTTCTTCAGTACAATTAAATAAAATTTTCACATTTAAATGTATTGAAAATCCGTACGCTGCTGCCAACGCAATGCTTGCCGCTTTTATTTAAGTATGAGGATTAGACGCATTTAAAAAATTTTTAACTGTATAAATAGTTTCTATTTTTAACATAAAACTGTAATGCAGTTTTAGTTTCCAGCTGAGGCAATCCGTTATTGCAATACGTCATATCTATAACAATTCATGTTTGCATCTCAAAACTCTGAGGTCTTTCACTAGGATATAATGAACTTTTAAAAACGGTATCAAGAAAAATATAATAAGGGTTTTCATGAGAACTCTTAAAATTGTCATTTGTGCAATTGGGCAAACTTGCGAGACGTGTTTCATGAAGCCACTTTTAACCTTTTGTGCAAACAACGTATGTAAATTTGAAACAAACGTCAAAGAATTAATTAAATAAAAATAAAATAATAAAATTGAAAGCAGTTTCTAATTAAAAAACATATTTATAAAAATAAAAAAGTGTGTGTGTGTGTCTAAAAGTGCCTAAAGAATTCCAAAAAAGCAAGAAGTTGATGTTAACAAAATGCACAATTGCACAGCTTAAGTTTACGACTCAAAATTATTGGGCAAACTTAACAGGTTTGTGTAAATAAATTTCTATACAAATTTAACATTGACATTTTATTTACGAGAGTCTAAAAATGCACAATTGCACAGTTTGCGAGACTTTTGAACAGTCTCATGAAAACCCTTAATGTGAATATAATGGGTGACGATATTTAGGTGCTCATACAAAACAAATGCTAAAAATGTTAATTATTAAAGCTTTTTTATTCTTATGTTTATTTACATCGACTTTTAAAATTAAAATTAATAATTATTGCTTAATTCACAACAATCTTTATCGTGTATTTGTGTATCAAATACACTTTTTGTTTTTTAATTGTGAACACCCTCTGTGTAGTGTATTAATGTATTGTGTATTTTAAATGAAAAAAGAAGAACAAGCTACATAAAAATTCTCTCAGAGAGCCTCTCTCTGAATACAACATCTTAAAAACATATGAAATAAAAGTGTAATAGTGTATTTCATTTTCACTGTTGCCAATTCAGCTATTTTCTCGTCAAATCTAGCGATTTTAAGTACATTTTGCGGGAAAAATTATGATTTAGCTATTAATGGGAATTCTAGCGATTTTTTGTCGATCATAATTCGCTTTGAAATGTGAGCTTGTTTAGAAGCAGTGAACGTATATGAAGAAAACTATACAAAAAAGATGATTGAACAGCGCCACAATTGTGCAGGTTTAAAGGTGAGCTAATGTAATGTCTAGCTTAACATCCTTCTTGATTTTATACATAAGTAAATACGTTTATATTATTAATCCTTTGAATAGAGCTTTAGATAACTGTTATATTTGCATGTTTTATTAGACTTAAAAAATGTAGTACTCCAAAACAGGAACTCACAATACAAAAACCAGCAGGTTTGTCAGCACTACTTTTACTCTATAATTTGAAGAGATTAATAACTGGGGAAGTCCCGAAGTAACAGAACCAGAACCGACACAAACAAAACTGGTGCAAATAGGTATATCTGTGCAGGCCTGTAATATGTATATATTTTTTTTTTAATAAAAATAAGCCTTTTATTAACCTATTATATTACTTTTATTTGGTATTTTATAAAATTTGTAGGACAATTTTTGAAGTACGAAAGACGTTAACAAGAAAAAAGTCGCCAAAACTAGAAAAAAGTGCCAAAATTAAAAAAAATCACCGAAATAAAAAATCGCCAAAATAAAAAAAAATCGATGTTTGTAGATTCGACGAAGAAAGTGCGTCTAGGGTTAATATGAACTCTCGACTATTTGAAGTTTTCCTCTGTTTTTCTGAATTTAGAACTATCGAAAGTCAACTGTAACGAACTTGAGTGTTTAAACATTATTTTTAATAAGGAAAATCTAACTATTAATAGCTTAAAGCTTCTGATTATTTACTTTAAAATCTAATATCAAACAACGTTATCACTTTGTTGTGCAGATTATCTATTGCAGAACTTGTCTGTTTTATTTTAAAATTAATACAACACTGCATGTATTGTATTTTACAGCATTTTTATGGCTCAAAAGAGAAACATGAGGATTTTCATCTATAATTTATAATCTTCTAGGTACCAATATATAAATACGTTTTAATATACAAATAACAACACCTACATTACTAATAATAATGTACATGTTTGTCGATATTTTTTTCTAAACAGAAAATCAGTTTAGAAAACATTGTTGTTGTTTGTATTAGGTATTTTTTCCATTGCTACACATTTCAGAGCATAAACGATGTTAATAAATATTTATGCTTTTGATTTGATCTGATGACATTGTTTTTTACAGCAATGACATTGCATTTTATGAACTCTAAATAAATACAACGAATAATATGTTGTAAACAAATTGATGTAGTCCATCCATATGATGTGACGCAGTAAAATGCAGCCATTATTTAATAAACTACAGAGCTAATAACAAAATGCTGGAAGTAAAATTAAAACAAAAATTAATAGAAAGATTATTAAAAAATAAGTTTTCCAGCATAGAAATGATTTATGTTCTAAGTATATTGAAAATTTAAATAAGTTGAAAAATTTATTGATACCCAGCAAAAAAGTGATGAAAGAAAGTAGAAAAACCACCACAACTACTAATATGAAGCACTTCAAACTCCGAGCAAAAAGTAGTGAATTTTACAGTAGCGTGTGATTTGAGCGCTGTGGCTTGTTTTTGCCAACCCGTGATCTAATAAAATTTACTTAATATTTGCTATGAAAACTATTAAATTAGGTCTGATTTTTATTGGTGAAGCAAATCGAATATATTTTATATTTACGATGTGCTTATTAACCACTTTTCTAAAGTAGTTAAATTTATGATTTAAAAATAGGTCACTGGTTTATTAACCCACTGTAAAAGCCTTTTAATTCTTAAAAGAATTCTACTCATCTTATATATAAATACGGAACACATTTTTTTGTCGTACACTTTTAAATGTCTTATGTATGGTCCACGAAAATTGGTGAAACATGTATGGTTTAAAAGGTATTTATGTAAAGATACACTAAAAAAAGTTTTACATTAACTGAATGTGATTATTTTAGAAGTTTTCCGTGAAGTTAAATTTAATGAAAAATTTAGTTATTTGAACAAGCTATTTATATTTTAACTTTTTGTGCATGTTGTTTAAGCCCCGTTCAGACTGTTATACAAGTATTAATACTTTGTGCAAAATGCAGCTCTGACATGTTGCGTTGTTATTGTTTTTTGAAATTTTTGAAACAAATATAAGACCAGAGATTCATTTTCGTCAAAAGTATTAATACTTGTATTATAGTCTGAGTGGCCCTTTAATAAACAACCACAATATAATAACGTTTTTCTGTGCAGTTAATATAACACTGTGGAACAAAATGTCAACAAAATCGTGACCAAATAAATTTGACGCATGAGCTTAATGTAGAATTTTTCACCAAATCCGCATCTGACTTTAGAATGGTCAAAAGTATAACAGATTTCGAGATATTGCAAAGTTACCGTTATTTGGATTTTTTTAAAAAGATGATATTACTTTAATAAAAGAATCTTGGTAAGTATTAAATAATTTTTTAAATTATTTTTTTCACTTGAAAGAAAATAAAATTGTTAAAACAACCATGGGTTTCTTGTAAAAATTTATCAAGAAATGACTGAACTACAGTGGAACAAAATTAAAATTTCACAAAAAAAATTCATGAAAAGAATTTAATTAAAAATAAAAATAAGTACCAGAATTAAAGACAAAAAAAATGGGAACATTTACTAAATTTGAAATCAAAGACGAAAAAAGTTTGTTTGCAAAGCTCCGAATTTTATTGTAAAATTTTACTTAATTTTAGGAAAATTTTACTTAAATATGAAAATATAATTAATATAAACTAGTGCATTAATGAACTATAAACTTAGTAAATATTTTACTGGTTTCGAGTAAAAACAGCTTTGGCGCCATACGACAACTTTTTTTTTATTCAAACTTAGAAAATTTTCCTAACTTTTAGTTAATTTTTTTTCTTGAGTGTTTGTACTTTATTTATTTATTTAACACGACGTGTGCAATGCTGATAGCTTACAAACAAAACACTGAACTGACAGAAGATGTTTCTGGAAAAGATTTTTTTAAAATCTTAACGTAGTATGGTTTTGGATAACATTATATGGTTATTAACATTATATTTTTTTTAAAGAACAACAAAAATTATGTTTCAGTTATAAATTTTTAACAAAACTGTATTGTTAAACTCTAACCATATCACACTTTTTTATGAATTTAATAATGTAATTATTAAATTCAAACATTACTTTGATTACCGTAACAACATTAATGTTTAAAATAACAATAACTTGTTTTCAACGACCACAGATCTGTTTCTAAAAACATAATATTGTTTTCTCAACCATTCTACAACCATATATTTTCTTTGCGTGTATGCGCGATAATATTTTTTTTGTATATTTTTAGAAATGTTCGATAAAACTATATAAATAGAAAATACAAGTACGGTTTTTTTTTTTTGCTGATTTTCTATAACAATCATGCCAAGACAACTGCGGTAGTTTCAGTCCAAATTCGAGCTCTCTAACTTTTTTGGGAGCTTCAGAAATACAAACATTTTGTTCTGAAACAATGGGTGAATCCAGCTTAATTTGTCTAACGCCACACTAAGCGTTGAAGAGTTGTATATAGAGAAAAATTTAATTATAAAAACGTTGCGTTTTGTATTATAAAATTATGCCCTAATTGATAAAAAGTTTTACATTTGTTAACGCACTAATACTCCCAATTATAATTACTTATTCAGTAAAATATCTGTTATTAAAAATTATTATTAGCTGGATTCTATGCGGCTGGATTCACTGCTGGCTAATGCAGATCATTGGGGAACAATTGCCTAAAAATTTCTTAGAACAACAAGAGATATTATGCAGAAGCTAATAACCACTGACTAATAATTTTCAATGAATTTTTAATAAAAAAATATTTTACTGAATAAGTAAAATAATTATTTGGAATTATGCGTTAACAAATGTTAAAGAAAAATTGCAACGCTTTTATAAATAAAAGAAATATCATTTGATTAGTTGTAAGAAAAAAAACTTACATAATACCTACAGTTTGTTCTAAGCAAATGATTTAAAATATTAAATAAATAAATTATTTATTTAAAATATTTTAATGTTTTCATTGAATATTCTACGCTGAATACATTTGATTTTTGTGCGAATTATAATACATTTTTTAATGTTTTCATGTCTAATTTCAGAATTATAAAATATAATTTCTTTATTTTGTAAATATTAGAATTGAATTGAATTTTGAAATGTACTTATAGAAACTCAAAACTCCAAATTGGGGTTTTTGCTAGCTTAACTGCTGTTTGGATTTTCCTGCTTCGCTTATATTTAGCCAAAACTGACTTTTTGCAAGACCATGGAACTATTTATCTCACGACTATATCTCGGAAAACATATAGAATTTTGTTTTACTGTCGTTAGCATAAATGTAGTTATAGAACAGGAAAAAAATGTTTAACAAACTATCCCAAAATAAATTCAGTAAAGTGCGACTTTGACTCGCGCACGAAGGGTTCCGTACGGATACTAGATATGTAATACTAGACGAACTTTTTTTTTTATACAATAAATAATTTTGGCGTTATTTTCGTTTTTGGGATTTTTCGGTTTGGAGCGTTTTTTACTATAACGATTTTTGTGATTTTTAGGGGTTTTTCGTTTTTGGGGTTTTTCGGTCTTGGAGATGTTTTCAGATTTTGCGCTTTTTTCTGGTTTTGGCAATTTTTTTTTAATTTTTGCGATTTTTTTGGTCTGGCAATTTATTTAAGTTTTAGATTTTGTTTTACTTTGGCCTTTTTTTTGTTTTGGCGATTTTTTAAGTTTTTTGTTTACAGCAAGTTGTCAAAATTACATAGTCACCTTACTTCTCACCTTTAATGTACGGAGCCCTAAAAACTGCACCTAGTTCCTTAAAATGTTTAAATGTCGAAAAACTAATTGTTTCTTATATTGTTTTTTTAAATTTTTAACCCATTGCTGACCAACTCAGTAACTTAATCTTAAAAAAACCTTGATTGTAATATTAATACTGAACAATGTTTTTTTTTAGCAAATATGGAACAATCTAAATGTTATGAATGATGGCTGCCTCTCCCATATTACGCAATTTTATTTTAACTGTTTCAGTGATCTACGCATCTGTAATGAAGTTTTCTAGGAAATAATGATATGTTTTAATAAATTTTAGAACATAAGTATCTTAATTGTTATTTGTAATTCGTAATTATTTTCTTAAATCGACTAGTGGATTAAAATCTGCATTGTGCTTATTAGTAATTATTTTTATTTATTATTTTATTATGTAAGTCAAGGATTTTATAGAATTAAGGCCTTTTAGTATTCTTTAAACGCTTATTAAGAACATGCAGCATAATTTATGAATAATTAAGAGCAAATATTTCTCATCTAAATGAAAATGTAAAAGAAATTCTAAACAACTAAAGCTAATTAAATACATTTTGTATTTTTCCCTTTTGAAGAAAACTAAATAAGAAAACACACTATAAGCTTAGTGTTTTAACAAAAATTTCTTCAAATGCACACATACATATAACATACAAATGTACTTAACAGCCAGTATGAGTAAATGAATCCTTGTGCCGGGGCTTGTGCACCTGTACAACTTTAAAAGGAGGCAACATCAGCATTTAGGCTTAAGAATGCATATCAAATTCTATGAATATAAATGCATACAGTTGGTGCTGACCTAATTTCTTGCTTGAATTACCAATCTACCAATTATAAGAGAAAATTAGTTTTTCTGTTTTTATTTTAATTCTTTTTTTCTTTCTTTTTATTTTCTTTGAATTATGTTCTAAGCTTGTATTTTATTTTTGAAGTTTTTTTGTGCTTATATTTGTTATTTTGCTATTTTTAATTTGCCAAAAAGGAATTGTACCCCTTTTGCATTGGCTGTTGTGTGAAATTATAACTAGAGCTTCATTTAAATTTCACAGCTCGTGTCGACTAAAAAAATGATTTTTAGATTTAGGTCTCTCCAAATTATTTAAAAAAAATTATAATTCTTTCTGGAGTAAGTATTTTAGTTGCGGAGATTAATAAATGAAAACTTAGTCATGTGGCGCCATTTTGTAATTTCGTAACTTTCACATAATCCAGATTGATAGAATTTCCTAGAAAATAAAAATTGGGAAATATCATCGTTAACATCAATCATCGTTTACTGAATCCCCAATAATTATGATCAATAGGAGAAAGATGAAAAAGTATGGTCAAGTATGCAACATGCAAGACAACCATAAAAGTAAGACTATTCGGCGCACCTATGAAGGTGTCTAGACGAACTTAATTGCAGGGAAAAATTAAAGCTATTTTTAAAAATAGAGATACTAAGCACTAAGGTCCAGGACAGTTGTACTTAGATTTCCGTGAGCACCTGCCATTACGGCCTTATCTCACGGCTACCAAGCACCGTGTGCAGGTAAGACGCCAGCGCAACGCCCACATGCACCCTTTTAAAAATACCCTAGAGGCCATTCCTCAAAGTCACATCTTTGTATATAGTTACACCTGTACTATATTCAAGTACCTGGAAATCCAAGATCATTTTCCCAGCGTTTTTGGTAGCAACCAACAGTATTGTTGAGCATTTGTTTTAGAATATTTGCCTGTAGTAAGGTATTTGTAAAATCTTATAAATGGTCTTGTGCATTATTTTATAGTGTATACACCCACAATGAGGTCCACAAGATAATTGCGAACAGCAAGCACTCAGCAGATCTTGGACGCATGCCTGTGTCGCCAAATATCCAGTGCCTACTCCACACAGACCAACATCATCCCTTTAAACTCTTAGGTTGGGATGAAATCGACCTTTTAGCAGGATTCTGACAACAGCTACATACACAAAAAGTCCTAAAGCAGTATCAGCGTCGGGAAACCGGCACCCGTGGCACCAAAGGTAGCCTCTGTAGAGACCCCGAAGTTCCACCACAAGGGCTTCACTTCTATCGTCTTTTGAACTCAGGGGCAGTTTCAGGTGACGCTGCACCAGGTTGACATTAACAGAAATGTCTCCCTTTTATAAATATGTGCACATCCTTTGCTCTGTTGCCGGAGATCGGGTAGTAACAAATAAGATTTATGGATAATGTACTAAGGGTACGTCAACGGATAAAGCCACATTACCACAGCTGGGGCTTTGGGGTTGCCAACACCCGTAGTCAAAAATAAACTCCCTTGGGGGAAATTCCAGGAGAGAGTGACCTTCCCAAGCCTTTGCATAAAACCTTTATACCAGTCTTGAATAAGGAAGTAAATAATTAAATACTTCGAACTATAGTCGCCGAATTATTATTACAGTAAAAGTCTCACACAAGCAACTGCAACAATTTCAAGAGCCATACTACTGATTGACAGGCTTGCAGGAAGATAAATAAATATAAGCTTTTTTAGGGATATTTTGTACAATCTGGGATTATTAAATAATACGAATATACTACATAATTGGATAATTCACAAAGTAAACTATTGTATCATATTGTCATAATGTACTAAATTTTTGTTCGAAAAAAATAAAAATTAAAATTGAGGCCTGAACTCAACCTTCATCTTTCATATTGTTTTTTGTTTTTTGTTTGTTTTACAACATATGCCAATAAGAATTATATTGCAAAAACTGTTGTTTGATTTTGTGCGACATCCTTGAGCAAAATTATTATTAGTTATTCAACTACTAGACTGAATATTTTATTTTTTAATCAAAATTTGTAAGAAAAATTCTAATAATATATTTCAATTAATAATAATATACTATGAGTACTTTCCTCTCACATACGATTATGTACATACATAAATGTATGTATAAATAATGAAAAGCCTACAAAATTTAAATTATAATTTAATATACCAAAACAACAAATAACAATATTTGCAAACTCTTATCGCAATTTATATTAAGTAAACAGAAGTTTGTAAATATGTTTTGTGGCAAATACAAAGACACCAAGAATATAGTTTGAGGTTATGAATTTTCTACATGTCTTGAGGAATTGTTGTTATTTTGTAAAATTGTTTTGAATAAAATCACTGAAACGCGTCAAATGTCAACAAATGTAATGAAAACAACAATAAATATTTGTACAACTATATGTTTATGAACTAAATTATTTAGGAAGAACAAACAGCATAAATAATTGCATATTGTTTTTATGCTTGTCATAATGGCAGTTGATGTTATGAATCGTTATAATGCTGTTGTAAATTCCAGCTTTGCTCTCGCATAAGAGAAATTATATTGCATATGTATGCACTTTATCTGAGTATGTATCAATAAAGGAATATTTTAATGTATGAATATACATATATACATACATACTTATACTTATATGTAGGTATATCTACAGCTAAAATCCAAAAATACAATTTTGAAATATTTAGTTCTCAAGAGTCTTTTAACTTGCTAACTTGAGTATTAAATATTATTGCTTTATAGATTTTCTTTACTTACATCAAAAATGCTCAAAAAAAAGAATGATTTGAAACTTTTTGTATTTGTGAACATATTTAATTGCATGTTAATACATATTATTGCCTTTAAACATACCCATTTATTTCAATTAGATGGCCCGAAATTCTGGTAATACTTATATTCAAAAACGTTTTCTTTATTTATTATCAAATCATATTTTATTAATAAGACTACAAGTTTGGCCTTATTACACCATTTATTTGGAGGCTTTTTGAGCCATTGTTACATTAAGCAAACAATGGTGTATATAATGGGTGTTTTTTATTAAGGTATAGAACTTTAAGTTGGCATCACTTTTTTAACTGGCGGCCATTTTGTCAGCAGTCAAGTAATTAATATTTAGTTTGGTTTGCCATTTCATCATGAACAGGTTGACAAAAGAACAACGCTTGCAAATCGTGCAAATTTATTTCGAAAATAATGGTTCAGTTCGCGAAGTTTACCGCAAGCTCCGTCCATTTTATGGTCACCATAATCATCCATCAGAGCAATTAATTCGGTTAACCATGGATCGTTTTCGCACTACGTTTAGTCTATGTGATAATACGCATCCGCAGAGACGTCGAACAGTGCGCACCGAAGAAACAATTGCCGCTGTAGAGCAAAGTGTTGAAAAGGACCCGAATAAATCGATTCGCTACCGGAGACCGGTATAGAGCCATGATAACCCTCTATTTTGTTCCCGAATTGGATGGCATGAATGTGGATGAGTTGTGGTTCCTACAAGACGGCACTACATGCCACACAGCGCACGTCACAATCGATTTATTGAAGGAAACATTCGAAGAGCGCATAATTTCGCGGAATGGACCTGTCAATTGGCCACCAAGATCGTGTGATTTGACACCATTGGATTATTTTCTTTGGGGATATGTGAAGTCGCTTGTCTACGCCAACAAACCAGAAACGTTAGGGGACTTGGAAGCCAACACTCGTGGCGTTATTGCCAACATACGGCCCCATATGCTCGAAAAAGTGGTTGAAAATTGGACCTGTAGAATTGGCTTTATTCGAGCCAGCCGCGGCGGCCACATGCCCGAAATCATATTTAAACATTAAAGGCATAAAATTATCCTTCCAATAAAGCCAAATTGATGGACATTAAAACGATTTTCTTGTGTTTTATTTCAATTCGAAGTTCTATACCTCTAAAAAAACACCCGTTATTAATAAATATTTTTACAAAACCTTTTTGCATATTACATTGATGTCGGAATCATAACCTCGAATATCAGTACAGCCACTCATTGTCCCACTGTACTTTTTTCAGCTGTGGCTGTTTCTTGCATTGTAATTTAAAAATGTTGAGTGTGTTTTATGTCAATCTTTACATTAGATAAGTATACTTAAAAAAATATCCACAAAATCTAATTTTATATAAGTTATAAATGATTAATGCAAAGTAATACTCTTTGCTGATTTGCAAACTGAAGTACGGAATCATGTATTTGATAGCAAATATTTTCCAAAACAAATTTAATATTACCCAGAAGTATCCTTACGAAATGGATACTTTCCTAAGCTTTGGAGATAATTAACTTTTGAAAAATGGTTGTAAAGTAGATTTTTCTAACTACATAATAATTTCAAATCTTTTACGTTTTTTAAGACTCAACATACCTCTTGAATTAACAAAAAAACTGATTTATTTCCTCACTCACCTCTCTCTTCACTAATGATCTCTGATCGTGATACAATTTCCTAATATTTTATTAGACGTCATGATTTTCTTTAGTTATGCGAATAAATCTGGTCCAGTATTCCTTTCATCTGATTTAAATAACTTTAAATTATGGTGTTTTTGAAACTACTTGAATTTAAATCTTTTAATAGATTATGATTAGATTATGTATGAATTTTTCGGGAAAGAAACTGTATGATGACATTTTATATAATTTTTTGTTGTAAAATTTGTAAATTGAAATGCAAATATCTTTGAAATCACATTAAAAATATCAATTAATTTTTAATTATTAATTGTCGAACTTCATTTGTTTCTATATTTATGATTTATTTGAACGGGCTAAAGTTCGTATCGCTTTTTTACACATTGAATATATTTTTATTTTTTAAAAGTTTTTTATCTTTATATTCGCTTTTCAAAAAACTGTAAATTCTTAAGATTAATTCAGATTTAAAGTACTTCAGAATTTATTATGTCAGATTGTCCAAAAAAATTTATTTGCAAAAAGCTTACGTCCTCTCCTACTTTTGTGATTCATACTAGTTCAGAAGATTTATATTTACTAGATATACCAACGGACGACACAATCGTCCGTATTCTGGAATCTAAATGTAAATAATATTAAAATAATTGAAATTTATTTGCTGGTGGTTTAGCATGTCTATATACGTATTTCAAATAAATTTCAATTATTGTAGTATTTACACTTCTGACAATATGTCAAATAAATTTCGTTAAATGTAAATAATATTTAATGAAATTTATTAGACATATTGTCAGAAGTGTAAATAAAACAATAATTGAAATTTATTTGCTGGTGGTTTAGCATGTCTTTTTATATACGTATTTTATTGGCGCTTGAACCAAATCATCAGTAGACTTCAACCACAAATTTTGAACAGTCACAAACCTCTTACTTTATGCACAGACTTTCAAAAACTATATGAGAATTCATATAATAATAATATTTTTGAAAATCACAAAGACAAAATAAGCTAGTAGGCTTTAAGACTGATACAAAACCCAGCAAATAATTTATATTCAGGTGAACTCATTTTATTTTTCTACTTCCTTATACAATTAGAAATCCAAATTTCAAAAATATTATTAATATATGAATTCTACTAGCTTATTTTGTCTTTGTGTGCAGCCAGCAAAAACAATAGATTAATTTTTTAAATAAACTGCTGAGTACGAATACACGTCGGAACGTAAAAAAATTAATTGACTGTGCCTTAACGATTATGATTGCTTCCGAGGTTCAACCGTTTAGCATTGTCGAGGATAAGGGATTTCGGGAGTTTGTGAAATGATTACATTCTCGCTACTCTTTACCATCCCGTAATACCTTACAAAATGTACATATGGGTAATGTGTACAGAGAAACAAAATGTAAATTGCAATTAACCCTGAACTAAGTGGAACCCTGCGCAATTACAGCAGATTGTTGGACATCACGCGCAAATGAAGGCTACCTGACTGTTACATGTCACTTTATTACAAAATAATGCTTGCAGAAGTAGAATCGGTGCTCAACAGTCGGCCCCAAGCACCGCTGTCTCCAGACCCCAACGACGGAGAAGCGCTAACTCCAGCGCATCTGATAATATGAGAGGATCTGCGTTCGCTGCCACAAGAATCTGCAGCAGACGCGATGGGCAAAGAGCAGAGGTTATGGAGGCGATGGCGTCTGCTTTACGGTCCCAAGCAGACATTTTGGCAGGCTTGGTCGCAAGACTACATCCGAGGGTTTCAAGGCAAGGCCAAGATATGCCCAACCTGAAGGCAGGTCAAGTAGTAATAATCCACGAAGACAATTGTCCGCCACAAGACTGGTTGACCGGGAGATTCATCTGCGTCACCGAAGGCACCGACGGCAAGGTCAGGGTGGTGGAGGTCAGAACAAGAAGCAACGTCTATAAACTCCCAATCCACAAATTGGCTCCTCTGCCATATGTTTGAAGACTTCCAGTCCTTCAATTGTACCGAAATGGTGCGCCATACTAATATTTATAATAATAGCAATAATAATAATATCTAATTAATATCTAATAATACAAATAATACTACCTTAATAATATTCTAATCAAAATAATATGAATTTCCCTAATAATAACTACAGAATACATACATATGTATATACATGTATGTATATAATACCATGTAACATTGCATATAATAATTAACTGTTTAAGACTGGAATAATTTATGTACATAAGAAATAAGAATAACTGCTAAATAAATATTGTGCACTTGCAAAGTATTTCTTGAAGTGTTAGCTCGTTTCTTAATTCAAATATTTTTTCACCGTGCCCTAATGTCTTTAGTTTAAATTATAAAGTGTTTAATTTAAACAGTTCGTTTAATTCCTAAAAACTATTAGGAAAAAACGTAAAAACCCTATTAAACTTACGCAGTCATTATGAATAGAACTATAATAGACTAGAAATTTAAAGTTTAATACTCTTTATTAAGAAAACCTTCCAAAAAGTAGTCAGATTCCCACAAAAATATAAATATGAAAATAGTCCAAGGTCCTTTCTAAAATTTCGGCCATCAAAAGTAGTGAGATAAATTTTTTGACGAAGTTCTTGTTTGACACAATACCTATCACTGTAATATGCTATGCAATAAATAAATTTGTAACCGTAAGAGTGTCATATAACTTCTAGATAATCTGCTAACTTGGCAGTTCTTCATACAAAACTTACCGCTAAGGTCACTGATAGCTTTTAATTGTACATTGTGAAAAGGGCTGTGAGTAAGTAAAAGTTAACTATTATTTAATTCTTTGTTTAGTCGATGAATCTTTTATTTAATTTCAAATCTACGTACTCTCATAAAAAGCATTTGAAAAAGTAAAAAACATAACAGTATATACGGCAGCAATATTTATCATCGGTCTTTATATTTTATTCCCATTTTTAGCTTTTAAGATTGCCTAAAATTAAAATTTAATCATAACTGGATGATGTGTCTTATTAGCTTTTTAGCTTTGTCGTTAAAAATTTTATCTACATACATTCACATATACACATAATACACAAATAGAAAGCAAAGAAAATTAATTAATTTTACATAAAATAAAAATTACTCACGATGTTGTAGTTTTATTTCTTTATTTTGTACATTTCGATGCACCATTCTGTGTGTTTATCCTTGATGAGAGTGCATCAATTCGAGCAGAAAACGAGCAAATGAATGTAGGGCAAGTGGGTTGCTGCTTGTGGTCTTCTTTGAATCAGCCCCAATTATGAATTTTCTTACCCCCAGCTTAGTATAATTTTTTCTTTTAATTTAAACTTAAAAGAAATTAGATTTTTGCTGGAGTTAATGATACAGCTGGCCTCTTTCTTTGCAAAGGTTTTATTCATCTAGCGATAGTGGTTTAACCCAAAAAATAAAGTTTTAATACAAATTGAAAATAAAAATTTAAATGAATCACTAGGAAATAATATTCTAAGCATTTAAAATAAATTAAATAGTAATTAGTTGCAAGCATTTAAGATTTATTTTATGTATACACATATACATATATGTAAATATATATTGCTAGCTTACTAGTTTACGGACTTAGGAAGGATGTTTTTCTTTTTAGACAAGAAATAAAGTTTTTAGTTGAATGAAAATTATTTCTAACTGCAGCATTGTTCCAACTAAGATCAAAATGTTGCATTAAACTTTATTCCCACTAACTTAATTATCGCAACTTGTTTAGGACTATTTGTAATTTAGATCGCGTCAAAAAAAAAACAATTACCAGAGAGCTCAAATATTAAAACCAAACCATATAACTATTGTGATACACAAAATTAAACTTTGAATGCCCGTTATTGATACTTGTAGATATCTATTATTATACAAATATATAAGGTGTAAGTTAAATTTTATAAGGCAAACCCGTGAGTAAAAACCGTATGTAAATTATCTACATACATATGTATATGTAGAAATTATGGGCATAGATATATGTTTTTTTCATATATTTATTTATTGTATCTTCAAATATGAACTAAAAATTATTATTCAAGTCTTAAACCTAAATATAATTAATTAGGTAAGACAAGTGTCGGACACAAACTTAGTGATAGCTACACAGAGAAAACAGATTTGTTGTGATAACCGAATTTGTAGCCAATCGAATTTTGTCGGTTCTAACAACTAACTAACAATTCTTCTGTAATTAACGAATAAAAGTTTTTGTAGCTCTAGTCATTGCCAAACTGCTGAAGTGTGCACATGTGCAGTCTCGTTAGATGTGTGTAAGGATGTTTTTAGGGTTCCGTACACCAAAGGTGAAAAAAGGAACCCTATTGTTTTCGATACGCTGTCCGTCTGTCCGTTACACGGTATTTTCTCAGGAACCGTAAGAGCTACGGATCTGAAATTTGGACACAGTATGTAGAACCTTGGCCACTACAACATCAAATACATGAGAATTAGAAATTAAAGGGTGCTCCAAAACGAGGGACGAAAAATTTTAAAATCTCATGTAATATACATACAATTGTATTTACATATGTATATTGACACTTGAAATTTGTAAAATTAGTGTATTTTTATATAGACTACAACAATAAACACTAAAATATTAAAAAATTTAAATTAAAGGGTGGTCCATCACTTAATGCAATTTTGACTATGTAATTTTGACAAATTGCTATATCTTGGAGACCGTAAGTGGTAAACTCTTGAAATTTTCAAAAACGGTAAACCTAAAAAATCTGAAAATTATAAAATCGCCAAACCAAAAAAATCGCCAAAACCTGAAAAAATCGTCAAAAATTAAAAAAAAAATCGTCAAATCGAAAAAATCGACAAAATTAAAAAAAAATTCTAGCACTAAAATAAATCGCCAAATTCGAAAAATCGTTTAAATGAAAAAAATCGCCAATATGAAAAAAAGGCAAAAACAGAAAAAAATCGCCAAAACGCGAAAAATGCGCCAAAACCAAAAGAATTGTTTATTTAAAAAAAAAAATCGCCAAATTTAAAAAAAAATCGTCAAAACGAAAAAAATCGCCATAAATTTAAAGTAAACGCCAAAAACCGAAAAAAATCCTCACAACGCCAAACAACGACCAAACCAAAAAACTCGCCAAAACCAAAAAAAGAAATCACCTATATGAAAAAACGCCAAAATTAAAAAAAATCGCCAAAATAAAAAAACGCCGAAATAATAAAAATTGCCAAAATTAAAAAAACTTCAAAAACTAAAAAAAAATCGCCACAACGTGAAAAAAAGTTCCAAAACTCAGAAAGCGCCAATAAATTCAAAAAACCCCCAAAATAAAAAAAAAAGCTCAAAACCGAAAAAACCCAAAAACGAAAAAAAATGCGAAAACTATAGTTTATATTGTTCGTATTGAATTACATATCTCGTGCCCGTACGGAACCCTTCGTGCGCGGGTCAAAGTCGCACTTCACTGAATTTATTTTAAGTTTGTGTTTGTCAAATCGACGATTGATCTCTGTGCCTCTTGCACTAAATGACTGAAAATTCCAACCAAACTAAGTTTATTTTCTAGTTTTAAGAGTCATTTGAAATAATTTTTTATTTAAAATATTGCCTTTTCTGATTTTTTTTAATATTTTAAAAAAAGTGAAAAAAAAACTTAAGGTTATTTTTTTAGTTTTAAGTTGCATTGCAATAAGCAAACTTTATGTTTAATGCCAATAAAAACTGAACTGTTTTTCCAATAAAACCAAAACTTTATATTTTTTTAATTGGGAGCGTTTGGGGCCAGATAAAAAATGCACTTCGTCGATTCGACGAAGAAAGTGGTTATAGGTATAAAAATAAGAGAGTGCGTCTAGGGTTAATTGATACAACCAATATAATTGGTATTTCTAAAGGAATCATTGGTAAGCATGGCTCATATATATACATATGTACATGCCTGCATACATACAGACATATGTACATAAACACAATATGTACAGAATAAGTACATTATTATATTTATCCCAAATTGTTTTTAATTTTTTGCTTATAATTTAAAGTGAAATGTGCAAATTTTTGATGCACGTGGTGCACATATACATTCACCCGTATTGCGTATGTCACGTCGAATATTTGTCTACGAGAATTTCGTATTGTTTAATCTAGAACAACATTCTTGTAGACGAATATTCGACGTTACATATGGGCACTTCCAGAAAAAAGTCCACCATGACGAAAAAAATTAAAGTTTACCAACAGATTTGTTTTCTTGTATTATAAATTAGAAATATTTAAAATTAACTAAATTTAAGAGTTCGAAGCTTTCCTTAGTTGTGATGGCGAAATAATGGGCTAAAAAGTTGGGCTTCTCGTTTTTGAAAGTTTTACTTAATTTCATGAGCATTTTTTTTTAACTTTTTATACTTCTAGGAGCAATTGCACAGTAATACTTATATTGCAAAACTATTGCTGCAACAACAGCTAACCATAGACAAGTGAAGAGAAAGCCATTATATATCAATTAACCGCAAAATTAAAATTTTTCTTAAAATGATATTTCAATGTAACTTAACGCCAGAAAAAGTAGCGATTGTTTTCATTACCTCTACGCTGACAATCACAAGTGCGTTAAATTTTGCATGTTAACAAAGTGTTATTAGCTTATGTGATAATAATAAAAAAATCGTTTATAAAACAAATATTTAATATAATATTAATATACAAAAGTGTGTAATGTAACGCCAGATTGTGAGTATTTTTTTGCATGGCACGATGTTTGTTTAAAATTTAGTTGTAACCGCTAAACCGATTTTTTAACTTATTTCACCAAACATAGCATATTTTTTGTATCCGGTTCGGAACCGTTTTTTTTTGTATATGACACGGACTTTTTCCGAAAAATAAATTTTTGAGCTGGTAAGAGTAATTTTCGATTCAGTTTGGATTGTTTAACCAGTCTTAAAACCGATTTTTATTCTGTTTTTAAATTTTATTTTATCGGCTTTATCAGCGACTAACAATTAACAATACCTTCATAAATTTTAATTATATTTTCCAAAATACAAAGTGAGCGGAGCTTCGGATAAAGCTAATAAGTATATATAAATGACAAATATAGTTTTGTTACGCTTTTGTGTATCTTTTTCTTAATATTTACCAAAAAAATATCGAGTGAAAATTTAAGTAACGAAACGCCAGATACTAAGGCTAATAGAAAAAAAAGGGGAAAAGATTTTTTAATCTAGATGCTTGAAAAATAAATGTATATGAGTCCAAGTCCTAACAAAGAAATTTTTTTCTAAAAAGACTTGCCCAGTTCGCAGAATTAAGTAATTTTGTTAGTCGAGTCAAATCCGACTTCTCTTTTTTGTAACGTAACGCCAGCTCATATTTTGGGTATATCTTGAAATCTTTTGCTTTGATTTTTATCATTTTTTCACTGAATATAGAGCCATTTGAACGCTTTTCAAATGTAAGAAAAAAACTTTTTTCAAACATGATTTTCAAACTTTTTTTCAACATTTTGTCGTTCAAATGTCACGTAACGCCAGAATGGAATCACCCATATGCAATACGGGTGATTTTCTTATCAAGAAACCACAAATTATTTGCAAAAATAATTTCACTTCAGACTAATATCACTTATAACACAATATTTTGCGATTAACATATATAATAATGTCCTTACTTTTTTTATTTCAGAATTTTGTATTGTAATTATATTTCACTTTCTTTTTTTATTTACAATACAATTTTAGTACGGTGGCAAATGTTTAGTTAGTTATAATAACCGAACTTTTGGTTTTAAATTAAATATTGTTCTAATTTCAAAAGCCAATATTAAGTCACGTTACTTTCGAACTTATATTTAAGTCAGTTGCATCTACCAATACTCTTAAATGGTTATTAGAAATGAACGGAATCAATTGTTATTACTAATAAAATATTCTGAAAATTCTGTTTGTATTGTTATTATGGTTTCTTGTTTAAAAATGTAAAAAAAAATCCTACAGTTGATTGATAATTGATAGCAAATATGGAACATTGGAATACATAAATAAATATTTGTTGCTCCAACAGATTTTTAACAAATCTGTTCTTTCTGTGAATTGATAATACTTAAGTCGTGATAAGCAAAACCAAAGGTATTTTCCAGAAGTTTCTTTTGGAGTGTCTACTATTAGAGCCCTTGTGTCCCTCTTTTTTAAGCGAATGTGTCCAGTAAAATTCACTATATTACGAGCAAGAGGATTTGGATGGGTCTCGAGCTTTGTAAAGTATTTGCCTGCGTATTTTTCAATTTCTTCAGTCACTAGTGGCATATTTAAATCACGATGTAAATTTTAATTTTTGATGTACCATGGAGCCAATGTTAGTAGTCTTAAAAGCCCCATAACTGTATTCCGCACTACCATATGGTTTCAAAATCGACTTGTATATTAAAAGTTTAAAATCTAGACTAAATTTTGAATTTTTACCATTCAGCCAATGTAGCTGAGGTAATTTCAGTTTCATTTGTGTTACATCGATCACGATGTATACCAAGGTATTGTACGTATATGTGTGAATGTTGAAAAACAAATTAATTGTAGATTCCAATAAGGGAACGAGTATCTCTTTGCAGGGTAAATATTACCTGAACACACTTTTTGTCGTTTACTTTAATTCTCCATAAAATTAACCATAGTTCAAGTGCGGGTTTTCATGCATATTACGGCAGGCTGTATGATCGATAAACGTAGACGTATGGATATTGCTGCTCAACGGCATATCTCAAGTGTAAATCAAATACAAAACTGGACCCTGTATGCTCCTGTAGCACACCGTATGATATAGACTCAGGCACACTCATGAAGTCTCGTTCCACTACCGTAAACTTCCGGGAAGTAATGTAACTTTCTAATAGCTTTAGAAAATTTATTAGCAGATATGAAATCATATTAAAATAAGGCCTTCATGCCACACGTTATCAAATGCCTGCAAAATGTCAATAAACAAGGCAAAACAAATGTTTTCAAATGTTTTTCTTATAAATTTAACCAATCTTTGCGTTTGTTCAATGGTGCTATGTTGACTTCTAAAACCAAACTGATGGTCTGAGATGCACCCACTACCACTCGGAATAGGGCACATTTTTGTCATGAGCAGTGTTTCGAAAAGTTTTGACATTGTTGAAAGCCTTGGTAAGGTCTTTGCCCGGCTTATAATCATTTTGACTTTGGCAAGCTTCCAGCTGTATGGATAGTACTCCAGTCGTAAAATGGAGCTTTAAATATATAACAGGATTCTAATTGCAATACAAGACAACTTTATTAGCATTTGGTTACCTATTTCATCAATTCCCGGAGCTATCTTTGAGTAGAGTTCAGCAATAACTTTTTGTACATCAAGCGTTTTAAATTTTATTCATCGAGGTCGTAGCAGATAGTTGTTAAGGGATGCAGTTTTTTTCAAATGCAAGCTGCTCTTGGAGTCGTTTAGTGCACTCTTTAAATCTGACTTTATGTTGGGGTAATCTGTGCTGTTGCAATTCCCTTCTAACTCTTCTTTTTTCACTTACAAGAGGTTTAATATCCGTAGTATAAATTCTATCAAACCCTGTCAGGGGATGGGTGGTATTGGCATATTCAGCAGCTTGTTTTATATTTTTGATAAGATTGGCAATATTAAATGCAATATCTTTGGATGTTCTTAGCGTAATGTTTTTTGTACAATGACTACTGAAGCCCAGCCAATTAACACCGTTGATTATCTTTACATGTGGTTGAGGTAAGTCACTTCTTAGTGGGCTGCAAATTGTAACGATCGTGGGAGAGTGATCGGGCGAAAGATATGGAGAAGCTTCAACTTGAATTTAATTTCAAGAAATATATTTTGTGACTCCAAAATCCATAACATCCGGATAATTTTGTATGTTAGTAGGCCAATAATTGGGCTCCCCACTCGAAATGACGTCCAAGCCCATTTTTGAAATTGTGTTGAATAATGCTCGACCTTTGGGTGTAATAAGACGCGAATCCCAGAATGTATGTTTTGCACTGTAGTCGCCAGCTACTACGAAACAAGGGCCAAGAGATTTGTAGAAATCCTCGAATTGATCCATAGTAATTGTGAATCTGGGAGGGGAGTAAATTGATGATATCACGAAATTTGTAAAAAAAAAAAAATTTTTGACACAAATATTTGTTGCTTATAGATTTTCTTTACAAATGTTGTCCAGAATGTTGTGCTTGAGTCTTGATTTAATCAAAATTTTTGATCCAGCGGAAGCTCTTCATCTCGAATCCTTTGAATTATATAAGGTGTAGCCATTAAATTTAAAGAGTCTTCTCGAAGCCAAATGAGTCTCAGAGACTAACATTATATCAATATTGTTTTCCCTGAAGAAGTGCTCCAGTTCTCTGTAGATATATGTATGTTAATTAATTTTAATATTTTTGTTTTATTTAAAATAAATTTGTGTAAAATTTTTTGTCTAAATTTTCAATTGAGTCGGTTGTTGTCAAAATCAAAGCGTATATGGCTTTATCAATTGATTAGCTTGGCAGTTGTCAGGTTGGCATCATGGCAATGTGCGCACTGCCGAAAATATTGCTTCTTTCATTTCCATTGCGTGCTCAGAAAATTTAAATGGCTCATTATAGCATCAGCTGATCATTCATAATGCCATCAACATGCTGATTGAGTGCTTAAGCAACATGTTTTCTTTAATGCAGATATTACGAACAAAACAGATTTATTTTTGTTAGGTTTTTCAAAGCCTATTTTTTATTTATTTTTTTTCTCTTATCTACGCAATAAACGTTGAACCTTTTTACTTAATTTAATTCAAGCTAAAAGATAAAAGCATTGATTTAAAAATCAAGAATTGAAAATAATAAAATTTCCTTTAACTTCTGACACTCAATGGCTGAATAAATAAAGGGTGGAGCAAAACTAAGCAACATATTGTTAACATACTAAAATTTTTCCAAATAGAGGTATATGTCAGTTCTTCTTTGATATTTGTGAAATATACATCAATAAGACATGAATCGCTATAATCCTCAAAAAAAAGTAATTATTTCGAATTCCTTGCAACAAATTTTCATCGAAAATTATCAGAAGCGACAGGTCTTATTTTCATCTCTATGTATACAAGAACGAGCAGAATTATCGCTTCTATGGCACTGAAAAGTCATACGATCGCTCAAAGTTACTGTATGGTATGATTAGCATTATTTTTTTGAAAATGCCGATGGCTAAACAATTATTGTAAAAGGCGAAAGCTACATAATTATGCTCAATGGCTTTCTTCTTGCTAAACTGGAGGAATTGGGACTGGAAAACATGTGGTTGGAGGAGAGCAGAGGATGGAGCAGAGATTCATGATGTTGTTCATTTATTAAAATAAAATATTCAAAAAATATCGGGTGACTATTTTTGCCCCACCTTGTATTTATGAACATACTCGTTATTTGGCTTTTTGTGTAGATTATTTCATAATGTGCTCGAATCTAGGTATTAAGGTACAAAAATAAAAAATATATCCATCCTTTTTATTTCTAACATGCGTTTGCTCATAACAAATTCATTCGCTTAATGGTTACAAGCTCCTAGTTTTTTAATTCTGTTTAAATACACAAGGTTACATGAGTATACTTGTTTGCTTTTGTTTTATTTTTTGTTTGCTTTATTTTTTATTTTTCGTCTTATTAAGAGCCTCTGTGTTAGTACTGTAGTATGCACGCGTGCTTATGTGTGTTTAAAAGTATATTTATGTTTGCTTATTAACTGTTGTGATTGCATATTAAAAGTTTTACTTATGCAACAGGCACTTCTTCTACTCATTTATGAAAATATTTGGTTTAGCAAAAGAAATGCTAAAAATATGAGGGTATTTACATTAAGGGATTTGCTCCTGTTCTGTTAAGTTAGATAAGTGAGAGCTCCCTTAATATGAGCAGGGAAATTGAAAACCGATGTTATTAATTAACTCGTCTTACTTTACGTTTCCACAATTTGTATGTCTTCACATATTTTGTAAAAGCAGTGTTCACCATTTGCATCATATTTCTCTTAGGTGTGTCAAATTATTGTTTCATTTACGAGAAAACTGTGTAAGGAGTTAAAATTATTTTTTGCTACAAAAACCGTCTATGTATATGTGTTAAGCCGAGATCCTACTATTTCAAAATCACAAGTAATAAGCTAAATTGGCCTTACTTTTCAACTGATTGAAATATAAGGACATAATTGCGCCACACTGCATTGGTAATAGAGACATTTGGAAATAAGGCTATTTTTGTTTATTACTTATGATTTTATTGCAGTGAACCGTCGAAAATTTGTACATTTTGCTGATAGTGGGATCCTGGCTTTAGACTTTTTGGAGAACAATAAAAATAAAATACATTATATCAGGGACAAAATTCTAAATGTAAAAACCATCTACATATATCTGTTGTTAAATTTTCTTAAGTTACACGTGCGTGTATTCGCATGTAAGTATGTATATATGAGTAACATAACTTAGGGATGTTTGTACAAGATTTTTAAATAAGTAAGTTTCCCTGTTCTAGCAGAATGTCAGAAGATGATAATTATAATTTATTATTTCTTAATTGAATTCCATGGTAGAATTTTTAAGAACATTATCAAAATTGTTTACGTATGTTTAAAAGTATATATTTCTTGAATACGCTGTGGGCGCAATTTCAAACATGGTGGTCGTAATTACACAGAGAGACTAGATTGGTTAAAAATCTGTTAGAGCAACAAATATTTAATTATTTATTTCAATATTATATATTTGCTATTTATTATCAATCAATCATACGATTTTTTTGCATTTATAAACAAGAAACGATAATTGAAATACAAACAGAAGTCTCAGAATATATTATTAGCAGGGAAACCACAAATATGCAATTGCATGTTTTTTCTTGTGTGACGTACTTATGCGGGGACAAAATATTTATCCGTTTCAGAACTTTTTATGAATTTTGGCATCGATTTGTTAGTGCATATTTTTGCATATTTTACTCTTTAAGGCATGTTTTTGCATATATCAGTCTTAAACGCATATTTTTAGCATATTTTTGAATTTTTAGAGCATAATTTACGCTTTTAGGGCATATTTTGATACCTTATAAATTTTTTATTTTAACCCACTTGACGCAAGCTTTTAAAAAGTCACTCCATTCCGAAAAAATATATATAATTTTTTTCTAGAAACTTATTAAAATTTTATTTTCAAAATAAAAATTTAAGTTTTAATGAAAAAAATTTTGCGGAGCTGTCTGGGTTAATATGTATACAAGTCATGGGGTTGGTAAAGAATTTTAATTTTTCGGCATCTATCGGGCTTGTTCTGAAAATCATGCTGATTTCAATTTTTGTCATTTATAATAGAATTTTTTCTTCCAACTTCCAACGCTATAAATAATGGAAGTCAAAAAAGCAATGATTTAGCTTTCATTAATTTTTTTTAAATCATTTGATTTGATTTGATTTGACTTGTCGTGATTTGCAGAACAGGCCCTTCAATCTCTGTTCTAATGTGCCATGTAGTGTATACATTTTACTTATATATTACTCAGCTTTACGGACGTTAGTTTTAATATGTGTATGGTAATTTTGTTTTCACTGCACTTCAAACCCAGTTATTCTTTGTTAATTTTTTCCTTCTTCGGTTTATTTTATTTTTGTCTTGTTTTATATGCAAATGTATTGAATTGCTGAATTAAGACTAGATTTTAATTTTCAAATAATCCAATTTATGATATTTTTAAGAGCATATTTTTTGAGTTTTTAGTGCATATTTCGAAGTTTTTAGTGCATATTGAATGCGCATAAAACACTTTTTTTGGAACATATTTCTGGTTTCCCTGATTATTAGTAATAGCAATTGATTCCGCTCATTTTTAATAAACATTTTTGAGTATTAGTAGACACAACTGAATTAAATATAAGTTAGAAAATAATTTCAATGAATATTGGCTTCTAAAATTAAAAAATCTATTCTAATCTACACAGTACCGAAATTGTATTGTGATATAAATAAAAAGAAAATAAAATACAATATTGATACTCCTAACAGAATAAAATTTTAACCCAAACAATTTTTTATTCTGAATACATTTGTGAAAAAAATAGATTCGTTGAGACAACCGAATTTCTTGCCAATCGAATTTTGGCGGTTGCATCAACTATATTTTCTTCCGATACCACAATATATTTAATTAATATAACATAAAACTATACTTGTCAGAAGGCGTTTTAAGAAGTATTCAAAACAATCATACTGATGCATTGCTTTAGTGAATCATATGAATGAATAGAGATTGCAAGCAGTAGCATGCATTTATTAACAACAGTTAACCCTGCTGTTAGGTTAAGAAAAACTTACGAATCTTAGGAATGGGACCATTTTGGTCCACAATATTTATTTTTTGATAAGTGCACAATTTAATTAATTTTTTTTTTAAATTTTTTTTATAGTCTGCAGACAAATAAAGCTAATTTTTGATATCTTTTTCTAACCAGTTTTCAATTTTGTTTACCGACATAAGATCATCATTTTCTTATTGTTAAGCATCAACGAGCACTTTACCAAATATAACAGCTGCTAGAAATGAGCAAACTGCAGCTGCTGCTAATCTAAGTTCGATAGCAAATGCATCATATGCAACAAATTTATATGCAAGTTGAAACGTAATATAATTTTTCAACATGTACTGAGAAAATTTCCACTTATTCTGTAAATTTTTTTCATGTCCATAAATCAATAAACAATAACGGACCAAAGTGGTCCTAAACCTAAAATTTTTTAATTTTCTAACTTCCTTTACATCATTCATTTTTAAAAATTTTGCAGAAGTAATAAAATGTAAAAACCCTACATTAGCTAACGTTTTAAGTTTACACAATGAACTATTCCGCTGTCAAAGCGAGAAGAAAACAAAAATTGACCAAAAACCTAAGTGCTAACTCAATATTCATTTTAGAAAATGCAAAATTATGCCGTTTGATTCATAATCATGCAGATCACTGTTATGTACATCCATATTCATACAAAATGTATTTGAAATGTATTTGAAATCCATTTTAAGAAAAGTTTTTATGAAACATTTTAAATCAAATACATACATATGAAACTTATTTTAAATTTTATGAATATGAGGGTTAGAAAATACTAAAGTTTTGAATGTTAATAAAATAGATAAAAAGGCTGTTTGTGAAGAAGTCTTGAAAAATCACAATCCCAATTTTGAACGTAACGTTTTCAATGTGTTAATCTAAAACCATTTTGCTATCTTTAATAGACTATATAAGAACGCCTAAAACAAGTTTATAAAAATATAATTTAACATTATAATATAATTTTAAACTCAAATATATATTTCTTTTTTTGTATATCTATATACATACGAATGCAACGTAAACTTGTTGTGATTATTATATTTGAAAATAATAAAATAATTATCAACAAATTTAATTTTGTTGATTTGCTAAGAGATCGTTTACCTTGCAAATTTTTGACAAACTTATAAAAAATTTGATTTGCAGAAATAGAATTTACAGTTATTGTGCAACGCAAAAGTATAAGTTTTTGCAAAATCTTTGCAAATTATACTTTTAAATATTAGCGGAAATCACTCTTCGTTGCATACTGCCCTTGCAAGTCCTGCAGATATTGCAAATGTAGCATACGTGATATAGTCTGCAAGACCACAACGATAAAGTACATGCAACTGAGATTTGCATCACTTAAATAAATATGCATAACCAAATACCATTGCATATTGAAAATTGCAAATGTTTTCAATGCTAAAACAGCTGTGTTTTTTCGTTTTTTTTTTGCAATAAAAACAAGTAAACCCCTGCGTTTAAGAAAACTTACGACTGCAGAGCCGCATCAAAGACTGCCTGTGCTGAAATTAAATTTTTGCTAAAGCTGGTCAAAAATTATTTCTAAGATAGTAGAAATTCAATTTATATAAAGCTTTTATGAAGTTTTATAAAATTTATACAAAAACCGGACGCTTGCTTCATGTGAAAATATTACCGGCGGCGTTGGCGTTGAAATACTGGCTGTGGCTTAGCTGCGGTAAAGATACTTTTTTCTCAATTTACAACAACCAAAAAAAGTTCTTTTAATATTTATTCTACAATAAGCTGTTATAATTAATTTTCTGAGAACTGGAAAAAGACGATCACGCTTGGTAGCAAAAAATCATGTTATGTTTGCTAAAATTGCAGATGTGCAACAAAGAGTGATTTCCGCTATTAACTTTGCACTTTGCAAGAGAGAACATAGGAATCACAAAGAGAGCATACAAATTGTTAAGACGTTGCAAATTACACTTATCAATTTCAACTTATCTTTTATTAAATTTTACAGTTCTGAGGAACGAAAAGTTTTGTGAATTGTCAAAAACTTTGATAAGTGCAAAGTGAAAGGCTGATAAGTTGTTTTGTGGAATAGGGCCAGGTCAACGTTTGGAAGGAAAAATTAGGTGGAAATCAGCCAGTACATAAGTATTTGTACACAAACATATGCAGCGGCATGTCCTTTTAAATAAAATTTTTATCATACTCAACACACATATCGCTCATTTACTCAAAGAACGTCATAATCCAAAAAATAAAATATTTGAGTTAGTGATGCAGTTTAATCATATTCATAAAAATATCTTTGAATTGAAAACTTGTAACTCGTTTTCTGACAAATCTAGTTTCTTTTTTGAGTTATGACGTTCTTTGAGTAAATGACCTACATGCAAATTAAAATGTCAGTCTTACCTTAATATAGTATATTTTCCTTTAATTAAAACAATTTCCATAAATTTATTTTAAAAAAAATTTTATTTGTATTTTTCATAATTTTTTTGTTTGATTTTTTCTTTATTTCACTTTAATGTATATAATATAATATATTCTTTGCTGTTTTTTTTTTGTTTGTTTTTTATTTTGTTCGACCTTACATAATATTTCATATAATATATTTATATTTTTACTTTATTTTCTGTTTTATTTTAATTAATTTAATTTGATCTCCTTAAAATCAATTGCGACATATATGTATGTATGCATGTACGTTTTTGTATATATTTTATATTTTTGCTTTTCTTTACTTCCTTTTGATTCTTTATTTTTTGACATTCATTTTATTAATGGGTGTGTGTCTGAGATTAGGTGAGTGTGTGTTTATATACGAATGCGCTTTTTTGAATTGGGAACTGTGTAAGTTGATGCATTTATGTATGTACATATGTATGTACTTATACTGCTGCATGATGAAACATGCAAACTGTTATTTTATTAATTTAGTTTGTTTATTCTTTTATATATGTATGTATGTACAATTACATAAATATTTTTTTATTTACTGCTATATTTTTTTAATTTATTTCCTACGTATGTACCTCTAGACTTCTAGATTGAATTTTAATAGGTTTGTATAAGTATATATGTATGTATGTAGGTATGTATGTATGTATGCAAATGTAATTGTGGTTGTTGTTTATATTTGTTTAACACATTGTGTTGCTTTGTTGTGAGTTTAGATAAATATTTTAAATTAATATATTTTTTTTTAATATCTGTTATTATTATTTTTTTATTTCTTGTATTTTTTTATTATGTTTGTTGTTTGTTATGCCTTTTATTTTTTTAGGTTTTGTAGACATTTTTTATTTATCATTATAGTATAGACACATGGTTGTTGCTTTATATTTTTCAATAACGTAATTTTGTATTTTCATTATATGTATGTATGTATGTATGTATGCATGTAAGTATATATGTATATATTTTTTATTTTTTATTTTTATAAATTATATATAACTTTATGTATAAGTGTAGAATGCTTGTATAGAACGGTATTTTTTCTTTGTTCATATTATTTTTAGTACGCGTATTTTATAACCTTGCTTAAATTCCTACAAAATATTTGCAATACCGCAGTTAAATTTATTTTTTTTTGTAAATTTTTTCATTTGTTTATAATATTAAAATAGTTTTTATTTCAATTGATTTTAGCTTTTCACACAATATACCCTGACATTTATATAAATGTAATTGTATTTTATTTTACATTAAATATAAAAGCAGTTTTTTGGAACAGTTGCGCTGAAATATTTATGTATGTATGTATATAAATTTTTGGTAATTTTTTAAGTTTTAAATGAAAAGAAAATAATAAAATAAAAAAGTTAAGAGTTCAATCAAAAAAAAATTAAACTTTAACAGTCAAAACAACTAAGAGATGCTGCATACTCCAACACATTTAAATATAGTTAAATTTTTTTATCTTTCCCTTGAGAATCGGTGATTATTTTTGGTATGTGCAACATTTTTACAGTCAAACAAAATAATTGAAATATATGCATAATGAATTTCTGAATTGATCTCTGTATGCATCGTAAAATAATCAGATATTAATGGAGCTACAAATATGATATGATGTACGATATAGTTCCAATATACATATGTATGTACCAGCTGGATTAGCGCAATACTGTTATACATATACATACATATGTACGAGTATATAGTACAAGATTTAATAATAGAGCGCATTTGTCTATGAGTGAAGATGCTCTATCGTTAACTGGGTGAAAAAGCAGTTTCACAGACTTTATCATGTGTATTTCAAAGAAAAATTATAACAGGCCCAGTTTTAGATAAAGCATTTCTCAAAATATTCTTAAATTTAAGAATAATATGAGCTTTAATCAGCATGCCTTACACGCTATGGCTGTATGATCATGTAGAAAAGAAGCAAGCAATTTGTAAAATTGCTTGCTTTTTCAAAAACGCAAAACCGAAACTAAAAGGTGTGAAAATGGAGAGCATATAATGTATTGTTAGAATGATATTGCAGGAAAACTGAAAGAAATCCTATGGGGAAACCCCAGTGAGGAGAGAAACAGAAGATGCTAACACAGGAAAGCAAAATAATTGACATATTAAAACACCATTGCAACGTACATTCCCATCAGCTGTTCTCAAAGTAATGAGAACCAAAGCTTTGCATGACTTCTCAACGTCATCCTCCAAGATGATTTGCTTCACCAGAAGGTAAATGAAATTATCATGTACTTTATACGTTATAGAATTTACCCTGCTTATTAATACACTTGAGTTATGCCCACATACATATGTAACTATTGTATTCGCTATTCCGCTTTGGACCTCAGTGAGCACTATATAAGCGTGACTGCTATTAATTGTCTGTCGCCATAAATTTGACCATTGTTGCAGCTAAGTTAAGAACTTTTATTCTAATACATATAACCTATAAGTTTTCATTTAGCATTATTTTAAGAGTTTTTTTTTAATAATTTAATTGAAAAAAGTTTTTAGAAATATTTTAGTTTTATTTATGTCTCATTTAAAATCACCCGCCAAAGGAACACATTTATTCGAGAATTAATTTTGAAAGTAACAACTAAATTTAAGAATTTGTTTTTATTATAAATAAAAATCATCGTGGACTTTGCTATTCGCTGATTTAGACGATTACAAAACGAATTTTTTTATTCAGAAAATTTAAATCCTGTTGCAGATGCGAAAACTACATATATATTTAAATAATTTTAATATTGAAGTTCAAGAACTGTATGTAGAATTACAAAACTTTTTGAAATTACTGAACAGGCTTCAACTAACTGGAAATAATTTAAATTTTTTTTATTAATTTTTAATTAATATTTTTTATGTTCACAACAAAGCATTTGTTTACTTATTTTCAATTGAATTTTTATTAATTAAAGTGAAATATTTTATATATGTACATACTCGTATGTACATTAGAGCATCCAATGTGTCAAAAGTTTTTATTTTATTCACTCCACAGACAGTTTCTGGTAGACAAGCAATAAAAAATGACATGTAAGTAAAAATTGCACTGATAGCGTGCAAATCAGACATGCGCATAGCACTTTTCATAAAAAAACTATAAAATTTAAACTATAAAAAACAATTTTGATAATTAACGGCCCTTTTCACAATGTACAATTAAAAGCTAACAGGGACTTTAACAGCAAGTTTTGTATGAAGAACTGTCAGTTAAAGTTCACGTTAACTCTTAACCATACATTGTGAAAAGGGACATAAGAGTTGTATATATTTATGACTAAATGCTCAGTTAGCCGATTGTAATGTAATGTTACTGCAACGTAGGAAAGAGCTGATCGATATTTTTATATGAAAAGTAAGTTACGTTATATTACATCTCATAAAATTTCTCATTACTTTTCACATAACAACATCGATAAGCTGTTTATTACTTTTGCAAATACTTTACATTACAGTTGGCTAACTGAGCCTTCGGTGTGTGATATTTATGTGTTCATACTTCTATTTATATAAAAATGGCCTAAATAATATATGTTAATACATATGTATATGTAGTATGAGAAACTTTTGGGAAATATTTGCTTCAAAAAATAATGAATTTTGTCATGTTTGAAAGAAAGTTATCAAAGACAAAAAAATATGTGTAGTTATTAATTTTAACGCAACTGTTCGGTTTAGCTGTTGTTATCACTGCTGTTATATTAATATGCAATTTATTTGGTATAGTTATGTAATTGGAAATTATTTTTTATCCTGTTTTTAATTATATTTATAGCTATTATATTTAAATATTATTTTTTTATATATTGTGTACTTGTATTTCTTTTTCTGCTAGGATGTGTTGTTATTTTTTTAGTATCTTTTATGCAATGTTATTGGATCTATGATTTAGATAGCAGTTCAGTGAATAATTTTATTGATATTTTTATATTTTTAATTTAATGTTAGAAATAATTGTGAAAAATGCTGTAAGTATGAAAATCTCTAGTGTCACATACTTAAAGAAAGACTACTTACAGATGTTAGCTATTAAGTTTCCTCCTTTAATTAAATAAGATTATTATTTGCGCGATTGAAAAGTCAACTTGCTTGATTAATTGATAATTTTTGAGTAACATATATCCATATATGTATGCAAAAATTATTTAGTTATTCCAATAAACACTAGCTCAATAACACAATATGAATTTTGAAGACCATAGTTTGTTAAGTATATTTTTTATGAAGTCTGGTAATGTTAGTGGTAACCTTGACGCATGTATGTACATATACAAATTTTCTTAATGAAATAACATACGAGAACTGCTTTAACATCTACGGTATCCACTTTTCACTGAGTGCTCTTTAAAGGTACACATAAAATTTGTTTTAGAACAATTTTTCATCATTTTACGTCAAATTTAAAAAGAAATACTGGTTTCGGCTACGTGCAAACGTGAGTGCTCCCAATGTTTAGTCAATTTTATTTATTTTTGATTGATAATTCATATGCCAGGTATAATGCCTTAGTGTGCAGTAGTTTGTTTTCAATTATAAAGTATGTATGTATATATATGTATATGCATATGTATATGGATATGGATTTTTAAATTGTTAAACTTTTCCTGAAAAATCGTATAATCCTACTAATAAGCACTACACTTGATAACGGGAATACTTCTCTGTAATACCAATGAGTGCAACGCTACACCAGTTAACATAATTTAATTTCTTTTCTACACAGTTCGCAATACTTCTTTGTTTCGATTTTTTATGCTTCTTTGCTCTATTCAGCAAATTCGATCATGTGTACCTTATCATCAATATACATACATGATGAAGAATAAAGTGTTTAATACATTTCATTATCTTGTTTTTTTTGGCATATACATTTTACCCATGAAACAAAAAAAAAGCTTTACAATAACCAGCAACAAATGTATAAGCATAAGTGATATAATTAAATGATTTACTGAGTTTGCAAAGTGAGCTTTATCTCTTGTTAAATACCACGCTACGATCTTTTCAACTTTGGCAGTGATATATGTGGATCAGTCGACATTTAGGCAATAAAACACTTTATTTTTTAAATAAGAAAAAGAAACAATTTTTAAGTGTGTACAGGGTGGGCCAAAAGAAACCAAGGGGTAAAAGTTTAATAACAGAGATCAATTATTTTAACGCAAAGAGCATATCGTCGATATTTTAACGTTAGAATTTCGCCCTCTGAAGCGATGATTCGTTGCTTAGTTATTCGTCATCACCAACATGGCAGCGTAAGAGATTTGCCTCGAACCGGTAGACCACGTTTAAGTCGCACTGCGGAAATATTGAACGAGAACAGCAAAGTGTTAACGAAGCACCAGAAACATCTGGCACAAGGCGTTCTGCTCAGCTAGAAATGTCTCGTACGTCACTACGGCGCATTTTAAAAAAAGATTTACAGTTGTACCCATATAAGGTGCAATTGGTTCAAGAATTAAAACCCGCAGATCATCAGAGTTTGCCAGAAATGAAATCAACTTTATTGAAAATTTGATTATGAGTGATGAAGCTCATTTTAATTTGAATGTCCTTGTTAATAAGCAGAACTGTAGGTTCTGGGTTTCTCAATATCCAAGAGCCATTCATCAACGCCAATTGCACCCCATCAGGTGTACAGTATGGTGTGGGATCACATCTGAAAATGTCATTGGGCCCTGCTTCTTCGAGAATGAAGATGGAAGTGCTGTAACCGTAAATGGAGAGCGGTATCGGTTTATGATAGAAAATTTTTTACGTCCTGCTCTGGAAAACAGACCTGGTATGTGGTTTCAGCAGGGCGAAGCCACTGCCCGAGACACAATGGCACTTTTAAGTCAAATTTTTGGAGAGCGAATAATTTCTCGAAATTCGGAAATTATTTGGCCAGCGCGATCGCCAGATTTTACAGCACCCGACTATTTTCTTTGGGGTTTTTTGAAGGAGCGAGTGTATGTAAACAAACCAGAGACAATCCTTGAACTCAAGGCAAACATTGTTACAGAAATTCGAACGCTACAGCCACAAATTTTGAAAGATGTTATGGAAAATGCTCTAAAAAGAGGCCATCAGTGTGAAGCTGAAAATGGTGGTCATTTAAGAGACAACATTTCTCATACTTAGTGTAAAAAAAATCCATTTTGTATATTATATAATCTGAAAAAAAAATTTAAAAAAATTAATAAACAAAAAAGTTATTAAACTTTTACACCCCTTGGTTTCTTTTGGCCCACACTGTAGTTATACATTTTTTATAAATATAAAAATACACAGCGACCTCCGCTAAAGAAATTCCTTTTTTCAACTCCAAACAAATCACGCATTACGCCTCTTTTACAAATTGGACAAGAAAAATCTTAAACATCTTAATTATTCTTCTTATATTATCTTACTCATTAAAATTAAAAAAAAAAACAAAAAAAAAGAGAGAAAAAATAATATTTTTTATAACTAATATTAGTCTTAACCTAATCGAAATTTATAATCCTTAATTCCTTTTCAACAAATTATAAAACTAATATCATACATACATATATTACAACAATTTGTAAATCGAATCCAAAGACAACAAGCAGAAGGCCTTCAGCATCGTTAGAATCGAGACTCTACTGTAAGGCATTCTCAAATTTTTTTTATTCTTTTAACTCGTGTTTTTTTTTGTATATACCTACATTTATACATAAATATGTGTTATTGAATTAACTTTATAAAGCAATATTTTTTTGTGTTCGGTTAAAAGAAATCTAAATGGTAAATCTGTAAAAAAAAACTTGATATGTTCTAATACACATCCGAATGAAATGGAAAAAATGATAGTGTGATTCTCTTTTATTGTAGAACTATAAGGACGTAGGTGAGGTAAAGTGTGATAGGGTTTTTTTTTCTTTTTACACGTTAAATGGCTTAGAAAAAACATAAGGTTGGGTGGGTTATGAACCTTATTAGTCTTCAACATCTGGGCTAATTAATTGTGATATTTGAATTTTTTTACCTACAGGGCATAGAAAACGCACGTAATATTTTTTTCTTGTTTTGTTCATGTGAAGTCCCATGGAATACGATGCCTCCCCCTATTTCCCGATCTAGCTAGCTAGCCAGTACATGCGTAAGTTTAAGTTGGTGACCAAAATTCAGTTTGAAAATTTGACAATTTGAAAATGTTAAAGTTTCATATAAGCAACCCAGCGAGAACATTACTCGGGACGTTTCTGTTTCTGCTTGCTCTAGCCGGCAGCTATTATTTTTGTGTTTGGCTTAATTATTATTTATGTATATATACATACATATATAAAATTTATATATTTGCAATTATTTAAGCTAAGCAATATAAAAATTTGAATTGTTTTGTTTAACAATTTATTTTTTCCGTATCATAATGTGATTTTATCAGCACGAACTTAAGCATTTTCCCACAGAACATAAAATTATTCAGTGAACTACATTATATGTTTGTATTTTGCTTTATTTTTCTGTATTTAGTTTACGCGTATTTTTTTTTTTTTTTTGTTATGTTTATGTATGTATGTATGTATATTTGTATATATACACATATGACATCCTTATTTTTATTTAATTTATTTTGTTATTTTTTATTTTTTTATTTTGGTATTGCTATTCAATTTCATTTATTAATTTGTATAAATGTTTGCTTTTTCATTTAAATTTTACTAAATGTTTTTATTTTTTGTATTGTTTTACTATTTTAACTTAAATTTAATACTTTCATTTGATTGGTTTTGGTTTCAGAATTTGTAAAGATTTGATTTGACATTTTTGGAATTTTGGTTGTTGTCTTTTCTAGTGTTTTTTTTTTCCTCACATGTGTGTGTATTTCAGTTTTAATTTTATAATATATAAAATAAATATATTTTGTTTTAAATTTTTTTGTTTTGTATCTGTTTTTTTTTTTTAAATTGACTAATGCATTGTGCAAGTACTTCTCTTTCATACAACTTAATAAAACCTTTAAGGGAGCTATAATAATAAATGTGAAAATATATTTGCTGAAACAAACGCAACTGATTTTTTCATAAGCAGTATGTTACTAGCACTTGCATTAATAAATTTTTAGAACCAATTAAATTTACATGTCAAAAAAATTTTTTGTTTTTCAATAAAAACTAGTATTATTTGGAATTTGGCTTTTTTTGTGAATCAAAGTAAATTAAATTCCTGACCACCAGAGTATAACCAAATACCAAGAGATGTACATACTAGATTAACTGAGATCATATTTGAATATTTTCATCGGTTGAAAATTTAATCCTTTTAAAGAATTAAATACCACCTTCAAAAATTGTAGAGTAAGAGAGTTCTTTAGAGAATAAAAGAGTTCAACATTGCGTTGAACGGTGTTATCTTTTATAATTTTTAGAAAAACATAGCTCCACATGCTTAAACTAATGCATATAATTTCAAATATACAAGACCTTAAACTACCTTAACATATTATTCTATATGAAATTGTCGAAAAAAGATAATAAATAAATAAAGATAAAAAAATAGCACAAACTAATTGAGATTTCCCAGGGCTATTTTTGAATACTAATATCACAGTGGCGTTGTTCAAGCTAATTAAGCCTATCTCGACTTGAGCATTATTTCTTTTTTGCCACAGATATAAGTATACTTTATGTAATCACATCCGCATATTGTGGAAATTATAAACAGAATAAACAGGTTTGTTTATGTGACTTGAGGTTTCAGCACAAAAATTATTGGCTTATCATTTTAAAAATTTTAGGGGAAAGTTGCTTAGTAATTATGTTTTAAATCAGCAAAAAAATATAATCGGACATGAAAATTTTAGTATTAAACAAAATGAAGATATTTTAAGATATTGAATCCCTAAACGACAATTTAACTTTTCTACAAACGTTTTTTTATGATTATGAAGTTAACCCTGCTGTTAGGTTAAGAAAACCTTACGAATCTTAGGTATGGAACCATTTTGGTCCAAATTGGTTTTTTTGATAAGTGCACAATTTAATTAATTTTTTCTTTAATTTTTTTTCTAGTCTGCAGACAAATAAAGCTAATTTTTGATATCTTTTTCTAACCAGTTTTCAATTTTGTTTAGCGACATAAGATCATCATTTTCTTATTGTAAAGCATCAACGAGCACTTTACCAAATATAACAGCTGCTAGAAATGAGCAAACTGCAGCTGCTGCTAATCTAAGTGCGATAGCAAATGCATCATATGCAACAAATTTATACACTAAAAAAAAAGACATGTACTATTATTAAGAAATGTTTTTTCCTAAATTCAAGTAAAAAAAATTTCTAAGTTTTAGTAATTTTTTCTAAGTTTAAGTAAATTTTTACAAAAATCTAGTAAAAATTACTTAAAATGAATAAAAAATAAAAAAATAGTTCATAAGAATACACAATAAATTTCTCACATTTCAGGAAATGTTTACTGACTTAACAGAAATATTTACTAAGAGTAGGAAAATGTTTATAAACTGAAGGAAATTTTATATTAAGGACTAGTCAATTTCGTCTTAAATCAAAAAATAAACTTTAGGAAATGAATTAATTTAATTTAATTTAATTTTAATTTCTAAATTTTAGAAAAATATTTACCAGTTTTAGGTTTTTTTTGTTTAAATTATAGAATATATATTTTGTTTGCATTCAGCAAAAAATCTAAGTAAATTTTTCATATTTTCGAGGAATATTTGAAATTGAAATTTATTTATTTGTAAATAAAATAAAATTTTAAAACTCAATAATTTCAATGCTTATTCAGGCTGCCTTGTTAGGCAATTGGTTAGAGTGCTTGCCTATCAATCAGAAAGTTGCTGGTTCAATACTTGTCTCCTCTCAAGGAATTTATATGTCTGTATGGTGAATTATAATTAAGAATATAATATGAAGATATAATAAATAACATATCATTTGGTATAGAATTTAATTAAAAATAAAAAAAGTACCAGAATTAAAGACAAAAAAATGGAAAACTTACTAAATTTGAGATCAAAGACAAAAAATTTTTTTGCACATCTCCGAATTTTACTTAATTTTTGGAAAATTTTACTTAAATATGAAAATATAATTACTATAAAAAGTTCATTAATGAACTAGAAATTTAGTAAATATTTTGCTGGTTTCAAGCAAAAAACAGCTTTGGCGCCATACGACAACTTTTTTTTATTCAAATTTATAAAATGTTCCTAAGTTTTAGTTCATTTTTTTTTGAGTGTATACAAGTTGAAACGTAATATAATTTTTCAACATGTACTGAGAAAATTTCCACTTATTCTGTAATTTTTTTTCATGTCCATAAATCAATAAACAATAACGGACCAAACTGGTCCTAAACCTAAAATTTGTAATTTTTTAATTTTCTAACTTCCTTTACATCATTCATTTTTAAAAATTTTGCAGAAGTAATAAAATGTAAAAAGCCTACATTAGCTAACGTTTTAAGTTTACATAATGAACCATTCCGTTGTCAAAGCGAAAAGAAAACAAAAATTTACCAAAATGGTCCAAACCTAACAGCAGGGTTAATATCCCTAAAGGCGATAATTAAAAAAAAAAAATTAACGACATGTATTGTGCTGAATCTATGGACTTTTAAAAAATATATGAACGTTTAAATATACATTGCAAAGTCATACTGAGATAAAAACTTTGCATGCTCTTGTATTCATTCAGCATATTTTCACATTACTTTCAACAACCCTGCAAGAATTTAAATCAAAAATATTCCAAAAAAATACATACTTATAACAAATTATATCAGAAACAAAAATGTTATATTTTTAAAAATAAAAAAACAACTAAAATACTAGACACAATGGTACAAACATAGATGCTACTTCCATTCTCTCTTTGTTTTTGAAAAATCTGGATTTTGAAAGTTTGTATTTTGGGAAAAATAAAAAAAATGTTTCCATATCATTAGAAATTTGTGTACTCTCGTAGATTTTTTTTCAAAACTGTTTAATTATTTTTATAAAAATTTTTAAATAAATAAAGTGATATACAATGCATACTTAAATACAAGTCTGTGATAACTATTTTCATATTTTTAAGTTTTCTGCTTCAAAGAAGTCGTTAGGAGTGTATATTTTCATTTTATTGACTATTTTTTTTTGGATTAGTTGAGAATAAATTTTCATTAATTTTAAAAATATTGATTAATACGGTACGTTTTTAAATTTATTTAATTTTTTTCTTTGTGATTGTAATATCCTTTTTTAAAAATTAAATAAACACCTGATCGGCTGGTTTGGCAAGTCTATTTCACAGATTTGGCAGGTTCGGTTGACGAATACCAGGAAATGTAGCGCTCTTAAAAAAATTATATACTCATATATTTATTATATTTTATACATCGAAAGATTGAATGTATGTAAACCTTTCATCTCTTTTAACCACAATTTATTTACAACACATTTCAATGCATTTCAATATGATAAAATATTTATAATGACTATGTTTTTCTCCAAATTTTGTATTGCTTCAATCAAAAGATTCTGTATTTTATAAAAATAATTTTTGCATATAATTTTTAAACAGGCAACAGAGTACGAGTTTACCAAAAACTTCACAACCCCTACATATTTCAGATTGAGAATGTCAAGAAGAAATTAGATTATGGAAGTACCTTCTATTTTTATACCATGTAAGAAAAATTTTTAAAATGTGTAATACTGTCATATGTTTATAAATAAAGAAAAATGAACAAAAATTAAAATTAAAAAAAAGTTAATTTTATCACAAGGACAAAGTGTTTTTTATTTCAAATTTACTATTTTCAATGCAGCAAAAAGCAAAAAAAAAACATATTATCTTAAAATAATATAAGATTCCCTCTAAATAATTTATAATATTTTTCTTGTCTTTTCCATGTGTATAAAAATTCCATCCAATTTTTTTACATACAATTTTATATTTTACTTATATAAGATATTATTTTTTGTTTGTTTGCTTTTTTGTATATAATAAAATATATATGTATGTTGTGTTATATATATACATATATGTATATATAGTATATAGTTTATGTATATATTATATATATTTTGCTAAATAATTGTAATAGTACTACAGATTACATTTTTTCCTTTTTTATATTTGCTTTATATTTTTGTGTGTTATTCTTAGTGGATTCCAAGATTCTGTAAAAGATGATATTTACATACATACATACAAAAAATTAACAAATGAAAAAACAAAAAAGTTCTTTTTTTAATTTTCTTAAGTTTGCAATTCATCCAACCTAAATTATTTGATTTATCATTTTTTTTTCAAGTATTTCTATGTTATTAATAAATATAATTTTCAATTTAAATATTTTTTTCTAACACACCATATTTAAATATGAATTCTTAAAATAGTTTTTAGTTGTTAAATTTATATTTTCTAAATTTTTTGCATTTAAATTTCAATGATTTATTATATCCATACTTTACTGATATGTAGCTCAAACATTAACAAACAAATCAACTAGTTTTTTTATGGTTTGTGTTATTTCATGTTTTTTCACTTATTTATTAATTAATAGTTTAGTATAAATTATGTTATTTTTATTTTGTTTAGCATTAAGATACTTTGTATGCGTTTTGTTTCATATAATTACGTTTCATTTCAATACAAGATGTTGTGTTTCTGTATTTATCATGAAATAATATTTTATTTTTTTATTTTTGGTCAAAAATGTGATTTTTAGATTTGTTTCATGTTACACAAAGTGATAAAGAATTGTTGTAAATTACTTTAATGAATGTATAATACTAAAAAGTATGAATGAATAATAGTAGAAAGAAAATTTGTACAACGAATTGTATGAATGTAAGAACTTAAAATTTTTCAAAACAAAAAAAAACATGAATAAGAATTTTCGATATCTCGTAGCAAAATAAGACACTAAATTCGGAGCATATTATAGCAATATTGAACTACCGGCAGAAGTTTAAGTTATTTTAGAATGTGTGACAAAAATATATCAATGTGTATCAAAATGATTTGTGTGGGAGATAATTAAATATAGATATCCATTATCCAAATAGAAATACCACTACAATGGTCCACACTGCGCTATTCAGATTAACGTGACTTATATGTACCAAAAGATTGCACTTGTTTAGGGGCCGTTCATATATTACATCACGTTTTTTTTCCTATTTTTTACCCCTTTCCTCTCAGTAATAGATCATTAACGTTCGTAATATGTCAACGGTCCCATATTGACTTTGCAATGAAACGAACTCTGATGGTTTGCCATACTGGAACGAATTTCAAATTATTAAATGTTTTAAGTGACTTTAAAACAATAATAATTGTAAAAACAAAAACACTGTAAATTGTCAAATGACTAATGAAAGTGAGTTCGCCAAATAACCAATAATGATGATAGTAAAAGATTTTCTACCAATTATCAATTAATTTCCTATTTTAACATATTGTTACACAAAATTTAATTAAATATATGCGAGTTAATGATGAAACAGAACAAAGTCTGCAACTTCAGGAAAATTGCTCAGACAGTAATGAAAGCCATAATAACATCGACAACAGTAACTTCAAATGGTCTCTAATTTTTTTTTTATTTTCTTTTGTGCTTATTTATCCTTGAAGGATTTGTAATTAACAGGTTAATAATTGTTCAGTATGTAATAATAATAAAATAAAGTCCCACCGTTCATGTAAGAAATATACGGCAACAACGTACATATGTACATATCTATTCTAATTAGATCTGTCCGTTGCTAGTGCTTTAATTTTATTCAGATTTTTTTGTTGCCAATTTCTCCTGCAATTTAGAATAAGTTTCAGCATATGATGCATATAAAGTTATCACATTATTATGTTTTAAATTTGAATTTGCAGAAATGGCAATTGAAATTTTTATATACTTTAATCTAACTAATTATGTTCAAATTTTGTTTTGAGTGGATTAACATGTAAAAGAAAAAATCATTAAGCATTTACGTGCCATATATTGCTACATTTATTTATATAAGAAACAAGCTTTTGATATAAAACACATTTGGGTACCAGGAGAAATACATATTACTTCAGAAATTTAATTAATTCTTGGAAATCTTTTCACAACATTAATTTCAGATGGTTTATTGATTAACACTGAATCGTACCTCCGCTTATAATTCCATTAAATATAATATTTTACAACATACTCGAATGTATGTACATCGTCGCTCACTCTTTACTTTAATAGTTGGAGATTGTTGCATTGAAACTATTTAAATCAATTCAATCATGCCTTTTTAAGATTCAAAATATAATTTTATTTTTTCTATGAAATAATTTGCAACTTTTGTTCTACCACTATCTGCATTATAAGTAAAGCTCAAACATAAATTGGTTTCTGTTTTAGGTAAAAAATATTTCTTTTTTTCATTTCACTTAAATATTTTCATTGTTTTTAAAGTTGATAGAATTTTTTTCGGAAGTTCCTTGTATCCAAAAAACATTCACAAATTAAATATTTAAAATTTAAATTATTTTTGAATACTGTTCCAATATTTAAATCAACACTTCAAAAAAAAAATAAAAAATACTGTACATCTAAATAATAAGCTATTTTTTATTTAAATACTTTAATTAAATTACTTGTTTGTTAGTTTAATAACACGTTTAGTTTTATTTAATTTTTGTTACTTAAACTATTTTAGGGATCTAGTTAATTTTAAAATATTTCCTAAATAATTCATGTATTTAAGTATTTAATAACATACACTCCAGTGTTAAATTAATTAATTTTTAGCTTATTTTTGCCGTTAGATATTTATACATTTTGCTTTACGCTTTCGTGTTGTAACTAAACCTTTATTGCACACATGCCTTTTTTAATTTTTTTTTTAATTTAAATTAAATAATTTTTCTTTTCTTAAAATTAATTTTCTTTAAGTATTTTTAACACATTTATGTATAGCACTCTTTAATTTTAATTTATGCAATTTTTATTTTGTTATGCAAATAATTACACAATAAAAATACCTTGAATTTTTGACATTTATACCCTATTCTCAATAAAAATTTTTATCTAAATATATGTATGCATGTAGTATTTTTTTTGTCGTAGATAATTTAAATTATTTGTTTTGTTTTTCGTATTGGAAACAGCTAACAGTCAAAAAAAATATATTTCCAGATAAAAGCGTTTCCTTTCAAAAAAAAAATAACAGAATTTTTTTGTAATTTCTTTCTTGTTTTATAAATTTATTCGCAAAAAAGATTATAAAAAATTTATAAAAATAACAAAAATGGTTTTAAAAAGGTGGCAGTGAACTAAATTTAAGAAAAAACTTAACATTTAACACTACATTTATGTTTGACTTTTCGAAGGATAATTTACAAAGACCACGTTAGATTCGCTTTAGCCATGTTTTATAACAATTGTTATGCTGAGTAGACATCTGGCATTTCTGTGTACTCTACATTTGACGCATGTGGAATGTTTATTTCTGTATATTACTAAAAAAAATATTAATTATACGTATCGGAAATGATAAACGTTGACATTCACCCTTCACACACGAGAACAATTGTGCTGGCATAACATGTCAGTTTGTAGGTGAGAGAGGTAAAGACATTGGTTTTGTGGTTGGAACAATTTTTCAACCAGGTACAACCCCGTATGAGCAGCACAAAAAAAATATACACACAACTTAAAAAACAGCAAATCTTAAAAGAATACAAAAACACTAACCCGACAAATCTGTGTGTACGTATACATTTTTATGCCAGATGAATTAGTATTGTGTTTTATACAAAGAACAAAAATTGTGCCGGCATAAAAATTAGAGTCGTGTCCCTGCAGAAACTTTGGTGACCATTGATCCAAACGTACTCGTCCTATGCCTTGAGAAAATGCGAGAGTTATCAAAAGTACGGAGAAGTGTATGGTGAAAAAAACACATTTCATGTAAATGGTTACATATTCACCATTTTCGTAATGTATCGTCTTGATCTTGAGCCCATTTAATTTTAACTTGGTCTAGTATTGTAGTAAACGGCACTGAACATGCTCGATGAGGTTGAATAAATGGATATATCAAATATTGTAAATATAATGTTGATTGCTCCCTCCAATATGATTTTATGTAATGATCGACATCTTCAGCCAAACGAGAAATAAATACATATCTTTTCAGAGGCAAAACAACTAATTGCTTTGGAGCGTTTAAAATTGCAACATTATTCACCACACCAGAATTTGAAGGACCAGGAACGGTATCAGCAGAAATATCACATTAATTTGTTGAAACCGCGTTAATTTTGTTTATTATGTTGCGAGATCAAAGTTTTTATAAAAAAATGACAAACAAATTTCTTGTTTGGAAAATTAGCTAAAAAATAGCTAGCTTAAAATACAAATGGCTAATAAAATAGCTAAACTCACTTTTATTCCGACTAAATAAGATGAAAATAGGCTAAATTTAACCAGAAAATGGCTAAATTGACATCACTGGTGAAAAGTCATTAAGTGCGTACGAAGTGTAAAAGTGACTGATCTGCTTCATAGGAAGTGTTTGAACTTGGACTAGTACCTATCACTTGGCGACTGGTCACGTGACTAGTATTGTGTCAGTTCGATTTCCTGCAGGGGTGTGACATGCCATTGTGATGTCACAAAAAATTATGTGTACTCTATAATAGACGTATATGTAATACTTATTTGTGTATATTACTTTCAAAAATATTGCTCATATGTATTGCAATATAAAATCAATATGATTCCATGGATTTAAAATTTGAAAAAAAATTTATATTAACACTGTATAATTTTTTCTATTATACAAATTCCAAAATTCATGCAAGCTAATTTAAAGCTGAGAATACTTTTTGGTACTGAAAATTAAAAAATTTAAGTTTTGAGTCATATTTATTAAATCGGTGATTTAATAAATATAAATAACAACGTCATAGTTCAAGAAAGCTAGATAACATGAGCCGACAAGAGCTGAGTATACAAAATATTTTAATGGAATTTTCGGGCAATATAAACAAGAATACGAGCATTAATTCTCTATTATTAAGTGAAAGACTAATTTTTTTTTACCATTGACGTTGTTGAAGTAAATGGGAGAAATTTTACTGAGGCACCTGAGAAAAAATGTAAACTGGGCTGTGCAAAATGCCCTTTAAAACTTAAAGTTTGATTTATTAGGCGGTATACTTGCTTCTTTGGTATCTAAAGCAGTGTAAACAGGGTGACTTTTAAAAACAATTGAAGTACAAATATTTACAATACAAACACATTATCAGCTTTTAATAATTATTATTACCTTTGTTACTCACGATCATGCAAGCTTGCGATGAAAAAATATGCACTTCAACATATGAATACAAAGTCTTGAAAGATTCAATAGAGATTTACATATAAATGTCGGTCAGATACCAAAAGTACTATTAAATAAAAAAAATTAAAGCTTAAAGTACGTTACTCGCTAAGTATACTTTGCTGATTTTCATGAAAACAGCTCCACTAGAAAAAATAACTTTTTAAATTTCAGGGAGTATATTTCTAGGTAAAAGTTAAATAATAATATATCTAAATTGTTTAAAGTTGCTTAATTCAATGATATCTAAAACCTGGTATTCTGTTCAATATTTCTCGCAAAATGCTGCCAAAGTACATATAAAAATATTGGCACGAATTGTGAAAAAAGTTGCAGAAATCGTACTATGTTTATCTTGGGAAAAACATTTGAAATGTATTTTCATGTGAAATAAGTAGTAATTAACACCAAACACATAAATTGTGTTTTCAAACATACGAGATTGCACTACGCGCCATTAACACTACGCGTTCACGTAGCAATTTCATTGCTGAAAACAAGCAACAACATCGTCAGAATAATTTTATTTATTTTTGATTCTTGCTTGAGGCAGAGAACACGTATGGCAATCTTTTTTTCACAAATCTTACACATTCATAGGTCAGGTATTAACTAAAATATATATTTCCAATGCAAAACTACGAAAAATTCGAAAATAAAAAAGCTTTTCTTTCATTATGTTTTCGGATGATGTCTTCTTATATTTTGCTCAAATTCTTGCTTGGAAATAATTGCTCGAGCAATCAGCACAACAATCATTATTTAATGGATTGATACTTATGGCAATCCCTGTCTACACGCAGAAAATTTCATTACCGTAATCAAGTTTGACAATTGCCGCAATCGAAATTGCTACGTGAAGCCCCAGTTTAATATTGTTTACCTGTCAAATTTTTCGAACTAATTAACCAATGTTGATAACCAGTTTTCGCAAATTTGAACAGAGTACTTATGTGTTAGACGAGAAAATTATACAAAAATCTCTGACATGAAAGTGAAGAGCAAAAGAAATAATATGAAGTTACTCAAAATTATTTTAAAAGTTCTAATGAATATTTTTCTTTTTTGGATTTGAATCTACTTGATATGTTCAACTCAAGTGTACAACTCAATGTTCAAAGAATTTTAATGTAAAAAAAGTTCACAAGCAATATAAACGGGCTTAACTGTATGCTTGGAAGCAGAAAGTTGTGCCTCTGTAATCTCCTGAAAATCGCACTAAATAACTCACTTTTTGCCCAGGAATAATCTTAATTGTGAAGATTACGAGGAGGAGTCATTAACTTAGAACTAAACTAAATAGACTTCCTTGGAGTTAGACTTCGTTCAAGAATAATATTAATAATGAAGACCACAAAGATGTGATTAACTTAGAACTAAACTAAAACTACTGTGGTGAAGACTTAGTATAAGTGTCTAGTTCCTGCGACACTTACAATTAAATGTATCAAATTTATTAAATGCGATGAAAAAGTTCATGTTTAAATGCACTGTATTTCACTCTCAGACATTATGCAAGTAAAATAAATTATAGATTTATCTTTAAATTTATCGCAATTTGGGAGCCAGTTCCTCAAAGCCAGCTCAGAGAATTTTCGTTAAACCTTTTAGGAACAATTACAAACCATTTTTAGCTACTATGATCTTTTGTAAACTATCCATTTTATATAAAGAGTGAAATTTCAATCACAAAAGCAAATTTTACAGCCTCTTCAACGATATCAAAAAAAAAACTATCATTTTTATTTTAAAGAAAACGAGAATTATTTTGGCTTCAACAACAACGAACATTTATTCAAACGAACGAACATTGATTGATTCATACAAAATCTGGTTCAATAATAGCAAAAGCATTACCAACATTATAGGAGTCTTTAACTGGTGCCATGTGATCTCCAAAAAGTCTATGCAATTTTTAAAAAAATTATTTAATCACTTTTAATTAACGAAATCATAGACATCAAAACTATATCATTGAAATTCACAATAAAAAAAGTAAGAATAAACTTTTTTTCATAAATTCCCTGAAAAATCTCTATGTTTGCCAAAATTCTTTAATTTGAAGGAGTAATTATAGATATCACTTAATTTACTTCAATCGTGTCATAACTCAAAAACCGCCTTTTTTTACATACAGCTTAATCAAGAAATGAAAAAAATTCTTGCTTAGGAGGTGATGGTACAATATATGAAATATGAAATGTTTACTAAAGATAAAATACAAAAAAAAAAAATCATTTTTTAAGTTATGACAGCATTGAAGGAAATGAGATAGCTACATATATGCAAGTAAATATGTTTGTGTGTACATGCATTATATCCCAGTAAAAAAAGAGACCCCAAAAAAGTCATGAAAATGTAGAGTTTACGATGCGGAAGTAGTGCAAATTTCGGTCCGATCTAATGATTTTTACATATGGTTGTCATTGCAAGAAGTTCTCTTTTTCGATGCCTGGTCACTGAATTGGAAGCGATATTAAGAAAAATTCCCTTTTTTGTGTTCTATGATAATATTTTCATCTAGGAAAAAGGGTAAATAGTTGCCTTCTTTAACAATTCGTTTCTTTTTATACGAATTTAAGCCCGAAACAGTGTTTTCATGTAAATATAAGTAAATAACCTTTAAATTTTAGACTAAAAATAATTCATAAATTTCTTTAAAAAAATAATTTTTTTTTAAATTCTGGTGAGTATTTTCTAACACTATGGAGGAGTTACAAGGTTTTGTGTGACTAAAATAAGCTTCTACATGGTTTTTTGCTCACTCTCGGCAAATTAAAAATATCGATTTTTTGGAAGCAATGAAAATGTACTTCCGCTAGAATGACTTCCATTTTTTTCACTGGGATCAAATACTAACGTTTACCAATATGTTTTTAATTCGAGTAATTTTATTTCGCTTGCTTAGATATACATACATACTTTCGATATCGCTGGACAGGCTGTTAGTTTTCCATAAAATTTCCTTTATGAAGCTTTATTTTTGTTACTAACGACTAGATAATTTGTATGTATGCTTAAGTTAGTGTCTTTAAATGTGTGTATGTGTGAGAGTATGACATTTTGAATTCTTTGTTTGTATTTAGCATTTACTTTTAATGCTCTTGTTATAATTAATATGATTCTAGTAATTTTTTGCTTTTTTTATTTATTTATATTAACATCTGTACAAATATGCATATAAAACCCGTGTTCTTCACTATAATAACATGATGTTGTTTTGTTTATATTTATGTATATGCACATATGTATGTATTTATGTATGCAATTTTGTTTTGTTTTTTATTTATAGTTTTTTTTTCCTTGTTAATATTTATATAATTGTATATTACTTAAGAACTAAATGTAATTAATAATTATTTTATTTTCGGTTCTGGCTACTGATTAATTAATAATCAATTGTTTTTTTCTGGCTTTTTTTTTGGTGTGCCTTAAATATGGGACAGGGGAGTTGTTTTGTTCTATATTTAGTTATTTTAATCTTTTTGTTTTCTTAAATTTTGTTTTATTCATCTACTTGCTTTTTAATATCAATATTACTTTTAATATCATTCGATGGAATATTATATGTATGAAAGTATGTATGTTTGTATGTTCATATGTTTAGCTATCATGTATATCAATCCGTGTGTGTTTTCATGTATATAATTTAAGTATTTTGCAAAGATTTCATAGTACCAAGTGCACCAGCATCAACAGGTCAAATGTCATTTCGGCCATTTTCCATAACATACCATAAATAGGCATCTGAAAATAGTCATACTTGTATACTAGTGCTGCAAACGTATCAAACCAAATTTGGAAAAATCAAAAAACAATTTCCGTTTACCGCTATGACCTTTAGCTTCAAGTGCTTCTTAGTTTAAGTTTTGTTTTATGCTTTCTTGTCGGTTCGTCAATTATATTTTATTTAGGTATAATTTCTAAAATATATAAAATGTTTACAATAAATACACATATTTTTTACTTTGGATAAACAACTACACCTAATATTTATTTATATTGCCATTTGCTGCTATTGTTGTTTGGTTTTCTTTTTTTTATAATTTTTTAGTGGTTTAAATTTTAATTTTAATTTATTTTGGTTTGCCTTTTTGTTTTGTGTATATGTCTATGATTGGTTTTAAAATATATTTATGTGTTTTCCCTATTACCCATGTCTAATTCATTCAATTTGTTTTTCTTGCATATTTTCATTTGATTTTTTTTATTTAATTTATAATAAATGTTGGTTGTTGTTTGCGTTTGTTGAGTATGTATGTATGTAGTTTGCAACTGCCTATTATGCTTAATAATATTTTCTGCTTTATTTTTTCATGTGTTGTTTTTTTTTATTTAAAACTATATCAATTTCAATTTCCTCAATCTGTTTGTTATTTTAAAACTAAAATATATTTGTATATTTTTAAATAAGTTTTTTTTTGAGTTTTGCTGTTATCTATTAAAATTTCATATCCTTATAAAGTTCTATTTATGGGTTTGCCTGTCTGTGTTTGTTTTGGTTTCGTTAATGTTTTTCTTTCATTTTTGCTTTTTTTTATCGTAAACTTTATTTAAAACTAACATAATAAATTTGCTGCTAACCATTCATCTTCTGGTAACTGAAATTAAGAAGAAGAAAAGAAAAATACATAAAAAGTTTTAATTATCTTAAATTTTACGACAAAAACTGTTGAAAAAATAAGATTTATATTTTGAAATTTTAATACACTTTGCAAAAAATTAAAAAAAAAACATTAAATTTAAATATATATAGAAATCTAGGAAGTTATAGGTGAAAATTGAAGTGATTGATTTGTTTTGTTAGATGTTAATATAAAATTTAATTAGTTATTCAAAAATGAGGTGTTGTAAGCATTATAAATTATTATTACAGGGTGAAATGAAAAGAGCAATATTAAAAACATTTTAATTTCGTGAAAAATTCTAAGTTTCTTGTATAAAATAAAGCAGATTTTTTTTTTACAAATTGTGTGTGTTTTTGTATGTATATATTTGATGCTTAATGGAAGGCAAACATTTTTTTGTTTAGGAAAGTTTAGTTTTTTATTACACAGTGAGTAAGTATTATAACGTGAGTTTGTGTATAACAAAAATTTAATAAAATTAAAAATCACTTAGATCGCTCTATGTTGGAAATACTAATCTCATATAAGTTTTATTAATATAACTAAGCATATGCAAAGGTCAAACAAACAGTCGAATGGAATGTTTTTGAAGAAGTAAGTTCAACACTTATTTGTAAAAAAATTTATAACTCTTTTAAAAGCGTAAGCTTGCAAAAGTTTCAAATCAATGCGAAACAAACCCCAAGATAAATTTTACGTATGATTTGTGAGATGAAACACAATTAACATAAATTTTGACATTAAAGAGTTAAATATACCTATAATCATCCTATCAGCATTCTGAAATCAGATTCCAGTTTCAACCAAGAAAACTGTATCATCTAACAAAAACTCGTAAAAAAAACAAATATTACAGCTGTTGGTATATTAATATTAAAAGAAACTTAGAACGAATTTAAAAAAGAAAGATTTAAAAGATAAGTAGAACCATGTAAAATATTGGGTGTTTTTTATTGAGGTATAGAATTTTAAGTTGGCATCACTTTTTTAACTGGCGGCCATTTTGTCAGCTGTCAAGTGATTAATATTTAGTTTGGTTTGCCATTTCATCATGAACAGGTTGACAAAAGAACAACGCTTGCAAATCATGCAAATTTATTTCGAAAATAATGGTTCAGTTCGCGAAGTTTACCGCAAGCTCCATCCATTTTATGGTCGACATAATCGTCCATCAGAGCAATTAATTCGGTTAACCATGGATCGTTTTCGCACTACGTTTACTCTATGTGATAATACGCATCCGCAGAGACGTCGAACAGTGCGCACCGAAGAAACAATTGCTGCTGTAGAGCCAAGTGTGGAAGAGGACCCGAATGAATCGATTCGCCACCGGAGACCGGTATAGAGCCATGATAACCGACTATTTTGTTCCCGAATTGGATGGCATGAATGTGGATGAGTTGTGGTTCCAACAAGACGGCGCTACATGCCACACAGCGCACGTCACAATCGATTTATTGAAGGAAACATTCGATGAGCGCATAATTTCGTGGAATAGACCTGTTAATTGGCCACCAAGATCGTGTGATTTGACACCATTGGATTATTTTCTTTGGGGATATGTGAAGTCGCTCGTCTACGCTAACAAACCAGAAACGTTAGGGGACTTGGAAGCCAACATTCGTGGCGTTATTGCCAACATACGGCCCCATATGCTCGAAAAAGTGGTTGAAAATTGGACCTGTAGAATGGGCTTTATTTGAGCCAGCCGCGGCGGCCACATGCCCTAAATCATATTTAAACATTAATGGCATAAAATTATCCTTCCAATAAAGTCAAATTGATGAACATTAAAACGATTTTCTTGTGTTTTATTTCAATTCGAAGTTCTATACCTCTAAAGAAAACACCCTGTATTATATCAAATATTAACAGAGAAGGTTTAAGCTAATTTTCTATATGAAACAATGTGTCACCTTTCGACCTCAAGATGAGTGCCAAGCTAGGTAAGAACTGGTGCTGCATAAATACATAAAATATTATAATAAATTTTTGCCGAAAGTGTCTTCGACTACTTTTCTTAACGTTGCATATTGTAAATCGCAATATCTCAAGATAAGTGCTAAATTTAATTTTTTTTTCATAATTTTGCAAATGAATTGGTAGCTGGCCAGCTTATAAAGTAACAAAGAGAAAAACATATTCGAAAAAGATGTCTAATTATTCTATCAAAGCATTGGGATACATAACAAACAATGCAAATTTCTAAATTATATCAATTTTTGGTAACAGAGTGTAATTCTTCATATCGAGACAGGTAATAATTTTTGTAGGCGAATATCTAATCTGCAAAAAGGATTGCTGTCCTTGCTCTGTAAATTGAGTCAATTTGAAATTGAACGATTTCAAAAACTACAAATTTCAACTGAAACTTTTCTAAAATTATATACAAAAGAAAAGTTAAAAAAAGTCTGGTAAGATGTTTCCATTAGACCAGTTAGTTTTCTAAAATCGTGCTATTTCAAATCAACTCGATTTTAAAAACAGGACCATACATTTCTGGAAGCGGCAAAAAAGCTAATGCTTTCCATACAAAATACAAAAAAAAATTTATGCATGCACTAAAAGAAATCAAAGATTTTGAAAATCATAAAAAATACCTGCAGTTAGTCATTATAAATTCAGCCAAATAAGATTCCTCCCTCTTAATGAAGGGAATCATAGACTTTTGCTTCTCCTGTAGCATTTTTTACTTTATAAGAAAGGAAATAATATATACAAATTTCTCAACTATTCTTAATTCAGCTTGTGATATTTATGGCCAGTAATGCAGGAACTGAATTGAAACAGTATTAATAAGGGTAATGGCCTGTTTCACAATAACGAAAGAAAACTTTAGACTGAAAATTTGTGTTGAAAACAACAATAAAACATGGAATTTTTTTTTAATACAAATTGTAAGTCGAAAGTTTTCTTTCGTTATTGCGAAACAACACTGGACATTAATAGAACAAGGATTAAGAGCCTTATTTATAAAATTAATTAAGAATTTATAAAGGGTTGTATGGAAATCTGTTTTAAGACCCCTCTGTAAAGCCCCCATTTTTTTAATAAATCAGTCTTATATTTAAAGAAATCGCTAACAAAAAATTAAGTTCGAAAATTATGTCGCTTAAACTTTTTTTTGGCGGTTATAGCACGATATTTTACTAAGTGTATTTATTTTAAATTTGAAACATTTTTGCAACATTTGTAGGCAAAAAAAATCGATACATCGAAATATCGATGTTTAAAAAAATATTTATTAATATTTCAAGAATGTCGATAGGATATAAATCGATCAATACATTTTTACATTTTCCCATCTCTATTACACACATAATTTTGCCAAATAAAAAAATACCAATTACATACAACTACCTTACGAAAAGTTGTTATTATGATCTATTGAGGTAACGCGCAGAACACTAATTACAGATGTACTAAAAGGATTTCGATATTTTATACAATAACTGTTGCATTGGTAAACAGCTGGAATCTAAAATGTATTAAATAGCAACTATAAGAAAGAGTCATATAAGTGATTCGTTTGAAAACAAAAAATAAACAAAAACACTGCAAATGTTTTAATAGATATTTGTTTAAAGCTTTGAATTAAATTAAGCAAACGAATAATCGTTTATTATTAGTGTAAATTTAGGAACTATTGAAATAAACAAAATATAACATATTAATTTCAATTAAACTCTGATATTTTTGTTTCATGTATTAAATAAATAATTGTGCGTATATAACAGCATTTATATGTATGTATGTTTTTGTAAATAAGCAATTATGGCCCTACAGGGTTCCGTAAGCTATCGCTTTTATGTGTATGTATGTTTGTAGGATTTTATATGCTTAAACTTATAAACAATTATACATATATGTAAGTGACTCCTGCCAATTTTTAGGAGTTAAGTGTTTTCGTAGAAACTACAGGATGTGGTTAATTTCTTTGCACTAATAATTTTAGGAATTTTTCTTACTATAAGGAAGTGTATGTTGTTATATATGTGTATGTAAATGAGTGTTTATGTCTGTTAGTGTGTGTATAATGTTTTTTTTATTGAAGAGTGCCCTGAAGGAAACGTGGCGTTAAGTGTCCCCAAGTCAACACTTTTGTCTACTATTTTGGTGACATTGTCAACAGAGCGTCTATTAGTTTTGTTCTAAGTGCGCAGAAAACATTTTTTCATATACACACAACTATGCTGCTTCTTGTTTTATTGGTTTGTTGAAAACAAAAGTCTCGTAGAGCAAAATTTAAGTGTTAAAAAAAATTAATTTAAGAAATCAAATTAAAAGGTGAATTTAAATGTATTGAACAATAATTTAAAAAATACACAAAAAGAATTTGTAAACAAGATATAAAATAACAATCCATATTGTAAATAGAAAATGTTAAAATTAAAAAATTTTAAGCGAAATTGCCAATTATGGAAATTGTTTTATCCTGTGGAAGATTTTGTGTTGTGCCATCAGTTAAAGATTTGTCATACCTGCAGATTTATTCGTATGTGTTTGACTTTACTAATTCAGCGAAACATTTTTGATTATTTTTGATTAACATACACATGTAAATTAAATTTTTGATTAACATACACAAATAAATTTTTGATTAACATACACATGTAGGTGTATTTATTTAATAGAAATGGCAAACAAAAAAAATGAATTAATACCGGTTATTGTATGTTTTTAATTATAAGTTCCATTTTTTACATATATATTTGTTTAAAAAAATACCAAAATGTGAACAAGATACGCAATTTCATTATCAAAGGAGTATACAAGGATAACTAAAATGTGCTAGTGACTATCTGTTTCAAATGTCTTCGTATGATCTCTAAAAAACTATCTAATCAGTAGTTCCAATGTCAGTAGTTGCTTTTCAATGACACGCATATGTTAGATGTCTATAGCAAAAAGCATTGAGTGCGGTATAATTAGTCAGTAGTACTGGCGACAAAGTTAATAGTGAATCAGTACTGATTCACTAGTGACATTTCCTGCAGGGTGGTTTTATGCGTGCGTGTGTTGGTGTGTGAGAGAGAGGTTTTTTGTTAGGAATTTTATAAGTTTCTTTATACTCTTAAAGAATTTTAGACGTTGCTTGAATTGGTTTTCTGTATTAAAAATTTATTGCACTTGCAATTGCTAAAACTTATAAGAAGTTTTTTTTTATATTAAATATAATTTTTTTAGAATTTTCTGTTAATTTCTTGTCACCAAAATGTAAGTGTGCGTTTTTTTCCTTTTTAATAAATACTTTTTTTTCAATAAATACGTTTATCATTCTAATTCAGTTTTTTAAATAAAATTTTAAATGTTTTTATTTTAGATATTTTAGGCACTAGTGCTATTTTTCATTAGGTTTCTTTTTTTATGTATGAATAAGTATGTAGTATATGTATGTATGTACGTTTTGTTTTTTATATACATACATAAGTATGCAAGTATGTATGTATATAAAAACTCATCTAAAAAGTTCAGTTATACTTTAGTTAGTTAGTTAGCTAAGTTCAAGTATTTTTTTTTATTCTTGGAGGGTAGGGAAATAAAATTGTTGTGTAGTTTTGCTTTTATTATAAGAGTATAAACGTATAATACTTACTTTTTTTACATTAAACTTTGTATAAGTATTAATCTTTGTGTTAAATGTTGTTGTGTATTCGAGTGCTAGTTTTATTTGTTGCAATTGCATTATGTAGTTTTGACATTTCAAATTTAAACAAACAAACTAAAAGTTAAAATGTATTGCTAAATTTTTATTTATTTTTTTTTTGTTTGTTATCTTTTGTATGTCTTTGTAGAAGCATTTGAAATTGCTTAGGAAAAGTTTACTTTTTTAGCTTTGAAAGAAACAAAACTAATAAAAATGAAAAGTTAATATTAGCCAGGGATTCTTTTGTGTTTCACTGTTTCAGTGGCGGAAACTTTTGTTTTTACTTTTTTATGACGGAGCAAATTACTTTGGAATTACTTAAAACACTGTTATTATTTTATTTTAGAAAACTTTTAAGATAATAAACCTATAACACTTTTGAAGGCATATCTTAGTTCGTATAAAAGTCTTATATTGCAATTCGCCGAAAGAAAAATAGCGAAAGTTTGCGAGATATATTTATATTAATTATAAATCATTTGATGTACATATAGTAATATACATAACAGCAGTATAACTCTGAATAATCGCATGCACAATTTTGTCTGTGAGAAGTTTTTGAAGAATATGACCTTTTCATTTCGTTTAATTTCATTGACTTTTCTTCACTGTTAGTCTTTTGAAGTTTTACGGCACATGACTAAATCTGTATAAAAATAGCAGAAAGGAACTGACCCAATAATTTCGTGTTCTTCAGGGAAAATTTTGATATTAACAAAATAAATTTTAGAATTATGATATACATACACATATATTATTTCATGTAAAGACAAACATATTATTTAGATCTATGCGCAATGACTTCAAAAATATTTTCTTTATTAACCTAATTTATCTTATTCCAAAATAATTGCAACTCAGGAAAAATTTCACATATTTTGCATACTTCCAATGATGTTTTTATTGGAGATAGTTTATGAATTATATAATTGACAAAAAACAATAAAATTACTTCCCAAATCGAATACCTTATTATTAGTTAAGAATTGGTTGTTTAGTATTACAACAACTTTTCTTTGTATTTTGTTTAACAAAACGTTACATTTTTTACGACAGTGGTGTGAATATGCTACAAATCTAATACACTAATATTTAACGTGCGAGTCCCTAAGTACAAAAACCCCATTTATTTAGTTAACTGCTAATATATAATTATTCAACAATGACATTTGGAAACTCTAAGTACTCAGTGTTTGTTTAGAAGGTATGTTTACTACAAAAAGGATATTAATTCTTTTATTCATGTATTTATAATGTTTTTGTGTGAATATGGTTTGTGTGTTGCTGTTTGTTTTTTTTTTTTTAATATAAATTGTGGCACATTTCTAATTATACCATACAATTATGTTAATTTTAATGCTTTGTTCCTCTTACATTTTTCATTGTTTTCTGCTTTTATTTTTCGGTTCTTGTTATATAATTTTTTTCTTTCTTTGTTATTTATTTTTTTTGTTTTATTTTTTTATTCTTAATTTAGTTAATTTACAAATATTTTTATTTAATTTTATGTTAATTTTGTTAATATTAAAATTTAAGTTGTTATTCTAATTTTTATAGGTATTTTATGAATAAATACTTTCTCTTTTTTTTTGTATAATTTTGTGTTGTAAATTTAATTAATTTCTTTTGCCATGTATCCATAAATATATATTTATATTGCAGCTTAATCTGCTTATTTTCTACTATATATACAGCTTGAAATTTCTATAGAAAATTCATTGTTTGATTTAAATGATTTTCGTATTATTTGATTTGAATTTTAGATATTTTTTAAAATTAAGTTTTTTCAATTGTAGTGAGGATTTACTGTGCCTGCAAAAGTAAAGGATAAACCTTAAAAAATAATATGGGTGTTAGTAAAAATTGGAGAAAAGTAGTAAAAAAAGGTAATTTATTAAAAAGAAATTGACAGATAAAACAAATATATACATGTACGTGCTCTTTTTTCAGTATTTAATCAATAATTTTAATAAAAAAAATGCAAATAAAGTAGCCAAAAGTCTAGTAAAGTTCTCATGCATGCCACCACGTCTTTCCTTTAAAAATCTTAATTTTCCTAAATCCATTCAAAGTCAAAAATTAACTCCTTTTTACAACTGGTTTAACAAAGTTTGAAAATGTCATAATAAAACGTAATTAAAGGGTGTTTTTAGGGTTCCGTACACCAAAGGAGAAAAAAGGACCCTATTGTTTTCGCTACGCTGTCCGTCTGTCCATCTGTCCGTCTGTCCGTCACACGGCATTTTCTCAGGAACCGTAAGAGCTACGGACCTGAAATTTGGACAAAGTATTTAGAACCTTGGACACTACAACAACAAATACATAAGAATTAAAAATTAAAGGGTGCTCCAAAACGAGCGACGAAAAATGTTAAAATCCCATGTAATATACATACAATTGTATGTACATATGTATATTGACACTTGAAATTTGTAAAATTAGTGTATTTTTATATAGACTACAACAATTAACATAAAAATATTAAAACATTTAAATTAAAGGGTGGTCCATCAGTTAATGCAATTTTGACTACGTAATTTTGACAAATTGCTATATCTTGGTAAGAGACCGTAAGAGGTAAACTCTTGAAATTTTCAAAAACGGTAAAATTAAAAAATCCGAAAATTATAAAATCGCCAAACCGAAAAAAATCGCAAAAACCTGAAAAAAATCGCCAAAAATTTAAAAAAAATTGCCAAATCGAAAAAAATCGACAAAATTAAAAAAAAAATTCTAGCACTAAAATAAATCGCCAAATTCGAAAAAATCGCCAAAACGCGAAAAATACGCCAAAACCAAAATAATTGTTTATGTGAAAAAAAAAATCGCCAAAAAGAAAAAAATGGCCAACATTAAAAAAATCTCCAAATTAAAAAAATCGCCAAAACGAAAAAAAATCGAAAAAAATTGAAAATAAACGTCAAAAACCGAAGAAAATACTCAAAACGAGAAAAATTAAGTGACAAAACTAAAAAAATCACCAAAACCAAAAAAAAAATCACCTATATGAAAAAAACGCCAAATTAAAAAAATCGCCATAATAAAAAAATCGCCAAAATAAAAAAAACGACAAACTAAATTTAGAAAGCGCCAATAAATTCAAAAAACCTTCAAACTAAAAAAAACGCTTAAAACCGAAAAAACCCAAAAACGAAAAAAATGCCCAAACTATAGTTTATATTGGCTAAAGTTCGTATTGAATTACATATCTCGTGTCCCTACGGAACCCTTCGGTTGCGGGTTATAGTCGCACTTCACTGAATCTATTTTAGAATGTCACAACTTTAAGTTGGCATCACTGCTTTATTTGAGCAACTGTTTAACAGCTTTTCGTTAAGTTTTCTTTTAAATTTTATTATAAATCCACTTATACCAGAGCAACACATGCAAATTGTAGAAATATTTAATAAAAATAATTGTTCTATTCGTCAAATTTATCGCCCATTTCTTCCATTTCCGATTAAGACTATTTTTGGTTTAATGGGTACGTAAATAAGCAGAATTGTCACATTTGGAGTGAGGAGAATCCACAAGATTTTCTCGAAACACCATATCATCCACAGGAAATTACATGTCTTCAAATATGATGGTAGTCAGAATCTTACTGTGATGAACGGTGTAGAAACATGATGCGAAATTTTTTCGTACCTCAATTACGTTGCATTAATCTTGCTGATATATGGTTTCAACAGGACGCCACGCAGCAGACGCTACAATTGATTTACTCAAGGAAACTTTTGATAAAAAAAATAAATTCATGTAATGGCCCAATTAATTGGCCGCCAAGATTATGTGATTTAAAACCATTTGGGTGATGTTAAGTCTCTTGTGTACATCGATAAACTATAAACAATCAAACAGCTGAAATCAACACTCGAAAATTTATCGGCGAAATACAGCCGCAAATGCTGCAAAAAGTTGTTGAACATTGGTTTTCCAGATTGCGCCTTCTACGAGTAAGCCGTGGCGGCCACATGGCAGAAATTATGTTTAATCCTCTGATGTTCAATGCCATTTGGTACGGTAAGTGCAGCATAAGGTTCTGGCCAGACCCATTAAAATAACTTTAGATATAGTGTTACAGAAATAATTTAATTTATTAATTTAATTGATTTAATATGTATTATAAAGCTTAATTGAGTTTACAGCTGTCTCTACAGGTACTGAATTTAGTATTATTATGCTGTTTTTTACATCCAAAATTAGTCAAGATAACCTTTTAGGCACATAAAATTCAGTTATTTGGATCAGTATATCCTATAACAATCATGTGTTAAATTCATTGATGATTCACTGAAATATAGAACTACTTGGAGCTGAATTCATCAACGCTGTATAAATTACTATATATATGGAAACATACATACACAAAGAAATATTTATATGTTTGCACATATGTATTTGCATATATTGATATGTACGTGCAGACTTTTGTATGTATGAAGAAACTTATGATACTCGTAATCGATAATGAATATATTCATATATTGCTTTATGTAAGCAAACTTCCATGCTAGTGTAATAGCTCACTGTTCCATCATATCTGGAATAACCAGGGAAATCAAGTTTATTGTAAAACATTGAAAATCTTAAAGGACTTATCTAATGTTTACATCATGAATATAATGTCAATATCTCATTTACTGCTTCTACGCTAATTTTTTACATAAAATAGTCCAACATTTTTAAGGGCTTGCAACTTGTTAAATAATCGGTGTCATAACGGTGTACTGAATCAAACTGCTGTCGCATTAGTTGCTGCGCTTTTTCCTCAAGGCGCTGCATTTTCTTCCAACTCATAGTTGGTACACTAAATTTTCAAAGCAATCAATCATATGGCATTTTCTTTTCTGGAAAAGAATGTTACACTTATTAAAACTTTCTGAGATAAATATTTTATTAGAAATTATTGGTTCATCCCTTGCAACCTCAAATTTTTTCTTTAAGCGAACGCTAAATTTTATTTTTTTAATAAAAAGTTAAAATATGTTACACTTTTTCCGGAAAAGAATGCGCCAATAGTCATAAATTCCTTCTTGCTCCATTTAATCGATGTATTTATTCGTAAAAAAAATTAAAAGACACGTGTTTGCTGTGATTGTTTTCATTAAACGGTCATATATATTACATGAATTTTCTTTTGGGTTTACTTGGACCAATATGTGCTAGACTCCCGAAAGTAATTTTAATTACGTTTTTTAGCACAAATTTAAAAAATAATTTATTTTAATGTTCCAATATATATGGAATAATATAGTGGAGCAAGTCATGAAATATGGCAGCTGTATTATTAGAAATAAGAAAACTACATGCATTTAATTATCAATTTGGTCAAATCCATATGAACATCCAAGGATTAAGCATTAATTTCAGATAAATTTCTTTCCAATTAAGCACGTTTAATTGATATTAAAAATATATTTCCTTATATAAATATAATTGAAATTTGTGATACGCTATAAAAAATAGCCTTTATATATGATTAGACAAAAACAAAACTGTAAAATATAATTACATGTGTATTTATGTACATTTAAAATATATATTTTTTTCAATAGCTTTTTATAGGAAATGCCGTCGTGGAGTCAGCACAATTTGGTCTTAGTACAAATTAAGTTGAGTATTTTTGAATAATTCATATTTATTTTTATCATATCGCCTTTTGCACCCATCATAATTCCAAAATATGTATTTGTATGATACCGGTTTTCCTAAGTCAAGTCGAAAAAACTTATAGATTTTTACAAAATAAACTTAATTTTAAGGATTGTACATAAGTAGTTCTTACTCAACCTCAGGTTTTCTGAAGAACTATAGGTAAACAAAAACATAGGGAAATTAAGGTTTGTAAATTTTATAAAAAAGTTAATTTTCTTAAGCAGGTGGTCTAGATATGATATGAAACCCTGACGACTTCATATTTATATAATGCATGGCAGATTATAGTGATATGTGTTTTGCAAGAAAGAACTTGGTCAAAATTTATATCTCACTACTTTTAATAGCCGAAATTTTTGGATAAGAACTTGGCATTTTTTCACATTTATGTTTTTGTAAGGATCTGACTACTTTTTGAAAAATTTTCTATAATAATACTTTTTTTAACTTGATCGAATTTCTAATGTATTTTATTTTTATATATGTTCACTGGGCCAGTTGAAAAGGGCATAGTTACATAAAATAATGGGTTAGAGTGTGATGGTTGTTGGATTTCACACCTTAAAAATGCATTATTGTGTCATTACAAATGCCGCAAACTGAGCACGCAATTTGGTAAGACTCTTCTAAAAAAAAAAGATCAAAAGTAAAGCATAAATTTTAGTGGGCGTGTCTAAAAATTCTCAGCGGTCGACAGTATAATCTTACGTTAAATCTTTATGGGCCTATCCTTGACCACTTTTCTGGGTAACTAGTACTTATGGTTCATGTAGAGTTTTGTAGAAAAATCTAGTAAAAAACATAAGTAATAAACTTAAACTGCTAAGCCGAAGTACATGAAAGAAAAAAATAAGATTTATGGGTGTAATCACGACCACTTTTCAAAACAGAAAGTTTTTACTTTGGACAAGTGCAAAAGTTATGAAAAGTTTCAATAAAATTTATCTTAATTTATGATTTGATCAGGCTAAAGTTTATATCACTTTTTAAGCCATGTGATAATGTAATAATTATTAATGAAAACATAACAACAAAGTTAATTGCAAATATTCTGACAAACATGTAGTCGAACGGAACAACTAGCTGATCTTAAGTTTGAGTTTAAAGTGCTTGTACCCGCGCCTGATTGAAACTTCCGAGTTTTTAGATTTTTTTAGTGATCTGTGGTCTATATTTATTTGTGTATCAAATTTCTGCTCTCTAGTGCATACCGGATAAAACTTCTTGGTTTTAAGATTTTTCCATTGGTTTACTCTTACCTGTACATAAAACTTCTCAAGCATGAATTAAATTTTAAATTTTATGAGCATTACCCCGCGCACTGTTTTGAAGTAACGATTTTGTTGTGAACAGTGCTTACAATTCACGCAAATTTTCTTCTTAAATGTGATAGACCAAATTAGATTAAATATAAGGCTTACATTTAATTTTTTAAGGTGACAGTTTAAAGTCTTGCATAAGTGCAACTTGTATGCAATGTTTCACTAAAATAGTTTCAGTTAAAAGCTGTAAATAAAATTTTTAATTCTGAGCAGTATTAGCGTGGCCCTGCCCGTTCTGGTAAAATTTGTTGGGTTTTCAGATTTGTGTAGTTGGTTACTCAACTAGACCTACATGTGTATCAAATTTCAGAACATTAGCGCAAATTTTAATTTTTAGTATTTGTGAGCGTAGCCCACCCCTCTGACTAAAATTTTCAAATTTGCAAACGGATAATAATACCTACATAGATTTTTTTATCTAAATAGGCTGAGCCGTTGTACATGAAATGTGAGGCTTAAATTTTATGGGTGTGAAAATGACCACTTTTTTAACGAAAAATGCATAGCCGTGTATTATCGCAATATATATGAAAAATTTGAATTAAATCACTTCAGTTAAGCGCTTTAGATTTGCTTTTTTTAATTCTGATCTTTATGGGCGAAGCGCCACCCGCCTGGCTAAAATTTTCGGGTTTTCAGATTTTTTTAGGTTATTGCTAAACTAGACCTACTTCTGTATCGAATTTCAGGTCACTAGTACAAATTTAAATTTGTATGGGCGTAGCCCCGCCCCCTGGCTAACATTTTCTTATTTTCATATTTTTCTAGTTGATTGCTCACCTAGATCTACTGGTGTAACAAATTCCAGCTCTCTAGTTACAGCGGCAGTGCTTCATCAATTTGATGAGTGTGTCAGTGGTCAGTGGCCAGTGGTCAGTGGTCAGTGGTCAGTGGTCAGTGGTCAGTGGTCAGTGGTCAGTGGTCAGTCGTCAGTTATCAGTGGTCAGTGGTCAGTGGTCAGTGGTCAGTGAGTATGTCTTAAAATATGCACTTTTTGCACCTCCATATCTCAGGAACATTTTGTTCTAAAACTTTCAAACTTCGCATATGAGGTAACATGATTTAATTATGAATTACGTTTTAGAATTTTATGATGGTGGGGAACAAAGTTATCAGGGGGGTAAAAACACAACGAATGGCTTCCTGTAAATACACACACTGCCTTGCGCCTAGATAAAGATATATTTATAAATACAATTAATTCTTAACGTTAGTCGACTATGAAAACGTCAAGAACTTATGCGTTTTTGCATTCAATTTTGCATTAAATGTTGTCGGTGAGATATATATTTTTTATGGTAAGAATTAAACCCGAAATATTCATTAAGAAGCTTAATTAAACAGTTAACGCTGAAAAACAACCTAACCGTCTTTCTGAGTGTAAAACATAACAAAAATTCATACTATACATACATACATATATTTACATATTTTTAAATAAAAATTATTTAAAGAAAATTAACTTGAAAAAGAAGCTTAATGTTAAATACAAGTAAGTACAAACGGCTACTGAGGCAAGCAAGATAATTCATGAGGAATAAAAAGGAGATAAAAGATAAAAAAATAAACAAAATATATATAATACGAATCCTTTTAAAATGCTTTTGTAACAATTACTAAAGGTGCAAAAATGCTCATATTCATTTCAGATATACATACATATTACTGTTACTAAATTATTATGATATGGAATCTATGTTTGTTGTCACACATTTAAAAATATTGTATATTACCAACCTGTGGGCTAACTTGAAATTGTTGTATGGGGTAAGCAACAACTCCGGCTGCCTGTGGTATAGCAGCGCCGGCAACACCCGCCGTCGCCAATTGTTGAGCAGGAGATATTTGTGCTTGTGTAGCAACACCTTGCCAAGTAGCTGGAATTTGTACGCCCATGCTGAAATAGCACAAGAAAAAACATTTTATGAATTATTATAAAAATAAATATTGTGTGAATACTTTAAACATGTTACAATAATACTACATTATAATATCATTAATATGACTTTAAGTATGTTACTCAAATATTGGATGTTTTTTATTGAGGTATAGAACTTTAAGTTGGCATCACTTTTTTAACTGGCGGCCATTTTGTCAGCTGTCAAGTGATTAATATTTAGTTTGGTTTGCCATTTCATCATGAACAGGTTGACAAAAGAACAACGCTTGCAAATCGTGCAAATTTATTTCGAAAATAATGGTTCAGTTCGCGAAGTTTACCGCAAGCTCTGTCCATTTTATGGTCGACATAATCGTCCATCAGAGCAATTAATTCGGTTAACCATGGATCGTTTTCGCACTACGTTTACTCTATGTGATAATACGCATCCGCACAGACGTCGAACAGTGCGCACCGAAGAAACAATTGCCGCTGTAGAGCAAAGTGTTGAAGAGGACCCGAATGAATCGATTCGCCACCGGAGACCGGTATAGACCCATGATAACCGACTATTTTGTTCCCGAATTGGATGGCATGAATGTGGATGAGTTGTGGTTCTAACAAGACGGCGCTACATGCCACATAGCGCACGTCACAATCGATTTATTGAAGGAAACATTCGATGAGCGCATAATTTCGCGGAATGGACCTGTCAATTGGCCACCAAGATCGTGTGATTTGACACCATTAGATTATTTTCTTTGGGGATATGTGAATTCGTTCGTCTACGCCAACAAACCAGAAACGTTAGGGGACTTGGAAGCCAACATTCGTGGAATTATTGCCAACATACGGCCCCATATGCTCGAAAAAGTGGTTGAAAATTGGACCTGTAGAATTGGCTTTATTCGAGCCAGCCGCGGCGGCCACATGCCCGAAATCATATTTAAACATTAATGGCATAAAATTATCCTTCCAATAAAGCCAAATTGATGGACATTAAAACGATTTTTTTGTGTTTTATTTCAATTCGAAGGTCTATGCCTCTAAAAAAACACCCTGTATTAAAAGAAAATAGCACGAGTGAAGTTAAACAAAATTTAATATCTAAATTTTTTTCAAATTCATTTTTAAATCAATTTGAAAGAAACAATTGATAACTTACGAGTTAAAAGCTAGCGATAGGTAAAAGAGGAAAACAAAATTGGTTTTTTCTAGTTTGTTAAGTGATTGTTCCTTTGTGTGTTAAGCTTTATAGCTTAAGTATATAAAGTTAAAAAAAGGATCTGTTTCATTATGGGTAAGTTGTAAATTTCGTCCATTGATTACGTACATATATATTTTTTGTGAAAGAAAACAGGTTTATTTGTTTTGCTCTATTGCAATTTATACTGACCTATGGGTACTTTTCGCCTAAAGAATTGGATTTAAAGATTTTATTCTCGTCCTTAGCTATAGCTAGACAGTGTATTCTGTACTCTGCATGTACGACATGTTTTACATTGTTATTTTCGATCTCTACGTTAAATGAAGAAATTATTATTAGAGACGCCTTTAACGTTTGTTAGCATTTTTCTATAGCAATTTATTTACTTCCATCTAAATCTTCTGAAATGCGCATTTAAATTAGTCAACAGTTTTGCTAGTTTTAACCATATAATACAGCCCTCGACTGCCGATCATCTCTAAATGAGATGGCAGAGCAGTTTGATATTAGGATCATCTGGATCCCGGGGCATAGAGGCTGACGAGCTTGCTAGAATTGGGACAACCTTACAGGTTCCACCGGATTTGAAATGTGAAGGTCTACCCCTACTCTCTTGCAAACTCAGACTTAGGCGCAAGACAGAGGATGAAACAAATAGAAGATGGGTCATAAGAAATAATTGCGTGATCACAAGGGAGTTATGGACTCACCTAAATAGAGAAGGTACGGATTACCTAATTTCAAAGAATAGGGAACAAATCTCGATTCTAGTGTCCGTGTTAACGGGACACTGTCTCATAGGTAGGCATGCACAAAGGCTAAGGGTTGAACACAACGACTTTTGCCGTAGCTGCCAAGATATTGATGAAGAGGAAAGCATAGAACATTTTCTTTGTCACTGTCCTGGACTTGCAGGAAAGAGAATGGCCACAATGGGCGCTCTCGAATTCAGAGAACTTTCTGACGTTGCTGGTTTTAAACTTCAACGTATTAGCAGCTTTATACTGAGCTCTGGATGGTTCAACGGTGGGGACTCCGCATAAGCAGAGTCTCCGTGGTATGACAATGGACCAAAACGGTCTAAGTGAGTCCGGGTTTCTGACTGCCTCCCCTACCTAACCTAACCTAACCTAACCATATAATACCAGCATCCAACAGTAAATGAAACAATTATCCATATTATTATCCATATGTTTAAGCAAAGGTGGTTCTTCATGTTTTGGCGGCATTATTGCATAACACAAAAAAAAGAAACTTTACGATTGTATGAATTGAATGAATATTGGAAAACTTTATATATATACAGAGAAAAAAGTATTCAGCAAATAATATTTTCAACTAATAATTCAATTGATTCAATTAAATTTTTAATTGTATTAATTAATTTGAGTGGAAAAACTTAATTAATATTATTGAATTGTTTATAGATGAAAATTAATTGATTTTTTAATTGATATTAGGAATATTTTAATTGATATTACAAAATTATTTATATTGGTACATTTAAAGAAGAAAGAAAAATATTGTTTGGGAGTTACGTTTATATGAAGTCATGTTTAATTTTGCCACTTATCTTATTTGAATGAAGTTTTACCTTATATATAAGCCTGTCAATGTACAGGATTTATTTTTAAAATACGAGTAACAATGATATTCTTAAGCCTCTGTGAGACAGAGTCAAAATTCTATGGATCATAACTTTTTTTTTTTGGTTGTGTGCAGAATAAAATTAATCAAACAACAATTCAGAGTTTAATAAAATTTAATTAGTCTATGCTTCCGGACACAATATAAATAATTTATATTTACAATTATGAAATATTATAATGAAAATTCTAATAAATAGTTCCATATTTTTATTTTATAAACCAATATATACAAGCAATCACATATGGCTTTATATTACAGCATTAAATGGACATGTGTAGCAATTAGCAAATGAATTCAAATTTTAGTCATTCATTAACTTATACGTACGTTTACCAGTCATTCATCATGTTATCGTTATCCCTAGTGGCATTTCAATCATTGAAATATCTTTAAATGTTAATTTATTTTAGGGCAACGGTTAGTATGTTATAGTAGATGTGAGTGTATGTACAGATAACAGGGTATACCAAGCCGGGATCTCCTTTTCCAGGGTATTTCAGGATATTTCTCAAGTAGAAAATCCCAATATCTGAATCAGTCTTATAACACCTGCCAATATCGACGACACGACAATTCAATACGAAAAAAATAGGGGTTGTCAACCCGTTTTCGTAAACAATGAATTGGGAGCAAAAATATACTGTCTTTAGCACAAATTGTTTCTCTAGAGGAAGTAGACAAGTTCCATTTTTTTTTGTATTGTATTAAAATGACTCCAATATTGACAATTGCAATGATTATAGTTAATTAATTAGGGGTTTCATTAAGGTTAAGCAACTGTTAAAATATAAGAACAACTTTTTAAGTAGATTAAATTTTCTAAATTTCTTTAATTTCTGAACTGTTATTTTAATTAAAAAAAATTCATAATCAGAAATAATTTTTAGTCAGGCTTAAGTTCAGTAATTTCAATTCTTATTGAATGAAATATTTTTATTACTTAATGTGAGTATCTAAAGAAGAGAAAAAATGGAAAAACAGAAATTTAATAGTGATACTTATAAATGTGTTTACCAAAGGTAAATCAATTGTATACACAACAATCGTTTCTCATATTCCGTTTCATTGAAAATTTAAGTTAAATAGCTGATGTTAACAAGAATCTCTACCCAAGTAGATAGACTAGGGTGCTGATGAAGTGCGTGGCTGCACAGAAAAGTATTGGTATTTCCCCCAGCTTAAAGTCTAAGTTTAATTTTTCTTCTCTTCTTTAGATACTCACATTAATTAATAAAAATATTTCATTCAATAATAATTGAAATTACTGAACTTAAGCCTGACTAAAAATTATTTCTGATTAAAAATCACTAAAAGTTCAATTAAAAATTTACAAATGTTTCACAAAAATTCATAATTTTAAAGGATTTGTTGTAATAACTTGTAACAATTGATTTTAAATCAAAATCTTGCGTATAGATCATATGTTCTATTTGTTATAAGATAAATAGGATTAAGTAAGCATCACCGATCCACAACAACCGGAAGTTAGGCTTATCTGCCCTTCACAATGTATGATTAATTTCTATCAGACACTCTTTAACAGACTTTTTTTAATTTAAATTTTTAACAAAACTTGTCGGCTAAAGCCACAATTAATTTTTACTTCCTGTTCTATTATGAATCAGCTGATTCATTTTTGTTTATAGAAATATAATACAAGTCGTTAGTTTTTCTGTTTTGATCTGTTCTGTTTTGGTTCAACCCGTGAAAATCAAAAAATTGTTGAGTAATTGTAAGTGACAGCATAAATTAAATAAAAATATTTTGAAATAAATTATGATTGTGTTCTTAGAATTTAAAAGAATTCATTTTTAAAAGAAAAAACAAAATTATATTGAAACATAACAATGGCCGATGCAAAACTCATCGCTTTATTGCAAAACTGCGACCCTTCTGAACAGAAATAGATGATAGGTTACTACAGAAAAAGTAAGTACTTAAATTTGGAAGCAGAACGGCACAGCACAAAACAGCAAAATAAAAGGGAGGACTACTGGTGGCTTAAATTACTAATTGTAAGACAAATTTTAGAAAATAAAAATTATTATGCATTGGGTTCAATTAAAAAAAATATATATTTATACGTTTTTAAAAACAAATTTTATAGAAAAAGGAAGGAAAACAGATAAACATTTCCATGAAGTAGAATTAAAAAAAAAAATTACAAACAAGAAGAGTTATCACAATTTTTGTTATTCGAATTAAATGAGTGTTTTAATATCCAGCTTTTCTCGATTAGTTTTGTTTGTATGTAGGTCACTAAAACATTTTGGTATAATTGTATATATTTTAAATTTTTTTATGGATTTTACTATGTATTTCTAATCAGTTATATAATTTGGTGATGTTATCCATTACTTAACAGAAATAATAAATTTAAGCTAAGAGCTAGCACTTCTAGCTTCATTTTCAGATGTAACATGAATCAATATGTGCTATATTAACAATAATATTTGAGATAAAAAATACACATTTTGGATATATTAACTAAAAGGAGTCTTAACAAACGTGGGTGGGTGCCTTCTTTAGAATTTTGATTTAAATTTTTTTTGATACAACTTTACTTAACTTTGTTTGGCAAAGCTTTGTTAAGATTTTTTTGCATACGACCAATAATTTCTAATTTGATTTTCTTTCAAACACTTTTTTGATATCTTTTTAATAAAGCTATTAATTTTCATTTATTATTTTTCTTAATATGCATCTTTTACTAAAAAATTAGCTTTTCCCGGATATCTCGGAATTAAAATGTGTTTTTTATCGTTTACAGGGAAGTCAAAAAGCTTTGTCAATCCGAAACCCTAACTTACATGCGTATAAGTACTCCCACACATTTGTGACTATATCAATGTGTGAAAGTAAGTACGTAAGTGGTGTGAAAGTTTGTAAGTATAAACCATATACGCACACATGCATTTAAAGTGTGTAACCTCATTTTATGCTAAAATTGTGTTTACATTAACAACGACAATGACAGAAACAGCAAAAATAGACAACAAAAAAACAATGCACTCGCATACATACCTTGATATTTGCAAAATTGTGTCTAGGTACACACGCAAGTATCAACGTTCAAACCTAATGAACATATTCTTCTAAAACGTCCGACGACAGAAAGTCTGAAACGTTATCAAACGACCAAAAAATGTTACACATTTCCCTCATACATTTATGCAATCATTCAATACCAAACAATAGAAAAATGTAACGAAACGGAAGCAAAAGAAGGCTTTTATTATATATGGGCCTGTTCTGAAAACCACGGTGATTTCAAACCACGTGATAGCTGACTTGATAGTGGGTTTTTATTGAATTTTATGTGTTTGTCATTTATAATATAATAGTTTCTTCCAACTTCCAACGCCAAAAATCGAGCAATTCTAAAAAGCAATGATTTAGATTTCCTTAATTTTTTGAAATCACCGTGATTTCACATGTCGTGATTTGCAGAACAGCCCCGATAAAATACAATTATATTGCTCGGTACTTTGTCAGCAGATATTTTATATGTACTAACTAAGCTCTTCCATTTCAGACCCAAATAGATAGGATTCAGATATAAAAGTTTGCGAAACTCGTCGTAACGAAAGTCCAGTCATGTTGAAATTTCTTATTCCAATATTGAAAAATATTAACTTACAGCAATAATTTATTAATTTGTTTTATTTTTTAAGTATTTCAATATACATACATTTTCTAATATATTGAAAATTATTGACTTAATCTAACGCATTCTTATTTTTAAGTTGCTGCTTTTCCCTGAGTATCCCAGTGAAAAAAATGGAAGTCATTCTAGCGGAAGTACATTTTCATTGCTTCCAAAAAATCTATCTTTTTAATTTGCCGAGAGTGAGCAAAAAACCATGTAGAAGCTTATTTTAGTCACACAAAACCTTGTAACTCCTCCATAGTGTAAGAAAATACTCACCAGAACTTAAAAAAAAATTAATTTTTTTAAAGAAATTTATGAATTATTTTTAGTCTAAAATTTAAAAGTTATTTGCTTAAATTTACATGAAAACACTGTTCGGGCTTAAATTCGTATAAAAAGAAACGAATTGTTAAAAAAGGCAACTATTTACCCTTTTTCCTAGATGAAAATATTATCATAGAACACAAAAAAGGGAATTTTTCTTAATATCGCTTCCAATTCAGTGATCAGGCATCGAAAAAGAGAACTTCTTGCAATGACAACCCTATGTAAAAATCATTAGATCGGATCGAAATTTTTACTACTTCCGCATCGTAAACTCTACATTTTCATGACTTTTTTGGAGTCTCTTTTTTTACTAGGATACTCATTAAGCCCTTTTGTTTGGCATCCATATTGATAAGTTTATTTCTTGTCCAAAAGAAATCTATTTTGATAGGCCATTTTATTCTATTAATTTGTGAAATTCTTTATATTATTTTTTATAATTAACCAACCATGACCTTTTATTTGAAATCAGTATTGATAGAGTTTACGTCTAAGATATACACACTTTTGATTTTAGTTCCTTAAATTTAATCGTCAACCCCTTCTTTTTCAGACTGGTATTGGTAGGTTATTTTTTTGCTCAATCAAATCAAGTTTCGCTCTACATTTTCTTGTTAAGTTCGTCTCAGAATTTTTTTATGTTATTTCTAATGATTCACTAACCAAGTCCTTTTGTGTTAGACCCGTTTTGATAGGAATTATTTTTCTCCATTGTAATCACGTAGAAGCGGTTTTTTGATGCTGACAAGTTTTTGTTTGTTTTGGCATTCTTTCGTTTTACGATTTTTTGATTTGGCAAAGCTTTCTTTTTTTCCGCTTAGGTGTTGTTTATTTTGCTCTTGATTGGAAAACCTTAAGTCTTGCTTATTTTAATTTCATTTAAGGTTTGGAATTATTGAACATATTTATATTATATATAATGGGATTTGTATAGGAAAAGTACTAAAAATAATTCACACTAATAAGTACCACTTATTTGTGTGAATTTCCATGCAGAGCTAAAACATTTTTGAGACTTTAAAGAAAAATATCAGATTGACTGTTTCTTTTGATTTTACTTCGGAAACTAATTACTAACTTATTCCCGATTATTTATTCAAATTTTGTTCAGTCTGAATTGTTATTCTACATTTGTATTGTGTTAATGGTCTTACTCATGTTTTTCAATAGTTAGACTTTTAGCATTCAAATTCCAAAAATCAATTTTTAATTAATCCGTAGAGCACGCTAATAATAAATATTAATTACTACTGTGATAAAAATTAAGCTGCATAGGAAAATTCCAGAAAAAGGGTACCAATTTTACAATTTACTAGCTAAAAGTTGAAAGAAGTGCAAACACATATTCGAAAGTTTTTCAAGAAAAGTTTAGCATTAAACGACTTTTTTTTTATTTCGGTAATTCAAAAGATATATAATTTACAAAATAAAGGTATGAAAATTATTTTTTCTCATTTTTATCATCTAAAACTATTTATTATTTATTTTATTTATTTATCATCTAAAACTATTTTATTATTACTATATTTATTTTATAAAAATTCGCTGCATTTCTTCTGTTTCTACATTGGTTGATGCTGAAGATATTATACTGTATATTGTATTTTTTCCGAAAAAGTAGTTTTTCCAAAGAGTGGCTTTTGCTAAAAAGTACCTTTTTCTAAATATCAAATTAATATTTAAAGCACTTTTTGGTGACAGTGCTCAAGAATACACTACTACACTACATCAGTTAATAAAATTTACTTAAAATTTAAAATGTTTTAATTATATTCACCTTTATTCCAGTTGTCGTCATCGACGTCACTTTAAAACAATACCAAAAAATTGGTGCCTGTTTACTCGCTCTCGAAAACAATTTTGCGCAACTAATAATCTATTTCCGTTCCCTAAGGTCTAGAAAATAGCATAAACTTTCCAACAGAAGTCAGTTGTTTTCGACAACGGATATACGAGCACCAATTTTTTGGTGTTGTGATAAAGTGACGTCGATGGCGGCAACTGGAATAAGGGTGATTAATTCTTCCAAATGTAAAATTTTTTGAATCGTATTTGGCTAATTTCATGAGAAGTGAGCCTCAGCATAAAAAAATATATTTAAAAATAATAAATTTTTTAAAATTTTTAAAATAAGTTAAAAAAAAGTTATTTTAATGTATTTTTTTATATAAATTTCGTTAAATTATCTATCTCGATATTGCTACCCCGTGAAAGTAAAATACCACCATGCCCCATGTCAGCTGTGCATAAGTTTTTGACATTTGAAGGTTTCGTAGAGGTGCTTTGGTTTATTTTCCTTCAGCCCATCAAAGGAAATAGCAATAAAATATATGTTATTTGAAAGATTTCTTATATTTTTATGTTGTGCTGTTTCGAATGTCCCACCAGTGACGTAAAACAGGTAAAAGTTTATATTACTAAAAAATATCGCCAGCAATTTGTTTGAAATTTCAAAACTAAAGGCAGAAGCCGAAGACGAAATATTTTGCTTATTAATTTTTTTTTATTTAAAATTTTTTATAATATACATATTTGCTTTTTAAAATTGTCCCACCCGCACAGTGTTCGATTTAAGAATTTAGGACGACAAAAATCATAAATTTGTAAATAATTATAATAGAGAACTAACTTTTTTTTATTTTTTTTTATATATTTGGGGTATTCACATAGTATGTAGTTTAAACTTATGTTTGCACATATTTTACAATAATAAAAGTCAAGGAAATTTCATAAATTAACAATTATATAAAAAATGTATTTATATATAAAAGGTTTCTTCTACATTCATTAATATAAAAGATATGTCGAGTGCAAAAAAGATACCAAAAATCAGTTTTTACCCTCTTTTGGCCCATAAAAGTAAAGGAATAAAAAATATATTAAGCACATGTCGGCTTTTTTTAATAGCATTTGTGTTCCTTTAAAATTTGGAGATTTTCTATATACATAGTTTCCGAGATATGAAGATACAGAGTTTATCCTTTTTTACCATTTTTACCTCCTTAGCAATCGAGTTTCAAAAAACCCCTTACTAGTGAATCCAAAAATAGAAAGAGCGTAGGTTCCAAATAACACCTCTCTAGCTATAGTCGTTTGGGCTGTGCATTGATACATCAGTCAGTCAGTCAGTAACGTTACTTTTTTTTATATATGAGTATATAGATATACACAAATGTTCACTGGGAAAATTCCTATTTGTATGCTTGTATATATGTATTTATAGGGATAAACCTTTACTGCTTTGTCAAATGGAAGTGATTGTGTTATGTAATGCCGTTGACATGTTCACAATAGTTTGAGGACAGTTGCTAACAAAATGATTTTGTGCAAAATATAACAATGAATAGTGTTAACCTGTTTCATTTAGTCCTTTTATGTAATAGTGACTAAATTAAAAATTTTAATTAATTAAGTGCAAGTGTTAGTTCAAAGAATAATACGACTATTTTTATTTTGATCGTTTACAACCGAAAGTAATTTATTTTGATACAATACAAGGTATTACAAGATTTTTGATGAATAGCTACAGAAATGTATTTTATTTAACCGAACAAAGGAATTGATAATAGGTTTAGTCTTTCAATAGCTAAAAGAAAATTGTAACTGTTTAACAAAAGAATTGATTATTCCCTCAAAAAGAGTTTTTTTATAAGCATACATTCACATTTATTTATTACAGGATATGCTTTTTTTTACACTAACTTATTTTGAAAATAATCTAACATTAATATAAACACATATAAAAGATTTTATATATAAAAAAATATTGCTTTTATTAAAATATATAACCTACACTTCTCAAAATTTAAGAAATTTATAAAAAAAAAATTTTGTATACAAGCACAAATTTATTTGTTTTTTTTTCTATTTTTCTTTGTGATTTTCGTTTTTTTAATAGAATTTTCACATGATGATTAATTTTAACAAAGTTGTAAGAAGAAATAATAATAATTGAAGATAAAACTAATATTTTTCTAATCGTTAAAAGTTAGTGTGTATTGCACTACAGATAAGTTTCAGACTATTATAAAAAAGGCTTTTATTTTCTACAAAAATTAAAATCTGCAAAGAATTGGTAAGATTATAAACAAATTTGAAACGTTGCAGATATGATCAGGCCTGAGCATCATGGCAATATGCACACTGTCTGTACAAATATTATCCCAGAACCAGAAGTGATTATGGAAAAGCCACTGCATCCGGAAAAACGACTAAATGATGCACATTATGGCAAAGAGGTGTCCTTGTAAAATTTTTTTAATTACCCTAGAAGAACCGTTACCATAAATTCTCTTTTTTAGCCTGTAATTTAAGATTATGAGCTAGACAGTATTTGGTTCCAACAAGACGGTGATACGGGCCATAAAACATCAACAATTTTGGATTTATTACATTGAAAGTTGTAGGAACCTGATATTGCATGTCATTTAACGCTATTACACCAATTGACAGAGCTTTGCGGAAGACCATGTCGACTTGGATAATGCTCTTACGTTGGTGAATTTTAATTTTGTCCAATTATTGCCAAGATACCGTTCGAAATGTACGAAAAAAGGTGAAAAACTACCTTAAAAGGATCGATTGCTGCAACTAATCTAGAGACTGTCATTGAAATGGCATTATATTATATATCTACTATTGTAATAACATAGAAAAAATTAAAAAACATTTGCAGTAAAGAAAATAAGATCAATAATTTAGACAAAAATAAAAAATGTAGAAAATTAAAATTTTTAATCAAAATTGGATTTTGAATATTTCAAAAAGTATTGAAGGTAGGAGAATAATATTTTTTCAGTTTGCAAAACCAAATGCATACTATTGATAAAAATTAAAATGATTCCCAAATTAGAATTTTATAATACTTTTTTTTTATTGGGAAAATTTGTGTTAGAAAAATTTTAGCATTTTTATAAAGTCTCCCCTTCTGCCTTCATTTATTTGTAGGATGTCAAGACTTTCCTACAGATTACTTGTAACAAGTTTTTTAATAATAAAAAACCAAAAAAATTTACAAAAACGACCGTGCAATTTTTTTGCGACATCCGAAAATCGGGTTTAAAAAAAAATTGCTAGTTTTCGACCAATGCTGAATGTAGGGTGCACAAACAAAAATCTCCAGTATTTATTTCACAGCCTTCCTCAATGTCTCTTTTCTCCGAAACAATCAAAGTTTTTATCAAATACTTCATAATTTTTTAAAATATTTCAAAAAAATTAAGAATACTTTTTTCACAATATATACAAAATTTTCTCATAATTTTTAAAAATCCAAACTGCAAAATTATTCCTTGCTACAATTCTTGATATATCAAAAAAAATTTTTTTTCATATGAATTGTAATGAAGTTTTCTTTCAAAAAAAAAATAAAACAAACTGATTTTTGGCAAGTAATAAAGAAGTTATGTGCTACCGAATAAAAAAGTCAGGGCCAAAAACTAAAAAATAAAATTTTCAAGTCAAATAACTTGGAAACTGAAAGAGATAAAATGATACTCTAAGCATGTTTAATTTTTATTTCTTAACGTAGATTGGCCTGCCGAAAAAAATTATTGAAATCGGTCCCTATTTTCAAAAGTTACAAGCTCCGAAGGAATTTCGATACCCGCACTTCCCCACTTTGAGGCTCTTTGGAGCTACCTTGTCTTGGAACAAGGTCAGCACTTCTACTTTCTAAAACAGTTGGTTTCATCAAAATCGGTTAACTAGTTCAAAAGTTGCGGACTTTTTACCACTATTTTTTTAATTCACGCCACTGTGCTGTGTTAAAAAGTTGAGCTTACATAGCTCTTATGGTTGCGGAGATCATACGTTACGAACAAACACACACTACGATTTTGTATAGAAAGATTATATAATTTCTTCTTTAAGCCCAGTACGGAGTTCTTACAAAATTCACGTTTGTAAACTCACATTTATTTCTACATTGAAAAATAATCGTGTAGTCGTTGTATTTATAACACACAAAAATTAATTATAATTTGATGAAAATCAGAAATGTCAAAAAATCTGCTTTCAAACAATTCTATGAACATTTGGGGCCATATTACGCTTTGCGTTTTACAAAAAGAGGCCGTAAATGTTCATACAATTGTTCGGTCACGGAATTTTTACATTTCTAGTTTTGATCAAATTGTAATTAATTTTTATGTGTTGTAAATTACTACACGATTATTTTATTATTTTTGTTTCACTTGACTGAAGGAAGCCTTCACTTATAATTATAACATCCTTTAGATATGCAATACTACAATAATTGAAATTTATTTGCTGGTGGTTTAGCATGTCTATATACGTATTTCATTGGCGCTTGAACCAAATCATCAGTAGACTTCAACCACAAATTTTGAACAGTCACAGATATGCAATACATTTAAAAAATTCGATGTGCTTTTATTTTAAACTCATTATTAGCAAATGGAAATTTCTTTATGAAGTTTAAAAACCTGAATTTCTGAATTTTCCTTTATATAAAGGGTATACTCTTAACAATTATTACTTACCCCATATAACCCTGCTGATAACCACCATACTGGCCGAAATGATAACCTTGAATGCCTTGTAGAAATTGATTTTGTACAGCAGCCGATGCAGCAGGCGTTACCGCAGCCGTTGCTGATGAAGCAGGATACGTGGGTGTAGGTGAATACCAGCAACCTGTTGCAGCCAACTGTTGGCCATAAGCGGCCGCAGCAGCAGCAGCTGCTCCTACACCATAGGGAAATCCAGCAGTTGCGGGATTCAAAGTTTGACTGGCTATTGTTTGGGCATTATTAGGATCACCACTCTCTTTGCCCCACGAACACTTAACAGGTTGGGCATTGATTTCAGTATTATGAACACCAACAATGGCATGAGTAGCCGCTTCTTTGGTAGAAAATCTAAAAAATATATTTCGATTAAATCCACAATTTCTTGATTGTATGTATTTTAATGTCATTACTAACTGAAAACCACTCACCTAACAAACGCATATCCTTTATCCTTAAAAACTCTTATTTCTTGTATTGACCCGTATGGTGAAAATGTCTTTTGTAATATTTCTTCACTCAATGCTGTTAGAGAACTGTTCACGCCGCCTACGTATACAGTACAATTTGAGGGGCTGCTCTGATTATAGACTTCGTCAAAGGTCAAAGGTTTGACATTTTCTGTAAAAGAAAAAAATAAATTCGTCAGATAAATTTATGAATATTTTATTAACAAATGTCTTATTATTTTACATTTATTTAATAGCTTTAACAATAATTTATTTATAAAATTTACTGGCATAATTAGCTAATGGGACAGATTCCCATATGAGAAATGAAAAAAAGAAAATTCTAAAACAAGCTTTTCCAAATTTGATATATTTTATGCAACAATTATTTTCTTTTTGTTTCATTTGATTTTGATATTTTTGTCTGTAACAAGGAAGCGAAAGTGTTGCATGTTACAAATAATTTTAACTAACAGTCTGTTTGTGTAAGACTGAGACTATGGAAAAAGAAATTAAAGTCGGGAAGAAATTTGTAAGTTATTAAATAACCTTGGTCCGCCGATAAGATTAGGGAATATATGGACGGCTTAAGGTAAGAAAGTAATGAGTATAAATAGTGCAATATAAAAAAATGGTTTCTCATTGTCATGCAACTGGTAAAGAAATATTTAATCAATTTACTTTTAGCCCGTTAGAAGAAGCAATTGCAAATCTGTAGCTATTTCTAAAAAAGCATAGCCCTGAAGCAACAGTTCAGGGATTTCAGTTGAATAAGCGGAGGCAGAACATATTTCATTGTAAGGAGAAGAAAGACCTGAAATGATTGTACCTTCTAAGTTTTCGGAATGAAATTAGAAACGTTTCAATTTTTTGCTCAAAAACAACCCCACAGGGCTTGTTATATATTTTAATATTAATAATATTTAATATTTAATATTATAATTTAAATATTAAGGGATGTGTATTTTATATGTTTACACAAACGATATATAATCAACGTGTTGTTATATAATGATATACTGTTATTGAATTGATGTTGACGTTGAAATAAGGTGCTGAGTGAATTTAATTAATTTAATTTTTATAGAATGAAATCTATTTTAATATTAATTAATGTAATTTTTATTGTCTTCCAATGCCTCTTAAAACTTTAAAGTTTATCACCTCGCATTACACTGTCAGACAAAAACGAATGGAAGGTATTGTCGAGTACAACAACAATCTGTTATGAAATCTTACCGATCACCTCCAAAATCTTGAATTATGGTTAAAAGAGCAGGCATTATACGAGGGGACAAATTGCCGCATACGTGATCTAGTAAATTTCTTCGAGAGTTTCCATTTTGGCGTCGCCGCATTTGTCATCGAGCAAGTGCTAGCGAAATTTGAGAATACAACCGATAACGAGTGCTGCTTTTTCTGGTTGCCTGTGCAGGCAGGCTTTTTCAGTTAATTGGTGAGAGGGTGTGAAAAGTTCGATGGAGGGGGGAGGGGGGTAAAAAAGGCACGAAATGAAAATTCGAGGGGATTTATAACCTTTCTCTTTGCCTTTTTCGTATTGTCAGCATTAAACATGTATGTAAATTCCAAAAATGCATGAATGAAAAGGCTTAATGAAAATGTGCGTGACTTTTCGTAGGTAGCTTAAAAGAAAATTGTCAATACAATGCAGGCTAAAAATATATAGTGTGGATTGGCTCTAAGCATCAAAGGAGGGCGCTCTGATGTTAGGATTAGGTTAGGATTAGTATCTGCTGAAGTTGGTGTAGTTCAGTGACCAGTGACTATGCCTTCATTACTTGAATAATTTTCCTACAAAAACTGATACAAAGCGAAACTAATGCACATCAGAAAACAACTATGCGTGTTTTTTTTTTCAAATTTGATAAAAAAAGTTAGTCTGAGCATATAAACAGGTGTGTGAATTGGCTACATATTGCAGTTGTTTGATTGTAGTTTTGGGAGAGTGTCAGTTAAAGAGTTTTCTTTTTATGTTGGTAAATGTTAAAAAAAAAATAAAAACTTGCCATATATAGTATAGATTTTCATAAAGAATTCAAATGATATCTGCTAGATCTTGTGCAGGTGTAAATGCACTATAGAAATAAACAAAAATATCATCATTACTTTGGTATTATGTTCTAAATTAAAAAAAAAATTATTAAATTCAATTTAAAGTTTTTTTCATGTACATTATGCACTTGATTCTAATGTCCATTATTCCTATATCAAAAAAATTTTGTAAACTTATTTATAGTTTTGATGGAAATTATTTATTTTGCTTTAAGCTGCTTTTGTTGCAATTTTTGCACTATTATATTTAAAATATATTTTGTAGGAAAAGTCAATGTCTTGCAGACTGGTAACCATATTACGTAATTAATATTAAGCCCTTTTACAATCGTATGCATATTTAATGTTTTGTTTTTTATTTTCCCTATAATTACCAAAGAGTGAAAATTGTCTTCTTCTTTTAACTTGTCCCTGTTGTTTTTAGTTTCATTGTATTTACCCCTTTTTTATAAACGTTGTTTACATACATATAAATGTATCTATCTATCTACGTGCCTCAAACTCACTCTATTACCATCATATGCATTCAGTCATTATAAATATTTGCTCGTGCTAACTTTTTGTTGTTGTAGTTGTTGCTATGTTGCGGTAGCAAGCAGCTATTGTATTTTACTAATTACTTTTTTTAATTGTTTTGTTGTTTTATAATTTTTTTCAATTCAGGTTAAAATAAAATTTGCAACTTTTAAAAAATAATGTCAGCATTGCGTGTTTATGTCTTTGTTTAGTGAAAGAAAAGTATGAGTGAAGAATTGCTGCAAGGATAAATTAGCGAATGAGCGAACGAACTAGTGAGCGACGGACTCACTTAAGTTGTACAAAATATATACATGTATGTATATCGCACACTAAATAATAAACAGTCACAACTCAAAAAGTGCCAGATTTTCAGTAATGAAAAAAAAACTGTTGATACTTTACAAATAATGCAATATGTGTCATAAAACAGGTATAAAATGTCGGTATAAATGTAAAAACCCGGTCCTACAGCATTTAAAAAAATTTATAATATATTAGGAGTTTCAAGAAAGTCTGCATTTCTAAAACTAATGGTAAACAGAACTGAAATAACTAACAATAATAAGAAATTATTACATATTCAAAAACATTTTTCGTCTATTTATTCTGGTTCAGTGCCTAATAGGGATGTTTCAGATGTTGAAAATACAATAAGACTACATTTTTTTTTTTAAACATTTATTTATTTATTGTATCTTCAATTATAAACTAACAATAAGTATTCAAATCTTAAATCTAAAATATAAGTATTAGACCTGACCACTGTCGGACATAAACTTAATGATATTTATAAATAATACATAAGTAGTGATAATCAAAAATAAATTCAGTAAAGTGCGACTTTGACCCGCGCAAGAAGGGTTCCGTACTGACACGAGATATGTAATTGAATACGAACTTTAGCCAATATAAACTATAGTTTGGGCATTTTTTTCGTTTTTGGGTTTTTTCGGTTTTAAGCGTTTTTTTAGTTTGGAGGTTTTTTGAATTTATTGGCGCTTTCTGAGTTTTGGCACTTTTTTCACGTTTTGGCGATTTTTTTTGGTTTTTGAAGTTTTTTTAATTTTGGCGATTTTTATTATTTTGGCGTTTTTTTTTATTTTGGAGATTTTTTTATTTTGGCCATTTTTTTTAGTTTTGCATTTTTTTCGGTTTTTGCCGTTTATTTTAAATTTTGGTGATTTTTTCGTTTTGGAAATTTTTTTTAAATTTGGCGATTTATTTTTAATTTGGCGATTTTTTTCATTTTGGCGATTTTTTTCATTTCATAAACAATTATTTTGGTTTTGGCGCATTTTTCACGTTTTGGCGATTTTTTTCGGTTTTTACCGTTTTTTTCATATTGGCGATTTTTTTTTTCATTTAAACGATTTTTTTCGAATTTAAAGGCGTTCAATTCCCAAAGAATATATTCTATTAAAACCAGTCTGCGGACAGGAGGAACTGGCATGTTCAGCAGCCTGCTTAATATTTTCGCTAAGATTGACAATATTATCCATGGTATATCAAAAAGTGAAAAGTTGATAAGTTTTTTGTGGAATAGGGCCCTGGTATTCGAAAAGTGCTCACCAAGGAAACTGTTAATTAAATGTAATAACTCTTTGTAATCACATCTACTATGCGTTTGTTTTAAATAATCAAGATAGGGATTTAAGATTAGTTTTACTTTCAATATTATTCCAATGCATTGCAGTGTTTGCTTGTAGCAACTCAAACTTCAAACACTTCTGTACATATATGGAAAATATAATAAATCGTGACTTAGTTTTCCTTTAAGCAGTTGTTTCACAATATTTGTATTAATCGAGGTCAAGGATTGCACATATATACTTTTACTAAACTAAACTCGGCTTTCGATATTTCCTTTCCACTCGATGATTTTAGCTTTGGGATCCCAAGAAATTTATCGATACCTTGATATCTATTAATGATTGGTAATTGATAAAATTTTTCTCTACTATTAATTTACACAATTTTATTTTCGATTGATTGCTTAAAGTTTAATTGTTGCGCAGTCGGATTTTTTGATTTTGATATAATTTTTTGGTATTTTTTAAATTCCGTTTGTGCGCAGTTTGGTTTTTATTTTTTTTAAGTTCGCTTTTTATAGCTTTTACGGTTTAAAAATAGTTTTACACCGTTAAAGACTCTTAATTAAAAATGATAAGAGCAACATAAGGACTATTTCAAATACCTATTCAATGGTACCTCATTTAAAAAAAAAAAACATTTCGTCTTTTTACTGCCGCGTTGAATTTTTTAATACTTTTATTAATTTTCAGCCTTATTCTGGTAATTTGGTAATAATAAATCTTTAACCGAATTTTTGTTACGTTGTTGTAACTGTTATTTGTTCCGGTATTCCGTCTAAAAGGTAAAACAATAATTCAACAAATGTGGTGAAAAAATTTTCATACATATATTTTTTAATAAAATTTAATATAAAAATAGATTGCTGAATGCAAAATATTAAATTTATTTGTTAATACAAAATTGTAAAATCCAAGATAACTTTTACAATTAAAAATAGCAAAAATGAAAACAAACCCAAAAATTGTTTTAAGATAGCTAAAATTGCTTAAAAGCAAAAAGGTCGGAAAAAATCGCGAAAACTACAAAAATTGGCAAAAACTAATAAACGTTAAAAAGATGGAAAAATCTTATGGTGATAAAAACACGGTAAAACTGTAAAAAACCCAATACATTCCTAAAAATCGTGGAAATAGTCATCATTTGAAAAATTTAAAACGAGCTCAAAAACTTCAAAAAACCTAGAAAATCAAGAGAATTCATAGTTTTCGCGATAAGTGATTTCTTGACAATTTTTTTTTACAATTTGGCCGCCTTTCAATCTTAGAAAGTTTTCATAAATTTCAAATTTTTCCGAATTTTTGGCATTCCTTGCAGTATTAAGTACTTTTAGCAATTGTAATGCTTGTTTGTAATTGTGCAATTTTTCGCGAATTTTCGCTATTTTTATAATAAAATTGATTTGAGCAATGTTAAATGAAGCTAAAAGTTCGTTTCCAATTTTTTACGAACTTTAATATGAAATTGAATTACAAATTTTTAAAATACATTTTTATTACCTACATTTTTTTTGTAGGTAATAGTTTTAGCGTTTTTGGTTACCATAAAAACCTATCAGAGTACCAATTTTCTATATTAATAACTTTGGTTACAAATTATTACCTCAGTGACTATTATTACTGTATCAGAATAAACCGCTGTCAATGACACTGGCAATATTAAGATAAATCGATGGACGTAAAAATGTCAATATCGTCCGACGCGATTAGTTTCTATGACGCCATAAAATACAATAGCTGATGAACAAAATAATTGCCTTGATTTTGAGAATTCTAGTAAATATAAAAGGTGGCTGAGTCACAACCAAAAATTATTTAATCATACTCAAATTCATTTTTGTGCTTTTTGAAACCAGATAATATATTTTTAGTACATCCCCTAATGCATGTTCGAAAAAATTAAAAAGAGGACCAATCTAATGTACATCGAATACTTTGAATAGGTAAGAAGTTAAATACAATTCAAAAATTTAACTTTTTTTAGATTTTCCCATGTTTTTTGTTTATATGAATAAAAAACAGGAAATATATATACTTATTTATGAAATAATAATATTGTAATTAGTTAATCTTTAATGTATTCGAGGATATAATTTTAGTATTTGGTAGGAGTGGAAGCTTTTGAGAATAAGTTTTTTGAGTATTACCACTTGGTTGACTTAATTTTTTCCATGCAAAGCTTATGGAAAGATTATGTTTCCAATGAATTAATAAAATGATATGTATAACAAAAAAATATTAGTATTTCTAATTGAAGTTTAAAGTAAAAAATAAAAAAAATATTTTCATTTATACAAAAATATTTTAATTCTAAAAGCATTCCATGTTTAGTCGGTATTACTTATTTACTTTTATGTTTTAATATCCATATAATTTTTTTTTTAAATACTATAATTTATATATATATATGTATAAAGCATATTTTATTTGATGTTATTGTGAGATATTTTTTTTACCTGCAATATTTAGCTAAAAACATATGCATGTTGATGTTACATGTTTTAAATCAGTTTAACTACATGTTACATATGCCCTGCTTTTGGGTTAACATTTATTTTTATTTTTTTATACTGTTTGCTTGTAGCAAAAAAAATGTCTGGATAAATTCTTGAATAATTAAAAAGCTTCATTTTTAATTTATTTATGCTTATGAAAAAACACACAACCTTCGTGAGTGAAAAATGTAAAAATACTAAAATAAACTTGTTAAAAAAAGTTTCAGAAAAAAGCAAAAAATCAACAACTGTAACTAGATTTAAATTTATAATAATTAAAATAACTTAACAAACTGAAATTTAAAACGAAAATTTATAGCTGCAGACATGAAAAGAAAATCCTGAATAAAAAGAAATATTTTATGTAAAATTAAAATGAAATCATGCATGTATTTGAAAGCAAAGGTTTTAATTAATGGCTTTCAAAAAATATTTGTTAGAATTAAATTTTTCTTTTTTTTGCATGCAAAGTAAATTTTTACTATAATACGGAGTAATACCGAAAAAAAATAAAGAAAGGAGCAAAGAACAAAGCAGCTTTGCAAGTGCATGCAAGTCTGTAATCAAACCCATTCTTTTTTCATTCTCTTCTACAAACTCAGACTTTGCCAAGAAAACTTTGTGTGTGCCAATGGGGTCTCAAAAATTTTTTTTTGCAGAGGAAAAGACCAATTGTTTTTATTTTATTTTTTTATACAGTTTGAAAGTTACGTAAATAAATGCTCTTTAACCAATACACATTTGAAAATCGGCCCTTTCATCCTTAATAATTAGTAATATGTATACTCAAGTCGTCCGTCTAGGTTGTAGAAACAGGGGGTAAGTTTTTGAATCCAGATTAAACAATTATTAAATGATTTAAAATTCATTTAACTATATGTATACACTAATATACATAAGGAGCAGGATTCATAGTTTCCCGCATCTTAATACAAAAAGAAACACTGTTCCCTTCACCAGTTAGTTGAATTTTTTTAAAATTTGAACATCCTGCGTCAATAAGTTTGTATTTGATAGCCATTGATAGCAGACTATCTCCTGATTTGAGAATAAAATGGAAAACCATCACCTAAGGTAAGGCTAATATCAATAAGTACTGTAAGGACTCTTTACCATTAATTTTAATCGTAAAAAGGTGGTCTACTGAATTTCCTTGTAGCTGCACAATTGAGTCGTATGCTGATGGTTTGGACATCTACCTAAGGTAGAAACACCCGAAACAATTGTAAAATTAACTACTTTGTTGGCGGATCGGAGATTGAAAGGGAGAGATTATGGAAGCAGTAACCATCACATGGTCTGGTGGTTTTAATTAATCAGTGGTAAATATTGTGCAAGCTTATTACGTGGACTCAATTAAGACTTAACACAAAACCGAGTGTTTTAATGAGTATTTGAACAAAACGACAGTATTTGGCCAAGAAAAAAAGTCACATTCCACCAATACAATGCAAGGTGCACACATGTGCAGCTTCCATGAAAACATTCGTAAATATTTTTTGTTCCCAAACCTGAATAAATGCCTCGGGCAAAGAAGTTTAACTCCAATGATAAAATAATAACACAAACAAATAATTATTGTAATGATTTTTACAAATCGTATTTTTTTTGGATGGGATACAAACAAAATGCTTAAAACTAAATTTATTGTTTATTGAAAAACCTGTGTTTCATTCAAAGATGTCATGCACTCATTGACCCCCTCTCGTATATATATATACATGTTTGTATTTATATATATATATACTCGTATGTTTACCTCTGTAAACAAGTCTTTATACCCATAGGCATGCATACTTATTAGCAGAGTGAACGTTTTGTAACAAGGTAAAACTTTATTTCCATGTTAATATGATGTTGACGTCGTAGTCGTTATATGTCAATCGACATTTTTGTGTGCATTCAAAACATTAAAATACATACATACATGTGCACAAATATATTCAAACAACAACTGTATGTGTAACCATATGAGAAAATATTTACCTGTACATATACATGCATAAATTGCCATTAGAAAATATGCATTCAAAAGATAAAATTTATAAACGTTAGTACAGTGAGTAAATTTAGTTTAAAGCAAGCACCACCTTGAGCGTATAGTTTGTATTGTAAATGCTCAAATCCGCTAAAGTCAGTTAAAATAACGTGAAATTTCTAGAAATGTCAGTTACTGATATTTTACATATGTACATTATACAATTTGATAATCTGGTTTTTAGTTTTCTGTAAATGAAAAGAGCGGTATTATTTCCCAATTTTAAGAACACTTCTCATTAAGCTTTCTATTTCTGAAATTATTGGCATAAATTTTATCTTATTTTTATTTCTTAGTAAGTGGTATTCTAACGAAGTTATACTTGTTTAAATGTATAATTTTGTAATAATATCTTTTCAGTTATCAAGTTAAAGGAAAAAAATTATTCCGAATTTATGCTTTTGAAAAATCAATAAGGTTTAATTTAATCTTATCAATATTTAAATTCATTAAAAAAAAACAAACGTTAAATAGATAGAATTGGTACATTCTGCCGATAGTGTGATCCAGGCTTTAAACTAAAAAAGACAAATAAAATAATGCATTGTAAGAATTGTCCATGCCTTTTGCGCAAACGTAATAACCAACAGCATATTGTGGTCCGAATCAAACCAAATACCTATTGAAATTGACATAAGGAAACGTTAGTGGAAATTAATCAGCCCAATCATACAAAGGACTCTAAATGAAATTACCAGAAATTCCCTCAACTGGAACCCCCAGGGCAATCAAAGGACAGGTCATCCTGCTCAAACTTGGAGGCAAGAAATCGACATTGAAATTGCAAAAACTACTTTGCAACATATTTGTTGAGTTCCTATGGTCTTTATTGGATTGACAGGAACATAACGACAGCCTATTCTAAAAATACGTCAACTCTAAGCATCTAACTTTTCAGTAGAGCGAAAAAAACTAGTTAATTCGCTCATTATTGTAAAAATAAATCATTTACCTTCCATAAAATGGTTTAGATATACAAAGGCAGATCAATAAGTCCGTGACTTTTCAAACTTCCCATTATTCAGGAATTTTTGCTATTCTTGCAATAAAATTGATTTGAGCAATGCTAAATGAATCTAAGGGTTCGATTCCAATTTTTTGCGAACTTCAATATAAAAATGAATTACAAGTTTTTTAATTACATTTTTGTTGCCTACTTTTTTATTATACATTGTTACGATAACAACTTATCAGAATACAAATTTTCCATTTTCAACCCCAACCAAAAAGAGGCGTGTTGTAAGTTTGTAGTGTGTGTACGAGACCACGTACAGACCAAAGGGCTGAACTGACTTTGATTAAGTTTTTCCTCTTTGAAAGGTAACTTGATCGAAAGTGCTCTAAGCTAATCGGTCTATCCGTGTACAATATATCTTTTCTTTTGTAGAGTTATTTGGGGGTTTTCAAAATTTATAATTTTTGTTATGATAACTTTGGTTACAAATTATAACCATTCCGACTATTATTACTATCTCAGAATAGGCTTTTTAAACACTGTTATTGTTACACAATGCTTTAACTTATTGCAAAAAGGCGATGGGAAATAAAATAGACCCAAAAGATGCACCAAACTGCTGCCAAAAGCAAGCTAAAATTATTAATACATTAAAGACTGAATTTCAAACAAATGTACTTCCGTTTTTCTTGCTTAAAAAAATCTACCACATTAATAAAAGTTACGGGTTGAAAAACTTTTTCACAGTCCAAGGTAATTATTTCAGATACCATTTATTTCAGCTTTCAAAAAATGGATCAGAAAAGTATTATTTTGAAAGTAAATGTCACTCTTCTATTAAAACTGCTTACAGCATTTTATAATCGTATCATTAGTTCAGAAGATACAGATTTGTTAACTTATTGTCCGTATTAATTATTGTGTATTAACTGGTTTTTTAATCTCCTTTGAATACTTTTTAATGCCGAAACATTTTGCATAATCAATTAAATATATTATTATTAATAATACCGATGCAATTGTGGACGTTAACTGCAATTACAATCTGAAATATTTTAACAAAATTTTACAACAAACATTTTTTCCAATACTTCTTTTCCAGCACAAACAAAATATGTCCGAATATAGGCAAATCTATACTAGGTGGTCACAAGTGACCAGGTAACTATTTTCACTGCTTGTAATTTAAATATGACTGGGATGTCAAGACACATTTTTCAGTACATTTTTCTGACATTTTTAGTATAAATTTCACAAAGCGAGTTGAGCTGAGTATACCTTATTACCCTACCTTAAAGTGACTTACATAGTTTTCATCAAAAGTTTCTTTGAATAAATCAATTGTAAAACCCGATACAAAAAAAAAATCGAGTCATGTTCCTGTGCCATTCACCATTGACAGTAACATTCTGATCATCATCGTTTCTGAACACATATAAGCCAATGACTCCGCCAGCCCATAAACCGCACTAAACAGTAATTTTCTGTGGATGTAATGGTATTTTGACCAAAGTTTGTGTATTCTCCTCACTCCAAATGTAATAATTCTTTTTATTTACATACTCATTCGAACAGAAATGGGTACGCCATAAAATGGAAGATTGCACGATGAGATTGATTAATAGAACAATTATTTTGATTAAAAATTTCAACAATTTGCACATATTGTTCTAGTGTTAGTCGATTTGTAATGAAATCTTGAAGCAAACTAAACAAAAAGTAAGTATTTAGTCTTAAATGAGTGCTCAAATAAAGCAGTGATGCCAACTCAAAGATGAGACACTCGAAAAAACACACTTTGTATTTTTTTAAGAAAACTATACTTTGAAACTGTGGTACATAAAGGGTTTATTATTGAATGGGATTACTTAAGTTGATCCCAACTTTAAACTACGCTCCTAATAAAAATCGTTACTGACCCTAGATTATTCAGCATGAAACCATTTGAGCAGGACTGGCTTATTTATATACCTTACCATTTCAACTATGACAACTATAACTCTATCTATAAAACCTGGTTCGATCTTGCAGTGCATCAAAACAGTCCCAAGGATGATCATTTTGAAGTTTTTAAATAAACGATAGCCCAAGTTACCGTAAGGAATATTTTTGGCCATTGACTTATGGATATATATGTCTGGAAATTGATATTTTGAAACCGTACGTAAGCCATTGAAAACGCCAAAAAAAAAGCTTAAGTTGAGAATCCCGGCAAACATCAGTCTGTAGTTTATACATGAATATATTTCACATAAATTAATAAACACTTTTTAATATAAAATTGGAAGTGATGTACCCTGTAGTAAATAAAATAGTCGATTGACAAAAAACACTAGCTATAAATTAATTATTTTGCAAGTGACTACAAATTGGTTTAAATCTCATGCAGACATCAACCAAACATATTGAATAGAAGCACACGTAAGAAATAAATAGAAGCAAAATAAGTAAATGAAAAGAAAATAAAAAAAATAAAAAGAAGCATGCCATGAAATCAAATGCCAAATGTTTGTGTTGAAAAATAAATAATAATTTCAATACTTAATATGTATATTTTCTATGAGCAGGAATGTATTTTTGTTTTAAATATAAAAATACTAATTATTTCTATATATCAATATACATGTATACTTAATATATGTAGTATATACATACATACATATGGATGTATGTATATGATATACAAATGTGTATAAATCTTCACACATAAATATTTATTTAACTAAAATAGATATTAAGTGACTTCAGAGTGGTTGAAAAATAAGTAGTTAGTAGTCAATTTAAAAGTCATGCAGAGATGGCCAATTGACTACTGCCTATGACATGCCTATGTTAAAATAGTGTGTCGGCGACAAGGAAAAAAGTCACTTAATCAACCAGTTGTGGTTATTAAAAAACCAGTTTGAAGGTACTTACAAATGAGTTTGAGTTCCTATAGGGTAGTTTATTTCTACAAAAAAAATTAAACAATTGGTAGTGAGAAGCCTTAAAAATTTATTACTTGATGTTTCACAGAATTCATAATAGTAATTGAAAAATCATAAAATTTTCAAATAATTTTGTTAAATTATACTCACTGTATGCAAATTTATTCCGCAGAGTATTGTATCTAAACAATTTAAATTTAGCATCAAACAAAATATCATATTTTACATTCATTTTAGGCACATTTGATTTAGTTTTCGCAAAGAGAAACAAAAATGAAAGCTAAAACAAACAAAAAATAACAATAATATTTTAACTGGCAATAAAAATAAAGCTTTTATAGTTTTGATCAGCTCTTTACCGCATCATGGGGTGAAGAGGCCAAAAAAAAAATACTATAATACAGAAAATGCAACAAAACAAAAAACACATTTTATCTGCAAAACACTATGGGCGCCCTAATTTACATTTTATTTTACATTCTATTCTACAAAACCTCTCGGGAATAACAAAGTCTTACAGCAGAAGCTGCAGTACCGTATACGTATAGTGTGCCCTCTGCTTTTAAGTGAAAAGCTTTTTGTCATGTATCACTTTACGTTTTTATACTAATACTCGTAGCAATAACAAGTGCTATTGAAATATCAGTGCTGCTATTTAATACATAGCATTTTGTGCCCATGCTAGTGTTTGTGCATAAATACGACAATACGTTATAAGTATGCATGGATGAGTGAATAGTTTTTAGCCATAGGATATACAAATTTGCTTGGTTACAACATCGTACCTGCCACCAGCTTTTCACCAGAGAACTAGCAGAACGAATATGGCTTATGTATATTTATTGAGTTTTTTTTTTAATGTGTGTACTACAGAGTTTTTGCTTATTTTTATTTCATTAAATACATGTAATTAAGTATAAAAATTTCTATAAACACAACAAAGAAGTAGCAAAGCAGCAGTAAAAGCAAACATAAAAAAACTGTGTAATCACAATAATGACGAGTAATGTCCTTTTACTTTAGTAGTCAGCTGTATGTCTCCTTAATTGGATGTACAAAAAAAAAACAAGCGCAGCAGAACGATATTGTGTTTTTAAACTTTATGCAAACGAAAAAAGTTTTAAAAGTAGTTTTCACCAGCTTGTAGTGCAAATAAATCAATAAACGAAGCACAACCTTTTAGTACTCTCATTGACTTATATATAAAAAAAATGTATTCAAGTAAAAACTTTAATTCAAAAAATCAAATAATAAATTAAAAATGTTATTAATTTAGTTAAAGTTTTTGTAATATTTAACCAATTATTATAAGTTTAATTAGAGTCTTTTATTAATATTTCGTTGTCAAAATTACAACGGTATGAACAATTCTAACACAAACATTGTTGATAAACTTTTGACAACGAATGTGATCAGTTTGACGTATTTTGTCACTGTTTCTCTGAATGTAGCCACTTAACCGTTAATTTTTATTTTCATTATATATAATAATAATTTTCACACAAGAGCAGAAATGTGAAAAAGGCTTAGTTCCTGTAAAAAGTTTCGGAAATTAATGTTATTGAGAATGAACTTTAGACCAAGTTCTTATTTCGTACAGTACCTAAGTTAAGCATTATATACATTTGTCATCGTTAGGGTGTTATCTCATTTCTAGGCAGTATCGTACTTGACAAAATTGTTTCCCCAAATTAAAAAGTGAGCAAATACCAATTATTACCTTTGGTATTAGAAAATGGAAAAATATTGCCAAGTTAGCAGGTTGCGTAAAAATCAGATGTCACCCTGATTTTTTATTTATTTTTTTTTATTTATTGTATCTTCAAATATGAACTAACAATAAGTATTCAAATCTGAAATCTAAAATATAATTATTATGCCCGACCAATGTCTTGTTGATAGTTATTAATAATACATAAGTAGTGATAATCAAAAAAGGGAAAAAAAGTATTTCCAAGTAGTTCTATCTGAAGTGTGGCCGTGTGTCACTCTTTTTTAGGCGGATGTGTCCAGTAGAGATTAAAATATTACGAGCAGCAGATAATGATGTGTTTCGAGCTTTGTTAAATATTTGTCTGCGTATTTTGCAATTTCTTCAATCACTAGTGGCATATTTAAATCACGATGAATATTTGAATATTTGATGTACCATGGAGCCGATGCTTTTTTATACACATGACTATAAATTTATAGTTCGTGCCAATCTAATTTCTCCGAAGGAAATATTTCTTGCGAAAAGCAACGTGCCGAACCGTTATAATAAATTTAACTTCTCGATTAGGTTAGCAGTGTTGCCAAAACGGTGGTTTTCCCGCTATATATGACGGTATTTTGTTGTCATTAGCGGCAAGTCTATTTAAAAAACCACCAGCGGGAGCTTTAGCGGAAAAATTTCTTAGTTGACGGATTTTCAGCGTTTTTCTGAAACTTATAAAGAAAGATATTGAATCAAAATAAACTATTTTTAACGCAGCTATGTGACACATATCCTGGTATTTATGTTGAGGTTTTTTTTCCATATCAACACGTACAACGAAAAGAAACTAACGTCACTTTTTTGTATAATGTATAATGTGAAAGAAAGAGAAAGAGGTTGAAAATAAAAACATATGGATGTATATACATACATACGAGTATAAAAGGGAACAAATCTAATTTTTAGTGAATAAAATTTAAATCGAGATTAAAATTGTATTCCAAAAAAATTTAATCATTCTTTACGTATTAAAAAAAATAGTAAAAAAAATCTTTAGACAAACGAAAAACAAACCGAACACTGGGCGATTGGACCAGTGAGTATGAGGAAAACATAATATTAACCAAAAACTTTTTTTGGATTAGAGATTTTTTTATTGAAATTTTCATTCGAAATTAAACTTCAAGTTAATGTGAGTTGAGCCACAGAGTTTATTTTATCAACACTATTTTTTAAACAAATACTTCAAGCAAAATGGCAAGATATTATTCCACACGTGTAGAATAATTAAGGTCTATCGAAAATGAAAACGATAAAAAAGAAAATGTTGAAAAGATACTTAGTCAGCTTAAACATTAATATTAATAGATGGAATAGTCTCTTGGGTTCTAATTTTTCCGGATTCGATGTTCGTGTATGGAAACTCTGCAGGAAATAAAATACCTACTTAAATAGTAGCCTGAGTTTTGCTTACAAATATTGGGGAAATATGAGATTCCGACATACACAAATCTATGCATATGTATACATATTTTATAAAATTTATCTTATTTTGCCAATAAACCATAAAAAGGCATTTGTTGGTTATAAAAAATTCAGCGGTTATATTAGCGTTTATTTTTATTAAGCTGGTTGTTTTTAGCGGGTTTTCAGGGGCTATATGGTGGGAAATGCCTATATCATTTTGGCAACACTGTAGGTTAGTGGCATGCGCTTACACCTAGACTATATGTTTTTGACTAATTATTTTTAAAGTTGTGTATTTTAATTAGAATTAGTAGAAAATCGAACTGACACAAGACTACTGACGTGATTAAATGATAGTAACCAGACCGAGTTCTAGCACTTTCCATGAAGCGTACCAATAACTTTTACATGGGATGGCATAGGATGGGGTTAAATGATATTTTGTGTGCCCTTTGTGATTTGCCACTTAACTACCTCATAGGGATCTAGTCAGTGTAGAATAATATAAATTAAATTATTTAAAAATGAGAAATTTTTAGATTTTTTTAATTGAACTGTAGTGAATTTTAATCGGATATAATTATTATGTAATTATTTCTGATTATTTAAAAATGTCATTCCGACACTTAACTGTAACAATGAATACATTTCATATGTTTATTGCTTCAAATGTAATTATATTTTATTTTTAAACAAATATTTTTAAGTTATTTGATCCAACAATCTGCAGCATGATAGGCTTGCACACAACAGGGGCACTCATAACCAGTTAAACTTAGATTAATATCTAATATATTTATAACATTTTAAAGGTCCTGGATCCAACTATGTACACTGAACTTATTCAGTGTCGTTTTTTATAGCACTAGACCCTTTCCCAATAAAAATGACAAAATATCAAGGGTTACATCAATAAAATGGTGAATATGTAACTTTTTACAGGATATGTATTTTTCCACCATGCACTTAGTCCATAATGGTTACACTCTCATGGGATGAGTACATTTGGATCAATTGTAACCAAATTTTCTGCAGGCTTGTCCTAGCGGGAATACAGTTTTTCCACCTTTCCATCAGATTGTGTGAGACAAATTGGTGGTTTCCATTCGGTCTATATAGTAGTTCTATTAATTATTCGTTTTATATATTTGTTCGAATGATATTTGATGATTTTTGTTTTTTGCTCGGACGAATAATTTAGAACTTTTGTTCGAATATTCGAACGAACAAAAAATAAAAAATGTATTCGAATAATCTTAAAAAGTATTGTTTAATTTTTTTTATTAAAAAACTAAAGCCTGCAGTACACGACATGTAAAAAGCCACATACAAATGTGGCTATGACGTCACAAAAATGTTAAACATGTTGGTTGCATTTTTTTTAAACTAGTAGTAGTTGCTACATGTTGTATAATATTGATAATATTTTTGTTCCAAAATCTAAATATCAAAAATTTAGCCGAGTCAGACACATTTCCAGAGGAAGCACATGTGTAATGATGTGATTTTATCCATTTATATGTGTTTGTAGTACACGACATCAGCGTGACCGTTTGACCGACTAAAGTGGCAAATTGCTACTTTTTCGACTGCCTTGCCACTTTTTTTAGAGTGAATTGTATAAAAGTTTTGTGTAGTTTTCTCGTTTTTTTAATTTTGCCCCCTTTTTTGATAAATCCCCTTTTGGTGCGACTTTTTGAAAAATGTCATCGGTCACCCTGCACGACATATAGCCAATATAGCTTCATGGTGACGTCAAAATAACGTCAGAGCCACATTTGCATGTGGGTTTTTACATGCCGTGTACTGTAGGCTTAAGACTAATTCATCACATAAGAGAAACAAATAATTTTAATAACAAACTAAAATAAAAATATTAATAACAAAAATGAAAAATTTTTTAAATACCCGACGGACGCTGTAGCATAAGTTGAGAGCTTTACATTCCACTAATATTATTGAACTAACAGAATCGTAAGAAAGTAAATTTATGATAACATCCAATTTAGTAGACCGATTTTCTTGAAGTGTAGACTAGAAGATATACGATCACGTCACCTTTCAAACGAAAAAAAAAAAAACAAAATTCAAATCGGTCCAGCCGCTTGGGTGCGTCAAAGACACACAGCATCAAAGGAATATATGTAAAAAAAAGTGTGATATCTTCTAACCCGATTTTCTTCAAACATGGCTAAGAACACTCTCCATGAAGTCATCTTTAAAAAAAAAAAAATTTCAGCCGTTTAATCTGGATTTGTACATACAAACAGATACACTAACACACACTACAAACTTACAACAATCGGGGTTTAAAACCCGAAACGAAAATAGCTAAAAAGGATAGGTAACTCATACACATTTTGAAAAAAATTTTAATATGTCATTGATTTATTAAAAAAAAACATTTAAAAACCGCAGACAATACCACTTTTTACTCGTAGCTTGTAGACGATTATTTTTTTACTTTTAATAAAAGAACAAGTCGAAGAGTTTCTTTTGCAAATTGTTAATGTAGGTGATATAGTTAAAATAGCATTACAGTTTGTGTAATCCTTTCTTTGAAGTTTCCAAATAATTTAAATCAGTTTCTTACTTTATTGATACAACTTTTTAGATCAGTTAATGACACATTATTAGTTTTTTAAGAAATCATCTAATACTGTCATCTAATATCACAGAAAAAAGTATTCACCAATTAATATTTTCAATTAACAATTTCATTGTATTGATTAAATTTTTAATTGTATTAATTAATTTGACTGGAAAAACTTAATTGATATTATCAAATTGTTTATAGGTGAAAATTTAATTAATTTTTTAATTGATACTACAAATATTTTAATTAATATTACAAAATCATTCATATTACTTTTTTGTGTGATTCGATAGGAAAGCAGAGAAATAATATTAAGGCATTTAATTAATACTTTTTTATGTAAATAAAATAATTAGATTTTTACGGCTCTTTATTAGAGAAAAGGAGTAGTTTTTCTAAAATTGTATCTTCTAAGTTGTTAGTATTATAATTCGGCTTACAATTTTAATAAAACTCGTATGATCAAAAATGTTTTAGAAACTTTCATGATTGTTCTGTGAGCAAGTAAGGTCTGAAATTATTATTACATTTAACGGGGCTACATTAATATTAATATTTGTAATGCAAATGTATGAAAGCGGAAGTGGCAGTCCCCATGCAAAACAAATCTAAAACTAAGTTACGAATTGTAATAAAAATGTATACTATAGGCGTGGCATTTTCCACAAAAATTTAATGTGTTATTTCTCCTTGTAATTTCATTATAACTTATTTGCCAGAGTAGGTGTTGAACTCTCCATAAAAATCCAATATGCGAGCATTTGAGCAATTAGCAAATGTACAATCTATGACATTAAACAGTTATAATTATAGCAATATGTATGACGCTTATCAAACAAATTAAGTTCTAATCAAAGTATGTACATTTAAAGAGATGCATTAACTGACGTGCTTAAACTGCCTACAAGCAATTTTGTAACGCAGTAGTGCACGTATCTGAAATAAAAAATTGAGGGGATTAATGGCCATAACACTTTCAACACTAAAAACTACAAAGTTTTAGTAGTAATTATATGAAGTGAAAATTAAGTAATTTTATATGACTTTTTCCATTAATAACCCATGAAGTACATTGCGATTGAAGAAGTGGGCGTACTAGTTCGCCCCACAATATAAATATTGCTTATAGCATGTAAAGTATTATTGATGTGATTAAACAATTGTTACACAAGTTAATATGTAAAAACATAAATCAAAACATTCATTTTCATTTAAAAAATTTTATAAATTCATTACTATTAATTACTTACTACTTTTATCGTACAATCATAAAAATTTTTATAGCTGCAAATGATTTCTAAAACAAACTGAAATTAACCAGATTGAACGCAAAAAAAATTTTTCGTTATTTATGATGAACATTATTAGTACAAAAGAGATTCTTAATGCAGGCAAAACATTTTACACAAATTTAAAATTTTTTTTGTAAAAAATTAATTGTAGATAGTTCCTTTTTTCAAGTTTTCTGATTTGTTACTGAATACATTTTTAAATATTTTAGATCACGCGAGTGAAGTTATGATTTTTTTGAAAAACGCCAGATTTTAAGTTTTCATTAGTGATTTTCATTGCTTTATTATAACCTAAAAGCTTTTATAGTACTGTCATAGTAGTTCAGCACATATTGTTACAATTGACACTAAATTATTATTTTTTTATAATATTTATCAATCGAATTTTATAATTATTGAAAATTTATTCATTGATACCTGTATTTTTTTCATGAAATTAGTTGCATGTAATTTTTTCTGTTTTCTAATGGCAGCGCTATAGCATAAAGTGATATGTACCTTATGTGAAAATTTTTAAATTTTTGTAAGCACTTTTTTCTTTTTGCAGCTTTTTTCAGTTTTTTGGCAATTTTTTAGCTTTAACGATTTTTTAGTTTTGGCCCTTTTTTTCTTTGGCGTTTTTTTAGGTTTTCATGATTTTCTTTATTTCTGGTGATATTTTTCATTTCAGCGCTTTTTCATTTTGGCGTTTTTTTTTTAATTTCAATATCTTTCTCCAAGATACAACAAGTTATTTAGATGAAGTAACGGCCAATGCACGCAGGGTGTATATTTACAGGAAGTCATTCAAGCTGTTTTTACCCCCCGATAACTTTGTTCCCCGCAATCGCAAAATTGTAAAATTTAACACATAATTAGAATAAATTAATATAACCTCATATGCGAAGTTTGAAAGTTTTACAATGAAAATTTGTCGAGATATGGAGGTGCAAAAGTGCAATATGCACTAAGGCATACTCACTGACTCACTGACTCACTCATCAATATTATGAAGCACTTCCGCTATAGCTAGAGATCTGAAATTTGGTACACAAGTAGATCTGGGTAAGCGAGGCACTATAAAAGTCTGAAAACCCGAAGCTTTTAACCAGGGGGCGGGGCTACGCTCATATAAATTATACTTCATGATAGTGAGCTTAAATCTGGAACACAAGTAGAACTATGTGAGTAATCACCTCGAAAAATCTAAAAACCCGAAAATGTTTACCAAGAGTCCGGGGCTACGCCCATTAAGCTCAGAACTAAAAACACACATCTAAGGCGTTTAACTCAAGCGATTTTATTGAAATAAGGCACACAATATTACAATAATACAACGCTATACATTTTTGTTTAAAAAAAGTGGGTGTTAACACGCACGCCCATGCAACTGACACCTGCTATTTCATATACATTTGAATGTACTACATATTTACAAATGTATTACTATCCGCTTCCAACGAAACTCGACAAAAAAATATCTACTGACCAAAGAAAATCTTGAGATTAAAAAGTGGGCGGTATCACGCCCATTAGAAAAAAGAACTGAAATTTCCGCTAGTAAGCTGAATTTTGATAAAAACAAGTAGTTCTATATTAGGAACTAGGTAAAAATTTCTGAAAACCTGAAAATTATAGCTCAGAATAAAAAAAACAAATCCAATGCGCTTAACTCAAGCGATTTTATTGTAATTTGGATTACACGTTGCAATAATACAGGGTTATAAATGAACTTCGGATCAGCACATTTAAATATACTATTTATGTATTTATTATTAAACATTTTCAGCGAAACTCAACAGGAGAGATAAACACTCGCCAAAGAAATTCTTGAATTTGAAAAAGTGGACTTATGACGCAAATACGAATAAAAGATTTAAATTTTCACTAATGAGGTGAAATTTGATAGACAAGTAGGTCTTGGCAAGAAACTAACTAGAAAAATCTTAAAACCAGGAAAATAAAGCCATAGGGACGGGGTTACGCCCATTAAGTTTAAAATTAAAACATGAAATTTAAATCGTTGGTGTAAGCAGTTTTATTAATGGTATATATGTTTTTATAATGAAAGGTTATAAATTTTCCTCTAAAAAGTGCGCGTTAACATGACAATAAAATATAAGTCTCTTCTTTCATGTACTTCGGATCAGCAGATTAATACTACTTATGTAGAAATTATTGCCCCTTTCCATTGAAATTTGACTCGTATGATTGACACTGACTAAAAAATTTTTCTTTTAAAAAAGTGGGCAGGAATACGCCATAAATATAAAATAATTAAATTTGCGCTAGAGAGCTGAATGTTGATACGCCAGTAGGTCAAGATGAGAAACCAACTAGAAAAATCTAAAAAGCCAAATATTTAAACCAGGAGTGGCAGCGGCCACTCTAATATTGTTCTGAATCTTTCAACTGAAACTGTAACTTAAAACTATCATATTAAAAAGAGGACGATGATAATTGAGCGCTGCTTATAACAAAATCTTGAGTTTAAGAAAGTGACGGAGAGTGGGGGTAACAGCCATAATATTTAAAGCTAGAGTTTGAACTAGAGAGTTTAAATTCGATACACAAGTTAGCATATTATCTAGAAATTATATGACACTCTTACGGTTACAAATTTATATAATGCATAGCATATAACAGTGATATGTTTTGTGCCAAACAAGAACTTGGTAAAAAATTTTATCTCACCACTTTTAATGGCCGAAATTTTGGAAAGGAACTTGGCCTTTTTCACATTTATATGTTTGTGAGGATTTAAATTACATTAACTATTATAATACCATTTAACTTGAAATTTCATTGTTCATTTTATGATTTGTATAAAAATGCACCAACTTTAAACATTTCAAATTTATTAGATTAGGATTTCAGTATGTTTTGCTGTCGTTTAAGAACACCGCTTATGTTTTTAATATCACATAATTTTTTTTGCATATTCTGTGAAAAATTATGTGGCTGTAGCTCTTACGGTTTTAGAGAAAACAGCCTGACAGACGGACGGACATCACAGCGAAAATAATAGGATTCCTTTTCACCTCTGATATACGACGTGGCAAGAATCTCCCATAAATTAATGAAAATTTTTTTAAATGATTTGCTTTTACAGGCCTTAAAAAAAATTGTAGCATGCGTTATATAAGTTGTGTGTTAATGTTTTAATTATTTCAATAAATTAGTCATATTCTACATATTCTACGATTTTAAAACTGTGGTGCTTTGGCGACAGCATAAAATTTTTGATAAACCTATTAGCTGACTACTGGAAAGGAAAATCAAATCACGAAGAACGTAAAAGAGTAAGCAAAAATTTCCCTTAATTAATTAATTTTATTACCAAAAAAATAAAGTACGAGTACAAATCATATTAACACCCAAATTCAACAATTCTTTTTAAATATCAGTTCATATTTAAAAATTTTTTTAATTGAAATAATAAAATAAAATAAAAACAAGAATAATCCTGAAGAAGTTAACCAAAGGTTAACGAAATATCGATATAAAAATAAAAATATAAAGAAATTTATGAAATTTACTGAAAAAAAATAATTTCATTGAACATATATAAAAGGTCGAAAAATTAGATAAACAATTTAAAATAAAATAAAATATATGAAAAACACCTTTTAAATAAAAATTTATTTATTTTTTTTCATTCAATAAGAATTGAAATTACTCAACTTGAGCCTAACTATGAATTATTTCTGATTAAAATTCACTACAGTTCAATTAAAATATCTAAAAATTTCTCACTTAATACATCATGGGCACGTGACAAAATATGTTCACTTGGCAATCACTGTTCACTTGGTTATCACAGTTTTAGAAGGCTGAAATAACTAAAATAAAACTGTAGAATGCAACAACAAGTAACATAAGACCACTACAATAATACTTACATGCATGTACCGATGGTACATCGAATAAGTAAAAATAATTAATGTGATGATCGTAAAAAGATAAGTAAGAATAGTTAAACATACTGAGGTAGAGTAATATAATTTCGTGCTAACCTAAATAGAAAAATGAAAAAATGGAAAAAACAGAAAATTAATAGTTATACTTATAAATGTGTTTACCAAAGGTAAATCAATTGTATACACAACAATCGTTTCTCATATTCCGTCTCATTGTAAATTTAAGTTAAATAGCTGATGTTAATAAGAATCTCTACCCAAGTAGATAGACCAGCTTAAAGTCTAAGTTTAATTTTTCTTCTCTTCTTTGGAAACTCACATTAATTAATAAAAATATTTCATTCAATAAGAATTGAAATTACTGAACTTGAGCCTAACTATGAATTATTTCTGATAAAAATTTATATTTAAATAGAATTGGTGAAATTGCGTCCCAAATTGTATATAACGAATTAATTATTAATTAATTCAAAGTACATAAAGTGCTTTCAAAACCGCCAAGTGATGTCGTCAGGCATTTGGCTGATCGGTTCACGAGATCATATCACGAGATCGAAAATTATTTTTGTGAGCAAAACAATTTTTAACTTTAAAAATGTTTGCCGCTATTGTTTGTTTATATATTGCTTTCACCGCAAAACTTTGTTGGCAACACTGATAGATCTGCAAGTTCTATTAAAACAAACACAGATAATTTTTTCTAAAAAAACAACAATTATTTATTTTTTTTGTGTGAGGCATGTCAGATTTGTCGAATAATTAATTTGAAAAAAAAGTCAAAAGTTAAATTTCTATTTTCCTTTGCAAAGCATTTTCAATCAATTAATAGCAAAGTATTAGCTTAATTTGACTCAAAGAAACTTTCTATTCAAGCCTCGTTGCTACAAAAAAAGTTTCATTGCATCCGTAGTAGCATGGGTACTCTTGTTTGTTTGACGTTTTTCCAAATTACAGTCGTGTACGAATACGTGCTATGCCGGAGGCTACACTTTTGTAATGTTGGCTACCGGTCCTTGATTATATTTTGCTGCTGCTGTCGTTTTTATTTCACTACTGTGTGTTGACTTTTCTTTTATAGATTTATTGGTTGGTTACAATACATGGCAACACCGGTTGAACGCCTTTTTTCTTTTGCCTTGTTGTTGTCATTGTTGTTTTTTTTTTTTTTTTTTGGTTAAAAGAACGATTTCATGTTTGGTGCAAATGAAACGGATGTGGTGGTATGACATAATATGGCAGATATGCAAATTTTTCTTACAACAATAAATGTATAAAATTGTAAATGTATGCGTTTAACAGATACAACGAATGAGTGTGAGTGATTTGTGTGCTTAAATGCAAAAGAGTTTTAAAAGATGGCGACGAACTATTTCATTTGATGTATTTATAAATTACAGGGTGTTTATAAGTAAAGAATGTTATTAATTAAACATTGTTTGAAGAGTTGCAAATGCTTTTACTGCAACAATTAAGACGCAAATTAATTAGAAAGGAAAGTTTATTTATGTTTTGAGAAGAAAAAGAGAAAATATAAGTTATGTGAAAGTTATAACTATATTACGAGTACTAAAAGAAAAATGTTTAAATTAACAGTATTTTTCTGTTACTTTACCTAAACAAAACCTTCATAAGCAGATTTAACTTATAAATATTGCAAATTTTCTGCCAGTTTATTAGATTATAAAAAATTTATTATGAATAGAAATAAAAAGGTTTCTTAAAATGATACCAACAAACTCTATACGAGAATGAACAAGTTCATGTATTCTGAAAAAATTTGATAATGTCTTTTTCAATGATTTCACAAGCTGTGAAATATATTTTATCACAGAAGGAACTTTTCGTAATAAAATACCAGAATTATCACAGACGGTAAATTCGATTTTTTCAAGAGACTAACGGCCGTATGTATAAGCAAAAATTGGCATGAAGTTAGCATAACTGTCGAAATTGAATTAGGTGTTAACGAGTTCCTCTATACAATTTGACATTCAAAACTGTAGCATTACCTACTTTTAACTCAACTCTAAGTCCTAGAATGATTTTTAATTTGAAGTTTCATCGCAAAACTCTTTAAGGTCATGCTGAATTTTACCACTTATGCTAACTTCATGCCAATTTTTGCTTATACTTAGGGCCTTAAAAAAGCTATAGTCGTTTTATTAACACCTAGGAGACAATTTAAGTTCCAAGAGACTGTTTTCAGGCATATAACAATTTGTTAATTTTTAAATTTAAGTTTTTTAATACACTTTTTACTTTCTTTATCCAAAAATGGATAAGGGTATATATAGGTTTGTCATTCCGTGTGCGATTTTTTTATTTTTTTTTTATTTTTATAGGATTGGAAAACTTACGCTCTTTATGATATAATATATTAACTACCGAAAGCTAATTTTTATTTTATTTTTTTGTTTAATAAACTTATTTTATACTTCAGTACGAACAAAATTGGTATTTCTAATACCAATTCTTATACATTTTTAAAAACAAATTAAAAAAATTAATAAGACGTTTTCAGGGTTGGAAAACTTTACCTTTTATATATATATATATATATATATATATATATATATTAAATTTTTAAAGAAAAAGAAAAATAAATAAAACCTAGTTAATTTTATATATCACAAAGACTGTAAGTTTCCCAACCCTGGAATCATCCTTTTCGATTTTTCTGATTTCTCTTTATAGAAAAAAGGAAACATTTGTTTTAGTAAGTTACTTCTGTATAAAAAAAGGTAAAGTTTTCCAACCCTGAAAACGTCTTATTAATTTTTTTAATTTGTTTTTAAAAATGTATAAGAATTGAAATACCAATTTTGCTCGTACTGAAGTATAAAATAAGTTTATTAAACAAAAAAATAAAATAAAAATTATATATATTTGGTGTAAAAAATTAAAAAAATAAAAACCACAGCTCCAGAGCTGGGTACTTTGAGCTTTTGTTCTGGATATTAAAATAGCTAAATAAAACTATTTTCTTAACTTCCTTTTTCCTTTGTGCACTTAACATATCCTATATATATATTTTAAAACTAGTTGATTGGTATATGGAATCAGAATAATTTAAAAAAATGATTCCAGGGTTGGAAAATTAATGTTTTTTATATAAAAGTAGTATGTCAAATTATTATTTTTCTTTGCTTACAAATTATTTATACTTTATTGTTTAGAAAGAAATAGTTTGGTGTAGAAAATTATGAAAACAGAAAGCATAGCGCCAGACCTGGAAAACTTAGTCTTTTTGTTGTAGATAATTATTTCTTTAGTAAATTAATATATTTCATATTTTAGCCGTAAGAGCTGTTGACCTGAAATTTGGACAGAGAATGTAGAACTTTGGCCGCTACAACAGCAAATACATGAGTGCAAAAAACTGTTGGGTATTTTAAAACGAGCAACGAAAAATTTTAAAATTCCATGTAATATATATACAATTGTATCTACATTGAAATATAAACACATGAAATTTGTAAAATTATCACAAAAATTAAAAAAAAGTAAAATTAAAGGGTGTTCTATTAGTTAATGCATATTTGACTATATAATTTTGAAAACTTACTGTATCTTAGAAACCGTAAGAGGCAAAGCCTTGAAATCTTCAAAAACGTTAAAACAAAAAAATCTCAAAATTATAAAATCGCTAAGCCGAAAAAAACGTCAAAACCCGAACAAAAATCGCCAAAACGGAAAAAGCACGAAATAAGAAAAAAAAATTTAGCACTAAAATAAATCGCCAAAATGAAAAAAATTGCTAAAATGAAAAAATCGCAAAAATAAAAAACCGGCAAAATAAAAAAATTCCAAAAATCGAAGAAAATCGCTAAAACGAGAAAAAGGCACAAAATTAAACAAAACGCCAATAACGCAAAAAACGCCAAAACGAAAAAAACATATTAAAAAAAACGCTTAAAACCGAAAAAATACCGGAAACAAAAAAATACCAAAACTATATAAAATATAAATTAAAGGCTTTAAAGACCATTTATAAGACATTTCAAGAGATGAGAGATTTTTCAAATGCTTTTCTAAAACAAACGCTAAACAAAACTGTTGGCAACACATTTGTTTCAGTTGTTTGTCTTGCCAATACTGCTGTTTATCGTTTGCTTTAGAATATTTCGCTGTAGTAAAGCATTTAAAAAATCTTTCATATCTTGAAAGGTCTTATAAATGGTCTTTTGCAGGACACTAATATAAATATAGTATTACATACTCGTACGCGAGTCAGAGTCACACTTTACTGAATTTATTGTTAGTAAATGTAAATAGAAATAAAATATATGGCTAAAGAATTGTCATGACTATAAAATAAATAAAAGGTAATGTTTAGTTTCATTAAACTGAAAATTTTCCTTTGTGCTGAATAGGAATAATCATTGACATAATACTGCGATATATAAATAACTTTTGCAATGGGATGTTTAATTTTGCAAAATCAAAGATTATTAAATAAAACAAGTTAGTTTACTTGGTATGGATGTGAAATACTTAAACTATTTTATAGGGTTATTAAAAAAAGAAGAGAGGAGTTCGACTTTTGAAGCTTTAGCCATCATTCATTTTTTAGAATTGCGAACAAATAGTGAAATATTTTGTTTCTAAATTTTTTCGCTTTAGTGAGCATTCGTTTTTATCGAATCTCAGGTCAAATGGAATATTGAATATTGTTTTCATTGGATAATTTTTATTTGTATAGCTATGAGTGCAACAAACGAGTAACTTATTCATCCAATATCAAGAGTTAAAATTACTCTTAATTCAGCAAACTCGTATCTCAATAAATGTAGTTCATGCTTAAACTAAAAAAAATAGTATATTATTACTACTAATATATGTACATAGATGTAATCAATTCCTTAGTAATTGCATATGAATTTTTATCCAAACACCGAGGTATAAAGAGATGAACCGTTTTTTGCTGTCCTGGAAACGTGTATTTTATAAGATACGTAGTTTACAAAGTAAGACTTTGATATTCAACTTAATGCTAATACCTCTATACTACATAAACGCACTTTGGTAAAGGGAATATAAGATTAGGCACAGCCGAATATAGCACTCTTACTTGTTCTCTCCTATGACTAAGTTTTGGCCAAAATAATATCGAAATATATAACTGTTAAAGACTTGCCCCCTTATGCAAAAACAATTAGTAAACTTAAAGTTGGTTTAACAAACGAATTTTGTATGACAAAACCGGTTTTAAAGTATCCTTTAACTTTAACAATAATTTTTGCATACGAGCATTAATTACTAAAGCGCCGTTCAGACTATTATACAAGTGTTAATACTTTTGTGGAAAATGCAGCTCTGACATGTTGAGTTGTTATTGTTTTTTGAAATTTTTGGAACAAATATAAGACCAGCGATGCATTTTCGTCAAAAGTATTAATACTTGTATTATAGTCTGAGTGGCCCTTAAATGATAGTTTTAACTTAAAATAATGAAATAAAAGCTTTAAAAATACATTGAGTGTGTGCTTACAAATTTTATTTATCATTCAAAAGTGTTAAAAAGCTTCAGTCAAAATGTAAAACTCGTAAAATTTTGCTATTTCTTCGACTTTTTTATGTATGTATCAGTGATCGGCAAAGAATCGTGTTTTTTTCTTGGCTATTCATACTGACTTATGAAATTTTAAATATAAATGAGTAAACATCGTTTAAACTCAATTACTCTGATGTACGCACGGTCACATGACATTGATATATATATATATATGTTGAAATAAATATGAATGCGACGTTGACATTCATATTCATACCGCAGTCGCACTTACAAAGCACCTCAGTTTGTTTTCTAATTTCAGGAAAGTACTTATACTACTCACATTGATTTAGCGCATGCATTTATGTATGTTTGTTTAAAAGTTTAGTCCTTAAACAGTTTGCAAGTAGTAAACAATAGTAGTAAATATGATTGTTTTTCTATTCCAGCAAAAAAAAAAAACAAAAACTATCAACAAAGAAACACACACACAACCTCATAATGTGAACTTTAATGTTCGTATGCAAAGTTCGCATTGCGAATCATATTTATTTCTTTTGCATCGTCCATATGCATTGATTTAACGACACTCTAAATCACCAACGTCATAAATGTTGCTATGTATGAGTTCGATACTCACTTCAAACTTTCGACTTAATCTGACTCATGGACACCATTGCATAAGCAGGAGTGCGAATAAATACAAGAAATTATAAGTCATGATTTAACTCTACTCACTTTTTCACTAGTCATTGCTCTTCTCTGGTATGTATATACATATGTATGTTTGTATGTATGTATGTGTGTTCTTTTGCTGCACCATATCAACCGAACTCGTGTACCGATTTTGAAGATCGATGTGTCGATTGACGTAAGAATCCTGAGATTAAATAGTCAAAACTCAATATGTGGCTATTTTGTTAAAAAAGCAATGTAAGTCCGATCACAAGGGAGATGTGTAAACATGTAGTAATACAAATTTTTAAAATAGGAAGTACTTATTATACCTTTAGTATATTTTTTTAAATTAATAAGTTAAAAGTATCAACAGTTTAAATATTGTAAATACATAGGAATTTGCTGGTAAATGGGCACACTGCAGTATATATGTACTGCATTAAAATTGCATTAAGCAGTAAATTTACTGATTACTGAAAAAATTTAGTAAATTTTTACTTATAATGAAATTTAATTTGCATTATCAGCAAAATCGTAAGGCCCTATTCACAATAAAATTGCAGCAAGTGGCAAATTTTTTTTCATTAAAATTTTTAAATTTTTGTATGAAAATAATTTAGCCACTAGGCAGAATTTCATTATGAACACAAGCATTACTGATTACTGAAAATACAATGCACCTCATCATATAATAAATCATTTGAGCACTTTATAAATATTGCAAAAAAAAATTTTAGTAATCAGTAAAAATGTACTGGTTAAAAATTTATTTTTACTGAAATTTTAGTAGTACTGCAAATTAAGTGCCTTTCTATGGTAAAAGCCTTAAGTAAAAATAAATAATATTGGCTTATGGTAACTAAAATAAGATATATAAACGTTTGACGCTACTGTATTTAAAAATCTATGGAAAACTGCATCTATAGTAGTGGAATTATTAGTTGTGGGGGTTTGTGGATAATTGCTCATATGCAAGGGGAAAACGTTAAATAAAAATTTTGATAAAGCTTGCGACTGTAGATTTGCAAAATTTTTATTAAAATCTCCAGCTATAATAATTGGCATGAGATGGACATTGTTACCCAATTGGCGTGCACCAGCTTCAGTTTAAGGCAACAGTACGTAATGTTAAGATATGTTATAATATAATATTATAAATTCTCTATAAAGACTGCTGTATATCTGTTAAACAAATATTTGACATTTGAAACGCTATTTTATTTAATAGTTTGTATATATTTTATTTATTTTATATTATTCAACTTTTTAACAAAATTATCCCCACTGGTAGCACTATTACACTTCACAAGCAATTTCTATTAAAAGTAACTCCTGAAGATATGCTTTAAAATTCGGATGAATTATTTCTATGCATCTGTTAAGTTTCTTTGTACTTCTTGATTGTATGTTTACACTTATACATTCATACATTGCTCACACCGATGCCATAACGCGTTGAAAGATTTTTACCCGCTAGCGTATAGATGTTTACACATTAACAAAAATTTGGCAAACTATATCGAAATGGGTATCATTGGACAGGTATTTTAAAATCATCGTTAGGTTTCTCTTATGATTTTTCATTTCAAATGACGATTTAGAATATTTAATGGTTCATAGTTGTTCGCAATTGGGTTTTTTTTTAATTACTACTTTATGTTTTTTGACTGCCCAATTTTAACCTGTTGCTCATACTTCTGCTATCAAAAATTAAAAAAATTGCAGTCATAGTTAACACAATAAACGGATAGATATACAACGAAGAGCTTCAGCTGTCGAGATGTGCCAACAGTTTTCGGCTTTACTGACTGCTGCTTTAAATAAACACGATGTTAATGAAGTAGAAATATTTGTGTTTTTTACACACAATTGGGTCCATTGTGATTCCCTTCCGTTGACCATAAAAAGTAATATTTGCCCTCCCATTTTCAGCCAGAAGTGACCCTATTATCCATCACTAAGCCACCAAATTCCCATAATAAAGACTCTGAGGGCCTTTCTACAGTCACTAACAAGTTTCGATTTGACATTGTGTCCCTTCAAAGCTTTTAGTTCTGCCTGGCTGTCGACGTAGAAGATAACCTTCTCACCTTCAGCTACATTCCTGGCTACCAGCTCCGTAGCTATAAGGATCTCAGCCTGGAAAACACTACATTCATTCGGCAGTCTGAAAGAACTACGAATGTTCATTCCCAAGATATAGACACCAGCCCCTGTGCCTTCCCCCATTTTTAATCCATCTGTAAGGACTGCACTATCCCCATACAGCCTATCGGATTTGACCCAATAGTCCTTATCATTAATTACCATTAAGGGTGTTCTACTAAAATAGATCTCAGCGACCTTATAGTCCGTAAACCCAGGGGTTACGAATTCCTCGTCACCAAAACCGATGTTATTTAAGATTGATGTATGACCTGATATTCCTGTCCTCACCAAACCTGTTTCTACGAGTCTAATGAGACCTCTAGCCGCCGTTCCCATCACAAAGTCCTCTGTAAGTAGATGAAGAATAACGTCTAAGGAAGCCTGAGGTGTGCTCCTCTGAGCACCTGTGATTCCCATCGAGGTACATCTCTGTACCTTAGCCAGTAATGTTCTGTGACTTTTCTTCCTCAATGCCTCCCACCATACCACACAACTATAGGAAATAACCGGCCTGACAACCAATGTGTAAATCCAGTTTACTACCTTCGGTTGCAGACCCCAGCTCCTTCCTATGGAGTTCCTGCATTCGTAGTAGGCATTGAGCCCTTTCTTTAGCCTTTCCTGCGTGTTTATTTTCCAAGAAAGCTACCTTCTAAGAAAACACCTAGGTATTTAGGCCACAACTCTGTTTTTTTTTACATATTTTTCCTTAATAATTTAGTCTTGCAGCGCCTCTGGTGTCAGTGAGGTTTATTACATTTTTTTGAAGGGAAAACAAACTACATATACAGATTTTTAATTGAATGGGAACAAAACAGCTGATTCAGATCGAAACAGCATGTTCAAAATAATTCTGCCTTGAATCGATTTTAAACGCTTCCATTGACTGGTTTGTAATAGAAGGCGTACCTTTTAAATTCTGTAATTTTCATACGAAGATTTATAGGATTTATATGGTCAATGATATAAGACATGCAAAATATGTATGTTTTTTTAACACATTATTTTTTTATCCAAGGCCTAATTGTAAAAAATATATCACCTATTTTAAATTTTTTATGGAAAAGGAAAACAAAATTGAAAAGTTCCGCGGATTGTGGTATTATTGGGGGAGAGCATGTGTTTCAGATTTTTTTAGGAAATTCCCGCTAAAATAAAGTAAAACTATTTAATTATTAAAATCGACTATTATTTGCGTCATATTATCAAAGCTCACGTTAGAAATCTCCACACATTCACCTAAAGCTGAGATGTCCTGTCATGTCATGTCATACATGTTGTATTACGAAATTATTTCGATGCCGTAGTTTGCTACGAGTATTGTAGTTCTTTCATTTTTAAGCTTATAAATGGAATATTTCTGCTTTAATATATGAGAAGCCGTAAGACGAAAGGTAATTTTTCAAATTTTTCGACAAATGGACTTTTAGGTATTTTTATAATATTTCGGTTGAAATCTTCAAATAAGAAAATAAGCACCATTTTATCTGCTGCTATAAGAAGATACTTTCGAATCGGTTCGTTATTAACATTTTAATTACAGACTAGATCTCAAGTATCTGATTGGCAAGAGTTACACATTTGTTTGAACCTCAATTATTAGCCCATAGTTCTGAAAAAGCATTATTTCAAAAAATTCCGAAAATGTTTGCCAAAAAAAATGTATTTTTCCTTCATGTTTGTTTATAGCTAAAGTATAAGAATACAAATAAGAATAGGAGTTGAAAACTTTTCAACAAATGGATTTTTTAAATTTATTTATATATGTATAAAATCGCTATGTGTGTTTGTTTGCAACGCGTGATCTCTGGAACTATAAGAGCTGTGGAGCTGATATTTTGAACACAGGTTCGAGTCAAGAAATAAATTGAGCTACGACAACGTGTGCCGGGTTCAGCTTGTATTTATATAGGTTGTTTTTTATAGAGTCTCACAACTTTGAGTTGGAATGACTGCTTTATTTGACCACCTATTGAACAGCTTCTTTTAGTTTAGTTTGCTTTGAGAGAAACGCGTCCAAGCTGTTGAAATTTTTAATCACAATTCCTATTCTATTCGTCAAACTAATCGTGCACTTCTTCCATTTATGGCATACATAATCAATGAAACACATTCCTGGATGAATGGGTACAAAATACGCATAATTACTGAATTTGGATTGAGGCACATGCACAAGCTTTTGCCAAAACTACATTACATCCACAGAAAAAAAGTTAAAAATTGGTATTCAATGTTGCGGCTTCTACATGCCAGCCGTGGTAACCACATGGCAGAAATCATATTTAAACATTAATATCAAAAAAGTTTTTTTTCCAATAAAGATCATGTCATTGATATTAAAAATATATTTCATTGTTTTATTATGATTGAAACTTGCGTCACTCTATAAAAATACCCTGCATAAATAACGAAAAAATTATTACTTTGATTTTAATTGAATAAAATTTAGTAAAGCTGGATTCACCCATTGTTTCCAAACAAAAATTTTTTTATGTGTAGTTTGACTTCTCTCTTCTGGAGAGAGAGAAAATATTTTTTACGAACAACTCTCACTTTGAATTGGTTTAATTTTATATTTTGTCCGTACAGAATCGAAATGAGCTGCCAAGTATTTTAATTTTTCAGCCAAAGGTGAACTTAGCTGCCACATCATGTTATATGAATAATAAAAGCACAGAATATACTTGTTTTAATTACAATAGAAATAAAGCAAAATTTAAAAATAAGATATATACATACATACATAGAGTTGAAAGGAAGAATTGCATTAAACAATTAAAAAGACGCAGCGAATTGTAATCACTTTCCGATGTGCTGCCACTTGTAAAGTTAAAACGCATCGTTTACACACCAATTTCATATGCTAGCTTTGATTTTCCAGAAAAAATGTTCGAAATACATGAATTTTTCTGCATAAAACTCTCAGTAAAAAAATGTTTGTCTGGACAAAAATTTTGTTCGGAAACAATGGGTGAATTTAAAATAAAGTTTAAAATAAATTAATTCAATGTTAAGACTTACATAGTGTAAATTAGGACTAAGTAAATTTGTACTTTTCATTTATTTCACTGATTTATGAATATAATTACTAGATCTTCGCCTTTAATTTAAGCACTCCTGCAAGCGTTTCGTAATAGCGTTCTGGGGAGGAAATGGATTTTTTTTTAATTGAAATCTAATACTTGTTACTCTGGGTAGCTAGAGAAAATATTTTTTGCATATTAAAAAAGGATTTTTAAATGAATTGAATACTCAGAAACTCTTAACAATTATATATTTCATTTAAACACCCTGTTTCATTTAAGTACCACATGCAACATTGTTGTACCGATTATTTAAAACATTTATTTTTTTGTATCATTTGAAGGCTTTATTTAAAAACTCGTTCATGTGTTTTACTATCACAATAATTAAAATATGGTAAATAGAGAAAAAAAAGTAACAAATAACTTAACCAAAATAACACAAAAGACATATCGCAATTATTAAACAACAACGACTCACGAGCTCAAACCCATTAGGCGCCACTATTAGTACAAGCGCCGACATCAAATGCGTTTTAAAAATGCATAAATAAAGAATAGTAAAATAAATAGTGTGAAATATAATAAAAGAAACTAAGCGAGATATTTTGGCCTAATTACGAGTTTCGTGTTTACAATGTGTTACAATGTGTTTTAACCAGGGATCGAAAATAAAGATTCTTTTCCAAATTTAAACTGAAAAAACCACACTAATAGAGAAGTCCTACGTTCAAAAGGAATATACCAAGCTACTCCATGTTACATGGACTACCTATAGATGCAATGATTTTTATTTTTTTTGATTTTTATTTATTTCTCACAAAATAAGAATTATTTTGTGACTTTTATTTATTCCTCACAAAATAACAGTTCCTTTCTGATTTTTATTTTTTTGCTCAAAAAAATTTTAATTTTTAAAATGAATAAATTATAAAAAAGTAAATTTAATTTAACATATAATAATCTTTTTTAAATTCAATTTTAAAACGGGTAATATTAATTTTAAGGCAAAAATTACACTTTCTTAATCTTAAAAATTAAGCAGAAAATATAAATCAAAAGGTAACTGTTATTTTATGAGGAATAAATAAAAATCATGAAATAACTGTTATTTTGTGAGGAATAAATAAAAATCAAGAAATAACGAATAAAATAAAAATTATAACCGTTACGATCCCTGGTTTTAACCCATTAACCTCCAAAATGACACCAGTGACGATAATTAACAAAAAAGTTTATTTTTAATTTCATTGTGGTCAAAGTTAACATAAAGTAATGGAAAAATTAAAAAATCAAATAAGTGAGTGGAGTACGGAGGGTGTACTCAATTGACTACAGCGGCGGATTACAGTTGGTATTTTTCAAAACATGCTATTTCAATACATAGTGTTTTCAAAAATTTTTTGCACTGCCAGCAAACTCTTGCATGGCATACGACACATCTTAGTGGATTTTCTAACTTTTTGGGGTAGTTGCCTATACCATCTTGTGGCACCCTAGGACCAATGAAGACGAGATTCGAGCTTTAGTTTGCGTATTTAGCCGTAAATAGTATCTTGCAATGTAACGTCGGAATAAAAGCTGATCTATGTCAGCAACGCCAAGCCTTTGCAATAGCCATATCTATTATGAAGGTGAACAAGACCCACCACAATTTTTTACCTCGAATGGCAATTCTGTACAGCGAAATTGACTGATCTAGGTCATCCAATCCTTCACTTCATTTAAAGATATAATTGATGTTTGCATATTTTGGGAGTCCCCTCTTTATTGTGAAAAACACACAAATATGCTTTTGTATTTCTGGGGAAACAACAGTGTTGCCAGAATTCACATGTGGATTCTGTCAATCTAAATATATATCGACAGGTTTTTGTTCATTATTTCAATAGACTATGGTTCAGATTTAGCTAGAAAAACGCCAATTAATTACAACAACTTTCAAATATGCAAAATTGGCACCTTTTTTGGCTGTACTCAAGTGAGTACAGTACAAAATCATCGTACACAACACTGGTGATTACGCTCAATAAATCATTTTATTTATTACAACAACGCACTTAATGCACGGAATATTTTAAACAAGCTTTTTATTCTATATAATTAGGCAAAGAATATATCTTTGCCAGATTCCTTTTTGCCATTGTTTTTGTTTAAGTTATACGTTGATGAACTTTACAGCACTGTCTATAGGATATTGAAATTGAGTTTCTATATAATTTGTAATTGGACATATAATATATAGAAAATAAATAAAATAAAAATATGTATGTTTAGATCAGCTACGTACAAACACACATACACTGACGTTTGCATTTTAGGTAAACAGCTTTGAAAGCTCTTAAATTTATTCTTGTTTCTTTGCAAAGTATGAGCAAGCATTGTATTCTGTTGTGTTGTTGTTGTGGATGTTGTACTCTTGTCGGTGTGAAAGCTCAAAAAGCTCTTGATAAAAGTTTGCACATTGTACATATGGGCTGGACGTAGCTGGTTTAGGTGCAAACTGAGAGATTGTTAATAATTAGTTATTTTTTTGCACTTTATATACGATGTGAACGTACATAATAAGAAAAAAAATACCCTACTTTTTATTAACTCGCTTGTAGTCATATTATCTAGTTACCCTGTCGATAAATATTCGCAATTATTACATGTCATAATATTGTACAACATACATCGTTGTGATTAATATGCATGAATATACATTGTTTATTCAGTTTTTCAAACAAATAATTACTGGATCAATAAAAGTATTTAAAACTCGAATAAAATAAATATTCAATAACGCTTTAAATACAATATATTTTTAAATAATTGTATTGGAAAATTTTTAGTTCTTTTGAAATGGAATATCTCTGAAGTTCAGTGAAGTGAACGTGAAGTATATTTTATATTTCCATGATATAAAACATCATTCGAAATATGCTGCAGAGTGTATATGTATTACGAACTAGCTGTGCAGACTATGCTCTCTCTCTCTCTCTCTCTCTCACCGTGACTCAAACCAGCTGGAAAAGGACAATAATGACAAATGACCAACATGATCATCCACGTACCTCATCAATATAAATTTTTAAAAATTGCAATAAATATTTAATAAATATTGAAGAAATTTTATATTAATTGAGTTGATTTAAATTATAATGTTGCATAATATAAAAATATTTTTCGATTTGTTCATATATATAATCCACTAAATGTCGAGACCAAGCCCTAGTCCTATCTTTTCAAATTTTATTTTCTAAAAATAAATATTTTATGTAACTTTTTTTTATAAAAAAAATATTTCAGTGAATAAAAAAAATAATAGTTCAAATATTACTGCTATAACAAATCTTAAAATTTATTGTAACCATTTCCAAAAAAAAAAAACAACTTTAACTTGGCTGCACCCAGTCTAAAATACTTATTTGGCAACACTCTATTATTGTGAAAGCAATGAATAGTTGTTGTGTGCTTTTGAAGGTTCCGTACACGAAAGGTGAAAAAATGAACCCTATTGTTTTCGCTACGATGTTCGTCTGTCCGTCACACGCTATTTTCTCAGGAACCGTAAGAGCTATGGACCTGAAATTTGGACAGAATATATAGAACCTTGGCCGCTACAGCAACAAGTACATGAGAACTAAAAATTAAAATGTTAACAGAGAATTTTCTAATTTAACTGTAAAAGAAATAAATTTTTGAATCGACTTAAACGCTTAAAAGTGCCAAAGCAATTTTTTCTTATACCTACAGAATATTCCTAAAATGTATATATTTATACAGGATTCTGTATGATAGAAATTGTTGATTAAAACATGAAATTTTATGGACATATAACCAGCACTTCTGGTGTTTCAACTATACACCAATAGTAAGCGCGGTTATTAAATCCGCAGGTGTGCTTTCACTTCTAATTATAAATCAATAGCCGTGTTAGTGTTCAACAGAATTAAGATTAAGAATATACGCTTATATTGATGTATTAAAAAAAATATATACAAGTTATATAAGTTAAACAATTTATGTTAACAACTCTTTATGATTAATATCTAGAATTCCATGTAAATTTCATATTACTATACATATTTATGTATGTATATACATTACGTAAAAAATTTAAATTTCTTTTATTTAAACATGATTAAGGTTAATTATCAATTACCCTACATACTTTTAAAATACATATATGTATGCATGTAAGTTTCTTCATGTATTATACATACACAGTTGTGTTTATTACAAGAATAAAACAGAAAACATTTAAAAACCAATAGCAACAGCAACAACAATTACATTTATTAACGAGAAATAAAATGCAATTAAATAAATAATAACCTCATATTCATTAAATAATAAAACAATAAAAACACATACATTCATACATAAGGATATAAGTGCATACATGCAAACGAAAACATGTGCGTAGCAAGCCACTGTTTTTAAATACAACCAGCGAACATTTGGTCACGAATGCCTTGAGAAATTCTAATAAATTAAAAATTTTTCAAAAATATCTAAAATGTGAATATGGTATTTTATTGATTTTTTATAATTTTAGGTATTTTTTTACATACAGTTTTACTATGAGCATTCGCAAAAAAAAAAGAAAACAAGACAAAAGTGTCCTTGCAATAATTACAAACCTTAAAAAACAACATGATTTTTTTAATTGTAAAAAATGTAAGCAGCAAGAAATTAAAAAAACATTTACAGACACTGTACCAAGGTGTATCTAACTAGGTGGCAGCGCTACTTCAGCTGATAATTTTTTGCTCTATATGCTTTGTAACTGTAAAATGTCAAAAACTTCGTTTTGTTTTGGTTTTGGTACAGAAGTTTTCGTGCTTTTGACATTCTTCGATTCTTTACACAGCTATGGTTACCGTATTATTGTATAAAAAATTCCTACGCAGTTACCTGTATAATTACACCATGCACTGGTCTATTAAAAAAAACTTTTTTTACCTTGAATTGAAAACATTGTGATGAAAAATAAATTTTTAAAGAAATTCATTATTCGTTTGATTGTCAAAAGTATACATAAAATAGTAGTTCAAATTTATATCTAGGTGGTTAAGCATCTATATATATATATATATATATATCTGTGGCAATATGGAATAATAGCTTAAGTCAACTTAAGCAAAGCAGTGCATTTCAGAAGTTTTTACGCTTTTACTAAGAGATTAGAAAACTCTAATGCATGATTATAGTTTCTTGAGATTCTTTCTTTCCATATGTAACATTTTAACCCCTAAAAATTCCAACTAGAACATAATACAGCACAAATAAGCTCAACTTTCTTAAGTCTACTTAAGCTACTATTCCATATTGCACAGATATATGCGTATTTTATTGGCGCTTCAACCAAATCATTAGACATTTTAAATAGTAATAAACTTCTTATCTTATGCACAAACTTTCAAAAACTATTAGCAAATTCACATATAAGAATATTTTTGAAAATCACAAAAAAAAAAGCTTAGTTGGCTTTGAAACTGATACAAAACCCAACAAATAATTTATATTTAGGTGAACTCAAAATTGTTATTATTAATGAATTCTCAAATAGTTTTTGAAAGTTTGTGCATAAGATAATCGGTTTGTGACTGTTCAAAATGTGTGGTTGAAGTCTTGTAATGATTTGGTTGAAGCGCCAATGAATTACGTATATGTACATGCTTGACCACCAGCAAATAAATTTTAATTATTATATGAAAAATAAAATTGATATTGTAAATTTTTTCAGGATAATACTTTTTGGCATTCAAAAAATATTATTTATTATATTCAGGGCTATTCAGGAAAACGCGCGTCACATCTTCTTCGTCGAACCTTCATTTCGACGGCTCAATGTGTACAGATTCTAAAATACGTACTAAGAAATATCGTTTTCAGTAATAAATATTTTGCAATCTCATAAACAATATTGAAAACAGTTAAGCTATTTACAGAAAAACTTTAAAGTAAAAAACGATTTAAAGAAATGAATTAATGGGCCCAAATACGAGTGTCGTATTTCAACTACGACTGCAAAGGTTTTGTACTAGATCAAAAAAAATGTTGCAATGTTCTTTAGTCTAGCACAAGATCATCGAAATCGTAATAGGATAATCGTGATAGGGTCCAATAAAAAACTAAACAACGGAAGTAACTTAAAAACCAACCAACAAAAAAAAAAGTATTTATATCCTTGGACAGCCTAAAATGACGTATCTTATTGATCAATTGAAACTGGTGTGGTCTATATAAGGAATTCTTTTTTATTTTTTCCATAATTATTTTCTCTATACGCGATAAAATTGGCGTGAAACGAAAATGACATTGGAGCGTGGTGCCAAGTATTTTCGAATATATCCTGTGTGGAAGAAAACATATGTTTTTTAGCACTTACATCTCGGACATTGTATTTTAGAACAAGAAAAAGTGAAAGTATAGTAAAAGTGTAATCTAGAATATACTTTTCTGTCAAATGTTCAAAAAACACATTTTATTCCAGAAAGTATACAAAAGTAGTCAAATAAGTGTTTAAAAAGCTGGCATACATCTTTAATTAAAAGACTAGCCTGACATTAATTAGATAATATTAAACAAGATATGCAAGAAGAATATGCCGAAAAATTAAAATTTTTCTATTAAATGTAGAAGTGAATTTCAGACAATTCAGTAAGTATATATTCTAACAAAGTTTAAGTCTTATTATGACATCACATATAGCGCCCAAAAATGTTCACTGGTTACAAAAACACATAAGCACAAATTCAGTCATGCAACATCACCAGTGAAAGCAGCAAATTCAGTTTTAATAACAGAGTTTTTACACCGGCAAAAAAAAATAGTTTTATGCATCCATTATGTTTGTATAACATACGAGTTCCTGAAAACGAAAGCAGTTTTAAAATTTCTTGAAAATTTTATAACCAAAATTTGTTTGAAATATTATTAAAATCGAATGTTCTCATCTTTGAATTCATTTAAAGAGATATTTATTTATATACATATAATACGGTCCTGTGCTATAAAACGAATCGATTGAAATCGCTAATTTATTTCAAGTCTTGTGAAAATACAAATGGAATTTTTATTGTAATTCAACAACCAAAATCTTAGTGCGAATTTACATCTGGAAAACATATGCACAAAATAGCGTAAGTACTAATCACTTATGAAAAACTGTTTAATTTAAACTCGTATTTATTAAGTTAAAAAGTTTTATATATAACTAGTAGACAATTTTGTAGAATATAACATAATTGGAAATTGTTCAAACCAATAAATGCATATCTGAATCAAACACTTTTTCATTAGTAATTAGTGGTTATGCTTTTTTGGGCACATTCGTGCCAGATGTAAACTTAAACATTATCAGCTGCCTATGGTCATTTCAACTTGGTAGCACTGAACTTAGCACAGCGAAAACAAGGTTGAATTTCAAAAAACCAACTTAAAACCACTTCTAAAATGATTTTAAGTTGGTTTTACTCGTATAAAAAAATAATTTGTATGATAAAACCAGGTTTTAATAATTGGTTTCTACATTAAAACCAACTTTTATTAAAACAATATAATGTTAAAACAATATAATGTACCCATTTTTAATATTAAATTGTATAGAAAACTCTTTAACACCTAATTCAATTTAATCTCTTATGCTAATTTCATGCCAATTTTTTCTGGTACATAAGGCCGAGAGTATCTAAGTAGAAGCAAATGATTTCATCAAGTGATATGGCCAAGTTAAATTTACACTCTTTTTCATAAAAAACTTAAACACTTGAATCATTATGTATCATAATGTGTGAAAACTTTTTATAATACCGCAAAAAATACATCTTAGATGACATAAAATATATTCTTTAATAATTATTACAAATAAACCCAGAAAAATCCAATTTTATGAGACTATTTTTATAAGGGGTAATAGTTAAATCATTGCAAGTTTGTCTCTATTTATGTTTTAAAATATGTTTAAACTAGCAGACTTATAAATCAACACAGTATTTAAGCCATCTGTAAACGCATAACATTGGGCGTTTAATTTATCAATGCATACCATATGATTTTGTTACTTACATACCATATATTTTGCATTTAAAGAACAATCAACTTTTTCCAAGTCCCTACTTTTTCTTCAGATATTGTTTGTTCCATTTTTATTACACCTTATTGTTCTGTTATACTGTTCTGGTCAAGCATAAATATAATTTCTTTCTCAGTATTTTTTTATTTGGCTACCTTTAAATAAAACTTATCAAATTTGTTGCCTCTTTGATTGTACAAAAAATTAATAGCTTGCTCAAAAACAAATATTTTTTGACGTTAATCTATTAGCCCAGAAGTTATCGTTCCAATTCCGCCCAAATTCATCGCAGATAAGATAAAAATCGTTTCGAACGAGATTTTTGCGGAAATTCAAGAAATTAGTTTTTGAACAATAACAACTTTAATTGAAATAAATTTGAAATCACACAGAAAAAAAGTGAAAAAAATCATTGAGAACAAATTGAAAATATTTTTCTAACATAAAAATGGAATATCAACGCTCACTGTTAATATTACAATTCCGTATAATGTATTAACTTATTAAAATTTGAAAAACTTATTTATTAAAAACGTTTTTTTTATTTAACAACTCAATTGTAAGTAAAACAATTAGGGAGTTCACCATAGCATTTTAAAATATGTCTTAGTATTTCAATGTTTCAATTTTGATACTATAATATGATCTGGCAAGCTCGTTGATTTTGATTTGTATGCAAACCAAATAAATTACCAGATGTATTTGTGTTTGCCTGACTTTGATATACACAGAGTGTGTATTTATATCGTTGCCTGCTCACAATGAAAGAATTCAGATGGTACATTATTGCCACATTAAAATTTTAATATACTCATTGTGAATTCCCTAAATAATAATTTCAATTGGAAATAATTGAGGTGAGTTTATTTTCTTAGGTTACAAAAGTCGTGTTTGCGCTTACGAAAATTTACATAGGTATATTTTTAAATATTATTTTATTTTTAATTACAAATACATTAATTGCATTTACAATTATTTTTTTCTGTGTATGTACAGTTTCAAAAATATAGTGATAATGCAATGTTAGAGCAACGATTTTAAAAGCATTTGAAATACCTAAATAATGATCCATTTTTATGTCAAATAAATTTCTGTGCTATCCTCCTACATTTTAGTAGAACAATTATAAAAGCGAATAAAATAACAACGAAAATTTTCACCTGTAAAATTTATGAAGTTGAACGTTAAGTATTATACAATATAATAGTAAACAAACAATTATTTTAACATTCACATACACCTGTAAGCACAAGCATAACGTAAGTACTTGCGTACATGCATGTGTGTCCGTATAAGAATTATGTAAATACATGCATGTGTGAATACTTTTTCCTACATAAATGTAACTACAAACAGGTTTTTTCACAAAGCACATTGGGTTGTTCGAGATACCTTTTAGACAACAATTACTTTCAGCCAAAGTTTTTTTTTTGGAATTTGAGAATTGTTCATGAGTACTCACAGATGTATTTTTTGATTTTTATAATAATGAAAATTTTTGCAGTTGCCACCATATGAAAGTTAAAGAACTAAGGGTCATTTTCACAATTTGCCTTTAAAGGTAGGATTTTGTTTGCCCGATAAATATTTTTGCTTTATTGCAACTTAAATTTTTTATTATTTTTATCATCAGTTATAATATTTAATGGATAAAAAAACAATAAATGACGATTTTATAATGCAAAGCCATTTATCGGGCAGAAAAAATCCTACCTTTAGCTAACGGCAAGTTGTGAAACCGGCCCTAAATATCTCGAAAACGAATGCAAACAACTTCTTGGAAATTCAGCACGAACAAAATACGCAACGGGGTTGAAAACATGGCGCATAAGACATGTAAACAAAATATTGATCGGAAAAGTCGTGAATTTTTTTTGCCACTTTAACGATACATTTTTACAAAAAATTTGTTTCTTTTTCTTGTCTTTAAACTTTATTTAAATCAATATCAATGAAAATAAAATAAAAATTTTTATTCGCATCACTAAGCCAAACATTAATAATTTAATTTATGAAAAAAAATTATAAATATAAAAAACCGAAAAAACCCGATATAACAAAAAAGTGAATTCCGAACTAATTTCATAATACAACGAACAACATTATGTAAAGTTTATCCGAAGTTTATAAACAATATTTAAAAAAATTATTTATTTGAGCTTAAGTTAGAATTACACGTTTTATTAACAAAAGCAATTACTTCCACCAACAAATTTATAAGTTTTTTAATTACAAACTTACTATCCTCTTTATTCTTCATATTATGCATTATTTTTCATCTTCTTGTGTAATGACTCATAAAACACATTGTAATTTATATCAAAATTATACCATTTGTGCTGCACTGAAAACGTTGCAGGCAAATGTCAATTTTGACTGTCATTTTATGGCCGATGTTTGTTTTTTACAGAACCAAACATACAGTTTGTATATCTTTTGATATATTCTTAGTCGATCTGATAAAACGATTTCGTAAAAATTTATGGAATATAAAATTAAATTTTAATGGACGTGCCTCCGCCAATTTTTTAAATGCAAAATCTTGTGTTTTTCAAAGTTCAAGGTGTGTGTGAAATTTTGTAAAAATCGGTACAGTAGAACCACTTAAAACAATATATTAAATTTTAATGGGCTTGTGTGACTTCGTGTATTTTTTTCAAAATAAAGATTGTGTCTACTTCAGTTAAGTAGAACCACGTTAAATACAATAATATATTTTAGTGGGAGTAGGTCCTACCATTTTTTAAATTTTTAAAATTCTGTAATTACACGAACCAAAAGCATTTGCTAGGTTTCGAAGCAATCAAATAGTAGAGGCCCTCCATCTTTCTAGCAATGGACCAGTGGGAAGCTATTCATTATCAAACAATAAAAAAATTTTACAATTGGTCTAATATGAACCGAGTTATGAAATAACACCGCCAAAAAAAAAAAATAGAGACGAATTGATAACCTCCTCCTATTTTTTGAAGTCGATTAAAAACACTATTATTGTTAGTGTAAAAAATTTGTTCTGACCAAGATTTCGGGTCAAATTTCCCACTGTGCGATGTGTGGAAATGTTTTTTTCCTTAGTGTATGTACGCACTAGTGATGCACGAATATTTGTATTCGTATTCGAATTGTCGAATATTCGGCTATTTTCAGGGGAATACGAATGTATTCGTATTCGCCAAATTCAGTCGAATACGAATATTTTTCCAAAGAAATTAAATAAATAAATGAAATTTAAATAAATCACTAAAAATTTTAGTTTGTACAAATACAATAATTTTTAATAGAAATTTGTGCTTTGTATCATTTTCAAATATTATTCAATGACGATCATTAAAATTTTGGGTACTTTTTATTAACTTAAAAGTTCGCCAACAAGAGTGTGAATGTGTGTGTGTGTGTGAATTTCTTAATATATCATATTGCATAAAATATTCGTATTCGTATTCGCGAATATCGTTTGAAATATTCGTATTCGTTTTCGTATTCGCGAATATCAAAAATTGACATTCGTTACATCAGCACACACATTAATTTGTAAATAATATTTTTGTAACAGTGTTTGTATGGCATAAACAGGTGTGTATAAGTTTTGCTCAAATTATGAGCTAAGTTTTTTCTAACAAACTTTTCTTCCTTGTCTTTCGTTACTACACAGAAAAAAACACATTTAACATCAAACGCTGCAAATAACAACAACTATACCGGATAAATGCGGTCACAGTTTATGAACATTTAAATGCTATTATTAAGAGGAAGTAGCTTTGAATTTCCGTTAAAATATTTTTAATACCAGAAGTTGATTAAACTATAAAAAATATATTAAAATATACTTGGAAATAAAGAGAGAAGAATAAAAACTAAATGTCTTTTTTCCAAAATACAATGTATTATATATGTGATACTTTTCTTATTTTAATTCAAAAGATTTAATGCCGCTTGAGTACTAGAAATAAAACTATTAAAATAAAGGTAAAGAGACAGCCGCCACTTTTATAAAATTCATAATAGAAAATCTTTTAGAGACAAAAAAAAGCATTTTTAAGTTTTTTTTTCTTAAAAAAGGGAAAATTTGTATCTAATAAAGTTATTTATGAATATGTTTATTTATGCATTCTGTCTTAAGCATTTGTTACCAAATTTTAGTTTGGGTCAATCTAAAAGGATAATTTTTTTTTAATATATTGTAGTATAATTGTATTAAAAAAATCTTTTGTCCCTTTTTTAATTGTTTTCATAATACAACAGTAAGCAATATTTTAAATTTTTAAAATACCTAAGGGGCTGCTATAATTAAAAACCCTTTTGATTTTACTTTCCTATTCATTTTCTGTGTAGGACTATTTTATTTTCAAAAATTTCCAAATGACCAAAAAAAACCAATAAGAAATAGAATTAAAGTTAAAAAGCAATAATGTAAAAATAAACGGTAAATGCTAGAATAAAGTATACCAAACGTTTTCTCTTTTTGGGAAGCATTTTTCGAAAACTTATTTATATTTAATTTTACTACAGTCAGCATCTCTGGGTCGGGGAACATCTCTTGCGTCATCGTAATTATTTCTTGAGTGCGGTCAAGCTTGTGTGTGTTGTTTGGCCTTCGAGAGTTTTTCGTCTAGCTCGCACTGGTTGATCGTCCACGTATAAGCGTATAATCTTGCGCTTTTTTGTGGAATTTCTTTACCAACCACGTTGCCTACTTCCTATGTAAAGGCATAGGTCGTGTACAGTCAGTCACAAAAACTTTTAAAATACTGTTATTACCATCTTGGGCATATGGTCTACGTTATTCCTTCCGCCCATATTTGTGCAACACCATATTATGCAAATTTACTTTGCATTATTATGTTTAATAAATAAATAAATAAAAATAAATTTTACTATGTAACTGCCAGAAAGTATCTAGTATTTGAAGAAAATATTACAGTTTTATATTTAACTTTAGTTTTCTTTAGCTATAATTATTATATCTAATAATAATAATATCATTTAACATAAAAATATATGTATTTTAAGAAGTTTATTATTCGACATACTATCAGAAGTTTATTTTAATTTGAAATTCATATGCTGGTGTTTCAGCGTTGTCTATATTAATTTCATTGTTCATATAACAAATCATCAGTAGACTTCAACCACACACTTGGAACAGTCACAAGCCTCTTATCTTATGAGCAGACTATTTCAGAATTCACAAATAATAATATTTTTCAAATTCACAAAAGAAAAATATGCATAAAAGGCTTAGAAACTTACGTATATAAAACCCAGTAAGTTATTTATAAGTGATATTTGTTACAGCAACAAGAGAACGCTGAACCACCAGCAAAAAAAATTGCAATTTAAAATATTCGTATATTTTCCATAGATTCCTTAACTGGAACATATAACATAAACATACATAAATGACTCCCTTAAAAGTTTAATCCTGTACAGTCGACATCAATTTTCTTGTGACAATTGTATTTATGTTTTTATGTACTTGTATAAATAACGGATGAAACAATCGAATGTTTTCTACATGCGAATAATTTTATAAGTATTCATATAAATATTTTCAAAACGTTACAAAAAATCTCTTAATAAACAGCCACATAATACATAATCAAACTTTAATTAACGACAGTCAGCGTTCATTCTATAGCATTTTGATTTCTAAAAATTTCTTTAAAGTTTTCTTTAGTATCTACACACTGACATTTTGTTTATGCATTCTTAATTTTAAAAGTTATTTTAACTACTACAATAATTGAAATTTATTTGCTGGTGGTTTAGCGTGTCTATATACGTATTTCATTGGCGCTTGAACCAAATCATCAGTAGACTTCAACCACAAATTTTGAACAGTCACAAACCTCTTACTTTATGCACAGACTTTCAAAAACTATGCGAGAATTCATAAAATAATAATATTTTTGAAAATCACAAAGACAAAATAAGCTTAGTAGGCTATGAAACTGATACAAAACCCAGCAAATCGTTCATATTCAGGTGAACCCATTTTATTTTTCTACATTAAAGTTATTTTAAATTTTTCAAACATTTTCAAAACGAATACTAAAATGTATTACAAAAAGTTAAATAAGAAATGCTTTAATAAAAGGTTTAAATTTCAATAAAAAAGTCCATCTTCACAACTACGTATTAGAAATCAAAAGAGAGTATCCAAGTATATGAAAGAAAAATTTCATAGTGTGAGAAGTTACATAAATAAAAGATTTTATTGCTGCAATTACAAAACAATGGCAAAAAAAATTCCTTCATCTCAGCTAACACAATCCCATATTGATGTATAGTGCCATGGAATGACGACCTCCGTTCTGAAAAGCCATCTTTCATCTTTTGAATAAAAAGCTACTTTTTGCAACCACGCCCCTTTTTCACGCCCAGTTTTTGTAATATTAACAAATATAACACGGCCATTTATAGAGTTATCAAATTATCTTTGCAAATAAAAACGTCCACTAAATTTTTTTTGGAAAATTGGAAAGTGGTGAGATTGTCGCATATTGCAAGCTCATGTAATTCATTAAAAAATAACTTCGTCATTCGAAGTTTTTGCATATGGAAGAGGTCCACTCATTTTTTTTTAATTGTGGGATTTTCAAATACTTTGTCGTCCGTTGAACATTTTCAAACTTCTTTTTGCATATGGAAAAGCTCCACTATATGTTTTTATTTGTTAAAGTGCCCGTCCAAAGAGTGATAAAAAAATATTATATCTGGACTAATTTTCAAATAAATTCAAAATTATGGCATATGTAAAAGGTTCACTAAAATTGTTTTTTTTATTTGTGGGGGATTTGATGCGCAAAATACTCGCCCCAAAAATTTATTACCAATGTATTCCCGATGTTGCGGGCTTCGGAGATGTCCTCGGAAACAATATATTTACAAACAAACAGAGCAGAAGGTTTCACAATTGCACTAGGTGGTCAAACCTGTTCTGGTATATGGTTTGTATATATGATATATGATGACAATAACATATTCCATAAACATATGAAGATTTAGGCTTATTTTAAAAAATTTCGGGTTGAAGTTTACTGTTCATAAAGAAGGGTGGTGCTATAATGCATCTCCACTTGCAGACCCAGTTGGGTCCACTGCGATTAACCAGTGTAACAAACAAAACATACAAAAAAAATTTAAATTTATTAAATTTTCGCACATTTTATTTGTGGAGCATTCTTGCAACTTCCGTCTTAGCTGCAGATTTTGTTAAGAGGGATATAATTTTTAAGTCTATGAAAATCAGTGGATACCTAAAATCGATTGGACGCAGACTGTTGAAGTTATTGTAAATAGAAAGATTTAGCGATATCATTCAATCGAACCACCAGATTTAAGTAAAATTGGCAGCAACAAAAACGTATCTTTTTGAGATTAAGAAAATATTACACAGAACTTCATCGGGCTAAAAGTTTAATTTAAAAATTGTAAGAATTTTATTTGTTTAACCTAATGAACCGAATAATTTTAATATTATATGACATCTAAGAGCTCAACATCTTTGGAATGCGCGCAAATTCACGGTCGGTTGAACCGGTTTTAAGATATGAGATGATTGCACACATACACACATACATACATCAATATGGACATAATCGCGACAAAGTCAGAATATAATATTTTCGAAAATTAATATCTTATATTTATTTCAAATAATTCTGCGGAAAAAATTTCTTGCACATCTCAAATAATTTCGCAATACTAAATAACATATGTATGAGAAATTACTAAGTTTAACTAAAATTCCTTAAAATAAATTCCTTGACATGTTAAGCTCCAAAACTTTTTTTAATCATTGGTGTACTCTTATGGATGTGTGTTCCTACGTACATATGTATCCTTCTTCTAATATTTTTTCTCGCTTTCTTTCTTTAATGTTACGTTTTATTTTTACTCAATCCTTGACTTATATATAAAATAAATTGAAAATGTTAAACATACCTTTTTTTATATTCGTTATAATTTTCTTTTTTCAATTATTTGGTTAAATAAACTAGAGATGAGAAAGTGAGTTATATTAGCCTTAAAAATGCATATCTGTGGTTTTCATGAAAAACAAGTTATGAAATATATGGTATCTCATTTCAAGTTTAAAATGTCAAATTGTTTTATTTGCTTAATTCACAAAACCTCTTGTATCTCTCTATCGATGTCACGAGAAATTGTTGGGTCGACAACTTGCAATGCAAACAAAAACAAATTTTCTAAAGTTATTTTTGTTTGCAATACAAGTTCTCGATCGAACGATATCTGGTGACATCGTGGGCCAGGCCGTAATACACTACACAGAGGGTGTTCACAAATAAAAAACAAAAAGTGTATTTGATACAAAAATACACGATTCAAATTGTTGTGAATTAAGCAATTGTAAGAAAATTTTTAAAAATATGGACATATGTACATAATTTTTTTTAATAAGTTCCAAAAAGAATGTATGCTCTACTGAAACAAAATTTGATTTTTGGACATGCCTTGTTTTTTTGAAGAGTATTTAAAAACGACCGAGTGGCATATTTTAAAATGTGGGGACTTTAATAATTCTGTGGCAATAAGAAAGAAGTGCTTAAGTCATATCTTACAGTTTTGTAGTAGAGCACTTTTAAATTTTCACGTCTATTTTCAAAAATAGTTTTCGTTTAGAGTTAATTTGGGAGATTAGGTGCTTATATATATAATTTGTTAACAAAACCTCATAATACACCCCACAATTTAATTGTTTTATTTGTAACATATCAAATTAAAAGCTCACTTAAGCTATTATTCCATATAACATGTGTACTGTACCCCAACAAATTTATTTATTTTTTGGAAATTTTTTATTTAAATTATTACTATCATCCTTCATTCACTATGTTAGCACATCACGCAAGTGGTGCCCATCTCTGGGACAAAAATACCAATAAAAGCAAACTACAGCAAGAAGAAAGAAGGCAAAAACACACTGCAGATAATGAATATTTTACACAGTACGGAAAATGTTTTGCTTCTCCAAAGAGGCGTAGACTACCATCTTACTTAACGCAAGGCAAGCTATCTGCTTTATTTATTCAAATTTTTTCGTTTCATTCCAAAAAAAAACCGTCAGAAAAATAAACTACTATACCACATTTGTCAAAAAAGGCGTATTATTTGTTTTCTTTTAAAAATATGTGTATTCAAAGCTACCGTAGGCGAATTACTCATACAAATACAAACATAAATACATGCATTTAAAAAAAAAATTAAAAATAATAAACATAAAACTTCATATACATATAAGCCCAGCCTGTTCAAGCTGGCACCAGAGTGCCGAACACCAATCGGCTTCTTATACAAATGAAAACACATACGGCAATCACAGTTGCCAGAAATGCAGATTTATCTGGACTTTGCAGACTTTTACCCTCCAAAAAGACTAAATCCAGATGTGAAGATTTTTGGCCTAAAAACGCAGATTTTTCAACTCTAATTATAGTGAATTTTTTTAAATTTTTCCTATTACTGCTACTACTTTTTGTTTCTTTTATGTGTGAACGACTCATAGTTTAGAGAGTTAGAATTTTTGAACTTACAAAACATCATTAAAGAAAAAGAAGAAGTAACTTTGGCAAGCTTCTGGAATAGAATATCTGATATAAAACGAGCTAATTCTGATTACGATTTTGCAGCCCTAAGTAATGTCTTTATTTACCACATTCATTTGCATATATGGAAAGAATTTTCAGTAAAGTGAACTTGAATAAAACAAAAATTCGAATTAATTTTTGTTATTTTTTATATCTGATTTGTTTTCTCATTCATTTTATATTGTTTGCACATTACTATAAGAAATTTTTATTTGTTTGTTGGTTATATGCATTTTGTTTCTCCTAAAGAAAGACGGGGTTTCCATAAGCAAAGCTTACTTTGCAAAGGCTTGAATTTGTAGGAGAGAAGAGAAAATATATCTTGTTCTATACTCGTTTTTATTCAACAAACTCAAGACTTTGCAAACTAGAGTTTGCGTGTGGAAAAGCCACTAAACTCATCAGCAGACTTCAACCAATGTGGCATCTGATTGCAAAAAGGTAATGAGAAAATAATAGTGGATTCAAAATCGAACACAGAGAAAAAACTGCCTCATAGAATCAAGAAGATTTTCTATATGAAACGTTTTTAGGCAAAGGGGTATCCCAGCAGAAAAAAGCGAAGATTTTTTCATAGAGATTCCTTATTGTTCTTATGTGGTAAATCTTATTAATTTTATCAAGAAGAAAACTACATAAAATCAAGAAGAAACCTTATTATTCACAATTCTTTTTACTCAATTTCCGCTAGTTTTGGCACCAAAAAAACAATCCATAGTGAAAATCTTCTTGATTCTATTTCGGTTTCTCATAAATTATAAACTATAGGGATTTCTTATTGATTTCATTACGTTGCCCTATTGATTTTTTTAAAAGGTTTTTTTCTTGATTTTATTAGGTTCCTTTATGATTATGTTTAAGGCAACTTATTGATTTTTTTAAAAAGGAAATCTTCTTGATTTTATGAGGTGTCTTGTTGTATCATATCTATAAATAGACATACAGACAATTTTTTCATGATCTTTTTCGTTTTTGTATAAGCACATTATTCGAACATTAAAGGCTAATATTTATAAAAACAAAATAAAATGTGATTGAAAGATATTTAAAAAAAAAAATTTTTTAAAATTTAATTAAAATACATTTTAAGCCGAGTTTAAATTTTATGAATATGGGTTAATTAACTAATATTTATATTACACATGTACATCCATATTTATGTAATTTTTTTAATAATATATAAAAAAGTTGTTTTAAAAATAGTTTTGAAGATTTTTTGATGATTTTAAAAATAAAATGCAGATTTTGTAGATTTCTTATTGAAAAATTTTTAAATTTTGCAGATTTTAGCCTTAGAAATTCTGGCAACACTGACGCCAATACATTTTTCTAAGTTTTCTCTCAGTGCTCAGCCTGGATATAAACCTTAGCTGGCCAGAGTAGCGCCAGAGTGACGAACATCAATCGGCTTTTTATACAAATGAATAGACATACGCTCTAGGCGCACATTAGTGTGCAAGGTCAATTTCCGGGCAATGCACGCAGTGTGTATATTTACATTTGTTACACTAGTAGATCTAGGTGAGCAATGAACTAGAAAAATCTGAAAACACGCAAATTTTAGCCAGGGGGCGGGGCTACGCCCACAAAATTAAAATTTGTGCTACTAAGCTAAAATTCTATACAGAACTAAGTGTAGGTTAGCCATAAACTAAAAAAATCTTAAAACCCGAAAATTTTAGCCAGGAGGGGGGCTACGCCCATAAAGGTCAGAATTAAAAAATCAAAAGCGCTTAACTTAAGTGATTTTATTGAAATTTTTCATATGTATTGCGATAATGCAAGGCTATACATTTTTCAATAAAATTTAAGCATCATATTTAGTGTACTACGGCTCAGCCTATTTAGATATACAATTTATGACACGAACAATTAGCACTGGCCGAAAAAACCTTGAGTTTTAAAAAAGTGGGCGAGCTACGCCCATAAAATTTTTAAAATAAAATTTGCGGTAAGGAGCTAAAATTGGATATTGTAGTAGGTGTAGGTGAGAAACCAACTATGAAAGTCCTGAAAACCCGGAAATTTTACGCCCATAAAAACTAAAAATTAAAATTTGCGCTAATGATTCACAAGTAGGTCTAGTTGAGTAACCAACTATAAAAATCTGAAAATCCAACAAATTTTACCAGAATCGGCGGGGCCACGCTAATACTGTTCAGAATTAAAAATTTTATAAACAGCTTTTAACTCAAACTATTTCAGTGAAACATTTCTTACAAGTTGCACTTATGCAAAACTTCAAACTGTTACCTTAAAAAGTGGGCGTGATCTCTCCCATAAAATGTAAGGCTTATGTTTAATCTACTTCGGTCTATCATATTTTAGAAGAAAATTAGCATGAATTATATGCTCTGTTCACAACAAAATCGTGACTTTAAAATAGTGGGCGGGGAAATGCTCATAAAATTTAAAGGTATAATTCAGGCTAGAATAGTTAAGTGTAAGGTAATTGTAGATGAGTAAGCCCATGGAAAAATCTTAAAACCAAGAAGTTTTATCCGGTATTGGGGACATGCCCTTTAAACTCGAATTTGCACTAGAGAACAGAAATTTGATACACAAATAAATCTAGACCAGAGATCACCAAGAAAAATCTAAAAACTCTGAAGTTTTAATCAGGGCGGGATCAAGCACCTTAAACTCTAACTTAACTACGCGTTTGTCAGAATATTTACAATTAACTTTGGTGTTATGTTTTCATTAATAATTATCACATTATCACGGCTTAGCCGGATCAAATCATAAATTAAGATAAATTTTATTGAAATTTTTCATACACATTGCATTTATCCAAAGTAAAAATTTCCTGTTATGAAAAGTGGTCGTGATTACACCCATAAATCTTATTTTTTTTTCATGTACTTCGGGTTAGGAGTCTAAGTTTATTACATATGTATTTCTCACTAGATTTTTCCTACTACATGAACCATAAGTACTAGCAGATAGAAAAGTGGTCAAGTATAGGCCCATAAAGATTTTACGTAAGATTATACTGTCGAGCGCTGACATTTTTTAGACAGGCCCACTAAAATTTATGCTTTACTTTTTATCTTCCTTTTCAGAAGAGTCTTACCAAATTGCGTGCACACTGGTGGCGTTTTAATGACACAATAATGCATTTTTAAGGTGTACAATTCAACAACCATCGCACTCTAACCCATTATTTACCCCAACTCTGGGGATTTTATATTTATAAAATGTATGGCAGATTATAGTGATATATATTGTGCAAGAAAGAACTTGGAAAAACTTAACATCTCACTACTTTTTTAATTTTGGATAGGAACTTGGCCTTTTTCACATTTATGTTTTTCCAGGGATTTTTATTTAAACCAAATAGGAGACCACCGAAAATTACGTTTACTATAGAAGTGATTAATCGCGTTTATAATTGTAATGCTTAATTTTTTAATATTTGATGCAACAATAAGCACTGCCAAATTAATTGTTTAAACTTTGTAAGAAAACTATCATTAATTTTAATATGCGCATAAAAATAATATTTGTGTCTCGCGTCACTAAATAGGCCTTATTTATAAGAAAAAACTAGCATGAGGTTAGCATAAGTTGCAAAATTCAACATGAACTTAAGGAGTTTTGCAATAGTCATATTAAAAATCATTCTAGAACTTATTAGTGGGTTAAGACTACTTAATGCACCCATTTTTAATGTCTTATTGTATGGGGAACTCATTAAAATACCTAATTAAATTTTTTTCACTTATACTAACTTCATGCGAATTTTTTCTCATACGTAAGGCCGAGAATCTTTACCACTTTTCATAAATAATGGAAAATACTAAGAAACTATGTATATTCAATATGTGTTCCTCCACTTCCATAGAAATTTCACACATGAAACATCTATAAAAATATGCATATTAGAGTGGCCGTTAATTGTATGAAGACTTTTTTTATTTTTTCTACTATCACCCCCAAAACAGTTTAGTTTTATGTAAAAAAAATACAAAAAAAATTCATACCGATAACTTGCGTTTTATGGGGTGCGTCCGGCTCTGAAAATTGGTCTTCAAGCTCATTTTTCAATGTAAGATTTTGCATATGAATATCTTTTTAAAAAGGCAGTATTTTAGAACCTTAAGTCAACAACATTAGTCTCACAGAATGTTTTCTGCTAAAATTAAAATAACAAACAAAAATAAAATAACAAACAAAATACCAAAAATTTTATGTAACAAAATTATATTTATATGGAAATTTTTTATTTTAAGCATGTACAATAAGAGCTTATATATCGAGGGTTTATATTCAAAAAGTGCTATCTGCAATTCTTGAATATTTTAGTACACAAAATAAAACTGCTTTCTCTAAGTCTAAGAGCAATAACTGTATTTGATTAATATTATTAGAATTAATATGTCTTCTGTAAATGGTACTTACTATTCATCAAAATTTGGTTTCAAGCCTTGCAGATAGCACTTTTTGAATATAAACCCTCGATATATTAAATTATTTCATACACATATGTACGTATAGTCAAACTAACAGCCTGTTTTTCGAAAATGAATAAGTGTATACGTTCTTTAAAATAACGAACAAAAATATGTTTTCGTTTTTAAAACATTTATTTATTTTCACGTGAGTGACAACAAAAGAGCTTTCAGTTTTCTACAATCATAAAATTGTTTATGTAAAATTAATTAAAATTCGGTCTACATATTTTTCATTTAACTTTAACGAAAATTCTATTTAATTTTTAATGTTGAAATGTTAACTGACTTAAAACTCTAAGAAACAATTATCTGTTCTTTTATTTTTTTCTTTAACTTACAAAAATAATTAAATAAACGAGAAAATGTGAAATGTGTGCTTGCAGTGTAAGTTAAATCAAAATTTCTATATAAAAACCGGGTTTAACGTACACTTGAAGCACACGTTAGTTTTTTTTTTTTTTGCACATGGGGGTTTTTCTATAATCGGATTAACTTAACTTTCAGTAACTGCTGTTACCAAATTCAGTATAACAAAATAATATTTGCATTATTTTGCATAATTTAACGGTCAAACAAATCAGAAAAATTTTTATCATTGAGTCAAAATAAAGTATAAGTTATAGGAAAAAATACACATACATAGTTCTAATAACAACGGAAAATATGAAATACAATGAAAATCTATATTAAGCTGTGTATAATTTTCATAATGAATGCTTGAATCAATTAATAATAAAATTGCTTATTGTTCATAAAATTTAAAATGAATTTGAAATGAATTTTATTTAAAATTTTTCATTGACATTTTTTTAACAGATTTTACTTTTTTCCCTGTCACTGCTTTAATTTGTGAGTGTGCTTTTTGGTTATACCTAAAAAGCTCTTTCTATGAAAAAATAAAAGCTTTTGAAAATGTTTTATAAAAAGCAAATTTTAAACGTTATTGTTTATAATCGAAACATTGAAACGAAAGGGCTTATGTTTTCTAAAAATAGGCTGTAAATCTACAAAAAAAATACATTGGGCTTGAGGGCCAACTTTGAGAACGCACCCCCTAAAACACAACTCATCGGTATGAAATTTTTTTGTATTTTTTTTACATAAAACTGATCCAATTTGGAGGGGGGTGGGGGGCGAGAGCAAAAGAAATAAAAAAATGTTCTCCATCCAATTAACGGCCACTCTAACTCTATAGAAGTTGCATATGCAACATTTCTCTAACCAAACAAAGTGTTCATAAAGCTAGTCTAATTATATAGAATATATTAACTGCGAATAAATCCGTTTTGGAATTTCGGTTGTATGAGAAACACAAAATATGACAAACACTAAAAATAATTGTTAATACTTCAGGAAAATTTGTTGTGTAATAGAATTTTTTATAACATAATTGCAAAAGTAGATTTCTATGATGTGGACACTAATGCAATTTTAAAGTAGAATTTAAAAAAATGGCAACTCTGGGAGAGGACAATATCTTTAAAAAGTCTGGATAGCATCCCAAGCATCATGGGAGAATTAAACCCGAGGTGGAAAAAGAGGTGTCGTAACTTAAATTCATGGATCCCTACCATATCCCATCCTTGAAAGCAGTGAATTTATTGAGGCTGTGGATCCCTTTAATATGTTTGCGATCCTCTTTTATTTCCGTAGAATCTCCACTTCCGAGAAGTACAACAGCCCTAGACAGCCAGTCATCTCTCAACGGTATGGCAGAACAATTTACTAGGGTTGATAATCTTGCAAGGTCTGGGTCATTCTTCTACGGTTCTACTGAATTCGAAATGCGTGAATGTAGCACTGATCTCACATCAACTCAGATTTAAGCGCAATACTGAGGAGAAATTAAATAGCAGAAGAGCAAAATAAAAATACTGCATGAATCAGCATGCATCTATGGATAGAGATTTATGTCATAATACTTTATATAATATAACAATAATAATAATATATATAATATAATATAATAATAATTTTATTAATACTTTAATTTATGCGAGGGATTCAAATTAAACAAACTATTAACTAATGTTTCCATAAATTGGTTTAATATACATATAGGTACATACATATATATTTTTATAAGTTATAAAGAAATTGCTTTACTTTAAACTTAAATCGATTTATATATACATATGTCTGTAGATAAAACCAGCTTCAAACAAAGAAAACGTTTTACACATTACGTTGGCCTAAAACCATCCTTGCAAATGTAGTCAATACAAATACATTTACCATATTTTGTGTATGTTATTGCCCAGTTTAAGTTTATGACTACAATTTTATTTACATCTTTTTTGTTGCCGCTAAAAGTTCTAGTTAAACCTTGAACATAGTAAACTTAACCCACTTATCCATGTATGTAAAGAATCGTATGTGTGACCCAGCAAATGTTTCCTATTATCATAAAAGCGACCATTAATACCAACTAAAATCTTTTAGAGATGTAGGCGTTTACGACCATAAAAATATGGGCATCGACTGACCTTCCAGAGCATCTCTGAAACTTATGCAATTTTTTAAGTTAAAAAAAAAATTAAATGTGCACTGAAAATTCATTTGACAAGAAATTACGCAATAATAAAATACAAAAACTTTTTTGCAAATTTTCAACAATAATCTCTTTTGGACAATTTTACCGATTATGGGCAAATTTATGGGATCCGTTTGAATTATTAAGACTATAAAAATCAAAAATATTAGAAATAAATGATTTTTTCGAAATTTTTTTTCAACGACATCTCTCGATGTAGTGCATTTGTCAAAAATCTACGTGTCTTTTTGAGGTTAGGAGAAGTTAAATTTTGAACTTTGTCACATTAGTGGTTTACAATTTGTTCATAAATAGTTTTGTGCATATTTTATTGTCGAAAATATTCGATAGATCCGAGCCGAATTTATACAACATCAACGTGAGCTCAAAATCTTTTGAATACCGCATAGTTTTTGTCACTTATAAACTTATAATGAATGCAGAAATATCCAAATTTTTAAAAAATTAAAAAAAAAATAAGAGAGTATAATAATTTTTGTTTTACGAAATACATGCATAGATACATATATATATGTTAGACCGTCTTCCTTTTTATTTTTTTTCCAAACACCTTGATAAACATTAATTTTCTGGATTCCCTCTAAAAATCAAGAATTTTGGTCTATAACACTTAAATATTAATGAACTGGAAATGCTCTCCCAAATCGTTTTTTGTTTAGTTTTTAAAGAATCTTGCTTTAGTAACTTGCCTCTAACTCATGCAGTTCTTAACAAATTTGAAACTTATTTAAAGGTATTTAAAGGTCAATTTGTTTTCTAGCCTTCTGTGTATTTTGTTATTTGATCAAATAACTGGTTCTCAAGTAAATACAAATTTGAGTGTTAGATACCGAAATTCTTGGTTCTTAGAGTGGATTCAGAAAATCGATGTTCATCAAGGAGTTTCGAAAAAAGTATAAAAAGTGAGACGGTCTAATGCATGTATGCATTTATTTAAACATGACATGAATTTTATATCAGTGATAAAACGCCACAGTAAAAAAAGAGACTCCAAAAAAGTCATGAAAATGTAGAGTTTACGATGCGGAAGTAGTGCAAATTTCGATCGGATCTAATGATTTTTACATAGTGTTGTCATTGCAAGAAGTTCTCTTTTTCGATGCCTGGTCACTGAATTGGAAGCGATATTAAGAAAAATTCCCTTTTTTGTGTTCTATGATAATATTTTTATCTAGGAAAAATGGTAAATAGTTATCTATTTTAACAATTCGTTTCTTTTTATACGAATTTAAGCCCGAAAGAGTGTTTTCATGTAAATTTAAGCAAATAACTTTTAAATTTTAGATTAAAATTAGTTCATAAATATCTTTCAAAAAATAAATTTTTTTTAAATTCTGGTGAGTATTTTCTAACACTATGGAGGAGTTACAAGGTTTTGGGTGACTAAAATAAGCTTCTACATGGTTTTTTGCTCACTCTCGGCAAATTAAAAATATCGATTTTTTGGAAGCAATGAAAATGTACTTCCGCTAGAATGACTTCCATTTTTTTCACTGGGGCATTAATACTGTTAGGTTTTCTTAGGTCTGATTTTTAAAACAATACAGAAATTGTCTAGTAACTCTACGCGTAAACAACACTATCGAATTGTGTGAACTGTAAAATGCATTGCCTTCCACCATTAGTGAGGGTGATTTTTGAGAATAAAATATGTCTACTACCTTTTTAGAAAGCGAAATATTAAAAAAAAAACTTTTTATACGACAATGTAGCATTTTGTTGTAGAAAAGAAAACACAATGAATTATTTTTCTGAAGGTAAAGAAATTAAATTTATGTTTTTATTTAGCCAAAATAAAATTTCTGAAACCCCCAAGACTTAAATGTACATTTTTAATATGTTTTGAGCTTGTTAAATGGGCAATAATTGCCTTCGTCACCTACAAGAAGTTTATATTATATTCAAGCTTAGCCTTAGGCCAATTGAGCGTTTTTAAACACACCTTTTGTTTCTCTTATCATAAAAGATTTTCATTTTTAAAAAGCAAATACTTTCTTCCCTTTTTTAATATTCAGCCATTCAAAAACAGTGATAATGTTAGATCATTTAAATAAAGTTAAGAAGTTGTACAGCGATACATATATCCACAAATACCTTTTTCAAAATGTGTACCGGGTTACGATGAAACACTAGTTGGTATACTCGTACATAAAACATGTGTGTGTGTATTTATTATACGGTATAGAAATATTTACGATTATAGAACGTGCGAAAAGTTGATATGTGACAGCCAGGAAAAACTTTATAGCGCTTACTCTTTCTAAGGATTTTAGATTTTTTTCTACGAAGATTGTTTTATACATAAGTAAAAGGGTGTCTTAATGTGTTTTAGTATAAAAGGTTTTGCAGCCTATATAAATTAACCAAAATATATATATATATATATATATATATATATATATATATAAAAGTGGGTGTATATTTATATGCGTTTTATATATAAAAGAAATATGTGTGTTAAAGCAAATTAATGTCTGAACGTTTTGTATCGGTGACAAATACAAAAGCAGAAAAGCAATATGTTTCAAGAAAAAATTATAAAAACCTTTTAAATGAACTTTTAAAGAAGCTGGTAGGTCAAGTCAAATATAGGACACTTACATACACTCAAACCTCGTTTTATGCGATTGATCCGTTCCAGAGAAAATTGCATAAAACGATACACTAGCTCCATACTAAAATTAATGATTCGTCCCTGAATTTTGAAAAAACGCATAAATTCAAAGTAAAGCATTAAAACTCAAACAAAATCGCATAAAAAAAGTCAACAAAAAAGTAAATCATTTATTAAAAAAAAACAAATAAACATCAATTCACTACGTACTTAACAAAGAAAAAATGTAAATAATTGAAGAAATAAATTATATCTCATAATCAAAATAATAATCGGCGTGTGCCGAGTTTCTGAATTGGCTCTATATCGCTTTCATCACTAGAGGGAACAAACACATCTATGGCTAGATTACTATTTTTATCACTACAAATGTTCTCACTTTGGCTGCAAAGAACATCAAAGTTTTCAGTCAGTTCTTTCTCCTCAGGTACTTGTTGAAAAAAATTTGTCATAAGTTTTTGTGATGTCGATTTTTTTAACTCTTTTTTGTAACTCTCGATATGCCGAAAATGTGTTGTTAAGCCCATGCTGAATTTTTAGGGCCCGTTCCGTATTGGGATCCACATTAAGAATTTCGCTCTGTAAGTCTTTAACTGTTTTAAGAATTTTATCAATCTTTTTTAAAGTAAGGGACTCTACAAGTTCTTCACAATCACTTTCGCAATTATTGTCTTCCATATTATCAGCAGTTAGACCAACAATGTCGTCATCAGATAACGGAACATGTACGAGAAGCTCTTCTATATCATTATGGTTCAAAGAATCAAATCAATCGCTTTCAATTTGTCGAGCCAGCATTAAAATTTCTTCAGATAATACAGATATTTCATCAGCAGTATTACTCCGAACACAACCTGGCCATACAGCTTTCCAGCACCCATTTAATGTTTTTGGTCATATACTGGATACTGAAGATGCAACCAAACATATGCAGTTGAAAATATTAAATTTTTTCCACGCCTCGGTCAATGTTAATTCTTCATTTTAAATTTTATTTAAAATAAATTGGTATGTGCTTAGCGTGCAAAAAAAATTCAAAATCGCACAAATTTGAATTCGCATAAAAAAAATTCGCAAAAAACGAGGTTTGAGTGTATATAGAAACGCTTAAAGCGAACTAAGAATCAATTCTTTTTTATGTCTTTGTTTTTATACTTCCAGCTGAGTAACTAATAATTTTTTAGTTCCTTTTAACATATTTATTCGTTTTTTTTTAAAGAAAAGGAAGGTAACAATATTTTTATTTTTGATGAAAATCCTCGTCCAGACTTGGAATTTTTGTTGCAGAAATTTTTAAAATTCTGCTTTGAAATTGCATAAGTGTCCACATTAGGAAATTCTAATTTTGCAATTATGCACTAAAAAATGTCTACTACACTACAAATTTACCTGAAAAATTAACAATTCTATTTATACTTTGTTATATTTTTCTCAAAACTGAATGAATAAAATAATAAGAAACGTCAAATACAACTAACAAATTGATATAAACCATTACGAATTTCAAATCAAAAGAGAATTGCCGAGCACATGAAAATGTGTGCACCTCCCCAATCTTCTCACCCCTCTCACCGATAAACTCAAAAATTGCAGCAACAAAAATTGCAAAATCTAGAAAGAGACTAATCGAATTTAAAAGAAATTATTTAGATACCTTGAAGACTATGCACAAGAATATGTACAATGCAATTTTCTAATAATAAAATATTCTCAAACTAAATGTTTGGCCGATATACAGACATGTTGTTTTGCTTGCTTAATGGTCTAAAAGCAACTAATTTATACACCGTGTCTGGCAGTAGATTTATAAAGGGTGTACCAACAAGAACGCAAGATTTAAATTTGGCGCCATTCGAAGTGTCATTGTTTGACATTTGAACAATGGTTACTGTTTGCTAATAGAAGGTACGAGGTAAGTAAAAATTTAGCGTTACACGAATGAACAACGCATTTTCATTGTGAAATTGTTTTACAAAAATGTTGAAAGTTTTTCGGCTACAGTTCGCAAATATCGATCAATTTGGGGTCACAATAATGATCCAAAAGAGTCAACTGTAAAGAGATTAATGGATAAATTTGCCGAAACTGACTCTGTTAGTGATGTAAAGACAACAACGCGTCTTCGATAAGGTCGATCGACCGAAAATGTCGCAGCTGTACGTGGTGATGTCGTTCAAACTCCTGTAGCGTGTTCTAACTGTCACTACGACTAACTTTGCGTAGTAAACGTTTAAAGCCAACTTGACCGCAACATACATAACATCCATTTGCATTGAAAGTATTTTGGACATTTGATACTCATGTATTCGGGCAAATACCGCTGCATGAAGTGTTAGATAAATGCATTGACAGACTGCAACGTAAATATGTATTTTGTACAACGGCTATTTGACACTCACCAGTCTGCTCAAGGGCCGCAGCATAATGCACTTAAATAAATCATATTTAATAACCAATAATGTGTTTATATATATATATATATATATATATATATAAACAATACAGAATCTATGTTTTCCAAATTTCTTATGAGACACACGACGCACGCCTACCGTGGAAAACTAAAAGGAACAATTTGCTTATTAAGCATATACCTTTTCTTTTCTCTCTTATGTTAAGATAGGTTAAGCATTATTCTCATAGTTAGTATATAAGCCAATACAATTTTGTATTTAAGACAATGAATAAATATCTTTCTTGGGAGCTCCTCGCTGAGCTCTAACTATAAAAGGAATAATTTATTTCATTCAATAAAAGCATTAATCTGCTTTCTAGGCATACAGCTGCCTTATTCAAGTAGAGCCAGTGGCGAGGTAGAACATTTATAAAACTTTTAATACCATTCCATGGCGATCCCGCTATCATTAATATACCATTACATAGCAATTCTGCCCAACCATTACACTCCAGCCACCTCAATTCGACACCGAGCTCAGCAAATTGAAATAATAACCAGTTTTTTCGTGCGTAGAATTGAAGAAATGAATATGGAGGGCATGTGATTTCAAAAAGACGGCGCCACATATCGCACAGCCAGAGAAACAGTTCAATTGCTGCATCAGTCATTTCCCGGTCATGTTATTTCGCGTTTTTGAAAACAGAATTGGCCGCCTAGATCGTGCAATTTACACCATTTGTTTTTTTTTTCTTTGGGGTGTTTTGAAATCGGTGCTTTACGCGAAGAAGCCGACCATGACTCAAACCTTAAAAGAGAAAATAGGACGCTGCATTAATGAAATATCGCAGAATTTATGCTAAACTGTCATTGAAAATTTCATTAAAAGATCGCGTGTGTGCTAGCAAAGCTGCGGCGCACAGTGGGGCCTTTTGACTTTTTTCGTTGCAAAAATCATAGCTTTTGAACTGATAAAGATATTTAAAAATTATGAAAGGCATTTGAAAGGAAACTCCTTTAGCTTTAATATACATGATTTTGACGGTCGTAGGTTAGGCGCGGCACTGTGCACAGTGTCTGCTTTCGACTGTTTTTATTACAAACAGCATAACTTTTAAGGTAAGAAAGATATTTTAATAAAAATTAGTATCATTATTGGACATAGCTTTGTGGAGGCAGTAGATTTTTTTATTGAAAACATCATAATTTTTTAAGTTACCAAGAAATTTGTAATGGGGAAAAAACACTCGATTTTTAAAATTTTTGGGAATAAAATAAGTGCTGCCTTATTGTGATAGCCATTGGACACGATGACACCTTTGACCTTTCTTGTCGCAAAAATCATATATTTTGAAATAATGATATTTTTAAAACTTCTCAAACATTTAAAATACAACTTTTTGTACTTTAAATGACATTCTCATAGGGAAGTGTAGAAAAAAATGCTACTCTAATATAACAAGTTATATTAATATAGCTCTTTTTATTTATATTACAGATAAAAATTATTGAAATATTTTTAATACTAATGTTAATTTATAATATTATTTTATAGTTTGATATATTATAATATGATATTGAGTTATTTTTATTAATTTTTTTTATACACAGAAAAAAAAGATTTGTGAATACAAATAATTTATTTGTGAATACAATTAAAATATTATTTAAAAAGGCACCTACAACGATTTTTGTAAATACAAACACACATTTGTAACATAAGAAAACAAAATCAACTCAATTATTCCAATTAAAATTATTGTGTTATTAACAATTGAGTTGTTAACAGAAAAAAATATTTTTTTAATGAATTTGTTTTTCAAATTCTAATGTGTTGTTTCTTTGTTTGTATTTTTTTATATTTTTTTTAGAATTTTGTTTTTTGTTAAATTTTAAAGATGTTTGGATGAGTCGAACCGGCAATCTATTGATTAGTAGACTGATGTACTTACCACTAAGCTAAAGAGCAAATCGTTATTAGATAAGCAAATAATGAATACACACAAAATGCGAGTTCTTCTGTTTATTCTACATGTGCGTATTCCATTATGATATAATTTAACAAATAATTTTGTTGAATAATTTAATTGACTTGAAAAATTTTAATTTGTTAAATCAACAATGAGTTTTTTGAGATTTTGCGCCACGTATAACATAAAATTTGGTTAGTTCAGTTTATTGAAAAATATTTCTGTGTTTGTCATATCAACAATTTAATTTTTTATATTAACTAAATATATATTTCAATTTAAAATAACTATTAACAATTTGTTTCGCTGGTTGCATTTTGATGATATTTTTTTCTGTGTAAGCACTAAATTTAAATGGAGCATTTCAAAAAATTCTACTAAGATTGTACAAGGTGTGGTTGAAAAAATACGTGACATATAACCCTCAAATTTTAACATTTAAACGCAGAAGTTGATCGCATTTTGCTTTACATAAAAAATTTTCCAGAAAATTGTGTTGTGAATATAGATGCCGTTTTTGGTTATTTGAAACCAAAACTGATTCTAATATGTATACATAATTAAAATGTGTATCGCATCAAATTTTAAATTTTAGGAATGGAATGCAAGATCAACAGTTTCGTATATTTTTTATATACATACATACATACTATATTTATGAATAACAATTTTATTAATATAATTTTTTTTTATTTAGTGCTTTTTTACTTAAATTACGCGCTTTTTTCCTGGTTTCAGTGCTTTTTGAAATTTAAAAGTTGACAACGCTGGACATATTTCTTTAAATTTCAAGAAAACCTGTAATTTTTTGTGGCTTAATTATTTAAAGTACTGTGTAGTAAATATGCTAAGAAAATATGGGAGTGACCATTTTTGCCCATTTTTAGATATTCTCTATTTTATTTGTAAAAAGTACCTAAATATAGGGTGTCTGAAAAACAGCAACTGCCGAAAAAGTAGGGTATCTGGTGGACATTTTCTAACTTTTTTTAATAAATAAAAAATATACCTGTAAAACAATACAAAAAAAACATTGATCGCATGGCAATATTCCTGACACTTCAATTCTAAAATGTTTTTTTTTTCTCAAAATCACATTTTTTTGGACTTTCTAAAAAACTGCCGACTTTAAGCAGCTCCACGAGCTATAATTCTTATCCAATTAAGAAAAACGTTTTTGAATTCTGCTCAGTAAAATGGTCTTTATACGATGTATGTGTTCATTCATTTTACAAAATTTTGTCATCAAATTTTTATTTTTGCCACGGTTTTTGGGAAAAGGCGCCACAGTGCGGCGGCCATCTGCCCGAAATTTTGTTCCACATATAACCTCATTCTGTGTACTTTAAGATATATTAAAGTTTCACAATTTTTTTTTAAATATCTGTTTTAATGAAATTTATTTATTTGACATACTGCCAGAAGTGTAATTGAATTGAAATTTATTTGCTGGTGGTTTAGCATGTCTATATACGTATTTCATTGACGATGGAACCAAAATTTGTGGTTGAAGTCTGATTTGGTTCCAGCTCCAATGAAATACGTATACAGACATGCTTAACCACCAGCAATTAAATTTCAATTATTATAGTAATATGAGTTTAAAATTTAAATCTTGCATTCGTGTTGGAACACCCAGTATTTTCAAACTTAAATAAAAAACGTAACAATTGACATGAAGTTTTATTAAGAACACTGAACGATAGAATTAAAATGAGAATTTTATTTTTTAAGGAGTATGTCATCCAGATGTCTTCCGTCGAGTTGAACACACTGTTCAAAACGGAGCCTTGTGTTCTGCGCCACACGCTGCAGTAAGTTCAATATCAGTAATACAGTTTGCGATATCTCTCTGTAAACTAAAGCAGCTATTGTCATAGTGGAAAAACAGCTTTATAGTATGTTGAACTGAATCGCAAGTTATCATAGTTCTACTCGTGAAAACACAAGGATGTTTGTTTCCAACAAAAAAGTATCTAGTTATATAAATAACAATAGAATTTAAAGCAAGGAAAATCAACAAATAAATGTATACATAACAAAATTTGTCATTTACAGGCCAGTTATAAAAACCTAGTGGAATATAGGATTCCGAGATAAATAATGTTAAGGTATAAAAACCAAACATCAGTTTAGACTTAAAGATATTTTTAAAACAATTGTTTTTTATTTATATTTATACCGAAAACAAAGCAAAGTTCGTTCTAGCTAAGCAGTGATGAATGACAATAATAATATGCTTAAAAGTGATGATAGAATAAGTCAACTTCATCGAGTTGTATAGTTATATATAACTATACAATCAAAGCTACATATACATCTAATTATATGTGTATATAAATATATATATATGAAATCCTTTTGTATCAAAACAATATTGCCTTAATTAATAAGCGCTTCTTTATGCTAAAAACTACATTTTAATGAAATCTTCTTTAAAATGATTTTAACTTGATTTTTTCGAAACAAAATCAAACGTAAAACGTAGTTTGAGACTCTTAACTCAAACTATGTTTTTCGACTTACGCTGATATCGCTTATGACCAAAGAATTATCTAAAATGTGGCCCTAACTTTTCCAACTGATGATAAAATATAAGGCACCCATCTGGTTTAATCAAAGTTTAGCTAGTGTTTTTGAAAACTAATAATTTTTATGAATTTAACTAACATTATTCCCAAAATTGTAATTAAAAACTTCGCCCATAATCAAAAAACTTTGGCTTATACATACATTCATCAAATGTTTATTAAGAAATGTACAAAAATATCTATTGAAGGAAAAGAAAAAACAAAACTTGCAAGCAATTAATAAATGTTTATTAAAAAATCTCTCTCCAGGGTATCTCGGTTTCTAAGGAAGTAAATATATCGTTGAGTATTCAGTAAAATAAATAATAAATATCAATTTTATGGGATGTAAAAATAAATATTTTTTATACATACATATGCACGAGTATGTATGTATATATGTGTTTATGTACTCTGCTAGAAACGACAAACAAATTTAATTTGAGACGAGAGTCTCTTTCATTTTCATGCTCTATGTATTTGTTCGCTTTAATTAGGAATAGTAATAAATGATGAAAGGGAGAAAAAGTTTTAAGCAAATAGCAACGAATTTAATTATAATTTGCTGGAAAAATCTTTTTATACCATTAGATTATTTAGGCTGAATAAAGTTAGCAACTTTATGTAATGCTCGTAACTTCAACAAAATATGGCATTTCCTGTTTTGGTTGAATACACCCATACACACTTGTAGTTAATTTTTTATTTCTAATATAATGGCAAAAAACAAATACCAAGAACTAAGAGTAGAATTTTTTTCCTGTAAGCGGCTGTCACTGTTACCTGAACTCGCTGCTATGTACATAAGTATGTATGCCATTCTAGATGTTCGGCTGTTGGCACCACTTCATTACATTTTTAAGAACTTAATTAAATCTTTTCAACTGAAATTATAATGAGAGCCGTATAAAAGAAAAATTACAAACCCTTGGTTTCAACTTGAAATGTCTGCTGCAGCACCTCATACCCTTGAGTAGAATCAATGAACGAGCCCAGCTATCAGCCCAGAAAAGAACTAACTAACTTATGGCAAAATGACAAATTTCCACGTTTACTATTTTCACAGTTGACTTTTAACTTAAAGTAGTCGACCTTAAAAGCGAGTGAATAACTTTATTTTGTGCTAGATTGAGTTTGTGTTATAAATCAAACTTTTCATAAAGTTGTACACAATTAGGCAATTTAGTAACAGCATACACACAGGTGCACGCACACAAACATACCCACGCAAACCGGTAAATATGTATGTATGTATATATGTATGTATGTGTGTTTATGAGAGTTAGTATTATTTTTTTTTTATAATAAACTGTTATAACGGAAGTGGCACAATAACATTGGTTCAGGCATATTTTCAACTTTTATTAGCTTAAGTGTAAGCAAGTAATCCTTTATATAACCGCAGCCCTTTGATTCCTTTATAAAGATGAAATTTATTGGTAACAGGTGAAAATATTTATGAAACTTTTCAAAATGTTATGTAAGGCTTTTAAAGAAGGATATATTTTTTTTAATTATTTTATTACGAGCAAATCAAGCATTTCTCAATTTAATATTAATTTGTAATTCAACTTGGATCTAAAGGCCCAACTATAATATGAATAAGCGAACTTAAACAACTGTGCGGCTACATATAAAACGTATGTATGTGGCAAACTATAATGTACTTATGGAATTTTTCGTCAAGTTTCGTCAAATGTCAGCCAGCTTATTCATATTATAGTTGGGCCTTAAATCAGGGCCAACCATTTCATACAAAAATTGTGCAGAGAGCACTTCACACATATTCTTATACTCATTAATTTAAGGCACAACTATAATGTAAATAAGCGTACTTAAGCAACTGTGCGGCTACATATAAAACGTATGTGGCAAACTATAATGTACTTATGGAACTTTTCGTCAAGTTTCGTCAGTCAAATGTCATTTGCTTAAGTTAAGTGCCAAACTGAACGCACATTCCGTACGGAAAACACTGTTTGTGAATTTTTTAAACTCAAGCGAACAACATCACAAAATATTCATTGATTTTAAATATTTTTTTATTGTTTCTTATTTTAAACTCAGAAAAGAAAGCAAAACTTTTATTTTCAGTTTTTGTTTTACAATTTTGTTTATGTATGTTCATTGTTGTACTTTTTAGTAGGCAAAACAAATAAAACAACTAATAAAGTGGTGCATATAATTATACGTGAATTTTTAATAGATTAGAACATTCCAACATGTTAATGTGAATGAATTGCATTCATTTAGTAGTTATAAGAAGAAACAAAATTACTAAAAAATTTTCAACAATACCTATATGTGCACCTGTGGCTAAATAATACTTAAGTGCATGCAAGTCCATTGTGGCCACCTAAAACTCACATCTGAATTGCTTAAGTATTTGACAGACTTATCGTCAAATTCTGGCATTAGCTTAAGCCAGCTTATTCATATTATAGTTGGGCCTTAAATCAGGGCCAACCATTTCATACAACAATTGTGCAGAGAGCACTTCACATATATTCTTATGCTCATTAATTTAGTCGTCAATGAACAAGCGACGATTGCACATGCGCGGATGCTTACAGTTTTTGTTGATGCTTTTGTTGTTTTTGTTGTTGTGTTTTTTTTATTAAAATTTAGAAAATTTTCCAAAGTTTTAGCTAATTTTTTTTTTGAGTGTAGCTCTATGGCTTGTTGTTGGCTGCCAGGCAGGACAAAGTAGATTTACAGTTTTTTTTAACTATAATTTTAAATATAATTAACTAATTGAATCATGTTGAGGTAAAAACACAGCTGTACACTATCGCAAAAAAGAAATTACAGAATGGAATTGTTATTAATGTAACGGAATAAATATATTGAAAAATATTACGATTTTTGTTTCGCAAAAAGTTACTGAATAGAAGATTGTTTAGGGTAGACTTATAATATACTCTTGTATGATTATATTATACAAGCCTTCTATGTATAAGTATTGTGTTGATTTTTTTAACTAAATGTCAGCAACATTTTTGTCCGTATATTTGAATTTTAATTTTTCCATATACAGCGAGGTACAAGGAAAAATTACTTATTCACTCTGCATATTAAGATAATACTTCCCATCTGTGGACGACTGAGTCTGACTGAATAGAGTGTAGTCTTTTAGAACAGCTAGAAACAATTTCTTTTCCTTCTTCTTAGTGCCCCCAAAGAAACGACAGATTATTGTATTGATGACAGGTTTTCCGTTAATGTTGTACTTAATAAAATTTTTAGAAAACAGTAAAAGAAGATATCAGATGATATAGTAAATTTTACTAAAATTGATCCAATATATATAACTTGTATACGTCCTAAGTCTCTAGCGTTTATTTTACAACTTTCCATAAATGTAAACTACAAAAGTATTTAATTTTTTTACATTATATTTGTCAAAACATTTTCATACGTAATGCGCTATACTCCCACAATGTGTCACTATGTTAGTCGTGTATTAATAATTTGAATCATTCAGGTCTTTATTTTTTCATATAATATATGAGTATATACATATGTATATGTGTTTAATGTAAAAGTTTATAATTTTTTTTTCATATTTAACTAAACACTTATATAAAAACCGTGACTAAAACATATTAAATGAAAAATCCATTTTTTAAGTTCAACCACCCAAAAGCAGGCAATACACAAATTTACATGTGTGTGTTTGTGTATGGTTATAAAACAAAATTTAAAAAAAATGAATAAATTTATTTCAACGTAAAATAACATTAATTGCCAATATATTTAATCCATAAACACAGGAAAACGTGTTGCTTAAAAGCCTTTCCAATTATAATAAATTTCTCCCCCTACTTTAACATATGAACACATGTATATATTTTAAATATGAGCATACATATGTACGAAAAGTTTAAGTAAATATATTCCCTGCAGGAAATGTCACTAGTGAATCAGTACAGTGCTCTACGTCACTTTTGTTTACAACAAACCAATAAAACAAGAAGACGCATAGTTGTGTGTATATGAAAAAATGTTTTCTACGCATTAAGAACAATACTAATAGACGCTTTGTTGACAATGTCACCAAAATAGTCGACAAAAGTGGTGACTTGGGGACACTTAACCTTACGTTTCCTTCAGGGTTGCAATAAGGAAGAGAAAAAAATATGTATGTATGTACATACATGTAGGGATATGTAATCTGTATGTACATATTTATGTATGTTAAACAAATTTATATTCAAAATATAAAGCCTTCAGTAATTTAGGCAAACATGCCATAAAAAATTTGACTAGTAACCGAAGAAAAGTGAAATAAAACATATTCAGCCTTAAATTTGTGTCTATTACAAGGCGTCTTTTATGACAGCAATATAAAAACAAATGAGAATAAAACAAAAAAAAAACATATATAAAAACAACAGCAATAACTTGAACAAATATATTATAAACCATGCAAATTGTTAACCATCAAAAATTCTTTTATATTGAACAAAAATATGAAAGCAGAAAATTAGAAACGAACCCTTATAAATAGGCCTAGAAATGTTGGTGATGTTCATAAATTCTAATCAAATGCGTTTGAAGTAAACGTTTGTGTTTTAACAAACAAAATACAAACACAAAAACAACTCGTAATAACTCGTATATGCTAAAGTGGTTTGCAAGATAAATTATTGGTAAAAAGGAAAAATGAATTAAGAGGGAGAATTTTAATAACTGATTAACAAAATGGCAAAGAAAACATTTCAAAAATTTGTTTTTTATTTTAATTAGTATTGAAACAGGAGTGGCCTTTGAATTGAAAACTTCTCATATTAATCAGTATACAAAAAGTAAGTATGATTGAGCTTATTATATTCATGGACTCCATTCTAAGACAATTCACAAGGAAAAAGTGTTTTCAATTAAGAATTTAGTTATATTAATTAAATTTCTAATTGTATTAATTAGTTTAACTGGAAAAACTTAATTGATATTATCAAATTGTTTATTGGTAAAAATTTAATTAATTTTTTAATTGATACTACAAATATTTTAATTAATATCACAAAATCATTCATATTACTTTTTTGTGTGTTATAAAAAAAAATTAAAAATGAGACATTTGTAGATTTTTTGGTATTTCCCCCAGCTTAAAGTTTAAGTTTAATTTTTCTTCTCTTCTTTAGAAACTCAAATTAATTAATAAAAATATTTCATTCAATAAGAATTGAAATCACTGAACTTAAGCCTGACTAAAAATTATTTCTGATTAACAATTTTAAAAACTGTTGGACTGATTTTCTTCAAACATATGTAACTAAGAACCCTCTTGATCAAATCACCTTTCAAATAGAAAAAACTAAATCAAAATCTCTCTAGCCGTTTGGCCTGTACGTGGCCACGGACAGACACACAGATACACAGACGCACAGTACAAACTTTTAACACCCCTTTTTTAGCCGGGGGTTAAAAATAAGTAATCTGAAAAAATTCATTTTTATCGAAATGATAGCACTTTTTACATCTGCTATTAAGGTCTTCTGGGAAGTGAAATCATTACCAAGATTAAGAACCATAACTTCTCTAAAGACTTTCTTAGTTAAATCACATTTTGAAAGGATTTTTTTTATATTCTTAGTAGATGTTATCACCTTCTTACTCAAGTAAGCACGATTTATAGTCAAGTAGATACAATTTATTTAATATAAATTATCTGAACAAGTACATATCTTACAATATTGTCACTGATATGTGCTAATAATTTCTTACAACCGCGTGAGCTGGCTCTTTTTCTCTGACATCATTGGTAGAGAAAACATTGTCTGTCTATTGCAAGACTACCAGCTGACAAAAAGCTGTCAGACATCTTACAACCATGTGAACACATTTTAGTGGCTTTGTATAATTATTGCCAGATATTTGTCACATCAATAGTGCAATTCACTAACTTTTTTGACGATAATCGCATCGTTAAAATAATTATAAGGAAAATTTATCAAATTTGCTATTCATTAAAATTTTTAACGATATTCACTGTAGGTTAATGTCAACTGTGTCGTTATTTAAGCGACAATTATTTATGTGCTGTTAATTTTATCGACAAAAATCAACATAAAATATCAGCTGCGTTCTATCATTAAAAATAAGTTTAAGAATCACACAATCGTTATTTTATAGAAAAAAATTACGTTAAAAGTTACTGAATCGCATTAGAGGTATGCAAAGTATATGCATCTGATAATAGCATCGTTTTAATAGAATTCTTTCTATTTGCAACACCATACGCACTTGATTTAAGAAAAAGGAAAGATGGAAAAACGAAATAAAATATATGCAGCCAACATCACTGGAATTGCGTCTTCACGGTTTATAAGTCATGTATTAAGAAACGGTCACAGTTTTGAAACATTTACCCAAAAGGCGTAACCAACAAACGATAATAAAAAAGTTTTTATCCTTACACTTGTTTATCAAATTAAACAGTTTCCATTATCTTGTAAAAATGCTCGTTATTTACACACAATTGCACAGTGGATCAGATGTGAAAAAAAAGGAATTTACGATTTTTTTTATCGAAATGTTGATTTTTTCGTTACGTCAATCGAAAGAACTAATCAATACAATCAACATTTATTAAATTTAATTTTTTCTGAAAATTTATACTTAAGGAAATATGATAATTAATGTGTTTTTTTTACTATTGAACGAAAATTTAGTCGGTGTAGCGCTAAAGTCTGGTTCAGATCCTGTCTCCCCATTTAAAAAGTTTTACTCTATTAGTTTTTAGGTATCATAAAGTGAGATTATTACATCGGAGTAGGTACCTGTTTGCCCGTTTTGACAGCTTCAAGGTATGCACTTTTTCCATACTTCTAAGTCCTATTACACTCAGGGAAAACCCGTAACTTAAAAATAAGAACACGTCACATTAGTTCAATAGTATTAAATACACACAAAAAAGTAATTTGAATGATTTTATAAAATAAATTAAAATAATTGTAGTATCAATTAAAAAATTAATTAAATTTTCGCCTATAAACAATTTGATAATATTTTTTTATTTTTAATATTTTTTCTTTGTATAATAGCAAATGTATATTGAGATTCTTAAAAATAAATAAAAGTAATTAATTAGTACTGTTAACATATATTTTTAGAAATTTTAAAATGACTACACTTTCGTCAATTGTTATTATTAATGCAATATGGTTTTTATTAATTTTAAGCGGTTTTTCGTTCAATTTAGCAACAAAGATAGTAAAAAACATCTTAAAAAATCTTAATCGCGAACCGGCAGAAAAAACTACAAAAACGTATAAGTCAATGACACATATTCCCGGATTTTCTGAAAGAATTATTCACTCTGATATATTTGATAAGGAAAATGTTAATATTGCACAGACAATAATTTGAATAAGTTTTTTTCAAATACCAAAACTAAGGTGGACAAATTAGACAAATCAAATATAATTTACAAAATACCTTATAGCGGAGATGTTTTTAACAAATGTAATAAAGTATATGTCGAAGTAAGATAATATTATGTTTTTGTTGTATTTAAGTTTATAAAATTGAAACTTGTATTTACATGTACATATACATATATACATACATACATATACATATATACTATATATTTAAAGTACATACCAGGGAAGGCATTGAGAATTTTAAAATTGTACCAACAACTCTAAAAAAATTGTACTTTTTTGACCTTAATTGTACTAAAATATTTTTTTAGTTCAAATTACATATTTTATTTGTTTTTATTAAAACAATCGACTTTGTTATGGCCAGCGAATCGTTTTCACAAATTCGCTTGTAAGTTACACCTCTTAAAATATACAGAGTAATAGCATGTGCTCCAGCATACGATGATTTGGAAATGGAATAGTTCACTTTTTTTTGATTTTCTTGTTGCGTTTTGCTTTCAAGGAGAAGAATATGAGTTTCATTGTTCACAAGTGAAAATTTACACATTTAATCATTTGAAAAAATATAGGGAGTGAAGCTGCGGAGATTCGTTAAATGTACTAAAATAGTCATTGGTGTTCTATTGTACTTTACAAGTTTAAATAGTACCAGAAAAGGTACAATTGTACCAACTTTGCCATCCCTGGTACATACATATGTTTATATATTTGTTTTTTGTTCTTTATCCCTAGACGCACTTTCTTCATCGATTCGACGAACGTCGTTTACTCTTTCTCATTTATTTTCTTTGTTACTCATTGCTGTGTGCTCATTTTTCTTATAGCTCTAGTCATTGCCACAAAGTAGATCAGGTGGCAAATCATGGCATTCGTTACGACTCGAAATTGTTTAAAAATATTTAAATAGAGTATATGGAAATGTTTGTAAGTTCCGTTTCGTATCGAATGTAGTGATTTGCCCGCAGAGTTGTAAAAACTGACGTATGAAAAAAGCTAAATCATTTGTGGTGCAGTCACTGCAAGAAAGGGACAACTGTAGTATATTTGTTATTAAGATATCCTCTGTGTCATTGCCAAGCTGCTGAAGTGGTTAGTTCAATAGTATGTGCACTTTTGTCAGATGTGTGTAAGTATGTTTTTTTTATTAAGTTTGTGTTCGTCAAATCGACGATTGATCTCTGTGCCTCTTGCACTAAATGACTGAAAATTCCAACCAAACTTAGTTTATTTTTTAGTTTTAAGTGTCAGTTTTAAGATTTTAGCAAATGCCTGAAATAATTTTTGTGATTTTTTTACTACTTAAAAAAAGTAAAAAAAAAACTTGAAGTTAATTTTGTTTGTTTATTACTTTTAAGTTGCATTGAAATAAGCATACTTTATGTTTAATACGAATAAAAACTAAATTGTTTTTCCAATAAAACCAAAATTTTATGTTTTTTTTTTAATTGGAAGCGTTTGGGGCCAGATTAAAAATGCTCTTCGTCGATTCGACGAAGAAAGTGCTTATAGGTATAAAATTAGGAAAGTGCGTCTAGGGTTATATAGAATTTTTCCTGAAGAAGGACACCGAAGGTGTTCGAAATATTGAAAAAATAAAAAGATTAAACCAAATCAATATTTTAATAAAACAAAAAAGAGTTTTATTTAAATGATTATGACCTTGAGCCTGCTTAAGAAGAAACAAATATATTAGCAAGATATTAGTATGAAATTTAGAGCGATATGATGTTTCATTCTGCGTCATTAACTCTGAAGATGGTTGAGTAAATGAGCGATATGTATATGCTCTTGTGTCTCCTTGATGTAGATACAGTAGGATCAATTCATTATAAAACTTAAAAAAAAGTAATAAAGTGAATATCTACATTAGTAAATTGTAAAGTTATAAAAAAAAACTCTTTTGACATATTTTATTTGCCCTTTCTCTCTTTTTGTGCTATACAAATATTTCTTTATATTTGGGTTTATGAATTCCTTTTATTTCATTTATTTGTTTACTTTTTTACGATAATAGTTTCATGTTCGAAAGCCTAAATAGAAAAGGAAATATAAAATATGAAATACACTAAAATCCTAAAATATTATGGTTGTAATAAAGGCCAAAATGTATAACCTTGATTTGACAGACACACCGACATATATTCCATTCACTGTGTGTTTGTTTATTTTATTTGTAGATGTTTGAATGTAGATGAAATATTTTAAATGATTCAGAGGACAGACATAACAATTCTTGTTGTTCCTGATGATGATAATGATGATGATGATGATGATATATGTATATGGATGTACATATGCATGTATATGATGAGTTCTTGTGAGTAGTGTATTTTTATTAGCCACTTTTTAAGAATCCTTACAAAAAATTAATTTATATAAAAGCTTAAGAATCCCACTTAAGCTTAACTCCAATATAACGAACATAGATAATAATTGCGTTCGCGTACTCAAAAGTTTTTAAAAATTTTTACTGAACTTTACTGCATTTTACTAAATTGCGTTCGCGTACCCAAAATGTAGTAAATGAGAGCACAAATTGAGAGAGTAAACTGAAAGTTCTCGACGAAAATGTTTTGCAAATTTTCAGCTGTCCGCTTTGAGGAAGAGGCAAATTCTTACTCAGGGTGACCTATGACATTTTTCAAAAAGTAGCACCAAAAAGGGGATTTATCAAAAAAAAAAGAAGCAAAATTAAAAAAAAAAACGAGAAAGCTACACTAAAATTTTTATTTTTAATGTATTTTTATATAATTCACCCTAAAAAAAGGGAGACAAAAAGTGGCAAAAGCACTCGAAAAAGTGGCAAGGCAGTCGAAAAAGTGGCAATTTGCCACTTTAGTCGGTCAAACGGTCACGTAAGAATCTTACTAAATACCTGTTTGTTTATTTTCTTATTTTTTGTTTATGTTTAGCTAATATATGTCTATACGTATGCGCGTAATTTTCTGTGTCTGTTCGTATAGTTCATCATTATATTCGCGGGAGTATTAATTATATGTAACATCTCTATTGTAAATCTCTTTTTATAATTATTCTCATGTTGTAATATTGTTGTATTGGTGGTGTGAGGCGAGAGTCTACTTATTCCACAGTGGGCTGCTAAAGCTGTTTTTTGGTAAGTTGTTCCTTTACGTATTTTGTAATCAGATTTATGTGCGGCTAATTTAGTACGTACATAGCTTGGACTTCGTTGTTCCGACATATACTTTATTACATTTGTTAAAAACATCTCCGCTACAAGGTATTTTGTAAATTATATTTGATTTGTCTAATTTGTCCACCTTACTTTTGGTATTTGAAAATAACTTATTCAAATTATTGTGTTTTTATATAATGAATGCATATATTTTTCCTTAACCTTGGTAATGGCAAACTAACGAAAGATCTGTACGAAACAAAGAATTTTTGTAAGAACTTCCAAAATTTTTAAAGCATATTTTGCCATATTTTAATGAAAATTTATACTTTTACATAACTTGGTCATAAATACATGAGTTTAATAAATATTTTGGTATTAATTCATGTTTTTGTGTCTTAGCTTGTAAAAAACCGAGATTCTACAAACCAATTATAGTTAAACAATTATTGATCCAAAACTAGTAGATAGTGTAAAATTTTTTGGTTTAAACTCTAGTTGTGCAGATTATTCTAACAAGTTTTTGTTTATGAAACGTAAAAATATATTACTAGGTTTGTGTGAATAAATTTCTATAAAATGCATGCAAGTTTATTTACGAGAATGTAAAAATTCACATTTTGCAAGACTCAAATGTAGGGTTTAAAATATTCTGATTTTCTTTTACTTTTGCTCATACTCCTGCTTCTGAAAATTTAAGAGTCGCACTAGAAGTTAACACAATAAACAAATAGCTATACAAAACGAAGAGCTTCAGCTCTCGAATCATTGGAAAAGTTTTTTGTTTGTCTGACTGCTGCTTCATATAAATTCGGAAGTTATCATAGTAAAGATGTTGTATGCTTTTATATTTCTTTTGATTTCGCAGTTTCAATTGCATACTTAATCGCTTGCTGGAAGAAATGATGTTGTGGTTTTTTTGCTATTATACATATTTTTACATACAGGAAAAGAACTCATACACACACAAAACACACATTCAAACACATGAACTTCACTAGCAGAAGTATAAGCAATATGTTGTGATTTGGCAGCCAAAAAATAAGTAGTCCGAGAAATGACACAATTTTATGACTTTGGCCGTTTTTTAACGTTTTCATGAGGTTTCTTAAATTTTTTTTATAAATACATATACAAAAATGAATTGTAGAATTCCTTTATCTAATCAAAACTTAGTTAAAAAAAAATCTGTTTATTTTTGTACGTATATTTAATTATAATTAATGGCCTTGACATGATAACGTTCATTATATCAAGGTTTGTGTGTCAAAAGGAAAACGAACAAGAAGAGGTAAATATAAATAATACAATACTAACAAATCAAAAGTATGCTAAACCTTGGAAATATATACGTCTCATGTTAACTTTGATTTAAAAGGAACTATTTCGTGTACAAAATAAAACATAAACAATATCATTGGCATTTATAAAAAGTTTTAGTTTTCAAAGAAAATAATAGTTTCTTAATTTTTAAAGAATAATAGAAAAGTAAAACGATTAACTTATTATGAACACACCATCTCCAAGAGAATTTAAAAATGTTGTTTGATGGTATCATAAAAAAATACAAATTGCCACTGTGTTGTTACATTGAGTTACAATAAAATGTAGCATTCTGACATTTTAATAAGTTGACATGAGTCTACGGCATTAATATGCGCAAGGCATTGAAGTTGTTAAATTGTGCGAAATTTGCAGTGACAGTTTGTAAAATTTAAAAAGATTTTGATCGTCGTGAGGTACTTCCTCGACCAACAATTGTGAAAGAGTTTAGCTCTTGTATGAATAAATCAAATCATACACATTTCTCAAGACCCAATGATATCATACGGATATATTTATTGTAAAAAGTAGTCAAAAATTTAACTCATTGAATGGACCATGTTACGCACATCCAAAGCAGACATAACTATGCCAAAAATCATACAGAAATCATACTTAAAATATTATATAGGTAAATAAATGAAAAATCATTTGCAACAAGTGAAATGTTATTTAAAACTCTTTTGCCTACATTTCATTTGAATCAAAAGAGTTTTTCAATTATTTTTTCAATTATAAATGTTTAAATATATTTAAAAAATACATGCCATGAAATAATTTACCAGATTAGAGTAAAAAAGTTTCATTCCCACTAGTGCTATCTTGTACGAGTATTATCGTTTTTTTTCAATTATTCTTTGTGACGTTTTTAAGGACATACAGTCTTAAATGTTTCAATGGCTTCATTTTCAACTCTTAATGGCATAGGGTCGTATGCAGAAAAACTTAGCAAAGCTTTGCCAAGCAATGATAAGTAAGCTTGTATCCTAAAGAAATTATTATATCAAATACAAATATACAAAAATGTTTTAGTGATGTACATACAATCAAAACGAATCGAAAAAAGCTGCATATTCAAATATTTATTTCATTCGAATACGAAAAATTGTGATAATTCTTCTTTGTTCAGCATATATTTTTTTTACTTTTACTTCATAGAGGTGTTTATCTGTTTCCTCACTATGTCAGAAGCTCATATTTTTTAAATTAGGTTTTTATTTTTCTACACCTTTATACAATTAGAAATCCATTGGATGACAATAAAAGTAATTACAAGGCAAAATGAAAAATAAAATCTAAAATTTAACATTTAAGAAATTTATTATTCGACATATTGTCATAATTATATTTTAATTTTAAATTTATTTGATGCTTATTTTTCTTTTGTGATTTTCAAAAATTTTAAACTTAAAAATATTATTATTTGTGAATTCTCAAATAGTTCTTGAAAGTTTGTGCATAAGATAAGAGGTTTGTGACTATTCAAAATGTGTGGTTGAAGTCTACTGATGATTTGTTACAGCAACAATGAAATGCATATAGACAAAGCTGAACCACCAGCAAATAAATTTCAAATTAAATTAAATTATAATTATGACAATATGTCAAATAATAAATTTCTTAAATGTTAATAATAGTTTATAATCAGTTCTAACTGATTTGTGTGTATTAAAGTTTCAGCCCCTTTTATATTCCCAGCGGTAAGACTCAGAAAACGATTCCATTACCGTTCTTATCAAACTGCTAAGGAATGCCTTATAGAAGGCGTCGGATTTTCCATATAAAAGGTAAGGTACACATTCAGCATTTCATTCTATGAGAAAGGACAATAGAAGTAGTAAAAATTTTTTTTTGTTATTTCGCCAAAACAACAGCAAACCAATTCATGTTTTTGAGTTAGTTAATACTCTTGGGTAACTTCTGCAGATGAGATACATATTCTACATTCACTTCTATAAAAAGGGAGAACAGGAGGAGTAAATAGTTTGTTTTACTTTTCTTCTAAAGCAAAAGCAAATGAATTCAGATGCCGCTATAAAAAACAAAATTCCATATAAAAATACCAAATACAGAATGATGAAGGAAAAGAAAACGTAAATCAGTTAAGTTGAGTAGTGTATTTATTTGATCAATATTATATTTATATATAAATATTATATGGGTTCTTATTTTCAGAAGTTTCCTTTCAAAATGTTCCACCCCTTTGATGAGGGCCTGTTTCTCAACATTTACAAGAGCTGCAATACAAGTAACACAGTTGGGAAAATATTTTATATTCATTTAAAATATATACATATGTAAGTATCCTCACAACTATTTTACTTGTATTTCAACACTTGTAAGTTTTAAGATAAATGCCCCAGCAGTTGAAAAGCTTTACTAAAACCCTTTCAATATGATATTTATGAAAGGGTTTTTTATGACATTTAACAGCCATTCTCTGGAAGGCATTTCAACAGCCACTAGTTTGAAAGCATTTTAACAATAATTTGAAGGCCTTTTAGAATACAGATGCCTTCTAAAACGCATCCGTACTCCTTCTTTTTCGCGCTGGTTTATTAATACTCCACTAAATTAACTTTATGTCTACACATACTGATGAAGATAACTGCTTTTGCCTTCTCACATACACTTATTTATATACAAAGAACCGATATTGATAAAGTATATTACTTGGTAAAAATATAAAATAATTACCCTTATTCCAGTTGTCGCCATCGACGTCACTTTAACACAACACCAAAAAATTGGTGCTCGTATATCCGTTGTCGAAAACAACTGACTCCTGTTGCCAGGTTTATGCTATTTTCTAGACCTGAGGGAACGGAAAGAGATTGTCAGTTGCGCAAAATTGTTCTCGAGAGCGAGTAAATAAGCCCCAATTTTTTGGTATTGTGTTAAAGTGACGTCGATGACGACAACTATAATAAGGGGGATTGTTTTTATATGATAATTTATACTCTCCTTTTTACCAAAAGCATTTTAATACAAGAGATAATTGCATATTAATAGAGCATTAAAGTAGGAATTTAAGATAAATTATCTCAGAGAATTTTTCATATTGAATTGTTTTATTTTATGTATGTATATGTATACATGTGCATGTATATGAATTATATATGATTTTTTCCATGATATAAATATAGAAGTTACTTCCATTCTCTCTTTGTTTTTAAAAATAAGTATTTTTGAAGTTTGTTTTTTTGAGAGAAATAAAGAAAAATGTTCCCATATAGTAAAAAATTTAAGTCTTCCCCTAGAATTTTTTTTACAAAAATGTGTAATTCTCTTAACAAAAATTTGGGAATAATTAAAGTGATATAGATACATAACTACACATATGTGAAGTTTGAAAAGTAATAACTTATCTCATATTTTAATGTTTTCTGCTTTATACAAATCTTTTAACTATATTTTCATCTAAATTTGGAATTGAGAAACCAGATTAATTGATGTTTTTGATAAGTTGACAATGCCTTTTGTATTAAGATTAACAAAAATTAATTGATATTGCATTTTGTTTAATCTACATAGTTTGTTTTTTGTTGATTGTAACATATTTTTCTAAAATATTCACTCTTATTCCAGTTGTCGAAATCGACGTCACTTTATCACAACACCAAAAAATTGGTGCTCGTATATCCGTTGTCGATTACAAACGACTCCTGTTGGCAGGTTTATGCTATTTTCTAGACCTTAAGGAACGGAAACAGATAGTCAGTTGCGCAATATTTTTCTGGAGAGCGAGTAAACAAGCCGCAACTTTTTTGTATTTACTTTAACATAAAAGTGACGTCGATAACGACAACTGGAATAAGTGTGATTAAAGAAGAGATCTTTTGGCAAGTGTATTTCACAGATATTATAAGCTCTTAGCCACTTTTTTTCGTCCATACACAAGACGATACAATAGTCGAACAGAATTTATGCATTGATTGTTTAATTTATGCATTCTATATTTTATAAAAGCAATTTTGAAATAATTTTTTAATAAAATTTTCAAACAAACAGGAAACAGAGGGGAAATATTAAACTAATACGGTAGCACCATTTTAACGGAAACTTCAGAATACTTATAGTTGTCAGAAGGTGAATGTCAAGAAAAAATAAGAGAATGGAAGTACCTTCTATGTTTATATCATGATTTTTCTTTGTTCTAAAATATCTTATTTAATTTTGATTGTGCTCAATTTTACCTTTACTCGCCGGCGGTTTTCTGGTAGCCCAATTTGTTCTAATTGAACGTGAGCCCAACCATTGACCGTTCATGGCTGTTATTGCACTTTCAGCCTCCTGCAAGAGAAAAATTATTTTACAATAAGAAAGGGGAAAAATATAAATGTATTGAATAATTTTCTATAAAAATTGTTTCATCCTACATTTTCATATAAGTTTTTCTTTTTGTTATACTTTTTATTTAGCATACCGAATATGCTTTTAGCGTATTTTATTTTTCTTTGGAACTTACCGCTTTTTTGACAAAGGATACAAAGCCATAACCCTTTGATTTTAACGTTTGTGGGTCACGTACAACACGACAATCACTGAAAGAAAACAAACGTAAGGAAATTCTTTAGAAATAAATTAATTTTGAATTTTCATTTTTATGTATTTTTAAATGGAAAGTTTTCTTTAAGTCGTTTTTGGGGAAAATTTAATTTTCAATTAAAATTTTTATGAATTGTTGGATACTTCGCAGAAAATTTTAAGACTTAAAATCATCCCGAGCAATGGTTATTAAATTAAGTTTAATTATTTTTCGTAAATGAAAGAATCATTAAATGCCTTTCTTAGGAAAAATTAAACGATTTTATTGTTGGAAATGTATATAAAAGCAGTGTTTTTTATTTCTTAAGAAACAGCAAGCAAAAGTTAAATAAATATTATTTTTCATTTGAATACTAGTCAAATAAACAAAAGCTATTAAGAATTACTAAAAGATACTTAGCGCATCAAATACTTAAAAGAAAAACATTGTTGAGACAATCATAATCGAAGAACAAAATACAATCAATAAATCATATTTCTGTGCGTAAATCACTTAAACCATTAAGGTAAAGCTACTGTAAACATACAAAGCTCTGTTATAAACAATCATAAAATGTTTCAAAAAATTATACTTAGGAATAATTTCTTATTTGGGTTTAATTTTAGTATTCTCACTTCTTAGTGAATGAGTTTTTTTTTAATTAATGTAATTTTCTAAAGAAGAGAACAAAAATTAAAAAATTAATACTCCAGCAAAAAAAATATATGATATTGACGAACTAACAACTGAGGGAAGCAATATATTGCTTACTTGATATTAAAGGTTTCTGAATAGCATTAATGTAAGGTGGACTCTAAAACACTTTTGTTGAAAATTTGGTCGATAATAGTAGGCAACAACTAACAGACTACTTTCGAACTAAAATTACACAACTATATTCTTAAGCCTTTTGTTGATTTTTGAGCACAATACGTTTAATTTTGAATAAAATATGTTTAGTCATGGGTGAGAGAAAAATTTCATGTACGCCCTTTTCAAAAAAATTGCAAACATTCACCAAACACCTTATCAGAATATAGAAGCACAAATAGTTTTTTAAAACACTGGCCTTTAACCATAGTCAACAAAAAAGTCGACTACTTTCGACCTATCATAGACGAGATAAACTGCACTTCAAAGGAAAAAGTCGGTTCTAAAGTTAAAACATGCTGAAGCTGTTTTGAACTAGATTACAATCGCCCTGCCTCTTTTGTAAAACAAAACCACATTAAAATAAAAGAGAAATTATGTATGTATATACAGACTTGTATGTATGTATGTATGGTTTTCTATCTCTTGGCTATTCTTTCTATATGTAAACAATTTATAATCCAATTATTTAACAGTTTACTGTATTAAAATACTACAAAATACCAATACCTTTTTTAATTTTCTCTATATTAATTATTTCTTAAGTTGTTTTTAGGTATGATTGTTTTATTTTATCTTGTTATTAAATTTAGCCCTTTTTCATTAGACAGAGTCAGATGAGAGAGAGAGTGATGATTTTGTTTTCGATCATATGAAAAGTTTCCAATATTTGTTGTGGCACCTACGGAAAGTCGGTTCAACTTAACACACACTTTGTTTTTGACTATAGTAGAAAAATATTAAGAAACAGGTTTTTAATTTTAATTAATTCTAATTTTTCTAAATCGAACCAACTTTATTCTGTGACTATGGTTATGGCCCACTGTTTTTATGAGGAAGACTCCGTGAAATGCACTGAATCATTATTATAATTGGTAAACAATTTCTTGCATTTTAAATACGAATAAATCATTTACATGTAAATGAGAAATGTTTTTAATTTTGCACATACATTTTTTTTCAATTTCACAATATTTACTATCTAGGCGCACGGTAGGTAGTGCGCCATGCAAAGTTCCGGCCAACGCACGCAGCGTGTATATTTACAGGAAGCCATTCGAGCTGTTTTTACCCCCCTCATAACTCTGTTTGTTGTTGACACGCCCATACAATTTAAGCCTCATATTTCATGTACTACAACTCAGCCTATTTATGTATACAATTTATGTAGGCATTATTGTCCGTTCGCAACGAAACTTGGTACGAACGAAAATCACTGACCCAAAAAAAATTGAGTTTGAAAAAGTAGGCTGGGCTACGCCCATAAAATTTTTAAATGTAAAGTTGAGCTAAGGAGCTGAAATTGGATATTGAAATAGGTCTAGATGAGAAACCAACTAAGAAGCTCTGAAAACCTATAAATTTTAGTCAGAGGGGCAGGGCTACGCCTATAAAAACTAAAATTAAAAGTTGCGCTAATGAGCTGAAATTTGATACACGAGTAGAGTAGGGCTAAGTAAGTAACCAACTATACAAATCTGCAAACCCAACAATTTTTACCACAATGGGCGGGGCCACGCTAATACTGTTCAGAATTAAAAATTTTATATACAGCTTTTAACTCAAACTATTTTAGTGAAACATTGCATACAAGTTGCACTTATGCAAGACTTTAAACTGTTACCTTAAAAAGTGCACGTGATCACTCTAATAAAATGTAAGCCTTGTGTTTTATCTATTTCGGTCTATCATATTTTAAAAGGAAATTAGCATGAATTATAAGCGCTGTTCACAACAAAGTCGTGACTTGAAAAAAGTGGGCGGGGTAATGATCATTAAATTTAAAAGCCTAATTCAGGCTAGAGAAGTTTTATACACAGGTAAGTGTAGATTTGTAACCTAATGGAAAAATCTTAAAACCAAGAAGTTTTATCCGGTATTGAAGCCACGCCCTTAAAACTCAAATTTTCACTAGAGAGCAGAAATTTGATACAAAAATAAATCTAGACCAGAGATCACTCAGAAAAATCTAAAAACTCTGAAAATTCAATCAGGGGCTGAAACAAACACTTCAAACTCAAACTTAAGATCAGTTAGTTGTTCCTTTCTACTATGTGTTTGTTAGAATAGTTACAATTAACTTTGGTGTTATGTTTTCATTAATAATTATCACATTATCACATGGCTTAAAAAGTGCTATAAACTTTAGCCGAATCATATCATAAACTAAGATCAGTTTTATTGAAATTTTTCATACACATTGCACTTATGCAAAGTAAAAATTTCCTGTTTTGAAAGGTGGTCGTGATAACACCCATTCATCTTGTTTTTTACTTTCATGTACTTCTGCTTAGCAGTTTAAGTTTATACTTATGTATTTCTCACTACATTTTTCCTACAAAACTCTACATGAACCATAAGTACTAGCAGATAGAAAAGTGGTCAAAGATAGGCACATAAAGATTTTACATAAGATTATACTGTCGAGCGCTGACATTTTTTAGACACGCCCACTAAAATTTATGCTTTACTTTTGATCTTTCTTTTTAGAAGAGTCTTACCAAATTGCGTGCATACAGGCGTCGTTGAAATGACACAATAATGCATTTTTAAGGTGTGCAATCCAACAACCATCACACTCTAACCCATTATTTTATGTAACTATGGCCTTTTCAACTGGCCCAGTGAACATAAATAAAAATAAAATACACTAGAAATTTCAAGTTGAAAAAGTATTATTAAAGAAAATTTTTCAAAAAGTAGTCAGATTCTTACAAAAACATAAATGTGAAAATTTCGGCCAGTGAAAGAAGTGAGATATAAATTTTGACCAAGTTATTTCTTGCAAAATACATATCACTATAATCTGCCATGCATTTAATATATATGAAATCGTCAGGGTTTCATATTATATCTAGGCCACCTGCTTACTTAGCAATATTTTTACCCTTGTAATACAAAAGATAATCGCGGATATTTATCTACTTCTTTCCATGGGGAAAAAAGATGTCAAGTAAGCAGGTGGTGGCCTATATATAATATGAAACCCTGACGATTTGATATTTGTAAAATGCATGGCAGATTATAGTGATGTGTCTTTAGCAAGAAATAACTTGGTCAACATTTATATCTCACGTCTTTTAATGGCCGAAATTTTGGATGGGCACTTGGCCTTTTTTCACAGTTATATTTTTGTAAGGATAACTATTTTACATGAAAAAAATTATATATTTTTACTCTTTCTTTAAAAACTCTCTGTAACAATCAAGTAAGAAGAGAAAAGTGTAAGGAGAACAAAAAAAAATGGGAAAAGGCGTGGTGATAATAATAGAAAAACATGTGGAAAAATCTTACGTTCGCTACCCGTACGTTCGCAACCGGTAATTAAGCCAATTAAACAAAAACCAATAGAGAAATTTTATTGTGTAAATACTGGATAGAGACCTACATTAATACACTTTTAAAATAAATTAATCACTTTTCATTATTCTGTTCCATTTCGCAGATTTTTACATTTCACTACTGTCAGCCAAAGTTAACTTCTATTTTGCGTACGTTCGTAACCAGATGTTTATAACTATTAATATGAAAACTTCAACTCGATAAAATCTATCGTTTGCACTAAACATATAGATTCCGAAATGCTATCAAATCGCAAAAAAACTTTTGCAAAAGTTTCGTTTTCTTAATTTTGTATACATCAAAAACGTACGAACGTACGTTTGTGACCACAGGAAATGCCCATATACACATATATGTTATACGTATAGGCTGAGGTTCGTATTGAATTACAATTCTAGTGTCAGCAGCGATGCCAACTTAGCTATTTAAGAGCTAAATTTAGCTCTGTTTGATTGCTTCTAACTCGAAATTTTTCGCTTTAGCTCTTTTTTAATAAAAAGAGCTAACAAAGCTCTTTTCAATTGTGGAAACGGCACGTTTGGCACTTTTTGGATCTTATAGTAAATTTTCCCGCTTTAACCCTATTGTTTCTGCTTTGGGCATTTACATTTTTGGCAACTATGTTTTTGCAAATGCAGATACTTTTTTTCGCAATTATGTAAGATACATATATTTATGTATTTAGGTATTTCAAATTGTAAAACCCCGTTTTTATTATAAAGTGTTCGTTTCTGAGTAATTAGAAAATTTTCCACAAATTATTGAAATGGATTCTTACTGCAAAATATATAGGAAAGCTTGGAAATTAAATCCCGCGTTTAAAAAAATGGATTAAACCAACAAAAGATCCTTCTAAAGCTAACTCTTTTTGAAAATGATTGTTCTTATTTTGTAACTTAACGTATATACAAGTATATGTAAATGTGTATAGTTATATTGTTAATGCAGATAAATATTTGCATCAATTGCTGTGAAATGATTTTATTTTAAATTATTATTTTTTATTTTTTCATACTATTATTTTTATTAATGTAAAAAAATCTTGAAGTGCAAATTGAATAATAAATATGTACATTCATAGATTTAAAACGGAAAAATCTTGAGTTTTTAAATTTAGCTCTTTTCAGCTCTTTTTGGCTACTCAGTTGGCTCGTTTTGCCTTTGAATTGTTGGCATCACTGAGTGTCAGTACGGAACTCGTGCTCAGGTCAAAGTCGTACTTCACTGAATTTATTATTTTTTAATTTCTATACCAGACTTTTCTTTCCAAAATATAAAATTTTTCTAATTTATAATGAAATATATTAATTTTATCCAGTTACTTTTATATATCACAAAAAGTGTACGCTTTCCAAACCTGGAATCATCCTTTTGGATTTTTCTGATTTCTTAAACCAATTTGTTTCTTTCAAGAATATAAGATATGTTAAGTTTATAGAGAAAAAGAAAAAAATAATTTTAGTATGTTACTTTTATTTAACAAAAAAGTCAAACTTTTTCAACCCTGAAAAAGTCTGTATAATTTTTTTGATTAATTTTTTTTATTTAAAATAAATTTATTTAACAAAAAATAAATAAAACTTGATTTTAGCTAGTTACTCTTACATGACAAAATAACGCTCAAGATTTCCAGCTTGGAAACCGTCCCTTCAATTTTGCTGATTTTCAATACCAATCTATTTTGGACCGAAGTTTCAAGCTTTTCTGGGAGCTCCAGAAAACAGATTTCCCGTGCAGACAGACGGACAGATGGACATGGTTTATTTATCTTCTCTATGCTTAAGGATCGAGAAAATATATAATTTATCTGTTGCTTATTAATGTTGTGGAAATTACACACGGAATGGCGTTTTTGGCGAAGGGTTTAAAAACGGGAAAATAAATCCATAATAGGAGAAAAGGGAAAAGTGAAAAAACTTGAATTATATTTCGAACGATATCGAATTGCATATATTTATGTATGTATTAACATAATGTATTAAAATGTTTATACAATGGCTATTTATATTTTTTGTAGTGTTTACTTTTCCGAAAAAGCTTTCATCAAATTAACATCGGCAAAGTAAACCCAATACTTAATTTTCATATTATGTTATGATTTATTTTTGTCAACTAGTAAAAAATATACCACCTTAAAAATCATGTTAATTTTTTCCATCTTTATTTTATTCATAATGAGGGTATTCATTTCAGTTTTTTTCCTCGTTGGAAAAATGGAAAAATATAATTTTTTACAACAAACACAGGGAAAAAAATTTTAAAAAAATTTTTGAATTTTTTTTCCTTGTGTTTGTTGTCAAAAATTACATTTTTCCAACGAAGAAAAAAACTGAAATGAATACCGTCAATAAAACGTTATTTTTTTCCTTTTACTTTTTTCTTTTAGCTGAGTCTTAAGTTATTGGTATAGTATATACAAAGCTCTGTATTATAAGGCTTACATAAAATATTTGTATTATACCCCCAGTTTCAATTTTACATTAGTTAAAGTAAAATTTTATAGAAATCAATGTTAATATTCCTAAAGTGATTCTTTTATCAATTTATGTAAATATTTTTTTCAGCTACTTTTTGTTCTATGTAATCAAATTTTTTTTAAATTTTTCACAGATATTGTTAACGAAAGATTTAAAATTTAGTAGAATGTGCAAACAAAGTGGAAAAATTAATAACAATTTGATGCAAAGTATCATTTGCCCCCAAAAAAAATATATATGTATATATATACACACATACATATGTATATATAAATAATAAGTAGTATTAAGTAAGAAAATAAAGATTCTATGCCACCTGTTCTAATTTAAAATTCATGCACTGTTTTTTATTCAGGTTGACTGATGCTGCTATTGCTGCTACTCCTGCTGTCAAAAGGAGTGTTTGAAATATTTCTTTTTCAACAAAAAATTCATTAGCATTATATCATATTATATGCACAACACAATGATGAGCAAAAGTGGTCGTTGTTTTATTAAAACATTTTTTGTATGTAGCCAGCAACAATTTTTCAAGATACCGGTATCGTATACTTTTGGAACTTCTCAAACCATATGGGTTATTCAGTCAAATTGTAAATATTTACGATTGGGGTATACATACACTTTTTTGCATTCTATGTAGTAGGCAAACTTTTTTTTGCCGGGTAGTTTCAGCTTAATCGAATTTTTTTATGGAAGAGAGTTTCATCTTCAATAGCGTATATTAGTAAAAATAATTAGAAAAATGTTTTAATATTTTTTTTCTTGAAGAATCTTAAATATTTCGCATTTAGTTCTTAGCTAAAAAGATTTAAAAAAAATTTTTAATATTTATTTCACTTTAACAGTGCGACTTAAGGTAATAAATTTTTAAAGAAAAATTTCATATTCAAACTTTGAACTAAGATTGAAAAGAAATTTAAAACTAAGCAAATAATTTACTTATCTAATTACTGATGTACACTACCAGCCTTATGTATAAGAAAAAACTAGCATGAAGTTAACATGAGCGACGAAATTGAACTAGTTGTTAACGAATAGAATTTGACATTAAAAATCGGCGCATAATGAAGTTCTGACCTGCTATTAAATCCTAACGTGATTTTTTATCCGTAGTTTTATGCCAAAACTCTTCAAGATCGTATTAGATTTTGCCATTTATGCTAACTTCATACCAGTTTTTTCGTATACATAAGGCAGTATACATGAATATTGAACGAAAAATAAAAAAATATTTATAAAATAACAAAATTTTTATTACAGTTGAACCTTGATTATCGGAACCTCTATCACCCAAATTTTTGTAATACCCGGCATTCTGTCACTTTTTTATAACATCTATTAACTGAGTGCTGTCATTGTCCGTGCTACGATTATCGAGGTTCAACTTTATTTAAATGTACCATTAGCAAGTTTTTTGGAAATTGATAAAAAACTACAAGAAGCAGGTTCTTTCTTAGCAAATATCTTTGAAACTCTGCTTTTGAAAAATAAATCAATGTCATATTCTTTTTTAGTAACCTTTAGTTTACTAGAAACTGACATTATTTTAAATAATAATAAATAGGAAAAATGAAATTGACAATTACTTGTGGCGTTTTTGTTTATTTTATTATAACTAGAAGTTAGGTTAGGTAAGGTCGAAGAGAGGAACCATTACGCTCACTTCAGGGGACATACACATAAGCCAGTTTATGACTGTTGTGCGATATTATATAAACAAATTCCACTTTTATATGAACTGAGTAATATACGAGGGTGTATAAATAATAATTTAATGAAACAAAGTTTTTTTTTGCAAAACAGAAATTTAGTTTTCAACATAAACTCTTTTTAAATCAATTCACTTAGTTCACATAGTTCCAGTTTTTGTATAACTTCCAAAAACTAGGATTTTTAGAGGTCCTCAAAATAACATTTTGTTGATATTGGTCAATAATTTCATCTCTTTCCACCGAGCCATGTACTTAAGTTTGGAAATTGAAAGTAGTCACTCGGTGTTAAATTTGGTGAATAGGACGGATGAGAGAAAAATCTGAAACCCAATTCATGGATTTTTTCCACGAAAACTGCACATCCATTTGTGGTTAATTTTGACCAATAGCGCCACCCACCTTTATCATACGGAAGCAATCACTAAAAATAGAAACCACTGAGCCATATAGGATGCCTATGGTATCAAAAATCTCACGCAACTTTGCTCTTCGATTGGTCAACAACATATCGTGGATTTTTTCGACATTTTTGGGTGTACTGACATTAATTGGCGTTAAAACGTTCATGGTCATTTTTGCTTGTGCTACCACAACAAAAGTCAGTAAACCACTTTTTTACCTTTGATCTCGATGGTGCAGAGTACCTATAGTACTTATCAAGCTATTCCCTGGTTTAATTGACGTTTTTTTTTTCGCAAAAAATAATTTTTAATGAGCACTCGAAATTCCATTTTTTCCATTTTTAGAAAAATACAGGTTGTATGTTTTGAACAGATGTTAAATGCAAAATAAATGACGACACTTGCTTAAAAAATTTGACAGTAGTCCACTAACAGGTAGTGCTTGATGGGAACAGTGTTTAATTTCATATAACTACGAGGTAAGTATGAAAAGTCACGGACTTATTGATCCGCCATCGTATATGTAGTCATCAGTCTTTTTCAGTCGATACCTCTAAGGTGGGTAATATAGGGTAAGTTGTCATCCCCAAAATAAAGGGATCTTTGCTGGACGAAAGCTGTATAATTACAAAAAAAGTGCTCCATTGCCTCGATGTCATCCATGCATGCATTCATTGTTTTCTGTGGGTCCAATTAGGTAAGAATACCCTCGTAAATTAAAGTACTCCGATCAAATTTACCTAGCTCGGCCTTGTTTAGTTTCACCAACACATTTTTTTTATTTCTTCCGGGTCCCCCTGTAGGATTTTGGTTATTTTATTCACATCATCACTATTTCTTGGTGTCTTTTACCATTTTTTTGACTCAATCTATACTGCTTTGAAAGGTTTTGGATTACAATTTGAGTTCTTATCTGTAACTTTCCGGAATTTTTTTCCAGTCCATTTGCAAGATCATTTACGATTACGTCGTAATGGGCCGACTCCCATACAAGACAAATTTTCCCATGTATTGTTAATAATATTTTTGGTCCTAGAGCTGGCCTTTTTGGCTGTGGTTGCCTTAATTTCCTTTAAATAAATATGTTGACATCGGTAGTCCTAACATTCGCGCTGAACCATTTTAAGATAAGTGGAAGGAAACTCATACGGTTCTTCTATGAAGAAGCCTATGCTCATTATTTTGAATATCTTCGAGCCATCCGCGTACTAGCAAACTCCCATGAGTGTTTGTTTCAGGGTGTGATTGAACCAGGACTGTCCTTCCTGTATCAATGTCTCGCATTTACTTGTAACCTTAGTCTCACGTTTATTTCCAATATCCACTTTCTTCCCACTGAACAACACCACATACTACGGATTCGTGTGTTAGAATTGGTCTGATCGTATTTGTGTAGAGTCAGTGTGTTTGCAATAGGGTTGAGTCCCCATTTAGACTCAATGGCTCTTCTGCAAAGAGACCAGGATGAGTTAGCCTTCTTAACTCTTTTCTTTATTTGATGTCTTCACAACAGTTTCAGTTTAAGAATCACTGCTAGTATTTAATCCTATGGGAAACTAAGATGAATATACTACGCCTCCATTTCTTTTGAGTTACTATTCAGTTCAATCGGCCGATCCCAGTTAATTGCAATGTTGTTGGTAGCTTTTTCAGCCTCTCTGCAAAACTAGTTAAGCTGCTTGATCTGTAGAATTATTATGACATCATCTTAATAGCAGACACGTTCATACTATTCATTGGTCTGGTTTTTCCCAGCATAAAGCTTACCCAATAAATTATTGATGGGTCAATTTGAAACTGTACTAAGGATTGTATAAGACTGCTGGTACTATCATCTTATATCGTGTTCACAAAAAAGTTGATAATAACATTAGCAAAAATTGGAGGGAAAAATACGTTACGAACGAAATTTGAAAATATTTCAATAAATCACGCTTAAGCGTATAGTGATTGTTTTACAGACTTAAAAAACTTCTACAAAAGTTTCAATCTCCATTGTGCGCAAAACCACTAAAGATTCTCTTTATATGTATACCGTTAATTTTAATAAGAAGAAAAAATTGTAAGAAGTCATTTTTTTAATAGAAAGTAAATAAATTTGAAAATTGGATTTCTGACCTTGTCAAATTTCTTTATTATAATTTGAAATTATTTTTACGGTTACATTTCTACTTTTGTGTATTTACTTTTGGAATTTATGTTTTAACCAATCTGTTTTTTCTTTAAATTTACTCCCCCTTTTTGTAAGCAACTAGCCCACTTGTACATCAACATGTTACGTCTTTATCATTGTGGTAGAGAAAAATTCAGGGTGTATGAGTGGGTGGTTTAGAGTTGATTGTTTGTAAAGGAATGAATATATTTACTGCAAACTTGACGCCTTAAATCTAAAATGAAAAAAAAATATTTTCCTTTTTACATTTCTTGTCACTTAATACTTGTGTGTGTCTTCTTCTTTTTAACCAAATATGCGGTAACCATATGGTCGCTGTTTTCTTTTAGTTGTTATATAAGAGCACATTCATACCAAAAAAAAATTATAATATATACAAAAAAAATTAAGAAGAGATTTTTTGTTGGCAAAAAGACCTTAAATTTTTTTAAGAACTTTAATATGAGGTTTGTAATTTGTTAGAAATGACTTATATCTATATGGCATTTGGAAGGATGAACTTAATTGATAACTTGGAAATTTCAAATAAAAAGAAATGACTGCACAGTGTACACGAGTATTGGGCAAGCCTTTGCGCCTTTTTACAATATGCTGGCAATTTTTTGCTAACGTATGGATTCAATAACATTCAGTCAATTATAAATATTGCTCAGGAAGTAATCTAGGCAGAATACATTTTTCAGAATATTAAAATCCTCATGTTCTAAACGGATGCAGCTATTTGGGCTTACCTAAGAACTTGCAAATGTTTTTTTTAAGCCGGGGAAAAGCGTCGGGGCATTATTAATAAGATTATTTTATTAGTCAATTTAATTTGAAAATGACTCTTATTGTTTTCTTATTGTACCGTTCGTCTCTCTGTCTGTCGGTTACAGGATGTTTTCTTGAGAACCGTAAAGGCTTCATTAGTCTTTACTTTCTGTTGCTGTTCTGTGCCGTCCTTTTCCGTATAAAATATTTTGCAATTACTTTTTCTGTGCAAAAAATCACCTGGCAACCTATACAATTGATTACACTTGTACACAAATTATCACAACACACTAATACATACACACTTGTGGCTGTCACTTAACGTTGAATTCTGTTTTCTACAGATCTGTCCGCAACAGAACAGAACGAAAAAGGAAAAACTAACCACACATACAGATTTTCAACTAAACAGAAACTAAACAGCTGATTCAGAACAGAACAGCACGTACAAACTAATTCTGCCTTAAGAGATACGTTCTGAAATTAGCAATAGATATGTAAGACTTTGGCCGCTACAACAATAAATATACGGCAGCAAAAAGTTATAGCGTGTTCTAAAGTGACCAACGTAATATTTGGCATCCTATATAATATTCATGGGATTCTATCAGTTAATGTAACTTTGACTTTACCTGGGAAACCGTAAAAAACAAATTCTTGAAATTTTCAAAAACCCTGAAACTAAAAAAACCAAAGCAAAAAAATTTTCAAAAAGGGAAAGAAACTTTAACGGGTATTGGATTTTTTTTACATTTACAAAACGTTTACTTTAGGTAAGATATTCAATTATATAATATAAAGTTCGTATAGTAGTATATATGTAGTATCCGTACGGATCCCTTTGAGTACGAGACAAAGTCGCACATTAATGAATTTACTTTATTTTTTTAATTTTTTTGAGGAGAATTAACACTCAGACAATGAATGCCTATTACTATTACTAGGTGTCACCTTTTTTAGGAAAGGGATAATACAAGAGAAGATAGATGGTGAAGGAAGACATACAGAAAAACTTAATTCTTTTACAACTCTGCTTTTTGCACTTTTTTTAAATAATGCAGAGTCACAGCGCTCCTGGTGTCAATGAGGCATATTAAATTATCGAAGCTGTATTTAATAGCCATTTTATTGGTTATTTTACTTCACCTATTATTTTGCCACACAATGTCGACCAACAAGGGCGCTCTAAAGTTACATTATAATAAGTATCCGCTAAAATTTGCCTTCATCAGATAAGAGACTAATTGGTGTTGCATATCGAGATCGAAACTAGATCTTTTGGTTTAGTAGTAACGTGCTAACTACTATAGCTAACGCCACACTCGTTTACGTTCTTATTTAGTCTGACTTTTAGAAACCTGCTAGACTTCCTCTTGATAAAGTGTTGCTAAATAAAAACAAAAGAAATGAGAAAAAATTTTGTATTTTTTAGAAGGACACTTACTATTTTATCTTAATAAATTTTACACAGTCTGATTGGCATGATTTTATTCGAATGACATTACTTGAATAACTTTAATCTAAAAGATGTTTTTCTTGCACTTTTTTGTAAAATCTTTATTTTTTATAATTTTTTTTTTAATTTTTTTTATAAAAGGTATTCATTTCTAGTTTTTCTCGTTGGAAAAATGTAATTTTTTTGACAAAGGAAAAATATTCAAAAATTTTGAAGCAACCAAATATCTTTCCTATGGTAATTTGGTAGGGTTAATTCGAATTTTTAATTGGTTTTTCTCTATCACGTCGGGTTTTCAAGTTACAAAAAAAATGTTTTTCCCAGCTAAAGAAATTATATATGTTCCATTTATTTTTAATATATGAATGTATATAACTATATATGAATATGTATGAATTCATGTATGGAAATATATGGGATTATACATGGCAAAACTATTATATATGAACTAATATATGGACTAATATATGAAATTTTAATTATGAAACTTTTCATATGTGGATCCATATATAAATATAAGATTTTATATATGGAGCCATATAAGAATGTATGCATACATGATATCTCACATAAGATCGTTTTTGCAATCAAAAAAGCTTGGAATTTTATCACTGCTGAATTGGAAATCCATTAGAAAATATATACGGTATGCAAGGTTTATATGCGTACCCTCAACGTTTAAAAAAAAAAACTTTTTTCTATATTTATGATTTGAACGGGCTAAAGTTCGTATCGCTTTTTAAGCCAAATTACATGTGATAATTATTAATGAACAAATAACATCAAAGTCAGTTGTAAATATTTTGACAATACATAGTTGAACGGAACACACAGCCGTTTTCGAAGGCCACTAAACCTTCATCATCAGCGTTCTTTTTTGTTGGTCCACTGTGTGCGGTGTCAGTTGATGTAAGTTTCTGCCTTATATACGAAACTTTCTTGCAAATGGAATACGTGAATTCTTTTGATTCATTGTATTTCAATTTGCTGAAACGTGTTTTGTAATGAAAGCCCAAATTTACCATCTATAATTTACACCAGACTTACAATTGTCGTTTGTTCTTGGCAAATTATGCACATGTTAGTTAATTTGCTTATTTTTGTTCTGCTTAAGACAAACTTTTTTGGTTTGTTAAGTATATTTATTTAATTTTTGCCGCAGGCCCATGGCTATTAATTTTAGTTAATTTTAATTATTATTTTTCGAACTGATTTTGTAGTCCATATACATTCATACATATTCATATATAGTTATATACATTCATATAATACAAATATATGGACCATATATAATTTTTTTAGCTGGGCAAAAACAATTTTTTTTAATTAAAAATATTTCATGTTTTATGAAGATCTTTACACCAGATATTTTATATATGTTAAATTTTTGCTTAAGTATAAACGAAGGTTTTTGCAATGTTGCTGATTATGCTCTTAGCCCAGTTATGTTTCAAGTCGATGGTCTTTCGGTGACAGCTTATTAGTTTTTAGTAAATAGAGATAAAAAAGTATTTATCGCTAAAGAGCAGTCCTAACCATAAAATTAATTAAAGAACATGTTCAGTTTCATTTGCCTGAAAACCTTGTGGTAAACAAATTTGAAAAAATTCTTTAGGAATAAAAGTTTACATAATACCACGATATATACCTTTTGCAATGGAATGTTTACATTGAGACACTTAACAATTTTCAACATCAAAAATTATTAAATAAAACAAGTTAGTTAACTTGATATGGAGGTATAATACTAAGATTTTTTTTTAGGGTTATTAAATAGTAGCACGGTTTTAGAACATCGCGAGTTCCAGTGAACAAGCACCGTTTTTTTGGTATTATGTGACGTGTCGTAATTTTTGACCACTGGAATAAGGGTAAATGTTAAATATTTCTTAAATAACAGAGAGTGTAGAATAAAATATTCAACTTATTGATCATATCAAAAAAAATAAATATTTAATAAAAAAATACCGAGCGGTCACTTACTAAAAATTGCACTAAAGCAAACAATTATAAGTTTGTTATATGTATTTATGTGTTTATGTATGTTTCTCTATACTACATACACTCTAGAACATTGGCCCAAATGTATGATCATATATTGTCTAATTTGTTGTTGAAATATTCTTAATGTCTTTATTTATATCGATTTTGTTGTTATTTGTATCAAAAAAATATATATGTTCTCTTTTACACAAAAATTCAAATCTACTGCTAAAAGTGTTTATATTTAAGCAAATTGTACTTCAAATATAGCCATATATGTCTCAATAACGTCAAAATGTTGATAATTAAGCATATATGCGTAAAACAGCAAAAATATGTTTAACAAAAAAGTAGAAGGGTACACAAGATTCGGCCCATCCGAATATAGCACTCTTACTTGTTTTTGGTTACAATTAATTTTGTAGCTAACCCAAACATGTGTTTAATTAATCCAAACAAAAATTAATATGATTTACTTGTTTGAACGCATTAATGTACACGACGGAAAGCTTTTTAGAATATTTCACAAGGAAAATACTTCATACTCGCATTATCAAAGAATGACTTTCCTTTCACTTGTAACAACTTTTGTGATTATAATAAAAAAAATATATATTAATACAATGATGATATTCATATCTGTAATGCAAAATTTTTTCAATATATTATCAAATGTAATATAATAACTACCATTTTCTAAGAGATTTTATGTAATTTTGATAATTCTTCTACTGTACTCGTATCTTCCAAGAGTTTGATTTTATATTTTCTTTTATTATATGCAAACATTAATTTTTCTCAATAAAAAGGACAAAATAAAAAGAAAACAACCTTCTAATGTTTGACAAAAGAGATTGCCACTGCCTTAAATATTGTTAAATTTATTCGTTTTCTTCTTTCTTTTTAGAGAAAAAATAATGTTATTTAGTAGGTATATTATTTATGCATACGAAAAACCTTAAAGCAAATATTTCTGAAATGAAATTTTTCTGTAGCAACTTGACGTTATTTTGTATTTTATAACAAGCACTTAATATAAAATTAATAACGTTTTCTACAGTAAAGGTATTTTCGCAAAATGTTTAAAAGAAATTATTAAGCATTACATACTTGGAAACACCCTAGTAATTGAGATTTGAATTTTATAGATTTGTATGCTGAGCTCTTTTTCAATTTGTATATAAAAATAAATCATAAAAATATGAAGAAAGAAATATAAACTGATAAATTTATAACAAATTGGGAAGAAGTAATCTTAAATAACGATCTCTAACAAAATCTATTTATATGTGACATACACCCAAAATATTATGTAGGTAAATTCAAATGAAAAATAATTTAAAACAATAGTATTTTCAGTTCAAAACCGGATTACTAACATTTCATTTGAATCACACGATTTTTTAAGTTATTTTTGAATGATAAAAAATTAACATAAAATTTCAGTAAAAACTAATGTTTTTTATTATATTTTAAACTACAAAAAAAAACAACATACATATAATTTAAAACTGCTGTTTTTTAATTTTTTTTAACTACCAGAAAATAACTCACAAAATTAGTAAAAACGACTGTAGTATGTTTCAATTATTTTAGCCTACCCAAAACATTAAAAAAACAAAAAATAACCTACGAAATCAATTGAAACTACTGTTAATTTTATTTTATTTTAATGTAATATATTTAACCCATAAAAAACCAGGGATTTACAATAAATGTCTTTTATAAATAAATTTTATTGCTTATATATAAGTACATAATTATATGTGCAAATTTAATTTTAAAAAATAAACCTTAAATTAATCATTAATCAATGAATTGATCCTCTAAGCTCTCGTAGATGGTTACCGATGGAAACATTTTTCTGTAATAAAAATGCATTGAAATATTAAAAGTTTATATACTACAGATGATTTCAGAAATTAATATTAATAGTGGAAGGTGCCAAATATTTGGGGTATTCAAATGGTAATCTTGAGTGTCATAATGTCCTAAGTTTTTAAACTAGCTAAAATTGTTTTATTTTCTTTCATATAAAAGGTGTAATATATTAATACACTTCTTCACCCTATGTTAATTTTATTGCCATAACTAATTATTCAGCTTTTTACTTTTCTTTTTCGTCAAAATGTCCAATAATGTTTAATGGTGGTTTTCTTCAGCAAATTTCTACTAAAAAAGTTGTATATTGTAAAAATGATACAAATTCGCAAGGGATTAAAATAAAAAACCCCTAAAGCTGATTATAAAGACCGAAAAAAGAGCAACTACTCGAAAAATAGGTTACTGTATATACTCGTATTTTAATCGTGAAAATTTGCAAAAATTCAAATATATTTAAAAAAAATTCCAAAACAGCAACTGTAAACGAATAAACTGAGTAGAGATTTTAAAATTCAATAACAATCTCATGTGAAAAATTTTGGCCAATAATTTCTTAATTAAAAAAAGCTTAAAATTTATTTAAAAAAAACACTAATATTGTATGGAATGCCAAAACATTTACGAAAATTATGAAAATTCTTAAAAAATTAATAACATAAAAAATATGTCAAAGTGATACTATTAGAAATCGATAAAATTGTAAAAGAACAAAGAATTGCGAAATGAGAGTAAATTCGTGATAGATTGTACACAAGCCCTAAAATTTCTTAAAAATATGTAGCTAAAATTGCAAGGAATGCCAAAAAAATGCTATCATCAAAAATATACAAAAGTATGATATTAACTAAGTCGGCAGGACTGTAATTAAGCTTCAAAGTATTTTCTTTCCTGGTAAGTTGTTGCTAGTAGTAAAATTTCGGTTAATATAGTTTAGCTTAAGGTTATCATACAGGTCTGAATTTATAGAGTTATAGATATTATATTAAGTATTGATTGCAGCATATTGTTGCATTATTTCTTTCTATTTGAATAATTAGTATGCTAAATTAAAAAAGGAATCATATAGATTCTACGTCAAGGAGGTATACGTGGTTACCTTAACAAAAAACCAACAAAAAAATAATAATAATGTAACAATATGGAGGTGTAATATAAGCAAGTTATTTGACAGAGTGTATATCATAATGTTTATTAATGGGCGTAATTACGAGCGTAGTATTTCTCACTGCGACTCCGACGATTTCATACTAGGTTAAAGAAAAAATGTTGCAATATCTTCTACAAAATGTTTGTAGTTGAAGCCGTAATACGTATTAAGGCCTCTTACTTCCTTACCTTTTTTGAGTTCGATAAAAGCAAAACGAAGGAAGAAGTACAAACGGGTAGAAAAATATGTAATAGACCTGAATGAAATTTAGTTAAAAAATATGCAATGTTTTATTCAAAAATATACTTACTCATGTATATGCAATTTATTAATGAGACCAGTCCCTCAGAAAGCAAAAAATTTCACCTGAAAACATCATGACAGACATATTTTATTATGTATATATCGCACACAAAATCATAAACAGTTACAACTCAAAAGTTTTAGATGCTGAGTGATGGCAAACAACTGTTGATACTGTATAAATTATAAAAGTACGTAATATAAAACAAGCATAGCGGTGTGTTCTATTTTTCAAGAAGACTGCATTGTAAAAGAAATTACTGCGGTCGTTAGAGATTTGTTCAATTAACTGGTTAATAAAAAACAAAACCCCTTCGAGCATTTTGAGTTGTGACTGTTTATGATTTACAGTGCGATATGTATATGTATATACATATGTATGGATGCGTACATACTATGTAATACAATGATACACATTAATTGCATGCACTTAACTTACCAATTAAAATTTTCTTTTATGTTTTGTGTATTCGCAAATATATAATATTTTTTTATTATTTAAGAATTTTTTATTTGTTTCATTTCTAAAATATTTTTGCAGTTAGTTTTGAAAGAAACGACCCTACAAGAACACTACCAGTCAATTGACTGCTCATTTGATCGATAGTCAGGCAGAATATATTCATCATTGCGTAGAACAAAGTTTCCATCACTTTATTAAGGGCAAAATGAAAAATGTGATGGAAACTTTTGTGTACGTGTGATCTTGCATCTCTCTCTAACTAACGAATATAATGTATAGTTGAACTGCTCACTCCAGTACTTTTTAATAATCAATGATAGCATAAATATTACTCAAGTTTGACTGATCATAATTGAATAATATATCCCCCACAATTGAGCAATCATACATGATTGATATATTGACAGAAAATATACTTTTTGTTTTATTTTATTTGCTTTTAAAATACACAAGTAAATATCATATTTAAAACAAATATACAACAAATTAACAAAAACACCAACTTAAGCAGTAGCCAGCCCTCTTCACACCTTTTCATCACCAACGCACCTTGCTCTTTACAAATATCTAAAATTTTGAAAATAAATATACATATTAAATTAAACTTTGTGAATTTGTTTTGTTCATTATTTTACTTATCTTTTTTAAATCTTATAAACTTAAATTTTCACATAATGAATTGTATTAAAGCCTTCTTCAACCACCAACACATCATGCCCTTTTCAAATATCTAAATATTGAAAAAACGAATACATACATATGTACATATGTATATTTTTAATTAAACTTTATACAATTTGTTATGTTCGTTATTATTTTTATCTTACTTTTTCACGAGCACCATTATTTTTTTTACCACTTTTATACATTTGAATTTTACAAACCGAACGAACTTTAAATTATTTTCAGTAAAATTCAATATTTTAATTGTTTTGACATATGTATATTAGATGTTCCACTCTAGCATATATGTTAGAGTAGAGCAACTATAATAACTGTTGAATTGAATGTAAAATTGTTGTAAATGTGTTAGTAAAAAAATGTTGTTTGTGTAAAGCGGCCCATACACTACAACAGCATGCATGCGCAATCAAGTGTTTGTGCCAGCGGTTGGGACGTGTATGGGCATTTTGTGTGATTGTACGTGTTGCTGTAGTGATGTCAAAAAGAGTTTGATATTTTGCTGATGGTACAAGCTTGCTGGTGTAGTATATGGTGAAATTAGCTCAGTTGAGCAAAGTTTTCATGAAGTAAACATGCATTTAAAAAATATAATTTATTGAAATATATTTTTCAATGGAAAAGAGAATTTTAGCTCTTTAGTTATACATAGCTGCTAATTTTAACAACATACCAATAGTAATTGTAAGAATTTTTTGTCCATAGACTGAAAAAAATAAATAAATTGTAGCAAAAACTGTGTCACTATTCATAAACACCCTTACCGCAATTTTGTAAAAAATGAATATTGTACCAGCTTGTTGGTATAATGTGTGCTTCGAGCATGAATGCTCAATCGCTTGATTGTGCGTGCATGCTGTTGTAGTGTATGGGCCGCTTTAGTTTCAGTCATTCATTTCCTGTAGGGTCCCTGCTAGCATTTGGATGATTGTTTTATCAAAAATCACCTAACTAAGTCTTCCTCGAGTACTTTTGACGATTAAAAACTGATTAAACAATTGCGCGCTTGAAAAAATACTCGAAAATGAGTCGAGCTTATGCTTTAAAAGTAATTTATTTATTTATTTTAAAATATATGAGTCATAAATGAGTCGAAACTGATCAGAAAAGCGGGTAATAAAAGACTCCTCAAGAAGAGTCGCATGTAGGGTACCATTTTCTCCCGACAAAACTATCTTTTATGCTCAGAAAACGAGCGCATATTCTTGTTTTTTGATCACTTGAAAGTACTAAAAAAGAATCAAATTTAATTAAAAATTTCCAAAAATGCTAGCAGGGGTATTGTAGTTTGTTCATTAAACAATATAAGCAAAAAGTTGAAATAGACATGTATTGGATAAAATAACTAAATTTTCATTTAATTTAAACTACACGAAAAACTGCTGAAATAACATACTGCTGAATACATACATAACATACATACATACATGTACTTATATATATAAAAATACTTAGAGATTCAACAAAATGTCATAGAAAAAATGAACAAAAAAACTAAACTGTAAGTTAAATCCTGTAAATAAAACAGATGTATTGAAAGACAAAATACGGCCGCAATCTAAAAAAATTAATCATTTACCGACTTCTTGTAAGATATTTATTTCAAACATCTTTCCTCCATCAAACTTCAAATTAATTTCTTTTTTTTATTAAATCAAAGGACTAAAACATCTTTCTTGTTCCGTATTCCATCTCTGTCAAAATAGACTTGTGTTCAGATTCTAAATAAAAGAAATGAGTTCATGAAAGGAAAACGCAACGTTAAACAGCTAGTTTAGAATAAAAATTGTAAAGGTGGCTTAATAAATCCGCTATATTCAAATAAAAATCACTTACATATTTTCTTTCCTTATACCTCAGACTTTTTGCGAATTCTCTTAAAAACAAAAACATAAAGTTGTGGGGGAAACTGAACAGAAATAAAGTTAAATTACAATTTTCTAAAAAATACTTAAGTACACGGTATACGTATACAAATGCTAGAAAACTTTATACATTTAAAATAAATGAATGCTAAAGCTAAATTAAGAAAATAACTTGGCAAAGAGAAACAAAAAATAATCCTTAAATACTGTTTACAATTTAATAGATCTTCTAAATTGAAGAAGGATTTTTTTGCCCCTTAGCAATATAAGAGGTACTGACTTGAAGAAGATGTACAAAATGATGAGGGTTAGGAATTTCACTTTTATAAATGCGCGTAAAAGCTTTCAAAGATTATGGATTTAAATAAACAGAAGGAAATATATATTGATTTAAATTCATAATAATGCATACTTATTAGGAAGATATATTGTATTGAATAAAAATCTTTACTACAAAATCTCAATCTTTAAAGCTATTTATTTAACCCTTTCATGACAATAAAAGGATTTTAACGAACTAAAAAAATTAACACAAAATACAACAGACTGGAGGACATTTGAATTGAATTTTTTATTTATGGGAACTATTTTTGACAGCAGCGGTCCTTTTACTGACTTGAATATCGTTATAGAAAACACATACAAAAATATTTGGGGCATTGATAAGGGTGTCTAAACTGTCCTTCATAAGGTTTTCTCAGCTATGATTGTTGTTTGTCATAACTACATGTACACTCAAAAAAAAAGACATGTTCTATTATTAAGAAATTTTTTTTTCCTAAATTTAAGTAAAAAAAATTCTAAGTTTAAGTAATTTTTTCTAAGTTTAAGTAAATTTTTACAAAAATCTAGTAAAAATTGCTTAATATGAGTAAAAAATATAAAGTTCATATCCTCAAAAATAGTTCATAAAAATACACAATAAATTTCTCAAATTTCAGGAAATGTTTACTGACCTAAAGGAAATATTTACTAAAAGTAAGAAAATGGTTATAAACTGAAGGAAATTTTATATTAAGAACTAGTCAATTTTGTCTCAAATCAAAAAATAAACTTTAGGAAATGAATTACTCCTGATTAGTTCATGAAATTTGACTAACTTAAAAGATGTAAAAAGGTATACTAAATTTTAGGGAAATATTTACCAGTTTTTAGTATTTTTTCTTTGAATTATGGAATTTATTATTGATTTGCATTTAGCAAAAAATGTAAGTAAATTTTTCATATTTTCGAGGAATATTTGAACTTGAAATTTATTTTTTTTTAAATAAAATAAAATTTTAAAACTCAATAATTTCAATGCTTATTTAAATTACCTTGTTGGCAATTGGTTAGAGTGCTTGCCTATCAATCAGAAGGTTGCTACAATATTAATAAGCGACATATAAAATATATATATTCTGGATCGGTATGCATAGGAAAGACGAACAAGCGATGTCCGTTTGTCTGTCTGTACGACTCTCCGTCTGTCTGTACGTGTAATCGGTTTTCCGAAGCTCCCAGAAGAGCTAGAGAATTCGTTATTGGACTGGAGTGTCAGAAATTTTACGAATAAGATTAATATTGAAAATCAGCAAAATCGAGTAGACGGTTTCAGAGCTGGAAAGCTCAAACTCTATTTTACCATACAAAATAACTTCCGAAAACTAGTTTTTATTACTTTTTTATTAAATTAACTTATTTTATACTTCAGTATGAATAAAATTGGTATTTCTAATTAAAAAAAAATTAAAAATTTTTAAATAAATTAAAAAGACGTTTCCAGGTTTGGAGAACTTTAACTTTTTTTCTTATAATTAAACATATTTCATGTTTTAGGAAGAAAGCTATTTTCTCAAGAACCGTAACAGCTACGGATCTGAAATTTGGACAGAGTATGTAGAACTTTAGTTGCTACAACAAAAACTATATGAAAGCTAAAAATTAAAGTCTGTTTCAAAAGGAGTAGCGAAAAATATTTAAATCCAATGTAATAAATATACAATTGCATGTTCAAGTGTCTAACTTGAAATTTGTAAAATTAGTGTATATTTATACAGACTACAAAAATTAACACATTTATTTAACATTTACTCAAATTAAAACTAAATGGTGTTTTATCAGTTTATATAATTTTAACTAAGTAATTTTGAGAAATTGCTGTATCGTGGAAACCGTAAGAGGCAAAGTCTTGAAATTTTCAAAAACGCCAAAGCTAAAAAATCCGAAAATTATAAAATCGCCAAAAACGAAAAAAGCACAAAATTAAAAAATTTAGTAAAAACGCCAAAAACCTTGAAAAATCGCTAAAAAAAAAGCACCAAAACTGAAAGAAGCACAAAATTTAAAAAAAACGCAAGAAACCTTAAGAAATCTCCAAAACGAAAAGAGCACCAAACTGGAAAATATATATATATTACACATTTTTAAAAAAAGATATTTATAAAATAATCGCATAAAAATTTAGCAGAAATTCACTAAACAATGGGTGATATGAATAAACAAATTATTTTTTTCTTTTTTACTTAAAAACTTGTTTTAAAATCAAAAATTTTTATGTGTTTTTTTTTGTTTTTTTTTTTTAAATTTGTAAGTAAAAAGCAAATACTTTTTTATTGGTCGCAATCATAAGACGTAGCTGTTGAGCTCAACTGTTGTGAAACTGTTGGCAGCTGTTGGCCCCAACAGTTACTTCTTAGAAACGGATTGATGGATGTACTGCAAAATGAACAGCTGATGAACGTAAGCAATTGAAAACGAACGAAAGAGCAACAAATAAACTAACTTAGATTGGCTAAATTAATTAGTTTAGCTAAAGTGTATGTATAACACAGAATATTTAATAAAGTCAGCAGCCCAGGAATCTTCCATTTTTACAATAAAATTTGCTCCCTAAAATAAATATTCTGTGTTTGAACAACACTGCAATAAAAAGAAAGACCTGCGCCTATAGTATTTTTATTTTAAAGCTGAGCCGCCATGTGCTCAAAAAACGTTTAAGCGCAATAGTGAATTAAATATGTAATATATAATACAAATAGACAGCATGATATACATACATATGTTTGATGAAATTAGTAATTTAATTTAATTCCTTTATTTCGTTCCTTTATCGCATTTTAAATGCAAAATTAAACAAATATTTGCAGCCGCCATCTAACAAAGCGGCATTGCATTATATTATAAACGGCATAAGTATTTTCGATCAGCTGTTCAGGCTGAGCACAACATGTTGACTATAGGTAGCGAAAAGTTTTATGATGGAAAAAATGGCAGCAATTACTCAACTGTTGAGTGGAGCGAAACTACTCAACTATGCGTTTCTAAGACAAACACTCAACGGTTGCGCAACTGTTACGTCTTATGAATGCGACCATTTTTACTACCCAATGTCGAGTTAAGTATTAACTAAAATTTAACTGCAAAAGCAAGCAACTAATAAATAAATCACCGATATATAGAGCCTGTTGTAATGAGTACTTATGCTATGAAGCCAGAAACTTTCGTGACAATTATTCAGAAGTAAGTCTCAAATGTAGGAAACTACGGCACTACTACATATGTACATTTATTAAAAGTAAAAAATGTAAAGCAGCAGTTTACTCCTGTTTCACCTGATTAGTCCAATTAGTTTACTGTACCAATTGGTAGTAAATAATATTTAAATATTAAAGTAAGGAATTAAATATATACACTTTTTTTTTTGCTTTATAATAAAGATTTCTTAATGCTCTCATAAAATCGTTTAACCATACCAGTCATTTTTCTAAGTTCACACCATTTTATATGTGAGTAGATTTTCCTAATAAACACTGTGAAACTCAACTAAATGAATTCTTATAACGGTGTGTTGTGGCAGACTAAATGTAAATGAATTTCATGTTAGTGGGTTTTCTGACATTTCCACTGCGCATATCATTATTCCAGAACATCTCCGTTCGTACTCCAGCTTCTAAAAGAATTTCTAAATCATTCCTTTTAGTTTATTTTGATGCTTGTCCTGGCCCACGAAAGGTTGGTGTTAACAAAGGTGTTGATTATGATAATATTGGCAACGGATTGTCTAGTTGCTGGCGTCTCTATACACGCTTTATATACTTTAATCATGATGAGTAGAATGTGTTTTATCGTTTCGTTTCATTTAGCTATGTTTTTTTATAAATTCTTTTTACTAAATGTGATGTGGAATATACTGGTATACATGCAGATTTTGTGTTATGAAAAGGTCTGGTGTTTTAATAATTGATTATAAAGCGTTATGAGTGGGAGGAGAGATGATGGTATAGGTATGTATGTGAATGTCTTGTCAAGAGATTTCAAAGCTTTTTTGTTATTTCTAGCAATAAGTAAAAGAAATTGTATTTAATGTTAATAATAATGTTTTTTGTGAACATGGAATCAGTCAGAACTTAAATTGGGATTATACCTACGACGTGTAATTTTGGGTTAATTGAATTGTCAGCAGGTGAATAAATGGTTATGTGCTAAAAATCATTTGTAATATTTATATATTTTTTTTAATTCCAGTATCACATTGTTTTATTAAAACGGAAATCTTTTCATGGAAAAATTAAGGCAATATCTTAAATAAAGATTTTACTACTTCATAATTAAGGGTAAACAAAAATTGTTCAACCTTGAAATCTTTGGACAGAAGCTATGTAATCTCTCCAAAAATATTTGGGAATTAAACAAGCCTCTTGCTTGTTTCTACATGAGTACGAGGCAACGCGAGGGTTGTATTGATGATGAGTATTATACATATAAAACTCATCATGATTTTGCTTAACAAAGTCCTCCGTAAAAGAACTTATTTTTAAACTTTGTTAAATTTCTATAAATTCCCAAGTTGAAATTTAATCATTTATATTGTTTGGAAACTAGGGATTTATTAAAAAAAATAGGATTTTCTTTCTTTAAATTAAATAGAAAAGATGATGAATAATAGCTGAAATTTGGTTTCTTCCTTTTTGTAAGTTCTTGGGAAAATTATTTCAACTGACAAATCCCCAGCCTATAATAATTTACAATTCATTAACTCTGGAAAATGTTCATGCCGTTATGCGTTATGTGAGTAATTTGATAGATTTCATAGGCATATTAAAGCATTGAAATTTTAGTACTTACGATATTTCTCCAAAAGGCGCAAATGCTTCACGTAACTGTTGAGTTTCAATTTCTGAACTAAGATCGCCAACAAATATATGAAATTGTTCTGCAATTAATAAAAAAAAGTAGAAAAAGAACCATTAATAATGGGGAACTTACTTGTGTCAAGAATTTGTATTTATTTAATCCTGCAACAATAAATAAGACGAGTGTGTATAAGGAAACAAAATAAAAGAATAAGGTTGTATATTTCATTGAAACCCACGTGGAACTTAAAGCAACAACGCTATTATTATAAGAGAATTTTAAAAAAGAAAAAAAGTATAAATAAGAAAAAACATCAAGGCAGGAAACTACACAAAAGAGAAAACTTTATTGATATTTCTTGAGGCAACAATTTAAGGAATTCAATACACGCATTAAACAAGTGTGTATGTCCTGGGGATATGGTTTATACAGACAAAAATACATACTTTTTATGCTGCTTCCACACTAAATATGTATAACATCTGACTGCGATTTTTATACATGCCAGGTAAAAGCTTTAAAGCTTTGTCGCTCAGAATGACATATAACGAAGTGAGATAAAAATTTTAAGTTAGAATAGGAACTAATCTGATCTGATATCAGGTGTTCGGTTACAATAAGGGCATGTAAGGTAGTAAAAATACAAAGGAAAACATAACGTCATCTCTTAACTGGAAAGTGTTGCAGAAATATAAAGTTATATTTTGTTCCATTTAAATTTATTAAACGTGTGAGTTCTTTTGATTGCTCAAAAATAAAAATTAATAAAGCACAATATCTGTCTATACTTAATAACCTCTTCTTATTATTATTTCTATCCAACCCACGAGGTCTTAACTTTCAACGATGTTGGCTAGGCCATTTTCTGATTAGCACTAACTGACTCTCACACAGTGTGCCTTTTTTATACTATAGGGTGCGATTCTAGAATGTTCGCTAGATGTCGTAATGACATATGTATGTGTACTTAAGGCCGTAATATACTATCGTACAAAGTAGTGCGATCTACCAAAAAGTACATCCCTGGTATGATTGGGTTTATGAAAATTTTCAAAAGAGAATAACAATCAGCGTGACCGTTTGACCGACTAAAGTTGCAAATTGCCACTTTTTCGACTGCCTTGCCACTTTTTCGAGTGCATTTGCCACTTTTTGTCTCCATTTTTTTAGATTGAATTATATAAAAATACATTAAAAATAAAAAGTTTAGTGTAGTTTTCTCGTTTTATTTAATTTTGCTCCTTTTTTTTGATAAATCCCCTTTCTGGTGCCACTTTTTGAAAAATTTCATCGGTCACCCTGATAACAATTCATCACACCAGGGTTGTAATTTTTCGTAGATCGTACGACTTTGTATGATAGTGTATCACGGCCTTTAGTAAACTCTATTACTAAATTACTATCTGTGTTGTCTGTGTTGTTTACTATTGGTAGCCAGGTGATCAAACAGCCTTCTATCACTCTCTGGTTCATTCATGTCACGGTTTCTAAATGTTTTTAGATAGTTCGATTGGCCGTTATTTTGAATTTTGGAGTTACTATGTAACAGACTTTTATGTTGGCAGTACCGTATATTACTGGTGATACAGGGTGGTTACCATATATGTTCGCACTTTTATGTTTATGTGTGTACGTCTGTAGCTATGTGTACAATTATTGTTGTTGCTATAGTGCTTGCACGTGAATACGTGTGTACGTTTAGTTCCTTAGTTAAATATTTGTAGATAGTTGTTTGCATTGAACCTGTAGGAATATTTTTGCGCAACACTTACATTAACCCTTTAAGAATATTTTTACGTAACAATATGAATAACGATACCAACAAATCAGATGCAAAAACTAAAATACACATCGTGTGCAAACAGCTTTACAAAACAATCATAAATGCTCGCACAAATAGGAGTGAGGACAATGAGTATCTTGTGTATTTCAACCATTCATAAAGATTAAAGTTATCCACTAGAATTTATTTTCTGAATAGTGCTAATTATTTAGGGTAAGGGAATTAATAGCAAAAATAAACAAAAAGTATTTTATTGTTAGTATACATACGAATACATACTTCCTCCAAGTAGATAAGAGATATGGATAAGTTTAGTATGAAGCCAATAGATACATGTACAATATACTAGAGTAATGTTAAAAAATAATTGCAAAGTTAACAGGAACTGTGTGCGACTTAAGTAAAGACAAAAGGAACTTAATAGAACGTAAATTAAATGGTTGCTTTATAAATCAAAATAACATACACTTACACCCTCTTTCCGCAAGTCAGACAGGCGACTCGTCCAGAAAATTTGTATGACAATCACTAAAAAATTAGTGCCTTTCATATAAATTTTCTACACAAGTAAACCGTTCAAGTTGTGGAAATGGGGGTTACATTTGTACATGTAATGTCGTTTTATTTTTGTAAGAAGCTAAGCAAAAAAATTAAAATTCGGTGGAAATTTCTTTTTTATTGAACTAGAAAATTTTAAAACGTTGAATATGCATACAACTTAAATACGTGTAATGTTTTTAAGTGACTAAGTTGATTTTTTGTAAAGCTCTTAATTAAACATTTTAAGTATTACTCCAAGTACAAAAATTGTATAGCTTTAATAACTATTTTTCATTGAGTTATGCTATTTTGGTGACTATCAATACCTTTATATTATTTGTCAGTATTTTTACCCACAAGTAGATGCTTACGAAGGATATTGTTACCCATCAGTTCGGTGAACGTTGATATGTGATTAAATTTTTAATAAGAAGTAAATATTAGTTTAAGGCTGCACAGCACAGAAAGTCGCTAAGCAATTCTAAATACTTGAATCTACAATAACTTCGATTTCTTATTTGCAGGAATACTCGCCCGAAACACAGAAATAAATTGTATAATGATTTAATTAAAATAAATCAGATTTTGTGTTGCTGGATCCTTGTAATTATATTTTTCAATATTTTTTTGCTTCTTTTGATCCGTTTGAAAATAAAAAAAACAATGTAAATTTGTCTTTCAATCTATATATTTCGAACACTTTTGGTTCATCTTCAGGATCTACAATAATACATTATTCGTTTTTTATTTATTTTAGATTATTATAATTAATATCTAATTACGTTGTTTGATTTTTAATTTTAAGACAATGAAAATTAAAAAATTAAAAATTACATGTAAATCAAATTAAATATATGCTACTACGTATAATCAATCAAGTGTTTATGTAATTTTTTTTTATCAGTTTTTTCATTGCAAGTATATCTCTCATATTTAACAATTTGGTTTACTTCATATACTTGTAATTTAAATTTGTTCTGTTCTAAGCATTTGTGCTTTTTCAAAGTCAAACTATGATTTATTCGATTTAGCATTGGCTAAACATGCAAAACCTAAATAAGCAATCTTTTACCGAAATTTTAATGCGACTTGCCTTGAAAAACATTTATGTACACATATGAAAACCACACTTTTTTGTGTGATTCTAACTGACAACTCACTTGCTGACATTGTGGAAACTACACGCAAAGAAAAGTTATGGTTATTGAGAAGACAATATTATGTTTTCAGAAATAAATGTGTGGTCGTTGAAAACAAGTTATTGTTGTTTTAAACATTAATTTTGTTACGGTAAGCAAAGTAATGTTTAAATTTATTAATTACATTATTATATTCATAAAAAAGTGTGATATGGTTAGAGTTTAACAATATAGTTTTGATAAAAATTTATGACTGCAACACTATTTTTTGTATTATTTAAAAATTATATAATGTAAATAATAATATAATATTATTCAAAACCATACTATGTTAAGTTTAAAAAAAATCTTTGTCAAAATATTATTAGTATATTAAATAATACTGCTGTCGTATTTAACAATATTATTATAATATAAGAACATGGTATTGTGAGTCTCAATTATATTTTAGTCACATCTAACAATAGTGTTGTCATATTTACAATAATAAGATTAAGTGTAATAAAGTTCATTGTTTTTGTTGATAATATTATTATTAACTCAGATAAAATTAAAATATTATTAAAAGTTTGCTTTTCTATTGACAATAATATTATTTAACTACAACCATATAATTTACTCATCGTATGTTGCTGTTTGATTATGGTTAATTCAACCATATTTTTTCTTTGCGTGTACTCATGCGTGGTAATTTAGGACTTATACCAATGTTTTCCATTTATTCAGTTATCGGCATAAAAAGCCATTTTTAGTCCACTTTGCCATAAAATACAATTTTCCTAAAACCTAGAAAATACATCAATATGCCAAAGTTTTTCATTTTAAAGAAACCACGCTGCTGAAACTAAAAATTCATAAAATTGTTAATCAATCTATTGTATTGAAAATATATTCATCCTTTTTTTCAGCGTACGATTTATTTTTGATAATTTCTTTCGAATATTTCCGTTTTCGTTATAAAATCTTCAACAGAATTCCACGAAAGTAAAGTTCTATTACAAAAAAAAAAGAATGTACCTATAAATACATACATAAAAACTTGGGCTTGCTATCCTACAAAGTTTTGCGACTTTTGAAAAAATATAACTCTAATGCAATGAATTCTTGTTGTATTTCTAAAATTTGCATAAACTCCATCAGCCAGAGTAGTATTTCCTCAAAAGCTGTACGAGTTTGTAGGATGGTGAATCCTAAACTTAATAATCCATAAGTTTTTTGGTTTATATGTATACAAAATATTAAAAGAATGTCTTAGTTTGAATTTAATTTAAGAATGGAAAAAAAGGTCCGAAAATATTAATAAGAGATTTATCAGTGTTTTATTTTGAAGTGTGCGAAATTCAATAAATTAAAACTTTTAATATGTCCAAATTAAATAAACCGTCTGTCATGGAATTTCTAACGAAATACACAAAGTACACTTTGAATCTTCACAGCTTTTGCGCTGCGTGATTGTGCATAAAGAAGTTTACCTTCTCGGGGCACCTGTGATACCCAGCGATGCCTTCCATTTTACCTCACAATCATAGGAAATAACCTTTCTGATAACACATGTGGAATGCTAACGATATATATAATAATAAATAATTTGATGATAAATTTTGTCCGTGAATAAATAATTTGTGCTTGTGTTAATAGCTATTGAAATAAGAAAACCCCAATTATTTGCAAGTCCACATTGGCGATCGTCGAATACCAAAATAATCGGCTTATAGTACGTTGCAGGACATTTATATATTGTTGCATTTTACGTCCGTTGATAGCCTCAGAGCCATATAACACGACCTTTTTTACGCTGATATTAAAAATCGCTATTTTCGTTCAACGAAAAAGATTTCCTATGCCGCATACAAACTGTAAAAATTAAGAACTTAATCCTCAAGATGATTTTACATTTTTCATGATTTATGAATTCAAGTTGAGTATGGAGCTTAGGTAATCTTAAAGATCTACATATTGTAAATGTTTATGCACAATATTTTTGCTGACCATTTATTTCAGTTTGCTATATTGCCACTAAAAATTAGTTGTGTTTCCTTTCTTTAAGAAATGTACAAAAAGACATACCACGCATAGTTAGTTGGTTAGCATGTTGCCCAAAAATTTTTCCCGTGTTGTTTGTTTTATATAAAAGTCAAAAACTCATAGTTTACCTTAAATGTAGGACTTAGATTATTTATTTCGCGCAGTTACCTTAACTATATTTTATTGTATTTTAGCAGAAATAACTGTTATTTTGTAATTTTTATTTTTTCGAACAGAAATAATTATTATTTTCTTTCTAATTTTTATTTTTTCGAGAAAATATAATTTTTATTTTCTGGTTTTTATTTTTTAATATTTATCGCATGTAATTTGTCTTAAAAAGCGATACAAACTTTAGCCCGTTCAAATTATATATGGATATAGAAACATTGTGGGAATACAAATAAAGCATGAAAATTATTGTAAGTTCAAATCACTCGTATTTTATTTTACATATGGGTTTCAAAATTATTTACCTACTAAAAGCAGACCCTTCTGTACATCACGTACTCTCTGCAGAAAATTGTTTTCTTAAGTATTTTTAAGCCTACCCTCTTAACTACTTGTCTAAGAATTCATATTTATTACAGCCTATGAATATAATAAATTCAAAACACATACTCGTACAACTAAACACATCCTTTAACACGTGTATTTGTGTGTTTGTGTATGCAACTATAATTAATAGATATTAAAGGCAGAAAGGGATCTAAATAAAAGAAGCTGAAATGTGGATAAAACTCGTTATGCTTTATGTTTATTTATGAATATTATTTTCAATGTAATGTATCATATACATTCGTACATACATACGAGTACATATAAATATACACACAAGCGCACTTGAATGTGTCTGCACATTAATTATAAATGTGTTTAAAGTTATATTTTGTGCGTGTGTGTGTTTGTCCGTTTCTGATTTTAATAACTATCGTTGCTGCTTCCATTTATGTTTCATGTAATTTGTTCTATTTGTTGTTATTATATACATATATTTTATTTGTTTTACATTTAGTTAAATAAGCGAATCAAAAATTACATACCCACAATTACATGCATGTATATACACACACACAAACACACAAATACTCTTTAAGCACACTAAATGCAAACTTATTTTTTATGTTTCATTTAGAGAGAAAATGTTAATCAAGAACTTTTGTAAGGCAAGTTTTTGACATGCTTGAATTTAATTCAAAACGCTGTGTACGTAAATTAGCAGTGGCGTTATTTTAGGGAAAATAATAATAATAATTACTGTACGATTTTAAGATACAAAACTCAACAGTATTGGCGATTTCATTTAAAAACCCAGTGAAAGAAATGGAAGTCATTCTAGCGGAAGTACATTTTCATTGCTTCCAAAAAATCGATATTTTTAATTTGCCGAGAGTGAGCAAAAAACCATGTAGAAACTTATTTTAGTCACACAAAACCTTGTAACTCCTCTATAGTGTTAGAAAATACTCACCAGAACTTAAAAAAAAATTATTTTTTTAAAGAAATTTAAGAATTATTTTTGGTCTAAAATTTAAAAGTTAGTTGCTTAATTAGACATGAAAACACTGTTTCGGGCTTAAATTTGTATAAAAAGAAACGAATTGTTAAAAAGGCAACTATTTACACTTTTTCCTAGATAAAAATATTATCATAGAACACAAAAAAGGGAATTTTTCTTAATATCGCTTCCAATTCAGTGACCAGGCATCGAAAAAGAGAACTTCTTGCAATGACAACCCTATATAAAAATCATTAGATCGGATCGAAATTTGCACTACTTCCGCATCGTAAACTCTACATTTTCATGACTTTTTTGGAGTCTCTTTTTTTACTGGGACAACAATAGCCATACTAAAAATGGGAAGTGGCATGGGGTATCAATAAAAGATAATGTCCGGAGTAAGTTTTGGGGTTTTGATTTTCCTGAAAACGAAAATGAGGCTAGCATCGCTACCACTCAGCCATAGGGGCATAGATTATCACCCTTATAGTGAATAAATGTTAAATTTTTGCTCTCGTGAAATCTACATTCACCAAGAAGGGAAATTTGCAATCGCGAATTTCATGGGAACATTTGTTCCCGCTATCAATGCGTAGTAAATGTAAAATATCGGAAGAAAACTTGTGAAACTGAAAAGTTAATTGAAAAACACTCAAATTAAGTTTAATAACAAGAATAACACATATTTTGGGTTTCAAATTAAATGTTTTTAAGTGTAAAGTTGAGTTTTTAAATATATTAGGTGCCGTACAAAAAATCCTTTAGTAACCCAGCCATAAAGTTACTAGATGTGAACCAAATAGATTCATGTTCAATGAAAAAGGGTGTTAAAAGGAATTTTTTTTATTAATCGTGGAGATTATTTATTAATCTTGTCCTAAAAATTATTATTTATAACCAGGTAAACCAGAAATATGCTCAAAAACAAGTGTTTTATGCGCACACTAAAAACTCAGCAATTAAATAAAATTTACATAGAAAACAATACAAAAATAAAATAAACAGAAGAAGGAAATAATAAAAAAAAATTAATTAAGAACAAAAATTTAACTTTTACTTCAAAAGCGATCACGATATCAGATTTAAAACTTTGGAACTGTATTTTGAAGAATAAGACAAGCTTTTTATTTATAATTGTTATTGCAATAAGCAAAAACTATTCACTTGAGCTTTTTAAATAAAAATTTTCGCCGGTCACATCTAAATAAACTTTTATACATTGAACATTTTCTTTTTCAACCTCAACTAATGTAATCGGGGCAGCGTTCGTCACAATTACCAAACCAAGTTTTTATTGAAACTAGCGTCCAGTGACGATGTTAAAACACATGTTACACCTGTTTAAGTTGAAATTTGGAATAAACAAATCAATAGTATTCGCTCCAGCATTAAAATTTAGCTGAAAAAAATTGGATATCGACGATTTAAAATTTTTCAATTTTTTTGTTTCGTTTTTCTTTCATAAGACTGTTTACAAGTGAGTGAAAATTAAAAAAATTAAATTTTAAATCGTTCATTTTAAATTTTTTGTGCTAAATTTGGATGTTAGAACACATACTAATAATAATTTTATTCTAAATTTCAACCTTAACACGTGTAGCACGTGTTTTAACATCAGAACTCACAAGAAAACGTGTGAAATTGATTCGGAAGCCAGAACATACACAATGGCCTTTTTTACAGTCTAACTTCATAATGGTAGCAAGATATTGCTTCCCCATGCTACTGTTTCCTTCACTACAATATGAAATTTTGACGGGAAAATGTAGAAATTTTTACAAAAAAATTTTTTTTAATTATTAAAATAAATTTTTTTTAAAAAGTACCAAAATATGCTCTAAAAACGCCAAATATGCTCGAAAAATTACAAAAATGCTCAAAATATGCGTGTTAGACTGAAGTATGCCGAAACATGTTTTAAAGGGTAAAATATGCGAAAATATAAAACGGATAAATATCTTAATTCCGCATTAATACATCAGACAAGAAAAAACATGTAATTGCATATTTGTGGGTTCCCTGTTTATAAGTTTTAATATATAATTCCAAGTATAATAATGAAATTAATTTAATTCGCCTCCAAAAATAAAGTGAAAAAATCCATGTGAAAAATATTATTCACGATAAGGGGAATCAAGAAAGTGAACGCATTTCAGGGGAAAAATTATTCACGATAGCAATTAAGGGAAAATGGAAAATATTTCGAGGCAAAAACTGCATGTATATGTATGTATGTCACAATATAATCGACTAATGGATTTTGGTTGTATCAAAACATGATATAAGAAAAATTCATTAATTAATAAGACTTACTGAGAACAAGCCTTTTATGTTCATATGCCGGAAACATTACTCAAAAGTGGTCAAGGAATCATATTTTGAATAAAGGCGGTACTCATCCCGGTTTTGTTTTCATTCACAGCTCTACACTACTAAAAAAATTTTCTTTATCTTTTATAATTTCTTAGGTTTTACGTGACAAGAAGATTGCGAAAAAAGTTGTGGTATATATATATGGGTAATATTGGTTTAATTATTCCAAGAAATCGAAAGAAAATGCAGTGTTATCTGTTATAAGCCTACAAATTGTTTCCCCAATTATAGATTGTTAATCTACGCTGCTGGTAGCAATCATACATCATAAAACCAAAAGAAACATGTCGTGGTTTTTTAATTCTCAAGTACACGTTTTATATACATTTATTTAGCAACCAAACTCGTACGTCTATTCACCCACTCACACAGCCACTCACACATATGCAACCAAATAATCAAAAGCTGTGATCAACATAGCACAATTTAACACAATATACATATGCACACACAACCATAGATAGATACATACATACATATCCACTCCAGAAGTGCAATAAATGTCAGTTGATTTGTTAAAACAAAAGAAAATATGCATGTATGTTTTTGAGCACGTGTGTGTATGTGTTTGTATGCCGAGAATATGAAAAGGAAAACTTTCAACATTTATGCGTTAAAACTAAACGATTCATGGAAATGTAAGGCACACATGCACACCACAAGCGTTTCATTCCTTAAACTTGCAATAATTTACAATCAGTACCCTGTCTATGCAGTTCGCAAGGATAAAGAATTTTATTGCAAATATGAATGCCGCAAATACAGCGCAACAAAACGTGAAGGGAGGTGGACATAAAAAGTTATGGAGGGTTTTGGTAAATATGGTTTTAAAGTCATTCATGCGTATCAGCAGCTACTAGTTTCTAAAAAACACGCAATGGAAGTAGGATACGAAAAATGTGTATGAGTAAAAAGCGAGTAAGAAATAAGGAAATAAATTATTGAATTGCACGTTTGTACATACATACATATGTAGTGAAATGTTATGTATATGTGTTAGTATACATACATATGTATTTATACATACTTGTATTTTACATATTGCGATATTTACATATGCATGAGTGTAAATATACTCACGTTGAATAAACTTTAATGCAAAAAATTTTTTTTATATGTTCGTTTTTATGCAACATATTATTTCTACATATTTAACTATTGCTACTATGTTGTTTAACTGTGCATAGTTGTTTTAAATTTCGTAAAACTTTATATTTTTATATTATTTGTTGATTATGAGAGCGTGAGTGCGTTTTTTCAACTACTTGCATTTTTTTTGTTCTTTTATTTAAAAATCAGTGGGAATGTTACACGCATTTGTTATGTACAAGAGTACAGTATTGATATACATTTAACTTGGCGAGTATTTAGATCTATGTATTAAGTAATAGAAGGACTACAAATTTTAACATATGCATAGCATGACAAAAGCAAGAATGTTATCCATATCTGATCGAAAGAAAAGATTTTTATTTGAGAAGTTTGAATTCACCGGTCTAGGATTCCTTTCCTGCGCTGCTGTATTTAGTAAACATATTTGTTTTTCTTCAATTAGCGTGGATATCCATTTTTAACACTATTTTATATGCTCTTTTAGACGGACCTAAAATTTTGCTAATGCTCGTAACATGGACGAATTCCTAATTTTTTATTCTAAAAACAGCGTAACTTCTTAATTTATTCAAATATTTTTCAGCTCTAACGCTTAGTGCGACTCGACTCGCTTAGTGCGACTCGACTCACATTTGAGGATAATGTATTACCATTTGAAAAAAACGTAGCCATATGCGCTATTACTTTGGAATACAATTTCGAAATAAAACGCATTTATTGAACTTTTAAACATAACAGCTCATTCATTATTCGTCAGCTATTAAAATCAGACTTAATAAATTTATTCTTATTAGCTCAGATTTTATCTGTACACGTATGGGAAATATGTTGCCTTTTTTAATAATTTCACCTAGCCAATTGCAATGCATTAGGCACCGAGTTTTCTTGTTCTATTGTTGCAAAAAATTGCGTACAAATAATTTATAGAAAATTGTTTGCGGCTGATTTCAATAAAGGAAAGTTGAAATTAATTGTAAACAAACAGTATTCCTTTTATTCCTTTTTTTGACATAAACACTAAAAGAAGTATCCTATAAAACACTTAATATCATTTGAACTTAAATGTTTATTTATAAATGTTTTTTATTTTATTTCCAATAAAGAGGCCATAACGAAGGAAATAAAGAAATTCTGCCTTTTTGTTGCTAAAGCAACATATTATTTTGTGACCACTTTATGATCGCTCGAGCGTAAATAGCATCCATTATTATAAATCAATCGAGAAGATGTTGCTTTCATAGTAACTGCGGTTTTTATTGCTTCCTCAGTAACATTTCAACTTTATTTTCTATGGCTCAACACTATTTTTTTTTATAAATTTTCCACCATCTAAACTACAACTTTTGTACATAGAACAAGGGCATAGCGAACTTTGTTATGTTGCCTTGCAACAATTAAGACTTCAAATATATTTATGTATATTGCTTTTATAAATAATAAACACTAACAGTAAAGTAGATATTTTTTTGTAAATATTTTCAAACGAAATTAAGTCATATATATTTTAATTAAAGAAGTAAAGATTAGAAAAAGTGAAGCAAATTGTATATTAATAATAAATTATTTCCATTATTAATAGTTTTAAGTACTGTAAAATAACAAGATTCTTAAAGTAGCAATGAGTTGTTTCAACGTCATAAGGACCTAAAAATTCATTCGTTATAAGCTAAGTTATAGTAGGAATTAGTCTCATTATTTAATAAATTATTTCTATCAGTAAATCTTTTAAGTACTGTAAAATAACAAGGTACTGAACTTCGAAGGACATAAAATTCATTCGTTATATGGGAAGTTCAGATTAAGTGGAGTAAATATTTTAAGATATTCAAAAATATGCATTCTAATAAAAAAAAAACAAAGCAAATGTTTTTTTTAATTTAGAGAAAACACACTTTTTTAATATTTAAGAATACAACTACAACCTGACAGGCATTTAATTATTTTTGAAGAATAATAAAGATGTTGTTAAGATTTTCGTCTAAAACTAAAAATTATAATATTCAAACACACTTATTAACTTAAAAGCAAACAGGTATAATTATAAACGTCCAACAACTTGTTAATACGCAAATCTTAAATTATGTAACACAAACGGCAGCAACTAAAATTCGTCGTCTGGTTGAACTACAATCACACGCATGAGTATAAAAATACTTTGACTATCAATCGGCTACACAGGATTAACTCTAAACAACACACATAACTAAAAGCATATTTGTATTTGCAAACTGCCAATCACATACTCACACATTTTCCAATTCATTTTATATAAAAAAATGTGTCAAATGATGAATAAGTATCTCAAGTATCAAGCGTTATGTCAGTTAATGCAAAAGATCAACCACAGATTAAAAATGTTTAGCCTAAATGGAAAACGTGAATAAGATATAAAAATAAATGGCTTAAAATTAATTTAACAGATTTACTATAATCTTGACTCTGTCATTTATTTAGTTAGAGCTAATGAGAAAATTAAATGGTAGTTAAAAGGAAAAACATACACTCTAAAACACTTTTGTTAAAAATTACGTCGTTAATAGTAGGCAACACTTTACAGACTACTTTCGACCTAAAATCACACAACTATATTTTCAAACCTTTTTTTGATTTTTGAGCACAATATACTTACAGCCTGTTCATCGAACTACCTTACGTTAGAAGGCAAGCGATTACTAGCCAAACGATCGAGCTGGAAATTGAGTTCATTTTCTTTTTTCGTTTGGAAATAAAAGCTTTTTTTTTGTTCGTACTTAAATGTCTAAGAACAATGTTTCCATTACTCTTTTAGTTGTAATTTTTAGATCTTTTTTTATAGATAATTAAAAGTTTCTTTAGAAATGAAAAAAAAATAATAAAAATAAATAAAATTTAAGAGTTTAAAAAAATTTTATTTTTAAATATACAAAAATACGTGTTTTCTGAAAAAACAATGATTGGATATGATGCATTTGAAGTTTTTAATAGCGACCAATATAACGCAATTGTGGGCTAACCAAGATTTACTGCATATGCCCTCGTTTCATCTACAAGTGCGTCATTTTGTTCTACCAAATATTTTAAAAGCTTTGTTTGATTTTTTCGTTTTGTCTCTTTGGTTGACCTCTGAACTGGTGAGTTTTGTGTTGATAGTAGTTACCAGTATTAAGATTGGCTTTGCTCCGAAGATTTAGAGTAATGATCGGATATAAATTCATTGAGTTACGGCCGTTTAGATTCAAAAAAATTTTAAGTTTCTAAGTTTTTTTTTTAAATTCAGTATTTTAAGTTGCACCTTAAGCCAAAAAAAATCTAAAATTTTCTTAAACCTGCATCTTAAATAAAATCTTGTAGCCAACTTATTAAGCGTTAAATTGTTGTCAGAGGACAAAAAATTAAACAGTTACGACATATTTATTGAAAATATCCATGATAGATGACTACTGCTGGATGCCACAAAAAAATTAACCTCTAAAACTAAATGTTTTTTAAAATAAATTGGGGCTGCTGACAACGAATATGGCCCTTATTAAGAAGCGTTTTCGAGATATTCGCGAAAAACGAGTTAATTTTGCAGTTTGCAAAGGTATTTCCAAAAATCTTGAGAACTGTTTATCTAAATTACGCAAATTTATACTGCTGAAAAGATATGTCTTTATTTTATCACCCCATATGTATGGTGTGTTGATCGGCTAAAAATTCTCTGAGTTACGGACATTTAGATTAAAAAAATTTTAAATTTTTACTGAAAACATCCGAAAATTCAAAGTCGGATGCATTCAGTGAATATATCGTAAGTTTTTAATTTTTGCCCGATAATAATAATTTCACGCTTAATAAATGAGCTACATTTTATTTAAGATACATGTTTAAAATAAATTTTGGCTTAAGGGCGCAACTTAAAATATCGAATTAAGAAAAAAAATTATAAAAACTTAACATTTTTTTAAATCTAAAGGCCCGTATCTCAGTGAATTTTTATCCGATAAACACATTAAAAATACTGGCTGTTAAAAGAAAAACATATCTTTGCAATGGTGCTAAACTTGCTAAATTTTAATCAACAGTTCTCAAGATTTTTGTGAATATCTGCTCTGTAATTTTTTTTGTTGCATAGTGTAATTGAACGTTTCTTTTTTCTTTAGTAATATGTAAATACTTACATTTTTTATTAAAAACATCCCTTATTTTACTTTTATTTATAAAAATTCAAACACTTTACCGACTCGTTAAATTTTTTCTGATTGTTTAATTTGAAAATTGATTTTGTTTGTGTAGTACGTACGTGAAGCAAATTTTCAAACAAAAGCTTAAAGCTTATTCGTTATACTCAAAATAAAATAAACAAAAACCAAAATTTCAATTCATTCGTTATTTGGCGTGCAATATACAAAAACTTACGTTTCAAAAACAGGCTGTTAATTTTGAATAAAATATGTTTAATTATTGGTGAGAGTAAATTTTATGTACGCCCTTTTCAATATAATTGCAAACATTCACCAAACAGCTGATCAAAATATTGAAATACAAATTATTAAAAACACTGTTTTCATTATAAAGACTCCGTGAAATGCACTAAATCATTACTATAATTGGTAAAACCTTTCTTGCATTTTGAATACGCATAAATGCATAATCATTTACATGTAAATGTTAAATTCTTTTAAAAAATGTATGTGTAAAATTTTTTCCAGTTTCACAATATGTACTATTCACTATTTACACAAAAAACATACTACGACTCTTATTATTTACATATAAACACTGCTTTAAACACTGGAAATTTAATTTTAATGAACTTAATAAAAAATTTGGTGTGCTTCTATTGCAACTTGTACGCTTTTGTACTTCTACTTTTTTTGTTAAACATATTTCTGCTATTTTACACATATGTATATGATTAATTTTCAACATTTTGACGTTATTTAGGCATATCTGGCTGTATTTTAAGGGCCATTATTATAACTTGACGTTAGCTAAAAGTACGATGTTATTGGATGGATAAACACTTTTTTTCATTATTACAACTTCATTTTAACAAAAAGTGAGCGATAAACTAAAGACAAGTTGATCCTACCTGTAACATTTATTGTGAGGTATAGTCCTTTAAAGTTGCCACATTTTCGCCACTTGCCACACTTTCTACTTTATAAAACAAAGTCAAATATATTTGTTCAAAATATGGCATAAACAAAAGCAATACAACACAAAACACATAAGAATAATAAAAAAACAAAAGAATTGACAAAAATATTTTCATTATGTTTGTAATTTGACAAATAAACAAAAGCAAGTTGCCACTTATCATTTTTAAGCAACAAGATCCACAATATCCACACAAATGTTGCCACCAATCAAATATTTTATTATTTATTTTATGGGGGAGTTGTAATAATGGAAAATTTTAAATGTCACTTTATAGTTCAGTTTTGCTAAAGTTAGGAATAACTATCCGAAACTTTATCGTTAAGTCATAATAATGGCCCTAAGTATAATTTGCTTAAAAATAAACACTTTTAGCAGTAGATTAGAGTTTTTGTGTAAAAAAGACAAATAACAACAAAAGCGATATAAATTTAGACATTAAAATATTTCAACAACAAATTAGACAATATATGATCCTAAATTTGGGCGAATGTTTTAAAGTGTATAATACCGAATATATAAAGTGGAAAATATTCTATTTGTTGTGTGTTGATTTTGTGTATTGTACATTTAAGAAACAAACAAATATTTCATACTAATTCTCAAATTAACAACCAAATAAACAAACAGCTAGAAGTGAAAATAATTTCGTAAAAATATGTCAAGCAGCAACTATCTAAAAATATATGTGGATGTCTAATTATTAGTTCAGCTTGGGAGAGCTTAGTAAAACAATTTTTTTTATTTAAAAAAAAATTCAATAGCCACAGTAATATTTGAATGCATATGAATAAGGGCAACAATATTGCTCACAAATAATATTTTAACTTCATTTTTTTAAGAAACTGGGTTGCAAGCACTGTTGCCAGAATTGACGATTTCTCTGCATTTTGACGATTTTTACCTCTCAAAATGCACTAGTGACGATTTTAGGTCCAGAAATGACGATTTTTCTAAATTTAATTTCGAAAATAATAAAAAAGAAGTTCTTTCAAATTAAAATTTTTTCAAAAGTGATGTAGAAGAAATAATGAATAATTGTATACCTACAATTTTACATTGAATTATGTGACCAGATACTTAAAAGATTTGATTTTGAAAGTCAATATAAATCTTTAAACATAATTCATCCAAACCTAATATTAAATAACGAATCCAACTTTATTCTGGACATATTCAAAGACTTTTCCAAATTTCTTAAGCGAAAATGATAGGGAATTGCAATTTTTATATTTTAAAACTATTTTTGAAGGAAAGGAAACAAACTTTACAGAATTTTGGAAAAAATATCCGAAATGAAAAGATGTGATTCAAGTCTGGCTTTCCCAATTTTAACAAATTTTATTTGCAATATAATGATTTTACCACATTCATCGGCAAATGTCGAAAGGATATTTAGTTGAATTTAAATAAAACCAAAGTTCCTAATCTTTTACAAAACGATTCTTTAGAAGTCATCCTATACACAAAGCACTATTTAAAACTTAAAAAGTCAACATGCTATGACACTGAGATCAGTTCAAATTTGTTAAAAATTTTAAATTCTGATATTTATACATAAAATGTTTCTGTAACAAAAATGCTAATTATTTTTTTTTATAAATTATTTGTTTTAAAAATAAATACCTATATATGTACGTATGTGAATTCTGATTTCAGTTTAAGTTTTTTTAACTTTTATTTTTAATTTTAATTGTTTTCATGTTTAGATTATATACAGACATATGTGTATATTAATGTACATATATGTGTATATTTCTTGGAAGTATAATTGATAAGTTTGAACCATTGTAATAATTTTGGTTATAATAAAACAATTATAATACAAAAAAATTTAATATTTTTGATTTGACGTTTTTTTGACGATTTTCTAAAATGACTTCACGATTTTGACGATTTTTTTCACAGAAATCTGTAGTTTTTGACGATTTCACATCTAGAAGTTATGGCAACAGTGGTTGCAAGCTGTTGCTTCAATGAAATGAAAATAATTGTGTTACTCCTTCGTTAAGTTTGGAAACTTTTTTACTTTATTAAAGCAAAACTCGAACACACAAGCATACGCATGATGTTTGAAAAGTCCACCATTAAGGTGCGTCACTAATTGTAGCTAAAATAGCAATTGGTTTCTTATACACGTACGTAATAACATTAAACGCCTAAAGACACAAGCAAAAATTGAAAATGGAAACAAATAAGGTAAAATGAAAATTAGAGCGCTATAGTTCGTAGTTAAACATTTTAAATTTAAATTTGGTTATATTACAAGTATCTTAGGATGCTAAAATTGATATTTGCCTTCTGCTCTTACACTCTTTACATATATCACATTCCACTGTTGGTCGAAATAGTCATATACACACTTCTGGACATCAATAGCAAAATTTCCTTTAATAGTCTTCTTGTCAAATATAGTCTCAAATAGTTATTGCTCTTGCTCAAGTTTTAGAAAAGCGATAGTATTTATTTTAATTGAGGCGTTGCTTAAAAAAGTATGAAGCTCGAAATAAAATGCAGTTTTGGTAAAAATATCAATAATAAAAAATGTTTTTGAATTGCATTTTTGTTACGGGAATAATGGATGATATTTTAACACTTAATCTGAAAATTATAGTTTTCCTTCTTCAGGTAAGTAATTCACCTTGGGAGTTGTGATGAATTTCGTACGATGTCATATTAATGTCATTGATTATAATAATTATTATCATACTACTTTGTTTCCTTTACCATTGGGTGGCATTTACCATTGTGGCACCTGCTTTCTCCCTCATAATAATGCAAATATAATAATGTACTTAAATAACTCCCTTCGATTTGTAGTGAAAGCTATAAAAAACATTTGTAAATCTCATGCATACACAAAAACATTTAGATATGTTAATAATTATGTATATTCACATATATATATCGTTAACTTAATACGAAAAGGCCCTAACTCATGCTTTTCATAGTTTATAGGAGGAGGAAAAAACTAAATAAAAATAGATGCAATATTGATAAAAAAAATTTTTAAACGCAATTTTTATTAAAAACACTTTAAAAATTTAGTGTTATATTCATCTGATTTTTTTGCAGGAGGTATATCTGGAAATGGTCTATCGATTTCTAAAAACTATGAGTTGAAGCCTTTTCGTATTAAGTTAACGATATAAGTACAATACCTAAAGTTAAAGGGAAGTAAAATAGAAATAAAATTTCATAAATACGCAGGATTATGGAGTGAGCTGTTAATGTTAAAAGGGGTTCAACACAAAACTTTGCTATACTTTTACATTAACCCTAGAATACTAACGTACGTAAATTTTACGTGTAGTGTTTTTTATTATTGTTGCTACGCAATGATCCAGCGACCTAACGGTACCAAATTCCACAAGTGCTTTTTTTAAATAGTTTTTGAAAAAACGCATAACATAAACAAAACATATTTAGTCATTAAGCTGCTCTTAGCACATTAAGATCAAAAGGCTATACGTATAACTTACGTGTTGTTAGTGGTAAGAGTATAATTTTCGTACGTAAATTATACGTGGCGTTAGTAATAAAAGTATTTTAATTTTTTAAAGTATTTTTTAAACTGCCAAATGAATTCCAAATGTGGTCTCAACTGTGCAGATGTTGCGGCGTTGCTAAGCTCCAGTGACTTTAGTGACATCAGCAACGTTACTGATAAAGAGGAAGAAGAAGAGGATTTCGATAGCGACGATAGTTTTGCTGATAAAAATTGGTGTTCTACTGCAACAGATGAAAACAGATGACATCGAAAAAGAATTGGCAGAAGTCTTTGAGATATCGCAGAAAGCTCCGCATTTACCAAAAAGTAATAAGCGGCAAAAGATAAGCCGATCAGAGGAAATTGCTGTAGATAATGCAAAACGAGAAAAAAGCGTAATTTTAGGCAAGAATGGCTACGTTTGGAATACCTTTCCATTGCGCAATGAAGGCGGTAAATGCGTTTCAAGAAACATTGTATTTATCCGAATAATTTATTTTATTTCACCTATAATTTTTGATTTCAAACATGAATTTATATTTTGCTTTTAAAAGTGTTTTTGTTTATAACTATATATATATATGTATACATATATATATATATATATATGTATACATATATATCTTTATATAAAAGTTTTATTATATAATAAATAAAAACTAATAAAAAAAATAAAATAAACAGAAATAGCTACATTAGTTGCAGCACCTCACGAAAAATTACACAGTACGTAAAATTTACGTGGCGTTAGTGTTATTGTAGTATTAAATAGCGTTAGTATTCTAGGGTTAATACTCATACACGAGGTCACATGTACATATACTCGTATATATTTAATGTGATTTGCATGAAACTATGAACAGAAAATTTGCACAACACAAGTTTCAAATTTACTCTTTCACATTTAATGTTTAATCTATAAAAGAATCTGTTCAGATATTAAGACATACGAATTTAAACGTAAAATTACTTTAAGATACAATTTTAAAATAAATATTAATATTACTGGTATTAATGCTATTATCATTAAAAAGAATTTATGACTTTATTTTAATAAATAAATAATTGGCATGTATGTTAGTCAATCAATTGCTTATCTATTTTTAACCCTTTTTGAATAAATTCAATAGTATTATCGTTTCTTAATAAAATAATGTATAAAAACGTCACCAAAGTTGAAAAATTTTTGAAAAATCTACAAAATTTGTGTTTGCTGTTTTTTTAAATAAATCATTAGAAAGATCTCAGTTTCTTCTTTCCAAATCTAGTAAGAAATTTAAAATCGGATCATTATCACTAAAGTTAAATTTTTATAAGTGCGCAAAGGTAAAAAACCGGTTTTGTTTTGGCCGACATATTTCACTGTTGGATTCCTTTTTAACTCGACAAGACCTACAAGAAAAAACATATGACTCCCCAGGTTTTTCTATTTCATTCAATTTTGTACCACTGTGTTACCAATAGAGCAGTAGTGAATATGAAATTTGAATTAAAAATTCAAAAAACTATAGTTATTTTTCGCTCATAAAATTAATCTTGGTAGGTTGAGTGTAGTATATGAGAATAGTATTCATAACCCAGGGAAAAAGCTTCCGAATTTCTTTATTAGAAGCATACAAATTCAAACAATTTTTCTTTTGACTCAAATAATATAATCACCCGAAACCAAAACCGGTAAAAATTTAGGCTTCAAACAAACTAAGCGCATTAAACGTGACTTGGAACTTCATTATTCACCTCCAAGCAACAAGAAAGATGTTACCATTTGGTAGCAGTAAGGTACTGAAAGATATGGTGTGCAGCTCGGATTTCATTCCAGCAATGAACTTATTTTCCAAACTAAAGATCAATACAAAAAAGGAAGTTCTAGTTTCAAATTTTTCACTAACTGCTCAAAGATGGATCAAGAGGCAGTAGCGGCAGTTTAGTGACCCTAGCTCTGTATAGAGGAGTTTTGTAAACTTTTTATTACTGCACCGAAAGAATTTTGCTTTATATACCCAAAGAAATAATTTCATTAGATTTTTTTTCACAAATCTAATGATACCCAGTAAAAAAAGAGACTCTAAAAAAGTCATGAAAATGTAGAGTTTGCAATCTGGAAGTAGTGAAAATTTCAATCCGATCTAATGATTTTTACATAGGGTTGTTTGTCATTGCAAGAAGTTCTCTTTTTCGATGCCTGGTCACTAAATTGGAAGCGATATTAGGAAAAATTACCTTTTTTGTGTTCTATGATAATATTTTAATCTACGAAAAATTGTAAATAGTTACCTATTTTAACAATTCAATTATTTTTATACGAAGTTAAGCCCGAATAAGTGTTATCATGTAAATTTAATCAAATAACTTTTAAATTTTAAACTAAAATTAGTTCATAAATTTCTTTAAAAAAATAAATTTTTTTAATTGTGGTCAATATTTTCTAACACTATGGAGGAGTTACAAGGTTTTGTATGACTAAAATAAGCTTCTACATGTTTTTTTGCTCACTCTCGGCAAATTAAAAATATCGATTTTTTGGAAGCAATGAAAATGTAGTTCACTGTTATTTCACTGTTTGTGTTTGTGAAGTTATTTCATTATTTTAATGAAATTATTTCGTTATTTTAATGAAATTATTTCGTTATTTTAATGAAATTATTTCGTTATTTTAATGAAATTATTTCGTTGTAAATTAGCTCGTTATTTTAATGAAATTATTTCCTGTCTTTAATGAAATTATTTTGTCGTTTTAATGAAATTATTTCATTGTTTCGATAAAGTTCTTTCATTGCATTGATGACACTATTTAATACATTTGGCCGTATTTGGTGTTTGATAGTCTTCCGTAAGTTTAAATGCAGAATATCACGCGTTTCTTTGAATTTTGTGTGTATTTTGTGATTCGATTTTGAAGAAAGGCTACGATATTTTCCATATGCAATTATGCAAGACCATTTGCATCGAACCCCAAATACCGTCAATGTACGAACTTTCCCATCCATTTTTGGTCTATCAGCTTGTATTTCTTCTTATTATTTTCTTGTTATTTCTCAGCAAAATTTCTTTCCTTGAATTAATGTTGTTTTTGGTTTAATATTTTATTTCTATTCCACGCATGTCAAAATTACTATGAATCAAAAAAAAGTTAAGCTGAGTAGTTTTTTCTTCTCCCATATAAAAATATCAAAACCAATTAAAAGATTAATTGGGTATTTTAATTGAAAAAATTTTTTCAAAACAATGTGGCATACTATAAAAAACAGCTCGATTTTCATACATAAAAATAAAAGTTACACTATTTACATACAATAATTGTTAACCATTTCTTGGTACTCTGAGTTAAGCTCTGTTGATAACACTTTTTTGCTAGAGCAGTAAAGTCAATTAAAATAAACATATATTCAATTAAAATATTAATCAAAAAGAGTATTTTTTCTAAGCAATCACTTAATTGAAAAAAATTCAACAATAATTTTTTCTGTGCAGCCTTACCTATGTTTATTAAACACGAAAGAGCAATGTTAAAATATCAGCAAAAATTAGATATAAGAAGTTAACAAAAGCCATTGTTTTTGTTCTTTAACAAAGGCATATCCACAATCTTGTGCAAATGGTGTTGCACCGTAGCATGTGCTAAATGGTGTAGTGTATTTGTGCTCACCACTTAACAATTCTTAGTGATGAGTGTCAATATACTATACAATTTTGCACATGACACGATGTAAGACCATTAGGACAAGATTGTGAATCGGCTAATATGAGACTTCATGACAACGTCTCGCGAACTGTTAAATTGTGCAATTTTACACTCTCGTAAATAGAATGTCAAAAATTTAATGGAACTTAATTTCCACATACCTTTTCAATTTGCCCCATAATTTTCACTCGTACACTTAAGCTGTGCAATTGTGCATTTTTGAAATAACAACTTCTTGGTTTTTTAGTTTTCTTTAGACACAATTCACCCTTTTTTTGTTATTTGTATAGAAATATATGTGTATAATATGTAAATATGTACTATTTATTTAAAAAATTTTTTAAATTCGACAGTCTGCGCCGAAATTGTGGCATCTGTTGACAATAAAAATAAAACATATTGCCCCGCTAATGATAGCACTCTTTAACACAATGATGAGCAATTAAATTATAAAATATACCCCAGTTTTTATCGGCCGCTTGAGCGCCGATCACAGTCAGCAACCAAGGCTGGTACATGGGATTGTAGAACGAATTTTAAAATTGTACAAACTGGCTCTTAAAATTTTACTTTTCTAGCTTAATTGTAGCAAAAACTAATTTTTTAAATCTATTATTCATATACAGTACTGTGCAAAGCAGAAGCAACAAACTCGTCAAAGCTAAAGGGAGGCGATATTTTCAAAATATACATACATACATATGTAAGTTCATTAAATTATTAAGTAATTAAATTATTTTTTTGAGCTTAAGGTCTGTTTTATTTGAGCTTTATTTCAATATTTATATATATACATATATACATTCATGTGCTCTTAATTATGAAAGTGGTCTAAGTCATATATTTCTCTGGCCGAGATATTTAATAGATTACATTTGAACATATACAAATTTTTTTTTTATATTATGCAGCATTTTAATTTAGAGTTGCACTAGTCTCGATTTATTTGAATTTATTTAAAATTTTTTGAGTACTTATTGAAGTTTTTCAAAAATTCATTTGATATTTTAAAGCAAAAATGCACTTTACTTAGACCACTTTCATAATTAAGGGCACATATACATATGTATATATATATCCTGAAGAAGTTAACCGAATGTTAACGAAATATTGAACGAATAAAGAACAAAATCATATTGCCATTATTTAGGAATGGGACACTTTCCTGTCACAATGACACAACAAAGTTGTGTTATGGGAACGGCATTGAACACATATGAAAATGACACCAGAAAATGACAACAGAGGTCATTCCAGATGTAAGCTTGGCTTAATTTGGCATATCAAAAAAAAACTTTTATTCCAAAAAGGATAGAACCCAAGTATAAACGATAAAAGAATATAATATAGATGGAACACTTTTCGGTCTAACTTCTCAGGATTATGAGTAGAAACTCCACCCCCTTTGCTTCCATTTTCATTTACTTCATTTTATACATATACGTATATCTACATATAAAAATGTACACCCTTAACTACATATAAATAAATATAAAAAAAAAATCATGCAATATCGAAAAGGGAGAAGAATACAACACTTCTGTTAATATTCTTTTGTAAATACTATTATTAAGGAATAAAAGAAAGCAACGCAAAAAAAAACAAAAAGAGCTTTTTACCCTTTTTAGTTGTTTCACATACTTTTGCCTTTCTTTTGCTTATAGAGAGCAGTAGAAGGACGCGTACAATATAAAATGAAATGAGGAAAAAAGCTAGTATTTTTAATGAGTTAATTAAGTTTTGTAGCAGCAACTGCTATTACAATCCGGTCTACTTAAACCGCTACCGTGCAAAGTGTTTAAGTGTTTGTGTACGAGTATGAGTGGCTGTGTTTCTACTTGAAAACATCCATGCATGTTTTCGTTTGTAATAACGTTTTTAATGTCTTGTATAAATTAATCATAAATGCAAATATACATACATCTATACGAAAAGGTGTCTGTTTTCAGGAATTGATTTTATATTCATTTTTGTTTACCCATCAAACATTTTCACTTCGGCAGCAAAAGCAGTTAAGCTAAAAAAAAATAAAACTAATAAGAAATATCTTGAAGGTTTGTATTTATTTAATCTTTTGATCTTTCAGTATGATTTAATTCTTTTTTATTGAGCTTAAGATCTGTTCTTTATAAAAATTTTTAATTGTTTTTATTATATTCCAATATTTCGCTGCCTCATGGGTAGCGAAATATACCCTGCCTCATGGCTACCTATGAGGCAGTGAAATATTGGAATATAATAAAAACAATTAAACATTTTTATAAAGAAATAACAGATCTTAAGCTCAATAAAAATTGAATTAAACTGATAAGAAATTATAAATTTTTGGTACTATTCTAAGGAAGTAGACTTGCGATTATTGTAAAAATTAATTTTCCTGTATTTGCGATATTAAATTGAAAAGTACCAAAGTACATATATTTGAAGTTAAGTCTATTATACATTAATCTGAAGACGTTTTCTTTATTGGAGTCTACTGATAAGTTTTTAAAGAATAAACAAAATGCGTATAGACGTGTTTAATCAGCAGCAAACAAAAAGTCTTCAGCAATCGAAAAGTAACTTAAGAAAATCTCTATTTGTATGCTAGTTCTCTTTCCTTTATTCGGTTGTTTTACTTGAAAGGATTTTCAAATATATATACATATCGCTAATTTACTTCAACAGCGACATAACTCGAAAAATTAGCTTTTTGAGCTAATAATGTAAAATAATTCGGCGTTTTGTATTTTATATTGTATACAAATTTTATATAAATAGCCTTTACTATCACCTCGTGAGAAAATAATATTTTCGTGTTTTCATTGAGTTGTATATAAATTGAAAACTTTACGGGTGTTTTCTGTGAAACTAGTTTTTTTTTGGATTCTAATACTATTGAAATAAATGAGCTATATGTACGTAATTCTCTCTTAGAGGTTTAATTCAAAATCACTTTTGCCTAATGAATTTCATGCTAGTGTGGTTCACATGTAAATAAAAAATTAAAAACATAAAAAATAAAATCCATATAAATCTTGAACTTCTTTCTTAAAAATTGCTTCATAATACTAAAATGTAACTTATGCAACTATCCCATTCTTTTGAATATTATTTTTGCAAATTTTTTATGATTGCGTATAATTAATATATGATAAAATTATTGTCCAATATCTCATTATTTGGGGAAAAAAAGTGTAGCATAATTTACGGGTTATTTATAAACTGGTGATGCGTATGAGTAATGCAAATTACTCATACGTAGGATTTGCAAAAAGGCGCAGATTTTCACAATCGCGATTACAATTAGAAAATATTAATCGCGATTAACGATTAATCAAGAAAATATACTACCATAATTTTTAGTAAAACCAAAATTAATTGCCTCATGAGTTTTAGTCGAACTGTATGGCTTTAGCCAAAGAAATTTATTTATTTTGTATTAAATTCGCGGTTTAATTTAATTTTTCAATTATATTAAATTTTTATTTTGAGAAAATTTTAAAACATTTGAAATGAACTTATAAGTATCAAAAACGATAAAATAAAAATGGGAAATGAATCTCTTGATAGGAACATTTTTCTAGGACGAAGTATATTTCTATATTCTCGATATATTTTTTCATTTAATTTTCTGTCCACATCTGATTAACTTTATCACACTGAATGAACATGTTTTATACGAAGAAGCCTATCTATCTTCCAACCGAATGAAAAATATTTGCAACAATCGTAATGTAATTTTAAAATAAAATTGGCAGAATATAATGAAATAAAGTAATAAATGTAATAAGTGCATAATTTGGATTTTATTTATCATTTTGCTTATTTTATGAAGGTATAGGAAAATAAAATAGATCCTTATCGAATATAAATTGTTTCTTGTGTTTTATATAAGTTTCTGATCCTACTCGCTTATTTTATTGCAATTTCCAAAAATCTTATACAAATTCTTAATGATTTTTGAAATTATGTGCATTAAATAAGACGTTTGAAACTTTTCAAAAGTATAATTGAAGTTACTGATGTTTTGTTAAAGCGCCAATAAAATGGAGGCATATATGTCAATATGTTAAGGTTTAATGTATATACATACATACTGTATATTAAAAATTTTAATTTTAGTTTTTTATGAGTTGAATTTGCCCTGTATGCAAATTTGGCATAAATTCTTAAAACTTAAAAAAAATTAAACCGACTTCCCAAATAAGCACTAAAAAGTTAAAAATAATATTGTTCTAGTTAAATAAAATATTTTTACATATGTTAGCTAAAGTGTTGTTTGAAGTTGGTATCACCAATATTGGTAACTAAGCACATACATACATACATACATACATACATATATGTATGTACATAAAAAGTTTTTGGAATTTTTTTTACCGGTCATGTTCCTATATGTTTAGTACCTGTATTACTGGCACCAACTTCGAACAACACTATAGGTAACATAAGTAAAATGTTTTTAACTAGATCAATATTATTTTTAACTTTTTAGTGCTTATTTTAGAAAATTGTGTATTTTTAAGAGATCAAGGTGTATGAGAACTTTCAAGTTAGGACATTATCTAGAAATTATATAACACCCTTACGATTACAAATTTAGATAATGCATACCTATTGCAGTGATAGGTATTGTACCATACACGAACTTGGTCAAAATTTGTATCACACTACTTTTGATGGCCGACATTTTGGAAACGAACTTGTCCTTTTTTCACATTTATGTTTTTGTGGGGATATATTATTACGAAAAATTCTAGCAAAGGGGAACAACATGATGTTTCCGTGGATGTTTCACATTTATCATCAGAATTTTAGTGTTTGCTCCACTGAATGAACTGTCATGCGTAAAATTCATTACTTAAGTGAAGTTACTGGGTAGAGTAATTATTGCTTTACCAAAATCCAGCGAATTTTTCGAACGAATTTTCAAAGATGTGTTTCAAATTGAACTGCAAATTGATCAAATAACACCAAAATAAATTCTAAATATTCTGACAAAGACTTAGTAGAACGGAACAAGTAGCTGTTTTTGCAGGCCACTACACCTTCATCATCTGTGTGGTGTCAAGTGATGTAGATTTCTGCTTTATATACTCAGACTTTATTAGAAATGGAATATCTAAATTGTGTAGATTCATCATATTTTAATTTGCTAAAAGCTTTTTTTTTTGTAACGAGAGCTAAATTTTACCAACTCTAAATTTACGACGGTCTTGCTGTTTTCGTTTGTTATTTACTAGTTATACACATGTTAGTTAATTTGCTTATTTTTGTTCTATTTAATACAAATTTTTTTTTTGCTATTAAGTATATTTTTATTTAAGTTTTACTACAACCCCATATACATATATTCATTTTAGTTAGTTTTATATTTATCGTTGGAAATTCATTTATTTCCTTATTTATGATTTAATTAGATTTTAGACAATCTGCAAGAAATTTTATTAGTGGCGTATTTTTTCTTTGTCTTCTGTCAAGCATTCTCACATACAGTCATGACAAGTGTTCAGTTGCTGGGATATTGAAAACGAATCTTATTATAGAGAACCAAGTATAAATTTACAAAAAATTTTGATGATGTTTCTTTTCAAACTCTAACTTTCAGGTTGTTCCTTTAAGAAATCATTATTTTTACTAAAACAAACGAGCTCCATAAAATCTTTATATAAAGGACTTTTTGATGAAATCATGCTTCTCTTGTTGCACCTCAAATTAGTGTTTTAGGACTAGGTTGGGGTTATTATATGAATGTTTCTTTAAATTTATTAGTTTGTGCACTATATGAATAAATTGAACTTTCTTCTATTATTCATGCAAAAATAATTAAAGGCATTCTACTCTTTGAAAATATTTTTATTACGACACCTGAAACATTAAATATAAGTTAAAAGTTTGCTGGTACATTTTCTTTATCTTCATTTTGATTAGGCTTAAATTTTAAATTTCTTCCTACCTGCACATTGTAATATGAAGCTTCCTTTAGAGGTTGAATAATTTATAGGAGTATAACTACTGCACTTTACTTACAACTCTATCTATACTTTAGTTTAAACACTTGTATTTACAACACAATAAAAAGTGTATACGCATTGGTTGCAAAAAAAATACGTACATACATACAAGGAATTTTAAACCGTATTTTTTTTAATATTTTCTATACACAAATATTCTACATACATATCCAGACCTTTTTTCGATTTTATCGTAAGCGACATGTTATCGAAAATTCACTTTTTTATTGAAATTAGAATTTTATGGGTCTATTTATAGTTTAGAATTATCAAAATGCCAAAATTGTTGATAACTTTTAAGATACGGGCTGTACAATTTTATCGTAAGCGACAATTTACGTACAAAGACATATTTGAATTTATTTTTAAAATCTTCTCCTGAAAAATTAAATTTTTGTCGCTTACGATAAAATTGAAAATAAGGCTCGATATGTGTATGAATTTATTAAAAAGAATCTATGTAATTAATAGGCAAACATGTTTTGTTTTTACTACTGCAAATATTTATGAATTTTAAGGGTTTATGGTGCAGATGTGCAAAATCTATATTTTATTGAAATCGGTTCAGTATTTTGGGAGCTATAAGCGTTTAAAGTTGCTACTACTACATGCACAACTATTACACACGCATTTATTAGCTTACAAGTAAACAAGAAACAAAATATGAGATTGTGTGTGTATTTGTAGTATTTCTCTTGATCTAAAAATTTTGTTCTCCTATTTGCTATTGTATGAAAGCCATAATACTTAGAGGAAGAGAGTTCAATAAATTGAATTAGCTTAGTCAAAGGGATTTCGTTTGTGTTTAGCAAAATATTTTTTTTTGTTAAGTTAAATTTGTAATAGCATCAGAGTATTATTTTAAGCAAACACAACCAGCAAAGCGATTAGCTTGTCTGCCGAAAACACCCAGGGTCTATGGAGGGAATTGAGCCCACGACCTTTGGACTGAGATGCTAGCATTGGTACAACTCAGCCATAAGCGCACCTATTTTTTTTAGCTATTTAAGTTGAAATCAAGTGGTAAAAATCTAATTATGTAGACAGTTCTATCATTATATTTGTCACAAAATACTTCCGAGAACTTACTTAGATCAAACATTTTGTATGAGAACTCTTAAATTTATTTATGAAAAAAAATTTTTTTTCAACAGATGCAAGCTATTTAATATGTGATTATTTTAATCATATCTTGAAAAACCAAAATCTCTTCTAACCGGGTTGTGCAGAATATACTATTTAGTTTGCATTTTTTATAGTTAATTAGTTCATTTTTTTTCTTTGTTTTTTCAGCATTTTTTTAAGTAGACAGGGAAAAAATGTATGTTAGTAGATTTTATTCATTTAGTTGGAAGTTTTTATCAACATAAATATGTCTGTCTAGAGTCGGAACCCTAACTGGTGCTGCGGGAATATTTGTCTAAATTTGGCGGCGAAACAATTTTTTTGCTCAGTTGATTATTAATAGTATAGTCAATAAATAAATAAAAGTAAAATATATTTCATTATTAATCCTCCTCAAATTTGTACATGTGTACAAACTAGTGGATTTAGCAGTGCTGGCAGTAATAGGCCCATGATTTCAGTGGGTAAATAGTTAAATTTTCTTACTTTAACTTTCTTTTTGCTACTGAGGAGGGTTTCGAAATACAAAAGAAAACGATAGAACATATCTCTAGTACAGGATATACCTTTACATAAAAAATCAAGTTTTTTGTCGAAAAGAGTCACAGTTCTAAGATTTCCCATATTTTATCGCGGCAATTACATTAGCTGTAAGCTCTTCAAAGAACGAAGCTTTGAAAATAAACCTGAAAAATTATAGGATTTATCATACATTTTACTGAACAAATCTTTTTAAAAATACATGTTTCTCACAAGTTTTAATTAAGAGTTATCAAAAGTATGCTTTTCATAAAAAATTTATGAAAAAATTAAACTATAATTCATTATACAGCATCTTCTATGACTGCTCTACTATTCTTTTGATACGTTTGTCCTCAACTTTGCATGCATGTTTAGCATTTATATATGCGCAGTAATAAAATTAATCTAAAATTAATAACAAAGCAAAATTATATTAGAGGTAAAAAATTCCTGAGCATTCATTTCTATTTAAGTTAAGAGAAAAAGATTCGTTAAAATACCGTGCAATTTAATTTTAAAATCAGATTTTTTCACACAGTTTTTCTTATGCTCAATTGTTAGTAGGGAGTAAAATTTGGGTGGATCTAAGTACTTTACTTAATATGTATTAAAATTACGAAAGCAGAAATAGAAGCAAACAAATCCACTCCTACAAAAAAAACTCATCAAAACTAACTCTGAAGACGCAGCTTGCATGGAAAAGTGTTCACGTATTGGTTTCTTTACTACACAATGCAATTGAACGCTTAAAAGTTCCCAATATATAACTTGCATGTAAAAGTTGCTAGTAAAATAGAGTGAAACGAGATACAGATATTTGATCCATGACTACCTTCCTTAATTAAGAAAAGAAGTCAAATTCTGTTTGTTGCCATGTACATCATGTTAAGACTCAAACTACTTTCATGCTAAGAAAGTTTGTACTGAATTTATTTTCACATTATTTGACCACTTCGAGTTAAACTTAATTATTAATTCAATGACTGTAATAAAAAAACCAATTTTTGCAAAAAAAAATTCATTTCCATAAAAATAAATAAAATGAAAAGCAAAAAAAAAATAAATAAAAAGAATGTAAATTGCTAAATTTGTGAAAACAAAAAGTTTAATAAAGCAGCAAAAACCAGAAAACTTAAAAATAATATGTGTGTATGTATAAATCTTTGTTAATTTGATAAATTCTAAAAATAAAGCAAATAGTGATAGCAAATCTTACCACTGTACCAAGAAAATATAGTTTTAATACAAATGAAAAGAAAAATAAGAAACAAATAGAAGAGGGTATAAAATTAAACAAGAAAAAAATAACTTTTTTTATGTAAAAGTAACTAATTAAAAGTATTTCTTTAACGGAAGATATCATATTAGAAAGCTTATTTCATACGCAAATACAATACCAATAATATCTTAAGAAAGTAAAATGGTTTTAAACACATTATGTCATCAACAAAATTACAATCATATCAGTTTTTCCATCCCTGACATATGTAGTTTGTGTTGTTCTTGCAAAATGTTAAATTTATAAAGCTTTTACATGATCTAATTTTTTTGTTTCTCAGGTTTATATAATCAGGAAGAAAAAAGAGGTATACCAAAAGGATTTCTCGCTCACACAAAATAAGAACTCGAGCAATAAAAAAGGACATGTATTTGGCGCTGTATGAGCCGTTTTTATGAATTGTACGGCCAAATCCTGAAGAAAGGTCTTAAAATACAGCAAAAGTGTCATTGCGTTTAATTATTTGTGGTTGCTTGCAGATGTTTCAAAACAAAAGTTTATTAGAACCATTATGTATATTTATGAATTTTTTTCAGTTTTCGATGTTAATGTTCGTACGGTAAGGTCTTTCAAGATTTTTAGCTTATTTATATTCTCAAGCAAGTTGTGAATGAACTCTACTCCAAAAAACCTATACTCTGTTGGAGCGGTTTTTTTACTCTGAGATTTAACTTAGTATCAAATTATAATTGAATAATTTTAATTTAATTTATTTACTCTATTTTTATTTTATATTCATTTAATCGTGTTAATGTTAATCGGCTTTTCTTGTAATTATAGCAATGACGTTTTTTATTTATAGTCTTATTGCCAATCCGCCTTTTTTCCGATAATATTTGTGAAGGGTTGATTGTTAATCTTCTTATATAAGTTTCACTAAATAATAATACAAAAAATTTGAAACAGAAGTGCTCAAAATATTTAAACTCATTATTACTTTTGATATTAGTATTAATAAAAAAACAGAACTCAAAAAAACATATATTTAAAGCTAAAGTAGTCACTTAAACCTGTAAAACAGTGATTATGGTCGCTGTTTCTATGAATACTGATTTTTTAATAACATTCACTAGCAAAAATATTACTAAATAATCACCGGACTGGTCATCACTAATGCGAATATATTTAAATATGATGAAATTATGGCCTCTGATACCTATCAAAGTTGCAGAAATATTATCATATAAACTTTATTGAAATATTGTTTGGTCTCATTTGATATCGAGCTACCTCCTGTTAATTACGTTTAAATTATTGAAAGTAAAAATTAAAAATATATTTTATTTATAAAGTATTTCATAAAATTCATTGAAAGAAACTTTTTCTTAGATCAATAGGCAGCAAAGAAAACCCATTTAGAAAAAAATTCTAAGATTTCGACAAGACTTCATTTTTATATAATTTTTTCTCTAGCAATTCTCTTGGTAAGATGAAAAAGTTGCATGCAAAATATTCAGAGAATTCCATACAAAATTATTTTGATATAAATTATCTGTACGTTCATGCAGTCTTTTCTTCCAAATTTTATAAGTTATTAAAATCATTCATTAATTGTTAAAGTCATCCACGAAAATTTATATACAGCATTATATGTTTAATATAATTTAAATGCAACACACACATTCTAACTAGGCCAACGACTGCGCAAATTATAGATAAAAAACTATATTATCATGAAAAAAACAAGTATGGCAGTAGTAGAGTAATATTTATACGTATACATACATATCCATAAAAGGTATATACATACTCATGTAGGTTTGTCATTCACTACATAATTTCCAGAATACTCATATGTGACCCATAAAGTACATATATAGGTATATTGCTGGTCCTTACGATTAGAGAAGATGAATAAAGGATGTCGTCTGTCCATCTGCGTATACGTGAAATTGTAAAGAAAATGCCACAAAAGCTAAGGACTTTTGTATTAATCGTATGAATCAGAAATGGTACAAAATGGATTAGTATTGAAAATCAGCTAAATCGAAAAAAAGGTTTTCAGAGCTGAAAACTTAAACTTTTCTCTGCTATATAAAAGTAACTAGCTTCAACTAATTTTTACTATTTTTAAAACTAAATCAATTTTATATCACTAACAGTACGAATAGACGAGCAATTTTTATTTCTGAACATAAGAAATAACGTCGGCAAAATGACGTCAGCAAAAAGTTTGTGTTCAAACTTATTTTAAGGGGTGGCTAGACGTATAATGTTGATAATCAAAATTTGGGTAGTCATATGCCTACCAAATGTGCGTTTTAAGTTTTGATTTTTTAACAATTCTGCAACTGAACATATATTTTATGCGTTGGCTGAAGTAGTTAGCACGTTGACTACAAAACCGAAGATTCTGGCTTCAACCCCTGTATCCGACAGTTATTAAATAACAACACCGCGCATTTTTCTGATGTGCATTAGTGTCCCTTTGTATCAGTTGTTGTAGAAAAGTTCAAGTGATGAAGGCATAGTCACTGGTCACTGAACTATGTAGACTTCGGCAGATACTAATACCAATGTAACATCAGAGCGCCCTCCTTCGTCGGTATTGTGTTGCAGAATCATCGGCGAAGTAAAATAACGAATAAAAATGGCTGCTAAGCACTGCTTTAAAAATTTAATGCGCCTCATTGAAACCAGAGGCGCTGCACCTCTATATTATAACGTGCATAAGGTAGAGTTGTAAAAAGAAAGAACCTTTCCTCTATCTCTTCCTTCACTACCTGTCTTCTCTATCACTATCCCTTTCCTAAAGAAGGTAACACCTATAAGTAGTAGTAGGCATTCATTGCCTGAGTGTTACTTATATAATTATATGTTATAAAAAAAACTGAACATATATTTTATGCTTCTGCTTGATTTTTTTATAATAAACTTATTATTTCTAGTTTCCCGCCATTATTTTCTACGAAAAAGGTAAATTTGACAGCTTGTGTTATTTCCAAACATGTATTCGAACACTAACGTTTACGGTTTAGAGAGTAATATTTTATGTTAGCAACAGAATTTGACAATTGCCAACACAAGAATTTCCAAACCTATGTCTCGTGTAATCTCACAGTAATAATTAAGTTGATGTCAAAAAAAATAATAATAATAAAAAGACTATTTAAGGGTTGCAAAGTTTTAATTTTTTTCTTGTTATATAAAATTAACCTACTTAAACTATTTTTTGCTACAGGGTGTCTGGTGGCAAATTTATATTTAAAATACGATTATTTCAAAGAGAAATAAACGGACGGTGGCGCTGTTGGAATTATCAATTTTGCAGATTTGTTTGTCACTGGTCGAGTGAGCATCGCGCGTAATCTGTGGCAAATACGTGATAGACTAAGTATAAAGAGATTCCATGCAACTGATTCGGCTATGAATGTCCCACGGCCTGCACCCTGTCGATTTTCATGGGCTCCCGAAAGTATTGAACTGGTTGAAAGCAGTTTACGGGAAAATCCGCGACTTTTAATACTGAGTGAGTATCATCACTATGACTTCCAATAGCGATTATTCATGAAACTTTAGAAAAGTATTTTTAAATCCCATTTTTTGGAGCAACGAGGCTCATTTGCACTTAAACGACTACGTCAACAAGCAAAACTGATGTTACTTGTCTCCAGAAACCCGCAATCTTAAAAACCATGGCATTGCCCCACGTTAGCTGTTTTGTGTGCCTTATCCACGTATGAGATAATTAGACCATTTTTATTTTCGAAAATCCTAGAGGCCAGGCGACGAGTGTCAACGGTGAAAATTATGGGTGTATGATTACGGAATTCTTTTTGCCAAACTTTCGAACTCATTCATTGTACTCCTTACACACGTACACGGGGATACTGCAGACAGAGACAGAGCTTTGATAAATTTGCTTCGGGAAAATTTACCCCAAAAACTGATCAGTCGCTTTGGGGACATCCCATTGCCACCAAGGTCTCTCGATCTAAGTCCCATGGATTTTTTTCATGGGATTACCTTAAATAGAGAGTTAGTGATGCCAATTCCTAACAGCCACACGAGGCTGTAAAGGAAATTATTCGTCGAGAAATCAGTTTAATTGTACCAAGTTTACTGCAGCGTGTAGTACAGAACAGAAGGCTCCGTTTTGAACAGTGTATTCAACTCTACGGAAGTCATCTGGATGACATACTCTTTAAAAAATAAAATCAATGCTCTTAATAAAACTTCATGTCAATTATTACATTTTTTATATAAGTTTGAAAATATAAATCTGCTATCAGACTCCCTGCATAAATCAAATCACTCAGTTTAAATTACATTAGATCAAAAAATACATAATCAATTTTTTTTACAACACAAATATGTATGTGCATGTGTATGTATGTATATAGGTATCCCTTACATATATACTCTATACGTACCTCGGTGAAGGGTAAATATGATTCCACACAGTTGAAAAGAGCACTTTTGTTTTTTTTGTGTTTACTTAACTTTTGTATACCATAACAGGGTCAAATGCTATTAACTTACGATACCATATTTTTTTACATATCTCCAATAAATTTTTACTTAAGGCTTTTAAAAATAAAAGAAGGAGTTTACGGTTGATGATCTAATAAAAAAAATAAGTGCAATTTCTTTGAAAAATTTTGAGAACTTTTAATCAGAAATAATTCATAGTTAGGCTCAAGTTCAGTAATTTCAATTCTTATTGAATGAAATATTTTTATTAATTAATGTGAGTTTCTAAAGAAGAGAAGAAAAATTAAACTTAGACTTTAAGCTGGGGGAAATACCGATACTTTTCTGTGCAGCCACGCACTTCATCAGCACCCTAGTCTATCTACTTGGCTAGAGATTCTTATTAACATCAGCTATTTAACTTAAATGTACAATGAACGGAATATGAGAAACGATTGTTGTGTATACAATTTATTTACCTTTGGTAAACACATTTATAAGTATCACTATTAATTTTCTGTTTTTTCCAATTTTTCATTTTTTCTATTTAGGTTAGCACGAAATTATTTTACTCTACCTCATATTCCGTTCATTGTACATTTAAGTTAAATAGCTGATGTTAATAAGAATCTCTACCCAAGTAGATAGACTAGGGTGCTGATGAAGTGCGTGGCTGCACAGAAAAGTATCGGTATTTCCCCCAGCTTAAAGTCTAAGTTTAATTTTTCTTCTCTTCTTTAGAAACTCACATTAATTAATAAAAATATTTCATTCAATAAGAATTGAAATTACTGAACTTGAGCCTAACTATGAATTATTTCTGATTAAAATTCACTACAGTTCAATTAAAATATCTAAAAAAAATTTTGAGAACTTTAAATATTTGTCTTAAACTTAAACCTTAATAAAAAGTAGACAAGGGTTTCAGTTAAAACCTAAAGAAGCTTAAAATTTGCAAAATATAAATGTTCAGCATCTTATTGATATAAAAAATTTTATAATAATTAAAAAAGAAATACCCAAAAACCTCTTCTATACTTAAATTACAATTTTATATCAAAACCAAATAAATTCATTAACTTAAACGTTGTCAAGCCACATACTTCCGTTGCCATAATTAATTCTTTAATTTCACTTTATGCTGCTTAAAATTGCTATGAATTTTCACACAGTACAACTGTATTTAGTTCTCTTTTACCTTTATTTTAATACATTTACAAAATGTCGACTCTATTGTCATCAAAAATGTTGACTTTAACGTAAAGCAAATAATACTTGGAACCATAGCAAATTGCAGAAATAAGCACGGTTGGGGTTGTAACGAGCAAGTTGAGATGTATGGGCTGGTTGTAGATCTTTTATCACACCACTTTGTCAATTTTCTGCTGATGGTTGGTATGTTATGTCTTTAACTAAGCAAATCCGACGATACAACATCGGAAGTTGACGCTATTATTACGTCTACTACATTGTAAATATGTTTACATAGTTACATTTTATGAGCCACTGCGCTTAAGCATACAGAATGTTATTTTGCATGAATTTTATTTTCATTATTCTATTCCACCGCTTGTCTTTTAGCTTTGGTTGTGTTTATTTTTTCTTCTATTTTATGCTCAAAAATTTCATTAAAAACAACTAAATGGCAAAAATGCTTTTTATATAGACTACAAAAGAAAGTTAATTCAAACCACTAAACGGGAAAGGGAAAATGGGGAAATGAAAGAAAAAGAAACAGCAAATGCTCACACAAAATGTATGCAAAAAAAAACGAAGATGAAAAGGCAGATAAAAGCAGTTCAAAGACATTAAATATAACAATTAAATTATTAAAATCATTTCAAAGAGCTTTGGTATACGACGAGCTTGGAATCTAAAATAAACAGGAAACAGTTTCCTTGTGCACCAAGGAGATTATGCTACTCGTATAAAACTAATTGGAATTTTTAAAAGCAGCAAAAGCAGTACAAAATTGTCTTTAACAAGAAAGATCCTTGAAAATATACGTTCTTTTGAATTATATTATTGACTTTACAGTCTCAAACCTTTTGCTATGACTCTTTTTTTTTGGCGTAAAATATTTTTAAATGATGATAAATAGCAAATTTTTGGTATCTTTTTGCGTTGCAAAAAATACTTAATTTATTTCTTTCGAAATATTTATCTACCTTAAAAGTCAAATAAAAAAAACGGAATTTGACAAGTTTGGAAATATAAAAGAAATTTGTATATATGTAACTATGAAAATCACGGTGGTGGCTTCTATGATAATATAACATGCGGTGAGAAATCAAACAACAACAAGTTTAAGCAGAAAATATACTTTGGGTTATTTGTCAGCTTTAACACCCGTTTTGTTATAACATAACATGCTTATCCTGCAAGTCCTTACACATTTTTAACTCCATATAGAACTCATTATTTTTTTTGAAATCGAGATTTCAGCATTCGATTTTAAGAGAATAACGAGTTAGGGACTTTGCATATTAAGGTAACGATATGAAAATTTTGAAATTACAGTATAATGTATATATTATTATAATATTAACGTCCCTTTTCATATATTAACGTTCCCTTTTGTATTATTAAGAGCTAACGTGAACTTTAACTGAGAGTTCTTCATACAAAACTCTCCTTTAAAGTCCCTGTTATCTTTTAATTGTACATTGTGAAAAAGACCGTAAAATATGTAAATAATAGTTAAAACTTGTTACCTACTGTGAACGGAGTTAAAAATCATTTATCTTACTAATAACACAGTACAACAGCCAATCTGGGGGGTGAGAAATTCCAAGTCAGGGTGATGGTACTATTCACCATCAATTTTTCTCTTTTAGTACAGTAGAAAAATATGAGAGAGTTCGGCTTGTGAGTGTCAATGTTTTCTCCAAATAATGTTGTGCATATCTGGAGCAAATTTTTGAAATTCATACATTTACCTAATTGTGAATAAATGAGAAACGCGTGCATCGATTTTTATGATCTATCCCTTTTTTTGCTCATGAATTATGTGACTTTACGCGAAAGTAATTAGTTTAGGCACTTTTTTCCATTTCGGATTTTTTATGAATTAAAAAAAAATATTTAAATTTTTAGACAAAAAATACTTCGTTCCCTTCATACAGTAATTTTTAACTTCGAAAGTGTTGCAAATATAGGAAAACGGTATAGAAACAGATTAGAGAAATTGTAATTTCTAATTTTTCTAAATTTGTTCCATCAAAATCGGACAAGTGGTTCTCGAGTTATGTTAAAATACGTTTTTGCCAAAATGTTACAACTAAGCGAAAAACATCAAGATAAGGAAAAAATTTAAAAGGTCATAAAAAAAACTGACACATACGAACGCCAAACCCTTTGAGGGTTTTACTATACTGACCTAGTACCATCACCCTGACTTGAAATTTCTCACCCCCCAGACAATAATCCCAAAAATGTTCCACAGTGTAATATACAATAAATAAAATAAGTGAATTTCAAATGAAGCCGAAAATTGTTTAAACTATATTTTTATAAAATAAAAATCAAATAAAGTAAAATGTGAATGAATGTATATGTGAATGTTTTATATCATATAAGTATATAGGATTCCATTGCTTAAAATAAGGCAATTTCACGAATGACCACATAAATCGAAAGAATAAAACCACCCCCGGGACAAGACTTCAACAGCTCATATATCAACTGCAAAAAAATTGCAAAATAGGAATAAAGTAAAATATACAATTTACAAATGCAAGATAAAAGAAATATGTATGACATAATGAAATGAAAATCAAACTTTAAATATACATGTATTTATCGCAACAGCAGAATCGGCTTTAAGATTCTAGCATGAATAAACTTTTTAAGATACATACATCTACTTTTGCTAAAAACCAAAATATAAACGAGTGTGTTAACTTTTGAGAATATCATAAATAAATCATAGTCTTTCTCCTTCACATGGTCATATCATATACTCACAAAGAAATTTCATATTAAAATATACGAAAATATTTTTTAGCAATAATTTTACTTTATATGTGCTTCATGCTAATTCAATATGACTTAATCTACGGTCACACTTGTCAAACATTTGCCCAAAAAGCGTAACCACTAAATGCTAGTTAAAAATCGTTCAATTAAGACAAAAGTTTGCCAATAATGTTGCAGTCTATGAAAATGTCTGCTTGTTGTGTTTGAAAATGTTTAATTTGATAAAAAAAAGTGTCTGGATCCTAACTTTTTTCCATAGTTTTTGTTGGTGACGCTTTTTTGGGCACATGTTTTTCAGTGTAACCGTATCTTTACAGTAAACTTTAAAGAAAATTGTTCCTTTCGAAATAACTTTTATTTATGTATACTTATATTCCAATACTGTTAAATCTAAATAATGGCTTGACCATTTTCTCTCGAAATTGAATTCATTATTATTTTCAACTGGAATACCACGTCTTGTTTCCTGGTTCTACACAGTACAACAAGCTACCGCGTCGTTTAAAAGCTGTATTATCAATATTCAATTTTAAAAGTAGTTTAAAAAAAATTTTTATTACATAACGTTGAACAACTTCTTGCACATTATTTTAAAATAACAATAATATAAATTATTTTTATTAATTCAGATATGTGTAAATATTTTTATAAATTTTTATACTAGTTACTTTGTAAATATATATAAATTAGTTATAAGTTAGTTGCCAGTTTTGCCTCTGTAATGTCAACTTAGATGCATAGGCTTAACATTTATTAACGCACTAATTATCCCAAATATTTATTAAAAATACATTGAAAGTCGTTAAATAGCACATGAATATTTGTTCTTTTAAAATAAAAAAATAAATAAGAAAACAAGTAAGATTGCTATATTCGCATGTGCCGAATCTTATATACCTTTTACCAAATTGCGTTTATATAGTATAGACATATGAACATACGAAAACACATACATACATATTTGTTTTGTGAAAAAATTTATAATTTTTTGCTCTAGTGGAATTTTTAGTAAGTCAACTATAGGTCTTTTTCAATTAAATGTTTTTTTTTTTGATATTAGCAATAAGATGAATATTTTATTCCACACTCTGTATTTTAGAAATATTTTAATTAATCCAGTTGTCAAAAACGACATAAGGTCATACAAAAGCAAAATAAAATCGGTGCTTGTTTACTGGCACTCGAAATGTTCTAAAACTGTCCTACTATTTAGTAACCCTATATAAAATGTTTAGTATTGTACCTCCATACCAAGTAAACTAACTTGTTTTATTTAATAATCTTTGAGGTTGCAAAATTTTTAAGTGTCTCAATTTAAACATGCCATTGCAAGAAGTATATATCGTTTATTCCTAAAGAACTTTTTAAACTTTCTTCAGTACAAGGGAACATTTTCTTTAATTAATTTTATAGTTAAAACTGTTCTTTAGCGATAAATTTTATTTTATCTCTTATTAAGAAATATTTTTTCCTAAATTCAAGTAAAAAAAATTCTAAGTTTAAGTAATTTTTTCTAAGTTTAACAGCCTGTTCATCGAACTGCCTTACGTTATAAGGCGAGCGATTATTAGGCAAACGATCGAGTTGGAAATTGAGTTCATTTTCTTTTTTCGTTTGAAAATAAAAGCTCTTTTTGTTTGTAATTAAACGTCTAAGAACAATGTTTCCATTACTCATTTAGTTGTAATTCTTAGAGCTTTTTTCATAGAAAATTAAAAGTTTCTTTAAAAATTAAAAGGAAGCAACCCTATCAATCAATTATAAAAATAAATAAAAAGTAAAGTTTTCAAAAATTGTTTGTTTAAAGTGTACAAAAAATACGCGTTTATTGAAAAGACAATGATTTGATCCGTTGCACTTGGATTTTTTTTATAGCGACCGAGATAACGCAGAAGATTGCTAGGCACAGCAAATTTGCTACAGTTTCCACACGAGCAGTAAGTTCAATAAATGAAATGATTATATACCACTTCCAACAAGGAAGTTTTTCGAATACTGCTGGAAAAAATTAAATCTGCAATGAAGCAAACCAGTAGAATCACTAGCGTTCTCGCTATAATTAAAGTGTCAACATTCCTAAAATTTCTCGCAACTGGTGGTTACCAGTTTTGTGCCGGAAAATAATGTATTTCATACATGTCGAAATCAAAACTTTCGGAGGTGGTAATTGACTTGATTGGATCAACACTTTAAATTGCCAAGGATTATTAGTTTTAGTAATTTGACAGTTGATTTTGTTTGTGTCGTACATACGTGAACCAATTTTTCAAACGAAAGCTAAAAGCTTAGTTGTTTTACTCAAAATAAAATGAACAAAAACCAAAAGTTCAATTCATTCGTTATTTGACGTACAATATAAAAAAACTTATATTAAAAAAACAGGCTGTAAGTAAATTTTTACAAAAATCTAGCAAAAATTACTCAATATGAGTAAAAAATAAAAAGTTCATATCCTCAAAAATAGTTTATAAAAACACACAATAATATACTAAAAATTAATAAGAACTTTTTACAAGCTGTCAAACGTAACTATGCTGAGAGCATAATAAGAAACATTTCACAAACTTTCTTTTATACTTAAATAAAAAATTGAACAGATATAAAACAAGCTAGAGTAAAGATCTTCCTAAATCGTCAAAAATTTATGTATATTTAATAGAAAAAAAAAATTGTTTTTGGTTACATTTTTACCAAAAATCTTTTTTTTTTCAATTTCCAGCCCTGGAAGCATAATTTTAATTTTTTGAATTTTTAATACTTATTTATTTCTTTCTAAAATATATCTGCAATAAATATAATTACAAAAGAAATAATTAGTTTTATATACCACAAAAAGTTAAAGTTTTCCTGGTCTGGAGCTACGTTTTTTAATCTTATAATTTTTATGCAAAAATATTTCTTTCTAAAACATAGAGTATAAATAATTTGTTAACAAAAAAAAATTAATAAGACCCAGTTACTTTTATATATCACAAAAAGTGTAAGTTTTTCAACCCTGAAATCATCCTTTTTGATATTTCTGAATTTTTACACCAATCTATTTCTTTTAAGAATAGAGATATGTTTAATTTATAAAGAAAAAGAAAAATTTCTTTTAGTAAGTTACTTTTGTATCAGAAAAAAGTTAAAGTTTACAAGACTAGAAACGTCTCTTTAGTTTTTTAATATATTTTTAATTTTAAATACCAGATTTATTTGTAAGTATAAAATAAGTTTATTTTATAAAAAAAAAATTAGTTAGACCTAGTTACTTTTATATATCACAAAAAGTGTAAGTTTCCCAAACCTGAAATCATCTTTTTTTGGTTTTTTTGATTTCTTACAGAAATCTCTTTTTTTAAGAACATAATTTATTCTTCTCTATAAAGGAAAATTTGTTTTAGTAAGCTACTTTTGTATAAGAAAAAAAGTTAAAGCTTTCCAACCCTGGAAACATCTTTTTAATTTTTTTTAGTTTTTTTACTTGAAATACCAATTTTATTCGTACTCAAGTATAAAATAAGTTTATTTAATAAAACAGAAAATACATATTAGTTTTCGGTAATTACTTTAATAAAATGCAAAATAAAGTTTGAGCTTTCCAGCTCTGAAACCGTCTGCTCAATTTTGCTTATTTTCAAAACCAATTTACTTCGGACCATTTCTGACACCAGTCTAATACCGAAGTCTCTAGCTTTTCTGGGAACTTCGGAAAACTGATTTAACGGACGGACAGACTGACATAGCTTGTTTTCCTTCACTATGCATAAGGATTCAGAATATATTTATATACCTTATAGGTCGCTTATTAATATTGTTAAAATTACATACGGTTTGACAAACCTAATTTTTTGTTAAAGTGTATAAAAAGTCTAGATGGCTCTAAATTATTACGATCATGGCTGTTTCCGTATTGTTTGTTTTTTGGTGCCACCAGTATACTTATATGTATTATATTTTCAACTGATCAGGTACTTTTTGAGGCAGTTATATTTTGTGTTAAGGTATTTTTACATTGTCATATACATATGTATGCCTTCGTAGTCGATGGTATCTGCTGGAGTAACGATAATTTTTTCTTGATCTACTTTATGGTCCACATCATTAAATTCCTCATTACAAATACCTGCATCAATTTCTTTTTGAAGATCAGCAGCAGTTAAAGTCATACAACTTCGATCCATTTTTGTAAAATTTTTACTGCACTATATTATTACTTTACTGAGTATTGTTTCGTAATATTCACAAACGCTAAGCTTTTTTAAATAAAGCAATAACATTTTTTTGTTGTATTAAATTACCACAGGGCAAGTCCCGTATTGATTTCCAATATTAATATCACTTGTCATAGATGTAAAATAAACATACCGGAAAAACATGTGCCTTTCCTATGCCTTTTCACTAAAATTTAATTCGCCACAACGCACAAAAATAGCGTTTATGTCTTCTTTTTACAAGATGTTTTAATGAAAAAATTATGGTATATTTTAAAACTCATTTATGCCGAAGTGGGTAGAAAAATACCCAAATGCAACTATTGCTGGCATTATAGATCCAAAAATATTACAAATCCAAGTTATTTATATATATATATATTTACAAGTACCAACTCTGTGAAAGTTCATTAAAATTCTATCGAATTTGAATGAATTGTCAGGTCAGGCAGTAGTGGGTTAAGCACTAAAATATAATAAACTAAAAAACACTGAGCAGCAATATCCATACATATACGTTTGCCGATTATACAGCATGCCTTAGTATGCACAAAAACCCGCACGAGGCTTCCCGATATCTTCAAGAACATATTACACAGTTGGAAATCTGGTTGAACTTATGGAGAATTAAAGTCAATGAACAAAAGTGTGTCCATACAACTTTTACCCTAAGAAGAGATACTTGTTCCCCCATTCGAATCAACAATCAAAATATTCCTCAACATTCCCAAGTGAAAAAACCTTGGTATACACCTTGATCGAAGGCTTACATGGAAACATCATATTGACTTTAAGCTAACTCAGATGAAACTTAAGTTATCTCAAATTCATTGGTTGATTGGCAGAAATTCAACACTTAGTCTGGACTGCAAACTTTTAGCATACAAGTCGCTTTTGAAGCAAATATGGTGTTACGGTATCCAGTTATGGGGCACTGCTTCAGCTTGCAATATAGAGAGAATTCAACGAAGACAAAACAAAATTGTAAGGTTAATAACATCTACTCCATGGTACATTAAGAATTCAAATTTGCATCGTGATTTAAAAATGCCACTAGTGACTGAAGAAATTGCAAGATACGCAGGCAAATACTTAACAAAACTCGAGTCACATCCTAATCCGCTTGCTCGTAATATTTTGAACTTTACTGGACACATCCGCCTAAAAAAGAGGGACACAAGGGCTATTTTACTCAACACTCTAGATGGGAATGCTTGAAAATACATTTAATTTTCCTTTTTGATTATCACTACTTTGTATTATTTAAACTATTACTAAGTTTTGGCCGACACTGGTCGGGCTAAATAATTATATTTTAGCTTTAAGATTTGATCACTTATTGTTAGTTCAAAATTGAAGATACAATAAATAAATATATGTATTTAAAAAAAAAAAACTAAAACTAAAAATATGCATATGCTTGCAGAAAAACCTTCTATGGCAACTTTTACATTTATGTGCCATGTGCCCAAAAGAACAAGGTCACTAAATATTAATGAAAAACTCTTTGATTCAGACATGTATTAATTGATTTAAACAGTTTCCAATTATGTTGGATTCTATAAAATTGTCTATTAGTTATGTATGAAACTGTTTAACTTAATAAATACGTGTCTGAAGCAAACAGTTTTTCGCCAATAATTAGTGGTTACGCTTTTTAGGGCACATGACACACATTTGTAAACTCTGCCTAAGTATTATATAAAATTACACAAATAAGCAGGTGACTTTAAAGTTCGCTTCTTCGATGTACGATTAATGCAATGCAGAGGTATGTTAAGTGGGGATTACATCTGCAATCATCATACAGATTTTTAGGCTTCCCACTGCAGCACCCTGAATATGACTCATAAACACTATGCTAGATAACACATAAGCTTAGAAAAAATTATGATTACTAATTTTTTCTAAAAATTTTATAAGATATAAGATAATATTATGTTTAAAATAAAGTAAGTGCCTTTGCATAACATATGTATATGTACATACATAAAAGTATGTATGTGTATACATAAATATGTTTTACGTATCATTTCCAAAACCAAATATAAATAAAGGAAGAAAATATTGTCTGTGCATTTGGCTACAAAAATGAATACCTACAAACACTTTATATTTCTTTGTCAGTTTACACACGAGTGCTTATGAAAAATTGCAAATTTATATTTTTTAAATAAAAATTAATATGTTTAATATATTTGTATGCATGTAAGTATATATATTTTGTGGATCGAAGATAATGTTTATACTCTCTCTCTCTTTGGTGCTTTTTACTGTGGATGGATTAGGAACATGATTTCGATATTGCAATCAGTAACAAAGACCAACGTTCAATAACAACGTAACAATATACAAACATACGTACATGCATATATATATATATATATATATATATATATATATATATATATATATATATGTATGTATGTATAATAGAAATTTCCCAGTGTACCAAACAATGATCAAAATTCAACACAACTTAAGAATAACAGCTTGTTTGTAGAACACGACAAAGCCGACTCACGACGAGCCAATTGATGGACGAATACGTAATGAAAAGCGTGTGTATATGGCGACTTTGTAGTGCAGCTTACGTTAAGTCGCCTATATATCCTACCCTGAGGAAAAACATTATGTTGTGCCAACAAGTCCAAAAATAGTTTTCATTTATCTTTTTCCATTTAAAATTATAAATTCAATCTGAAAAAATGGTAACCCTATTCTTGTGTTGAAAAAAAAAACACAATTGACAATTGAATGAAAAATTATTTTTATATTTTATTATTATTTTGTTATAAAAAAAATGAATTGGTCTTTAAAATTTCTATTGTTATTTGAAGAACAAAAAGTGTAATTTTTATGAAGATATGGAAACTGTATGTGGATGTATTTGTACAGTCAGTATATAATATTTTTTGGTGCACTTTTTTTGAACACAATTAAAAGTTCTTAAGCGCCTATCTTGACGTTTATAATGAACCAAACCGTGATATACAAACCCAAATATATTAACAGTTGCTAGGTTTTTCAATTAAAGTCATCGCCATCTAAAAACCAAAAAAAGGAAAATGTTATCATGCTAGCGCTCACTATAGATGAGTCGTGTTTTACAAATAGGCTGTAACCTTATAAAAATATTGAATTTTAAGCTTTTCATTATTTCGATTACAATCATGCTTATAAAATAAGAATTCAAAAGCAGTTCTTAACCCTAGACGCACTTTCTTATTTTTATACCTATAAGCACTTTCTTCGTCGAATGGACGAAGTGCATTTTATATCTGGCCCAAACGCTTCAATTAAAAATAAACATAAAATTTTGGTTTTATTGGAAAAACAATTTAGTTTTTATTCGTATTAAACATAAAGTTAGCTTATTTCAATGCAACTTAAAACTAATAAACAAAAAAAATTAACTTCAAGTTTTTTTTACTGTTTTTTAAAGTAGTAAAAAAAATCACAAAAGGCAGTATTTTAAATGAAAAATTATTTCAGTTATTTGCTAAAATCTTAAATCTGACAATTAAAACTAAAAAATAAACTAAGTTTGGTTGGAATTTTCAGCCATTTAGTTAAAGAGGCATAGAGATCAATCGTCGATTTGACGAATACAAACTTAAAAAAAACATACTTACTCACATCTGACTAGAGCTATAAGAAAAATGAGCACACAGCAATGAGTAACAAAGAAATTAAATGAGGAAGAGTAAACGATGTTTGTCGAATCGACGAAGTAAGTGCGTCTAGGGTTAACAATGCTTGAGAAATTCCGATCATACACAACTTTTTCTAAAGTATGTTACTAAACGACAAATATTGAAGAACACAATAACTATGAGGATTGAAAAAACTTCGCAAATTTATTAAGTATTTCGCGTGTACAATATTTAACGCGAAAGTCTAAGTTTAATTTTTCTTCTCCTCTTTAGAAACTCACATTAATTAATAAAAATATTTCATTCAATAAGAATTGAAATAACTGAACTTAAGCCTGACTATGAATTATTTATGATTAAAATTCACTACAGTTCAATTAAAGAATCTAAAAAATTTTTCACTTAATACATCCTGGGCACGTGACTAAATATGTTCACTTGGCAATCACTGTTCTCTTGGCTATCACAGTTTCAGAATGCTGGAATAACCAAAATAAAAACCTAAATAGAAAAATGGAAAAACAGAAAATTAATAGTGATACTTATAAATGTGTTTACCAAACGTAAATGAATTGTATACACAACAATCGTTTCTCATATTCCGTTTCATTGTAAATTTAAGTTAAATAGCTGATGTTAATAAGAATCTTTACCCAAGTAGATAGATTAGGGTGCTGATGAAGTGCGTGGCTGCACAGAAAAGTATCGGTATTTCCCCCAGCTTAAAGTCAAAGTTAAATTTTTCTTCTCTTCTTTAGAAACTCACATTAATTAATAAAAAAAATATTTCATTCAATAAGAATTGAAATTACTGAACTTAAGCCTGACTATAAATTATTTCTGATTAAAAACATAAATTTTTATAATTAAAAATAAAATTTTAATTTTCAAAAGTAAAAAAAAATTTGAAAAATAAGATTATTTTACAATTGCAAGGATAAGTTTATAGTAATAATACATATGTAATATTATACCGAGGGATCCATTTTGATATTTCTACAATTATTACAAAAACCTTTTTCAATAAATTTCTAATAATTTTAAAAGCTTGAGGCTTACGTTAGTAAGCTTGTTTTAATATTTTTCTCAAGCCATTTGGCATACTGGGATACTTTGGGTTGACAAATAAATTATTTATTATTGCATATACATACATATGTATGTATATATACACACATACATATATACGAATTAGTTTTTCTAAATCATAATAAAAAATATTAACTTATATTTGAAAGAAACAAATTTATCATTCTGTACTCCAATGATGCGTAAGGTTTATTGATGTCCCTTTGGGATATTCTACAAACGGACAATAATACCATTTAGAATATACTACATAAAAACAATCTGATATAAAAGACAATTTGTGTTAAAGTCGTCCCAATTGACTGGCTTCAGCCTAAAAAGGATAAGTGCAAAAATAGGGGAGAGAAAAACATGGGGAGGTAATTTGGCAAACAGACAAACAAAATCTTAAAGATTTTTTTATTTACGCTTGAAATGAATAACAAAATAAATGCAAATATTTTGATTTTTAAAATAATTGCTGGTCACCAAGAAGAAGCTGGGACATTTTGTAGTATTGATTTTTCTCAAATAATTGAGATGATTTTTTTTTAAATTGAAGTGAGTTCTAATGGTAGAAATTCCTATTTGAGTGTGAGTTCAGAAGCTCTTAATGAAAACAATAGAAATAATAAATCTAATGAAAGTATTTTTTGCCAATTCTTCGACAGCGATCAACTTCGCTTTGTCCAATGCCAAATTGTGATTCATCAACTTTACAGTTGCCTAGTACTTCTTCATATAAGTCAGTAATATCATCCGCTTCAGGCTTGTGTTCATCACTTAACAAAGTTATCACTACAGATAAAAGTAGCTCAAGACCCAAGGTGCAAGTCGGTATGGACAGATATATAACCGTGGTAAAGCGTGGGAGAAGCCCAAATTCTTAAAAAAGTTCATCTGCTCCAAAGATGTCTAGGGATAATAGCGCATCATCTACCAATCGTCAAAATCGTTTTTCATTATTGCAAGTCATCGACGACAAGCCCGCTGCAACATCGCAAAAGTCTTTTAAGCCACCACCTATATATTTGAGAAAAAAAAATTCCAACACCCTTATTAAAAAATTAGTCTCGGCCATTGGTGAAAACACATTTCATGTTATTCCAATAAAGCGTGGTAACATTGACGAAACTAAATTTCAAATATACGAAGAAAAAGATTTCTGCAAAATAGTGACTGAATTCGAAAAAAATAAAACAAGTTTTTATACGTACCAGCTTAAGAGTGCCAAAGGTATGCAGATCGTATTGAGGGGTATTGACTCTTATGTTAATCCCGAAGAAGTAAAAGATGCACTCATGATACAAGGATTTAAAGTGAAAAATGTTACCAACATAATCAACAAAGAGAAGCCTCCCAGCCTCTATTTCATGTTGAACTGGAGCCGAATGATATACAGCTAAAAAAAAGGAGACACACCCAATTTATAGCCTAAAATACCTAAAATACGTACAGTGCCATAATTGCCAAGAATATGGCCATACAAAAACATACTGTAAATTACCCACTGTTTGTTTTGTTTGCGGCAAATTACACGGCACTGCTAGTTGCAATAAGCCAAAAGATCAAAATTATAAAAATGCAGTAATTGTGGAGGTAATCACATCGCTAACTACAGAGGGGGTCCTGTGTACTCGTTTGTCAAACAGAATATGGTGCAAAAACCTAAATTAGATCCGTCGCAATCAGCAAACGCTTACTCTGCCACTTTTGCGCAAACGAGCCAACCAGTTACTTCCCGTGTATCGTATGCCGATGCTGTAAAACAAGTTTTATTCCCCCACAAAATGTTTCCCCGCCAAATATTTCAACTAATACAAACTGAAACTTTAGTTTTAATCGCCTTGAAGATACCATTGATAATGCATATATATATATATATATATATATATATATATATATATATATATATAACAAACTCATAGAATGGTTCAATTTATAAGAAGAACATTTGAAGAAAAGAAGTATTGTTCTACTCTCTTTATTGATGTTTCTCAGGCATTTGATAAAGTATGGCATGAAGGGCTAGTTTTAAAATTGAAGACATATCTACCAGTAAACCTTCTAAAGCTATTGGAAAATTATATTCTATCCCGGAAGTTCATTGTTGTGGAAAGAGACTTAATGAGTTTGCCCGAATCTATCTCCGCCGGTGTGCTACAGGGGAGTATACTGTGCCCAGTTTTGTTTATGGTATATACTTGTGATATGCCTGCTAGCACTAAGATCCATACATCTACATTTGCCGATGATACGGCCTTCTTTAGCATGGACGAAAACCCTCACGAGGCATCCCGATATCTTCAGGAATATATTACCCAGTTGGAACTATGGTTAAAATTATGGAGAATTAAAGTAAATGAACAGAAGCGTGCGCAGGTAACATTTACTCTACGAAAAGATAATTGTTCCCCCAGTAGAATTAATAATCAAATTGTTCCTCAAAATTCACATGTAAAATATCTTGGTATACACCTTGATCGACGGCTTACATGGAAACAGCACATTGATTGTAAGCTAACATAAATGAAACTAAAATTAACTCAGGTACATTGGCTGATTGGTAGAAATTCAATTCTCAGTCTAGATTGCAAACTTTTGATATACAAGTCGCTTTTGAAACCTATATGGTGCTATGGAATTCAACTATGGGGCACTGCTTGAGCTGCTAATGTTGAGAGAATGCAACGAAGGCAAAACAAAATTTTACAAATTTCGAGTCACATTATAATCCGCTTTCTCGTAGTATTTTGAACGTTACTGGGCACATCCGCCTAAAAAAGGGGGGACACAAGGGCTCTAATACTCAGCACTCCAGATGGGATTTCTTGAAAAAAAAAATTTTAATTTTTTGATTATCACTACTTATGTATTATTTATAACTATCACTGAGTTTATGTCCGACAGTAGTCGGTCCTAATAATTTTAGATTTAAGATTTGAATACTTATTGTTAGTTCATATTTGAACACACAATACATGTATTAAAAAAAATAAAACTTTAATCAAACATGTTATTAATGCACACAAAAAAGTTATATGAATGATTTTGTGCTATGAAATAAAATATTTGTAATTTCGATTAAAAAATTTATTAAATTTTCACTTATAAACAATTTTAATAATTTAATTAAGTTTTTCCACTCAAACTAATTAACATAATTAAAAATTTACTTGCATTTTGTATGTGTATATAGACATATACAATTGAATTTTCATTGAGCGGCCTTCGAAAGGACTATTGAAAAGTGTCCGCTCAAGAGAAAATTAAAAATTTAGATCAGAAATATTTTCCTATAATGGTTGGTTTTCATTTGAAAACACTTTTATTAAAAAATAATCTGTTAAGTCATTAGAAATTTTTTTGAACTTCAGAAGTTTGTTCTTATAATCGTAAGCTTAACTTCATAGGTGATCCCTCAACTGGCAAATAATCATCTACATGACAAAAATCTGTTAAGTTTTGCTCTATGACCACTACAAGATATATTTTCTGACTTTCGGCTAGAAGGTTTAATGGCACCTCAACTACAGGCTCAAAATGATTGTAAGTCCTGTCTTGCGAAAGCTTAATATTGAAAACATTATGTTAGAGGGAAACTATTTTCCATACCCACATTTAACTATGCTATGTGATAAAGTAAACATGACAAATGGAGCCTTGGTTTTAAAACCAGCATATTAAACGAGTCTCAACAGGCTTGTATTTAAACTTTGCCATAAAAACGGTAAAACAAACGAAATGTTCGTTAAAAAGAGATTCCTTTCAATAGAGAGCTATACTTTTATTATAGGACTTCATAGGGTCTGTCAGTTTAACAAAAGTGTCTGTAATGGGAGATTCCATATTATATGTTATGCAAATTTTTCGTGAACCAAACAACACCCACAAGCCTGACCACCCTTAAAAAATAATTACGATGACACGAGCGCTGTTCTTCAGGCCAGAGTTTTTTTCAGCCCAGAGCTACTTTATTACTGTTTTTATATTTGAGTTCATTATTCAAATAATAGATGAAAAGGGTTTAAATGTACGTCAGAAGTTTATCTATATATATATAAAACAGGATGTGTTTATGTATGCAACGTGTGGACTCCAAAAATTCTGAAACGATTTTAATGAAATTTTCAGGGAATCTTAAGAATATTTAGGCGGGTGGTGGCAAAATCCAATTTTATTCGTACTGAAGTATAAAATAAGTTTATTTACTAAAAATAAATAAAAGATTAATTTACGGTAGTTAATTTTATATATCACAAATAGTGTAACTTTTCCAACCCTGGAATCATCCCTTTTGATTTGTTTTAGTAAGTTACTTTTGTTTAACAAAAAAAACTTAATGTTTCCCAACCCTGGAAACGACTTTTTAATTTTTTTAATTTTTTTAATTTTTTTTATGTTTGAAATACCAACTTTATTCATACTGAAGCATAAAAAAATGATTTAACAAAAAAATAATAAAAACTAGTTTTCGCTAGTTATTTTGTATGGCAAAATAAATTTTGAGTTTTCAAGCTCTGAAACTGTCTGCCCGATTTTGCTGATTTTCAATACCAAAACTTTTTGAAACATTTCTGACACACCAGTCTAAAAACGAAGTCTGTATTTCACGTACAGACAGACTGGCATCGGTTGTTCGTCTTCCCTATTCATAAGGGTCCAGAATATATATACTTTATGGGTCGCTTGTTAACATTGTGTAAATAACAAACGGAATGACAAAATTATATATATCCTTTTACCGACGCTATGTTATATTGCCGACGCCAAATAGAATAAAGGTGATTATTTATTTTCAATACTAAAAGGTTCATGTATGTGCCTTCCGCTTATCCAAACTCTTATATCCAACACATATTTTCAAATTTCCGGGTTTTAAAAGCATGGATAGATGCAATCTACACTCTGTCTTTTCTCCTTGCCATCACAGGCAAGCTTTTTTAGTTTGTTGTTGAAAGGTGTTGAGAAGGTTGCGGAGTAAACTAAACGGCATGAAATGAAAATTCGAGTAAATTGTTCACGTTTTTTTTAATATTCTCAGCATTAATCGTGTATATAGACGACTTTAAAAGAAAATTGTCAAAACCAGTCAGACTAACATAGCGTCTATGCCTGATAAAAATTTATCATAACAACTAACAAAACGTCGGTAGAGCCGTTGTCAAATTTTTGTCAATGCAAGCATACATGCGAAGGCGTTGTGGTATTTTTTTTATTATGATAAATCATAATTTCTTTGTCATCGTGAAGAGAACTTGCAAAAATGCCTGCAATATTTCACTTAATATCTATTAAAAAATCCACACTATTTTTCTTTATTTTTGTATTTTTTTCCTAAAAATTACGTAAAATGTTTATTTTCAAGACAAAGTTGTCTGAGCTGAAGCTTGTTAAGACACTGCGATAGCACTAATAAATACGGTCTACACCAGAAACTGCAGCGATACACCACAACAATAAGTACACAGTTCAAACACAAAGTCTATCGTTGACAACTCTATCTCTTACACCTCAACGAAAACTGTGCTGTGTGTGTTTTACTTCACATTCACATTCAATTCAGTGAGCGCTGTCAACTCAGTACTGAGTGGTTTCTACATTTGTATCGAACACTTTCAGTAGCTCGTTTTAGAAGCAAACCTATAATCAAACCCATTTAAATAACATGTGGACTTATTCAGCAGCTCGTTTTAGACATAAACCTATGCAATTTAAGTGGGTTTGTGTCTAAAACCACCTAATGAAAAAGCTCGGTGCAAGTATTGTGCTTTTTCAGCAAATTCTTTGTGTCGCACAAGTCAATATGTACATAAAAAAAGTATACATATGTATGTATGTACATACATATGTAGATATGTATATTTATTAACAAATTCCACCCATTAAACTATTTTACTTTTATCTAATTTTTATACTTCATCTGCCTTATTTTGCAATGTATGACACACACACGGACATACTCGGTATAAATCTGTCACTTTTTATGTTTCGGTTTTCGCTCTTTCTTTATGCTTGAAAAAATGTTTCACTACAAATGAACTGAGCTACTGAGCTAACTGAATGCAATACTTCAGTAAAGTGAGCTGAGCTGAAAAGAGCGGTCACTCAAAAGAGCTGATAAGCACAACACTACAATTGTACTTTGCATTATTCGTACTGTGTCAGAGACACAGTATGCAAGCAGCGATTGCAAAAAGGCGATGAGAGCGAACACAGCACTCAGGGTCAGCGTTGTCAACTTGGTTCGTTTCGCACCAATTTGGGTGCTTTTTTAAATCTTTTTTGCGAAAAATTCCTTAGTTAATGCGTGGTGCGCTTTTTTTTAAATTTCGGTGCGGTGGCACCAACGCAAGTTTAACACAACAATGTGTTAAAACTGGGAAATTTTTGTTGTGAAACTTACCAACTTCCTGAAAGTGTTAATTACCATATTAATATATAACATTAAACATCATTTACAAAACATCACAATTTGAAACAAAATCTTTTTTATGGCCCGATGATAACAATAATGATGAAAATTTTAGCTTTATTAATTTAGAATAATTAATTTTTGATCTCTTTTTAAAAAGTTTTAAAAAGAATTTATAAAATTGATTAAAAAAATATACCATCTTGTAACCAGTAAATTTTTACTGGATACTGAAATTATTTCGAGTAATCAGTAAAAATTTATTTTTACTGGAGCTTTAATTTTACTGCAGCGTAGTTTGTTTTTATTGTTATATTTGTATTATGAAAATATTAAACTTCTGATAAAAAAAATGTTTAAAAATACTTGAACGAAATGACATGTTTTATTAGTTTTGAATCCTTACTTATTAGTCGTTGATCTCTTTAAAAAATTTTGTTCAGAATATATGAAATTAAAAAATATTATTATCTATGTAGTACAAATGAATATAAACAAATTTTTCCAGTTTTTTGTTAAAAAAATTATATTATACTTTTTATGCAAAATTAATTCAATGAACACATTTTAAACTAAAAAAAAATTCTAAGGTTAGTGCGTTTTTTTGAGAATGGCGCGCTTTTTTCTCCATTTTGGTGCGTTTTGAAATTTAAAAGTAACAACGCTGCTCAGGGTGTATTAATGCTCTCAGTACTTTGCAATTTCACAATCGAGTCTCTTTTTACATGTTTTGCTTTGTGCCGTTTCTGCATAAACATTTCTTGATGTGTGGCGGTGGCGTAAATGTGTATTGTAGTTTGAATAAACTGAATATGTATTGGCGTTTAAAAAAAAATTTTAGTTATCCCTTTGGTTTTTTGTTTGTTTTTAGTTTTGGCAGATCAGCTAACTGTGTCATTTTTGATACTGTACACATATAAAACTTACTGTGTCGGTGGCTCCGCAACAGTCTACACCTTATAAATTTTTTTCTTGATAATGATTTGACTTTTATCACTCACTGTAGAAAGGCATTGTCGAAAAAAAATAGAAAATGCTTGATTTTGACTTTGCGTTCGCAGTGTTGACAACTCATTTAAATTAGTACAAAGAAAATTTTTGGATCCATTGACAGTAATAATAATCAAAGTGACCTTCTAATTTTTCTTATCTTTGTTTTAAATTTATTTTCTAGTAAAAATAAAAATTTGAAACATTTTTTTTACGAAAAAATATTGGCAAGCTACATATTTTTCAAATTGTTAACTGTAACGTTGGCAAACTGTTTTAGTTTCTTGAGTAGAAGTGCTCTCTTAGTATGACAATTTTTATGTAGGTAGTTGTCAATTTCTATCTGGGCATTTAATTTATCACAAACATTGATTTTATTTAGGAGTATGTTTCCCAAATTTTTTACCCCATTTGACCCCTTTCAAATTTGAAGTAAAAATTAAGTAGGAATAGATAGTTATTTGCAATTAATTTCAAATCACGATTTCCAAATAATGCACTTTTTCAGTAGGTAACCTCTGTAATGATAAAATTAATGAAGACAAAATTTTTTATCTACTAAATAAACTAGACTTACACTGCTATTCTCAGAACAGTTGTAACAAAATTTTTGTAATAATAAAAATATTTGTGACAATTATAAACAAAAAGCTATTCTGGGTTTCAAAAATAGCTATTTTATTGAAATCGATAGTTATGATGTACACAACAGCACATGACAATAATAACTTATTGTAAGAAATTAACAAACAATTTAATTTTCCGATAAATATGTCCAATAGTAAGTACTCATATACATGTCGTTTTATTTTAAGAAGTAAAAGGATATTAATATTCTAATTTTTTAATAGATTTGCATTTCAAAAATTAAATTTAACCCTTTGTTAACAAAAGCGTCAAAATATATTTTTGCATATAAATATTTGGAACGTAAACGGCATTCACCAAAATAAAAATGAACTTGAGCACTTCCTTACGGAAAAATATAGATATAATGTTGGTCTCTGAGACTCATTTGACTTCTAGAAGCCTCTTTAAAATGAATGGCTACACTTTATATGATACAAAGGACCCTAGCGGGATAGAATGCGGTGGATCAGAAATTCTAATAAAGTCAAGTCTCAAGCACTATATTCTTGACAACATTTCTGAAAGAACATCTACAAGCAACAAATATCTGCATTAAAAATTTTTGTAAAAATTTCATGATATATTCAATTTACTCCCCTCCAAGATTTTCAATCACTGAGGACCAATACCAGATATTCTACAAATCTCTTGGACCTTGTTTCGTAGCAGCTACCGACTACAATTCTAAGCATACGTTCTGGGGTACGCGTCTTATTACGCCTAGAGGTAGGGCGTTGTTCAACACAATTTCAAAAATGGGTTTGGATGTTATTTCAAGTGGGGAGCCTACTTACTATCCTACTGACGTACGAAAAATTCCGGATGTTATAGATTTCGGCGTCATAAAAAGTATTTCTAGGGAATTAATTCACGTTGAAGCTTCCCTAGATCTCTCGTCCGATCACTCACCCACGATCATTACAATATGTAGCGCACTGACAATCGCTTTACCTCACCCATATGTTAAGATGATAAATCGTGTTAATTGGCTGGGGTTCAAAAAATATTTTAGTAGTCATTGCACGGAAAATATTACGCTAAGAACACCCAATGATATTGAATCAAACATTCCCAATCTTAACGAGAATATTAAGCAAGCTTTTGAACATGCCACTACCTCCCATCCGCATACTGGGTTCAATAAAATTTATTCTACAGAAGTTGAACATCTCGTACGTGAAAAAAGAAGAGCTAGAAGGGAATGGCAACAGCTCAGATCACCTCAACACAAAATCAGATTTAAAGAGTACACTAAACGACTCCAAGATTTGCTTGCATCTAAAAAAAACTGCATCTTTTAAAAATGATCTGGAAGGGCTTGATGTCACACCAGCATCTAATTATTCTTTGTGGTGCGCTGCAAAAAGAATTAAAACAACCGTTGAGTTTAAGCCACCTCTGCGCACATCTCCTGGTGGTTGGGCAAGAAGCGATACTGAAAAAGGTAACATATTTGCTGAGCATTTAAAATCCGTATTTACACCACATACATGTACCAGTGTTACTGATTTGCCGAGTGTAGTTGCTCTACCCCCTCGACCCTTAGAATTCACGATGTGTGATGTACAAAAAGTAATTGTCGAACTCAACCTGAAAAAAGCTCCCGGTATGGATGGAATTAGTAACCAGACGCTGATTAAGTTACCTCGTACTGCAATTAGAATCCTGTTATTCATTTTTAATGCCATTTTACGACTTGAGTATTATCCAGACTGCTGGAAGCTTGCCAAGGTTAAAATGATTCCAAAGCCAGGTAAAGATCTTACCAAGGCTGAGTCATATAGGCCAATAAGTTTACTGTCAACAATGTCAAAGCTTTTTGAAAATCTACTCATGACAAAATTGTCTTCAATTTTAACTGATAATGGGTGCATCCTGGACCATCAATTTGGTTTCAGAAGCCAGCATAGCACCATTGAGGAAACGCATAGATTGGTTCAATTTATCAGAAAAACATTTGAGGAAAAGAAGTATTGTTCTTGATAAAGTGTGGCATGAAGGCCTGATTTTTAAATTAAAGACATACTTACCAATAAACATTCTAAATCTTTTGAAAAGTTACATTCTTGCACGAAAATTTACAGCTGTGGAAGGACACTTTATGAGTATGCCTGAAACTATCTCATCCGGTGTGCCACAGGGGAGTATACTGGGCCATTTGATTTATTTTATTTATACTTGTAATATGCCTGTGAGCAGTAGTATCCACACTTTATACAGTTTTTATAGTTGGGTATTGGCGTTGCAATAGATATTACGAAATGGGTAAAAGAATAGAAATATCACTTGAAGTGAGAAAATTTATCTTAAAACTGTATTTACAAAAGAATTCTTTGAGTGAAATAGGAAAAATTGTAAGTAAAACCCACACAAGCGTGCTAACGATTATCAATTCATACAAAAAAATGGAAATTTGCACAAAAAGTAACGTTTTGGCCGTCCAAAAAAATTTCGAAGCGTGAAGAGCGCCAAATTATAAATGCAGTTAAAGCAGATCCCAAAAAATCAGCTCCTAAATTACTGGATGAATTACTCAAAAGCACAAATACAAGTGTTCACTCGCAAACAATTAGAAATGTTCTGCACAGAGCTGGTTACAATGCTAGAACACCGCGTAGAAAGCCATTAATATACGCTGCTAACAAGAAAAAAATGCTGGATTTCGCAAAGGAGCATGTGGATTAGCCAGATCTATTTTGGAATAATATATTATTTAGCGATGAATCTAAATGAAATATTTTTGGGCCGGATGGAGCGAGCAAAGTATGGAGAAGGCCCAATGAAGAAATGTATTTAAAAAATTTAATTCCTACAGTCAAACACGGTGGCGGTAGCGTCATGGTGTGGGGGTTTATGGCTGCAACAGGTTTACAACATTTATAATTGAACATTTTACGCAATAATCTAAAACAAAGTGCGTCTCTGTTGGGGTTAGAAGAAAGCACATTCCTTTTCCAGCAAAATAATGACCCCAAACATACGTCATACTTGGTCAAGGAATGGCTCCTATACAATTGCAAGCAACTACATACCTACACCCCCGCAATCGCCAGGCATTAACCCCATTGAACATGTATGCTCCAAGGATTCTCTAAAAAATGTTTTGTCAAGAGAATGGGCCAAAATAACAGCAAATGACACTAAAAGATTAGTTACAAGCATGCCTCGACGCCTACAAGCAGTAATAACTGCTAATGGAGAGCCTACTAAGTACTGACTTTTCATTCACTTTGTTCTTTGTTTGCCATTTATATATTTCTTAATAAGTGTATTAAACTTTTTTGATATGAATTTAATGATGCTATGATGTTGGTTTGCATTTTTTTTAGAATTTTAAGTTTTTGTTTAAACGAAGAGACTGAATTTATGTTCCTCAATATAAATATATTTGAAAAATAAATATAAATTTTGTTATATGTTTAAAAAAACAATATGTTTCATGCTTTTGTTCTTTTCTGTGAAGGGTGTACTTACTCACTGTACATACATTTAATCCTCTTCAATGTTTTATTCGTTTGTTAATATTCTAAAGTAATTTCATTTCATTCTTAAAGACCTTATTTAATTGAAAATTTTTTATTGAAAATACTTAAAATGAAGTTTGATCATTTGAAAACAAATTTTAATCACTTTTTTAATACTGATTTATATTCAACACAACAAATTATTTCTTTTAATTGAGTAAAAATGTTCCTTGCTTAGACGTATTTTCATTTGTGCTTTGTAGTCTTATTTGTTGTATGCTTTCAGTAAGTAAAAGGTAAAAATTAATATTTTTGAAATTTTTAAAATGAAATCCGTTTTCAGTTTAAAACAAATTATAATCACTTTCTTAATTCTAATATTCCTTTTCACAATCTGTTTTTTAGTTCAATACTACAAATTATTTCTATTAATTTTGTAAAACTCACTTGTATATTTCACTAAGTAGGTACCTATACATTTTCTTTTGTTTGTTTTGATTATTGTGCTAAAAATTTAATAGGCACACTACATTTCTGTATTTTTAAAAGTATGCAAAGAGAAACTGTAATATTTTACTTGAAATCTTTTGCATGTGCATTGGTCAGGAAGAGAGAATAAGATAAACAATACAAAATAAAGACCAGAGTGACCGGTTTCTCTACTAAAGTATCAATTTGGCACTTTTTTACCTTCTAGACACTTTTAGTGCCACTTTTTTAAAATGAGCTAAATCTGCTACTTTTTGTTATACTTTGACACTTTTTTACCCTTTTTAGAAATTCCATCACTAATTTTTTTCGCAGCAATCTGCTTGTATAAGCATAATTTCTTATGACAGATTATTTTTTTATCTCAACTTATACGAAAGCTAAACTGTTTGCATCAAAGTTTGAGTTGATTAAAAGAAATAATCAACTGTCTCTGATTTTGCTCCTAGATTTTCAAACCCAATAAAATTTTCAATGAATATTCGTTTTGACTGAATTAGATACGTGAATAAAAATCAACTTCGAGATGCACGGATTGTAAGATTATATACATACATTAGACGGACTCACTGAAAAAAAGTTTTTGTAACCCATCCCAAATCAAAGATCGGTCTTTTAGGGGGTCTAGCGATGACCGTTCATGAGCTGCATATTTTCGTAAAGTGCATCATTTGAAAGAATTTTCAAGCCGCTTCCAATGGCGTATTGAACTTTACCATCAGCAATACGTTATTTCAAGCATACAACGATTTTTTAAGCATTTCCATAGCAGGTGCTACTTGTATTAACAAAAATTCAATTATTTTTTAAGGATTATTAGATTTGAGTCGTTGTTAATTTATACAATAAATGTTGTTAGTTCTTTTGCGAAAACTATTAACAGAAATAAGTTACCAATGACCAAAATAAAATAATACTTAAAAAATAATATAATTTAATAGAAATAATCAGTACTTTCGTAAAAAAAAAAGAATTCCGCGGTATATCTGCTATTTTTACTGTGAAATAATCAAAATCAAATTCCGTATAAAGAAATGATTTTTGCCTTGTTTTCCATAAATTAACTGTAATTCAAACTACCAAAACTTTTAGCATTGAGTCAAAATAAGGTTGGGTTATAAGAAGAAAAAAACATACTGCCAGTTTATAGAAGGCATGTTATAATTCTCGTCTGCCTATAAATATTTGATTTTAGTCATTGTTAACTTTTTTCTGTTATAGAATTATAGAATTTTACGTGGAATAATTGTACCAAACCCAAAACAAAACGAAGTTTTTGACATTCCTCAGCTTTACACCACATAGAGCAAAAAATATCAGCTGAAGTAGCACTGCCACCTGGTTATATACACCTTGGTATGTTTCTGGTTATAGGAGCAAAGTACTTTATGTCAAAGTATAATAAATGGTAGCTTTATAATGTTAATTATGATCAATTGCTAATCGTTATTGCTAACAAATGAAACCAGAATAAATTTGGTTATGTTTCCGTTAAATCGTCATTTGCACCAAATAAATATGAGTGTTGTATTTATATGCATTTTTCTTCCCATGTCAAATAAATATATTACGTTATTTCTTATTCATGAATTGTTATTTAGTTTTTTATCTATAAATTTATAATGGTTTCGTTGTTTCTAAAATATCACTTGTAAATAAAATTTAATCCATAGTTAAATGAATGAAATTAACTCGAAATCGTGTTTATACCTTAAATTTTTGTTCCTAAAATAGTTGCCCCTTTTATGATAAAAATCCCTTTTTGTGCCACTTTTTGAAATTTCTCAACGGTCACACTGATAAAGACCAAAAATGAACGAACGAACAAAAATCGAACAAGACCAAGATATCAAAAAGTACCAAGAGAATAAGAAAGACCAAAAGAACAAGAAAGACTAAAATAACAACAAAGACCAAAAAGGAACAACTAGTCTGAACTAGTTCACATCGTTCACTTATGGGAATAGTTCAATTGCACTAGTTCGTTCAAGGCGAATTCACATAAGGTGATCTTAATTCGCCAGCTGACTTAATTTCCCTGCTGTCAAATGAATCAAAACGTTAAGAAATATTCTGACAGCACGAAATTTTACACTAACAAATATACAAGGCGAATACGCAGAGTTGCAAATTAAGACCACCTTATGTCAATTCGCTTTGAGTTCGTTCTTTTTGAGCCCAATCCTAATACATACACACACGAAATGCATGTACATTGTACATATAGCACACTAACGTCTCTTTTCACAATGTATGGTTATGACTTATTATTAACTTGAACTTTAACTTGAACTTTAACTGACAGTTCTTCATATAAAACTTGCAGTTAAAGTTCCTGTTATCTTTTAGCCATACATTGTGAAAAGGTACGTAAATCATAAAGAGTCACAACCCAAAAAATGTCAGATGCTGAGTAGTGGAAAACAACTGTCGATACTGTACAAATGACGCAAGTATGTAAGATAAAAATAAGTACATATAACGGTATTTTATGCTCTTCAAGAAGACTTTATTGCAAAAGAAATTGTTGCCGTCGTTAGATATTCCTTCAATTAACTGATTTATAAAAAAACAAAAGCACTTTGATCATTTTGAGTTGTGACTCTTTATGATTTAGAGTGCGATATGTAGGTTTGTGTTTTTTTTTTGTTTTATTTGTTTTGCAGTTGTTGTTGTTGTTGGTCCTGACTTTTTTCACATATTTTCATTCACTCTCTAAATTGCATACAAGTGTGGTCATTTGATTTCGATTTGTTTTCTAGATTGCGAATGTTTTTTCTATGGCTTTTTGTATAGTTTGTTTTACGGAAAAATACTATAAAAAAGAGTTCCACTTTTGTTGACCGTGTTTTTCATTATGACTTTATCCCTAATCCTTTTTTTTCTGTTAGTATTTATTTTTACATACCAACAAGTTTTGTTTTTTTTTTTCATGTATCCTATATAAAGTCTTTAAAGTATTTTTTTAACTTGAATCACATATACCAGCTGTTTTCAGCTGTTGTATGCGCGTATACATATGTACATAGTACACACATATATTTTTATTTTATCTGTGGTGCATGCATTAAGTGGCAGTGTAAGTGGCAGGAGTTGTACTATTTAGCTGCCACAATGGGTTGACACGTAAAACTTTTGTTGTTTTGAGCTTGATTTTATTTGAAAAAAGCACTTTTACAACTGGTTTTGCAGTTTCCCCCCTTGTTATTTGGTTTTGTTAGAGTTTCGAGGAATATGGATTTTTTTCAGCTTTTACACACAAAAGCTTTGCATTTTTGTATGTAAATATTTCATTTATTAAAACGTTCATACAAATATTTTTGCATTTAATTAATAATACCTTGGATAATTTTCATTGGAATATGTATAAAAGCTTTACATATATACATACATAATATATTATTTCCATTTTTTTAAATTTTACCTGTATGTATGTATATATGGGTGTGGTTTTATAATTAAATAAAATCGATTTTATTTAGAGAATTAAATTCTATGAAAAAATTATATATTATAGGCTTTCATTTATTAAATATTTTTAAGATATATTACCATTTAATTCAAATATATTTCAATTAAATTAGTTTTGAAGTGTACTTGTTTTATACTAATCATCATCAATCACGTAAAAATTATAATGAAAATAAGCTGAAGCAAATTTTTTAATTTATGAAAAATTTGCTGTCTAATAAGTTAAAAGTTTAATAACATGAAATAACAGCTCATTTAAATGTACTATTTATGTAATTAATATTATCGGTTTTCAACGAAACTAAACAAAGATAAACACTAGCCAAGTCAAACATTGGATTTAAAAAAGTAGGCGGGAACACTCCCATAAGAGCAGAAAATAAAAATTTGCGCTACTGATGGGAAATTTGACATACGAGTAGTAATATCTAGGCGCAAGGCAGTGCCCATAGAAATTAAAATTTGCGCTAGTGAGCTGAAATTCGGTACACAAGTATAACTAAGTGAGCACTTACCTAAAAAAAACTGAAAACCCGAAAATTTTTACCAAGGGTTAATGTTGCAATAATGCAAGGCTCTAAATTTTTATTGAAAAAAGTGGGCATTAACATGTTCATACAATTTAAACCTCCTAATTCATGTACTTCGGATCAGCAAATTTAAATATACTATTTATTTAAATATTAATATCCGTTGCCAACGAAACTTGACACAAATGATTGGCACTGGCAAAAAAAATTTTTTAAAGTGGGCGGGAATAAACCCATAAAAATGAAATAAATAAATTTGCGCTAGAGAGCTGAAATTTGGTACGTAAGTAGGTCAAGATGAGAAACCAAATAAAAAAATCTAAAAACCCAAATATTTTAACCAGGAGTGGCAGGGATAATTTTCTACTGAAACTTTTAACTGAAGCTTTACTTAAAGCTATCATCTTAAAATAGGTAAGAGCGCTGCTCATAACAAAATCTTGAGTTTAAAAAAGTGACTGAGAGTGGGGGAAACGGCCATAACATTTCAGGCTAGAATTTGCACTAGAGTGCTTAAATTCAAGACACAAATAAATCTAAATTAGGGATCACCAAGAAAGATTTAAAATCCTGGCAGTTTCAATGGGGAGCATGGACACGCACTTTAAGCTCAAAATTAAGAACTAAAGTCAAGGGATTTACGAACAGGAAAAATTTTAAAGCACCGATTGTTAAATTAGGGAAGTAGGGCCACGTATATAAAATTTTTATTGAAATATTATATGGTAGAGAACTGATATTTTGCAAATAAAAAAATAGGCTTAGGTAAGCTACGAACTAGATAAATTTAAAACTCAAGCTACTGTATTGAAACTTTGCATGCACATTTCACTCATGCGAGCATATAATTTTGCGTTTTCAAAAGTACTTTGTCTGATCAGATTTTACTACACTAAAATTTCCACTATATTTTACATATTTCTACTCAGATGACTCTTAAAAAATTAATCAAATTACTCGGTCCTTATTATGACACAATGGTGCACATATCATTCTATAACCCATTATTTTATGTAATTCTGCCCTTTTGAACTGGCGCAGACATTATGTTAGATAAAAATTTTGACCAAGTTCGTGTTTGGTACAATACCTATCACTGCAACATAGTATGAATTATATAAATTTGTAATCGTAAGGGTGTCAGATAGTTTGTAGGTAATGTGCTAAATTGGCAATATTTTTACTCTTCTAAAAAAGGAGAAAATAGTGTATATTTGTTCATTTCTTTATATCGGGAAAAATGTTGTTGAAAAGTTTGTAGCGAAGCAACATGCATTTACAATTAGAGCACCAATGAATTTTGCAGTATCCTATAATCAACTTTTTGCGTATGATAACTTTATTAAATTTTATCAGGAGTTTTTTTTGTTCTTTTTTTAAGAATTTTGTTTTGTCAACATATTTTTTCAGCATTACTTACAAAATTTTAGGGTTGACAGCCATATAAAGTCTTAAATGATTTTCTTTTACAATATTTTAAAATTTGCTTGGAAAAATTATCAGAGTTTTTTTTCCAAGATAGAGTTGATTTGGGAATGTACTGAGCACTCAAAAACAAATGCTGGTTGCATATATACGCTAATCAGTAATTTTTTCATTACTTTTGGTCTGGTGGTAGACTTGAGTCCAAAAGAGTTTTTTTGTTAGTTCATTCGCGTTGAAACCAAAAGTTTTTTCGAACTCCATTCAATTTCAATTAGCGATTTAGAAAAATTAAGAATTACAATTCCTCTAATCTGTTAAAAATGAATGTATGAAGGGAAAAAAGTATTTTTTGCCTAAAAATTTAATTTTTTTTTAAGTTCATAAAAAATCAAAAATGCAAAAAAAGTGTACAATCTAATTAAAATAAGTAAGAGTTCTATATTCGGCTGTGCCGAATCTTATATACCCTTTACCGACGTACATTTGGAGTATGTGCATTATTATCGTTACCTTGATATTTATTATTGATATGTCATTTTGACGATTTTGGGTTGCAAATAAAGCATTTGGACGATTTTCGCCTTGAATTTGACGATTTTAAAATAATTATAAATTTACACTAGTTATTAGAACTTTAAAACAATTTTTAGCTTGACCAAGAACTTTGCAGCTTTTGAAGATAAATTAAATCTAATTGATCCCTACAATATAATTATATAAAATAAGAGTTCTTCCTACGATATTCTTCAATAGTTTTTTCTTCATTTTAATCTGGCAATATAGGAAATTTTCTTCTGTAGAGAGTTTTAGCAGAATTTTTCGACCGATTTAGCATTCCCCCATCATCATTTTCTGGCAATACTGTACCTTAGTGTCATAATGGTAACGCTGGGCACAAGAACAATCGCGCGGAAGAAGCGTTAGCATAAGACGATAAGAAAAACGAAACTTTATTTGTATTTGTTCTGGAAATGACTAAAATTTCACTAACCCCAGGGAATAGTAGAATTGTTGACACAACAGATAAATTTTTGACAAGCAGCAAATAAGAAGCATGGTATCATTAAATGTAAGACCACCACCGCACAGTGGCTGAAAATCGTTTTTCATTGGCCAAAATTCTGTAACTTTTGAACTGATCAAAATATTGAAGTAATTTTTATTTTAGTGGATAGATATTTAGTTCAGTTTGACTCAGTTTTAATTACATTAAAATTGATTGAGGACTTTCTAAGGAATTCTAGCTCAAAGTTGAACTTTTGAATTTTTTTAACTTTTAGAGTGAAATATGGGTTTATTATTTTTTTATTTATTAAAAAATTTAATATATGGAAATTAGTAATAATTATAAATATGTTTTGTAATAATGGAATTTATTTAATGTTACACTCAAAAAAAATTTTACACTAAAAAAAAAATAGTAAAATCAACGATTTTGCTATTATTACAGAAAAATTAAAAATTTTTTGCTGTCTAATTTGCAATTTTGTTTACACTCAAAGAATAGTTACACTTAAAAAAAAACTTTAATAATATTATCTAAAAATATTGCTATTACTACAGAAAAATTTATTATTTTTTGCTGTCAAATTTGATCATTTTAAAAAACATTTAAAAAATAAAAACTGCAATAAATTTTAATAGCATTTGTAGCAATGGTAGGTTCTGTTTATTATTATTGTTTACTAATAGTATGCTTTTCGTACCTTAAATAACAATGAAAGGCAATTATGATTATTATTCATTTGACTCAAATATTGATTGTAAATATTCCATATTTTGTTCTGTGCTATTTCTGTTCTTTAGTAGTTTTTTGGCTTCTTCATCTAAATCCCGATGTTCCACTTTCCATTGATTTCGAATACTGGAGATGAACGGATCTGACGTTGCCAATAATATATTAAATAGATCTTCATTTGTTGAATTTCGTGAAATTTTTCTAGTATTGTGCTCTCTATAAAATCTGTAATCCTTGTTTCTTTTTTCCTGAGCCTCCTCTGATAGATCTCCAAGTGGCACCAAATGATATTTAATGATATCTTCTCCATGATAAAGGATTTTATGAACTGTTGCAGACATATTTCTCCATGGGTAGTTGGTTGTATATATTTTTGCAGTTTCCTTAGCATAATCTCCAAATTTTCTAGAGTCAATTTCTTCATTGCACGCAAGTACTTCTAGGATTATTTTAAACCTGAAAATAAGGTTTAAATCCACTCCTGTTATTTCAGATGCTGTTTCTGGATCTGAAAAGAATCTTCTTGCGGTATTGCCATCATTTGTATTGCCTGACCCTTGTTTTGGCTGATCTATAATCAATCCTAATTTGCGATATTCATCTAGAACATGTTTCTTTTTTGAACTTCTTAACTCTTTGTTGGTTTCGTTGTTTCTTATTGATCCTGAAGACCCGAAATCCAAATCATAACTGATTTTTAGTATGTGTTCCATAAGTCGTATTCTTGCATGTAGTGGTGATAATCCAAATTCATATGCATCGGTATTATCTAATGATTTTGTCGGGACTTGGTTTAATTGGGTTGATGTTGCTTGGCATATAATGCAGCTGGATGCAGCCTTCGTGTTAGTCAAAGCCTGACCTACTTTTCCATCTATCATTGTCAGCACTAATTGGTAGCTTACTTCAGTTTGCTGCCCATCTAACTGTAATTGTAATGGCTGTAGTGTTGCAATTTGGGCCTTGATATCACTAACTTCTTTGTTAATGGCATCATGAGTTTCTTTTTTGAATTCAAATTTAATTGGCCTGCAGTATTTCGTAGAAGATGGTGTCTCATTTTTCCAAATATCCATTGTTTGCGTTGTACTAGTCGAAGGCTCTGAATCTTCCAAAATCTTTTTCAATCGCAATGGTACAAATGATACCATGAACATATCTGAGTCCGAAATATTTTCACATACAGCTTGTTTGTATTGTTTTTGTCCCGAGGAACCATCACATCCCCATTTACAAAAAAGAATTAACTTTGTGTTTCCATATTTCTTTAACTCATTTCCTGTTATTGATTGTAGCAAGCGTTCGGCTGTGTGATCAAGTAGAGATTGTAGTTGTACCTCTGCCGAAATTGGTGTGATTGTAATAGTGTCCTTTGATGGCAAACAGTCTATTTTAGCAGCGGTTATGTAATGATATGCTGGATGATATGCAGTCTGAGCTTAATATATTGCTGTTTTGTTAATTTCAAATCCAGAAATAATGCTAATGCCTCCTCATTTGTGTACTGTATTGCATCACTCGGAGTTGGTATACTTTTAAGAATCCGTTTTGTTCTCACTGGACTAGCTTTAACAACTTTTTCAATGATATCCACTTTTGATAATTGGTTCTGTGATCGTAATTGATGTAGGAAAGATTCTTTTATATTTGTACAACCAATTGCATCGTTAAAATCTTTAAGTTTCCGCCTCTTAGATCTATCACTGCATTTGCCCATTAATGATTTGCGTGGTCTTCCAGCCTTATCTTGCTTTGCTGTTTCTGCAGCGACAGTAAGTTGGCCTTCTAACCAGTTTGCACTTTTTATATAAAAGTTTTGTTTACTGTAGCTAACTTCTTTGTAGCGTTTTTTTAGTGCTTTGACGAAATTAGATAATTGCTCTTGCATTTCGGTGCTACACGAATTTAAGTTTAATTTTATTTTAACGTAACTAAGAACATCTTCCTGGTTTTTGTTTCTAAAATACTCTTCGGCCAGTTCTTTATAACTGAAGCTCTCCATATTTATCTGAATATTTTTATTTGTTATATTTTATCCGTACAATTAAAGGATTAACTTATTACTGAGTAATCCCTTATGGAATCCGTAGTTTTATCATTTTTAGATACATGTTATTCACACATTGATCTTCAATTTCATAGCAGGTAGTGCTTAAATTGAACAAAACTGCACATGTTATTCAGACCTTAATATCAGGTAAAACTGATTAGTATCTCGCCAATATGGGGTTGTTTTTTATCTTTAGTGGTTTAATGTCGCCATTATTGTTATAAAAATGTTTATGACTTTGGTTGACCCTAACATTTGATAAAAGGTAAATTCAGAAAGAGATCATATGTTTACTGTAGAACCTATTGTGATAATTTTATGACTTATTTTTTGCTGATCAAAACAAAGCCATTAAACCCTTTCGCAGGTATTATATTTAATTTTTTTCGTTTTACGTAGTCTAAAGTAAAAAAAACAAACTTTTAGGCAAAAAAGTGAAAATTTAAGACACTATTGTATACGAGTACTTATAGGGCTGTTTAAATTAATTTGAATTTTTTTTAGAGTAATTTCATTAAAATGAAAAAAGTGTTCTACCCACGGGTCGTCACGGGTGCAAAAGTATATATAGCGTTAAAGAGGACACTTTCACCTTTCTCCTGGTGGTATACGTTTCTTGTTCCCTTTTGTTCCCTAGAAGTTCTATTCCACTAAAATTTAAATTTGAGAAAAATATAGTAGTTTCATAAATATTTCATAACGCCCGTAATATTAAACGCTAGAGCTGTGACCACTTACAACAACTAAAGACTATAGTCCTACCAACATTATAAAAAAGACCGCAGGCCGTTATCGATGATAGCTTGCGAGTAGTAACCATTTATTTTTGATAAAAAACAAAAGAAAAACACCTTTTTCTGAAATTAAAAAAACGGTTGAGTTTGACAGCATGCCACGCCCACAATTATCAATAGTTTAACCTAAGTTTTTGGCTACCTTAATCTGGATATATTAGCTACAAAAAGGCGTAAAAATTTTAAAAATCGGTGACAAAAAAAAATTAGACTTTTGGCCAATGAAAAACGATTTTCAGCCACTGTGCACCGTCGCTTCGAGCCGTCACCCATTACATACATTTTTACGTCCCTTAAATATAGTTAGACTGTGAAAAATTCATTCTTTATTTTAATTTGCGAAAAATTTAGCATCATATACATATGTATATGTGTAAAGTTATATAACTTTCTGCTGCAAGAATATTGTTTTATATAAAAATCTTTTAAAAAATTGCTGGTAGCCGGCGGTAGGAAATTGTTTTGCTTTTCCGCCGCATTAATTTTTTCATCAGCTTCTCTATGTGCTAATTGGAATTTGTCAAAATTTTACATTGTCAAAAAAGATATCATTTGGCACAGCAGAAAAATTAAAATTTTTCCCCACAGGCAAATATTTTTTTTTACCATAGTACTTTTCTACCGTTTGGCACTCGCACTGAATACTGAAATTTATTCATTGATAATAAATCGTCACGAATGAGTTTTGCAAAAAATTTTATTTTGTGTTCGCATTCGAAAATGAATAACTTAAATATTTTCCAATTATAAGCACACATGTATTAATACATTTGGTTTTTCTTAAAAGTGCATGTATGTACGTATGAATGTGAATAGTGAGAAATACCCAAAATTCAAAAATGAGAAGCCTACTCATCGCTCTCATTAATGTCTATATACACGAATTCTATGTACGTAGTTTTTATGGTATATGTATATTCGTCACAGCGTTACCATATGTGAAGATTTATTTTATTTTTGAAGTTCTTCGCGATGTTAAAAAGACTAATGCTAGAGTTAATGTCGACGTCGTTGACGGCGTCTTAACGACGAAATTGTGATGTTCGTCGTAAAATTTCATTTTGCTGTTAATGTAAACGCAGTCGACGACGTTAACACAGCTGTGTACTACAGCATTGAATATCCAACATTGAAAATACAACAACATTGAGGCCCTATGTATAAGCAAAAATTTGCATGAAGTTAGCATAACTGCTAAAATAGAACATGGTCTTAATTAGTTTTGCAATGAAAGTTCACATTAAAAATCATGCTAGGACTTAGAGGTGGGTTAAAATTAGGTAATGTGACCATTTTTAATGTCAAATTGTATGGAGAAACTCGTTAATACCTAATTAAATTTCGTCAGATATGCTAACTTCACGCCAATTTTTGCTATATTTTCAATGTTGTTGTATATTCAATGCTGTAGTACACACTGGATATGCTTTAAATGATATTTTTTTTTTGTATGAAGAAAACAAGAGGTAGTCTCGGAAATTTTCATATAGTACCAAATGAGTCATGGGGGTAACTACGTACTTTTTAGGTTTAAATTGTACCCAAAAAAGTACAATTGTACCAAATTTATCATCCCTGATTCACAATAAACGCAGCTTAAACAAAACAAATTTTCTCATTTATGTACATTCATATTGATAAAAATTGTGTGCGCTGTTAATTTTCGAATGCAGGTAAAAAAAATATAGATTTATTCTCTCACTCATTTGTGAAAAAATTAAAAAAATATCAAATACATATGTATGTACAAATGTATGAAAAAATATCTTTCTTATTTTCTCATTCTTGTGTGAAAATAAAAAAAAACAATACAAATACTCTCATACAAGAAAGAATAGAGTTAACTATTTTTTGCCTCTCCATACACGAATTGAGCACAACACAACCAAAATTAAAAAAAATGTTAATGCACATGAACAGCGTTGCCACAACCAAAATATTTTTGTAACCAAAATATGATAAAAAAGTAACCAAAGGCGACAAGAGTAACCAAAATTTTTTTGTATTAGGGCTCAATCAGACGTGACATAACCATAGCCATAGAAAACAGCCGTTCGAACCAAACTAATGAGCAACATGTCTAATTTAAGCTTTACTATACTGACCTATTTTTACTTTATGGAATAATCACTTAAGTCCTCTTAAACAATTGATTTTCGGACGTTTTACGGACTTTAAACTGATGCGTAATATAATAACGTAATAAAGCTAAATTTGCTCAAGCATGCTCAAGCTATTATTTCATATTGCCACCGATATAATCATTATAAAATAATATAATATAAATTAAATTATTACATTTATAGCGATTTCTTTTCTGACAAATATGTTGCATATATGTCACATGTTTTAAATTTCTTTGTTCGTTTTTACAAAAAATACAATTGTGGGAATAATTTTCAATTTCTTTTCAGAATATCGTCGATTGGTTTCTGGTTTCCTGTAGACATAATGTATTTTGAATATACTGTACCGCAAACCAGAAACCAACCGACGATATGTTGCGGGAAAAAATGTAAATATGTTACATATTTTTCCCTCACTTTATTTAAGGTGTATATACTGCCATTTTTCCAACTGAAGGTTTTTTTTTGCATGCCATGCTTATAATTTCGAGAAAATTTTTCTTAAAAACAAAATATAAAAATTATTATTACAAAAATTAATATAAATAAATATTTATCTAAATATTGTGACTGTGTTGTTTTTTTTAAATATAATTAATGATGTCAATGTGTACTTAAAAATCATAATAGTGAGCCGAAAACCTCTCAAATAGCCTTAAAAATTGCTAATAAAGTACATTGATGATAAAATGTATCCGTTGTAAAGAAAAGCAGCTTATTATGTTCGATTGTAGTAACATAAAATGTAGCACTTTGAGTGATTCTAGGTAATATTTAAATATGTTACACATTTGTAGCGTGACATATTTTCTTGAGAAAAGAAATCGCCATTAGGTTTGAAATTTCCTAATTTTATTGAGCCTTATTTTCGATTTTACCGTAAGCGACATATAATCGAAAATATACTTTTTTATTTGAATTAAAATTGTATTGGTCTCACCATAGCTTAGAATTGTCAAAAGGCCAAAATTTTGATAAATTTTAAGATAAGAGCCGTAAAATTTTATCTTAAGCGACAATTTACGTATGTAGAACAAATTTGAATATTATAAAAAACCTCCTCCTGAAAACTCTAACTTTTGTCTATTACGATTAAATCCAAAACAAAAATTAAAAATTTTAAAAACCACCGAATATATCTAGAGAAGATGCGATATCTTCTAAGCGGCTGGACCGATTTTCTTAAAACCCTCCCAATCAAGTCACCTTTCGGTCCAGCCGTTTAGTCTGTACGTGGTCACGGACAGACACACAGATATACAGATACACAGACCCACACTACAAACTTATAGCACCCCTTTTTTTAGTGGGTGGTTAAAAATAATATCAAATAAAAAAACAATAAAAGAAATAAAGTTCTTTGCAATAAAAAATTTTCATTTTATTACATTCATTGTCCAAATACATGAATGAATAGATAAAGTGTTAAAAAAATACATATGCATTATAGAGTTGGTTTTAACATCCAGCTCCCTGCATTAGTTTTTATTAAGCTTAGCTACGAAAATGTCCTTTCAGAAACCTTTGATCTGTATGGCAATCAATTAATTTGTATGTTTGGAAACTTTGTTTCAAAATATATCCACATCAATACTTTTTATTTCCAATTGGGAAAATCTGAGCAATTGTACTAAATTTTGAAAACACATCCACATAAGTCTTTTAGTTATCAAATTCATTTAAAAATGTGGTAGTGCATCATGATATGCAAATTTAAATGCCATATAAAAATGGTTATTTTTGTGTTACAAAAAAGTAACCAAAATAGAAAAAAAGTACACAAGTACACATTGGAAAAATAAGTAACCAATTTTGGTTAAAAGTAACCAAACCGGCAACGCTGCACATGAATTACAAAGGCCAAGGCACAATGAATCCTTCATACGTTAAACTTCGCCTTTTTCAACTGACATTAAAGCAACGACGGAGAAGGTTGACACCATGAGTACTTTATTGAGGGAAGAATTTGTAGGTTGATTCTCCATTTTATTTATCAAATTCAACTTTTTTATGTATTTCGATTATTTCTTTTGGTTAATTTTATTTTTGCTGCCACAATATACAAACACACCAAAAAACATATGTACCAAAAAAATAAATAAAACAATATCTGTCAAACCAATCAACGTACGCAAAAAGTTAAAACTTGGAAAATTTTTGTACTTTGCGTTGACGGACACGTACTGAATGAATGTAACAGACCTCATAAGAAACCATGTATTTCAACTTAGCTGTCAGTTGAAAAAGGCGAAGTTTAACGTATGACGGATTAATTGTGCCCCGGCCTTAAGTGAGCGAATGAATATTTGGTACTCTGATTATAATATAATGCTGAGTTTACATCTGGCATTTCTTGTGTGTCATTTGCTCAAAAAAACGTAACCAACTAATTACTAATTAAAAACTGTTTGATTCAGACATATATTTATTGATTTAAACAGTTTGCAATCATTTTGGATTCTATAAAATTGTCTATTAATTATTATGTACATATGTATGAAACTGTTTAACTTAATAAATACATGTCTGAATCAAACAGTTTTTCATTAGTAATTAGTTGGTTACGTTCTTTTTTCGCTTGTGTGGCATTTGGCACACAGGTGTCTGGCACAGGAAAAGAAGTATTGCTGCATACAACTTTATTTTACCAATATTCTATATGTATGTAAGTACATACTCACTTACATATCGCTCATTTACTTAAAGAACGACATAACTCAAAAAACATGTTTGCCATAAAACGAGATTATTTTTCTCTTAAGAGTTGAGTAAAAAAGAAAAGATATTTGTATGAAATTTGTACACGATATGAACGATTTGAAGTTTCATTCTGTAGCACTAACTTAAAAATTACATTTTTTGATCTATGACGTTCTTTGAATAAATGAAACGAAATTTGATTAAGAAGTATGTATATACATACATACATTGATTAAGAAGTACATAAGTATGTACATATGTATGTACTTATGTACTCCTCAATGAATTCTTGTGCTATAATCCTTTTCGGATAATATAAACGACAAAACATAAGCTTAAAAGAATGTTTCCATCATTTGAATTTGATTTTATTAGTAGCAATTTTATGTGAAAATCAAATTCGATTTATTTTTAAGTCCTACTTTTTTAATCATGCGTCCGGAAAAGTCCTACTTTTTACATATAAGACATTTTAACCAAACAACGACGTGTAATCGGTAGAACTTTAAATAATTTTTTACCGTTTACAGCTTACACGTGGGAGAAATGTTCATTTAAGACACTTTCAAGTAATAAAGAAATTCTTGAAGATTGTAAGTTTACACTGCACTTAGACGCTTCTGGTGAAAGTGTAAGACAACTAGAATGTGCGAAAAAAAGAATGTTAACCTATAAATTAGTTATACGAAACTGTAAACTAAAAAAGGTAATACCTACCAATCGCTGAAGCGATTCTGTCACGACACACACGTGATGCAATATATGCTTTTCTAAATGCCTTAAAATTGTGTTTAAAAGAAAAAGTTAAGTATCAATTTAGATGGGCTTTTTGTAGAAGAGTTTGATTTGCACAGATGTCAGTGCAGCATTATACGACGCGGTGTTAAAATGTTTTAATAATCACACCTTGCTGGAATACCTTAACGCTTGTGCAACATACATATGTATGTACTTGAAAAACGTTAAGTTAAATCCAAATGTCAAACCCGATTTCGTAGTATTGCAATGGTGCAAATGTCATTATATTCATACATATCATTTGCTCAATACTCAATTAAAAATAGTTTAATTTTAACAATTTGTTATCATCATTAATTATATATTTTTAAACAAAATAATTGTAAGCAAAAAATTATCTTATTGACATTTTAATGAAAAATTTATATTGTTTACCTATGTATGTATAATTACGAATACATATGTACACATACATATGTACTTACCTTCCATAAATTAAACAAAATTCTTTGTTTTTGTTTTGTCATTGCAATCGTACATCTTTCTGATTGTAAAATATTTTCTTATATATATACTTATGTATATACATACATACATATGTATATGAGAAAATGAAATGAAATTTAATTTAACCAACTTTGAAATGATATGGCAGCGGGAATTTTAGGTGAAGAATTTCTTAGTTGACGGATTTTCAGCGTTTTTCTGAAACTTATAAAGAAAGGTATTGAATCAAAATAAAGTATATTTAACGCAGCTATGCGACACGTACCTTAGTATTTATGTTGAGTTTTTTGCTATATAAACATTTACAGCGAAAAGAAACACGTTACTTTTTTGCAAATAAAAAATTGACATATTGTGGTCTTTTAGTATAATGTGAAAATTTAAGAGGTTAAAAATAATAACATATGTATATACATACGAGTATAAAAGTGAACAAATCTCATTAGTGAATAAAATTTAATTCGAGATTAATAATAATAATAATTCAAATAATAATAATAATAATAATTCAAATAATAATAATAATAATAATTCAAATAATAATAATAATAATAATTCAAATAATAATAATAATAATAATTCTGAATAATTTGTTTTTGATTAGAGACTTTTTTTATTGAAATTCTCCTTCGAAACTAAACTTCAAGCCAATGTGAATTGAGCCACAGAGTTTATTTTATCAACACTATTTTTAATTTCAGATAGTAAGGAAATTTTAACAATATTTTACAAATAATTCAAGCAAAACGGCAAGATATTATTCCACACTTGTAGAACAATTAGAGTCTAAAATATTGAAAATATACTGAATCAACTTCAACATTAATATTATAAGATGGAATATGCTCTTGGATTCTACTTTTTCCTGTGCCTATGTTTTGTAACTTTGGTGAGAACTTTTCGAAACGAAAAGTTTATTGTCATTCTGTGAAACTCAGGATGACTAACGAAAAATTTAGTTGCTCATGTTTCTTTTAAGCTTATTTCAGGTTGTATATAAATCAGCCTGTGAAAAACAGGACAACCAAGGTAATTGTTTGATTTTTCTCGACGCGAAAACTTCTCGCAAGTTACAGAACACAGGTACTGGATCGATGTTTGTGTATGGAAACTCTGCAGGAAATAAATACATACAGTATGTCAAGTAATTGTTTTTACATAGTTAAAATCGTTGTAAATTTTGACTTTTATCGTAAATATTTTTCTCCCTTTGTACATTATGAAATTTTTTTGTAGTTGACTTCATTTTATATACATTTAAGTGCACATATAGTCGTAAGTTATAAGCAAAATTAAGAATTAGAGCATAAAAATTACATGAAAACCAAAAAAACTCAAAAATTTCTTTGTCAAGAAAATGTTTTTACATCCTTGTATTATATAGTAAGCAAATGGGAAAGATTTTAAGGTGTACAAAAATGAATATTGTTTTTGGCCGCCATTGGCATCAAATAGGCCTGTAAGACGACTTCTCATAAAAAAAATTTTTTTTTCCATATATACCGCTGAAATTTCTCACTTTCCCCTCGTATTACTGTTCTTAACTCCATTTAGTTCTTGAAATATAATTTGGAAACACTATTTTTCAGTTAAACCCATAAATTTTGAATAGGATATAGATCTGGACCTTCAGATGCAGTATTCACAACTTTACCGCAATTGAAAAGACACCATGTTCTTACCCAAAGTGCCTCATGTTTGAGGTCAATACATTAATAAAAATCTAAAACGTCCATACATATCAGCAATAAAGCCAACCTTACTCGCGCTGTCAACCAAAAACCATTTCAACGTATTGAAGTACAGCTCAGTAACACTCTCCCATGAGACAAAGGCAATTGCTAAAAAGATAAATAAATAAATAGATTGTACTTCAAGAACTGCTCGCAAATCCCCGCCTCTTATAGTTCAGCACAAAGAACAACAATTGCCTTTTGCGATAACGCATACTTCCAAGCTTGATGGCTACTACGATAATGTGATTTGCTGCGACGAAACCAAACTTCTGCTTTATTAGAACTACAGATCTAACAAAGTATGGATGAAAAAAATTTGTAAAATATTGGGAAGTGAAACCATTAACCCAACTGTAAAATTTAAAATAATTTGGTTGATGGATTGGAGGTATATATAGTATGTATACGTATATATGTTTATGCTGTAAAAGGAGGAATAAATTTGCTTTATTGAAAATATTATGGATGCGGGGCAGTAGCTCAATATATTGAAGTATTTTTTTGGATGAGACCTTGAGTAAGGTTGGCGTTATTGCTGGTAAGCGTGGAAGTTTTAAATTTGTATTAATGTATTGACCTGAAATGTAGGGCACTTTGGGTAAGAACATGGTGGCTTTTCAATTGCAGTAAAGTTGTGAATACTCCATCTGAAGGTCCAGATCTATATCCTATTCAAAATTTATGGGTTTAACTGAAAAATAGTGTTTCCAAATTATATTTCAAGAACTAAATGGAGTTAAGAACAGTAATACGAGGGGAAAGTGAGAAATTTCAGCGGTATATATGGAAAAAAAATTTTTTTTTATGAGAAGTCGTCTTACAGGCCTATTTGATGCCAATGGCGGCCAAAAACAATATTCATTTTTGTACACCTTAAAATCTTTCCCATTTGCTTACTATATAATACAAGGATGTAAAAACATTTTCTTGACAAAGAAATTTTTGAGTTTTTTTGGTTTTCATGTAATTTTTATGCTCTAATTCTTAATTTTGCTTATAACTTACGACTATATGTGCACTTAAATGTATATAAAATGAAGTCAACTAAAAAAAATTTCATAATGCAAAAAGGGAGAAAAATATTTACGATAAAAGTCAAAATTTACAACGATTTTAACTATGTAAAAACAATTACTTGACATACTGTACATATGTATACATATTTTATAAAATTTATATTATTCTTTTTTTTTACCAATAAACCATATAAAAGACATATGTTGGTTATAAAAAATTCAGCGGTTATATTAGGGTTTATTTTTATTAAGATAGCGGTTTTTAGCGGGTTTTCAGGGGCTATATGGTGGGAAATGCCTGCAACATTTTGGCAACACTGCTCTGAAGCTTCATATTTGTTATTTAAGATGCCCAAAACATCAATGAGTTCAGTAAAAGATGATGACGACTATTTTATTGTTGCTGCCGTTGCTTCCATTACTGTCATTTATTGTTATAATTTATAACGATTTTAAGAGGATGGTGTATTCGAAGAGGGCTTGTTAAGGAGCTGAGGGACTGCTGGGTTTTTACGTAAAACTTAATAGTATTACACGTTGACTTATGAGTGTTTCTACAACATAAACTAGAGAGATCTTATTCCCTTAACTAAGATTTTAAATTACACACTTTTTTTTACATCTAGAAACATGTACAATCTTACAAACATACATACATACAAACAAACATAAATACAAAGCTTCATACAAAGAGAGCTGAAAATATGTCTGTATAATATACACAACATTGTGCGAGTATGTACATGGAGTTGTAAATATTAAATCACATGAGATATTACATACATACATACAAACATTTGATAAACGTGTTTAGTTATAGGTTTGCATACAAAACAGTTCGTAAAATTAGTTGTTTTAGAATAATCACTCTTCCTAGTAGAATATGTATTATGAATATCAGATAAGAAATGTGATTTTTTTGATTTTTTAGTTTTGAAAAGATAACCAAAACACAATTGAGTACATAAGCCAGAAATCTACATCAACTGACACCACACAGTGGACAAAACACAAAGAACGCTGATGATGAAGGTGCAATTACCTTCGAAAATAGCTAGTTGTTCCGTTCTACTATGTAGTGCTTGTCAGAATATTAACATTTATCTTTTGTGTTATTTGTCCATTAATAATTATTAAATGTAATTTGGCTTAAAAGGCGATACAATAGTGATAGCCTTATCAAATCATAAATATAAGCACTATCATATTTTCGTCACCTCGATTATTTCTGTTCCTACTTCATTTTTTACTTATGTTTATGATTCGGTAATTTTGTATCGGACTTTAGCAAACTTATAAGTTGTTCTTCACGCATTTTAAAGAACAGCAACTGTATTTTAGATTTAACATTTGTTAAGGCACTAATGATGACAAATTATCATTTTACTTATTCAGTAAAATAATTTTATTTTCTGAAATACATTGAAATTGATTATTGAGGGGTTTACCTGGATCCTACGTGCATTTCACTGTTGCTTATGCAGATCATCACGGAACCTTTACCCAAAAATTTCTTAGAACAGCTAGAGTTATTATATTAAATTTTTATTTAAACAAATGAGAAGCTCAACAATAATCAAAGTTGAAACAAGAGCTCAATAATCAACAGGTTCTTTATTTTCTTACTTTAATTAAAAAGAAATAAATAAATAATAATTATAAATAAATGAAATAATACTTTCTGATTATTACTGCGTTAACAAATGTTACGTTAAATCTAAATTGTAACAATTCTCATAAAATAAAACTAATAATATATTATTTTCTTAAAAAATGGAACCAAGCTTATTAAAAATTAATCACCTTTATTCCAGTTGTTGTCATCGAGGTCACTTTAACACAACACCAAAAAATTGGTGCTATTGTATCCGTTGCTGAAAACAACTGACTCCGTTGCCATGTTAATGCTGTTTTATAGACCTTGGAGAACGGAAATAGATTGTCAGTTGACCAATATTTTTCTCGAGAGCTAGTTAACCAGCCCCAATTTTATGCGATTGTGTTAATGTGACGTCGATGATGACAACTGGAATAAGGGTAATTTCTTCACTTCCACATAACCGATTTCTGTAAAACGTTTTACACAAATTTATTTATTGCCAAGATACAAAATGACACGAAATAAAATGGGAGACGTAATGCCATAATTAATAGAATTTATATTTCTACTGAAACCATGAAATCAATTTCTTTTAAAACCTGAAGATATATATTTATTCTATTAAATAACGAACGAAAACATGTTAACATTTTTGTAAAGTTGCATAATTTTCGTGTTAGTAATAATAAAGGAGCTTTCAGTTTTTCTACACAAAATTAACTGAAATTAAAATTTAAAATAATTAGTAGTGTGATGTGACCGAATATGGCCCATAGGCTAGGTATACATAATGAATAAATAATTGAACTGAAAATGAAAAGAAACGGAAAAACACTTACTGAAACCCAATCTTAAAACCTTATTTTTACTGTCAAATAATTATAATTTGATATCTGCTTTATTTTTCATAATGAGAGGTAAAAATTAATCACAAAACTGTTTCTCATTGAGACCAAATATGGTGATGGTTGTAACACGAAAAAAACTGAGTTCTTATTAAGAAAAAAAAAAACGAAATACAAGGGACTTCTGTATTAATATGTTATGAATGTTAGAATCAATAAAAAAAACTAAAATGAATTTGAAATGAGACGGTTACTGCAATAACTTCGTAAGCCACATGTAATCAAAAATTGGTATTATGTTTTTATTATTTTTGTCTACTGCTAGGAGAGATAGATTTATATGCTAAAAAAAATTTAAATACATTCTATTATTTTGGTGGTATTATTATAAAATTTAATTCTTTCAAAATGATATACCTATTTCTATAATTTTTTTCAATAACTCTGTAAATCACACCAACTTTACTTGTTTTTTTTTATCGATAGATTTTGGTGAAACGGGACGCTTTTTTCAAGTTCTTCTAATATTTCCACATAGTTATAGCTTACAGAGCTGTTGCTGTTTATAAAAAGTCTTTTAAGGTTTTAGAAATTTTCTTATTATGTTATTAGAAAATATTTCGTAAGAAAGAAAATAAGCACTACAAAAAAAGAAGACCGACAAATAACACATTAATTGGACTTACAAAAATTGTGCTGAATATATTAAAATAGCGGGTAATAAGATGATTAATATAAAATCATTTCTGCCATCCATTCCATCAGTTAATCACAATTTCTACAATAATTTGGGCCTGCACATACTTAAAGTGAAGTAGATGTTGTTGAAATTATTTAGATATTGTTTAGAATAGGGTTATGGCCAGAGCTCCAAGTCGTTCTAAAATTATCGGCGGCGGCGGCTAGGCTAAAAATTACCGGCGGCGGCTCAAAGTCGGCTGCAGCCGACAATTTCGTAGAAAACATAGGTAATTTTTTCAATTATGATTGTAGGATATGTATACATACTAATGTCCTGCAGAAGACCATTTATAAGACCTTTCAAGACATGAGAAATTTTTCAAATGCTTTACTACAGCGAAATTGCTTTACTACAGCGAAATATTATAAACCAAACGCTAAACAGCACTGTTGGCAAGTCAAACAACTGAAACAAATGTCTTCCCAACAGTGCAAAAAACCAAAACAATTTCAAAATGGTCTTAAAGAGTTTTACCATACAATTTTTATTAAATCCATATACATATGTATATACGACCATGTCACAGAGTTCAATTCCGTACGGAAACGGAATTTAATGTAAGATGTGTACAGACTGTTGGGGGTGCTGGTATTTATTTATTTAAAATTTTTGTCTATGGATATCAAATCCTTACAGACAGTTAAACAATATAATAACATCTTAAACAATATAATAAATACAAATAAAATAAAAAATTATTGAGTATTTAACGAGACGATAATTTTAAATTTAATGACATTTACATTTAAAGAAAAATCTATAACTATATAATATAGATTAAATTGACTGCACGTCTTTCTAAATGGATCAGCATTTGCGTAATTAGATCTGAAATATTTAATTGATAGCTATTCAAAGTGTCGAGATGGACGATTAGGAACATTTAATGAAATGTTATAGAGCAGGAAATCAACGAATATCACCATTAATTAAATTTAAATATTTGATTAGAACAAGACGGCTAGAATATGACGGAAGATCTAATGGGTTCCACTGTAGACCACGAAGGCAGACTAACAAATGCTGAGTTATACTGCAGCTACGGCTCGACATCTTGTCTTTCCGAATGGAATTGAACTCTGTGACATGGTCGATAGATTGGAGTTGTATATGGGAAGTAAAAATTATATAATATCCACCCTTTTTTCGATTTTATCGTGCGCGACATGAAAAGCAAATCGGATTAAAAAATTTGGAAAAATGCTTGCGAGGTTTATGCTACTCAATTTTTTCTATACAACGCTTTTCTAAACGTGTGTTCTACAAGATTTTGTTAAAGTTCGGACTAATGGCCTGTCATACACGAGAACAATTGTGCTGGCATAACATGCCAGATTGTAGGTGAGAGGCAAAGAGAATGGTTTTGTGGTTGGCATAACTTTTCAACCAAGCACAACCCCGCATCAGCAGCACAAAACCAATACACACACAACTAAAAAGAAGTAACAAATATCAAATGCTACAAGAAACACTAAAACATCACCGAAAAAAATTATTTTCTTTCTGTAAAATATCGCCGAGTTACATATAGAAGTGCATGGAAAATATTAGTCGACTTTCACTTGTTAATCGGCTGCAATTATTAGCCGATGTGAGCCGTCCAATTCGGCGGCGGCTCGAGCTCAAAAATAAGGTCGGCGGCTTAGCGCCGCCGGCTGCTAGCCACACGACTTGGACCTCTGGTTATGGCTTGCACCAGCTTTAGGTAGCTGATCAAAACAAAAATAGTATGACGCATGAAAAGCAGTGCATGTAACTCAACGCGAACAAAGTATAGAATGAAAGAAAAGGATGAAACGCGTGTAAGGCATAACGCGCAAAAAACGAGCTATGGACCTCTACCTTAAGAGCTTTTAAAACTGTTTACCTTAAATGCAATTGTCAGAGTATTTGTGTCTGGACGTAGCTGCTTTAATGTTGAAACACATGACTGCTTCATAATTGTCTATAATTCATTTAATTTCGAAACATTTTTCTTAATATATACTGCTATATATTTTCACTTAACTATTTAATACAGTTTAGAGTACGTTACGTTTGTAATTTATGTTTAATATTACGCTTTATGCATTTAAAGATATAATTTGACATTTTCATATCGTCAAGTTAACAGCAGCAACAACAACTTCGCTTGTAGTTTCTACGTTGTTGTTGTTTTTCTTTCTTCCTCTTTTTTATTATTATTTTCGTTGTCTTGCTTTGCATTTAGCCACTCAGGGGACATTTGTCAGTCAGGAGACAAATTTAATTTTTCGTCTTTTTGCGCACACAACTAAATACATGTTGAACATTGACGACATTATACATATCAACAACAAAGAAGATACAAACAGCAACATTCACAGAAACATTAATAAGAAGAGTATGGTACATAAATATGTAAGTATGTATGTACATACATATGTATGTACATACAAATATTTCAGATAGAAACAAATATACAAATTCAGTAAAAGTTGTGTACATAAACACGTATATAATTTGTATAATAAATAGCAAATTTCATTTTGAGGTTGATGTAGAGATACGAATTAATGATCTGCACGAGTATGATTGAAACGCTGTTCAACATATTCTCAAATTTTCCAACAGTCTGTCTTCCTATTCTCATTTGTAAAAGCGAAACGAGCAATGGAACTGAAAAAATGTGTGTTTCTGTTAGAGAATGGAAACATGAGAGAATGGAGACATTAGAGTAATGAAACATGAGTGCGAATTGAATATAACATTACTCTAGTTGTCGTTTGTTTCTATACTGTTTTTATATGAACTTGTTCATTCATTATGATATAAATTCATCAGATTTGTATACAAAATTAATTAAAAAATAAATTAAGAAAGTAGAAATACATACATACATATACTTCGCCCTATAAAAAGTTGCTTATCAAAAGATTGGTTTAACACAAATCGTAACACTAATAAACAATTAGCGATCTAATTTTAAGATCAAAAATCCTGAATTTAGCTTGTAGAAATCTTAAAATTTCAATATTGAAATTTATTCAGTTAGATTGACGTTCTCAAATTTAAGTATTAAGCCTTAATTTATAGAATGAATTCTTAAAATCACAAACTTAATCTTAATTTTAAGATTATATTCTTAAATATTTAAGAATATGATTCCAATTTAAGATTTTTATCAAGAACGAAATCTTGAATTCGATCTTAAAATTAGATTTTGTTCAAGATTAAAATCACACAAACTACCGCATTACTTCCGAACAGCTGTGCATGTTTCCTTTGTTTCGCTTTTTAAAACAAAACATTCGAATGTTTCCATAATAAATTGGAATGATGATAGTAAATGTGTGTTTCGTTCGTCATTTTTGCAAAGCCATGCACAAGGCAAATTCATGACAGGTAGAGTTAATACTACAACAAAGTACAAACAATAAAAACAATATAGTATTTTGTTGTTGCCTTGGAGGCTCGTATGTCAAAAGCAGCTGATTGAATTTACTTAAGCAAAGATCTAGGCCATCATGGCTCACAGCTGGGTGAGCTGAGCGGTCGATAATTTTAGTCAGCTACGCCGCCGCCGAAAATAGTTTGGCTTATGCTGCCTGAAAAACAGCCGTCGATTCTCCATGTACAATATAATTTAATAATTATTTTATTTATTAAAGATATTTATTATTTGGCATTATTTCATATGATTATTTGAATTGAAATTTATTTGCTGGTGGCTAAGCATTTTGTATATATTTCATTGGTGCTTTGACAAATCATAGTAGACATCAAAATATGTGGTTAAAATATTTTGAACAGTCATAAACTTTTTATCTTATGTACAGATTTTCAAAAACTATTTGAGAATTCGCAAGTAGTAATATCTTTGAGGAAAATAAATTAAAAAAGCGTAGTATGCTTAGAAATTTTATCAAACAATTTGGTTGAAGTCTATTGATGGTTTGGCAAAGCACCAATGAAATATATAAACAATGTGTAGCCAACAGCAGAAATTTTTTATTTGTTTTTTAATTGTTTTTGTTATATATTTTTATTTGATCTCAGCTTCCGCCGATAATTTTCTCAAGAGCCGGTGCCGCCGAAAAAATCGTCCGGCGCAGGTCTCTATATATAAACAACTTTTGACACAAGAGCCACCAGTTATGTGAATTCGCCTTAAATTTGGCAAAAAAAAGTAGATCTTGCTGTGTTTTCAACTTTACCTGTTATGAATTTGCCTTGGCCATGCATGTTTTGTTTGTTTCGCTTCTTTTAAAGGAAAGAAACGACCATTAGATTGATGTACATACTATTCTATTCGAACTCTAATGTTTCATTACTCTCATGTCACCATTCTCTCATGTTTCCATGTGTTACTCGTTTCGTTTCGATTGCTTGCCTCCCAGCGAATAAAGTAAATATTCGTTTCGTTCGTTACAAGGCCTATTTATCAGGTCAATGCAATCGTTCTGAATATATTCTGTGTTTTCGTGTTTAAACTGTCAAAAGCTGCTTGCACCATACACTTTAGTTCATGTTTGTGTGTGTTTCTGACAACTTAAACACAAAGTTGTTTTTTCTATTGCTGTGTTTTTGTAGAGTTGCATAGACCTAATAAATAGGCCTTGGTTCGTTAGATGTATTCTCAATTAGAGTTCTGTTTTCGCTTCATTCTCAATAGACAGAAAATCAAAACATTCATGCAGCTGTTTAATACGAATCTCTATGGCTGTTCCCAAAAAAAGCCAAAGCAAGCAACATAAAAAGTTTACAACACACTTACTAACGCACTGATATTTATAATATGTTTATAGTTTTTTGGAAACGATTATAACCATAAAGGACTTTTAAAACTAGAACTGAAATCAGTATGTACTGCAACAGATACCTACATACATATACATATAGGCGCCGCTGACATGGCCTTCATTTGCAAATATTACATGACAAATTGTTGTGCGTGCGCATTTCCTGCTGTTGGGGATTTAGTGAACGAAGTCTGTTTTAACCCGATGTTTTGGAAGCATTTAAGCAAATCTGTTAAAATAGAAAATGCTTTCTTTATAAACATATTTCTAGTCTCATCTATCAAAATTTAAATGATTTTTTAACCAGCCTTCGTATGTTTAAGAAACAGACACTATGACATGACTACGCTTGAGTATGACTGTTTATACGTCCGTATTATGAGCATGTCCTAATGACATTTAGTAGCAGTAGTGTTGTCACTACAAGTATGTAGCAGTCATAGCTACTTAAACAGTTGTATGTATGTAAAGTGTATTTCACTTTATGATTCCATCTCTAGTCCATTTGTACATCTGAGCTGTGAGCCTTAGTGCTAGAAATTGTTTTCTACATTACATTACATTAGTTTTTTCAAGCGTAAGCTTATGGTTGTTGTCAATGTTTATGGTTTGTGTCTAACCAGACTATTTGCCATAACTAATAAGGACTTAAAGTATGATGATATAAATTTTGATGATTATTTGCTTTATATTAAAAAATCATATTGTTTATTTTGCATATTATACCACAGCAAATCTACATACATTCAATTTAAGAGACAAATCAAACAAACAATAAAAGTAAAATACATGAATATGCTTAAAAGTTGCAAGGAAATCTTTTATATACCTATTTCAAGTATTTAAATATTTAGCATATTTGCATAACTCGGAAATTTGATAAGCATACACATGTATTAATTTTCGTAATTAAAATTTTTATATACTACATAGGTACATATATATACAAAGAGCATAATTTTTTTGTAGAAATATGTATGTATATACATATTTGTTAGTGCTAGTATATACATATACCTATAGGAACTCAAATTCATTTGTAAGTACCTTCAAACTGGTTTTTTAATAACCACAACTGGTTGGATAAGTGACTTTTTTCCTTGTCGCCGACTCACTATTTTAACATAGGCATGTCATAGGCAGTAGTCAATTGGCCATCTCTGCATGACTTTTAAATTGACTACTAACTACTTATTTTTCAACCACTCTGAAGTCACTTAATATCTATTATAGTTAAATAAATATTTATGTAAATCTTCATATACTATATATAATGAATATATGTACATTGATATATAGAAATAATTAGTATTTTTATATTTAAAACAAAAATACATACATACATTCATACGAAAGTTTGTCCTGCTCATAGAAAATATTATACATATTAAGTATTGAAATTATTATTTTTTTTTCAACACAAACATTTGGCATTTGATTTCATGGCATGCTCCTTTTGATTTTTTTTATTTTCTTTTCATTTACTTATTTTGCTTTTATTTATTTCTTACGTGTGCTTCTATTCAATATGTTTGGTTGATATCTGCATAAGATTTAAACCAATTTGTAGTCACTTGCAAAATAATTAATTTATAGCTAGTGTTTTTTGTCAATCGACTATTTTATTTACTACAGGGTATGTATGTATATACAAGCAAGTGCATGTATGTAGTTATCATTAAAATAATCAAATAAGGATTCCTTTTTCTTGAAAAACTTTTCAAAACACACAGAGACTTACAAACTGGCATTTGCTTTTAATATTTCATGCTGGCATTAAAATGATAAAATACAAAAACGTTCAATTTCTTTTTATTACACTGCCAACAGTTGTCATTATCAAAATCTCAAACCAAATCATTTAACAGCAAATTATTTATTTAGCGCTTATTTTCTTATGTATCACTGTTTTCATTTATATATTTATTGTGTACCCTCTTTCTTTCTATTTAACGTTTCGGGTTACATTTTAAGGACAGTGTACTTATAAAGTTTATAATATTTAATACACTTTCTTGCTCAACATCATTATGTGTGTGGTTAATAAGGAACAAATAATAAGGAATAGTAATTGCTCTTATTACAATATAAAATATTACTGAACAAATTTTCTGACTTTTGCTTATAAGGCATTTACATTATCTCGAAATCTATAATACTTAATTTAGCTCTGAATTTAGCTGATTTTTGCTAGATTTCCCATACAAAACAAAATCTAGTTTTTGAGTAGATTTGTAGGAAATATCCAAAAAATCTAATACTTATATTTAATTTATACTACTCTATACAAAATATTTATATAAAAGATGATTGCATTAGCTTCGGTCTGCTTAAAAAGGTGTGTGAATTGGCTACAATGCAGTTGTTTGGTTGTGGTATTGGACATTTTTTCAGTTAATGGGTTTTGTTTTGGAAAATAAATTCTTAATAAATGTCAAAAAAACTTGGTGTAAACGGTATAGGTTTTTATAAAAATTTTAATTAAAATCTGCTACATTTTCTGTAGGTGTAGCTGCCCTATTATAGGTTTTTGTTAAATTAAAGTTGTTAATTCCCTTTTATATATAGAAAAAAAATTCATTTTACAATTCAATTGCAAATAAGAAATTTAAAGGTGTAGACGAATAAAATTTATACTCTATGCTAGCTACGTCCAAACACACATACTCTAACATTTTCATTTGAGGTAAATAGCTTTGAAAGTTCTTTTTTTTTTTTTTTTCTTTGCAAAGTAAGAGCAAGCATTGTAATAGCCGAGATCTGATTGGCTGTTGCTCTCGTCTGCATGAAAGCATAAAAGCGGCGTAGCTTCTTCTTGATATAGTTATTAGAATAAAATGGGAACTTAGGTTAGGTTAGGTTAGGTAGGGGTGGCAGTCAGAAACCCGGACTCACTTAGACCGTTTTGGTCCACGGAGACTCTGCTTATGCGTAGTCCCCACCGTCAAACCATCCAGAGCTCAGTATAAAGCTGCTGATACGTTGAAGTTTAACACCAGCAACGTCAGAAAGTTCCCTGAATTCAAGAGCGCCCATTGTGGCCATTCTCTTTCCTGCAAGTCCAGGACAGTGACGAAGAAAATGTTCTATGCTTTCCTCTTCATCAATATCTTGGCAGCTACGGCAAAAGTCGTTGTGTTCAACCCTTAGCCTTTGTGCATGCCTACCTATGAGACAGTGTCCGGTTAACACGGACACTAGAATCGAGATTTGTTTCCTATTCTTTGAAATTAGCTAATCCGTACCTTCCCTATTTAGGTGAGTCCATAACTGCCTTGTGATCACGCAATCATTTCTTGTGACCCACCTTCTATTTGTTTCATCCTCTGTCTTGCGCCTAAGTCTGAGTTTGCAAGAGAGTAATGGGAACTTAACATAACTAAATTTTATTTCAAACAAACTTATGTTTGAATGTTTCTCGGAATAATTTTTACTCCCTAGCAGTTTTACTAAAAAAGTTACCGCAATTTTTTGAAGTAATCGCTTTTTATTTCACTAACGGTTATTCAAACCACGAAACTACCTCAAAAACCTTGTTAATGTAGTTGTAGTTATGTGGGAGTGTATCTTAGCTATCTTATACACAAAAATATAGTTCTCCAATCAAAAATGTTAATTGAAAAAACTAAAATTTGTTCAAAATTAAATTGAGTAAATTTTACTTTTTCATTAAAATTTTAAACGGCTGAGCGAAATAACGCCAAAACAAGTACTTTCAACGAAATGCCACTTGAAAAATTTAATAAGTCTGAACAAAGTTCAATGAAATAATTCTCAAGAAAATGAAATTACTCCCACAAGTTAAAATGAAATAAACCCCAAATATTGGGACTTATTTCATGATTAAACTGAAACTGTCAGAGAAAATATGAATTAGTTACCAATGAAGTAAAATCCCAAAATTCAATCAGATTCCAATTGTATGAATGTTTGAAGAGAAAATAATTGATAAAAGCTGAAGGAAGGCAATGCAGACATACTTTGGTAATCAACCAAGATTTGGGACATACAGCAGAGAAGGAATTATTGAACCCGACCGAAAACAATACCACCGGCAATGTGAAAAATTGGGGAAACCGAAGCCGGTGCTGCACATATCTTGGAGAAGAAGTCCTTGAGTCTAGCCCAAGGCCAGAAATTCCGCAACATTTTTAAAAATTAATACCTCAGAGATAAAAATCCTTGAACCCAGCCAAAGGGCAGCACCGCAGAAACACTTTGGAAACGGAAGCCGGTCCCAAATTCTTTCTGCGATGAAAATACTTCCAAAAATATTTTGGAAGTATTTTATTTAAATTTATTTATAATCAAGTAACTCCAAAGAATAAAAGCACTTATTTTAAATTATATAATAAATAATATATTAAATTTCAAGATATTGGGAGTTTTACTTCATTTTGGAACAACGAAACAAAATGGGCACGGATAAATATTATCGATTTCAATATTTTTCTACACCTCCCCCTGTGTGTATGTATTAGGAATTAAAAAAATCTGCTTTATTTTATTACTAGCTTTATTTTATTGACCTGCTCATTTCATTCAATAAATATCTTAAATCATTGTAGCAGTTTGCAGCTGAACTAAAATAATTTTTAAGTTTTTTTGCGAAGCCTTTAGAGAATTCAGTTTATAAATTTGTGACTTGTGCTACACTGTAATTTATATAAAAATGATAATCTAGTTTATGTATGTATATGTAACTTAAAAATAAAAAAGAAAATGATAGGATTTAAATTTCCCTTTAACACTGTATCACGAAATACTTTCTACTAGGCAATTTTTTTAAAGTCATAATCTTCCATCAATACTAATGAAAAACAATAATTTAGCTTTATTTACTTTAAATTTTATCTATAACAGAAGTAAAAACTTTCTTCCCAACCATGTATAAAAAATTTACAGATTAGTGTTTCTAATAGTATTGCTATATATTGTAACATTTCTGCACTTGAACATAAATCATACTTTACAAGTGGTTTTCAAAGGCCCAAGTCAATATGAAAACTAAATCCCTATATAAAATAATAACAAACGCCACTTAAACAAGACAAAATATATAAAATAAATAATATAAGAATATACAAAAGGGAAAGAGAAAAACGTGCACGAGAAGAAAAAGGAGAAGAACATAAAATAAATAACTTAAACAAGTAAGAGTGCTATATTCGGCTGTGCCGAATCTTATATACCCTTTACCAAAGTGCGTTTATGTGGTATAGAGATAGTCGAAAGTCTAAAAACATTACCTTCCTTTATAACTAAGTGATTTTTTATATTTTTCTTAATTTAAAAAAATGTATTACTAAAATCGTTGTTACTTTTAATGCTCTAATAAAACAATTTTTTGAATGTTAATATTGAAATAAAAGGGTTTAAATTGACTAAATAAATATCTTAGCTTTATTCTCAAAGAGCATAAATTAAATAATAACATGAAATACTAATATAAAATTTGGAAAAATCTTCAGTTGAAAATTCCGGTGCATTAGACTGGCGTCACCATTGATCAAAGTCAAATTTGCGTCACTATTGGTTAACAAGTAAATAATTCGAAAATAAGTGTTATTAATTGCACCACTTTCGAGGACACACAACTGGCAAAATATAAAAACTAGGTTATAGGACTTACAAAACAATAATATTATAATGGGTGTTTTTTATTGAGGTATATAACTTTAAGTTGGCATCACTTTTTTGACTGGCGGCCATTTTGTCAGCTGTCAAGTGATTAATATTTAGTTTGGTTTGCCATTTCATCATGAACAGGTTGACAAAAGAACAACGCTTGCAAATCGTGCAAATTTATTTCGAAAATAATGGTTCAGTTCGCGAAGTTTACCGCAAGCTCCGTCCATTTTATGGTCGACATAATCGTCCATCAGAGCAATTAATTCGGTTAACCATGGATCGTTTTCGCACTACGTTTACTCTATGTGATAATACGCATCCGCAGAGACGTCGAACCGTGCGCACCGAAGAAACAATTGCCGCTGTAGAGCAAAGTGTTGAAGAGGACCCGAATGAATCGATTCGCCACCGTGCACAGCAATTGGAGCTTTGTCCATCAACTTTATGGAAGATTTTGCGCAAAGATCTTGGCTTGCGACCTTACAAGATCCAGCTTGTGCAAGAATTAAAGCCGCGAGACCATGCAATGCGTCGTGATTTTGGTGTATGGGACGAAAATGAGAAATTGCCGCATTTGGAGTGAAGAGAATCCATATGGGCTGGTGGAGTCATTGGCCCATACTTCTTCCGAAATAATGCTGGAGAGTCAGTTACCGTTCATGGAGACCGGTATAGAGCCATGATAACCGACTATTTTGTTCCCGAATTGGATGGCATGAATGTGGATGAGTTGTGGTTCCAACAAGACGGCGCTACATGCCACACAGCGCACGTCACAATCGATTTATTGAAGGAAACATTCGATGAGCGCATAATTTCGCGGAATGGACCTGTCAATTGGCCACCAAGATCGTGTAATTTGACACCATTGGATTATTTTCTTTGGGGATATGTGAAGTCGCTCGTCTACGCCAACAAACCAGAAACGTTAGGTGACTTGGAAGCCAACATTCGTGGCGTTATTGCCAACATACGGCCCCATATGCCCGAAAAAGTGGTTGAAAATTGGACCTGTAGAATTGGCTTTATTCGAGCCAGCCGCGGCGGCCAAATGCCCGAAATCATATTTAAACATTAATGGCATAAAATTATCCTTCCAATAAAGCCAAATTGATGGACATTAAAACGATTTTCTTGTGTTTTATTTCAATTCGAAGTTCTATACCTCTAAAAAAACAACATGTATATATAAAATTTGTATTTTGTTGTCAGCGAAATTCCTCAAAAGAACAACAAGGATATACAGTTATTCTTATCAATTATCAAATATCAATATCAAAGACAGTCCCAGCGAGACGAAAAATGTAACGGTTTTACTTCTGTTACGAAGTGTTTTTCTTTCAGTTTATTTATTGATTGTTAAAAACAAAAGAGCTTTGACAGATTTATTTCAGTTAACCACTTTAAACCATTCTTTATATTGGAAAAGCTTTTGTTCTCTTATTAAATACTTTTTCGCAAGTTTTCTTATCATCAACGTATGTATATTCATTGTCTTTCTTTGGATACAAGTCATATGGCAAAACTGTATGTATTCTTTTGCAAGCTTTTGATTTTTTTTGTCTACTTGTGAAGCTGCTGCCTTTGCCCTGATCTTTGGAGGCCGGTTCTTAACATTGTTATCCTGTTGTTGCAATACGTACCTACATACATACATAACATCTCTGCATTGGTATTGAATTTTGTATCCCTTTTACATTTGTTTGCCTCTTAAATTGCCGTCAACTTGTTTGTTTGCTTATTGTTGTTATTTAACCCTCCACCCACTTCATATAAAGTATTTTTTTAATAAAATACTGCTAAAATTGTTGTCTTCTGTTTGTTTTTGAATTATTTAACTTTCTGTTGCTTTTTGTTTTACTTTACAACTTTCCAATATAGTATATTTTTACGTTTGTTTTGTAATTTTCTTTTGATCAATATAACAAGAAAAATCTATTAAAAAATAAATATTGTAGTAAATTGTTTGTGTTCTTTTTCAAATTTATTTGTGTGGTTTTATCATTAAAAGAAAGTTTAAAATCTGGAAAAATTTTTAATAAACTTAATTTTTAATTTAAAATGTATTATTTGTTACATGAAATTTTAACAAAATAAAATGGTATTATGCTCTTTGTTGAAAAAAAATCAAAGATGAAATCTCAAATTGTTCTCTACGATAATTAAAACTGAATGCAACTGAGCCATAAGGATAATAAATATGTCCCAAAATTTCTTTCTTGACAAAACAAACAAAAATATATATTCTGCACTTGTTTAATTTTCAGTTCTATTAGGAAATAAAATAATTAAGATATTATGAAACATTTTTAGAAGTTCTGTTTTGCTTTGTTACATAAAAACCAAAGTCAGGGTGGCGTTGGCTGAAGTAGTTAGCACGTTGAGTACAAAACCGAAGGCACTGTATTCCTTTTCCTAAAGAAAGCAACACCTATTAATAAAAGTAGGCTGCAAATCACTTAATCAAAACTTGGAACTATGTTTAATTCAATTGAACAAAACAAATTGTCGTGTCTTACTTTATTTTCTTCTTACTTAAACAAAAATAAATAAAGCTTACGGCTTGCTTGGAATTTCTCTAAGCAATGTTTTTGTTCTACTATAGAATTTTAATGACTAGTTTTTCCATATTCAACAATTCAAGTTTTTTTAATTGCGTTGGAATATCTTTTTTGGTCAGTCTGGTTTGGACAGTCCTGGTTTGGACATCCATTGTGTTTTTAGGAGAAAACACAAAACACTGATCGGGCTTAAGTCATCCGAACTTAAGTCCCTTACTTTAACCGCCTTAGGTATAACAATAACCTTAACCTCTCTTAAGCCTTTCGGTATATACCAAAGAACTAAAAATTTACCTTAAATCTGCAAGACATTGAAAGATAGTTGCTATTTAATAGAAATATAAAATTATATTTTTAATAAACTTAAATTAAAAAAAAACTAAAACAGGGAAAAACTCAAATATTGATGATAACTTACAAGGAAACCAAAAATCAGTTATGTTTCAGACCCTGTCGACGTTCAAAGTACCGTATTACCTAAATTACCAGGATTACAAAAATATATTAGCAAACTTAAACATAAATGTTAGTGAATATCCTTTTCTCTAGCTTACACTGAAAGAATTTTGTTCATAAGTTCTATGAATTTCGACATTAATCCAATGAAAAAATTCATTAAAATTCAACCAACGTCCCGCTTCGTTGGATTAATGAAACCGGTTTCTTTAAAATTATTTTAATGAAAACAACGTCAAATGTATTAAACAGTGTCATCAAAGCAATGCAATAACTTCATCGAAACAACGCAATAATTTCATTAAAACGGTGAAATAATTTCATTAAAACCATGAAAGAATATCATTAAAACAATGAAATAACCTTATGATAACAAAGAAATAACTTAATTGAAACTGTTTGTGTTAATAAGCATACAAAGAGTACAAGAACAATCATGCAGAACTACTTTTTATGCAAGCGTTTGGCTAACAACTGTTGAAATACATTTAATTTATCAGATTTTCATGATTACAATGATATTTTCATTGGGACAACGAATACATTTCATAGATGTAGTGAAATTCTAAATTGCTGTATATTTTATTATTTTTTTTTTAGTTTTAAGGAATTTATGTTATTATGCAAAAATGATTGTTAAAGTTAAAGCATGTGTTAAAACCAGTTTTGCTATACAAAATTCGTTTGTTAAACCAACTTTAAATTTACCAATCGTTTTTGCATAAGGGTGCTAATCTTTAACTTAATTGCTTTAAGGTATGTACTTATCTATATATGTTTATTTCAAGCAACAACTGTACATCTTTCTTAAATATAAAGGGGTTTCTTAGTAATTAGAAAATATTTTTGTCATAAATCCAATGAAATACTAGGTATGTTTTATTCGAAATATATACAGTTACTCCATAAAGTGAGTGCTTATCCTTGTCTAAAATGTTTCAAGTCAAAATTTTAAATAAACTGGGTTAAATTCATGAAACTTAAAACTGTATTTCTGCTTCAGTTTAAGTAAACTTTAAAATTATACACGATAGAAATAAAAATATTTCATATACCAATAAAATAATATAATTTTTTAACTTAACTCAACTTTTGTAGTGCAAAAAGTGAGCGCTCACTTCATAGTAATTTTTGTGAAAAATCTCTTGAACTGTAATCTTGTAATTAGCACGTGATCCATTGATCTATATTATCACTTTAAGTCCTATTGGCATGGAATTGCCCTAAATTTGGGTCATTTCATATAGAATTATGGACAATTCTTTTTCGAGAGCAAATATCCATACCCTTTTTCATGTGACACTTCTTTCTCTAATTTTTCTGTCAAAAAGATCCCACAGATTCCCGATGGGATTTATAACTGGCAGTGGAGGGGGACTTTCCATCCATTGTGGGCTATTGTACAAAAGCCTCATCTTGGTGTTCGGCGTCGTGTGGTTCTGGACATTGTCTTCAGTAAAAATAAAATGTTCACCTATTACCACTTTTCTGATACTGAGTGGGACATGGGGTTTCAAAATCACGATTTATTTTTTATGGTCCAGTATATCATTCGTTATATGTAATTTTTGGGGTCCAACCCTTCTTTTGCATCCCCAAACTAGCCCTAACTCGACCATATATGTAAATGTTAGACATATCTTATAAGTCGCTCAATGTGCCAAAGCTCAAAATTTAACTTAAACATCATAAAATTAAAAATTTTAAATGTGTTTGAAAATTAGTTTAATATTTGGTCTAAATAAAATAATTTAAAATAAAAAAAAATATTTTTTTAATGCAACTAGGGTGCTAAAAAAGTTTTCGCAACGTTAAAACATGGGAGTGAGTGAGTCAGTGCTAGTCTGGGGATGCATGAGTGTGGCTGGACTCGGAAATTTACACAAAGTGGACGGAATAATGGACAATAATAAGTATATCCAGATTTTGAAAGCCCATGTCCCACCCAGTATCAGAAAAATGGGAATAGCTGAACATTTTACATTTACTGAAGACAATGACGAGAACCAAACGGCGCCGAACAATACAATACCCCACAATGGATGGAAACTTCCCCTCAATTGCCAGATATAAACACCATTGGGAATCTGTGGGATAATTTTGACAGAAAATTTGGGGCAATTCCATTCCGAGAGGACTGCAATAATAATATATATTTATTGGTATATGAAATATTTTCATTTCTATTGTGTATAATTTTAAATTTTACTTAAAGTGAAGCAGAAATACAGTTTTAAGTTTTATGGATTTAACTAAGTTTGTTTAAAATTTTCACTTGAAACATTTTAGGCAGAGATGAGCACTCACTTTATGGAGTAACTGTACCTACTTAATTCTTAAGCAGCTATAGCTATAGCTACTTAATAAGTTTATACACACTTAAATTTGTTCTGAATATTTATATAAAGTTCGAATAAAACATACCCATTGTTACAAAATTAGAATACCATCCAAGCAATTCCAATCAAATTCTTTCCAATATTAGTGAAATTTTCATTAGATTTGTGAAATTTTCATTAGATTTGTGAAAAAAATTTAGTGAAATTGTTTCGTTGGATTTATGAAGCAAAATTCTTTCGGTGTAGTGTTAAGTTTAGTTTTGTGTAGCAAGAAATTTTAATTCCAGCAAGTTAAATTTAAATTAAGCTCTCACACGTGACATCTATAAAAATGTCTTTCTCTATGTATTCTTGCTAAGTATATGTTTTGGTTTTGAATTTAACTTTTTAGAAATTCTTTTCTTGTTTTTTTTATGCACGAAAACTTACTCTTAATATGTGTGCAAAAATTCACCAAAATTAATTTAATAAATAGCTAAATTAATCGTACAAACTATTTAACATCCGTGCAAGTTATTTTCGCTTCTTACTATATACACTTCTTCTCCAAATTCCAATAATATATTAAAGTTTTTTGTTCCATTGTTTTACTTGCTACTTTTTCTTATTACATTAAGTTTAAAACACGTACTAGCAATAATTTTTGCTAATTACTCTCCATGCAGCAATTTCATTGGAATATACTATTGTCTCTTTTGCTCTTGCAAACAATTGTATAATATGTTATTTCTATATACATAATTTTATTTTAGTTATTAATATTAAAATTCATGACTCTTAATGACGCACAGTGGAATAGTTTGCAAGAATTTAGCTAAATGTTATTGCGTTTTTTCACATTGCTTGCAAATTGATGTGAGAAAGTACTCCTATATAAAGAACTACGTGTTCAAAATATACAGTACCTATCTTTTTATACATATATTGTCAAAAATTAAATAAATAAGGATATTACACAAAAATATCTAGGCCAGGCCACGTACCGGCCAATGCACGCAGTGTGTACATATATATGAAGCCATTCGTCGTGTTTTTAACCCCCTGATAACTTTTTTCCCCGCCGTCGTAAAATACTAAAACTTAAATCTTAATTAATTCATGTTACTTCATATGCGAAGTTTGAAAGTTTTAGAACAAAAGGTTCCTGAGAGGTGCAAAAAGTGCATATTTTAAGACATATTCACTTATCACTAACCACTGACCACTGACTACTGACCACTGACCACTGACCACTGACCACTGACCACTGACCACTGACCACTGACCACTGACCACTGACCACTGACCACTGACCACTGACCACTGACCACTGACCACTGATCACTGATCACTTATCACTGACCACTGACCAACCACTGACACACTCATCAAATTGATGAAGCACTGCCGCTGTAGCTAAAGAGCTGCAATTTATTACACGAGTAGATCTAGGTGAGCAATGAACTAGAAAGATCTGAAAACACGGACATTTTAGCCAGAGGGGCGGGGCTACGCCCATAAAAATTTAAATTTGTGATAGTGAGCTGAAATTCGATACAGAACTAGGTCTAGGTTAGCAATAACCTAAACAAATCTGAAAACCCGAAAATTTCAGCCAGGATTTCGGGGCTACGCCCATAAAAATCAGAATTAAAAAAGCAAATCTAAAGCGCTTAACTGAAGCGATTTTATTGAAAATTTCTACATATATATCGCGATAATACAAGGCTATACATTTTTCATTAAAAAAGTGGGCGTTGACACATCTATAAAATTTATGCTTCATATTTTATGTACTACGGCTCAGCCTATTGAGATATAAAATTTATGTAGGTATTATTATCCGATTTGCAACGAAACTTAACACGAACGACAAACACTGGCCGAAAAAAAACTTGAGTTAGAAAAAGTGGGCGGGACGATGCAAATAAAAATTTTAATCTAAAAGTTGCGCTAAGGAGCTGAAAACGGATATTGAAATAGGTCTAGGTGAGAAACCAACTAGGAAGCCCTGAAAACCAGCAAATTTGAGTCAGAGGAGCTGGGATACTCCCATAAAAACAAAAAATTAAATTTTGTGCTAATGAGGTGAAATTTGATAAAAAAGTAGTTCTAAGTAAATAACCAACTATACAAATCTGAAAACCCAACAACGAGGCCACGCTAATACTGTTCAGAATTAAAAATTTTATATACAGCTTTTAACTCAAACTATTTTAGTGAAACATTGCACACAAGTTGCACTTATGCAAGACTTTAAACTGTCACCTTAAAAAGTGGGCGTGATCACTCCCATAAAATGTAAGCCTTATGTTTAATCTACTTTGGTCTATCATATTTTAGAAGAAAATTAGATTGAATTATAAGCTCTGTTCACAACAAAAATATTGTGCAAGAAAGAACTTGGTCAAAATTTATATCTCACTACTTTTAATGGCCGAAATTTTTGATAGGAACTTGGCCTTTTTTCAACTCTATGTTTTTCTGAGGATACTTATAAAATATTTCTTTGCGAATGAAGACACAATTTGCAGGTGAACGAACAGTTTATGTTCCACTTTCTACTTTCTTAATAGAAATTTTTGTGGGTCATTTAATTTTTTTAATCGAGTTTTTGTTTGTTAATTTTTTTTTCCATTAAAGGTTATTTCATCATTATATCCCAACAACTTTTTTAAAACGTTTGCATCTTAAATGCACTACTTGTTTTAAATACTATAATATTAAAAAAATATGTTGTCGTCTTTCTCGTAAATTTTCCTACTGTATGATGTAAAAAAAGGAACGTAGTAAACAAAAGCATATACTCATACACAGCATTGCATTATATTTATAATTAGAATTAGTAGTATGCACAATTACAAATGAAATTTTATAAAGAAAATTACAGGTTGTCAAGGATATTTAATTATTCAGAGTTTTATTTAACCCCATCATCAAAAAATACAAATGGCAATGGCAGTACAAAAATTATCAACAGTTTACATAAAGATTACATCGTTGTACACATATGTATTGCATATATACATATATATATATATATATATATATATATATATATATATATATATATATATATATACATATATATATATATATAAATATTAATATATGTTCTTGAATAAAATATATTGTGTTTTCAATAATTGTACACAATACACACATACATATTTACATCTATACGTACACTCAGAAAATACATGCCCTTAGATATATATTAAACTATTGTCAGACCAAGATGGAACTATTACCTAGAAAATTAACTCTACTTATTACTACTGTATAAATAAAATAAAAATAAAAAGGAGTATGCTTTTTCTACGATGTCTTTGGATGAGAACAAATTTTTTGGATTCGATTTTGGGTTTTGAATTAATTAATCAATTATTTTTTTTGTATTGAATAAAAACGTTTACGAAAATATAAAATTTTGATTAAAGAAATTATTTGACAATATTCAGAAGTGGGATAAAGATACCTAAAAAGCTTAATGGAAAATTTGTACAGCTTGACTCTCAAACAACTGCAATCAAGATGCAAAGAAAAAGGGTTCTCAACCTCTGGGAAAAAGGCTGTACTAATTGAACGCCTTGAAGCAAACAACGTTGAGGCACGTATTGACACTGAGGCGGTTGATCTCGCTGAACGAGTTTTACAATTGGAAGAGCTTGTATCGAATATGCAAGCTCACGCTAATGGTAACGAACCAGTAAGTTTTGTTCCAGATATTACGTCTTCTCCGTTGCCAAATGATGGGCCACATACAAATAGCGATTCGTTCAACGGTTATACAACAGCTACATCAACACCACCATTATCAAACACGCCGCAAATGAATCCGTTTCACGTAACATTTGCATCATCACGACCCGTTTGTGGTGAACGAAATGTCGAATGTATTAGAAATCGGAATTTGATATCTAACCCATGCCCTGTTACAACACCGATGATATCATCTCGAAATATTTCTGCACATAACAATATTCCTGTAACAAACGTTCCTATGGGCACACAAGCAAATACATTTTATTATAGAAATTACAATCAGCCAGTTGTAACTAATAATTATACTAACACCATACCACAAGGTGCTTCAATACAACCTGGATTCCAAAACGTTTTTAATCCTGGTAATTCTGGTAATCCTTATGCGAATGTTAGAGAAATAATAAACCTATTACCTGATTTCAATCCAACTTCAAATGAGTCACTGAACTCTTCACAATTTGTAAAACGTGTGGAGATTTTAAAAAATGCGTATTGTTGGGATGATCAAAGCGTAATTTTTGCGGTACAGCAGAAGATGATTGGTCCCGCAAAGCATTGGGTTGATTCGATGCAAGAGGTATTTTTTTCATGGTTCCAGTTTACTAATCAATTTCTTTCGGATTTTCCATGCACAGATAATGTTGCCGAGACACATATCAAAATGTCAACAACGATTCGTCACGTAAATGAAACTGCTCAGGAGTATTATTACAAAATGCTAAGCCTTGGGAAAAAGGGTGGTTTGACGGAATGTGCTATTACACGTCATATTGTAAATGGCATCAACGATACTGACCTTAAAAAGAAGATATCTAACGAATATATAACGTGCAACCAACTTCTTCGGGACATTAATAGCTACTGTAATTACAATGAAGTCAAAATATCAAATACAGCCTATAATAAGGTGAAGAAAAATGGTAATAATAACATTACAAAAACAGAATCCAGCATGAGGGATGGTAGTACGATAATGAATAAGATAAAATGCTATAATTGTTCAAATTATGGACACTATTCTGCTAAATGCCCCGAACCACAGAAAAAAATGCGTTGTACAAAATGTAATCGAACATCACACAAAACGGCTGATTGTCGAATTCGTAACGAAAATGCGAATGTCAACAAAGTTTTTAACAAAACTTCGAAATCAGAAGAAAAACTGACTAAGGTGGTTAAAATAAATGACGTTGAAATGGAAGCCTTTATTGACTCTGGCAGTGATTACAGTCTTATTAAAAAATACTTACAAACAATATCACGAACAGGTTTAATTGTAATGAAATTTTGAGAGGTTTTGCTGGAGGAGAATTTTATAGTACCGAAAAAGTAATGGTAAATATGCAAATAGATGACATACAATTCGAGACTAAATTATTAGTGATGGATGATAAGTTGTTATCCCAAAATGTTTATTTGGGCCGCGATGTACTTTGTCAAAAAGGTAAACGGACTGTAATAGAAGGCAACGATTGTTGGATTCAAAATGTAAATGTTGTCAACACGAAGGAGACTACAACGCATGATAACGATAAACAACTACAATCTTTACTTATGAATCGAAAAACTTGTTTCGCCGAAAATATCAAGGAACTGGGCAAATGCAACTTGTTGAAAATGGAGATTCACGTCACAACACCTCATCCGATATGTGTTAAGGCTTATAGAATTCCATTTGCTAAGCGATCAATCGTCTCTAACATTGTTAAAGAACTTTTAGATAACAACATTATACGAAAATCAAATTCTCCTTATGCTTCTGGTGTTGTGCTTGTGGAGAAGAAGAATGGGGAGCACCGACTATGCGTCGTTTATCGACAACTTAACAAGATTACTACGAAGATTCCTTATCCAATGCCGATATTAGAGGAGCAATTCGCACGACTATCGGGAAATCGTTATTTTACGACGCTCGATTTACGCATGGGTTACCATCAACTTGAAATCGAGGAGAATTCAAAAAAATTCACAGCGTTCGTTACATCTGAGGGTCATTACGAATATAACCGAATGCCTTTTGGACTCGTTAATGCTCCGGCTGTATTTCAAGGTATGATGAATCGTATTGCTGAAAGAATGTTGCCAGGTGAAGTTTTGACTTATTTGTAGAACTTGGGAACAAGGTATTGAACGTTTAGACAGATTTTTAAAAATTTTGGCGGAAAGTGGTCTTACTTTGAGAATGTATAAGTGCAACTTCTTGGCAGAGCATATCACATATTTGGGTCACAACGTTTCGATAGATGGTATAACACCAGGAAAAGAAAAGATAAGTGCCATTCGTAGTTATAAAACACCGGAAAATATCACCGAGGTTCGACGATTTCTTGGTCTAACTGGTTTCTTCCGGAAATTCGTAGAAAATTACGCAATTATAGCCAGACCGCTCACCAACTTGCTGCGTAAAAGTGAAGAGAAACACTTCCATTGGGATGAACCACAAGAACAATCATTTAATAAACTAATCAAGACTCTTTGTAACGAACCAGTACTGGTCGCTTATGATATGACAGCAGAACACGAGGTACATACCGATGCCAGTAGCTTAGGACTGGCAGGTGTACTATTACAGTGTAATGGAAATGGTAAGTGGCATCCAGTGTTCTACTTCAGTCGACATTGCTCTGATACCGAGACTAAATACCATAGCTACGAGTTGGAAGTATTGGCCGTAGTCGAAACATTAGAGAGGTTTCGAATTTAGCTATTGGGTAAACCATTTCGCGTGGTGACTGACAGCTATTACCAGGACTAAAGCTAGCAAGGAGCTACTACCAAGGGTTGCTAGGTGGTTGATGAAGCTACTAGAATTTGATTGCGAGTTTGTTCACCGCGCGGGCTCACATTTGGCCCATATCGACGCTTTGAGCCGATCGCCCGATTTACCAGCAAGTGAGCCGGAACCAGCCGGTTTCATTATGAATATAAATGTTGGAAGTGATGACTGGATTTTTTCTATGCAACTAACCGATGAATATTTGAAAAATTTAATAAAAATTCTACGTGGTGATATAAAATCTGATCAGTATCGTCAGATAAATATAGACTTTATTTTACAAAACCAACGACTTTACCGTAAAACACAGAATGGGTTTAGACTGGTAATACCTAAAGCAACACGGTGGCGTATTGCCAAATATTGCCATGACGATGTGGGTCATTATGGCCTTGAGAAAACCATAGAAAGAGTCGGAAAATCGTTTTGGTTTCCGCGAATGAGGAAGTATTTGCAGGAATATATTTCTGCGTGCACCGAGTGTTGCTACAACAAAGTTAAAGGAGGAAAACATGAAGGTGAATTACATTACAGTGCTCTAGACCCCCTTCCATTCCGTCTCATACATATTGATCACTTAGGACCATTCGTAAAGAGTAAATGTGGATACACTCATGTTTTAACTATATCCGACGCGTTTACAAAGTTCGCTATTGTAAAAGCTGTTCGTAATACCAAGTCAGCACCAGTAATAACAATCTTGAATGAACTGACTAGTTATTTTGGCTTGCCAAAACGTATCGTAACTGACCGTGGTACAGCGTTCACGTCAAAAATGTTTGAGGAATACTGTGAAGTTAATAATATTCAACACATAAAGACAGCAGTTCGAACACCCAGAGCTAATGGCCAGGTTGAACGAGTCCACCAAAGTATTTTAAACTACCTCCGTACAAATATTCAAGAAACGAAGGATTGGGACAAATCATTACATACGCTCCAGTGGTCGATTAATTCACAAAAGAATTCAACTACTGGTTTTTGTCCGAATGAACTGATTTTTAACTATAATCCAATTGATTTAATACAAAATCGTTTGCTGGCTGCTATACAAGACGACGTGGAATCTGAATGTAAAATAACCATCGACGAAAAGCGTGCGTTGGCCGCTCAAAATATCCAACGGGAAAGAGAACGCTGGAAACAGCGTTTTGATAATAAACACACACGACCTACAGTGTATAATGAAGGTGATTTAGTTCTTATTGAAAATGAGCCTCAGTCATTGGGTGATTCACGCAAACTGGAGCCTAAATATCGTGGTCCGTATACAGTTACCAAGGTGCTAGGTAATGATAGATATTTAATCGAGGACATACCAGGTCTGAAGATAACAAGCCGTAAATTTTGCTCTGTATATAGTTCCGATAAAATCAAAAGGTGGTGCAGTGGTGAGCCTGATATTAATATAAATGATGACTATGAAGCCGAGGACGTCTTGGATCCAGGATTGGCCGAGCTGTCAGACCAAGATGGAACTATTACCTAGAAAATTAACTCTACTTATTACTACTGTATAAATAAAATAAAAATAAAAAGGAGTATGCTTTTTCTACGATGTCTTTGGATGAGAACAGTTTTTTTGGATTCGATTTTGGGTTTTGAATTAATTAATCAATTATTTTTTTTGTATTGAATAAAAACGTTTAAGAAAATATAAAATTTTGATTAAAGAAATTATTTGACACTATACACATATACAAGTCTCGTTGTGTATGGGTATTTTGATTTTAATAGAAAATAAACTAAATTTTACACAAAACATCATAAGGGTTTTCATGAGAATTCTTAAAATTGCCATTTATGCAATTGGGCAAACTTGCGAGACTTGTTTCATGAAGCCCCTTTTGAACTTTTGGGCAAACAGTTTATGTAAACTTTAAACAAACGTCAAGAAATTAATTAAATAAAAATATAATAATAAAATTTTAAGCAATTTTAATTTGAAAACATATTTATATATTTCTATAAAAATAAAAAAATGTGTGTGCGTGTCTAAAATGCGTAATGGAAGCCGAAACATCCAAGAAGTTGTTATTTACAAAGTGCACAATTGCAAGACTCAAGTTAACGAGTTAAAATTATTGGGCAAATTTAACAGGTTTATGTAAATAAATTCCCATACAATTGTTGACATTTTATTTACGAGAGTGTAAAAATGCACAATTGCACAGTTTGCGAGACTTTTGAACATTCTTATGAAAACCCTTAATATTTAATTTGTTTAAAATTTGTTCAAACACATCAAAAATAATAAATAACTTAACTTAAAAGGTGTGTGTGTGTCAAATACAGTAATAAAATTTTAAAAATCCTAAAGTCCTTGGACTTAACCGAAAATTATTTATTGATAACTTCTCACTATAGATTTGAAATATTGCCAAGTTAGCATATTACCTAGAAATTATATGACACCCTTACGATTAAAAATTTATATAATTCATACCATTTTGCAGTGATAGGTATTGTACGAAACACGAACTTGGACAAAATTTTTATATCACTACTTTTGATGACCGAAATTTTGGAAAGGAACTTGGCCTTTTTTCACATTTATGTTTTTGTGAGGATCTGACTACTATTTGGAAGGTTTTCTTAATAAAGCTTTTTAAACTTTAAATTTCTAGTCTGTTATAGTTCTATTCATGTCTGCACCAGTTTAAAAGAGCAGAGCTACATAAAATAATGGGCTATAGGGTGATATGTGCACCATTGTTTTATTAATATTTTATTAATTTTTTAAGAGTCATCTGAGTAGAAATATGTAAAATGTAGTGTAAATTTTAGTGTAGTAAAGTCTGCTCAGACGAAGTACTTATGAAAACGCAAAATAATATGCTCGCATGAGTGAAATGTGCATGCAAGGTTTCAATACAGTTGCTTGTGTTTTAAATTTTTCTAGTTGGTAACTTAACTAAGTCTATTTTTTTTTGCGAAATTTCAGTTCCAATTCTCGTGGTACCTTCATAGAGAACAGTTGATTAGCGGAATTTTTCTTACATTCCTATTAAACAAACAATAAATTATACAAAAAAATATTCGTAGTGCATATTATTCGTAATAGGTACATACATACTGACTTTAATAAATAAGGTTTATGTGCTTTCCTATTATTTTTACATAGTGGAAATAACAAAAACAAAAAAAAACTTGCAAGCAAAAAAACATAAACAGTGACATTGAGGAATACTCTATGCGAGCACCTTAAAACCAGACAAACAATCATAAATTACAAAAGCAAAAAAACACAAAAAAGTGCCCTTGAGGAATACCGTATTTGAGTGCCTCAAATACAAAAAATTATGAAGTGAGTTCTAACGGCAAAAATGCCTATTTTACTGTGAGTTCTGAAGCTCTTAATTAAAAAATAGAAATAATAAATCTAATGAAAGTGTTTTTTTAACGGCAAATCCAATTTTTCGTCAGCGATCAACTTCGGTTTGTCCAATGCCAAATAGTAGTGATTCATTAACATTACAGTTGCTTAGTACTTCTTCATATATGTCAGTAATATCATCCACTTCAGGCTCGTATTCATCACTTAACAAAGTTATCACTACAGATAAAAGTAGCTCAAAACCCAAGGTGCAAGTCGGTATGGACAGATATATAACCGTGGTAAAGCGTGGGCGAAGCCCGAATTCTTCAAAAATTTCATCCGCTCCAAAGATGTCTAGGGATAACAGCGCATCCTCAACTAATCGCCAAAACCGTTTAAAATTTTGCAAGATGAGAACGAAAAACCCGATGTATCCTCGAATAAAACATCCAAGCCGCCACCAATCTACTTGAGAGAGAAAAATTCAAATGCCCTTATTAAAAAATTAATTTCGGTCATTGGTGAGAATAAATTCCAAATTGTCCCAATAAAACGTGGCAACATCGATGAAACGAAAATTCAAATTTATGACGAAAAGGATTTTCGCAAAATGGTTTTTGAATTTCAAACAAATAAAACAAGCTTCTACACATACATGAGAATAAAAAATTAAAGGGTGTTCCAAAACGAGCAACGAAAAATGCTAAAACCCCATGTTATATACATATAATTGTATGTACTTATGTATATTAACACTTGAAATTTGTAAAATTAGTGAATTTTTGTATAGACTACAACAATTGACAGTAAAATTTAAAAAAATTTAAATTAAAGGGTGGTCCATCAGTTAATGCAATTTTGACTATGTAATTTTGACAACTTGCTATATCTTGGAGACCGTAAGAGGTAAACTCTTGAAATTTTCAAAAACGGTAAAACTAAAAAATCTAAAAATTATAAAATCGGCAAACCAAAAAAATCGCCAAAACCTGAAAAAAATCGCCAAAAAGGAAAAAATCGCCAAAATTAAAAAAAAATTCTAACACTCAAAAAAGTCGCACAATTCGAAAAAATCGTCCAAATGAAAAAAATCGCCAAAATGAAAAAAGCACCAAAAACCGAAAAAAATCACCAAACGCAAAAAAGGCTTAAGTAACAAAATAATTGTTAATATGAAAAAAAATCGCTAAATAAAAAAATGGCCAAAAATTAAAAAAAAACGCCAAATTGAAAAATCGCCAAAATGAGAAAAAAGTGTCAAAACTAAAAAAAGCGCCTAAAAGAATAAAGTCGCCAAAATGAAGAAACGCCAAAAACGAAAAAAATACAAAAACCCAAAAAATCGCCAAGACCAAAAAAATCGCCAAAATTAAAAAAATCGCCAAAATAAAAAATCGCCAAAATTAAAAAAACGTCAAAAACAAAAAAAAATTGCCAAAACTATATTTTATATGGGCTACTAAATTTCGTATTGAATTACATATCTCGTGTGCGTACGGAACCCTTCCTGCGCGGATCAAAGTCGCACTTTGCTGAATTTATTTTGGTTAAGCAACGTGTATAGATATTTTGTTCCTGCTTATGACTTTATTTATTTGTATGGCACAGAATTTTCATATCGTCTGACTGATACATTAACAGTGTGCGAAGACGTACAGTAAATAAAAATCAACATTGACAGCTGAAGTATTAGATCTACTGGATGTACCTGAAAAATTAAACCAAAACATATTGCGATAATTCGCATAGCCATCGTTTAAAAAGCTACTTTCATTTAATGTTGAAAAAAAATATTTTATTCATTCAATATCACTAAAAAAATCTTACACCAGCCCAAATAAATGACAGAAGTAAGAGTAACAACTCATTTCACTGGAAACCATTTAAAATCCACTATTGTTCATTACGCTTGTATGTTGTAAGATTTAGAGAGAACTTTAACGACTTGTGTTAATATTTGCAGAAATGTAATATTATTAGGAAAATGATATGAAAACGTACGGCTGATCAGCAAAGAGGTTGGGTAATGCATAATATTGTAATCATAATATTTTATAATTAAGCAAGCTTAAATGTGAGGTTTTCTTTTATTCGCAAAAAAATTAAAATTAATTAAAAATTAATGTTAAAAAAACTTTTGCCTTACTCAAGTTAGGACATTTACAATCATTAAATTTCAGCCTTAATAAATCCAGTGATTAATTAAAATTCTACGCATGTTTCTTTCGTTGACGCCTGCTTAAATATTTCAAACTAAAATTAATTTAATATATAATTTTATACAAATGTTTGTAACAAAAAGCTCATTAAACCTTTTTATCTGGCTTCAAACTTTAACTTTAACTTTAACATCTAGCAGAGAGAAACCCAAAACTGAAAACTTTTAGCACAAAACATTTATCATATTAGAAATTTATTAAAATACATATATAAAGGACAACCAGGAGCCAAGAGCATAGTTTTCTTTAAGAATGCCTAAGTATTTGTTATTGTACATGTTGCATGGTTGATTTTATAAATATTTTATTCTTAATTTAATTTTTGTAGTTGTGTGAGTTTCAAGTTTTGCCTGTATGCTAAAACAAAGGGACATGCCGAAATGAAAGCTACAAAAACTTTTGACAAATTAAAACTAAACCACATAAAATTTTATAATTTTTACTGTTTCAGATAAACATACATACATAGATATATACACATAAAAAGATGTGTACACCCATGCATATGTGCAGAAGTTTATGAAAAATAAAATGCTCACACAACATGAACAAAAATACCCAAAAACCTCTATAGAATTTAATACTTGCAAATTAAAGAAAATTTCCAAAATGAAACTCACAAGCAATCTCAATTTGAAAATAAACAAATGCTAAAATATTTTACGAAAACTAACAGAATTTTAATATAAATTTTTTTAGTTCGTTAAAAAAAACTTTCGCTTGGATTTCCCCCAGCGGTTTAACAATAAATTTCGAAATTTATGTATTGCTCATACTAGTATTTCTTTACTGAGCGAAGCAAAAATAAAACTATAAAATTTAATAATAAAATAAAACAATAAAAACAAAAATTTCTAATTTCAAAACAACGAAAATAAAACAACAAAAATAAAAGTCTGTATCTAAAAACTGACACCACAGCCACAAAAGACTGACAGTAGCAACACCATCAGCTCTAATGCTGACACCAGCCAACGACTGAGTGTAACAAACACAAATCCAGACACCTACACTTACCAACACAATCTTATAACTAAAAGCAGCACGTCATTGTTGTTATTGCTGGAGTAGCTGTTGCAATAATGCGCGCTAGAATACGAATAGCAACAGCAACGAAAGCTCCTTAAGTGGTGCAAGTGAATGAACGAATAAAAGGGTTGGGCGAAAATGCATAAACATGCATATCTACATTTTTTTTAATTTTCCATATTTTTTCAACTAGTCTTTATTCCTGAATTCTATACACATGAGACGACGAAGATTCTGCCCAGTTGCCAACAACATCATGTATGTATGTATGAATTTCTATTACAATTTCATTTTGTTGTTGGAACAAGCGCAGTATGGAGCATCGGCTTTTCAAATATTTCGTCAGCTTCCGGCTTTTGTTGTTTCCTCATGCAACCAATATAGTTTGTTTTATATGTATAAAGTTTTATTAAATATTGTTACTAGTATACTTCTGCTATATTTACTGCTTTTAACTATTAACCTACACAAAGTCGTTTGTACTCAAACTCTCACAGAAACGAAACAATACGAAAAAAAAGTGGAATATACTCTGACGCCCTCTACATCGGAAAATTATGTTTTTTTTGTTGTTATTTCTTTTTCAACTTAATATACGGCAACAATGCAATTGTAAGCAAAAACTACTAGAATAGCTTTTTACTAAGAAAACGAGTATTTTATACCGAGAATAAGCGGCAAATACAGAACGAGCTTATATTTTATATGTAACATAAATGGTAAGGAACAGGGTTACCATTCCTTAAGTAGTTAAGGAAAACTAATGATATGCTGAAAACCCATAATTGTGAAAGTAGTCTAAGTTATATATACTTTTTGTTTCATAGTTACTTAAAATTAACATTTTGAAACAAAGACGAACATTAGACCTTAAAGCTATGCACACACATTTTTTTGTATCAAAAATAGTTTATTTCGAAAAAAAATCCTCAAACTACGCATTAGAAATAATTGTTTATTTATTATTAATATTTTAACTAAATCTATATTTATTTTAATTGAATTCACTGCTCCATCACAAATATGTTATCAACAGAGCTTAACTCAAAATAATAAGAAATGGTATATATAATATATATGTATATAATATCAGTTTTGTTTTATGTGTTAAAATCGAAAAGTTTTGTAAGGTATACAATATTGTTTTAAAATATTTTCAGTTGAATCAACTCAATTAGTCTTTAAATTGGTTGTGATGACACGTGTTAAATAAAAATAAAATATGAAGATAAAACATATTAATTTTATTTTATTCTCTTGCATTTTTAATATATTGATTGAATTCTTAAGAATATTTAAATTAAATTTTAATTGAATCTTTAAAAAAACATCAGCTAAATTTTTATTTTTTGTAATAATTTTTCAACTGAAAAAATTAAATTAAAATTTATTATAACTTCCGTCATTGGTTGGTTTTTTTGAGTTGAATCTTGTTTTTATATTTTTATTTTTGCTTACACTTGTATTACGGCAGACCGTTTGGGTAACTTACCTGAAAATAAAAGAAAGTATATATTAGTTATATTAATTATTATATAAAAGTGTATTTGCCGTATTTAAAAAATAATAATTTGAAATTGAAGTGCACGTTAAAACAAAATTTGTATGAGAATTTCGGCTAAGGCAAGCTTGAAACAAAAATAATTTTTTTAATACAGCCGTAATTGTTTAAAATTCAACGTTGCTGCATACTTATAATACGAAAGAGTTATGTTCGTATTCAACAAAGAGCTCTAATGCCACTAGCCAGAACAACGTTGTCTTATCCTCAATAATTTATTTTTTAACTACAAATTACACCACACAGTGGTAATTTCTTGGGTCAAAAATAAAACAAATAAAAGTTCAAGAGATCATGTGTTCACAACAAACACACACTACGATTTTATACATATTGATATACAATAAAAATGTCAAATCGTGAAATAAATAAATAAAAAAAATGTGTTTTTACCATTAAAATTTTTACAGGGACCAAATTATGCCACTCGATATCGAAGAAAATTTAACATATAAAATTATTTCCTTTCCATAAAATTTTGCAATTTTGCCGAATAAATAAAGTTTTATGGGAGTTTCTTTACCGCTAAAAATAATTTACCTGTATTTACATAAAATTTGAGTTTAAATAAAAGATAATTATAATTATCACATGTAATTTGGCTTAAAAAGCGATACGAACTTTAGCCTGTTCCAATAATAAATATAGAGACATAATTGTTCAAATTTATTTGCTGGTTTAGCATGTCTATATACGTATTTCATTGGCGCTGGAACCAAATCATCACTAGACAAATAGACAGGAAATAAATTTCAATTATTGTATGTAAACTTCTGACAATATGTCAAATAATAAGTTTACTTAAAAAATAATTGTTTTTTTTGGAAATTGTTACAATTAAGTTTAACAATTGTTAACACACTAATGATCACAAAATATTATTTTACTGACTCAGCAAAATATTTTTTATAAAAACTATTGAGTTCTCGTTGTACATTTATAGTGAACAGTCGATTTAGCGAAGTTTTTATTTCATACTAAACAAAAACAATCACAGGAAAAAATATTCGGAATACATATTGTTACTGATAAATAAGCGTTATTTGCGTTGCTAATATTATTTTAAATAGTTAAAAATAACAAAAACAAAAAAAAAACCCCAAAAAAAACAGACAAACAACCAAAGTGTCCTTGAGGAATACTCTATATGAGTACCTCAAAAACAAATAACTGTGAAGTGAGTCCTAATGGCAGAAATTCCTATTTTACTGTGAGTTCTGAAGCACTTAATGAAAATAATAAAAATACAAAATCTGATGATAGACTTACTGAGAGCTCTGAAGCTCTTAATGATAACAAAATAAATAAGAAATCTGATAATAGACTTTTTTAACGGCGAGGCAAATTTTTTGTCAGCGATCAGCTTCGCTTTGTCCAATGCCAACTGGTGATTCGTTAACATTACCGTTGCCTAGTGCTTCTACATTTAACTCAGCGATATCATCCGCTTCGGGCTCGTGGTCATCACTTAAATAAGTTTTTACTGAAGTTAAGAGCAGCCCAAATCCCAAGGTCCAAGTCGGAATGGACAAATATATAACTGTGGTAAAGCGCGTGCGAAGCCCAAAGTCTTCGAAAATTTCATCTGCTACAAAATTATCTAGGGATAACAGCGCATCCTCTATTCACCGTCAAAACCGTTTTCAAATATTGCTAGATGACAACAACGAACCCGATGTATCTACGAACAAAACATCCAAGCCGCCACCAATCTATTTGATAGAAAAAAAATTCAAACACTCTTATTAAAAAATTAATCTCGGGCATTGGTGAGAATAAATTTCACATCGTTCCAATAAAACCTGGTAACATTGATGAAACCAAAATTCAAATTTATGAAGAAAAAGATTCTCGCAAAATGATTACTGAATTTGAAAAAAGTAAAAAAAGTTTCTACACATATCAGCTTAAAAGTTCTAAAGGCCTGCAAATCGTATTGAAGGGCATAGATTCTAATGTTGCTCCCGTAGAAATAAAAGATGCATTTGTTTTCCAGGGATTTAAGGTAAAAAATGTATCTAACATAATAAATAGGGAGAAGATTCCTCAACCTCTACTTTGCGTCGAACTTGAGCCAAACGATATAAAATTTAAAAAAAAACGTCACTCATCCAATTTATAATTTAAAATATCTCTTTTACCGAAAAATAACAGTTGAAGAACCACACAAGCGTTCTGGACCCGTACAGTGCCACAATTGTCAAGAATATGGTCGCACAAAAACTTATTGCAATTAACCTTCAGCTTGTGTTATCGCCTTAGTTTATAGTAAGATTATTATTACGTTATTAAGAGTCACAATATAAAAACATAATAAGTTAAAAAGCCTCAAACAAAAATCTTTATAAAACAAGTATTTTTATTCTTCTTTGCAAAATAAAATACATGAAAGAGACATTGCTTAACTACAAAAGCATGTCATTTATCTTAACCCTACAATAAAATTAAAATTAACAGTTACTTTTCTAACGAGGCAGGATACTCGTCTCAAAAATTTGTGCTAAAGTCAATCGAAAAATGAGAGCTTTTCATATAAATTTTCTATTTAAATCTATCGTCTGGGTTGGGAGCAAACTTTCAATTTAAAATATAAATTTTTCATTTCATTAATAATTTTCTAAATTTTCAGATGAGAAATTCAATTATCAATATCTTTTGGCATTTTCTAAATTTCAGATTTAAATTCTTAGATTTAAATTTGTAATTTTCTTAATACAAAATAAAATTCTATATGACTTTTAGAATGCTTTCAACTTTAAATTTCATTTTGGATTTTCTCAGTTCAATAAGATATGGTGTAGTCTTTGTGCTTAAATTACATATTTTTAATTGAATATTTTAGTGTGATTAATGGCGCCTTATAAATTAATATGGCATAACTCCCCTTTTTAGTATACAGAAAGAAATGTAGCAAAGGCTCAGTTAGTTTAGGAGACCAGCATCTACTCTTATTAATTTTATATATTCGCATTAAGATAATATATTTTGGCCAAATATATATAAGTAAGTACACCAATTACTACTGAAGTGCCAGTTCAAAGCAATTACTAGTTAATTGCTCTGTTAAGATGAGTGGCTTTGTAAATGAGAACCATTGATTTATGAGAATAAATACATAAATGCATGCATATGTATTTATGTATGTACATACATATACATATGTATAAAATAAAAATAATTAGATTTTTGCTAATAGCTGTAACTTAACTTCTGAGACCCCGATAATTTCAATTTTGAATTGCAAAACAAGCTTTACTAACGCTATACTTTGCAAAATAGGACAAAAAAATTCTTTGGAAACTATTCACAGAAACAAAAACATCTAATGCATGTTCAACAAATTGTTTAGTTTTCTTTAATTGCCTAGAATTGTTGAATATCCCCTTGAGAAATTTTCTATTATTTTTGTTTGTTACTCGTTTACAAGTTTTACTTAGTAAATTTATCATTAACCAACTTAGCACATCTAGAACCATTTCATTATAGTTTAAGAAAATTATTAGTAGAAGTTTTTTCATTAATATCTGTTTTCGTTTTGAATGTAGTAAATAACAATTTTAATTAATAATTAAATAATAAAAGTATTTATCAAAAATCAATCATCTAGATTCTACTTGACTGCCTGCATTTAGTGGGCAGCCACGTAAACCAAACCTTTTATCAACCGAGAATCTTAAATGACTTATGCACCTAACTATAAATCTAAAGCAATGAAAATATCGTTCCTACCACTTCAAACTATCCAATGTGCAAATTTGAAGGGAGTGAAGACCCGTCAATTGTGAATTTAAAGTCTGTATATATCTAAAAGTGGCAGGTTTAAAATATTTTTTATTGAGCTATCTATCGTCCTTGAGAATTTCAGCACTTTGAAACCAGACAAATCGTGTAAATTAGGACACCAAGATAACGAACTTTGCACATGAGATACTTTGACGTGGTACGGACAATATTATTCACACAAAAAAAGTCTTATTAAAATCTGGAAAAACAAGGTAAGTCTAAAATTTATATATGTTTTTCATTTTACAGTAATATTAAAAAAATATTTATTTTATGTTGATTTAACATTTCAGTAGTGTGAAATCAAGTTGTAGGATTGTGTTATATTAAAGTTATTTCAAGTTTAAACAACATGAATTGATACTGAAATTACTCGATATTGAATTGAAGTTATTTCAAGTTAAAACAACATGAGTTTAATTTCATAAAGTCACCTTATATTATAAATATTATTGTGTATATTGTCAAGTGCTTTTGGATTACTCTGTGTTGTATGTTTAGTTCTCTTCGCTGGCCAATATTTTAACTGACATTTATTTCGTAATTGTGAACGTGATTACCGCTGCAGCCACAACATTATTAAATCTTTTTTAAATACATACTAAACAAATACAATCATGAATGAATTAAATTTTAATTCAGTATCATTGAACATAAAATTTACTTGAAACTAAAGCTTTAACAACAGTGCATTGTAGCTATGAACAAAGAAAATATATACCAGCATACTTAAACACCATATTATTTCTAATAAATTTAGTATAATTTCTAATGGAAATTTTTGTATAGTGATTCTACATTCGCATTTTAAGTGTTTTCGTTAAAAAGTGCTTTAACCTCAAAAATCTTTTAAACTTGGCAAGCTTTTATTCGGTGCAATTAAAAAACTTTTGAAGTATGTACTAAGATTTAGATTCTACGTAAAATATAATTACTTTTAATTGAAAAATATCGCTATTAAATGTTTTATTTTTAAGATTTATTGAAGTAAATTAAGGCATAATACCAATCTTCTAAAAGTTTTAAGAATACAAAACTGCCTAGAAAATCTTTTTGGCTTTGACAATTTTATAAAACAGTTTTCCAGTTAAAATAACTGCGTTAACATTTCGTTAATTCAAACTTTTAAAATATCGATTATTTATTTATTTAAGAGCTTAACAAATAATTCTATCAGTAAATCATGAATGAAGTTAAACCTAATAAGACACACAATAGTTGTAAAAGCGAATTAAATTCAATTACTTTCTATTACGCCTTTTTCCACGGAAGTTAAGCCATCTACAATCTGGCAGGCTTATAAATTGTTGCAGCCATATAAATTGCAGTTTTTCAAGTACAAAAATTAAAAAAAAAATGAAAATCACTTTGACGAGAATTTTTGGAATTACTGAAATAAAGTTTTTCTTTTATTTCAATCGATTTCAATGAAATTTGCAGGAGTGAAAACCTTTTTCGCGTGAAAGAATATATATATATACAGCCCAATCATGAATAACAATTCCGTGCGAGTTTTTTCACATTTCCCTTTTCTCCAATTATGAATTTGTTTTTCCCTTTTTTTTACCAAATTCGGAAATAAAAAACTCCCCGCGGAAAAAAGTAGGTTTATGAACGCCGTTGAACTTGCCTTTTTCACTAAAAATCTTTCCCTTGCAACAGAACAGAAGGGAGTTTACATAAAACCATACAGCCTTATTTATAAAAATTAAAAAGGCTTTACAAAAGCTTTTTAAGAAAAAAGTTTGTGTGAAAATTTATTTTAAAAACCCTTTATAAAGACTTTTTAAGTTTTATAAATAAGACTTAGAGTTAATACACAATTAAAATACAATTTATATACATAAAATTGTAGTTTATAGTTATTTTATGTGGAAAAAAAATCATTTATAAACTTATTTTTACATATTTTTTCAAGTTGAATTTTAATAATTTTGTTTACTCTCTCACTCCAAAAAAAAGGTAGAAACAAAATGTCAACAAACAAGCAAAACAAAGAGCTTCGTAATGCGGTGATGCCACATATTACTCTTTTTAGTCCCCAAAGAATTTATGATTGGAGGAATATTTTCTAGAGAAAATTATTTTCCGTGAGAAAGAAACTCCGAGAAAGTTTTTATGATTGGGCTGATAATTTTTGCGATAGCATGCCTCACGTTAGTGCTTTTCAGAAGCATTTTTTTGAAGCAATACATTGCTTCACTCAGTTATTAGTGCTTCTAAATCAGAATTTTGTTTTGCTGGGATAGTGTAAGGCTGAGTTTACATCTGGCATTTCTTGTGTGTCATTTGCCCAAAAAAATGTAACCAACTAATTACTAATGAAAAACTGTTTGATTCAGACATATATTTATTGATTTAAACAGTTTGCAATTATTTTTGATTCTATAAAATTTTCTATTAATTATGTATGAAACTGTTTAACTTAATAAATACATGTGTGAATCAAATAGCTTTTCATTAGTAGTTAGTTGGCTACGCTTTTTTTACGCTTGTGTGGCGTTTGGCACACAGATGTAAACCCGGCCTTAGATTCTGTTTGTTGTGTTCGATTAAAACTTTTTTCATTGGTGTTTGTTGGTTACGCTTTTTTGGGAAAATGTTTGATAAGTGTACCTACCGTACCTTAAGTTAATACTTTATTTTAAAACAAACAAAATTTGTTTCGCAAACTTTTTGTAGAAAATCTATCAATCTATCAAGTCGAATCGGGTTGTTATACGAGTATAACGACATATATGTTAGGTAAGTGTAGTTCGAATGACGTAAATTTGTTTGTTATCTGTTCAGGTATTTTTATATTATGAGAAGTTTACATACATATACACATACCCATAAATTTATACGGTCATCATCGTAAATTTTGTCGGAATATATTTTTTCCATCACCTCAAAATGTGGAGATATGATGAAAACTATATTTTTGAAAATCAATTTGCAAACTTTCAATAATCAATAATGGGACTAGGTAGGTTCACTTATTAAAAAGTCTAGAATAACCTTGATGCAACACATTGAATAGAAAATTAACAGAAGACAAATAATTTTATGAACTTCGAAACTCAAAAGTGATTAATATTAGCTACATCTCTAATAGTTTTGGAAAGTTGAAAGCTAAACAAATATTTAGGTGCAGAAAGAGAAAGAGCAAAAGACAAATATATTACTGAAATAAATATTAAATACAAAACCAAAGAAGGAAAAGACAAGCTTTAATCTGAAAATTATTGAACGACCAACACTGAATAACTAACCCATATGGTTTCGCATCTTAGTTTTTTTAATTTTTACTGACCTTAAATGTATTATTTATTTATTAAACATATTAATGCAAAGTAAATTTGCATAATATGGTGTTGCACAAATATGGGCGGAGTAACGTAGACCATATGCCCAAGATGGTATTAACAGTATTTTATAAGGTTTTGTGACTGACTGTACACGACCTATGCCTTCACATAGCAACGTGGTTGTTAAAGAAATTCCACAAAAAACCGCAAGATTATACGGTTATCCGTGGCAGATCAGTCAACCAGTGCGAGCGAGATGAAAAACTCTCGAAGGCCAAACAACACACACAAGCCTGACCGCACTTAAGAAATAATTACGATGACGCGAGAGATGTTCCCCGACCCAGAGCTGCTTAACGACTGTTGACCTTAAATGTAGTTAAATGGCATGGAAATAATAATATCTACAAATTATGTTTAATATAAAGGGCGTATGCTACAAAACATCGATCATATCTGGAAAACATATATTTTTTGGCATCTTGTATAAAACTAATATATTTCAATTATAATATATATAATATATAATAATATATAATATATATTAAAAAAACGGTTTGTTTTTTTAAAATTTATTTGAAATGTTCAACAAATTCTATTTTAAAAACTCTTAAAATTCCCATTTAAATTCCCCTCATTACGACGATGTATAAAATCTATGACAACCATTATGACGAGCAATCGTCATTAATATTGTTGTTGTGTAGTTCGTTTTTCCTCTTATAGACTTTGTAGTTTGAAATAGTGTGAAAGTATGTATTACTATGTGCAGTATTGACTACAAGGCAGCTGGTAAGAAAAACAGTTTAGTAGGTTGCTACATACCAGCAATAATGGAAGGTCTCTTTACATCCGTTATTTTTTCTAACAACATTTTTTCTAATACCCATATGTAAATCTTTTGTTCTCTGACATTGTCATATATTTAAGTTATATAAAATTGTACAGAATTAGCCATTTGTATGTTTATGATGGAAAATGTTTGAATTTAAAAAGCTTTTGCTTTCTAAACCTATATACAGTTCATAAATGGTTGATAGGTTTTATATGCATATTGTTATATACTATAAATAGATGTTATTGTTATAGTAGCAGCAAGTAGATTTTGTTGCAGTTGAAAAATGTTACAGCCTTTAGTAATAATTGTAATTCCGATAATAGTGGTTGGCTAATGTCGTTCTGGTTGTAAATGATGATGTTGTTGTTGTTGTTGTTGTTAGTGCTTTTGCTTATTTCGTGTTTTAGTACTGCACTCATATTGTTTTATTGATAATGCTAGTTTTAGTTATTACAACTGCCTTTTGTTAAAAGTGAGAGAATAAGAATAATACGTAAGCTAAAATACAAAAGTTATAATCTAACCCCCTTATGCAAAAACGATTGGTAAACTTAAAGTTGGTTTAACAAACGAATTTTGTATGGCAAACCCGGTTTTAACGCATGCTTTTAACAATTGTTTTTGCATAAGAGCATTAATCTGCAGTTTAAACTTTAAAGTGAGAATTTGTCCTTGTTTTTTTAAAGTATATGCGTAGGAACATGCATATGTCTGGTCTGAAGTTTTTTCACAGCGATTAAAATACATACATATGCATCACTATGTTCACAAGGTGACATACAGACTGAAAAGGATGTCCTATGTACTTATATAAATATATTGTTACGTTTAAATTTTATTAAAGGTGTGAGTTCTTTTGATTGCTCAAAAATAAAAATAAATAACAACACGATTTTCTTATTTGTAACTGAAGTTGCTTATATTCTTGACTAAACAAATTACGATTTGTCTTTTCTTATTTACTTTTTAACGTTATTATCCACCTCACAATGTCTTTTACTTTCAACGATGTTCACACCACTAAATTCCAATTAGTACTGACTGACTTCTCACACACGGCAACTCTTTTTATACTACAAAACCGGATCTAGAATGTTCGCAAATAGATGGCGTAGCAACATGCTTGCATGTATGTACTTAGTAAAAACCAACTGGAAGAAACTATTTCCGCACAAACAATTTGGCTGTTAAGGCGCGTTTGTTTATTGGTAGCCAGATGATTAAACAGTCGTCTAGCACAATCAGGAAAATTCATTTCGCCGTTTCTAGATGTTTTGTAGGTGATTCGATTGGCCGTTAGTTTTTGCATTTTCAAAGTATCGACTTGTATGTTGGCAACGCAGTGTGCTATTTTTAGTACAGGGTGGTTACCATAAGTGCTCGCACTTTTGTTTGTAGACGTGTACGTCTGTAGCTATGTAAACAATTATTGTTATTGCTATAGTGTTTGCACGTGAATATGTGTGTACGTTTATTGCTTTAGTTAAATACTTCTAGATAGTTCTTTGCTTTAACCCTGTTGGAATATTTTTACTTAACACTGCCGCCCACTTAAGCCTATTCGTTCCGAATAGGCACATCATTCGGTTTCCCATAGTTTGCGAGTCGTTCTAAATGTACAACTTTCATTTTTTACCTTGGGCTATTGTGTTTTTGTATTCTGTAGATGACATCGTTTAACCTTTTTATTACCGTATATGGTCCGTCCCAGTAGTTTGGGAGACAACCCTATTTTCTGCTGTGGGTTGAAAAGTAGAACCAATTGACCCTCATTAAAGCCTTTGGAATTTACATCACGGTCGTATCTAACTTTCATCTTATTGCTGACAATTTTAATTCGACTACGTACAAATTCATGTAGCTCATTTAAATTTTCTTGCCTTTGGAAAGGGCCAGTATCTGCTTCATTTGCTTGTGTAGGCTGGACGCCGAACTCTAAATCTCCGGGCAACTTTAACTCAGCTCCAAAGATAACTTTTGCAGGTGTTCGCGATGTTGCGTGATGCACAGCTGACCTGTATGCTAATAGAAATGTGCGGAATGTGCTCGTCCCAGTCCTTTTGGCTGCGATTCAAAAAAAATCTTAGTAGTCATTGTACTGAAAACATTAAGCTAAGAACTCATGATGATGTTCAATTTAATATTGCCAATCTTAACGAAAATATTAAGCAGGCTGCTGAACATGCCACTTCCTCAGAATGGGCTAAATAGAATATATTCTACAGATATTGAACATCTCGTATGTGAAATAAATTCAGTGAAGTGCGACTTCGACCCGCGCACGAAGGGTTCCGTACGGACACGAGATATGTAATTCAATACGAACTTTAGCCAATATAAACTATAGTTTGGAATTTTTTTTCGGTTTTAAGTGTTTTTTTAGTTTTGGGGTTTTTTGAATTTATTTGCGCTTTCTGAGTTTTGGCACTTTTTTGTCGTTTTTGGCGATTTTTTTTTTGGTTTTTATTTTTTTTTATTTTGGCGATTTTTTTAACTGTGGCGTTTTTTTTTTTCATATAGGTGATTTTTTTTGGTTTGGCGATTTTTTTATTTGGCACTTTTTTTCGTTTTGAGGACTTTTTTTGGTTTTGGCGATTTTTCTTAATTTTGGCGATTTTTTTAAACAATTATTTTGGTTTTGGCGCATTTTTCACGTTTTGGCGATTTTTTCCGGTTTTTGCAGTTTTTTTCATTTCTGCGATTTTTTTAAAATTTCAAGAGTTTACCTCTTACGATTTCCAAGATATAGCAAGTTGTCAAAATTACATAGTCAAAATTGCATTAACTGATGGACCACCCTTTAATTTAAATTTTTTTAAATTTTAGTGTTAATTGTTGTAGTCTATATAAAAATACACTAATTTTACAAATTTCAAGTGTCAATATAAAATTTTTCGCCGCTTGTTCTGGAGCACCCTTTAATTTTTAACTGTTATGTATTTGTTGTTGTAGCGGCCAAGGTTCTACATACTCTGTCCAAATTTCAGGTACGTAGCTCTTACGGTTCCTGAGAAAATACCGTGTGACGGACTGACGGACAGAGGGACAGACAGACAGACGGACAGCGTAGCGAAAACAATAGGGTTCCTTTTTTCACCTTTGGTGTACGGAATCCTAAAAAGAAGAGGAAGAAGAGAATGGCAACAGCACAAATCACCCCAAAATAAAATTAGATTTAAAGAGTGCACTAAAAGACTCCAAGAACTGCTTGCATATGAAAAAACTGCTTCTCTTAAAAACTATCTGGAAAATCTCGATGTCACACCAGCATCTAATTATTCTTTGTGGCGCGCTGCGAAAAGAATTAAAACACCCGTTGAGTTTAAACCACCTCTGCGCACTTCTGCCGGAATTTGGGCCAGGAGTGATACTGAAAAAGGTAACTTGTTTGCAAAGCATTTAAAATCCGTATTTACCCCAAGCACATGTACTGGTGTTGCTGATTTTCCGAGTTTAGCTGCGCTACCCCCTCGACAAATAAAATTTAAAATGTGTGATGTAGAAAATTCTATATGCACATAATGAGTCTCCTCAAATCACACTTCAAAGTATTTCTTCCCACCTCAGGGTAGTTGACGAATTTTATTCTTATTGGGGGATCAAAATAAACGTCCAAAGAGTTTTGCTATTTGTTTGCGGAACGCTTCCTGAAAGTGTAAGTATACTGTCGTGTCGGAAAGCAAAGGTCTTAAGTTAACATTAAATGGTAATGACATACAATTTCAAGATAGCATCAAACACCTTGGGGTAAATTTTGATAAACTAATGAAATTTAATAGTCACGTTCTATACAATCTGAATAAAGCAAATCTGTCAAAGGAGCCTTTGGGAAACTATTTAACAGTAAATTTTTAACATTTAGGACAAAGTTATAAGGTTAGTATTAGACCAATTCTTCTCTATGCATTTCCAATATGGTTCAGTATCTCAAAGACAATTATGAGGAAAATGGAGATTGTGCGAAAATGCATAGAAAAGAATTACCGATATTTAAACAAAAGGTTTTTAAATAAATTTATTTCTGATAATGCCAAATTATCTCCCATATCTCATTATACTTTTGAGCTTTTGTTGAAAAGTTATCCTACTGTGAAGGCAACGTTATTCCAGATATTTTATCCAGTGAGCAAGATTTCAGTTGATCAAATACGCAATATATTTTTTGCATTGGGATTTTGCAAGAAAATTTCAATGGTTTTGTTGGTCAAAACTTTTATTTAAATAATACTCCCGGTATTTACAGAGGTTAATTTAATTTGTATACATTATTATTTTGTTTTCTTTTTCTTTTGTTTTTTTTTAATTTGTTAACTCGTAGTCTTAGTTTCTAGTTCCAGATTTAGTTTTAAGTTTTTTGTTTTTTTTTTAATATTAAGTTTATTTATTGTAAATAAAGCTTTACTAGCAATGACATGTGCCGGGAGCAAACACTGTCTTTACCTAAGTTAATTTTATTTAAAAACTAAACAATTTTTATTACATTTTTATAAGCATGAAGCATATTCGAAACAAAGTTATGTTATTAAAATAATACTTTATAGTTTTAAGTTTACACAAAATGTATGTTAGAACAAACCTGTAATATGAAAAAAATTAAGTCTCAATAAAACTAACTAACTAACTAATTGTATCCAATTACATTTATAACATCCCTAAGATAGGCAATAAATTTAAAAAATTCCGTGTACTTTCTGCTGAAACTCCGTACTGGCAAAAGGAAATTTTTTATGAAAATTACCAACCGAAATTTTTGAAATTTTTTTTTTACATACAGTTTGTATGAGAACCTGAATTACGTATGAACTCCGTATCAGGCTTTAACACGGGAACCTGAATTTCCGTAAGAACTCCATACCATTAATAAATTAATTACGTATTTGACAAGGTTTGAACATTTTTGTTTATATACCCTTTACGGGTATGCATAAGTTTGTCACTCCGTGTGTAATTTCCACGTAAAGTATGTCCTTATGTCTTATGCAATCAGTTTTCCGAAGTTCCCAGAACAGGCTAGAGACTTCGGTCTTAGACTGGTGTATCAGAAATGGTCCAAAATAAATTGGTATTTAAAATCAGCAAAATCGAGCAGACAGCTTCAGAGCTGGAAAACTTAAATTACATTTTGCCATATAGTAATTAGCTGAAATTAATTTTTATTTTTTTTTCGTTCAATACACTTATTCTATATTTCAGTACGAATAAAACTGGTATTAAAAATAAATTAAAAATTAAAAAAAATTACCAGGGTTGCAAATTTTAACTTTTTTTGATATATAAAAGTAACCTACTGAAACTAATTTTCCTTTTTCTTTATAAATTAAACACATCTTTTATTCTAGAAAGGAAGAGATTGGTGCAAAATTCAGAAAGATATAAAAGGATGATTCCAGGTTTTGGGCAACCTACACTTTTTGTGGTATTTTGATATTGTATTGACGTGATGTCGATGTTGACAAATAGAAGAAGAGTGAATATATTAAATTATTATTATTAATTATACTAACTTATTGCTTATATTGAAAATAAAATATTTTGATTAAATTCTTAAGTTGAAAATGATAGAGTAGTCAGTTACTTAAAATTGCACTAAAGCTAAAATTATAAATTAAAAAAAAAACAAATACATACATATGTACATACTCATGTATGTATCTTATCTGTATACTACATATAAAAACGTTCTTCAGTAAAGGGTGTTTAAGATTTGGCACAGCCGAATATAGCACTCCTAATTGTTTTTATTTCAAAATATTTTCAAACTTGAAAATTACATGAGAAAATAGCTCACTTAATTTTTTTTTTGGACAGAACTATTTCCCAAAAAATTCCTGCCATTTATTTATAGAAATAGAAATATTAGTCACTATTCATTTTATTGTTTGTATTAGCTGTATATTCATTTAAGTTTATAATTTTTTCTTATTTTTTGCTTATATTTGTAGATAAGGTTGTGCGTACAAATTTCTACTCATGCACTCTATAGAAATTTTATGCGTTTATACATCCTTTAGGATATTAAAATTAAATTTATTGCATTTTAGAAGAAATCTAATTTAACTTTATATCCTGTTTTATATAAACAAATATCTGTGTATGTGTATGTATATGTATTTGCAAATCAACTTACACCATATTTGCGAGGACATTATTTGTTTGAAGTATGAGGAAAAATAAATATTTTTGCATTTACTCGTAATAATTTTGAATGTAAATTAAATTATGATTTAGTATAGTTTTTAGTTTTTTTTTTTCAAAAGTTTTATTTGGTAGTAAATATTTTAAAGTTTTGTAATATCAAACATTTGCAAAGTGACTTTATTCTACTATTAAGTGATTAAATATAAAATTCAATTAAATTTCTTTTAAATTTTATTTTTATAAGTTAACATTTTATTAATGTTTTTGAGACTAAGGTCAGTTTTTATTCCATAAATAAATCAAATATTAGAAGTAGTTGCTCAGTTTTTTATGATAAACTTAAGTTAAGAAGAAATTTTATTTACTGTGATCAGCAGAAATAGAGCGCAGGAACGTGCTTTTTTATATCGGTTAAAGCAAATATTAGTTATGTATGCAAGTTATCATTGCAAAATAAATGAGGATAGAATACAAAATTTTAATGTTGTGAAGAATATATTGCTAACTTTTGATATCAAATCAAGCTTAATGCATTATCAAATTAAGAGTAAACGATATTAAATACTCTTAGTTTATAGATCAAAAACGAATTGTAGCCAATTTGAAAAGGAATTGCAAAAAAATTACATAAGTTAATAAATTAAGAACAATCTGTAATAAAATCCAGAACCATCGGTTACAAAATGGGAACTATTGGAAACGAAATAAAAACAAAGAGTTAAAAAAAGAATTGATTGTTAACAATGCTCGTATGATACCAATTTTTTCTTTAAAAAAATGAAAACACCATTATCAAGGTAAGGACAAAGGTACTTAACCAAATTTTAATATCAAATGGTACTAAATTCGATATTTCTTACCACTGTATTTGCTTAATACTTTGTGGCGCAACATCGAAAAAATAATTTTTGTCCAGAGATTCTAGAAGATCCTAACACAAGTAAAAATATTTCTTTAACAATTTCACAGAAAAAAGTGTTCACCAATTAATATTTTCAATTAAGAATTTAATTATATTTATTAAATTTTTAATTGTATTAATGAATTTGATAGGAAAAACTTAATTGATATTATCAAATTGTTTATAGGTGACAGTTTAATTAATTTTTTAATTGATACTACAAATATTTTAATTAATATTACAAAATCATTCATATTAATTTTTTGTGTGCTATTTCAAATTTTATTTATTGAGGTGAAAAATGGCGACAAATTAAGCAAAAAAAGGTAAGATGTCTTTGCAGAAGAAGTTTAAATTAAAAAATTATTAATTAATGATTCTAACAATAAAAACAATAATTGACTTGGACTTTCACAAACTTTTTTGAATTAAAATTTGTTTAATAAAACAGATACAATTTTTTATTAAGAGTTGAAACTAAATATTTTAAAAAATTTTTTGATTAAAATAAAATTGACAAGGTTGAATGCTTCGATGCATATCTGCAACATGACACCATAATTGGTGAAGTTCCTAACATAAAAAAACGTTGAACTGTTTAAACTTTAACTCCAAAACTAAATAGGTTAATTTTTTAAAAAAAGCATAATTTTATATTATTTAAAGTGTTTTCATCTTTTTCTCAAAATTATATATTGATCAATTTTGCTTGGTAGAGTTTTTTTAGTAACACGCTTTAGCAAAAAAATAATATTTTCATAACCCTAGTATTATACCACTCATGTATTTCTTTGGTTTGGTTAGAATCAGCAAAACATAATGTTTAAAACTTAAAAACATGTATAAATATGGGTTTTAAGTGTTTAATTGACTATAGGGCTGAAGAAAAATTAATAAATGTTAATATTTTGAAACCATCTTGTAAATCAACTTGAATTTAATATATCCGTATAAAAAAAGTAGAGTAAACAATTTTTAATAATTGTTTTTAGATGGAAAATTTTTTATACCTTGAATTATAACGTTATTGCTGCTAAACTTCATTGATATTAGTGTAGTAAACTAAAATGTGTCGTTCTTATTGCGAAAAAGAAATTAATAATCAGATAATATTTTTCGACAAAACAGTCAGAAATAGGAATGCCAAACGGGAAATCCTGATTTCCGGGATTTGTAAAATTCATTCCCGCGTTTTTTTATAATCTTTTTTTATAACATTTAAAACTCTCAAACAATTTTATACGTGCAGTTTTAATAATTTAATGACTATTCGTAACATATTTCTTATAAACTAACAACAAGACCAAAATAAATTAACTAGTTTCTCACTGTTATTTTGATCAAAGGTGCTACAATATACAACTATTCTATATGATGAGATCAATTATCAACTAATTCCACGAGAAATTTTTCCCGGGGAAAAATTTCAAACAGTAGAAAATAATATGGAAAACAAAATAATAAAAAATAATAGGAAAAATAAAAGAACTAATTGGAAAATGGTGAAATTTCCTGCGGAAATTTATTCATAATTGCAGTGTATAACTATATATATGTCGACTCCTCAACGCTATACAAAACAAGTAAGACTGCTATCTTCGGCTGTGCCGAATCTTATACATATAACCTTTACCAAAGTGCGTTTATGTAGTATACAGATACATACATAAGCACAGAGATATGTAATTACATATTTATTTTGTGGAAAAATTCATAATTTTTACTCTAGTGCAATTTTTAATAAGTGACCTTTCGGTATTTGTCGATTAAATATGTTTTTTTTTTATATTAGCAATAAGTTGAATATCGATGCCTTACTTTCTAAAAACAATACAAGTTTTCAGGAGAGCAAAAAAGAAACGGTTCATCTCTTTGTACTTCGGTGTTGGTATAAAATTTCATATGCAATTATTAAGGAATTACAACTCTATATGTATATTACTAGTAAGTTTAATTATGAAACGCACTTATTGAGATACGAGTTTGGTGCATTAAGAGTAATTTTAATTTTTGATACTTGATGAATAAGTTACTCGTTTGTTACACTTATAGCCGTTATATCAAAACTATCCAATGAAAACAATATTTTATATCCCACTTGATATGAGATTCGATCTAATCTTCGCTAAAACTTCGAACTTCGAAAATAGTTTTAGTATTGTACCTCCATACAAAGTAAACTATGTAACTTGATTTTGAAAAATTGTTAATTGCCTCAATTTAAACATTCCATTGGAAAAGGTATATATAGTGCAATTATGTAAGCGTTTATTCCCAAAAAATTTTTTGGAATTTGTTTTTCACAAAGAAACGGTTTCAGGGAAATGAAACGAAACATGTTCTTTAATTAATTTTATAGTTAAGACTGTACTTTAGCTATAAATTTTATTTTCATCTCCATTTACTAAAAATTAATTCAATAAAGTGCGACTCTGATTTGGGCAGGAAGGATTCCGTAGTAATACCATATAACCTTTAGCCTATATAAAATATAATTTTGGCATTTTTTTCGTTTTTGGGATTTTTTCGGTTTTAAGCGTTTTTAAATAGGTTTTTTTTAGTTTTGCCGGTTTTGGGGGTTTCTTTTATTTTGGTGCTTTTTTTTAGTTTTGGTGCTTTTTTCTCGTTTTAGCGATTTTTTAAGTTTTTGGAGTTTTTTGACATATTTGTTTTTTCATTTTAGTGATTTATTTAAGTGCTAGATTTTTTTCCAATTTGTTGCTTTTTTGGGTTTTTGTGATTTTTTTCGGGTTTTGGCTTTTTTAATTTGGTGATTTTTTTAGTTTTGATGCTTTTTTCTCATTCTAACGATTTTTCTAAGTTTTTGGCATTATTTTTAATTTGGTGCTATTTTAATATTGGCGATTTTTTATTTTGGCCATTTTTTTCATTCAGGCGATTTTTTAAATTATGTCGTTTTTTCGGTTTTTGGGTTTTTTTCCTTTTTGGCGACTTTTAGTTTTGACACTTTTTTCTCATTTTGGCTATTTTTTGCGGTTTTTAACGTTTTTTTCATTTTTGGCGGGTTTTTTAATTTGGGAGATTTTTTCAAATTTGGCGATTTATTTAAGTGTTAGAAATCTATTTTTAATTTTGGCTATTTTTTTCCTTTTAGCGATTTTTTTTTTAATTTTTTTACATGGGATTTTTTTTTGTCACTCGTTTTGGAACACCCTTTAGTTTTTAATTTTATTTTTTTTTACAACAAACATATATGTTGTTGTAGCGACCAAAGTTCTACATACTCTGTCCAAATTTCAGACCCGTAGCTTTTACTGTTCCTGAGAAAATAAACTTCTTCCTAAAACATGAAATATGTTTAATTATAAGAAAAAAAGTTACAGTTTCCCAACCCTGGAAACCTCTTTTTAATTCGTTTATTTTTTTTTAATTTTTTTTTTTAAACTAGATATACCAATTTCATTCATACTGAAGTATAAAATAAGTTAATTTAATTAAAAAGTAATAAAAATTAGTTTTCGGTAGTTATTTTGTTTGGGAAAATATAGTTTGAGTTTTTCACCTCTAAAACCGTCTGCTTGATTTTGATGATTTTCAATGTTAATCTTATTCGGAAAATTTCTGACACTCCAGTCCAATTACAAAGTCTCTAACTCTTCTGGGAGCTTCGGAAAACCGATTTCACGTACAGTCAGTCGGACAGTCGGACAGACATAGAAACGGACATCGCTTGTTCGTCTTCCATATGCATAAGGATCCAGAATATATATACTTTATATGTCGCTTATTAATATTGTAGAAATTACACACAGAATGACAAACCTTTTACCATTTTTTGGTAAAGGGTATACAAATTAGCAATTATCTACTTGTCGGTAAGAATTGAGTACTATTGACAGCCTCCTACAATTAAAGTAGAATACAATACAAGGCAAGTGCAAACTTTTTGTTTGTCGGTTGACGTAAACGTAAGAAATATTTACCGAATAATGCGTTTCGTTTTTCGAAAGTCCATAGATATGTATGTATGTTCGTTTTGGTTTTGATTATAAAAAAAATTAAGTAAGTATATTGAAAACAAAAAAAATTCATATTTTCCCAGTAAAAAAAGAGACTCCAAAAAAGTCATGAAAATGTAGAGTTTACGATGCGGAAGTAGTGCAAATTTCGATCCGATCTAATGATTTTTACATAGGGTTGTCATTGCAAGAAGTTCTCTTTTTCGATGCCTGGTCACTGAATTGGAAGCGATATTAAGAAAAATTTCCTTTTTTGTGTTCTATGATAATATTTTCATCTAGGAAGAATTATAAATAGTTGCCTCTTTTAACAATTCGTTTCTTTTTATACGAATTTAAGCCCGAAACAGTGTTTTCATGTAAATTTAAGTAAATAACTTTTAAATTTTAGACTAAAAATAATTCATAAATTTCTTTAAAAAAATAAATTTTTTTTAAATTCTGGTGAGTATTTTCTAACACTATGGAGGAGTTACAAGGTTTTGTGTGACTAAAATAAGCTTCTACATGGTTTTTTGCTCACTCTCGGCAAATTAAAAATATCGATTTTTTGGAAGCAATGAAAATGTACTTCCGCTAGAATGACTTCCATTTTTTTTCACTGGGTTTTTATGGTTTTCAGTATAAATTCTCTAACATCAAATGTGATTAGTCACCTTAAAAATAGATGAGAAAAATTCTTTTGACTTTTATTTCATACTCGTATTAGAAAATTGTTAATTTTAAGGACAATTATGTAATGATATATTATCAATAAAACAAAACCTTTTAAAATGCACACATTTTGTTATTAAAGTAATATTTATTTAAAAATATAATAAGAGTTTTCATGAGACTGTTCAAAAGTATCGCAAACTGTGCATTTTTACACTCTCGTAAATAAAATGTCAAAAATTTTATAGAAATTTATTTACACAAAACTGTTAAGTTTGCCCAATAATTTTGAGTCGTAAACTTAAGCTGTGCAATTGTGCATTTTGTTAACATTAACTTCTTGCTTTTTTGGACTTCTTTAAGCACTTTTAGACACACACACACACACACACTTTTTTATTTTTATAAATATGTTTTTTAATATTTAAGAAATTTATTATTCGACATATTGTCATAATTATATTTTAATTTGAAATTTATTTGCTGGTGGTTCAGCTGGTGGGTTTTGTATGAGTTTCAAAACCTACTAAGCTTATTTTGTCTTTGTGATTTTGAAAAATATTATTATTTTATGAATTCTCATATAGTTTTTGAAAGTCTGTGCATAAAGTAAGAGGTTTGTGAATGTTCAAAATTTGTGGTTGAAGTCTACTGATGATTTGGTTCAAGCGCCAATGAAATACGTATATGACCAAGCTGAACCACCAGCAAATAAATTTCAAATATGTTTTTTAATTAAAAACTGCTTTAATTTTTTAAAATTTTATTTTTATTTAATTAATTTGTTGACGTTTGTTTCCAATTTACATACGTTGTTTGCACAAAAGGTTAAAAGGGGCTTCATGAAATAAGTCTCGCAAGTTTGCCCAATTGCACAAATGGCAATTGTAAGAGTTCTCATGAAAACCCTTAATATATTTTACAAAAAAATTGTAGACCCCGAAATCTTAAATATCCTGAAATCCCGAGATCCTGGTTTATATGGCAGTATATAAAAATTTTTACTACATAAAACACATTTTACCTTTGCACTTATAAAGGCACAATGCAAATTATGTTGCTATTTCCGAAAACAAAACGATGTTCACACCTTAACGACTGTGGCGTACCTAACGATTTGTCGTTGTTGTGAGTAAAAGAAGAGCCAAACATTGGAATAGAAATAACACGTTCTGTATACAAGATTTCAAAATGAATTTTTTACACAAGAATGAACATTCTCTTCTTTAGAAAATCACATGAATTAATAAAAACAAATCATTCAAAACTACAAAATTGAAGCCCCATCGAGATATTTTTCCTTAATTGAATTTTACGTAATATATTTCTCTTTAAATTTATATTAATTATTATTAAAGCAATAAACAAGACTACAGAGAAAGAACTTTTTTTTTAAATCTTTTATTATTTGTTAACAAAATTAACTAAAAAGTTAAATACCAAAAAAAATTATAGTCCATCATCAGATAAGCTCTATGTGACTATAATATTGCATTGTCATCCGATTTATACATGCATGCCAAATTTCAGCTCAATTGGAAACCGGAAAGTGTATCAAATTCAATTTCCCAAAATTTGAAACTAAATAAAAGCTTGTAAAAATAAAATAAAATATAAAAATATTTTGTTAGTTATTTGTTCAGCACTATTGAATACATTTAAAAGCTGCTTAAGAAGTTCATCGGTAGACTTATTCCAAAAGGTTCATAACGAAAACTTAGCAGAAACGAATAGCATATGGATGTGCTTAGTCAAAGATTATTAAAAAATTTTCATGTTTATATGTACATTACAGATTTAACGTCAAAGAAATATATTCCGGTATTTTTAATTAAAATATAATACTTAACGAGTTAAGTTTATATAAATATGACTGAAAACTCCTTAAAAACTAATTGCTTATGATTTTTCATATCCTACTTTTTTCTCTACATTTTCGCCAAGGAAATGAAAATTGCACTTATTTCGAAAATATCATATTATAAAGTGAGTCTAACTTTTATTGGTACAAAGATCACATCAACAAGACAAATGAAAAGAAAAGAAAATGCAAAGTAGTAATATATTGATTTTAGTTTTATTATTATTTTTTACTATGAAAAATAAAAGCTTAGTAAAAGGTAAAACTAGTTTTACTGCTTTATGTGTCAATAAGCATGTATAGTTTCTTTGTGGTATTAACAAATCAGTTTTTTTTTGTTTCAAAATGCTCACCTATAAGAGTGTGTATCTAAATGAGCTTTTTCTTAGCAGAAAATATATTATTTTATCACCTTTAATAAGATGAGATATGAATAAATACCAAAAAGGATGTGTCTAATATATATTAGTTTCTATAGAAGCATTCTTGGTATTTATCAAAATTAATATAAGGTTAAACCTTTGAAAGACGCTTTAACTTTTGAATTATCTGCAATTAATCTTTTATGGACGTAATTTTGAGCTTGATATCTAAATATATTGCGTTTTTCTTCATTTTATTTGCTTAAAGTATTTTATTTCAATCAATTTGTACAGGATAGACAAAAAACTATTATTATATTCTTCTACACATAGCTTAAATATTAGCTTTATATTTACTTCAAATTCCTTCGACATGTAGAGCTCCATATTAAAATAAATATGTTAGCTAGTCGAAGCGGCGTCTCTTTTTCTTTTGAATAGAATTAGAATGTCATACATTAAATTAAGTGTGTTAAGCAGGCTAACAGGACTATATATATATTTTTAAAAATGACTTTTCTTAAGTATATTGTCAGCTTAACCACACTTCATCTTTCTTTTAATTATAATAAACTGAAATATAATACTTTGGAAGAAGAAAAAAAAGCTGATACAGTTACAGCTTCTTTAATATTGAAATGTGTAAATGTGAGCATAAAAACGAATCAGCAATTATATCAAATTCATAAAACATTAGGAATTAAACTTTCATCTTCAATAATTTAATAATTTCTAAAGTGTAAGTATTTTTATCAGTCATATAATATATTTCCTTAGCCATTGTGTTATAAGGAAGTATATTATAAATTTTCCTTTTTCTTATAGTGCTATTGCCTGTGGTTTGTCTTACATTATTGGCAATAGTTCATTGAAAACCACATTTTATTATCTAATTTTCTAAATAACTTAAGAAATATAATTAATATAAATGAAATAATAAGTGTATTACATGCAAAAGAACTGCACACATGCATACACAAATACATACGCTCTTAATGAAGAATTTTTCTAATATATTTAAGACTATAATAATTTTAAATTATAAATTGTTCAAAATGTTTTTAATTTAATTAATTTGAAGTACATTTTATTAAATTATTTATGTCTAAAAAAATTTGTAAAATCCTTTAAATTATGCTTTATTCACATGGCATCTTAGGCGTATGATTAATATGAAGTAAAATAGATATTAAGTGTACGCCACCCGTAAGAATAAAAAATAACCGCGTTAAATACTCGTATCAGGTCGGCTACACATTAATGGGTTGCATTTGTATACTTGTTTGTATAGCCAAAACAAATGTACCATGATATGTACCTTTTATTGTAATGTGAGCTACAGATCTAGTATAAGAGTTATGCGTTAAACACATTCACCACAGCAGGCTACACGAGAACACGACTTCAAATGTCGCTAGCAGCATTTGTCGCCTCGTATCCAGCTACTTAATTATTTTGGAGACGGCAGCAGCACCATCTGCACCTTTTATTTAAGTATAAATACATAGTTCAGTATTGCCACCTTCAAATATTTCTCATATATAAAAATTAATCAATTTATTCTTTACATTAACTTTTCTATATAGTTTATGGTAAATAATATGAAACAATTGTACGATATCACTCATTCAACATTTTGTATTATACTGGTAACACTGAATTTTCGCATTGCAGCCAAAGAAATAGAAAATTAGAGATGGTAAATTTGGGCTTTCATTACAAAACACGTTTCAGCAAAATTGAAATACGATGAATCAAAACAATTCACGTATTCCATTTGCATGAACGTTTCGTATATAAGGCAGAAATTTACATTAACTGACACCACAGACGGTGGACCAACGCAGAAGAACGCTGATGATGAAGGTTTAGTTCAAATCATAAATATAGAAAGAAATTAGTTTAATTGGACTACAACGACAAAATCAGCATAGGCAACAACCTGCCGCTATGTTGCCTTGCTGTCTTCAAAATAATCATTTTCATATAAACATGTGTATTCTATTTTTGACATTTTGTAGTCGGTAGCTTGCTGTGGTGTATGTGTTTAATGCTTTATTGTGTGTGCTTGCTTTTCCAAATTGCAATACAATTAAAAACAAATAACAATTGCTTATTGTATTGCTGCTGGGGAACTGTTTGTATCTGTTTTTGCTCAAAAATACTAACTGTAACACAAATATATGTATGTGAAATTTTACTTTTATTCTTTCATTCTTCGGCCAGGGAAAATTTCTTTCAACATACCATAATGTTCTTATGGTAAAAGCAATTTTATGTATCTTATTTGTTTTAGAAAAACAAATACAAACAAATGTGTTGTTCTCATTTGCTCATTGCCCAGCCATACAATAATTGCTTAAAAAAAACAACATTAACAACTAGTAACAGAAACGCTAATTAAAATATTTGTTCATACCAGAACTAAAAACACGCGAAACTGGTGCAAACAGTTCTATCTGTGCAATGCTATAGTACATATATGTTTGACATGTGCCAAAGAAATCGTAACTACTAATTACTAATGAAAAACTGTTTGATTCATACATATATTTATTGATTTAAATAGTTTCCAATCATGTTGGATGCTATAAAATTTTTCTGCAATAAGGAAAAAGTGCTTGAGTCATATTTTACTATTTTACAGGAGATCACTTTTAAGCGTTCAAGTCGATTTTCAGAAATTTATTTCTATTGCAGTTGAGTTGGGAAATTCTCTCTTAATCTTTAGTTTTTTAAGCAAACATCGCTTTTCATACTATAAGGGCCAATTTTACCAATTTATTTAAATATCAATTCATATTTAAAAGTAATTTTTCCATACAAAAATTAATGAAAATCGACATTTAAATATGAATTGATATTTAAGTAGAGTTGGTGAAATTGGCCCTAAGTAATACATTTAAGTTGAAATATACCAAAGTACAACCCCAATTAAGGTATTATTCCAAATAAGATTCGAAGTCGAAAAAATATAAGTCGCAGGTCATAGTGCCATAACTTCCTGAAAACCCACAAAAATTATCTGAGGTTTTGACCAGGGGTACTTTTGAATATGCAGATTACGGAGGTAGCATTAACTCAAAATCAGCTTATCTTGTCTTAAGCACTTTTTCCTTTTTGCCACAGAATTTTCTATTAGTTATGTATGAAACTATTTAACTTACTTAACATGTGTCCGAAACAAAAATTTTTTCACTACTAGTTAGTTTTTACTCTTTTTTTTGGCACATGGCACACATTAAATGCCAAATGTAAGCTCCGCCTAAGGTAAAAATTTATACCAGTTGGCATAAGTGGCAAAATTTAACATTGTCTTAACGAGTTTTGCCATATAATTTTACCATGTTCAATTTTGCTGCTCATGGAAATTGGCATGATCTTCTTTCTACCTTATACAAAAGGCCGCAAATATTTATAAATCTTTTAAATTTTTAGATCTACTTAGTAAATAATCAGGACTACATTTTGTGTGGTAGTGCAAAGCATATTAAGCACTTTTATAACAAGTGTTGGCATGAAACAATCATGAATGGGATCAATGAATGGAATTTTTTTAAAAGAATTATTATTGGCTCAATATAAAATTTTTTATATGAAAGCAAATTGTATATGATGTGGTTTCTAACTTTTGGTTCCTGACTTTGCGCTGACCCATTGCTGTCAATTTGAATTTTAAATAAAAAAATTTAATCAATATTACTGAGACCTCAAATTCAAATTTATTATCAAATTCAAATTTATTAATACCTCACACATTAATATTGGTCAAATAGTTCAGCTGCTACATTGAATTGTATGTAAATTATTAAAGTTAAAATATCGCCACGCCTATCTCCATCCCCCCCTCTTAGATATGCAACACCTCATAAAAACCAGTGTTTTAAAAACAATCATTTTATATTAATACGTTTTTAAGACAGAGACTTTAGTTCCTATAAATTATACAAATCTGACGATGATAGTCTAGTCTAGTGTATTTACTATTTTTTAGCATTTCTAAAAATCCTTTGTTATTATATCGAAGCAAAAAAAATATAAGTTGCATTGATATGTAGAAAAACTTTACCAAAATTGCAATAATCTTTAACTATAAATCAAACTCTTTAATGAAAAAATTATTAACTAAAAAACATCAAAAAATAAATCTATAAATTTAATAAAATTTTCATTGGGACTCTCAATAATAAAGCAAGTTAATTGCTGGATGATCATCCAAAAGACCAAAAGTTGAAGAAAAAATTAGAATCAAGAGATGCCGAAAAAAACAAGTTAAGTAAAAATTTGTAGTTAATTAAGGAATTTAAAAACAAACTTCGCTGCAAAAATAAAATAAATGAAAGAAGAAATCAAGAGAGCATTTTACAAATATTCAGAACTTTTAAAGAAATTCATGCCAATTATGGAAAAATTTTTTTTTTGCTTTTCTCTTTTAGTTTTATTTATTAATAAACAACTTTATTTTAAAAAAATCTAATTTTGCATAAAAAAATTACAAACAAGAACTACACCAAACCAAAAATATGCATATAAAAAATACCAATTTAAAACTTAATTCGAAAGCAACATCGATAGTACCGTCACCATCATAAAAAAATAAAAAAACACATACAAAATATTAAAAAAAAAAATCTGGTTACAACAATTCCAAGAGCACACACATTTCTCGTGCATCGTTTTGTTCAGGCGATGATGACAATCCTTAAAAAAATCAACAAAAAACACAAAAATATCTACAAAAAAAAAAAAAGAAAACAAAAAATTTCAGCATCTGACCACAACTATTTTCATCAGAGGTAAAGAAAATTGGATTTGATATAGAAAAAAGATACCGAGTAACAACAAAAAAGTGTCAAACTAGGAAATAAAAAATGTATATTGCTATGAACTCATGGTGTTATCCCTTAACTAGCAACGAAGTTTTCATTGCTTTTATAGTCTATACAGACATTTCGTTTTTAATGCATTATACTTTAACACATAGATGTGCATCAATGTGTTCATGTATATATCACTATGTGTGAGTATGTGTTTATATTAAAGGTATTAATTTTTTTGTGCTTTAAATTTATTATTTATTTATATAGTACATACATATATAATTTTTACGCTTTTGTCTCTATCTAAAATTAAAGTAGAACAGACGACACTCAATCAATAAATGTGGTGTTTTTTAATAGACAGAGTAAAAGAAAACAACTGAAAAAATATGTATGTATATATACGGAACTATATTTCCGATAGCAAGAGATAAAGAGCCAAAGTAATAAATATTGGCGTCACAAAAATATTGTCTATGTCGGGCAAAGAGTTTTTGGAATAAATTAAAAAGAATAAAGATAATGAATAAAAAAAAACAATATAAAATCCAAAGATGAGATTTGCTGAAATTGTGTACCAACAATAGAATTTTGTAATAAAAACAAATAGTTTTATATCTTGAGGGAAATAACACGAATTATTTACATGATTTAAACTTATATTGTGGAGTAAACATAGTAGGAGAGTAGAAAAAGGACTTAAACTTACAAAAAGAGATAGTAAAAACTTAAACAAATAGATAAATAAATACATAAATAAATAACTAAAAAAATAAATAAATAATTAAATAAACAATTAATTAAATAAATGTATAAATAAATATTTAATAAATTCATTAATTAATAAATCGATTAAACCGTTCTTACTCACTAGCTTGTTTTTGTACTTCGTTACTCTTGCAACTTAAAGCAAATAGAGGTTCAAACTAAAAACTTTCGTCGAACAAAAGCTTACTTTATACACAAAAGCATTTTTATTTAAACATTTTATGAGAATAACTTCTTCATTATTCACGACACAAAAAATTAGCTGATGCTTAATCTATATAAAGCGTGCAACTGAGTCTGTATGCGATGGGCAAGTGTTGCCACTAGTATACGCAAAAAACTTCTCCTTGCTCTAAATGGTTAATATAAATATACTTTGGGTATTTACACTTTGGGATTATCGGACGTATAAAAATTTTTCATTATTATTTAGTATTCTTCTTTATTTATATAGTTGCACTAATTCAAATATGAGGTTCGATGTTATAAATGCGGTCTTAATTTTTAAGCTTGATTTTACGGTGACTTCTTTCTGGTGCCTAGTGGGGCCTAAAGTACCCGATACACAGTGTGGGATTTTGTTAAAAAAATTTATATAATTCTGCAGTTTCAAAGCATTCCACAATGCCCTAAAGTGGGCAACCTTGGGTTAAGTTAATGAAAAATTAAAACCGATGCCGATGTTTTTTTATCTGATAAAAAATATTTTTTACTATTGGTTTTTTATCCAAGAGCTTAAAAAATCTGCTAGATATAAGAGTTTCTGCTTACAGATTAAGAAATATTGGAGAAAAGCATTAAAATTTTGAGACCTTTTACCAACCTTAGTCCACTGTTCTGCTTATGGAGATGTCCAATCTTGTTCGATTTAGAAAAGGAAACTTATTATGAATTGAAAGCAAAATTTGATATACAAAAAAAATTGGTATCAAAAGCACAATTAAGCTAAAACTTGTAAATGCAATTTAAATTTAAACTTTTAAAGATGTAGATTTTTTGCCGTTTTTGGCAGAAAACAGTGAGTTAATATTTTCATTATTATAAAAAATACCAACCCCATATTTTTACTTACTTAAAAGTAAAAAATAAATTATACAAAAAAAATATTTGTTCAAAATTTTCGTTATTGAAGGAATCAGATCCTTTCGAAATATACCTACTTTTGTTATAAATATCAAATTTAATGTTTTCTTGGCAAATTCTTAAACTTTAACCAAAAAATATGTTTTTAAATATTTCCAAAAATGTTATATGCGTACGGCGAAAAATAAGAAAAATACAGCAAATATCCCATTTCGCGATTTTATTTCTTGAGAATTGCGGGAAACAAAAAAAAGTCCTGTTTGCTCTTACTTTCTGTATACTAATTGCATATTTTTTTCCTTAGCGAGCATTTTCAACCCAAAATATTTGTTAAAATGGATCACTAGCTGTAGAATAATTTTCAAATACATAACAAAACTTATAATAAGCATGATGTTTTGATCCTTATGTGCAGATTGTTGAATACTGCAAAAAAAATATATATTTCTTAAAGTTTGGTGAAGTGTAAAATTTTTGTTTTATGTAACTTTTAAATAGAAAAAATTTTATCATTTATAACGTGCTAACGTAAGAATTCAAGTTTTAAATTTTTTAACGCACTAATAATCCCAACTTATTATTTTACTTATTAATTAAAATATTTTTTTTTAATAAAAGAATTCATTTTATTAATTAAGAACGTGGTATTTTGCGGTTCATGCATGTTATTTAATTATCAAAATTTTCATTTATACAATTAATAGTTATCAGTGATGCTGCTTAATGGATTTATTTTCTTAGTAGCTTAGTAGCTTAGAAAAGTAGCTTCGTAAAATTAGTAAACTTAGCGATATTAGTGACTTTTGTGTGTTTTCAGCTTCCTGACAGTTTCGCCGATTTTTAAACAATATTAAACTTCGTTATCATCCCGCTGTTAGTAAGTTTTTGCAAAATTTTCATCCTTTTCGCCATTTTTTTTGCATTCCTTACAGTCTTACAGATTTTGAATTAATATTATGGCTTATTTAAAATTTTATAATTTTTCGCAATTTTTTTGCAAAGTTTGCGAAAAAAATTACTTTTACATGTTTTCAAAGTCCTAACATTTTTTTCAATTTTCAATTTTTCAGTTTCAATTCAAATTTTTCAATTTCTAAACGATATAAGACTTTGTTATTATACCGCTGTAAAAAACTGTTTGCGAATTTTCGGCTTTTTCACGTTTTTTGCCGAATTTTTGGCAGTTCTTACAGTTTTAGCTATTTGTAATCATTATTATAACTTATTTAAAATTTTAAAACTTCTCGCGAATTATCACTTTTTTCGCGACAGGCGCAGTTTTACCTATTTTTTATTTTTTTGCTATCTTATATTTTCAGGAACTTTTAATAAATTTTCATAGTTTTCGCAACTTTTCCGGAATGTCTGCTTGCTTTACAGTCTTAGCAAGTTTTAATAAACTTTAGTATTTCTTTCCAATATTGCGATTTTTTGCGAATTTGCGGAATTTTGTTGCTTGAGAAAACCCACCTTAAGAAGAATGTACTTTCTGTTGTTAGTTATCAGATATTTAAAATATTTTATAGATTTTTAGGCAACAGATACGAAGTAAATTCGAGCTTGTGAATTGAACAAATTCACACATTATTGTTTTAAAATCTTGCAAGATTTTTAAGGAAATATTTATTTGGTAACCATGCAAAAAGCTTCAATATTCTGTTCACATTGTTTTCTTTCTAGCTACGTTTTCAGAAAAATGCAAGAATGAGAATTCTTGCAATTCACAGTGATTTCCAAACCAAAACAAAAATAGTAATAAATATATGTGTTCTGATGTACAACTATAAGTCAATCCAAGTTTTCTTCAAAAGTTTTAAATCACTTCACTTAAAACTATTTAGCAAATTAAAAAAAAATTATAGCGCATTCAGGCTGACACGAAATTAAGTAATTTCCAGCTCAAATTACGAACGAAATGAAAGGTGTTTATGCAGGCACTGAATGACATTTGAGTTGATTTCGCAAACATATTATTCACTGCGGCAGACATTAAAGTAGTTTTTTCAATTGAATAAATTCTTTGTTACACTTATACACATTTTTTTTTACAAATTTTTATAAATTTAATAATTTTCAATGTTTTTTAAATTTAATATTGAATGTCAAAATTTTTATTTCTTTTCATTGTTGTTTCTCATAGTTGCAAATTTACTCATGTTTGGAAATAAAAGTACTTTTAGTACACAAACAGAGGTGTATATTGTAATTTCTTGTTCATTTCATCGAAATTAAGTAAAATAGCTTAATTTAGAATATGTCAAAATATATGGGAAATTAATTAATTTCAACTTGTTTTCGACCGAAATCACGAAACTGCTTAATTTGGAGTCAGCCTGAATGGGCTATTACACTCTTTAAAAAAATACTTATTTTTGTACAAACTTGAAAACCTTAAATACTGATACTTCTCATAACTAAACCAACAGATTTAACTACATATGTACATATATATTTTTGCTTGTTATTATTATGTAACTTTTAAGAAATTTATAAATACTTCTTTCTAATTATTGTCTGCCTATATATAAGATAGCAGTGCAAAACGCAATTAAGTCAAGGTTAAAACTTAAAATTTTAAAAATTAATCAGAAATAATTCATAGTCAGGCTCAAGTTCAGTAATTTCAATTCTTATTGAATGAAATATTTTTATTAATTAATGTGAGTTTCCAAAGAAGAGAAGAAAATAATATAATAATATAATTTCGTGCTAACCTAAATAGAAAAATTAAAAAATGGAAAAAACAGAAAATTAATAGTGATACTTTTAAATGTGTTTACCAAAGGTAAATCAATTGTATACACAATAATCGTTTCTCATAATCCGTTTCATTGTAAATTTAAGTTAATAAGAATCTCTACCCAAGTATATAGACTAGCGTGCTGATGAAGTGCGTGGCTGCACAGAAGAGTATCGGTATTTCCCCCAGCTTAAAGTCTAAGTTTAATTTTTCTTCTCTTCTTTAGAAACTCACATTAATTAATAAAAATATTTCATTCAATAATAATTGAAATTACTGAACTTGAGCCTGACTAGGAATTATTTCTGATTAAAATTCACTACAGTTCAATTAAAGAATCTAAAAATTTTAAAAGTTTTAATAATTAATGTACTTGCAATAGATATGTTTTCTTAAAATCAAATATGATATATTAATTATTTTAAATTTTTTTTATTTTTTCGCTTTTCAAAAAATCTAAAAATCTTTACAATTGTCTTAGATTTATAAGAATTATGATTTTCGAAATATTTCCATTCGCCGAGGTGATCAACTTTGACACTCTGTCTTTCAGATTGTGTTAGAACAGGGTTCCCAAAAATATATATTCAAGAAGCTTAGATCCTCTTCTATCTTTTTAGTATGCATAATTTTTTATTTAGACCACTAGTTCAGCAGACATATATTTATTTCTTATTATATATTATTAAATACCGCTATAATTATAAAATATAAATTAATAATACTGTAAAAAAATGAAATAATACATAAAACAAAACGAATTGAACAAAGTGTTCATTGGTAAATTGTTGAGCAATTCTTTTTTTCAGTTCCTACAAATTCGTTTTGTGAATTTATAGAAAAATGTTTTAAGAACTATTCAACATTACTGTTGAAGCAAATGGGGAGAAGAAAATAATAACACAGCACGAGTAGCACTTTCCACATAACAACATCAACAACAATTTAATCACTTTGCATAGATGCTGAGACATACTGAGACAAATTTAACAACTACATGGAATACATATTTGCACTTGGTTCTTGCGTGTCTTTTATAGTATATATTCATTTTTTTTTTGCTTTGTTTTCTAATAAAAGAGGGCGAAAATGTGTGGAGAGGAAGAGAGATAGAGAACTTGAAATGTCCTTCAATCTAAATATAACTACACACAGCAGTAGTGGTAGCGATGTTGTTTGTACATAAAATAAAATTTTTATTTGTGCACACATAATAAATTTATGTGTATAAATAAAAACATGTACGTTAATTTTACTTTATTACCAATCTATTATCATAAAATACCAAGGACAGTTAAATAAAATAAATGAAATTGGTTGTAAGTTCTTTTAACTTGCTTATATGTGTGTTGTCTGCTAATCAATGTATATGCTTCGTGATTGATATGAATTTGTGAAAATTATGCCTTTATGTCACAGTCATAAGTAAGTTTTTACTAAAATATTGCAACTATTCATGCAATGAAGTCACATATGTTATTTTTAGGTGATATTATAATGTCTTAAGTCGTAACATAAAAACATTGACATACTTAAGGGCATAATATGGGTATGGAATGAAGAGTAGTTTTTCCATAACAAAGAATTTTGATGACACAATTTTCACTATAACAACAGAGAAATCTATAGTTTTCATTAATAACAGCCCCATATCCAGAAATCAAATTTTTTCAGTAGAAAATTTTTTCATTTAAAAAATGGTAGAAGTTGCTGTTGTTTTAGAAAAAAAATTATGTATATACATCCATCCAATTTTTTTTAAAATTTCTTAGAACTTTCTAAAAAGTATTTAAAAATATACCAATGACACATATTTTTATTAATGGAAACCACAGAAATTCTTGTTAAGAAAAGCTGGAACACTGTTTTTACTGTTTTATCGTTTATCTCTGCAGACTGTGAATTCTCAAAAATAATAGGTTTTTGACCATTCCAAATGTGTGGTTGAAGTCTATTGACGATTTTTTACAGGAACAATGAAATGCATATAGACAAAGCTGAACCACCAGCAAATAAATTTCAAATTAAAATATTCTTATGACAATATGTCGAATAATTAATTTCCTAAATATAAGTTGAAAAAGTTAAACCCCTTTTTTATGTCAAACTATATAATGGAATGGGTTATAAAAATAACATTTAATTCTTTTTTTAGTTTAACTGTGCGGTACTAATATTAGCCATTGCGCCTAAAACTCTTTTTATTTTTGCGTGTACCTTTTTTTACTGTTACCGACAGTTATAATATTTTTTTAATCTCAGTTGACGATGCGCTCTGGCTTTTTTAAATTTTATCTCAACATATTTTTGGAGAACTTAAAACTGAGACATATTTACATTGTTCCTAAATTATTATTTAAGTTTAAATACATATATATAGCTTTATACTATGTTCTCACTTATGTTTTTAAACGTGTTTTATTCGAGTTTAAGAGTTTAAACACGATGATTTTGAGATGTTTTGCCATAGATTAACTTGTTTTCTTAAACATCTCAAATGAAGTGCTTATGATTTAAACTCTTCCTTTAACACGCAAATGGAGTATTTTCAGTCCGTTTTTTGATAGATCTGGCAACTTTGTGTTGTTACTAAATGGCGGCACGTGAAAAATATAAATATAATACAAATATAATATACAAGCAATTTGTTAAAAAATACTCAATTATTTAAAAAAATATTTGTTGTTTAAAAATAACAAACCAATAAAAAAGCGTTACGAACTTTAGTCCGTTCAAATCATAAATATAAAAGCATTCTCGTTCGTAAAATTTTACAAATACAATTATTTATTGACAAAACGTCAGCCTTAAACATCTCAAATGTAATGTGAAAGGTTGTGTTTAGTTTTTTAAAACACTTGCCTTAAACACGTTTAAGACCATAAGTATGAACATGGTATTAATAAAGTTTTGTTACTGTTTTTTATATATATTTTTATTTTTTTTTATACTATTTATGTACATATTTTTTTATCATAATTCTGGAAACCGTAATATTGACGACTTTCACAAATGTAGACATAAGCATCAAAAATATATATTTTTCCCATTTCAGTATCATTTTGAATGTTTTCTTAAATTACACTGCACAACAGTGATTGATTTGGATGTTTAAATAAATATATCCAATTAATATGTACACTAGGTTAAAAAAAATTATAATCCAAAAAATTTTAAGGACTAAACTAAAAACACACAACTTTTAATAACCTTGCAATAACTTTTAATAACCTTGCAAAATTCATAAGTTTAACTCTATCTACATGAAATACATTCTTGTGTATATTAATAATCTAGGAGATATTTTTAAGTTTGGAGGACCATTCGTGAAATATTAACGGAATAATACAAAAATTGGTGTAATATATGTAAATGCTAAATGTCACTACATCTTTAAAACTAGATTTCATAGGGGAAAACTACTGACACCATAGTAATCAGGAAATAAAAATTAATAAGAATCGGGAATTTTTATTCAAACTTCGCAAAGAAACACCAATTTTGTTGTGCAGTGTTATATATCAACTCAATTCTTTTTTTTATACCCTTTACCAAAAAATGGTAATAGGGTATATATAGGTTAGCCACTCCATGTATAATTTCCACAATATTAATAAGCGACTCATAAAGTATATGTCTTCTGGATCCTTATACATAGGAAAGACAAAAAAGCGATGAACGTCTGTCCACGTGTTTGTACGTGAAATCGGTTTTCCGGAACTTCCAGGAAAGCTAGAGACTTCGTTCTTAGACTGGTGTGTCAGAAATGGTGTGTTCAGAATAGGTTGGTATTGAAAATCAGCAAAATCGAGCAGACCGATTTAGAGCTGGAAAAATTAAACTTTATTTTGCCATATAAAAGAAACTAGCTACAACTAATTTTTATTTTTTGGTTGTATAAAATTATTTTATATTTCAGTACAAAAAAAATTGGAATTTAAATTAAAAAAAATTAAAAATATCAAAAATACGTTTCCAAGGTTTCAAACTTTACCTTTTTTTATATAAAAGTAACTTATTAAAACTAATTTTTTTTTTTATAAATTAAACATATCTTGTATTCTTAAAAAAATATTGATGTAAGAAATCAGAAAAACCAAATAGGATTATTCCAGGGTTCGAAAACTTAAACTTTTTGTCATATATAAAAGTAATTAGGTCTGCTTAATTTTTTTTCTTTTTCTTTATAAATTAAACATATTTTACATTTTTGGAAAGAAAAATTTGGTGTAGAAAATTATAAAAATAAAAACCACAGCTCCAGAGCTGGAAACTTTTAATTTTTTCTGGATATTAAAGCAACTAAATAAAACAATTTTTCTCAGCTCTAGTTTTGAGGATTTAGGATTTGCATAATTTGCACTTCTTTTTGTATCATTCCGGTAATATATCAGGAATGGTACTAGAAACTTTCTGGATTATTAATCTACACAAAAACTCCTTTCATTTACATAGATTCACATTGATGACTATTATTGCAAGGATGTTAAAAATCGTGTGTTTTTAGTTTAGCCCTAGAACATTTTTTTATAATTTTTTTTTAACCAAATAAAACTAATTCTTATGTATGAAATATTCGTGGTGTTGTTATTTGATGACTTTGTAGTGGGCGTGTTTGAATTCAGGATTTTCGGTTTTTTAGTCACCCTGCTCAGTAATTTTGCCAATGCCTACAAATTTTTTCAATTCGAGCTAATAAAGTAACAAAATAATATAAAATAAAATGTGTGTAAAATTTTTTTCAACTTATCAGACATATTTTTAATAGAAAAAGACAGCAATTGACTTTCAACATATTTAAGTTTATAACGGCATATAGTTACCTTAATATAGGAAGGCCCCAACTCATAGTTTTATGTATATGAGTTTTTTGAATATTTCGAAAAAATAATATAAAATGTATAGAAAAATTCAAAAATCTTGACTTCAAAAAAAAATTATTCAGGTAGTTTTTATATTAAGGTCACACCTATTGTGAATTCTTTTTCCTTGTAAGTGCTTCTAATTTCCCTAATGTCTCAATCGAGAGACATTAGGGAATACGGAATACTATGTAGGGTAATCTAACGATCAATATTACCAACAGTATATTGCAAATATTTAAGGTCTGTATTGCCAAAAAAAAAATAAGTACCAATCCATAAAAATTATTTTTATGCTTGAGTATTAATTAAAACTGAACATATCTCTTTTATTTTCACATTAGACTTTATTCAGATTAAATATAAAATCTAGTCATAACACTTTCTTAAATGTATCCTTGCCTGAAATAATATAAAATTTATGTTTAGCTTTCGAAGTGTAACTAAAGTGAATTGCTAAGAAAATTTTTATCTAGTTAGTGGCTTTTAAACTGCTGGTCTAGCAAGGCTGGCAGCTCTTAAGTATCTTTAATCTGAAATGTCGTTTATTTAGTAAAAATTTTGTCATTCACGAATAGAGATCGATTAAAACCGAAGAATGCATAAGAAGTTTAAACTTCCTACAAAAGTGGTAATTAGAAATTATGGTCACTTTTTCTGAAATACCGGCAGATTATGGTAATCAAAATCCACCTTTTCTGCAAGGAATTCAAAAATTTAAGTGACTGAAAGCGATTATTCAGGTTTTTGCATTATCGCAATGTGCGCACTGTCAAAAATATCGCTACTATCAACTCAGAACGCTGTAACCGTATGATAGTCGACTTTTCGTTTGATTGCAATTGAAGACTTTAAACTGTATTATACATACATAGTTTCAACAAGACGGTACCATAAGCCGCCATAAAAACACCTGATTTTGGCTTTATTGCGTGGATATTTTCCACAAAACGTAATTGGTATATATTGGCCACAAAGACCATGCGATTTTAAGCAGTTTGACTTTTTTTATGAGACAAAGTCAAAGACAATGTCTATGTGGATAATCTTTTAACGCTAAAGCATTTAAAAAAAGCGTACTTCAAGTTATCATCAAAATACCGCATGAAATATGCAAAAAAGATGACCAAAACTATCTCAAAAGGATTGACAGCTGGAAGTTTAGGAAGGATAATGTTATTTAGGTTGAATTAAAAATATATGGAGGTGAAAGACGAAAACAAATTTTTTATTTTGTTAAAAACTTTATTATGAAAGTTTATATGTTGTATGTTTATATATGTATATGTTCAAAAATACACTGTTTTTATTTTAATATGTACAGCTAAATTTTAAATAATCTTGAAAATTAAGTTCCAGCCTCAGTTCACATGCTATCAAAATAAATAAAATGCCAAGAAAAACAATATTTTTTTGATAGTGATGGCAATAACAAACCGTTCACAGTCTAGCTGGTGTACTCTTTATATCAAACAGTGAGAGGTAAAAAATCCCACTAATATCTATTTGTTTATATTTGAATATTTCAAAACATAAAAAAATACAAGGCCCAATTGGATGATTGATATGGATCCCTGGGATTTCTGTTTTGGACACCCATTTGGGAACCGTTTTTTTAAATGCAGTCATTTAAATAACATTTTATTACGTGTGTAATGGCAAAGTCCAAACATTGTAATGAGATTAACTTTATATGTGTTCTATCAACTTCACTTTCGAAACTGAAAAGTGGACCACCCTGCATAACTCACAATACCAAAAAATAAAAGATTAATGTTCAACTTAGAATTGCGCTATACTGTTAGAAGTCTTTATAACATAGTTGTATAACTCCATACAGCCTTGAGTTCTTTTATTCCTATATTTAATTAATTATAATAATTATCAACATTTTGGTTGTTTTTCTTTTCATTCTGTTGCAATCGAGACTTTGCGAAACGCATATTAACCAATGAGTTTTTCATAGGGCACAAAATGCCTTCCACTTCTCTATTGTGTTTATAACTTATTGTTCTTTTTAAAATTTAAAGCTCATAAGAGCTAATAAAACTATTTAAATTGTATAAGTCTTACATTTGCATTTGCTTTACACACATTTATAGATACTTGCATATATTGTGGGTAGCATAACGATATTAACTGGAAAAGGAAATAAGAAAACAAGCACTTGTGAGCATTTTTCTTAAATTATTATTATTATTAATTATTCTGTTTTTGTTTTTGTAGAAAAAGTATTGTAGAGAAACGTTTATTTCACTATTTCGTTCAGTTCTTTAAAAACATAATGCTGACTTGCCTCCATCTTAGGAATTTTTCGAGTTCTTCTTTTGTCGCTTCGTTTACCATTGCCACCTATACATATTTACATATTTACTTGCTGTTACTGGGGGCTGGCAGGATAAATGACTGGCTGCATGTTTGCCTTACACGCTTCTCGTCATCCGTCTAAGTTTCAATGTTTATATTTATGTTAAATTTCTATTTTTTTTCTCATATTTTTAAATTTATGTTTTTACAAAACTTTAAAATTTTTTTGCATAGCTGCTACTCCTAGCATATCTAAGGTTGACTCTCTTCCATTGTCATGTCGTCACTGCTGGTTGGTGCATATGGTATGTTGATGTGTGTGTCTGTATGCATTTAATGTGTATGTGTTGGGCTTTAACAAAGGAGATGGCAACGATATTTTGTATTTTTGCGGGGTCAGTAACTGACTGACATTTCCGTAGGTTGGCCGGTCGTCGTTCTTCTGTATGTTCCCCCACGTCATTCCATTGCATTCAATGGTGTTCATGTTTTTGTGCATGCTTCTGTTGCTGTCGCTATTATTGTTGTTTTTATTGTGGTGTTTCTATGGATGCTTGGTTAATACCAACACAATTCGAGATGATGTTGGTTTGGCGTCTCAACATCTCTTTTAATTTTTTTCCTCTCAAGATATACACATATACATACATATATAGATATATACATACATTTTTCTATGTATTGTTTGTTTTCTCTGTGACACAACTAAAGTCATCATTTTATACCCTGACTTTCAGTATTTTTTCTATTTTGCATTTATGGGTCGTTCGCCGTATTCGCCTTTTGGGCATTTGTATACGTGTACAATAGGCTTATGCAGAAAATAAAAAATTTGCAAAACGAAGGGCTCACTGGGTTTTCACATGCGGGCTATAATTCTTAGACAAACTGCGTTTTTATTTTTTTCATATTTTAAAAAAAATTCCGCGCCAAATGCATTTTCTGCATCAAAAATGTGAATTTTTCAAATCCAAAAAATCTCATATTTTCGTAATGACAAAAATTTTTTTGTTAATAACCCATCTACTAGTACCCGAATTTTATAGATTTTGATCTGCTGACTACGAATCTAAAATCCCTTAAGTGGTTTTTGAGATATGACCATTTGCAAATTTGTGATATTATCACTCAGTTTCTTTTGCTCACAGAATTACTTGTTGTTTCCTATTTCTTGAAATTGGCATTGACCTTTATACCTCCAAAATCTTGAGTTACGGGTAAAAACCGGTTTTTCGTACCTGTAGGAACTTATCAACCTCTAACTACCTTAAATATCCACCGATTTTAAATTTATAAATGGATTTAAAAAGAATAGACTAAGACCTTTCGAACCATATTAGTTCGTTTCGGTGAATTTCAGATATATGTCCGTATTTTTTTATCGAATGTAGTTTTTTCGGTTTCTTCGACACTTTTTTACTTTGGACTCGTTCTTAGGTAGTATTTTTGTACTGGAACCGTTCTGTTTATAACTTTATTTTTAAAACATAATTGATTTAGAGTAATTCACAAGTTTGTTTTAAAAAATTCCCTAGAAATTTACTGAGTTATTAAACATTTTATTATTAAGATTGGTATTTGTAAAAAATGTAGTTCTCAAGAAAAAAGTTTAGCGCCCACTGTTGTACAAATGTTGTTGTCTTGCTTGGTATATGTCTATATATTTAATTGGACTTACATTATCCTGAAAGCTTAAATGCATCGATAGCGTATAAATTAAACGCGATAATAATAATATGCAGAGATATCTCAAATGACCTTATGCAAAAATTACTCAATATATTGAAAAATAAATGATAGATTTGTGGACCAAACTGTATGAATGTGCATAAATGATATTGTGCTGAAAAAATAAGTAACTTTTTCCAACGCCTGAATTAGCGAATAACTGGAAAACTACTCATCATATCTCGAAAACCACTTAATGGAGTTTAAAATAAACATGAGATTCGTAATCAGCAGATCAAAATCTATATCTATAAAATATACTAGTAGATGGTTTATTAAAAAAAAAAATTTTGTCATTAAGAAAATATGAGATATTTTTGGATTTGAAAAATCCACATTTTTGCTGCAGAAAATGCATTTGGTACGGAACTTATTTTTAAGATATCAAAAAAATAAAAACGCAGTTTATATTAGAATTTTAGCCCGCATATGAAAACCCAATGAGCCTTTGTGTCAAAAAAATACGCATAAGCCTATTGTACAAGTATTCTATTGTATATACATACACAGATACTAGTTTCGCTTAATTTATATGTCTATATGTATGTAAATGTCTATGTATATTTATCTATCTGTATGTATGTACATATGTATATTCTTATTTCTTTTCCTTGGTATGACTGTTTTGTATGGTAAATGCTTTTTTCAATTTTCGTTATTATTAATATATTTTTTTTTATTTTGGTACATTTTTGATTTATTTTGATCCTTGCTCATTTCTTTCCATGTTCATTCTCTTTTTTTTTTTGTATCGTTGTATTGTGCATATAATAAAATATCTTACATTATTGTTTATTATTTTTTTATTATTTTTTGTACAGTTTTAGTCTCTTATTTCTTGCAGCACTGTATTATGTATAACTGTAGTCCCTAGATTATGTTTCATGTTACGTAAATGACCAGTGCCAAATTGGCTTCAACTGTTGTAATAAGATTTTTTTAAGATATTTTACAGTAGTGAAAACCAAGGTCTGATTATACAAACAAAAATGCGATTATGTGTAACTGGGTGACTTTTGTGGAAAACGCGTTGAAGAAGTGAAACTTTACATTAAAACAAAAACAAATTTTTAAATTTTGTTTTTGTTTGTCATACATATCTAAAATGAAATAAACGTGAGAATTTCAACACCTTTCTCTCTCTTTTAAAAACGGTTAATTTTGTATATAAAATAGAAACAATTTTTTTAAATATACACAACTTTGTTTTTGTTTTCCATGTAATTTTTTACCAAGTCGACGAGTATTTCAGAATAGGCACCATTATCAAATACGAGATAACTTAAAAATTGCGATGACACCTTGACGATGAAAAAATAAACTTAATAAGAGTTTGTAGTGGTAGATGTTTTACCAAATATATACTTGGTCGGCTAAAATTTCGGAAAATAACTTGCACTTTTTTATTTGTATGTTTTTGTGAGGATTGTATTTATACGGCGGCAAGGTCCATCGTGGTATCTACGTTTATTTATCTTAATTATATTTAATTGAGAAATCGTTATAAAATATACTATACTATGAATTTTATAAAAAGTATCCTGCTGAAAAATCTTAAGTTCAAAAAAAATTCGTGCATACATATGTTTATCTCAGCATATAAATTATTTAAACATTTGTTTAAATGATATTTTAACTCATTACATACTTCTAATAGCAGGAAAAAAGTTAATATTGAAACAGCGTTAATGGAATATTTGTAGAAATTAATATGATGCTTTGACTGTAATTTTTCAACATATCAACATAATGCAATTATACTAAAATAGTGTTATTCAGAAGTACACGGACAGAAAAATAGCAATGGAAAATCAACATTCAAAAATTTTTATTGGAAGTCATATTTATTAATTTGTTTATTTATTAAACATATTAATGCAAAGTAAATTTGATTAATATGGTGTTGCAAAAATATGCACGGAGTAACGTAGACTATATGCCCAAGATGTTATTAACCGAATTTTAAAAAGTTTTGTGACTGACTGTACACGACCTATGCCTTCACATAGGAATTCAAAGAATTTCCACAAAATACCGCAAGATTATACGGTAATCCGTGGCTGATCAGTCAACGAGTGCGAGTGAGATGAAAAACTCTCGAAGGCTAAACAACATACACAAGCCTGGCCGCACTTAAGAAATAATTACGACGACGCGAGAGATGTTCCCTAACCCAGAGCTGCTTAACGACTGGAAGTCACATTAAATTTAGTATTTATATAAATTATTATTTCCAATTTCCATTTTTTCTGATGCTATTCATACACAAAAACCGTTACGATTTCACTACAAAGATTCCATCAAGCGAATTTTATAGCATGATCGTTTATTTTTCTGATAAATTAGATTTGTTGTCTTTATCGACTTTAATAACGTTCTTACCATTTATGCCATTCATGTTGTCTCATCTGAAATCATGCGCATATAATGCAACTATAAAATCCCCGCAAAATATATTGGGAGAAGCCATACACTGTTTCAGGTCAATGGAAGGAGTGTACGCGGCACCATTTGCAATGAGAAGCTGTGGTATTAGTTTAGTGAAATAAAATCAAAATTAGGTTCGAATACAATATACCAGCATTGGCGAAAATTAAAAATTGTTGGTACATCCTTGTACCAACAGTCACAACCTAAAAAATCCCAGAAGTGGCAAAAAGCTGTTGATATACCTCGTTCTTATTTGCAAAAGATTATTATATCTCCACTTACAATTTTATTTATAAATATTAAAACAGCTATTTTGGTATATTTTTTTTAAATTGTTTAAATATTTTTTTTATTTTTTAAAACAAAAAATTTTACCCAGTGTTACCATATGTAAACGCTATTTTTTGTGTTTTCCAGAAAAGGGTTGCAAAACAGCAAAAATTTTTAAGCACTTTTTAATATGCAACAAAGTAATGAGTGGTACTTATTTATCTTACTATTTTATGTGTAAAATAATGACTGTCCCATAATGAATGAAATAAGCGCTTATATATGTCGTTATGAGAAAGTGTTTTTTTCAAAACTTTTAAGCTATTAATGAAATATATCTAGACAAAAATTTATTGATCAAGAAAATGAGCTTTGAAAATAAAGAAAACTCGTATTTGAATTTTCATTAAACTTACTTTGGTTTTACATTTACGTGATTGTAATTTTTGTTAAGAAATTCAAGTATTTTTCCAAAGCCTGCGATATACACATCCCCAAAAAGATCAAAGTTTTATAATATAAAAAGGGTAACCAAAAAACACTAATGAAAAAAGTTTTGACCAGAACACTTGTTTATCAAATTAAACAGTTTCGAAAACAACTAATAGAAAATATCATGGAATCCAACATTATTGTCTACTCTTTAACTTGACAAACTTTTGTCTGAATTGAAAAATTTTTCATTACCATTTACTGGTTACGCTTTGTTGGGCAAATGTTTGACAAGTGTGACCGTAGCTTATGCTTATTAGAAAAAAACAGCCATTAATCGTACTTTTAGGCAAAAATTTATCTATCAACTGTTGCATATTTGTAGGCAATTAAAAACTAATTGAGTTTTGAATACTTTTGGGGTACCCTATACCTTTTTAACTTTTTGAATAAAATAATGGGTTATTCATTCAAATTATAAGTACGTACGATAGAGGAGTACATACACTTACTTGCATTCTCGTAAGCAAAGTTATTTGCTGAGACCGTATTGAAAAAATTTACTTCATTTTCGTGATCACAATATCGAAATACATAAGTATAGAATAGAACAGAATATTTTACTATGTATATATTTATCAAACAAAAAAAAAATTATAACAAAATCTAACAAAAGTTAGTTTCAAAAACATGTTTTGTTAAAAAAATGCTATAATTTTTTCTGCGCATTTATACAGGGTGGCGCAAAAGTAATCCTCCTATCAGAAAATGCTATAAATTTTGCGATTGGCGCCTAATGTCAGTTCTGTTTTGACATTTGTGTAGTAAACACATGCAAAATACACGTTAATAAACAATGTTACGCTACACTGCTCCAGAACGCGGAATATTGGTGACTATATATTTGACCAATAATCGGTCGGTGACTTTGGCACAACACAGCAAGATCGCCTGATTTGACCGCTGCAGACTGCGGGCTTATGTCAACAAGCATCAGACTCATGCAGCTCTTAAAGACAATATCCGTCAAGAATGTGAGGAAGTTTTGGCCAAAGTGATAGAAAATGCCATAAAAAGGGCGCAAATGACAATGGCTGTGGCGGCGGCCATTTACATGACATCATATTCTCGACTTGATGTTAAAAAAATTAAAAGACCAAATAAAAATAATCCACAAGAAGAATCAAAGTTTTTCTTTTTTTTTAAATTACAGCCAAATAACATCGGAAGGTTTTTTTTGCGCCACCCTGTAGTATATACACCGAAAGAATTTTGCTTCATAAATCCAATGAAACAATTTCATTAAAAAATTTTCACAAATCTAATGAGAATTTCACAAATCCAATAAAAATTTCATGAATATTGTGAAACAATTTCATTGGAATTGCTTCCTTGATATTCTGGTTTCATTAGAATATTTTATTGGATTTATGACAACAATATTTTCTAATTATTAAGAAACCCCTTTATATTTAAGTTATTTCATTCTTTTCATGAAATTATTTTATTGTTTCGATGAAGTTAAAGCACTGCATTAATTACACTGTTAAATAAATTTGATGAAGTTTTCAATAAAATAATTTTTATAAAACTGGTTTTATTAATCCAACGAAGCGTGACGTTGGTTGAATTTTAATGAATTTTTCATTAGATTAATGTCGAAATTCATTGAATTTCTGCCGATAATTCTTTCAGTGTAGGGATGTATTGTTAGCTTAGTTTTTTTAATAACTATTCTACAATGAAATTATACACAAATAATTCTTTAAATTAACTTCAACCTCTTACAAATGCGGAGTCAGGCACTATACTTTCTAAAGTGGCAGTTACATCAACACATTTATCTCTATCAAACTATTTAGATTTTGTAAACACACCCCACACAAACATCAAAAAAACTTTGAACTGGGCATATTGATGTCTAATTGTTTTTATTTTTGTTTTTTAATTGTACAATAATATATAAATTTAAAAAAAATTCTCTATTTGTCTTTCTGTAATACTGAACACTTTGTGGTTTTCTTAAAATGTGTATAAAATTAAATAAAATTTGGCTTAGTTATTATTCGCAGCTAAGCTTTCAAGCAAAACCGTTCTTGCTTAATTGAAACTTAAATTTACTTATTTGCAAATCAAATAAACTTGACATTCTATAGTATGAAATCTCATATTTCTTAATCAAGTTAACAAATTACTTGTACATAAAAATACTCAGATATAATGAGTAAGATGTTAAGAAAAAAATTATTATTGCAATAAAAAAGAAAACCCAAAAGTTTTTTTCCATAACACACATACATAGCATTTGCTAAACTTTCTCACAAAAGATAAGAATCCTTGAAATTATATTCGTGTTAATGAAACAAAAACATGTCCTTAATTGAATACATCCGTTAAGGAAATTGTCCACTAATAGAAGTTTCTACTGTTTTAAACATGAATTTTTCTGTTAAAGCTCTTAAACAACTTAATATATTTTTTGTTTGATTTTATCATTTTCATAGTTTTTATTTTGAAATTTAATCGATGAACTTTTTTTCTTCCTCTAAATTACTGGCAACAACAGTTATCTTTGTTTCATTAATGTGAACTTTCTAGTGACACAAATGTGTGAGGCAATCTTATTATTTCTTAGAAAAGTTGTGCTTAGCCCTGTAGGAGGTCAATTTAATACTATTGTATACTGCACTAATGGTCTCAAAGCTTAAAATCGACTTATCTTCTCTTTCATAAACTGAAATGAAGCATAACACTTAATGGTAAAGTGGCAATGGCTAGAAATCATTACATGTTGTCTTTTATACATACATACATACATATGCATATACAAACATACATACATATAACACTTTTAAGCTTTATCTCTTCTTAGTTTTTATTTTTATATTAACATGTTTACATCCTGTATGACGATTAAGTAGTTCAAAAGAGATATACAAAAGTGAAATGAAAGCCAAAACTTTCCACAACTAATATATAGAAAAACTTTTTAACTTTTTTTATGTAATGTCCTTTTTTACGGTTTCTTTTTTCGAAGGATTGCTCCTTGTTTTGCTTTAGCATTAAACAAAAGCTTTAGGTACTTGACTATACAACTTTGTGTGTATAAAGTTAATGCTCTATTTTATTTTGCCTTTTCCTTTGTCTGTTTGTTTTATTTTTTTTTTGTCTATTCCCTGTCAGAGACAAAGCGTCTGGTTGGTTTGCTGTAAGTTGGGACAATGACAAAAGTAGCAAAAACTGAATTAAAATTTTATAGATGAAGAAAAAAATTAAGCATTGTCTGTGATTTTATATGACAGGAAAATGACAAGCGACTACTAAAATGACATTAAACATTAACACGTACAAGCTCTAATGATGATAGACAGGACATATCCATTTACATACATATATATAAACAAAAATATACAAGCATACAACTAATTCATTGTTAATAGCAGAGCTGTACAGTATTATATTAAATTTTTTTTATGAAATATCAATTTGTTTTAAAATCAAATTACAACCCCAAAATGCAAAATTAAACTTTAAAATTTTCTTTGAAAAATAGTCTATACGACATAAAAACATTAATGATGCTTTTAAATAATTATGCTATAACAGGAGTGCAACTTGTCTGGATGATTTTGCAAAAATTTTAATTAAATGTAACATTAGTCTTTATAGGCTAAGCATTGACCAATTTTCAACATAAAAATTCCTTGTATTTGAATAGCTTCTTAGGAACAGCTCAGTTATAATTTCAAAGAATTTGATAGTATCTTTCACAAACAAATTTTAATTCTGTATACATTTACTAAATTCAATAACAAAAATTAAAAATTCTAAAACCCCTCGAATATATCTAGAGAGGATGCGATATCTTCTAAACAGCTAGACCGATATTCTTAAAACATGTTTAAAACACTCTCGATTAAGTCACCTTTCAAAAAAAAAAAAAAATCAAACTCGGTCCAATCATTTGGTCTGTACGTGGACACGGACAGACACACAAATAACAGATACTCAGATACACAGATATGTACACAGACACACACTACAATATTATAACACCCCTTTTTATAGTCAGCGGTTAAAAAATTAAGTTATATTTGTACTGAAAGGTAGCTTACCATAGAATTTATAAAATAATTGAATAATTTTTAATAATTTAATTCAATCAAATGATTACAATCACTTGAATTTTTATCTGTAGTAGGCCATATTTTTTAGAAATATTGTCGACAGTTAAGTAATTATTAACATCTGATGATTATGATGAATTGATGATACAGTTCTGGATAGTTAATCCTAACTATACCAAAATTTAACTATTAAGTAACCTTTACACATTTTCTATTATTACAACTGTCCGATAACAATTAAATTTTTAGTGTTTTTTAAACAATACAATTTTTGTTTGGTTGCAACATTTCAGTGGATATTGTGAATATTGATTGTAAAAAATACTTAGTGGCAACTTGATTTTGTTTATTTGCCAATTACAAATAAAATAAAACCAATTTTGGCAATTCTTTTGTATTTTTGTAATATGTGTTTTGTGTTGTATTGTTTTTGTTTTATGCCATGTTCTGACCAAATAAATTTGGCTGCAATTTATAAAGTAGAAAGTGTGGCAACTTCATATGACTATACATCATGATAAAAGTTACAAATAGGATAAACTTGTCTTTAACTTATCGCTCACTTTTGGTTAAGGTGAAGTTGTGATATTGAGAAAATGTTTAAGTATCCGATAAAATCCCACCTTTAACTAAATTAAAATTAAATTATACTAAAATTTAATGCAATCACATAAAAAAGTAATATGAATGATTTTGTAATATTAATTAAAATATTTGTAGTATCAATTAAAAAATTAATTAAATTTTCACCTATAAACAATTTGATAATATCAATTAAGTTTTTCCAGTCAAATTAATTAATACAATTAAAAATTTAATTAATATAATTAAACTCTTAATTGAAAATATTAATTGGTGAACACTTTTTTCTGTGATAGTATTTTCAAGCTTATTTTCGATATAAAAAAGACAAAATAAAATGAACCACTTGGCATTTTAGCTTTTTTTTTTTTTGCAAGTAGTCATCTTAAATGTATGCGTTAAACTTTTTGTAAAAGAAAAATATTACTTTATAATAAACACTAGAGAAAAATGTGAAAGAAAATTATTTGTAACATATTTATATACATACATATGTATATAACTTTTTGGTTTTTATTTTTTTAAACAGAAATAATTGTTATAATTTTTTAATGGGTTTTTTGAGCAAAGATAACTGTTATTTCGTAATGTTAATTTTTCCAAGCATAACTCAAAATCAGTTTTTAATTTTTAGTTTTTCAAGCCGATATAATTGTTATTTTCCAGGGACGGGTAAATATTAATTTTTTAATCATTATTTCTTGAGTTTTAGTTATTCCTCACAAAAAAAGTTGTTTTCTGATTTTTATTTATTCCTCAGAAAAAAAAAATTTTTATTTTTTGCTTAAATAAATAACTTATCTTTTGATTTTTATTATAAATTTTATAACAATTACGGTACGTGATGTATACTGTTTGCAAAAATGTTTCTTTCGGGCCATTGCGCGGAAATTTAGGCGAAATCACAAAACTGTGGTGGGATACTTAAAAAATATTGAAAGCTATGAAAATAATTTCAAAGGGAGGTTTTCAACCTCTCTAGTTCCAACAGAAATTGAAAAAAATGCAGAGAAACCTCCGCTACAATTTTCGGGCTACAATTTGATAAAGAGCATATGAAATGCGGCGTTCAAATAACAGGTCATATTAATGAATGGCGTGCTGTGGTTTCTAGTGACGAAAAAAAATTTAATATGGCTGGGCCGGATGGCTACAATTATTGTTTTAATGATACGAAAAAAGAGGACATATTTGTATATCGCAATCACAGCAGAGATTACTGGGTTATGATATGGAATGCAATAACGTATTACGGCACAATCGATTGTCAAAATTGAATAGACAAGTTATTTGGAATACATAAACATAATAACACCATTTTGTTTTATTTAATTTTAATATTTTATTTTATTTATTTAATTTATTTATTTTATTTTATTTTATTTTTTTTATTATTATTTTTTTTTTAAAAAGTATCAAAGTTTTATTTGGATTTTATTTGTTAAAGTTATAGCAGAAATATTTTTAAATGTGCTATGGTATTTATTTCGGATTTCTAAATGTTTTAATTGATAAACTTAAATTTCAAGCAGGACTGTTAAATATTTGAATGTTAGAGTCATTAATTTACTTGGTCTCGCAGAACAGTAAACTATTCTTTGCAAGAGGAATACATTGAGCAAGTCCCAGAATATATAAAAAAATTAAGCGCATTTTTCTTATATATAAATTCTATTAAATAGGTTTTGGGAAAAAAGTTATTTGTTTTTTTTTTGTAAGGAATATGGCTTGCACTTATAATTCTAAAAATAAAAGAAATGCAGACTTCGAAGAGGACAAGGTTTTTTTCACTCTAGAAAACAATGGAAATAGTTTTAAAATTGTTAATGAAATCTATCCAATTGTACTAAGTTACATACTTCTACAGTTTTCAATTGCTTTTCTCCAAAATGTTTTTTTTGTTTTTTTTTTTGGTTTTTAATTGAAAATTCTGAGGCAAGTTTCTTTAACTTACAAGTGCTTACAAGTTTTATGCAAGTAAAATAGTTTTGAAAATATATTTGGGTGATTCCAATGATGCACATAAAACTAATATTGTCATAATATTTTAAATTATTTAAATATGTTTATTTTGCTATTATTTTTGCCCTCAAAAAAAGATTTTAAAAATATTAATACAGTATGTATGATTTACCGCTTATGACAATCGTTTGAATCCTTGAATTATTTGTTTAAAAATTGTATATTTTCATAACTATTTTACTTGTTTTACAATGTTTGTAAACTTTACATTGTATGAGCTTATGCAACTATTTCTTTTCAGTTTATATGTAATTAAGATATTCCAGCTCTGACTTAAAAAACAAGACTTAATTTTACCTTATTGCAAAGGGAGACAGAGTTTTAGTAAACAATTTTCTATTTGTAGCTATTTCAAGGACTTTGCTACTTGGCTAATGATTATTTATATAAAAAAAATATTAAAAATGAAATAAATTTTATTTTAGAATAAATATTTGCATATTAATGTGTCTTTATTTTCTGTAAATTGTATGTACAAAATATATCGTCAGCTGGATCCTATCAGCATTTCACTGTTGCTAATGCAGATAATAAGCAAACCTTTACCCAAAGTTTTTTAGAACAACTAGAGTTATTATGTTATAAACTTTCATGTAAACAAATGAGAAGCTCAACAAATAACAAAGTTGAAACAAGAACTCAATCAACATGTTTTTTATTTTCTTCCTTTACTACATTCGCTGACTTTTTTCAGCTCTAATTGTAAAAGTACGTAAAGAAAATAAATGTAAATAACAACAAAAGCTATTCAATAATAGAGTGTTGCCACACAGGTATTTTTGACCTGGTGCCGTCAAGATAATAATTAGTGTTTTCTTGGGAATTTTTAAAGTAAAATTCTGTTTATGCACAAATATTTTGCACAAATATATGTTCTCGGTATTAAAATACAGATTCTTTTTTAAACAATTTACTGTTTATAACGAATTTTAAGTTATTTTTTAAGCCACTCGGAATTATACTTTTTTTTAAATTATACGATTTTTCAAAGATATGGAAGGTATTACTAAATTTTTCATATGTCGCATATATTTTTTATGCGACCTTTTTTTTACGGTTTTCTTAGCAACATATTCACAATGTTAAGAGAAAGCACATAAATTTCAGTGAAATAATTCACAACTCGTCTTACTAATATGTTCCCAACCAGAGAACAGAATAAAACCAATCGCATTTGCTAACAATTTATAAATTCTTTGCATTTGTCATGCATTTATTCGACAACAGTAACAAGTATAAGGAGGAAATTTTACAAAAAATAAATGCCTATATTTACGATCTTAGAAAATTACAAATTACAAAAAGTAAAATTAGGAAGAAATAAAATAGATCTAAGATCTGTTTTATATAAAATTTGACATAAAATACATTTCAAATCTATATTGTGCCGTGCATTGTTTTTTTTCAAATGTTGTGGATTGACAATAATATGCAGGTTTTTTGTGATTGCATTCAAAACAACAATATAAGGCATTCAGTATTTTCTTTGTTCTTAAAAGGCCCTTAAACTTGCAACATTCAAATTGGAATTCTTGATCATGTTGGTTACCTGAAACTTTTTAAGACATTAAACATTGAATCAATGGTTATCGTATTGAAAAATTTAATTAATAAATAAATGTTTTTAAATTTTTATACTTTTAGTTTCTTTTCGAGTTCAATTTGCGAGTTTGTAACATTTTTCCAGTTTCATTATATATAAAAATTACTTTTGCACTTAAAGACAATAATTAAGATTCAAAAAAGACATTCGCACCAGTAAAAGAACTTTATTTTGATATTTAAAAAGTATAAGTGCAATATATAGCACTTTTCAGGATAACATTTTGCTAAAATTAAAACTAATAAAAATAAAAAAATATCACATATATAATCATTTCTCATATTCCATTTCATTAAAAATTTGAGTTAAATAGCTGATGTTAATAACAATCTATACCCGAGTGGATATACATGGGCGCTAATTAAGTGTGTGGTTGCACAGAAAAATATCGGTATTTCCAACAGCTAATAAAGTGTAATATAATTTTTCTTTCCTTTCACGTTAATCAATAAAAATATTTTATTTAATAAGAATTGAAAATACTGAAGTTAAGCTTGATCGAGAAATTGTTCCTGATTTACATAAAACTAAATTTCAATGTTAATTTAACTATATTTAAAGCACTCTTTTATAGCTCACAATATGTGTTATTATGCGCTTCAATTCAATTTTATTGTTATTTAAAATACAATTCAATGCACTCGCAAAAATAACGTAAATTTAAAAACGTACATATATGTTCATCCTTTCTTAGCATTTGCAGTGAGAAATATATACAATATGCATACACAAATAATATACATATGTATGAGTGTATGGATAACAAATAAACTAAAGAAACAGAAAATAACTGAACTGTGACCCGTTATAATAATAACTATAATAAATCTTTATATATAATAAACTACAATATATACAAATGCATAAATAAATATATAAATGTATATACATACATACATACATACATATGTGTCTATGTATAGCAGACAATAAATATATCGATATGCTGCAGAAAAGTGATAATAACAATTTATTACAAATATGTACGTATGTATGTATGCGAATGTCATTGTATTGCTTTCAGCTGTTATAGAACGGCATTGACAACAAAGATGAAAAGCAAAAACTTATTGCAAACATGGATGGTTTAAAACGGAAAAACCGCTACACGTATTATTTTTTGTATGTTCAGTATAAAAAAGGACCGTGTAGTTGGATAGAGATTATTTATAAAAATAAAAACCCTGTTAGTTCAATTTCAATAAAGTTAAATGAAATGGCAGCAACAGCAGAACAGAACAGGGACCAAATGCAAACCAGCATAAAAGCAAGATCTAAAGAAAACACCAACAACAAAGAATCCAAGCAAAGTAAGAAGCAGAACAGGAAAATAATGAAAAAGACAACAGCAACTGAAGCAACATAAATATGTACATACATATTCACTTAAAAATGAACAATGACAGGTTAATAGCAAATAAATGAAGGATTTTTCTTATACGAGAGATAGGAACGAACGAAGTTTTAACAACCGCTACTCATGCAACATGCAATCCAAACTTGTGCACTAACAAACAGGAGACAAATTCATAAATTTTATGCAGACACACACACACACACACAAACACAAACGCATAATGGCACACAATAATATCCTTTTGGCCTTACAATTGATATATGGTTTCACTTAAAGCTCAAAATAAAACACCTAAAGCAATAAAAAATTAAAGAAAACAAACATAAAAAACAAGAACAAATAAACAAGCAAACGGGCCAGCAAGCAGACAGACAAAATACTGAAAACATTTTACTGCAAGAGAAAAGAGAATAAAAATCTTGCAGCCTAACAAACAAGGTCACGTACACACGAATAAAAGACTCAAGAGTTGATTAAAGAAACTGTACTAAATGCAACACTAAGCTGGACAATCATTTTGCAGGAAGATGTGTGCAGGCATTATGAAAAAATGTAAGAGCCAAAGTAGAGAAGCAGGAAACAGGAAACTGAAAATATAACTATACGGATGCAATCATGTGTAAAACAAACATTGAAAATTGTTGGCTACAAAACGTAAAAATATATATTAAGCGACAATAATTAAGTGACAGCAATTTAAAAACAATAATGTGAAACCTCTTTAGCGTTAAAAATATAGGAACAATTAGAAATTTAGAAAATCAATAAATATATCGCTAAGGAAATAACTCTTGATGCACTCATTATTTTTGGGGTTTGAGGAAAATTTATTATGCAAGAAATATAAAAGTAATTCACAATTATAATAAAACAGTTTTGAAACTGTATTGAAAATACACAGAAATTATTATACATGCAGGCATAAAACACATGAAAAACTACGTGGTAGTCAAATTGTTTTAAAACTCTGTGATTTCCGGTATCAAAGCGTCAACAAATGGCATGCAAATAGTATCTTTTATGTGTTTTAAATAGCAACAATTGATATTAATCCCGAAAGAATGTAAAATATTTATCACAGATGACGCTTTTGAATTTAATAATAATAAACGTCATGTGTAATAATGACTTAATTGTATGTCTAGTTAAGCATGGTGAAAGTTTCAGGCATAGGTGCAGGTCAATTAAAAAAATAAACAAGTTATATTGTTTGCCTTAGATTCCATGCAATGTTTGTAGTTTTTAAATGTTGATTTCTTTTCAGTTTTCATCACAATCGCAAGTTCTTCAGACAAAAGCACTTTGATATTGGGCAACTCGACATTTATAATTTTTTACTTTTTTCACTTAGGTTACGAACGGTAGTGCTGCAACACCTCTCTACTCGGGAACCCACATAAGAAGGTTGTAATTAAGCAATCAGAAATTTTAATCAAACTCTTGTTAACTTGAACTATCGATTACTTGTACGTTTTTTTGGTTCCGTGAATTTACTATTTGAGTTTTCGTTTGATTTCGATACCAAAAACAGAAGTAGTTCCCCCAAATATAAAAAAAATATTTTTTACTTAATAAAACATTCACTGACGCTATCAGCTGACTAACAGTGTGGAATGAAAGTTAAATACTTAAAGATACCTCAGGAAGTAACTAGACCTCAAAAGGAACGCTCAAAAAAGTTGATAATGTATTTAACTTAATCGTTAAAAATTTAAATCACTTATTTAATAATTTGTTTGCCTATAATACTCCGTTGTAGTAGGTGAACCAATCAAAATAAGTCAGCCTAAAAATAGTTTATATTGTAGAGACAATTCGCCAACAACTTTTAGGTAATATCTAAGGCGTTTCAAACATCAAGGGCGCTAGACATTACAAAAACAAAACACATACAAGTCTCTTAGCATTTCGTTTTACACAAAATGCCCTTTAATTATTATTTAATCGATTTATTAAATATTAACTGTCTTTTGATACAACCATATAATTGTACATTAATTAAAGTTAACATAAATTATATCGTGCAAGCTCATCCAATATTCTTCAATTGACTTAATGCTTGCTATACTAAAAATAATTCATGAAAAAAAAGCTTTCTTCGTAGTTTGCTTTCTTCGTGAAATCAATGCATCTTTTATACATATTGGGAAAAGAAATAAAAGCAATTGAATATGAAACAAAAAATGGGATAGTTTTTTAAAACATTTTTATTTTTTGTACACATAGATGTATTATATTTCTTAATTTTTATTAAATAATTTTATGGTAAGATATAATAAAAACGTTTTGTTATTTGTTTGGATTTTTTTAAGTGTGCATGAAACTTACATATCGCACCTTATCAACAAGAAGGTATTAACTCGAAATTATTAAAATTTCACTTTTTGCAAGAAATCCACTAACAACATCAATATATATCTACAGTTAAAATTTCAGCGTCTTCCGATTACTCTTTTGTTGATAAAATTTGTGTTAGTTTATGATTTTGATTCGAAATGTAATGGTTTTTATGATGAAATTGCTCAATTTTTGTTTTAGTTGGGACGACTCTTTTCAAAACACAGATATTTTCCCCAATAATAGCAATGTTTTAAAATAAAAACAATAGAAATATATTTTCAAATGAAATTCGCTTACTATGATGTAATCGAATTTCCAAATTCTCTCAACATACAACTACAAACAGTTTTTCGTCTCTACTGAAAATTTTAAAACTTTGAGTTAATACCCTCTTGTTGATAATGTGCGATATGATTGTTTGTTTTACTATATATATATAGTAAACCTTCATTATAATAATTAGAGGTATTGCTAATAATAATTAAATCAATTTAATTACAAAATTCTTTCGATTACTTGTAGATTTTCTCAAGGGGTTTCCCACTTATTTTTAAATTAGGCAACATAAATAAATAATTACTTAATTGTATTACAAATTAGACGTTATAGTTTTTTAATAAAACTAAAGAGATAGTTAAACATGTAGAAAGCCAAATTTTAAATGTTGTATGCGTGTCCTTTTTTCAATACTTACGGTCTTGTTCTCAGAAAATGTTCGAATAAACTAATTAAATTAAAAACTAATAGAGTCTTAGTTTTTGTTTTAATTATAATTATTAAGGGCATATGAATTTCCTGAATTAGGTAGTTAACAGCCCTATTCTGAATTCTGAATCACAATTTTGTGGAATTTGCAATAAAAAATATGGGAATTGGTTAATCTTACTATTCTTCTAGAGATTTTGGTCACATTTGCAATATTTGATAAATTTTAACTCTATAAATATTGTGAATAAATAATGCACTGTTTAGTGACTTTTTCTTGTGTTATTGTTCTTTATTTAAAAATTCCGTGCCATTCGCGGGAATTGGGCCTCTGTTCCTTTTTTTCTTGTTTTGCCCAAAATGGAAGAGCTAGACTTGGCTGACATGTGGTTTCAGCAAGACAGTACCACTCGCCACACATTACGAGAAACAATGGCCCGATTGAGAAGCGAGTTCGCTGAACACTTTATTTCATGTTTGTGGCCGGTCAATTGGTGTCCTAAATCGTTTAATTTAACTATTTTAGACTTATTTTGTGGAGTTTTGTTAAAGCTCATGTCTATAGGTACAAACTTTCAACGGTTGACACACAGGAAGGCAATATTAAAGAATTAATTTGTGAGACACCGGTGATGGAATAAAAAAATTATTCCGAAATTGGTCCAAACGTATGAGCCATTTCAACCATATCCATGCTCAAAACTTTCATGAAATCATCTTTAAACATAAATAAATTTCTATAAATTGTATGTGTGTTTTTTTTAATCAAATCCGAAAGTTCTTCAAAAATCACCCAATATGTAAAGCGAAAACTGAGGCAATTATATTATTTTTACCTTTTATTCAATAGGATTTTTATTTCACAATACTTTGTTCATTATATGACTAAAACATGATCTTAATACAAATTACTAGCAGTTTTCACTTTAATATACAATTTAATTAATTAATATACAATTTTTTTCTGTCACTACTTGTATTCCTATTTTTTTTGTCTACTTGATATTTAAAGTTGAGATAGTTTATTTAGCTTGGAGGTTGCTGATAATCAATATTCTTATATTCTGCACTTTAATTATTAGTAGTGACTACTTCAAGTTTTTTTTTCTAGTAAAAACAAGTACGAAAAGATTAATGATGGAAAGATTATCATTAAAAGATTATCGTAAAAAATATTAGAAATCTTTTTCTTAATATACTACGAATAAAGGCAATCCCAGAAGTACTTATTATGATCTAAAATATAATAATCCTGAGTGAATGTATCATAAGTTCCGTACACAAATAATTTATCTTTATATCTACAAAATATTAACTCAAGGATATTCAGCAATTTATTTTCATTAAAAAAATCAGCAATGATTGCAATATTAAAATGGTTAAAAAATAAGGTAATATGAGCTTACAATTAAGGTTTAAGTGCATCAAAAATATTGTCTGCTATCCACGGTAAATGAAAAAAATGTATTTAGAAGTATTATTTCAACTTTAGAATCTTTCCTGCCGCTAAATTTTCCCTTAAAAGAGTACAAACTGGTTTATTATATTTAGAAAAGAAAATTTCATTATCTTCCATGTATCCTCATATACTTATTATCGTTATTACTGACACACCTTTCTAACAGCAAGAAATTAAAAAAATATCTTTAAGAGGGTATGCCATTTTCCATTACGAAGCCCAGGGTTTTTAAACGTACATAACAAAAATACCAAAAATAATTTTTTTTATATAAATTCTTTAAGGTCCAGACCGTTCTCCTCTTATATAAGTACAATATACTTTAATTACTTCCTTCATACTTAAATAATATGGGAAAATCTTAAATTTAAATCACGTCCTTGCCAGGCCCACACAACATTTAATGTATGGTCATTGCTGATAATTGACTAAAAGACAACCATGAACGGCCATCATCAACAGCAAACAGCACAGAGTACCAATCAACAAAAAAAAATTATAAGGATGCGAATAAATTGGTGACAGTAAAAACAAGAAGAGAACTAAAGAGGCACAACAAAGACAAATGTTCAGAAGAAAAAAATAAAAGCTGAACTTAATGGCGACTATAATGATAATGACGGCATAAAACGGCACAAATAAACAAACGTTTGCGAAGCGAATGCAACGCATGAAGCACATAATGTTGCAGCTGATGATGGTCTTTTTGGCTCCAAGAACCGTAGTATATGTATATATATATATGTCTGTATGTCTGTATAAGTAAATATGAGCTAGTGGATGTTGCGATAGACGGCAGCAACCGAGATTAAAAAGACAAATACTAGCATGTACACAAATTCAGCTGAAACTTATAAAAAAAGAAAATGTTTAGCAAACGAAAAATTAACAAAAGCTGGTATGATTAAATGCGCTGGGCCCACCAACGCAATGCCTTTTATAATGCCAATTTTGCAATAGATTACATACGAAGCAACGCCACTAGTATAAGAATCGCTAATATTGCAGGAAGAACTACTATCAAAGCCAGCAGAAGCAGCAAAACAAACAGCGAGAAAATATGTACTCGTATTAAGAAAAATAATGCGGAAAATGTAATTAGTGCGGCATACTCAAAAGTGCCTTAAATAGAGTTTCATTAGAATGGTTTTTATCGAGAACGTTTAATTTTTTTAAATGAATTGAAGAAAAATCCACTACTTACGACATTTTGAACAAATTTGAACTGAAATTTCGAGAACATTTCCCATACAAACCAAAATCTACTTCGTCACTACATTTTACTTACTACTTAAAATTTATTAAACTCAGCAATGCAACAGCTGCGTGTTTTTTCCAAAATTGTACTAAAAATAGGAAGTTGTACTTAAAAAGGTTTGTGAATTAGCTTTATTGCAATTTTTTGTTGTAGTTTAGGAAAAAATGCAGTCAATGGTTTCTATTTTGAATAATAAATCTTGATAAAAATGAGAAAAAAACTTGGTGTACACGGCATAGATTTTCGTGTAGGCGTAAATGTCCTATTATTTTAAATTTACTATTTGTTTGCAAAAAAAAATTGGGAGTTCCAAGGACTGACTTATTTTGTTTGTTACAGGAGTATATAAAAAAAATAAAGAACCTCTGCCAATGTATACAGCAAAAATATAGAATCTAACTAAATACTATCAAGGCAATTATAGTTAAAATTCCACTATAAATTTCTCCCTTTTCCACTAAGAATTTTTTGTTTTTCCTTTACTTCCTATTAATTTCTCGTGGAGTTTCATTAATATTTGCCCTGTATGTGAAAAAAAAGATTGAAAGACAAGGAATATTCTTGATACTTTATATACAGTTGGCTTTACACTTTACACCGATTTTGTGTCTCATACGAATAGCTAACGGAACAATACTATATCGAAACATAAAATTGTCCTTATAATCTAAGCTCACTTGAAAACAAAGCCTGTTTTATTTCCGCATTAGATGATTGTATATAAGAAATTTTAATTTTATCAATTTCTTAGAGTTTCTTGTTGAAACCAGACAAAAACTGCGAAATTATAATTCAAAAGCTGAAAATTCAAATATATGATATTCAGAAAACTTCAATGACTGCCCTCTGCAGTTACAAATACTCTCGAACTAGTTCATATATGTATGCATTGTTTTGTTTTTATTTTTGATTACATGGTTATACTATTGCATAAGATTACATGTGTTGCACATATTTACACACACTTATACATTTGTATGTTTTGCAATGAGGACTTCAATGTTATCACAGACTATTATCCAGCATCGAAAAGAAAAACTATACATAGATCCTACACGGTGTATGGTAGGGAAAAATTAAAAGACATTTAGTTACTAGAGAATGAACAAATAATGAAGAAGATTATTTTTTAAACACACAGCAAAGAATAATGAATGGTAAATTAAAAAAGCGAAAAAGGCAGTAATAAAAAACCAACACAACAATAAATTTAACCACATATTAGGGTTTATCATATAAATCACTAAAAGCCATTTGAAGTAAAGATTAGAATTTATTGAAACAAATGGGTGGAGACAAAATTAAACAGAGAATTTAAAAAAAATCACTTATTTAATTGATCTACAGAAGTTGTGAAATTGAAAGTAATTTAAGACAACGCGTGCTTGAGGAAGAATTTAAAAGTAATGGGGTCGTTGCTTTAATTTTTCGAAAAATTTTAATAGTACAATATATTTTTTATATTTTTATGATATCAAATGTAATTAAGCGTTGATTGAGAAAAATATGTAGAACAACTTTTAAAGTAAACTTACCAGGTAGCCATTGTGGCTTAATTTAATTTTGTTATCGAACGAAACTACGAAATATTTCAATAGAGTTTGTATGGAAAGATTTCGTAATTTCGTTTGTTAACGAGTGCGGTAATTTGACCCCTGCTTATAGCCAAATTGGCTGATATTTCTTTGAAGGAGATGTGATGCAGCACTTGGATTATTTTAATTGCTGAATGACTTATGCTGGCCATAGCTTATGGGATTTAACCCCATTATTTCATGAGATATTCGAAGTCAAAGAGACTTCAAGTTATAAACACAATACTGTGTAAAAACTTCCAGCTTATATATGATAACATTCTATGCTATATAGCTCGATAGATATTATATGCTGTATAACGAATATTTAACTATGAATTCCCTAAATCTCGTTTGAATTCATTTCACCATAAATAAAATTTTGTTAATTCTAGTTTTATTTCCTTATTTTATTAACGTCATTTTCTGCATGAATTATTATCAGCTTCGTCAATAAAAAAGTAAATTTATTTTTTTAATAAATTAAATTTTTCTTCATAAATTATGCATGCATAAATTTATTTGTTCCAGTAAAAAAACATTTTTTTCCTTTTTTTTATAAATAATAATAAAATAAAGTATTCTTTTCAAACGCAAATTTTTTAGCTCAATGTTAAAATTTTTTTCCAAAATTTTTATTTTATTGTAATCGGTTTTAAGCCTGAACAAATGTTTGTTTTTTACGTATGATTGTATAAACAAATTAAAATTCTCCCACCCAAAACAAAAAATAAATTATTGCACATATAGAAAAGAAAAAACAATTTATTTTAATATAGAACTAATTATCATAATTCAAATTTAATGCTTAAATAAATTTTTATAAAAGCAAATATCCCAGCAAAAATTTCAAAAAGAATTAAACATTTTTGGTGAAAGCTGTTCCCTAATGGATTACCAACTTAATGATTTTAACAAGGCGTGAGATTAAAATAATCAATTCTTTAGAAAAGCTTACCTTTTTTATTTAGCAACTTGTTCATGTAATCTATTTAATCTAAAAAAAACATTATCCTCATTTCGCAATTTGTACGCCATGTTTTTAAATTTTTGGTAATGTGATTTATAAGCGAGTAATGAAATTTGGTAATCAGAAAAGTAAGTCATTATATGGCAAGTATGTAGTTCTGTTGGTAATGTGTAATTTTTTGCTGGGATATTCACATACTGAATGTAAATATCAGATGTTTCAAAATAAGGCTTCTGTACTAAAGATGTGAGTGTGTGGAATATTTTCAAATCCGTTACGACCAGAACATATATACAAGGATATGTCTAAAGTGGAAATCCCATTTATTTCTGAACTAATTGAAATATAAGAACATAATTGCATCACACTGCATTGGTAATAAGGTCATATAGACTTATTTCACAATAAATTGAGAAATAAAGCAGTTTTGGTTTATTAATTACGACTTTGTTGAGGTGAGCAGGCTAAAATCATTGTGCCGATAGTGGTATCTCGGCCAAAAAAATTTCCAAACAGGCACGAAATCAAATCGAATAACAAAAACTATTATTTATTAAAATAGATTAAATTTCATAACTTAAGGCGTAAGAGTTGCATACTTGTTTTACGTGTCTGATGATATAATATATTCAATTTTTTTCTTTTTAAAAATGATTCGTGTTTTTTCCTATAAATTTTCCTTAACAAGTTTTAACCCGACCACGAATGAAATCAGACTTTCTAGTTTAAACATTCGTTTTTGAGTCTTGCTGGTTCGTGTCATAAAAAAACACGAAATGCGCCCATCTCTATATACGCAGCTTATGTATGCTGCCTAAACATAGTGATAATAAAGGGACATACAGAGTTTCCGTTGGAAAATTTTAAAAAGAAATTGCGTTTAAAATTATTATAACAAAATAAGAACACAACCCTTTTTACATTTTTTTGCACCTGTATAAAATGTTCAAATGAAATGAAACACAATCGAATCATTGTGAACAATATCATTAATTGAATTTCGATTGCTTGAAATATACGAGTACATATAAGTATATCGCTCGCAACAGAGGCATTACTTAAAAAAAGCTAATTTTGCAGAAAATAAATTTTAAGCTTTAAATTTTCATACAACTCAAGGAAGACAAAAAAAGTTTTTTTTTCTCAAAAGATTAATTTGCTAACCTTTTATGTGAAAGGTTTACACAAGATAAAATGTGATATAAAAAATTTTTCTGCATTATTAACTCCACAACATTTTTTGATGTATGTATATTTTGCAATAAAGTAGCAATTTTCGTTGTAATATGTTTGCAAATACCAGATGCAACAGACCATAAAGGTAGTGTGCCAAACAAGAATTTGGTCAAAATTTTTATTTCACTACTTTTGAAGGACGAAATTTTAGAAAGGACCTTGGCCTGTTTTCACATATATGTTTTTATGAGGATATATATTATTATATATATTATTATAGACATATTTTTCAATGCAAATGGACTATGTGAATTTGTTAAAAGCTTTTTATGTAATAAAAGTTCAAATGCACCATACCTAATATGCAAGATTCTTGACGTTGTGTAGTTTGTTCTTTGCTAATCATGCACTGGTCTTTTAATTTGCTTATTTATGTCCTAGTTAGAATACAATATTTTAATATGTTACTTAAATATGTATATTTGCTTTGTTTAATTTTGCTACAACCATAAAACTTTAGTTTGGTTTTAATTTTTGTTTAGAAGATATTTTTGTTTCTCTGTTCTTAATTTGATAAGTCTTAAGTTCGTATTTTACTTTTTTTATATTTTCTAAGGAAATAAGTTTTAATATTTGGAACTGTTTTTTTTTAATAAACCATCAGAAATATTTATCATTTGAACGGGCTAAAGTTCGTAACCTTTTTGAGCCAAATTACATGTGATAATTATTAATGAACAAATAAATTTAAAGTTAGTTGTAAATATTTTGACAACACATACTTGAACGGAACAGCCAGCCGTTTTCGAAGGCCACTAAACCTTAATCATCAGCGTTCTTCTGTGTTGGTCCACTGTGTGTGGTGTCAGTTGATGTAGATTTCTGCCTTATATACGAAACTTTCTTGCAAATGGAATACGTGAATTGTTTTGATTCATCGCATTTCAATTTTGCTGAAACGTATTTTGTAATGAAAGCCCAAATTTACCATCTCTAATTTATAACAGACTTACCATTGTCATTTATTATTTACTAATTGTGAACATGTTAGTTAATTTCCTTATTTTTGTTCTATTAAGACAAATTTTTTTGGTTTTATACTATTAAGTATATATATTTAATTTTTGCCACAGACCCATGGCTATTAATTTTAGTTAATTTTAATTATTATTTATCGAACTTAATTTGTTTCTATATTTATAATTTGAATGGTCTAACTGACAACACATACAGTGGACCAACACAAAAGAACGCTGATGATGAAGGTTTAGTGGCCTTCGAAAACGGACGACTGGCTGTTCCGTTCAACTATGTGTTGTCAGAATATTTACAACTAACTTTGATTTTATTTGTTCATTAATAATTATCACATGTAATTTGGCTTAAAAAGCGTTACGAACTTTAGCCCGTTCAAATCATTAATATAGAAACAAATTAAGTTCGAAAAATAATAATTAAAATTAACTCAGAAATATTTTTCTGCTTATATATTTATTGATTCAACTAAAGCCTTGTATAAACCATTTTTATTTATGCTGCATACACTCTCCTGGTTGTTTTGCTAAAGATTTTAATTTAAAAATCTTGTTAACTATTTCATTTTTATTTTCATGTTCATTTGTTCACTGATTTCAAGTGTGCTATTTTCTTTGTTCAGTGTTTAATTCACATATTGGGTCACGTAAAGTATTCGTCCTTCATTGTTTTCTTGTTTCAACAACGATTTTACCTAAGTCATTGTTTTCCACTTCAAACTTATTTTTTGTTCATTTTGTTTTTCGTTTAAAAATGTTTATTTGTTTTCTTTTGTTTTCCTCTTGTTTTTCTATTATTGAATGTTTAAGTGCTGTCGCTTGTGATGTATGGCATATATGTATGTATGTATGTTGAGACATTAGGGATAAACACAACTTTTTAAAGAAGAATAATTAAGTAGAGATGTGATTATTCTCAAAACATGTTAGTTAATTGACATGTACTTATGACTGTAAGAATATAACTAACAATTAGATTATTTCCAGAATGTTCTAGAAAATAAAGTTTTATTAGTATATATGTATATATATTAGTTCCCGTAGTTCCTATCAGGAGCAGATATATATTTGTCATCAAAAACGTAGATATATTTAAAACAAACTCTCTCTTTATTACTTGAAATTTTTACTTTAAATCTTTTGGTAATTTTAACTTTATGACAAAAAATATTCAATATATTGAAAAAAAAAATTTATTTAATTCGATAGCAAAGGTAATTTGAAAATACTGGGGGTCTAGTCTGTAATTAAAAACGAATGAAAATGCTTTCGAATTTTCATATTGTAAAAATACAAAGTGAAAATCATTTTCATTCGTTTTGAATTACGCAGCAGACTCCCGGAAATCAAATATTGTTTATCGAAACATCAAAATTTGAGGTTTACTCTCTAACTGCAATTTAAGTAGTTATGGAACTTACTTTGCGTTGCATTTTATTTTCGATCTTCATTGGCTATCGAAAATTGAAAATTTAATCTTCAATTCATATTATGAGCATCGAAAATTTTGTTGAGCAACGAATATTTTATCGAACAGAATTTAGCTTTCGATGGAAGTTTTTTATTATAAAAATAAGTATAAACGATTGTTTTTTAGGTAAAGTTGTAGCAAATATCAAAAATAACTGACTAATATTCATAATAAGGACATTCTTTGTGGGATGCTCGTCATAATACCAAATAAAACTTCATTCGATCAGTACTTTCAGTACAGTCAAAGTTGCTCATAATAAAGGCCTAAAGCTTTCAGTATATTTACATTGCTTTATACTTTTAACTTATAATGTGATTGTGTTTCTATAAAATGCTTTTAAATTAAATCATAACTTCCACCTTTTTTTAGGCAATAAACTACTTTTCTTTCTTCTTTTCTATCTTTTAATACAAATTTAACTGGAAGAAGAAGTTAAAAAAATAAGAAGTTTTTAATCAGAAATAATTTTTAGTCAGGCTTAAGTTCAGTAATTTCAATTCTTATTGAATGAAATATTTTTTTTTTATTAATTAATGTGAGTTTCTAAAGAAGAGAAGAAAAATTTAACTTAGACTTTAAGCTGGGGGAAATACCGATATTTTCTGTGCAGCCACGCACTTCATCAGCACCCTGGGGTATCTACTTGGGTAGAGATTCTTATTAACATCAGCTATTTAACTTAAATTTACAATGAAATGGAATATGAGAAACAATTGTTGTGTATACAATTGAATTACCTTTGTTAAACACATATATAAGTATCACTATTAATTTTCTGTTTTTCCATTTTTTTCATTTTTCTATTTAGGTTAGCAATTAACAAAAAATTAGTAAAAATTTCAATATTATTTCTATTTATGTGTTCAAGACATTTCACCGTAAATATTTTCCCTTAATGGGAGGTGACACCTACAAACCGATTTTTTTTAATTACACAAAATTTCAATTTTCTTATAACATTAATTTGATGACACGATATTAGAAAAAAGTTGCAAAAGAGAGTTTGCCACGCCTACTTATTTTATTCCGACTTTTTCTTCCTTAGCAACTTATAAGGTCAAGCGGTGACTTCTTTAAAATCTCAGGTGTTTTAACGTATTGATTCCCAATATATTTTAAAATAACAATTTATTATATATGGGAGGTGCCATATCCACTTATTACCTACTTTTTACTATTGAATTTAAAACATAAATATATAGCATATGGTCATTACCACACCATCCCTAATACACAATAAAATTTCAACAAGATTGGTTCACTGGCTTAGGATTCCGTAGTTTCACAGAGACAAAATACGGGGCATTCCACGCCAAATCAAACAAGTCGAATTCAATTATTTTACACTTACACTCTGAAATATTTCCTTCCAGCAAAAAAATATAGTACAAAAACAAAAGCTAAGGAATTCAGAAACGGATTTTACCAAAACAGGTTTTACCAAAACTAAAGAAGAGGATCTATATAATCCTAGGCATTTAAACCTAATTAGTTTTCTAAAAGATTGTGTTAGAATATCTCTTTATACTATTGAATTAACTAATGTAATGACTCACAAGCTTTTTAATTTTAAAGAATACATAAATAATAATAATTAATAAATAATAAAATAATTATTATGTGTGTTTTTCTTGTTTTACTAAAAAATAAAAAAAAAATAATTTATGCATTTTTATTTGCTGAAAACACTTGATTTATGGAAAACTTGTTTAACCTTTATGTGAATGGAAAGGTTCTCGGGTACCTTTCGCGTTTTCACCTTATTTTTTTATAGAAACTGATGGTCCGCAAATTTTAAACTTCTTGAGGTCTCCTAACTGATAATAAATTTTAAATTATCATTATTTTTTTCCTTAAAAATTATTTTGAAAGGATTTGTGGTCCAATTTTCATTTGACACCCTTAACGGTATGACAAAGTACCTAGGTAGCTACATATCAGAGAACTGCAATGAGTACCTGTTTTTATGATTTAAGATACTCGCTTAAAACGAGTTGCGGTGTAATTAACACAGTAAATTTTTTTGTATCTGCTCGCCATACTCGTAACAATTTGTGTTGGAACATACGAGCCTGTAACAATCACAATGAAGTTTGTACACCTTGTCTGTTTAGTATTGTTTCCTAAATATTTTTCTTCAACATTCGGTAATAGTATTCGAATATCTGATAAACAACACAACAAATTTTTGTGTAGGAATTTTGAAGACACACACTTACATTAATAACAAGAGTTATAGTTCTCAGAGTTCATAAGTATTTACTCTCAGCATTCGTCAATCGTATTATATGATGAAACAGAATAAAGTCTGCAACTTCAGGAAAATCGCTGACAAATTAATAAAGCCCATAATAAAATCGACGGCAGTAACTTCAAATGCTCTCTGATTTTTGTTTTATTTTCTTTTGTGCTTAATTTTCTTTGTAGTTTTGTTTACAAAATATATGAAATTTATTGAAAGTATGGTAACATTTTTGTGAGAATTAGTATTGATATGTGAGAGAATAAGAAAAAACGTTCTCAAAATAAAATAGATTGTATCTCACGACTGCTTTCTGCGGCTGGTTTTTTGTGTCAAATTGTATGGGAAATGTGTTTAGGCCGGAATTCTGTTTAATCATTATTACTGAAAGCAACGTTGCCAGAAGATTTGGGAAAAAATCAACAATTGTATATTTAAGTAAATGTGTAGGGCTAAATTTATAATGAAATAAAATATATTTGAAAGGTATTATAAGAACATTTTTCATAGAAAATATTAATTAAAATATTTTACGAATGCAACAGACTTATGAATTTAAAAGAAGCAGATTTTTGAAAGAATCTATAAATGATGAAGGAGAAAAATATAGCAGAAAAGTAGTAAATATGAGTGATTGATGACTTCGATTTAATGCAGTGGTGGCGAAAATTAAAAATACTATCCTCGCTTATTCAAATTCGCTCAGCATGTACACTCAATACCGGCAAGCAGCGCTGCATCGGAATGTGCCTTTTCATTAGCGGGTAATATTTTAACTCAAAAGCGAATCGTTTAACAGTTTGCTGTTTTTAAATTCATTTTAAAAAAATTTGCCACAAAATATTGCCTAAAATCATATTTGATATTTTATAAACAGTAGTTTTGAATTAAATTTTGTTTTTCCCTTTATTTTTTATTTTTTTTAATTTAAATTTAAGACAAGTATACCATAAGTTTTGATCTTAAAATAAATAATATTGAAATATATGTATGTATAATAATACAGGCACTAAACTAAATCATCAGAACGGCTAAAATCGTCAAACCTACAACAAATAATAAAATCTGGCAGCCGCGGCTGCTGTGACTGTTGAATAGTAATACACAAATATACATATATCAAATGAATATAAGGTAAATGTTGTTACAAGCTGATCGTAACACCAAAGTCGTGGTAGTTGAATACAAAGAAGTTACTTAATACGAGAATATAAAAATTAAGAGACTTTGCTCTGAGTGGATGTATTATTGTTGTTACTTTTTTTGCGCTCTTACTTCTTTCTGTAATCAGTATAAATGATGAAACAGAATAAAGTCTGCAACTTCAGGAAAATCGCTGACAAATTAATAAAGCCCATAATAAAATCGACAGCAGTAACTTCAAATGCTCTCTGATTTTTGTTTTATTTTCTTTTGTGCTTAATTTTCTTTGTAGTTTTGTTTACAAAATATATGAAATTTATTGAAAGTATGGTAACATTTTTGTGAGAATTAGTATTGATATGTGAGAGAATAAGAAAAAACGTTCTCAAAATAAAATAGATTGTATCTCACGACTGCTTTCTGCGGCTGGTTTTTTGTGTCAAATTGTATGGGAAATGTGTTTAGGCCGGAATTCTGTTTAATCATTATTACTGAAAGCAACGTTGCCAGAAGATTTGGGAAAAAATCAACAATTGTATATTTAAGTAAATGTGTAGGGCTAAATTTATAATGAAATAAAATATATTTGAAAGGTATTATAAGAACATTTTTCATAGAAAATATTAATTAAAATATTTTACGAATGCAACAGACTTATGAATTTAAAAGAAGCAGATTTTTGAAAGAATCTATAAATGATGAAGGAGAAAAATATAGCAGAAAAGTAGTAAATATGAGTGATTGATGACTTCGATTTAATGCAGTGGTGGCGAAAATTAAAAATACTATCCTCGCTTATTCAAATTCGCTCAGCATGTACACTCAATACCGGCAAGCAGCGCTGCATCGGAATGTGCCTTTTCATTAGCGGGTAATATTTTAACTCAAAAGCGAATCGTTTAACAGTTTGCTGTTTTTAAATTCATTTTAAAAAAATTTGCCACAAAATATTGCCTAAAATCATATTTGATATTTTATAAACAGTAGTTTTGAATTAAATTTTGTTTTTCCCTTTATTTTTTATTTTTTTTAATTTAAATTTAAGACAAGTATACCATAAGTTTTGATCTTAAAATAAATAATATTGAAATATATGTATGTATAATAATACAGGCACTAAACTAAATCATCAGAACGGCTAAAATCGTCAAACCTACAACAAATAATAAAATCTGGCAGCCGCGGCTGCTGTGACTGTTGAATAGTAATACACAAATATACATATATCAAATGAATATAAGGTAAATGTTGTTACAAGCTGATCGTAACACCAAAGTCGTGGTAGTTGAATACAAAGAAGTTACTTAATACGAGAATATAAAAATTAAGAGACTTTGCTCTGAGTGGATGTATTATTGTTGTTACTTTTTTTGCGCTCTTACTTCTTTCTGTAATCAGTATAAATGATGAAACAGAATAAAGTCTGCAACTTCAGGAAAATCGCTGACAAATTAATAAAGCCCATAATAAAATCGACAGCAGTAACTTCAAATGCTCTCTGATTTTTGTTTTATTTTCTTTTGTGCTTAATTTTCTTTGTAGTTTTGTTTACAAAATATATGAAATTTATTGAAAGTATGGTAACATTTTTGTGAGAATTAGTATTGATATGTGAGAGAATAAGAAAAAACGTTCTCAAAATAAAATAGATTGTATCTCACGACTGCTTTCTGCGGCTGGTTTTTTGTGTCAAATTGTATGGGAAATGTGTTTAGGCCGGAATTCTGTTTAATCATTATTACTGAAAGCAACGTTGCCAGAAGATTTGGGAAAAAATCAACAATTGTATATTTAAGTAAATGTGTAGGGCTAAATTTATAATGAAATAAAATATATTTGAAAGGTATTATAAGAACATTTTTCATAGAAAATATTAATTAAAATATTTTACGAATGCAACAGACTTATGAATTTAAAAGAAGCAGATTTTTGAAAGAATCTATAAATGATGAAGGAGAAAAATATAGCAGAAAAGTAGTAAATATGAGTGATTGATGACTTCGATTTAATGCAGTGGTGGCGAAAATTAAAAATACTATCCTCGCTTATTCAAATTCGCTCAGCATGTACACTCAATACCGGCAAGCAGCGCTGCATCGGAATGTGCCTTTTCATTAGCGGGTAATATTTTAACTCAAAAGCGAATCGTTTAACAGTTTGCTGTTTTTAAATTCATTTTAAAAAAATTTGCCACAAAATATTGCCTAAAATCATATTTGATATTTTATAAACAGTAGTTTTGAATTAAATTTTGTTTTTCCCTTTATTTTTTATTTTTTTTAATTTAAATTTAAGACAAGTATACCATAAGTTTTGATCTTAAAATAAATAATATTGAAATATATGTATGTATAATAATACAGGCACTAAACTAAATCATCAGAACGGCTAAAATCGTCAAACCTACAACAAATAATAAAATCTGGCAGCCGCGGCTGCTGTGACTGTTGAATAGTAATACACAAATATACATATATCAAATGAATATAAGGTAAATGTTGTTACAAGCTGATCGTAACACCAAAGTCGTGGTAGTTGAATACAAAGAAGTTACTTAATACGAGAATATAAAAATTAAGAGACTTTGCTCTGAGTGGATGTATTATTGTTGTTACTTTTTTTGCGCTCTTACTTCTTTCTGTAATCAGTATAAATGATGAAACAGAATAAAGTCTGCAACTTCAGGAAAATCGCTGACAAATTAATAAAGCCCATAATAAAATCGACGGCAGTAACTTCAAATGCTCTCTGATTTTTGTTTTATTTTCTTTTGTGCTTAATTTTCTTTGTAGTTTTGTTTACAAAATATATGAAATTTATTGAAAGTATGGTAACATTTTTGTGAGAATCAGTATTGATATGTGAGAGAATAAGAAAAAACGTTCTCAAAATAAATGATGAAACAGAATAAAGTCTGCAACTTCAGGAAAATCGCTGACAAATTAATAAAGCCCATAATAAAATCGACGGCAGTAACTTCAAATGCTCTCTGATTTTTGTTTTATTTTCTTTTGTGCTTAATTTTCTTTGTAGTTTTGTTTACAAAATATATGAAATTTATTGAAAGTATGGTAACATTTTTGTGAGAATCAGTATTGATATGTGAGAGAATAAGAAAAAACGTTCTCAAAATAAAATAGATTCTATCTCACGACTGGTTTCTGCGGCTGGTTTTTTGTGTCAAATTGTATGGGAAATGTGTTTAGGCCGGAATTCTGTTTAATCATTAAAATAGATTCTATCTCACGACTGCTTTCTGCGGCTGGTTTTTTGTGTCAAATTGTATGGGAAATGTGTTTAGGCCGGAATTCTGTTTAATCATTAAGTACAAATTAATAAGTTATTGTGTACATTTTCGTGCATGAGGCTCGCTCTATATGAATAATGAGCGAATAAAACAACAAATCAATGAAAACGAGTTCTTCAAAGTATTCGAGACTACAAATCATATAGTAAACAGCGAGTGCACTCGCGAGTGTTATGTATTGTCTCAGATCTCTGCTACATATGTATGTATATTAAGTATGAATTATTTCAGTGACTTTGACCCGCACACGAAGGGTGCCGTACGTACACAAGATATGTAATTCAATACGAACTTTAGCCAATATAAACTATAGTTTTTGCATTTTTTCTTTTTTGAGTTTTTTCGGTTTTAAGCGTTTTTTAGTTTTGGGGTTTTTTGCGTTTATTGGCGCTTTCTGAGTTTTGGCACTTTTATTCTCGTTTTTGAGATTTTTTTTTTGGTTTTTGAAGTTTTTTTTAATTTTGGCAATTTTTTATTTATTTTTGACGTTTTTCTTTCATTTTGGCAATTTTTTTAGTTTTGGCAATTTTTGGGAATTTTTTTTTCATTTTGGCTGCGTTTTTTTTAATTTTGGCAATTTGTTTTTCATTTTGGCGATTTTTTTTCATAAAAACAATTATTTAGGTTTTGGCGCATTATTCGCGTTTTGGTGATTTTTTTCGGTTTTTGGCGTTTTTTTCATTTTGGCGATTTTTTTCATTTGGGCGATTTTTTCGAATTCGGCGACTTATTTTAATTTTAGAATGTTTTTTAATTTTGGCGATTTTTTGTAAATTTTTGGCAATTTTTTTCTGGTTTTGGCGATTTTTTTCGGTTTAGCGATTTTTTTCGGTTCAGCGATTTTATATTTTTCGGATTTTTTAGTTTTATCGTTTTTGAAAATTTCAAGAGCTTACGGTTTCCAAGATATAGCAAGTTGTCAGAATTACATAATCAAAATTGCATTAACTGATGGACTACCCTTTAATTTAATTTTTTTAATATATTAATGTTAATTGTTTTAGTCTATATAAAAATACACTAATTTTGCAAGTTTCAATTGTCAATAATCATATGTAAATACCATTCTATGTACATAACATGGGATTTTAATATTTTTCGTTGCTCGTTTTGGAACACCCGTTAGTTTTTATTTCTCATTTATTTGTTGTTGTAGCGGCCAAGGTTCTACAAATTTCAGATCCGTAGCTCTTACGGTTCCTGAGAAAATAGCGTGTGACAGACTGACAGACAGACGGACAGCGTAGCGAAAACAATAGGATTCCTTTTTTCACCTTTGCATGTAAATTTTTAGTCAAATGTTACTTAAATAAAAGTAACGGAAGTCGCTATTATTATCTTAGATTAAAACTAAGAAAAACAAGCAAAAAATATATTTTTTCATATATAGTCGCACGTACATAAATAAAAAAGCAAATATAATAAACACTAAGCTACAAATAAACTACAACTGGGTCCCTTTTCACAAAGCTACAAATTACAAATCTACAAGTAAAATACACACGAAACAACAACACTTTTAACAATTTTGTTGTTGTTTTGTGTGCATTTTATTTGTAAATTTGTAATTTGTAGTTTTGAGAAACGGGCCCCTGATCGCTTCGCAAAGTTTGTTGAATGTTCATTACATATGGATTTGGAACATCAAGTACAAGCCTTGCTTTTTTTTCGAAAAAAATGTTAGTTTCTAATACTATTTCCTTGCAGGTAACCGAGTACCTTGCAATCCTGTTAAAGGTGTTTTTTGCTATTCACATAAGGGTTAATCGGTTAACCGGTTAATATCGATATTAACCGATTACTAACCTATTAAACAAAAACCTCTTTTATAAAATCGAGCCAGTAACCGATTAAAGCAAAACCCCGATTAAATGAATACACTATTATTTAGTTTTTTTTTTTTTAAAGAGAAGTAACACTGGCAATGAATGCCTACTACTAGTCATAGGTGTTACCTTCTTTAGGAAAGGAATAGTGATAGAGAAGACAGGTGGTGAAGGAAGAGATAGAGAAAAGCTTCTTTCTTTTACAATTCTACGATTTTGCACGTTATAATGCGGAATTGCAGCGCCTCTGGTTTCAATGAGGTGCATTAAATTTTTGAAGCTGTGCTTAGTAGCCATTTTTATTCGTTATTTTACTTCGCCGATAATTCTGCTACACAATACCGACGAAGGAGAGCGCTCTGATGTTCTATTAAGATTAGTATCTGCTGAAGTCGGTATAGTTCAGTGATCAGTGACTATGCCTTCATCACTTGAACTTTCCTACAACAACTGATACAAAGGGACTCTAATGCACATCAGAAAAAATGCGTGGTGTTGTTATTTTAAGGACTGTTGGATACAGAGATTGAACGCAGGACCTTCGGTTTTGTAGTCAACGTGCTAACTACTTCACCCAACCACACCCTCAAAAATAATGTGAACTAAAATTAGCTTTTCTTTTTGTATCTCAACTAAGTAACTCTTTGCTATCTGAAGGCGAAAAGATATATAATTTTGTATGCTTAAATTATGGAAAAGAGACTTGTGCTAACGGCATTCTGTGAATAAAAAACAAAGGGTCTACAGTTTAATTCAAAACAAAAGAAAATGCTTTCTAATTTGTATGTTTATACGAGTACCATGCAAACTCGAAATCATTTTCTTACATTTCGATTTGCAGAGCGGACCTCAAGGTTTGGCAAAATTTGTCTTTTCCAACGTTTCTAGCGGCTTTAATTCAACTCTGTAATTTTAAATTATATTTCAAAATGTTAATCAGAAAATAATAATTCGAAGTTTTTACTTCCCCCAGCATTAAACATTTGTACACTAACGTTGCTTGATGAAGATATTTGATAAATTGCATTTTTTGGATATTTATGGAAATGTAGATACCACCCAACTAATAAATAATAAATACAATTTTAAGCATTTACTCATATATGTTTTATATACAACACACCCATAATCTTACACATAAGCTTTATATGTATGTAGCTTCACACACACACACACACACACACACACACACACACACATTCACATGATTGAATGCATTACCATGTGTTTTAGGTCGTTCATTGTTTTTCCTCTTACTCTTGTGTTTGTATTACGTTTTAGTTGTGTAATGCCAAAACAAATAAAATCAATGCACATGTGGAAATTGTCAATAATTTCAATTTGATTTCACTTTGATTTTTCCACACATTTAGTAATTTAAGTATTTTCTCCATTGTTTGTTTTCTTCTTCTATTTTTTCAACATCATTTTCTTTCATTTTGTTCAATTTTTATTTTATTATATGTACTAGTTTTATTATTTTTTTACTAAAAATGTCTACTTGCTGTGGCATCTTAGTATTGAAGGTATATAGCTAAGCTTTTATTAAACTTTCTAGACATATTCAAGATTTATTTATTTTATATACTCATTGTTTAATCATGATTGTCTTGAATTATTTGCTTCACTATTCTCATACTACTACTGGATGGTTTGATTTGGGGTTTTTACGTAATCTGATTATTAGAGATTTGTCACGGATTTGATTGCCAAATTAAATAAAAGATAATAAAAAAGTGTTGTATGAACATTAAAGCTAAATTTTTTTGGCAGCACTATAATATACATACATATTTTTTATGGAAGAAGTATTTTATACCGAAGTTTTTGTAAGAGATCAAATAATTTTACCTTTAAAATCATGTAAAAAACTATTTATTTTACCTTTGCATATAAATTTGAAACTACTCACCATTGAGTATATATAAATTTGTTGTTTGTTAATACTTTCTTTAGAATAGTCTTAAAAGCTCCTTACGAGCTTTAATTTTCTGGCCTTTGAATTGCACATTAGGGTGGCGTGAACTGAGACCAATGCTAGGACAGGCTATTAAAGTTCAATGGTACATAGAACAAACATTGGCATTTTGTGGACAAGAACATCGATATATCAAACTTTAAGATACGACTGCAAATGCCGAAATAATGAAAAATTTTTAACGAAAGTGGTAAAAATTTAAGAAGTTTTCAGTTGGACGCAATATCAAAATGACAAGTCTCGTGACTTTGTGTATTTGAAGCCTGTTTATGTCAACTTGAAATGAAAGAACTTGGTTGGAACATTTAAAATATCCACTTACAAAGTAATGGGTGTTTTTATTGAGGTATAGAACTTTAAATTGGCATCACTTTTTTAACTGGCGGCCATTTTGTCAGCTGTCAAGTGATTAATATTTAGTTTGGTTTGCCATTTCATCATGAACAAGTTGACAAAAGAACAACGCTCCGTCCATTTTATGGTCGACATAATCGTCCATCAGAGCAATTAATTCGGTTAACCATAGATCGTTTTCGTACTACGTTTACTCTATGTGATAATACGCATCCGCAGAGACGTCGAACCGTGCGCACAGAAGAAACAATTGCCGCTGTAGAGCAAAGTGTTGAAGAGGACCCGAATGAATCGATTCGCCACCGTGCACAGCAATTGGAGCTTTGTCCATCAACTTTATGGCAGATTTTGCGCAAAGATCTTGGCTTGCGACCTTACAAGATCTAGCTTGTGCAAGAATTAAAGCCGCGAGACCATGCAATGCGTCGTGATTTTGGTGTATAGGCCGAAAATGAGATTGATCTCGATGCTGATTTTCATCGCAAAATTTTGTTCAGTGATGAGGCTCATTTTTGGTTGAATGGCTACGTCAACAAGCAAAATTGCCGCATTTGGAGTGAAGAGAATCCATATGAGACCCTTGAGACGCCATTACATCCACAAAAACTGACTGTTTGGTGTGCTCTATGGGCTGGTGGAGTCATTGGGCCATACTTCGTCCGAAATAATGCTGGAGAGTCAGTTACCGTTAATGGAGACCGGTATAGAGCCATGATAACCGACTATTTTGTTCCCGAATTGGATGGCATGAGTGTGGATGAGTTGTGGTTTTAACAAGACGGCGCTACATGCCACACAGCGCACGTCACAATCGATTTCTTGAAGGAAACATTCGATGAGCGCATAATTTCGCGGAATGGACCTGTCAATTGGCCACCAAGATCGTGTGATTTGACACCATTGGATTATTTTCTTTGGGGATATGTGAAGTCGCTCGTCTACGCCAACAAACCAGAAACGTTAGGGGACTTGGAAGCCAACATTCGTGGCGTTATTGCCAACATACGGCCCCATATGCTCGAAAAAGTGGTTGAAAATTGGACCTGTAGAATTGGCTTTATTTGAGCCAGCCGCGGCGGCCACACGCCCGAAATCATATTTAAACATTAATGGCATAAAATTATCCTTCCAATAAAGCCAAATTGATGGACATTAAAAACGATTTTCTTGTGTTTTATTTCAAGTCGAAGTTCTATACCTCTAAAAAAACACCCGTTATGAAAGTACACATATATTATATATGCTTATATTTATGTACATATGTATATACATAAAATGTATACACTTTCTGCCTTATTCATAAAAAATATTTTAGGTTTATTAAGCGCTTATTTGACACATTTCTATGGGAAATTTGTCAAATAACCCTGTAATAAACCTAAAATATTTTTTATGAATTAGACCGTTTTAATTATATATATATATTACATTAAAAAATGGTAACTATCAGCATATATATAAGTTTTACTATATGTAAGTCCAATACAAATTTGGTGTCCGGATAATTTTTTTTAAATTTTTATACATTTGATAATAAAGCAAAATAGAGCTTTTTGTAGTCGATCTTCTGAGCAGAGATGTAAGTTGGGATTTTTTTCATAACGTTCAAAATAGTAAGAATTTTTTTTAATACGATATAAGGAAGATAAATATTCGCGTCATACTGCGAGTATTTATTCATAATACTTCAACGATGCATTTTGGTGTAGAAATGAAATTGAAAATTTACTTTTGCTGTTTGAAAATATATTCAGATAATTAGGATGTAAATTTTGGAATAAAGACAATCTTTAAATAACTGATATTGTTTCTAAAATTGTTTTTTCAACTTCGCAAACCAAGTTGTAAATGTACTGATATGTTTTAATTCGTAACATGATAAATGTATTTTTAGTAAACGTTTTTATAACTCTCTGGCCCTGTCATGCTAAAGTTACATATTTTGGCATTTTACCAATAGATTTCTGACAGCACGAATACTTTAAATATATGCAAATTAATACTCAGAGTATTTTTATACTCATGCGTATAATTAAACATTGCAAACATTTTAGTTAGTCGAATGTACTGCGTAATTTAAGGAATAAATATGAATATATAGCAATAATTTTTCTATTTTTAATTGTACAAACTTTTTTTGACGACCAATACTCAAAGGGTACTTTAAAGTCCAATTAAACCAACTCTAAGTTAATTAATATCAATTTATATTTAAGTGTAAATTTTCATTAATTTTTTTATGGAAAAATGACTTTTAAATATGATTTAATTGCCCTCTTCACAATATTTGATTAAGTGTTAGCGTGACCTTTAACTAACAGTTCTTCATACAAAACTTTGCGTTAATTTTATATTGTGAAAATGGACGTAAGAGTGCTATATTTGGCTGTGTAGTACGTATATACATGTAATATACAGATCCATATATACATATTTGTTTTGCATAAAAATTTATAATTTTTTGTTATAAAGCAATTTTTAGTAAGTGTTTTATCTTTGATATAAGCAATAGTTCGGGGAAGTTGCCTAAAACTCTTTGAAAACTATCTTAAATTCAGAAAATTTGTGGTAAAAGTTTCGACTAGCCTAAGCCATGTAACATCAATGGATTATGGAGTGAGACAAGGCTCTAAATTAGGACTGCTTTTGTTCGTTATATACTTTAATGATCTGATTTATATATAGTACTTAGCCATAGCACAACTTATGCATATGGAGATGACACAACCATCATTGTTGTACATAAGAACGTAAACACTGCCTTGAAAATTGTGCAAACACAACTACCAAAGGCTCAGAGATGGTGCTTATGGATATAAAACCACCACACATCCACTACGCTGATTTAAAACTTAAAGTTTATTGTTCAGAAAGAACAAACAGCAACTGTAATATGGATCAGTGCAACTCGAAGGTAGAACTTGTAAATTCTTACAAATATCTTGAACAATAATTTCAAGTGGAATACCCAAATAGAACATTTAAGGAATATATTCAGGAAAGCATCGCATATATTACATAGCCTTAGAAATTGTTCAAATAAAATGGTACACAGGTAAGTGTATTATGCATTATTGGAATTAAATATAAGACATGGTATCACAGCTTGGGGGAGTTCCAGCTTTTGTAGAATGCTTCAGAATATGTAAAACCAGTTATTTAAAATTCTAAATACAAACAGACACTCTCAAGCACATCAAACAATCAGTTATATATATGCAAATAACAACAATAACATCAACACCACAATGATGAACAATATAATAACTAATACCATTCCCGACAGTATGCCTATAAACATTACTTTGAATAACAACATCAACAATATCAACAGATATAGTAACATTAACAACATCCACAACAGTAATGAAAACACTAACTATTTTATTAGCAGATAACATAACTATATCTCATGAAAATATAAAATTATTAAATATAAAAAGTATCTATCACACACACAACACTTGCTATTGAATTCGATCAAGATACTCGATTATTTCACAAAACCGATCATAAATATCAAACATGTAGGAATTATGAAGGGAAATTTACAATTCCGAAATATACAAATAATTATGGAAAAAATACACTTGCTGTTGTTCTACCAACAATTTTTAATATGATGACACCAGAAATCCTAAGCAGCAAAAGAAAATAAATATTTGAACATCTTTTTATGAATTTGCAGTAAAATTTAAAAAGAAATTAAAATTAAAAAAAAAAATTATTCTGTAAATTAATTTTTAATAATTTTGTCAATATTAATATTATATTGATATATTTATACTAGGTATTAACTACCGCAATGAATTGTGAATTATATCGTTTAAACTTTCAATTTGAATAATTGTGTTAGAAGACAAACCATGATAGTTTCGCAAAGTCCACTATATATTATTGTTTCAAACGTATATTTTCAATAAATAAATAAAAAAATAAAAAATAGTTGAATACTTTATTCTACTTTATTCTACACTATATATGCATATATGTATATATATATATATATATATATATATATATATATATATATATATATATATATATATTCATATAAATTAATATATTAAAAATATATATAGAGTACACATATTATTAGTTGCATTTGGGATTTGGGCATTATGTGTAGGTCTATAAGAATAATGCTCACTATAACATTCAGAGCTTCGGTGGACTTGTGCGTAAAATGACCCGATACAGGCAGGCGGTCCTCCATGCTATCCAAACTCATATAGTATTGGGCGTATAACTGCTGTATATATCAATGTTACTATATTAGGCCTTAAGTTCGATTTTGCATCAAAGGCCCTAAAAAACTGCATTGAATAATCTTTTGACTCTGTGTGGCACATTTCCTTTCCATGAGAGCCTCAAGTCTGTAAAAAAAGCTTGGGCTATATGGTAGATAAGTATCAGCTCTGTTTTTTTTTTGGCTTACTCCAAGACCAAAGGTTGTAACTTAGTTGCTTAATGTATCCAAAGAGTTCAGAGTAAATACTTGCTATAAGATATCAGCTTTTACTATTATAAAGAACAAATTACTTAAACAGAAATCTCAGGCTTAAACAGTAATATTTTTTATGTTGATAAAGGGTCCGCCAGATAACTTTTTTTTTGAAAATGTTATAAAAAAAACTACTGAAGCTTCGACAGCGTGGCACGTAGCACCGTCTTGTTGAAACCGAAACCAAATATTGCCAATATCCTCCTCTTTAATTTTTGTGAACAAAAATTCGTTCAACAAGGCCCGATAACGATCGCCGTTGACTGTAACGGCCACTCCTTGCTCAATGGCCCAATTATGCTTCTGGACTAAAATCTGCACCAAACAGTGACTCGTTTTGGGTGCGTCGGCTTTTCAATGTATACGTGCGGGTTTTCTGTGGCCCAAATGTGACAATTTTGCTTGTTGACATACCCGCCAAGACCAAAATGAGCTTCATCTGAAAAGATGATTTTTTTAGGCAAACTCGGCATCTTCTGTAAGTCGATCGCAGGTCCACTTAGCGAAGCGAAAACGCATTGGAAGGTCAGTTGGCTCGTTCAGCGGATAAAACTAATTAACTGTCAAAAACTATAAAACTAATTAACTGTCAAATTAGACATGAGCTAAGTGTTACCATTCACGGGATAAGCACTAGTTGAAAAAAAAACGTCAGATGGCGGAATCTTTATATGAAACAGTCCATATGTTTTGATTAGGAATAAATACTTTAATTCACTCTTTAATATCAAATACAACTTAATCAATGAGAGTCGGTGTCAGGTTGGCAGCTTTAGTATTATCTGTCACGCTTTTTAATGACACTTAATTTCAATCCTTATAAATCTCAACAGCCTTAAAAAATAAATTTCATTATAAGCTTCGTGCTTCACTAATTTTCTCGTGTTACTAACGCAACGAAAGAATATATTCTAACCAGCTTACTAATGTAGAGTGGATTGTAAGACTCAAAGTTTGAATAATATTTAAGAAAAAAAATAAAATTGAAAACCTTAAGGACATTGACTGATGTTGTTACGAAATATTTTTTATGCAGTTTTTCTTTTTTATCGTATTTGTCGAACAAACTATTATACTCGTATATTAAAAGTAACATGCACACACTCTTACATAAATAAAGCATTAAAAACATTGTAACTGCTTTTGGCATTTGTTATCAGCCAGCTTAAAAAAAATCTAAGTAAAAGAAAGAAATGAAAATGTTTGTTTAAGAAACTTTCTTTAAATAAAAGTTCACTGCTGGAGAGGAAATTGCTGTTCTTATTTACATAATATTTTGATATATGTATAAGTAAATACCAGTATGTAACAACAATAAAGTATATGTACATACCTAGACATAAATATTTATATATACTATATATATATATATATATATATATATATATATATATATATATATATATATATATATATATATATATATATATATATATATATATATATATGTATGTACGTATGTTTGTGCTATATTCCCTTTTGTGAATTTCAAGAAAATATTTAAAAGTATAATCAGCAGATGATTACGAAGGAAGAAAAAACTTTTTCAATGTGTTTCAGGACTGTTCAAAAAAACAAATGGGAGTTTCTTTAAAGTAATTATTTTAAAATAATAAGTAATAATAAAATGTAAAAAAGGTATATAGTAATGCAAAGCATATATGTATGTCTTAACTAAATTTAATGTAAAATCGTAAATTAAACGTTACATACCATATTTTTATAGCAATAATCAAAATAAAAATTCAGTTGGTTATGGCTATAGCGTTACGGCAAGTCTCTTATAACTAGTGTTGTCAGATATGGCAATATCTCGCCAAATGTGGCGACAAAAAATTTTTTTAAGCGACGAAAATTTTGAACTGGCGATTGGCAATTTACTTGGCCGTATTTGAAAGATTTACTATTTGATAGATATAAAATTTTTTGTTTAGATTTTTTTACAAAATAAAATATTTTTTGCAATAAATTCTAAATATTCTGACCCTTTATGATAAACAAAATTTGCTGAATTTCAAGAAGTTTTAGAAAAATATGGACTACAAAAAACTCATTTGGTGTTTATGAAACACAGTGCGGAAAACTTTATTTTATAAGTTAGAACCAACATTTTGATTATGAAGCACCAAAAATCCTGAACGATTTCTTACATTAAGTGTATGATTTAACGATGCTACTTTTTATGATGATTTAAATACACATTTAAGTAAACGTTATTTCAGTTTTATCATAAGACTTCAATAACAATTTTGATCTTGATGTTCAAGTTCAATTTATCCTATTTAGATTTTTAAGAATTTTTTATACGCATGTATAAATATTTGTGTTCAATTACCTAACTAACAGAAACTAGCAACGAGAAAGTAAGGTAGAAATTAACAAAATCACTCTCCTAAATATGCAAGAGTAAATGAATGCTCTACTTGTAAGAACTTGCAAGGAAATATTATTCATATCACACGATGCTTTTTATGCATGAGATAATTGTACTTTTTCCGATGTATTTTGGATATTCTTGTTTTGATAATATTTTATATTACAAAACTTTTAAAAATCGCCATTTAATATAAAATATTTTACACTTTTTCATTGGTCATTTACCATTTTTATGCATTTTTCATAATTTTTTAATTATATTCTATTAACAACTGCAAAGTGTGACTTTCCACCTCTGATCAGATATGATAAGCAAGTGAAATTTTTTGACCACAAAATCTTATTTATATGCCCACTCAAATAAACTCAACACATTAACGGCGTTTTCTTTTCTCAGCAATATGATGCATTTATACTGCCTTCTACAATTCTTTGTGTTCTTTTCTGAAAATTATGTGTTATTTTAAAAATTTAACGCGTTCTTTTCTCATGAGGTTACCCTTAAAAAGAAGAAATATGTTACATGTTCCACACTCATTTTCTTTAAAAGGGTATGAGTGCAGCATTATTTTAACAGCTGGGTTTGTTATTGTTTACGAAAAACTAAATCATTTTCTAGTTCGTCATTGTTTTATGCCAAAACTTGTTGGTAAATTGTTCTTTTGTAAACGTAAAATATGCAATATTTCTTAAAAATCAGGTGAGCATTTAAAAATGTTGCCAAATCAAATGTATCATATGTGTTACACTTTTCTTTTAGAAAAGAAAACGCCATAAGAAAATAAAACTTCTTATTACATATGAATACATATATTTACACCCTTCACCAAAAATTATAAAGTATATATATATATATATATATATATATATATATATATATAGAATCAAAAATGATGACTACTTTATAAATTAAATATATTTTATATTTTGTCAAGAAGAGTTTAGTTAAAAAGATTTGAAAAATAAAAACCAAAGCACCAGAGCTGGAAATATTGAATTTTTTTATATTAAAGTAAGTAAATAAAGCTATTTTTTTCTAATTTTTGTTTGCTCATTTAACATATTTTTTTTGGTTTTAATTATTATTTTTCAAACTTAATTTGTTTCTATATTTATGAATTGAAGGGGCTAAAGCTCGTATCTCTTTTTTAAGCCAAATCACATGTGATAATTATTAATAATTATTAATGAACAAATAACATCAAAGTTGGTTGTACGTATTCTGACAACACATAGTTGAACGGAACAGTTAGCCGTTTTTATTGTTTTTTAAAGTACTAGATTAAAATAAACAAAAACAGAAAAATATAAAAGGATGAATCCAGAATTGGAAAATTAAAATTTTTTGTATAGGAAACTAGTTCAAATTTATTTTTTATTTTTGATTAATTAATTGTACTTGATGTAAAAATATATTTTGGTATAAAAAATAAGATAAATAAAAAACGTTGCTCGAGAGTTGGAAAACTTAAACTTTCTCTGGTATATAAAACTAGTTAATTTAAAAAGAAATAAATAGAAAAAAGTTAGTTTATTCGCTCATTATCATAAAAATAAATGATGTGCCTTCCATAACATGGTTTAAATATTTTTACTAATTTTTAGGCATGCGAAAAAATTTGATTTTGCACTGGCTTGCGTATTATGTTTAAGATAGCATATTTTAGTAAATCTGCAAAAATATATAATTTTTTGTATACACAGAAAAAATAGTCACAATTTAGATCCCTTGGTTACGGTGATGAATTTTGACAACTTCATCCTTTAATTCAATAATAATATATATCAATACAGCCAGTTCTCGCATTACAACCCAAAAAAAATATTTGATAAATAAATTATCTAATATATTCATACATTCAAAAAAATAAATACGGATTTGACAACAACATATAAAACAACAACATTTAATTTTAACAAAAAAACGATTTGAAAATTCTTTGTTTTTGGAAAAAATTCTTTTGTTTCAATAATTAATTTTTTACCTAAATATCTAATAACTTATTTGTAATTGTACTTATCAAATCTGGAAATATTTTTTTCACAGGAAATTTAAAAAAAAAAGTTGTTGAATACAGGCATTTTTGTTATTAAGACTCTAAAACAATTTTTTGTGTGTATATTTATTTTTAATCAATTTGTGAAATCTTTTACTCAATACTAGATATAATAATTAAAAAGCAACAAGAAAAAACTTGAAATACCATAAAAGACTAACTTTAACCTGATTGAAAGCCTTTCCCATCTCTAACACTCTCTAAGTCAATCTCTGTTGTAGCAGGGTCACTTCAAATTGTCAACTTCGAAAGCTTATATTATTGACTATAATCGGTTCATACATAATGTTTCATTTTGATTAACAGTTTAAAATTTATAAATACACAGTAAAAAAAGAGACTCCAAAAAAGTCATGAAAATGTAGAGTTTACGATGCGGAAGTAGTGCAAATTTCGATCCGATCTAATGATTTTTACATAGGGTTGTCATTGCAAGAAGTTGTCTTTTTCGATGCCTGGTCACTGAATTGGAAGCGATATTAAGAAAAATTTCCTTTTTTGTGTTCTATGATAATATTTTCATCTAGGAAAAAGGGTAAATAGTTTCCTTTTTTAACAATTCGTTTCTTTTTATACGAATTTAAGCCCGAAACGGTGTTTTCATGTAAATTTAAGCAAATAACTTTTAAATTTTAGACTAAAAATAATTCATAAATTTCTTTAAAAAAATAAATTTTTTTTTAAATTCTGGTGAGTATTTTCTAACACTATGGAGGAGTTACAAGGTTTTGTCTGACTAAAATAAGCTTCTACATGGTTTTTTGCTCACTCTCGGCAAATTAAAAATATCGATTTTTTGGAAGCAATGAAAATGTACTTCCGCTAGAATGACTTCCATTTTTTTCACTGGGATATACTACAAGTTTTTTTATCGGAACCCCTATATACAAATACTAGCTGTAGGAAAAAGTACTTTTATCATACTCTGATGCAAAAATTTAAATAAAAATTTGGCCGCAATTGTAACACAGTAATTTTATATTTTTTTGGACCATATATAAAGAGCTCCATAACAAAATTCCCATGTTTGAGCTCATATATAATAACACATTTCGAATATTAGTCTATATATCAATTTTGTCTATTTACAACCCTATATATTTACATACATAAATTCATATACTATATATATAGATATTCATACATGAAATACTTATTCTACTATTTCGTTGGAATTATTATTATTATTTTATTCCATATTCATTATAGTGATATTAATTCCGCAGTGTAAATTAAATAGATATTTTAGATGCAGGCAGCTATCTAAAACGTACTTAACATGTGTCGATGTGCATGAGTACGTATGCCTCTCTTTGCTTAAAAATGAGATGCAGGTTTGCTTCAAAATGTGAAGATTCATTAAAATTTTTATTCATATATTCGTTACCAATTATAAGGTAAAATAATCTCATTTAGTCTACTAATTGTTTGTGTTTATACCCAGCAAAAAATTAAACATTACCATCAAAATCACTTGACATATAATGACTTACTTTTCTAATTACCAAATTTCATTAATCGCTTAAAAAATGATGTACAAGTTGCTTAATAAGCAGAATGATTTTTTAGATAAAATAGATTACGTGAACAAGTTGCCAAATAAAAAGGGTAAGTACTTCTCAAGAATCGATAATTTTAGTCTCACGCCTGGTTAAAATCATGAAGTTGGTAATCCAGTAGGGAAGAGCTTCCACCAAAAATGCTTCATTCCGAAACCGATTACCTTTTTTAAATTTTTTGCTGGGTGTGTATGCATTACGTGTGCATATTTTTAGTTATCATGGAATGCATTTGAGTATAATTTCGTATAACCTGTGTTGTTTTAGGTTCATTTAATATTAAATGTTATAGTCCAAATCATGAAATACATTAATATTGTTTTTTTTTCCTTATAGTCATTGTTACTGTTTGGAAACACTCATTTATTCCATGCGTAGTAAGAATGTATTTTTATATATGTATTTGTATATACATTAGTGCATGAACTTTTCCACTAAGGTTTAGCAAGTATGTAAAAGACTTAAAGTATTGTTTTTTTATTAAAAATTTAGTGCAATAATACATAATAATCAGGGAAACCACAAATATGCAATTGCATGTTTTTTCTTGTCTGATATATCAATGCGGAATTAAGATATTTATCCGTTTCAGAACTTTTTATGAATTCTGGCATCGATTTGTTAGTGCATATTTTTGCATATTTTACCCTTTTAAGCATGTTTTTGCATACTTCAGTCTAACACGCATATTTTGAGCATTTTCCGAATTTTTAGAGAATATTTGGGGTTTTAGGGCATATTTTGGTACTTTTAACAAAAAATTTCATTTTAATATTTAGAAAAAAATTTTTTTGATAAAAATTTTTTACTTTTTTTCGTAAAAATTTAATTTTGTGGTGAAAAAAAAACAGTAGTATGGTGAAGCAATATTTTGCTACCATTATGAAGTTAGACTTTAAAAAAGGCCATTGTGTATGTTCTGGCTTCCGAATTGATTTCACACGTTTTCTTGTGAATTCTAATGTTAAAACACATGCTACACGTGTTAAAGTTGAAATTTAGAATAAAATTATTAATAGTATGTGTTCTAACATCTTGTGAAAGAAAAACGAAACAAGAAAATAAAAAAAAAATTAAATCGTACATGTCCAACTTTTTTCTGCTAAATTTTAATGCTGAAACAAATAGTATTGATTTGTATTTTCAAAATTTCAACTTAAAAAGGTGTAACATGTGTTTTAACATCCTCACTGGACGTTAATTTCAATAAAAGCTTGGTTTGGTAATTGTGAAGAACTCTGCCCCCAATTACATCAGTTGAGGTAGAAAAAGAACACTTTCAATGTATAAAAGTTTACTTAGATGTTACAGGCGGCGATTTTTATTTAAAAAGCTAAATGAATAGTTTTTGTTTATTGCAATAACAATTATAAATAAAAAACTTGTCTTACTGTTAGTTCATAGAAACCATGCAAAGATTCTCGTCTGCCTATTTATATTGAAAACAAAAACAAAGCACTCAAAATTTGTTTTTGTTTCCAATATAAATAGACAGAATTTTTACGTATATGAACTGGCAGTTATCATTTAAAATACAGTTCCAAAGTTTTAAATCTGATATCGTGATTGCTTTAGAAGTAGTAGTTAAATTTTTGTTGTTAATTAATTTTATTATTGTTTCCTTCTTATGTTTATTTTATTTTTGTCTTCTTTCATATGCAAATTTTATTGAATTGCTGAACTAAAATTAGATTTTCATTTCCTAATAACCCAATTTATGTTATTTTTAAGAGCATATTTTTTGAGTTTTTAGTGCATATTTCGAAGTTTTTAGTGCATATTGAATGCGCATAAAACACTTTTTTTGGAGCATATTTCTGGTTTCCCTGATAATAATACATCTATAATACATATTCACCCTTATTCCAGTTGTCGACATTGAAGTGACTTAAACACAATACCAAAAAATTAGGGCTTGTTTACTTGCTTTCCAAAACAATTTTGTGCCAATGACAATATATTTCCGTTCCTTAAGGACTAGAAAATATCATAAACCTACCATTAGGAGTCAGTTTTTTTACACAACGGGTACACAAGTCCAAATTTTTTGGTATAGTTTCAAAGTGACATCGATGTCGACAACTGGAATAAGGGTGAATACTTTTATTCTGGAGTAGCGCTTTAAATCATCAAGAAGATTTGCAAATAATTACATGAAACAAAATGTTAAAACTGTATGTGCGTACTCACTCTCACTTTCGAAAGTACAAAACTATAGACGTGCAAAGTTGCAAGAGTATTCTTTGTCTTTAATTGTTTTTTATTTTAGCTTTTAGTTCTACATTTTAAAATTTAAGATTTTCAGATTTCCGCTATAGCGGAAGTGGTTAATTTTTGGATAACTGATATGTGATTCATTAGGTCAGTCTTAAAATATTCACTTTCGATGTAAGACTTTTAAGCTACGCAAATATATATAATTCTATATGTAAGAAAAAAAACCGATATGTACATATGAACTGTGCGAAGAAACAAATAAATAAATAAGTAGGTAAACATGGGTGCTGATGAAGTACGTGGTTGCACAGAAAAATTTCGGTTTTCCTCTAGATAACAAAGACGTCTATTTTAAGTTTTCTTTTCTTCTTCACATAAATTAATACAAATATTTTATTCAATAAGAATTAAAAATGCTGAAGTAACAGCCAAAGCGCATCTATTGAGCTTTATTTTTGATTTCATATTAAACGAAAAAAATCCAATTTTTTAGTAGAAGCCAGATAAATTTTGTTTGTTAGCTAAACTTAATGTAAAATTTGGAACATATTTGTGTGTATAAGCCTAAGACTATGATATCATTATCATCCCCAGTCGATCTAAAATATTGAGTTTCGTATGGTGTTTGACATTTCTTACAAGAGACATAAATTGTGGCAATTCAACGCTGCATTCACAAGTGTCATATATCTGATTTACATTAAGCATTTTTTCATAAAAGAGAATGTTACATAAAAAAGGACGCAGAATAAATCTCTGGCGCATTTTTGGCAACGCTTTTAATATTATTTTCTCTTCCAGGAATCCTATTGAAAAATAAAAATTTTTCATGCAACTAATTTCATGAAAACAATGCTAAATGTAAATCAAATATTAGTCAATTATATACCTAAAATCTGTATGTGATTTTTGTGTTGTAATATTAATTTGAGAGCCAGGGCAACCTTTTTAATATGCCTTGATCAATATATGGAGACATTTAAGCCATTTTTTAGTGTGGTTTTAATTATTATTAAGGTCGGTTTGTTTCTAGCTTATTTTTCCTGAAATTGAAGTGATTAATTTCGCAGAAATTTTCGTAGCAAAAGCTTTTTAAGTATATAGTTTTTATTCTAAAAAATTACTGGCAGTGCTGTATGATATATATTTTGAAAGCAAAAGAAGGGAAAATCTTTTTTGATATTTATATACATACAAGTAATGTGATCTTAGTATAACTATCTTGATTTTGGTCAACACGAAATGTTTGCTTAATATCCCTACATGTATTTGAATTTCTTTTACCTTGTTTATGTTAAATTTTTTGTTTCTATTATTCTATTGTTTATATTAAATTGTTTTATTGTTTTTATTGTACTTTTGCTTATATTGTTTTTATTGAACTGTTTGGTGTATAAATATTGAATTTGGAATTTCATATTTATATAACATATTTGTACATAATTTTTCTTTGTATGTGAATTTATTTTTAAATTAGGAATAATCTTACAACATTTTTAGGTAAATAAGTTTCAATATATCGTTCGATGTTTTTAACAAATATCAATACAATACATTTAAAATTGAAGACTTACCTATCAATAAACATTCTTAATCTTTTAGAAAGCTACATTATTGCCCGGAAGATCACTGTTGTGGAAGGAGACTTTATAAGTATGCCTGTAAATATTTCATCCAGTGTGCCACAGGGGAGTATACTGGGGCCAGTTTTGTATTTGATATATACTTGTCATATGCCTTTGAGCAGTAATATACATACTTCTGCATTTACCGATGTAATAGCCTGCCTTAGCATGCACGAAACCCCTCACGAGGCATCGCAATATCTTCAAGAATGTACTATCCAGCTGGAACTATGGTTAAAATTTTGGAGAATAAAGAAGTGTGCTCAGGTAACATTTACGCTACGTAAAGATTATTGTTCTTCCATTAGACTCAATAATTAATTTTTTTCTCAACACTTACATGTGAAATACCTTAGTATACACCTTGATCAAAGACTTACATGAAAAGAACATATTGACTCAAAACTAACACAAATGAAGCTAAAGTTAATTTAGGTAGATTGGCTGATTTGCAGAAATTCAACTCTCAGTCTAGATTGCAAACTTTTGATATACAAGTCGCTTTTGAAACCTATATGGTGCTACGGAATTCAACTATGGGGCACTGCTTTAGCTTCCAATGTAGAGAGAATCCAACGAAGGCAAAACGTTTGATAACATCGGTTCCATGGTACATCAAAAATTTAAATATACATCGTGATTTAAATATGCCACTAGTGATTGACAAAATTGCAACATACGCAGGTAAATATTTAACAAAACTCGAGCCACATCCCAATCCCCTTGCTCGTAATATTTTGAACTGTACTGGACACATCCGCCTAACAACCCACGGGCTCTAATACTCAACACTCCAGATGGGATTGCTTAAAAATCCTTTTTTTTTCCTTTTTTGATTATCACTACTTATGTATTATTTATAACTAATAATTATATTTTAAATTTAAGATTTGAATACTTATTTTTAGTTCATATTTGAAGATACAACAAATAAATAAATGTATTATTTATTAACAAAAAAATTTTTTAATTGTTTTTTATTTTGTTTTCAATTTAACATAAAATATCTTGCTATAAAAAATATATGTTGATATTACAAATTGTTTAATAAAACTAAACATTAAAAAAAGATATATTTGATATATACACAAGTTTTCTTCATAACATATTTTTTATGTTATATGCACATAGAAATATGTGCAAAGAAATATATGTACATACATATCACACAATAAATTATAAACAGTCACATCTCAAAAAATCCCAGATGCTTAGGAGTGACAAAACACTGTTCAAAAAGACTTCGTTTGCAGCAAAAATAATTTTTTTGCGGGCCATAAAAAAACATTTCAAAATTTTGAAATGTTTATGGTTTAGTGTGCGATATTTCTGTACGTTTTTTATGTTGTTGATATGGTTAATCCAAAATTAAACTTCAAAAACTAATTTTTTCTTATGTGTATGTTTCTGACAGTAACACCATGGTTATTTCTTCTATGGAGTAAAGGAAAACACGAAATATCTGCAAATTTAACATTATTATTTTTGCAGTGAAAAATCAGCAAAATATAGAGAAATCTTCAAATCGGCAACAGTGTCCCTGGGTGTATAATGTCTGCGTATGATTAATATACAATTATTTAAAGAAAAAATTACGTATGACTTGTGTCAGAACGAGTCGAAATTTAATGCCTATTATATGCCCTTAATTATGAAAGTCATATACTTATATCTTTGGTCGAGATATTTCGTAGAATACATTTGAACAAATCAAAAACAACAACATTTAACATTTTAATTTAAAGCTGTACTATTCTCAATTAATATAATTTTACTTAACATTTATTTAATATTTATTGAAGTTTTTTAAGATTTATATGAAATTTAGAGCCAAAAATGCACATGACTTAGACCACCTTCAAAATTAAGAGCACATACTCATATATTACCCAGTTTAAAGATAATGGGGTATATTTTAGGTCAAGTATATTGAACTGCAAGTCTTCAGTCCAACAAAACTCCTACTCAAATATGCAAAATAAAAATGTTTTTTTGAAGTTTATATTATAAGAAAACTTCCATAGAAAAACAGGTTTTAATATAGGGCATATTATTAAGCCGACGCTATTTTTTTTAAAAGAAAAGTAAATAAGGCAAGGAAAGCCTACTACTAGTATAAGATGTTACCTTCTTTAGGAAAGGGATAGAGATAGAGAAGACAGGCGGTGAAGGAAGAGACAGAAAAAAGCTTCATTCTATTACAACTGCTTTTTTGTACATTTTTAATAATGCAGTGTAGCAGCATAACGGGATTACAGTATTTTTTGTTTGACTATGAATATACGCCAACACAAGCGTGTCGTTATCAAGCGAATGACATTGTTTGAAATATTGTATTGTTATCAGGAATCATACAGACTATTGTTCTAGACAGATTAGATCTATACCAAATAAATAAAGCTAGAAACAGCAGTGATTAGAACATACGGTCTTAATAGTATAGGTTCGATTCTACTACCTAAGGTAGTAAAATTCTATACTTAGTGCAAAGTCGTCTAAACAAGGTACTTAGGGTGCCCAGACACGTTCATATTATATTGATATCTTCACAAACCTTGTCAAACTTTACCATGGCTACAATTTTGCTAGATATTGTCTGAAGAAATTTAAAAACAAAAATTGTTTCCTTCACTTTTACAAAAAGAATTTGCACGAAGGAATTACTTTTTGAGGTAAAATTTTAATAAGGCTTGCTCAGGCCTTTTAACAACTCTGAATTAGCTGTTATCCAAAAAATTATAACACCATTTTTTTAAGGGTACACTGTTTCACGAATTTTTTTTGAGCACCACAAGAAATCATTGGTAAGCAAAATCGATAAGCTGAGTACCGTGTTTTCTTTCTTTTTAGTAGTACTATCAAGCCTATACTGTTCTGCTCATGTGTTTTTTTCATAGCATAATTTACAACTTTGTGTTTGGTTGCTTACAAAGCAACAAAAAACCATCAGCTAACACTTAGATTCTTACAGCATTATATAAAAGAAAAAACTGGCATGAAGTTAGCATAAATAGCAAAATTGAACACGATTTTAGAACTTTGTCGTACAAACTTACATTAAAAATCGAACTTGAATTTAATAGTGAGTGATTATGGGCCGATATTTAATGTCTAATTGTATGGAAAAACTCATTAACAAGTAGTTAAATTGCGGCTTTTATTCCAACTTTAAGCGAGTTTTTTTCTTATAATTAAGGCTGTTAATAATTTTTTGAATGGAATTATACTATCAAAAGCAAAATTTTGTTCAATATAAAATTTGTTGCTCAACAAAATTTTCGATTTCACTGCCCGCTCAGAATATGAATTTGCATTATTATACTAGGAATACAACTGGAACAAACGACAAAGTTTTCAGTGCGATCTTTCGACATAAAAAATAAAATACATTTGCGGATATGAAAGTGAACTCAACACTGCCGTAGAACGAAATTTGTCGTACCTGACGAACTCTGAGATAAATGTATTTCTATTTTGTACACTGACGAACCACAGAAACTAATTTTCTCTCCCTTTCCCTATCTTTGCACACATAATAACTAATTTTATCAATTATAAGAGCTGAACTTGCTGAGTAAACTTGTCGCTATTGTGTTCTTATCGAATAATTCATTCGTTGTTCGTCCCAGTTGTGTTTATTTATTTTATTCTTATAATAATGACTTCCCCATAATAGACAAAATAAGTACTTATTTGTACCGTTATATTGTACTTTTTTAATATTTTGCATAAAATTTATTGATCGTTAAAATAAACTTCTAAAGCAAACAAGTTTTATGCTCAATAAAAGAGCTTTATGGTATTTCCTAAAGTTGTATTTGAAAAGAAGATTTCAATCAAAATAATTATATTTCAGCAAAAACAAATTATTTAAAAAGAGTTTTTGTTTTCTTTCGAGGTTTTGCTTAAAATTGTCTTTTAAAACACAACTCTAAGCAATACAACATGGCTTGAGCAATTGAATTTTTACTTTTCACTGGAAATGTATATAAAAAATTAAGGAAAATATTAAAGATTAGATTTAAGAAATCAATATTTTAGATTTAGTTCACGCGCACATGAACCTTGATCGCGTAATATCTTTTGCCAATTGGGCATATAAGGACCCGATACGCACACGTAAAATGATCTAATTACTCTTTAAAATACAGAATTGCCAAACCAAAAAAGTAACACACATTAGTTTGCTACAGCAGCGCCATTGAATAGATTTCTTGCAAATGTGCTCATTTTCGAAAAAAGCAAATATTTTGCCAACAAAAACAATAACAGAAAACGAAAAACTATCGCACAAACAAAAAAAAACAAACAATTAAACAAAAACTTACCTTGTTTGGGAGAAGCACTCAACGCCTGTTGTGGTGACTGCTGTTGAGAATGTATTTGATATTGTTGCTGCTGTTGAGCTGCAGCAGCAGCCACAGCCACAGCCTGCTGTTGTGCAATACATGCTGCAGCAGCAGCGGCAGCAGCTGCCTGTTGTTGTTGATGCTGTTGTTGAGCTTGCTGTTGCTGTTGTTGCTGTACTGCCTGCTGTTGTGCAGCAGCAGCTTGTTGTTGCTGCTGTTGCTGTTGGACTTGTTGCTGCTGTTGACTATTAGCAGACATTTGTTGCTGCTGTTGTTGTTGCTGCTGTTGCTGTTTGGTATTGTTGACCTGCTGGTGGGACTGCTGTTGCGTTATGTGAGTCTGATGTATGGCCAGCAATTTGGTTTCGTACGGTTTAGCATGTGGAGCACCAACTGATAGTGGTTGACTGCTAAGCGTCATTTGTGCTGTGGCTGGCATCATAAGTGTGGGCATTGCCAACATTTTTGCTTCGCTTTTTCTAAACAACTCTGGGATCTCTGTTATCTTAGTTATTTAATTTTTTTTGTTGCTGTTTGTCCTCTTTTTGGCTATTTCACTGTACACCTACGCTGTAAGAAGTCGCGATGTGTTTGGTGATGCTAGTTTATTTGGTTAAATTATTTTTGTTCTCCTCTCTTTAGTTTTGTTTAGAACTGTGGATTCTTCCTTGTTTTCGTTATGATTATGCTGATGCTTTAGTTTGTAATGCTTTTGATGTTTTGCGGTCAAGTTACAGTTAGATACTCATACACAGTTTTACTTAACATACACACTCATATAGTCCTACAACAATGTTAATTCTATAATGCTCACGTATGTTAATGCAGTCAAGGTATGCTAATATATTCAACTGCCGATTTTGTTAGTTCTACCTGTTTCAATTATTTTTTGTATGCATATGTGTATGTCTGCCTGTACATATATGTACTATAAACGAACGTGTGTTTTCAAGTTATTCTGTTTTTCTATTTATTTTTTGCTTAATCTCTCAACGTGCAACGGTCGTTGGAGTAATATTGTTTAGCAGTGGTAGTTAGTAGCTGAAGTGATATCAGTAGTAGTCTCCTAGTCGTAGTACTGACTGACTGACTAACGGTGGTGGTATTGGCGGCGTTAGTACAAGTATGCGTTTAACATGTAAATGTATGCATATATATGCTGTAATGTATTTATAAGTTTGTAAAATGTTTTGTAATGTATATGTATGTATGAACGTACATATGTATGTATGTACGTATGTACATTTGTAGTTGATGTTGATGTGGATGTTGTGATTTTACAAAGTGGTAAAATGTTCGCGTTGATGGCAATAACAAATTATTTGTATACGAAAATTAAACAAAGAATGTTACGAGTTTTTTTGTTTTTGCTTTTTGAGGTTTTAATTCCTGTTGTTTAAAACAATTTGACGTTTTATTTGAAAAATTAAAGTTTCAAATTATTTTTTCTGTTTTTTTCGGGGATAATTTGCAATTTTGCTTAGGCAGTTAATTAAATATTTGTTTATTTTTTTAATGGTGTAATTGTTGTTGTTCAGTTTTTTTTTTGCTGTTATTGAAAATATGGTTTCAATGTGGTTTTTGTATGTTTTATAATTGTTTCGTTTATTGATGGAAATATTGCTTACTATTTCAATAATTCCAACATTTACACTTTTATTAAATTTTTAAGAGACTGAAACCGCACTTGTGCTTAATTGTCAAATATTTAATTTATATAAATAAATAATTCTGCTAAAATTTTTTGTTTGTTTCATTCACTTCAAAAAAAGAAGTACAAAATTTTAGTTAAGCATATTGTTTTCTTTGATAAATTGTTTTAACAAAAAAATTTTTTAGCTTCACCTTCACTTATCACAGACCAATGAAATAGTTAAGAGTCTAGTTTTCAATAATCAAAAATATTTTAAAATACTATGAATGCGCTTTAAGGAAATATTTCTAAAATAAATATAATATTGATGTTATTTATATGAAAATATAAAAAGAATTAAAATGAAATTTTTAAGTTATTCACAGAGAAATTTATAATCAAGTTATGTTAATAGTCTGTGTAACTATACAAAAACTCTGTTTTAGTATATCTGGCAACGAGGAGTGTAGACGCTTAATAAATTTTATAGTACGGTAACATTTCAGCAAAATTTAAACTTAAAATTGTTTGGCAAAATCCAGTAGATTTTCCATACAAAACAATGTATAATTCGTCACTTAATTTTGTCGTAATATACTTAGGGCCTAATTCATAAAAAATATTTTGATTTTATAAAAGGTTTATTAATCAAATTTCCATACAAAATTTATTTTATTAACCTCTTATTAAACATAAATATTTTTTATGAATAAGGCAGTTAGATGTAGATTTTGATAAATATTTTAATTAAAATTTAATAGATTTCGTAATATAAATGCCCTAGTATACACTTTTCAATGCTAATCAAAATATTCAAATACTTTCATGGAATTTTTTTTTAAATATTTAAAAAATTCATTTTGACGCAATTTTCCCTCAGAAGTTCTCAACTGAATAATTTATATCATTAAAATATTAAGCGAAAGAATATATATATATATAACATTATGTTAAATGAACAAAACAATAATCACGTTTTTTTTTGGAATTGTTAGAATTTAAAATTTATTAACGCACTAATAATCCCAAACTATTATTTTACTTATTCAGTAAAATATTTTTTATTAAAAATACACTGAATATGATTACTAATCTTACGAATATGATTATTAATATTAGATATAAAGAACTGAAATGAGCAATTTGGTTTGTTTAATTTTTTTTAAATTTCATGCTAACACGTTTGTGTATTTGAAGTTCTCAATTATTGATTATAAGTTTTTATATAAACTGTAATAAATTGTTAACACTTTTTTTTACAGAAATAAAGGTAATTATAGCCAACCTGAATTAAATACTAAAATATACTAAGTATTATGAAAAGAAAATTTTGATGAAATATGTACGCATTTATAGTCATAACTAATATTATTGTCCTACTATTCCAAAATGAAATAACGAAATTAATTTATTCAATTCAATAACACTGTGTGTAATTTTTTAAGTCATGGAAATATAACGTTTTTTTCTCAAGTAGTGCTTATTTTGTGAATGGTAACACTTAGCTCATGTCTGATTTGACAGATAATTAGTTTTATCCTTCCGCTGAAAGAGCCAACTGACCATCCAATGCATTTTCGCTGCGCTAAGTGGGCCTGCGATCGACTTACAGAAGGTGCTGATTTTGCCAAAAAAAAATCATCTTTTCAGATGAAGCTCATTTTGATCTTGGTGGGTATGTCAACAAGCAAAATTGTCACATTTGGGGCACAGAAAACCCGCACGCATACATTGAAAAGCCGACGCACCCAAAACGAGTCACTGTTTGGTGCAGATTTTGGTCCAGAGGCGTAATTACGAAAATGAGCAAGGAGTGGCCGTTACAGTCAATGGCGATCGCTATCGGGCCATGTTGGACGAAGGTACGTGTCACACAGAAAATGCAAGAATTACACCAATGCCCCAAATCCTTGGGGCCCATAAAAAAGTTCATGACTTGGGGCAAAACTGGGAAACACGAATCTTTTTTTTTTGGTTTTTTATCACGTAGTGGTGTCCGCATATGGTTATATTTCTAGGACTTAAAAAATTACACACAGTGTAAAATAAAATTTTTAGATAGAATAATGATTATAACACATTAAAAAAATTTATAACAGACATCCTATAGAAATTTAAATTTTTTATATAAAAATATAGAAATAAAAAATAACACTTCATTTGACTCTGTCAATAAATTTCTAAAAAGTAACCGCCATATTTTTAAATTTTAAAATAAGTAAGAAAAGTATTTTATTTAAAACTTCTTATTCAAAATTGCTTGATTTTAAAATAGATTTGCAGTTCATTTTTTTTTATAAATATAATTCTTAAAAAAATTATTAGTGCTCTTCTATACACACAGAAATATCACTTAAAATTTTTAAAAATTTTTGTTTATTTTTTTAATTTTAAAATTTTCAATTAAGTTAATACCAGAAAATTATAATTTTTTAACGAGATAAAACAATAAGAGGCCCGATAATTAAATATTGAATAAAAATGTAAATGTTAAACATTTTTGAGAAATCAATATGTCTCTGACAGCTTATACAAAAAATATAATATTTATTTTGGGTAATCGAAACTCGATATCGGATTTTCTTTTCATTAGATATAATAAAAAAAGGAACTCTTAAACAGTTTTCAAGCAGGAATTTCATAACCAGGAATTTTCAATAATTAATTTAGTACCCAGCAAAAAACTACACATTACCATCAGAACTACCTGCCATATAATGACTTACTTTTCTGATTACCAAATTTTAAAAATCGCTTACAAATTATATTACTTAAAATTTAAAAAAATTATGTACAAGTTGTTAAATCAGGAGAATGTTTTTTTTATAGATTAAAAAGATTACGTGAAGAAGTTGCCAAATAAAAAAGTAAGTAATTCTCAAGAATCAATTATCTTAGTCAAACCACACGCCTTGTTAAAATCATTAACTTGGTAGGTAATCCACTAGGGAAGAGCTTCTACCAAAAATGCTTAATTCCAAACCCGTTTCGTTATAAATAAAATGAACCAAATTTATTAAAAATCATTTCATGAATTCTGAATTTATTCACAATTAAGTGGTAACATATATACTCGTATTACATATTTTTTTAATTATTATTTATTTTAAATTGAAAAAAAAAATTAAAAAAGCTGTAATACGAGTATATATATGCTACCACTTAATTGTGAATAAATTCAAAATTAATGGAATGATTTTTAATAAATGTAGGTCCTTTTATTTGTAACATATGAAGGTATCACAATTAATAATAAAATATAAAATTTTCTTCAGTTTAAAATTGTAATGATTCTTTTAAAAAACAATTTTCTCAATTTTTTTTAAGTGTATTTGTTTGTATAAAACTTTTTGAATATCTCCGAAACTATAAGACTGTTTAAAAATTAGTACAAACGTAATTTAAAGGTCAATCTGTTCCTAGCCTTCTGTGTATCTTTTTATTTGATCAAAGAACTGGTTCTCAAGTAAATGCAAATTATGTACAGAGTCAATTAAAAAAAAATATGCACGAAAATTTATTATCAAAGTACCGACCTTAAAAATCGTGTTGACCTGTAATATTAATGCCTTTATTATTACAATAATTTTTTTTGTAATTTTTTAAATTCTATTTTTACATTTAGCTTTCTTAAACTTTTTAGAATAGTCGAATTAGCTCTTATTTTGTTTTATCCAGCAACACTAATGTATGAGAGAAGAACAATTTCGGTGCAATAAATATTTTTATAAATGTATGAATGTCTTTACAAAAAGGACTAAAAAAAAACTTAATATTCTTGTCGAAAAATCATAAATTTTCAAGAACAAGCCAAAATCTCTTTTTACACAAACTATAAAACTGTCATTAATGGTTTTCGAATAGAAAAACATATGTAAGCTTTTTCACTTTCAATTGTCTGGACAATGATTTGACGCAAGTATGCCTGTTTTAATTAGAGAATTTTTCTTGGAAACTCAAATATACAAGAAATATTAATAAAATAATAAAATTAAACATTTTAAAAATTTAAAACTTAAGAAGACAAACGAAAGTTAGTAAAAAGTACTACGTGGAAATTTTTTGAAAAAGGAGTATAACAAATCAGTCAAAATAGCTTGGAAAAATCTTTTGATATTAAGTTGTATTAAGCGGCTCACCCAATTATGTACATATGTCATATTCGAAGGTGGCACAAAAGGCTTTTGATTTTTATTGTGCATTCAAGAAAATTGTGAAATATGGTGGCAAATATTGATAAATGTTGTTTACTTTTTCACTGCCAGGAAAATTGAGCAATATTTTCTCTGAAAATATTATGCCATTTATTGTGTAGTATAAATCAAAACGACAATAATATGTAAAAGAACATATGCAATAATATTGTATAAACACACAAAAAAGTAATATGAATGATTTTGTAATATTAGTTAAAATATTTGTAGTATCAATTAAAAAATTAATTAAATTTTCACCTATAAACAATTTGATAATATCAATTAAGTTTTTTCAGTCAAATTAATTCATACAATTAAAAATTTAATTAATATAATTAAATTCTTAATAGAAAATATTAATTGGTGAACACTTTTTTCTGTGAAGGATGGGCCGTTTTATAAATTTTTTTCAAGAGTTTCATTTCATTTTTCATTTGTCACAAACCTTTGTCACACACCTATGTTCAACCCATTCAAATTATATTATATTATATTTATCTAAAACGACTGAACCAGACTTTTGTTTAAACGTAGGTCGAACTCATTCACTTGCTGATTTTTGACACAAACCGATGACCAAACTCATTTAAATCACATGGGTTTCATTATAGGTATGTGTCCAAAATGGACCAATGAACGAGTTTGACCTAAGTGTAAACTTCGGACAAGTTGGATCTAGTAGACTTAAATACAACTCATTCAGTCGGTCGTGTTTGACACTAACTTAACCCATTTGGTTGCACCGATTTTGATTTAGTTTTTTCTTTTTTTTCAAAGGTGACTTGAAACAAAAAAAAAACGGTTTAGCCACTTAGAAGATATTACATATTTTCTGTATATATCGGATGTTTTTTAAATTTTAAATTTTTAAATGAAAAATATTTTTTAGAGTTAATTGAACTGTGGTGAATTTTAATCAGAAATAGTTTCGTAAAAGATGAGCAAGAATAATTAAATATACTTATGTACTTAGGTAGAGTAATACGACTTCGTGCCAACATAAATAGAAAAATGAAAAATGGAAAAACATAAAATGAATAGTGAATGCGTTTACACAGCAATCATTTCTCATATTTCATAAAATTTTGGGTTAAATAGCTAATGTTAATAACAATATATACCCAAGTAGATAGACTCGGGTGCTGATGAAGTGCTTTGCTGCAGAGAAAAATATCGGGTTTTCCCCTAGCTATAAAATCTAGTTTAGTTTTTCTTCTCTTCTTTAGAAAATCACATTAATTAATAAAAATATTTCATTCAATAATAATTAAAATTACTGAATTTAAGCCCGATAAGATAAGATAAGAAACTATTTCTGATTAAAATTTTTAATATTTGTTATAATTACATGAGCTAAGACTTATATTGAACTCTTCAGTCACAAACCTTGGAGAAGGTTATGCTGTTGTTTAAATGAAATATCCCGTTTTATTGATTTTTCATCTAATTCGAATATAACAAAACAAATTATATTACTGTTCACTTAAATAGCTAATTTATTGTAATTTATGCTCTACTAAACTGTATGTCCTATATCAGTCTGCAAAAAAACTTTTCTATAAACATATAATAATAATAATATTAATAATAAAAAGGTTTGTATCTAAAACGAGCTATTGAAAGAATTTTAACCGAATCTACATGGGGCACAAACCCATAATCAAACTTATGTAATTTAAATAAATTTGCTAATCAACTTGTGTGAACAATGCACTATTGAACGAGCTAGATCCATGTCTGTTTGTGACAAAAATGGCCGAATAAATTAGTTCTATCCACGACTTCGACTCAAGTCTAAAACCCATTTAAAATTTAAATTAATTAGAATGGCTTGATCATAGGTTCGTTAATAAAAGAGTTCGACCTACATCTATTTTATTGCAATATTTATTGAAAATAAATTATAATAATAATAATAAAAAATAACTGTTTTATGTACCAAAAATATTTTTCATGAAAAATTATTTAAAAGTCAAAAATCTTCTTTCACATTTTATGTCTATGCATACTGAATACAGGCATCATAAGTTTATTCTTTATTATCGTTCTGTGCTGTTCTTTTTTTTGTGTAGGCAAATATTTTGTTTATTATTTTTCTGTTAAAAAGAATCAGCTGTTTTCAAAAAAAAAGGATAAGCAAACTGAAAAGTTGTTATAAATTATATAACTTTCTTTCACTAAAATAATTTATTTTGTATCTTCCATTGCTGTTTAATTGAAAAAAACACTTCACTTTTTAAAAAATCTTTAATAACACCATTTTTTCCTTTAACATCAAATATCTATATTTTTCACAACACATCAAACTAAAGCATATGCACTTTTAGCTGTCACTAAACGTTGAATTCTCTTTAAACTTTTTAGCAACAGATGCTTAGCACTAGCAGAACAGAACGAAAAAAATAGCAAACCTCACATAGTGACTTATAAGTAAACAAAAAAAAATAACTAAAACAGCAGATTCAGAAACAGAAAAGAAAGTCTTAACTAATTTGGCCTTAAACCCGTATTTAGTTTACAACGCGTAACAATTTAGACACTTTTTCTAAAAAAAAATATATATGAAACATAATAAATATAAGAATAACGAATGCTTTGGAAAAAAATAAAAAAAAATACTTTTGTATATAAGAAGTAGAAGTTTTTTGTTTCGATCGTGTATATATAACAAGAGTTTTATTGATTTATTTATTTACTTTATATTAAAATTATATAAAATATAACATTAATATTAATCAATTAATTGATAGCACTGGCTGCCAAGGCCATCAGCTTAAGAAGAGTTTTATGTGACAAAAATGTAATGAAATAAATGCTAAGGTTTTGTTTTGTTAATAAATAAAATACCAAAATATCGTTTTTTTAATTTATGTCTAACACAGAAAAAAGTTAAATGAAAAATTAATTATATTTTTAACCAGTTAAAACAAATAAATAATATCAACTAAGTTTATCCACTTGAATTAATTGAAGCTGTTAAAAAATTAATTGAGTTAATTAAACGTTTTTTTCTTTGAATATATTAACATGAAAAATTTTTTTTTCTTGTTTTCTTAATTCTTAATAATATTTTGTTAGTTTCCCTACAAAGTTTAAATATTTTTAAAATTTTTTCTAGAACTTTGTGGTTGATGCCTACTGATCTAAACGTGCTTAAACAACGAAACAAAATTATTTAAATTGAATTACATATTGAGAGCTTATATTCAAAATACGTCCTTTCAAAAAACTTAACTTTTCAGTAGAGCGAAAAAACTAATTAATTCGCACATAGTTGTAAAAACAAATGATGTGCTTTCCATAATATGGTTTAAATTAAATTAATGTATATATTATTTATTGATGTTTCAATTATTAAGTCTACAAAAAAAATTATTTTGCACTGGTTTGCGTATTTTTTTTTTGATAGCATATTTTACTCGATCAATCAACAAATATTTTTTTGGAGTCTGCATATTTGGTCAAAAAAAGTTGATGTTTTTGAATATATTAATTTTTTAATTATTTTGTGAAATTTTTTACTCAATACTAGATACAAGAATTGAAAAACTTCAAGAAAAAACTGAAAATACCGTAACAAAAATGACTTAAGCCTGACTGAAAGCCTGTTCTATCTTGAGGTGGTCAGCTTTGGCTCAATCTTGTTTGTAGCAGGTTCAGTCCAAATTTTTAATTTCAAAGGTTTATATTTTTGACTATAATCGGTGCATACATAATGTTTATATATATTCTATTAGCAGTTTAAAAGTTACCAGAAAATGCAGTAAGATAACTGGAAGATTTATAATAAATGACTTATTTTATAAAAATTTTGTAAAATTATATGAAAGTTAGCATTTATTTACACCAAAAATAATTATACTTTGGGATAGCAGAATAATAAAAAATTATATAAAACGAGAAAAAAAATTATTGTTTTGATTCGAAATTTATATTATGTTTTGAATATATGCTCTCGATATGTTAGCTTATGTCTTTTTTACAATTTCATAAAGAATAAAGTAGGAAATCTCAAACATCTGTTTTTTGGATAGTAAGCTAAAATAGTGTAAGTTGAAAAATATGGTTTTGATAAAACTCCACTTTTAAAGAATTAATATTTTTTCTATCAAAATAGTTAAATTAAAATAATTTTCTTGTAAAGTAAAGATTTCTGTTTTAATAAATGACCCAGTGTGCTTGAAGTGTTCATTAAAAAAGTTTTTCATACAAAACCAATTTTAGCGTCCACTTAAAGCATCCGTTATTTTTTTGCATATGGGGGTCTTTAATCTGATTTGTTGACCAATAAAAAATTCATCGAACTTTTTTTTTCAGATTTCGGTCTATATTGTTTTGTTTATACTAGTATCTTTATACACAGAAAAAAGTATTCACCAATTAATATTTTCAATTAAGAATTTAATTGTATTAATTAAATTTTTAAATGTAATAATTAAAAAACTTAATTGATATTATCAAATAGGTGAAAATTTAATAAATTTTTTAATTGATACTACAAATATTTTAATTAATATTACAAAATCATTCATATTACTTTTTTGTGTGTACATAGTAAAGTTCGTTGCAGACCAGAGGATTTCACGTAAATATGAAGCTTCGTTTGCATTATTTTTTAGCTTATATAACTTGATTTTGTGTTAAGTTGACTTATTCTGTTATTGTTTTTAAGCAAATTGTGATGTGAACATTTTCAAAATGAGTAACCTTTATTTAGATGTCACTAATTCTTAATAGCTTTTTGCTGCAGCAGATTTATTACCCGTCATACACAGAAAATTTTTATTTTGTATTCAATTATTAAATTTTAAAAAATGGAAAAATATTTTTACTGTAAAAGGAAGTATAATAGAATTCGTAAAACTAACTACCAAAATTTTTAAAAATGTAATAGAATGAAAGATTTATATTTTTCTTCACACAAAAAAGTAATATGAATGATTTTGTAATATTAATTAAAATATTTGTAGTATCAATTAAAAAATTAATTAAATTTTCACCTATAAGCAATTTTATAATATCAGTTAAATCCAGTCAAATTAATTTATACAATTAAAAATTTAATTGATATAATTATATTCTTAATTGAAAATATTTTTTCTGTGTGAATAAAATCAAAGAAAAAAGTTGTTGTTTTATTTTAAATCATCATCATACAATGTTGATTAGGGCCACGTTTTTCAACAACTTCTTGTTTGTATATACAATTTAATATTTGTTGTCTTCTTTTTCCATATGCAACAATTCATGTATTTAAATGTTTTTTTTTAATATTTTTTTCTGTTTATCCTACTAGTTGCTCTAGTATCCTTTAAGTTGCATCAACTTAAAATTTTGCATATTGCCTTCTTGGAAAAAACGACATACAGTATAAATAATCTGTTGTACTCTTTCGCAAAAGAATTAAATACAATTTTATAACTTTGATATAAGAGAACTAACACAAAGTCCCAACTAAAAAAATTGGATTTGTGAGTTAATGATGCCAAAATTTATTTGTATATCAGTGTTCATATTGTTTAAAAAATGGCTGCAAGTATCTTGTTTACTCAATACTTGAGAGAAAAAAAGTTAAAGTTTCTTTTTCCTTTTCCTTTTCCTCCTGGTACGGAGTTCTTACGGAATTTCACGCTTATAAATTTACATTTATTTCTACATGGAAAAGTAATCGTGTAGCCTTTTGTTTAGAATTATTTGTTCTTGCAAACAAATTTATTTATTTTTTTATTTACAATAGACAAAAACACTAAAAATTAATTACAATTTTTAGTCAGGCTTATTAAATGAAATATTTTTATTAATTAATGTGAGTTTCTAAAGAAGAGAAGTAAAATTAACATTAATTAATAAAAATATTTGATTCAATAAGAATTGAAATTACTGAACTTAAGCCTGACTAAAAATTATTTTTGATTAAAAATCAATAAAGTTCAATTAAAATTTAACATGTTTCAATTAATTACAATATCATAAAAATTAGAAATATCAAAAATTCCGTAAACAAACAATTGTTTGGACATTAATGTTTAACTGAGTTGACTGAAAAAGTCTCCTTTTATATTTATAACATCCCTAAGATAGGCAATAAATTTCCAAATTCATTGTACTTTTCTTTTGAAATCCTGTTTTAGCAAATGGAAATTTTCCGTACGAAATTTACCAACCGGGATTTCCGTAATATTTTTTCATAAGGTTGTATGAGAACCTGAAATTCCGTATAAATTCCTTACCAGGCTTTATTAAGTTATGTATAAATTGAAAACCGTACACTAGTTCTTATGAGTTATGACGTTGTTTTAGTAAATGCCCAGAATTATGAAAGTGGTCTAGGTCATCTGCTTTTTTTTTGTTTAGAGATTTTATATTAGTAAATAAAAAGTTCAATACCAAATCATGATTAAATAAATTTAATATTAAACGGAATTTAACATTTAAATCTTTCATAATACAAACATTTTTTTTGAGTTATGCAAATGTAATCTAATAAATATATCGAAACTATATATATGACTCAGATCAGTACCTGAACTCAGTAACCTTTAGTACAATAATTTGAATAGCTTTAATAAATATAAAGAAATATATGTTATTTAGTAACAACATTTTAACTATATATGCTGTCGGTTGTAAAAAAAATAAAAAAAGACACAATATCAGATTCATTGATTTTTCTTTATTATTTTTTTGCTTTTCGCCTATTTTCACATTATTTCACAGAGTTACCTTATAAAATTGGATTAAATGGTAAGTAAGATACAACTGAAGGCTATAAAAACATAATGACATTATCATTAGAGCAATCGAATAAATTTGTAGATAAATATTACAATTTTTGGTTCGTGAATAATTACAGAATCCAGGTAAAGTTTCGTAATTATGGGTTAAAAATATGTCTAATTGAGTTATTCATTATCTAAAAAACTTTCAACATTTTTAAACGAGGCATATGGTTTAAATTAGCATACCAATACAACGAATCTAAAAGTCGAATATTCCATATTAGATAGTTTGACATGGTAGGGAACAATATATGAAAATATAAAAAGTTATTTGCCTTTACTGAAAATTGGTAAATTTTGACTTGACGCTCTTAACAAAAACTAGTGTGATATGTTATCATAATCCAACATTTATATTTTAAAAGCAAACTTCAAACAAAACAAATTTTTTTTTTTGCATATTATCATGATGATATGATTAAGAGTTAACGTGAAATTTAACAGAAAGTTCATAATACGAAACTTGCTGTTAAAGTCCCTGTTAGTTTTTATGATAAGGGCTGTACAAATATTTAAATTTATTTTATTTAATGCACTTTTACTTATATCCAACCAATTTAATTTTTTTTGTATTCGATAATTAAAGTGAATTTTATTTATTGCTCTAGAAAAATATACCAGACTACTTTAAGCCACAAATGAAATTTAAAAAATTTAATATTGACTTTAAAACGAAAACCAAGAGGCAAATTAATTCATTTTCTAACGATAAAAATTTTAAAATATTACCATATAAACTCTAATGAAATATTTTGTAATTTTGTTCGATATCGAGTGCCGTAATCAGCCCCACAGATAAGTGAAGAACTTTTAAAAAAATGTTTGAATATATAATTACATTACAACAATAAAGCAGCACAGCTTTTATTGCCGTGTGCTATAATATAAAATATGAAGAGCGTTTAAAGAAATAAACACGTGGTGAAAATAAAACTGTATAATATATCACTTCACTCCATGAGTGCGTTAGCATTTTTATACATCACTTGTGTACTTAAATACTTATAATAAAAAAAAAACTTGCTATCCTGGCATATTTCTTTTTCCGAAATCGAAAGCAGCTTGTCTGAAGTTGAGGGTTTTACTGAAACATGTGCTTAAACAAATAAATATTTAAGTGTTATGGCGAAGTATTACATACATACACCCATAATCCTATATATATATATTGTGTATATAAATATCTGTATTTCTCATGTTGTTTTTGTAAATTCATTTCGAAGAAAAATCATGGCTGTATAAGTTTCCGGTAATGCATATACAACATAAAAAAGGACAGTAAAACGAACTATTATCAGTCATAACTATGTACTCATGCATAAGTACATATATAAGAATATATAACAAATATAAAAGAATTTTGTAGGTATGTATGTATTTATTTCACATATACAGAAAAAGAAGAAGCTATGGCAATAACATCTCAGAGCAACCATTGAAAATAAGAACAAAGAATGAAATCGTATTATGGTAACAGAGCAAGAAAAAAAAACGATAATATTGCAACAACTCCCATGCTGCTTCAAGCGTTTAATGACTTTTCTTACACTTTTTTCATCAACAGTATACACATTCCGATATCAACATAAATATCTGTATACATCAACTAAATTTTTGCATATTCCTACAGATCTAAATTTAAGAGTTATATACCTAAACATATTTACATGTATAAATGTATGTATGTATATCTACATTATAAAATTACAAACAAATTCGAATATGTATACATAGTATGATAAATGTATGTACATATTTCTGCTAAATTTTCAATAATAAATTAATTTTTCTTTTAAAAATATTTTATAATAGATTTTCATTTTAACTGTTATGGTAAAACAAAATGTCTAACATACGAGTACATCTATTCTTACTTTAGTAAACTTAACTAAAACCTAACTAAAACCTAGAACTTATGCTATACTAAATTCCTTTTAATTCTTACTTGTGCATCATAGAGCTGAATTTTTTCTCTGTCAAACTTAAAATTTCACTTTTTTATTTAAAAAAAAATATAATAATTTTTTTTATTTTAATAATATCTTTACCATAAATTCACTTTTTTTAACGTAAACACTTTGGATTTAATTTCGAATTTATGTAGATTTTTCTTACACCAAATTTTACGGTTTATTTTGATTTTTTCACACTTTTTCACTTTTCAAGTATATATGAAATAAAAATATCTTAATTGTCTTAATAATTTATTGCATGAAAATAAAGCAAACAGAATTATTTTTGTTTTATTTCTTTTTTAATAAAATTTTGAACTTTCTTTGTATACGGCTTGTGTTAGTTAGTTATTGCAGTTTCATATTAAAGATGTTTTATAGCTTCATAAAAAACTTTTTGCATAAAATTAAACGATTTTCCTCTTTAGCTTTTAATTTTCTTATAACTTTTTTTTAATTAGCATTAACACTTGTGTATTATTTTTTTTTAGCTTTCTCTTTGTTAGATTGAACAAAATAATAACAACTTAATAACAATGTAACGAATATCCTTTCATTACGAGGACACAATTCAAACTGAATGCGAAGTTTATTCGTCGTCTTCACAAATAGTCATACACGTCGTTTGATTTTTCAATATTATCCTTCTATTACTGGTTATTGTTAAATTGTGCTGCTCATTTATCAAGCCAAACAAAAATACTCACACATACAGCAACCATAGCATTCTAAAATAAAATAGCAATGAAAGTACCGTTAACGTTATAACGCTGTTTCTCATTGCATGCAACTCTCAACTAGTATCGTCTTTTCTGTGTTGTTTCCACTACACTCTCTCGTTTTATTAATTCTCTCCTATGGCTATCATATATTACTCATTCGTTTCTTTCATTTCAGTTTAATTCAATATTGAATAAAATTTTTAAGTTCGTGTTTTTGTTTCCTTTTAGTCGTAATTACACAGCAAACGCACCCTTTTAGATTTCTCTAATGTCGGGTTTTAAACAGATTGTTATGAATTTGTGTCTCCTGCACACGCCTGCTTTGTAAGGACGCACTCTCTTATTGGTATTTTAGGCGGCACTTTATTTTCACCACGATGTTGGCATTTCGAAATTCCCATGACGTTATTTTGTTATCGTAGACAAACACAAGTTGTGTTGTCATTACTATGGGGACAGCAATAGGTTGAAGTCTTCACTAATACTGGGTAATTTATTCGATGTTGTATTTTATAGCAAATTGAAATACTCAGAAGTGTTATAATAGTTTTGGGCAAAGTATATTTCACCACTAATATGCAATTTTTACCATTCTTATAACAATTAAGAACGTTGGCTATTGTTAGTATCTAACCATTTATGAAACTCACCATGTGGTTACATGAGACATAAATACATACATACGTACATAAGTAACCCAGTGAAAAAAAATGGAAGTCATTCTAGCGGAAGTACATTTTCAATGCTTCCAAAAAATCTATATTTTTAATTTGCCGAGAGTGAGCAAAAAACCATGTAGAAGCTTATTTTAGTCACACAAAACCTTGTAACTCCTCCATAGTGTTAGAAAATACTCACCAGAATTTAAAAAACAAATTATTTTTTTAAAGAAATTTATGAACTATTTATAGTCTAAAATTTAAAAGTTATTTGCTTAAATTTACATGAAAACACTGTTTTGGGCTTAAATTCGTATAAAAAGAAACGAATTGTTAAAAAAGGCAACTATTTACCATTTTTCCTAGATGAAAATATTATCATAGAACACAAAAAAAGGAAATTTTTCTTAATATCGCTTCCAATTCAGTGACCAGGCATCGAAAAAGAGAACTTCTTGCAATGACAACCCTATGTAAAAATCATTAGATCGGATCGGAATTTGCACTACTTCCGCATCGTAAACTCTACATTTTCATGACTTTTTTGGAGTCTCTTTTTTTACTGGGAAGTTATGGAAATGTTTGTATTAGCAATTCGTCGTTCGGGGCTTTACGTGCTCTCAATATATGGAAAAAATTAATTTTGAGTAATTCGATGTTCAAATTTAACATAATTTTTCTGAAAAACTACTCCATAGAATTTTGTGATTTTTAAAATATATTTTAATTAAATAAAATGATTCTAATGTAAAATGTTTATCACCGCATCGCATTTGTAACGTGATATTTTCAAACGGTAATAAAAATCATGTTTGTTCTATGCGCCACCTTAAGCACATTTCCTTGCAAATGCACACACGTAGAGCAAAGTAGCATTAAAAAAGCTTATTGCTTTTTAAATAAAATGAATGAAATGTTAATAAAAAAATTTAATCATTTACAAAAAACCAAAAATTAACGCTATTCACAAAGTTATTATGGAATATATCAATATGATAATAAAAAAATTATTATCTTAACGTATTTGTGTTCGGTAACAATTTTTGTCTGTTTCAGATTTTTTTTTAATTTTCTTTCTTTCAACGAAACTTATCTCTGTTTCAAAAATATTCAACGGTGTTGGCAATTGATTTCATTAACCTTTTTTATTATATGTGCTGTTTGCGATTAAGGCTGCAAAATGGAGTTTTTAAATTTGATTGCGAAGTAAGTTTTACTATAGTTTCGAAACTTTTAAAATAATTAAGGAGTGACAGAATATTATAAATTTCTAAACGTCTCAGATGTTTGCCAAAAGCACTGTTAATATACAATCGATTTCTTGGATTTGTGAATGACAAGGCTCACAGTGAGTCTATACCTGATAAATTTTTTACATGGTAAAAGTCAAATCGTTATCAAGACATAAATTGATCAAGTGTATTTATTAGTGTTATTGCAGTGTCTTAACAATTTTGTCAGAGCTTCAGCTCAGACAACTTTGTCTTGATAAAAAATGTAAGCAAGCCGTTTGACGTTTTAATTTATTTGCAGAAAATACAATTTTTACGTAATTTTTAGGAAAAAAATAAAGAAAAATATTGAGGTTTTTATTAAATAAAAGCTTTCTAATAAAAGTTAAGTGAAATATTGCAGGCATTGTGAGAACTTTCTTCATAATAAAAAAAAAAATACAACATCTTCGCATGTATGCTTGCATTAACAAATATTTGTCAATGGCTCTGCCGACGTTTTATTAGTTTGTTTGATAAATTTTTATCAGGTATAGACGCTATGTCATATAATATATGGATGATACTTTTGACCTGAAAATGGTATAACAATAGTTTTAAAATTTGTGTGGGCATTATTTGATTTTTAATCGACTTCGAAAAAAATTAGGAGGTTATCAATTCGTCTAAATTTTTTTTGGCGGTGTTACTTCATAACTCGGTACATTTTAGACCGTTTGTAAAAATTTCTCTTCTTGTCTGAAAAGGTAAAGCTTCACATTGAAAAAAATTGTTAAAAAGTAGACAGGAATTTTTTTTAAACCAATTTTATGATATTCTACTTATTTGATTGCTGCGAAACCTATCAAACACCTTTGGTTCTTGTAATTATACAATTTGAAAGTTGAAAAAATTGGCGGGGTTACACCCATTAAAATGTATTATAATATTTCCGTTTGTACTTGTAAAATAGACACAATTCTCCATTTAAAAAATGAGCGGAGTCACGTCCATTAAAATATTAATATTTTATTTTAAGTTGTTCTATTTTGCCGATTTTTGCAAAACCTAACACCCACTTGCATTTTAAAAATACGTGAGTGAAAGCCCATTAAAACTTAATTTTATATTTCACGTACTTCTTCTTATCTTGGTGCTCGGTAGTGCGCCAAGCCAAGTTCCGGCCAATGCACGCAGTGTGTATATTTACAGGAAGCCATTCGTCGTATTTTTAACGCAGCGATTTCATTGAAACTAGGCACACATGTTACAATAATACAAGGCTATAAATTTTTGTTAAAAAAGTGGGTGTTAACACGCCCATATAATATAAACCTACTATTTCATGCACTTTGGGTCAGCATATTTAAATGTACAATTTATGTAACTACTGTTATCCGTTTCCAACGACACTAAACAGAAAGATAAGCACTAGCCAAAGAAAATACTGGATTTAAAAAAGTACCGCCTACTTACACACCCATAAGAATAAAAAATTAAAATTTGCGCTAGATAAGCAAATTAAAAGAAAAATCTGAAAACTTAAAAATTTTAGCAAGGGGGGGGGCGGGCTTACCCTCATAAGGCTCAGTTTAGAACTAGAACATGAAATTTAAAGTGTTTGACGTAAGCAGTTTTATTGAAATTTGGCATACATGCCAATAATAATAATGAAAGGCTACAAATTTTCCTTTAAAAAAGTGGGCATTAACATGCCGATAAAATTTAAGTCTCTTCTTTCATGTACTTCGGATCAGCAGATTTAAATATACTATTTATGTAGATATTATGGTCTGTTTCTAACGAAACTTGACACGTAGGATTAGCACTAGCGAAAAAAATTTTTTTTTTAAGTGAGCAGGAATACGCTATAAAAATAAAATAAGTAAATTTGCGCTAGAGAGCTAAAATTTGATACGCAAGTAGGTCAAGATGAAAAGCCAACTAGAAAAATATGAAAAGTCAAATATTAAAGCAGGATTGGCATGGGTCACGCTAATATTGTACTGAAGCTTTTAACTGAAACTTTAACTTAAACCTATCATCTTAAAAAGAGGACGATGATAATTGAGAGCTGCTCGCAACGAAATCTTGAGTTTAAAAAAGTGACAAAGTGTGGGGGTAACGGCCATAACATGTAAAGCTAGAAATTGCACTAGACAGTTTAAATTCGATACCCCTTAAGTTAAGAAATGAGTTACGAAGAGGAAAAATCCGAAAACGCTGATTGTTAAATTAGGGATCTGGGAAACTTAGCAGAGAACTAAAATTTAAAAAAAAAAATTGTGTTAGGTAAGTTACTAACTAGAAACTTTTTAAATACAAGCTACTCTATTGAAACTTTACATGCACATTTCACTTATGCTAACATTTAATTTTTTTTAATTTTTTAATTTTCAAAAGTATTTCGTCTAAGCAGACTTTAGAAAAATATGCGGGTTTACTCCCAATAATATTTACAGTAGATCTTACATATTTCTACTCAGATTACTTTGAAAAAAAAAATAAGTACATTACTCGGCCCTTGTAATGACACAGTGGTGCACATATCACACTCTAAACCCTTATTTTATGTAGCTCTGCCCTTTTCAACTGGCGCAGACATTATGAACATACTAGAAATTTTAATTTTAATAAACTATTTTAAGAAAACCTTTCAAAAAGTAGTCAGATCCTCACAAAAACATAAATGTGAAAAAATAAGGCCAAGTTCCTTTCCAAAATATTGGCCATCAAAAGTAGTGAGATAGAAATTTTGACGAAGATCTTGTTTGGCACAATACCTATCACTGTAATATGGTATGCATTATATAAATTTGTAATCGTAATAGTGTCATATAATTTCTAGATAATGTGCTAACTTAGCAATATTTTTAACTTTCTAAAAAAGGAGAGAATAATGTATACATAGTATGTATGTATTACATATTCAGCAAAAAATTTCAAAAAAGGTAATCGGGTTTGAAATTAAGCATTTTTGTTGGAAGTACTTCCCTACTAGATTACCAAATTAATGACTTTAAAAAGGCGTGAGACTAAAATAGTCGATGCTTGCGAAGAACTTACTTTTTTATTTGGCAACTTGTTCACGTAATCTATTCAATCTAAATAAATCAATTGCCTCATTAGCAACTTGTATATAATTTTTTAAAATATTAGGTAATGTGATTTATAAGCGAAAAAGTAAGAAAGAAAAGTAAGTCATTATATGGCAAGTAGTTCTGATGGTAATGTGTAATTTTTTGGTGGCTATATTTTAATTTCTTTTTTTCGGGAAAAATTTTGTCTTTTCTAATCTTTCTAAATGACAAATTGAAATTGAGGTTTAACTTATCGACATAAAATCTTCTCGAAAATGGATTGGAGAGTTGTCGCTTCATTTTCGATTTGTTTTGCAGTAAAAGCTTAACTTGATTTTGAACTGGTATATTTTAAATTTATATTTTGTTCCGCAGGAAATTAATATATTGTATAGAAATAGGAATTCCCAGCTAAAAAAATATCTATGATCCATATATTTTTAATATATGAGTGTATGTGATTAAATATTTTTTTTATTAAATATTTCCCTTTTAATTGATACCAGCTTAACCCGGTGTGCTTCGCTACTCCTTCCCATTAAATTTATGGTGCAATATGAAAATTGGATTTCGCCACGCTTCTCCGCCCGCAGACTGAAAATCAAAAACCAGACTTCACAGTGTCAGCCGCTTGAATATTCTGAAGATTCCCTGAAAATTTCATCAAAATCGACCCTGCCGTTTTGAAGTCCATACGTTACATACATACATACATACATACACACATTCTGTTTTATATATATAGATAAATAGTAAACTCCATTTACATATGGATTACAGTGTTATCGAAAATGGGTTATTGAATTTATTAACGATTGTTGCAAAAGTAATGTTAATTTTTTGGGTGGATTTTTTGCCTGGATCGAACTTATGCAGTCGGTCATTTTGTACACAAACTTATGATCAAACCCACATAATTTAAATACTTTTGGTCATAGGTTTGTGCCGAGAGCAACTGACTAAATTAGTTCACCCTACTGTAGCTGTTGTTATTTTATTTATTTATTTACTTACTAAGTCTATCAATTTACAATTCTTACAGACTATTTATACATGTACGTGTATATACAATTTTGCGAAAGTTATTAATTATTCAATGCGATTAGAATATTACTTTTGATTAAATGATCTTTCAAAGAGAAATCAACATAAAAATAAAGTTTATTAAAATCTCTACAACTTCTTATAAAGGGATCAGAATTAGCATAATTGGTTCTAAACGCTTTAATAGAAGGTGGTGAGTAATGTCGTGTAGGACGCTGCGGAACGCAAAAAGAAACGTTTTCAATTAAAAAATTGCAGCCAGTATTACCATTAATTACATTTAAAATGCACATAATATTTAGCATAGTTCTTCGCAAGCCTAGCTTGATACGTAGGAAGACGTAGGGGATTCCATTGCAATCCGCGAAGGCAAAAAATTAAAAATTGTTTTTGTACCGATTCAATTGCATTAATATATATTTTATATGCTGGGTCCCCAATTATTGAGCCATATTCCAGGACAGGACGAACAAGAGATGTAAAGAGTTGCTTAGTAACATAAGGGTCTTCAAATTCCTTAGCCCAACGTTTGATGAAGCTGAGTAGACATCCTGCTTTATTTATAATTAATGTAATATGTTGAATAAAATTAAGTTTAGGATCCAGTATTATTCCAAGATCAGTAAAAGCACAAACAGTTTCCAGCTCATAGCTGCCTAAGAAGTATTTAATGGCCAAATGGTTCTTTCGGTAGAAACACATATGCTTACATTTTTTTAAATTTAATTGCATAAAGTTCATATCACACCAGGAATGTAAGGAATTTAAATCTTCTTGTAGCAACAAATGATCTTTGTAGTCATTGTAGCTATGGAATATTTTTACATCATCAGCGTACATTAATATGAACGAATTCTTGATTATACTAGGTAAATCATTGATAAATAAAATACATACAATACAATACATATGTTTGCTGTAGTTAGCGTGGTGGGAGAGCATAAAATCAGTGTAGAACATAAGACTTTAAGCTGCACTGCAATCGTTAACCATTTCTACCTTAAGTACGGTTCTTGTAACTCTAAAGTTATTAGACCGTAAAATACACAATTTTGGAATGCAATATGCCCCTAAACGACGAGCACGGCCCAGTTCCAAACAAAATTTTGACAGCCCAGCTAAAAAAATTATATATGGTCCATATATTTTTTATATGAATATGTATGAATTCATGTATGGAAATATATGGGATTATACATGGCAAAACTATTATATATGAACTAATATATGGACTGATATACGAAATGTATTATAACATATGAGCTCATATATGAAAATTTAATTATGAAGCTCTTCTATGTGGATCCATATATAAATATAAGATTTTATATATGGAGCCATATAAGAATGTATGCATACATGATATCTCACATAAGATCGTTTTTACAATCAAAAAAGCTTGGAATTTTATCACTGCTGAATTGGAAATCCATTAGAAAATACATACGGTATGCAAAGTTTATATGCGTACCCTCAACGTTTAAAAAAGAAAAACTTTTTGTTACAAAAAAACCATTCTTGTATGATTTTATACATTGTGGCCACATTTAATATATCAAATAATCAAAAGGATAATCCAGTCATTAATTTTATAGAAAATAACAAAATTCTCTAGATAAGAAACAAAGTTCATATTACTGTATTGAAAACTATTGTAAGACGGATTATTTTTTCTTTTATAATTAATTGCATTAGTTTTTAATCTGATTTCTTAAGCTAAATGTTATGTACGAATATGATTTATGTGATATTTAAATAATTGATTCACCTTTTGATGAATGAAATGACTTTTAGTTCGTTTTGAATTATTTATCCAAACAAATGTTTCATTAAATACAACCTCTCTCTTAAGTCTAAAAAATTTAATTTTAGTAATCTAATTTATTGCACAGCAGTGCGCTTGTGTGAATCAAGAGCGTATGAATATGAACTTTGCATACTGTGGAGGGAATTTACACATACATGTATGAAAATGTATGAATATATATAATCATATATGCCCATATACCCTCATTTTTCGGATCCAAACCATATATGGGATATCATATATGCTCCATATATATTTTTTTAGCTGGGAGATTGATTAATCGTTACAAAGTCTTTAATTTAGACATAAATCAAATAGTTAAAGTATGGCGAAGTGATTATCAAAACTGAAAATCAGTAAATTGTTTTCACAAGTAAATGGTAAATTAATTATTGAATTTCTAGGTGTCTATTTATTTACTTTAACAGATTTAGCGCCATGTGCAGCACCGGTGCACATGACCTGAGTACTCGTTTGGGCTGGGTGTTCACATATCCACACGCAATGTGGCATTGTGCACAAGATTTACATTGGGTTTATATACATAAAAAATGATTAAATATCATGGAAAAAGTTAAAATTTTCATTTTCTGTTTTCAAATATACAATAAATGGACATAAATACCATGTTATCAGAAAAAAAATTTTTGGCCCGAATGAGTAAATCGCGATTTTGGGGCTTGACGCGAGATGTGTTAAATTATATTAAATTGATTGTGAACTTATGTTTTTTTCAATATTAGTTGCTGCTTAAAATAAATAAATTAAATAAAACACATCGATGGTCACAAATAGAAAGGCCCTACTCGTATTTTTATTAAATTTAGTTGTTCAGTGGTTCCAATACATTGCACACAAAAACACCTCGTCACAAAAATTTATTGCTGTAACAAGCAGTTGTGCTGTGTTTATTATTATGTTTTTACTTTCTCTTGTAAAGTTAAAGTTATTTGAGTCAGGGCCCTTCTACTTGTTGCCAACTATATACACTATTTTTTATTAATACCAACATCAATCACCAAGTTTTGCTAAATCAAAGTTTTTTCTCGAATTTGAAAAACAATTGCTACCAAGAGCTTTCCTGAACAGTTATTTAAAAATTCAAAAAAAATGTACCACTTAATAAGCATGTAATTAAAAATTTAACAATTATCTAATTTGCAAGTATCAAAAGCCAATAAGCACATCAAAGTATCAATTATAACAATTCAATAATTTTGCTTTGAAATATTCTTTCTTCTTGAACAATTTTCAAAAGATTGTCATCTTACACTTAAAACAATTGTCATTTTAATTACAATAATCCCCATAAAGAACAACGTTATAAATATTAAGAAAGAAAAGTGACAACAATAACATGCAAATACTATTCATTGTTAAGAAAATATTTAAAGGCACAAAAACGAAGGACCCTCAAGTGCCAATAATCCAAATGTAACAATATTGGTTACTTGGCTGGCTGCTTGGTATCAACACCATTATCATCTTCATTATTCCTTCAGTATTTAAGGCCATTGTTATATTCCTGTTTTTCCACCAGTTTTCTTTCCCTTAAGAAGACTAATTTTGTTTTTGTTCGACTAAAAGTGGAGAAAATTACTATTGCAGTTAAAAAAGCGGAGAATACTTATTTAAAACAATAGGAGACAGCTACAAAAGAAATATTGTTGGCATGAATAAAAGAACATCACAATTTTTTATTATGCTTATACCCAGCAAGCACAAATGTTTGATATCACAGATTATTATTATTAATCTAATTTTATTTGAAGTAAATTTGTCATTATAGTACGCATTTACATATGAGCAAAATCTTGTACTTTAAATCTAGTGTTGGAGCTATGTTTTTTTTTCAAAATTTCTTATGTATTCAAAAAGTTTTTTTTGAATTAGCTACAGTTGATGGTTTTTGTCTTGTATAATATGTCCTGAGATATGGAGACGCTCAGTGCAATAACTCTGTAAGCCTCAAAAACAAAATATTGAATAAATCGGCTTTTAAATTTAAAATAAATATAAGAAATTGGGGTTTTAATATTTTCTACTTTAAACACCATTAAGAAGCTTTTTAAAAGGATAACTATGACTATGAATGCTTAAAACTTATTGGAAGTACCATTGTTAACAAAAAGAATAGCTTGCATTGTTACTGCTTAAATTTAGTTGAACAATTTTTTAATTTCAAAAAGCACTTTTCTAATATTTTTATGTGGTTAACAAAGTTATTGCAATTAAAGTTGTTAATTATTTTAATTTAAAAAAATTTTAATACATTTCTGTGGCTTACAAAATAATTGTTATTGCAATAAAAAGATTATTTATTATTTTATTTTAAAATATTTATAAAATTTATTAATGCAACGATTTTAAAATTTATACCAATAAGCATATGCAAATAATGATAACAATATCTTAATAATTTCTACAACATCAACTTAACTTTTAATCTGTTATTTGCTTGTCTTCCTTTTATGCAGTGTTTATTTCCTGGTACTCTTCACCCTACCGCGCTAGTTTCTTATATACATTTCATGTCTCTTAGGAAGATTCCTTTAACAACTATTGATTTAAAACAAATATTATAAGAATTTGAATAAGACATTCTAGTTTCATCAATTTCCATCGATGACAAATAGAACAAGGAAATTTAATGTGACTTACAGAGTTATTGAGGAAAACAAAATAAAAATATATTATTTTGGAAGAAGTAGATTTTATAATAATACCGCCAAAACTATCGAATTTACTTAAAATCGTTTTAGCATATAAAGCTATAGTAACTAACAATAGATGGAGCATATAAAATTAATTTTTGATTGTATGTGGCTTACGTAGTTATTGTACCAAGCGTCTCAAATATAAAAAAAAACTTGGTGTAAACGTTAAAGATTTTGATAAAGATCTCAATTGAAATTTACTACAATTCGTGCAGGTGTCAATTCCCTGTTGTGAACAGGAGGTCCGATAAACAACATACGACATTTAAAATTATATGATACATTACAAAGTTCAAAAACAACAATGAGGATGTAATACAATACAATGATGTGCATTATGAAAAATTTTAGTGTTAATAGAATTTAAAATTTTTTTAAATTTTACTTGGAATATATCGATTAAGACCAATTCTGTATGTTTGCTGGGCATATATTTATAACATGCATTTGCTAATGTATACAAATAAGTAGTTATGTATCCTGAACGGTTTAGGCGTCCAAAAGACTGAAAGCTCTTTTTGACCTTATCGTATGAAAATGTTTAAATAAAATCCATGTTAGTCCAGAAAAAAAAAATGAATGTTTAATTTTTGTTTTATAAATTTATTAAGTATGTATGAAATAATAAGAAGTATGAAAATTCTAGCAAAAATGCATAAAAAATTTTAAATTTTTTTAACTACGGAAGTATGAAATTATAATTGTTTTTATATAACACAACTAGATACCAAATTATTTTTTTCATATTGGGATACTTCTAATTTATCTTTGTTCAGTACTGACATTAACAGCATTTTGAACGATATCGATTCGTTCGGTTGCATTCTGAGAGATCGATAATTTGTTTTTCAAGTTCAAATCATAATAGAACCATGAAATATTTCATTAATATCAACGCAAGGGGCTTTATTGAAAATGTACCTATTTTATATTTCAATTAGATTTAAAGTGGTATTAAAATCTAATACTTTGATGAGCAAAATTTTGAATCGGAACCTTGCCTTTTTTCATATTTACTCTTATTTATTTGTATTTAAAATTGCCAAATGAAAAGCTTATTATATGTTTCATTAATCACCCGTATTGCGTATGTCACATCGAATATTCGTCTACGAAAATTTCCTACTAGATTAAAGGAAATGTGTAAAAGGTTTGTTTAATCTAGGACAAAATTTTCGTAGTCGAATATTCAACCTGACATAGGCAATATTGGTGAATGTCTTGTATCAGAATAAAATTATTGTATATAAAAACTTAATAAAAATATAAATAAATAAATAAATTAATTTTAAAAATATATAAAATATTTTTTTAAATAAATAAAATATTCCAATGCAATAGTATTTTAAAACAGCAAATAAAATAATCTTATTTAATTAGAATAATACATCGTTAGTATTAAAACAATTAAAGGATTGGAAAACATTTTGTTTTGAGTTTTCAATCATAAAATGCATTTCCAATTTCGGTAGGTTCCAAATTATTTAAATGCAACTGCGAGTCCTACTTTTTCACTTATTAGTAGAGCTTAAAAATTTGATTAAAAAATATTTGTTGTAAAGCAGATTATCAGGGAAAATTTACCCAAAAAATGTCTTAAAACAACAAAAAATATTATGTTTTGCTCATTCAACTAGTAACAGTTAAAACAAGAAATAAATGCGATAAAAATATTAAATCTACAAAAAATTTTATATTGGTATCCAGTACTACAAGTCAAATATATAAATTGAAGATATTTTGAATGGAAGAATTTCGTTTTCTTTAAAGCCTTCATTCAAAGTTTGTGCATAAAAAAATATTTATTTTTGTCATTCTATCACAACCATTTAATTTTTGTACATACATTGATTCTAAAATAAATAAGCACATACATATGTATGTATAAATGTATAATTGTACTCGACCTCCCGTTGTCACTTGTTTTTGCCAAAAACAATGAAAAATCTCAAAATAAAAATTACGGAAAAAGTTTCTATGCTGAGAGGCTCTTTAAGTGAATCTCGTAATGTTGTTGAATTTATTGGGCTTAAAAAAGTTTGCCGGTTTCTGCTGTTATTTTTTGGCTTTTTTTCCTCATGCTGTATAACTTCTGCAATGTAATTTATTGCAAACGCTTTACTTAATTGTGCTTATATCGTACGTATGTCAAATTGTTTTATTTCGTATTTTGTTTTTTGTTATTGTTGAGAGAATTTTGAAATTAAGTGAGTTTATAACAACTTTTTTGTATTTGAAAACCTTTTATAAAGATATATATATATATATATATATATATGTTTATAAAACATTTATATATATACATGTTGTAGTTATCGTTAACTTAATAGAGAAAAGCCTTTACTCATTATGTTTTTTAAACCGAGTTTTTTGTGTATTTCGATAGAAGAAAAATATCGAAAAATGCAAAAATCTCTATTTCAAAAAAGTAATTAGATAGGACCTTTATATATTAAGGTACCGTAATGTAACTTATTTGTGTTTATTGTACTTGTTTTTTTAAATAATGATAAATAAATACGCATGGAATTCAAAAGATTTATTATCTTGAGTCTCAAATGTTTTTATTTTATTTTTCAAGTTGCGACCATTAATAAATTTTTTCAATTTGATGTTGTATTGTGTGTGACCACCAAGAGAAATTTCTCCATAATATGTAAATTGTTTCTGGCATAAAATTGTTAATGAATTTATTTAACTTATTTTTATGGCTTTGTACTTATTAATTATTGATTTTAAAGAAATTTGTTTATTTAACAATTAAATTTTAAATGGTTTTTTATTATCCATATCTACTTACTTTTGGTTGTATTATTGGTGTTATTTTCATCTTCATCTTCATCGTTCTCGAATGTCATCATGTTTTCTTCGTCATTGTTTTCAAAAGTCTCAGTATCATCACTATTTTTATTCTAAAATTACATAGAGAAATAGGATATTTTGAGACAAAATCATTATTTTAGTACAGTTTTCACATATAATTAAAAAGTAAAATAATGATTTTTCTTTTCTATCATTTAGGTATAAACTTCAAATGATTTAAGTTTGTTCTTTAATAAAGAAAAAATTAAGCAGCTAAATTTTTTTTAAAGTGTACCATTCTCACAAAAAAGGAAAAGGTTATATATAGGTTTGTCATTCCATATGTAATTTGAACAATATTAATGTCCTTATGAATAGGAAAGACGAATACGTCATGTGCATCCGTCCATTCATCCTTCCATCAGCTTGTCTTCCGTCTCTCTGCACGTTAAATTTGTTTTCCTAAGCTCCCAAAAAGCTAGCGACTTTGATGTTAGACTGTTGTGTGAGAAAAATTAGATTTGTACTTAAAATAAAAAAAAATGGTTTCAGAGCTGGAAAATTTAAATTTATTTTTTTTTTGCATATGAAAGTATCTTAATGAACCATATTTTATATATATTTAATATTTTAATTTCATTTATATTTAACATATGGGTATTTTTTGGGTCACGATTGTACGTTCGTACGCTTTTGATGTACAAAAAATATAGAAAACAAAAGTTTTGTAAGCATTCTTTTTGCGATTTGATAGCATTTTGGAAGCTCTATGTTTAGTGCAAAAGATGGATTTCATCGAGTTTAAGTTTTCTATTAATACCCAGCAAAAAAAGAGACTCCAAAAAAGTCATGAAAATGTAGAGTTTACGATGCGGAAGTAGTGCAAATTTCGATCCGATCTAATGATTTTTACATAGGGTTGTCATTGCAAGAAATTCTCTTTTTCGATGCCTGGTCACTGAATTGGAAGCGATATTAAGAAAAATTCCCTTTTTTGTGTTCTATGATAATATTTTCATCTAGGAAAAATGGTCAATAGTTACCTATTTTAACTATTCGTTTCTTTTTATACGAATTTAAACCCGAAACAGTGTTTTCATTTAAATTTAAGCAAATAACTTTTGAATTTTAGACTAAAAATAGTTCATAAATTTCTTTAAATAAAATAATTTTTTTTTAAATTCTGGTGAATATTTTCTAACACTATGGAGGCGTTACAAAGTTTCGGTTAACTAAAATAAGCTTCTACATGGTTTTTTGCTCACTCTCGGCAAATTAAAAATATCGATTTTTTGGAAGCAATGAAAATGTACTTCCACTAGAATGACTTCCATTTTTTTTTTCACTGGGATAGCTATAAACATGTGGTCACGAACGTACGCAAAATAGAAGTCAACTTTGGCTGACAGTAGTGATATGCAAAAATCTGCGAAATGGAGCAGAATAATGAAAAGAGATTAATTTATTTTAAAAGTGTGTTAAGGTAGGTGTCTATCAAGTATTTACACAATAAAATATCTCTACTGGTTTTTGTTTAGTTGGCTTAATTGACGGCCACGTAAGTAAAGGTCACGAACGTACAATTTTTCCACATGTTGTTTTATTGTTATCACCATGCATCCTTCCCATTTTCGAACTTCTTTTTGATTTGAAATTTATTTGCTGGTGGTTCAGCTTGGTCTATATACGTATTTCATTGGCGCTTGAACCAAATCATCAGTAGACTTCAACCACAAATTTTGAACAGTCACAAACCTCTTACTTTATGCACAGACTTTCAAAAACTATATGAGAATTCATAAAATAATAATATTTTTGAAAATCACAAAGACAAAATAAGCTTAGTAGGCTTTGAAACTCATACAAAATTTGTGGTTGAAGTCTACTGATGATTTGGTTCAAGCGCCAATGAAATACGTATATAGACCAAGCTGAACCACCAGCAAATAAATTTCAAATTAAAATATAATTATGACAATATGTCGAATAATAAATTTCTTAAATGAACTTCTTTTTGTTCTTCTTATTCTTTTCTCTTCTTACTATTTCGTAATAGAGAGATTTTGAAGAAAGAGTGCAAACATACTATATTTTTTGCATGTAAAATAATTATACTTACGTATATAAAAATTTCTTTTCAAGTAGCTTAAAAAAAATATAAAATTTTCCAGCTTCCAGCCCAATTTCCTCAACTAAAACAGCTGAGGTATGCTATTAAACCATTCCATTATATAAACAGAGACTTTTTTATAATTATAAACAATCAAACACGAATCATCAACATTTAATTTTCCCATCCTGGTAGACCATTCGGGGGAAATGCCCATATTCAATTTAATTCTACTTGAACAAATATTAAAAAGACGATAATAATCTTAAATTTTGTGGTATATAAAATTAAGCTACTAAAACTAATATAATTTTTTTCTCTATAAATTAAACATATTTTGTTTTTAAGAAAGGAATAGATTGGTAAAAGAAATAATAAAAATTTAAAAATATGATCTCAGGGTTGGGAAATGTAATCTTTTTTATAATGGGATAACTAAGCCAAATAAATTTTGTATTTCTCCTAATAATTTATATGTATAAAAAAAATTTTTCGTTGTTAGCTATAAATATTTTGTACTTTAAAAATTAATAAATAAGTATTAAAAATAAAAACATTAAATGTATGATTTCAGGGGTGAAAACTTTAATTTTTTTTAGTATATGAAATAAATAAAAAAAATTTTTTTTATATATTTTTAATTAAATATATTTTATATATTAGGAAGATGATTACTCAAGATATTTTGAATATTTGTTCTATTTTGATATGAAAATATATTTTAACTAGGGTTGTGCCCAAAAAGAACGAACTAGTTCAATTGAACTATTCCCATAAGTGAACGATGTGAACTAGTTCAGACTAGTTGTTCCTTTTAGTCTTTGTTGTTCTTTTAGTCTTTCTTGTTATTTGGTCTTTCTTGTTATCTTGGTCTTTCTTGTTATTTTGGTCTTTCTTGTTATTTTGGTCTTTCTTGTTCGTTCGATCATTTTTGGTCTTTGTTTTGTTTTTTATCTTATTCTCGTTTGCATACTGTTAAAAAGATACAAATGTAGTGTGCATATTAAATTATTTAGCACAATAATCAAAACAAACAGAAGAAAATGTATGGTACTTAGTGAAATTTACAAGGGAGTTTTACAAAATTAATAGAAATAATTTGTAGTATTGAACTAAAAAACAGATTGTGAAAAAGATTGTTAAGATTAAAAAAGTAATTATAATTTTTTTTAAACTGATTACGGATTTCATTTTAAAAATTTCAAAACATTAATTTTTTCCTTTTACTTCCCAGTAAAAAAAGAGACTCCAAAAAAGTCATGAAAATGTAGAGTTTGCGATCTGGAAGTAGTGAAAATTTCGATCGGATCTAATGATTTTTGCATAGGGTTGTCATTGCAAGAACTTCTCTTTTTCGATGCCTGGTCACTGAATTGGAAGTGATATTAAGAAAAATTCCCTTTTTTGTGTTCTATGATAATATTTTCATCTAGGAAAAATGGTACATAGTTGCCTTTTTTAACAATTCGTTTCTTTTTATACGAATTTAAGCCCGAAACAGTGTTTTCATGTAAATTTAAGCAAATAACTTTTAAATTTTAGACTAAAAATAGTTCATAAATTTCTTTAAGAAAATAAATTTTTTTTAATTCTGGTGAGTATTTTCTAACAATATGGAGGAGTTACAAAGTTTTGTATGACTAAAGTAAGCTTCTATATGATTTTCAGCTCACTCTCGGCAAATTAAAAATATCGATTTTTTGGAAGCAATGAAAATGTTGTTCCACTAGAATGACTTCCATTTTTTTTCACTGGGTTACTAAAAGCAACAAATAAGACTACAAAACACAAATGAAAATACGTCTAAGCAAGGAAAATTTTTACTCAATTAAAAGAAAGAATTTGTTGTGTTAAAAATCAGTATTATAAAAGTGATTAAAATTTGTTTTCAAATGATCAAACTTCCTTTAAAGTATTTTCAATAAAAAAAATTTAATTAAACAAGGTTATTAAGAATGAAATGAAATTAATTTAGAATATTAACACACGAATAAAACATTGAAGAGGATTCAATGACTGTATAATCTCTGTTTTGTTTTTCACTGAACAACTGACCGAAAAGAACAACTGAAAGAAAAGAACGAACTAGTTCTTTTTGTTGTTGGGATCAAAAAGAACAATCCGCAAAAGGAACAACTATGCCCAACTCTAATTTTAACCACAAATATTTATACTGAGAAGTCTTAAGAAGTTCGGTGATATGTTGCTTATTATGCAAGAATTATATTTCAATTATGTTGACAGCTTGCAACATCTTTTTACTAATTTTTAGTAAGCGCAGATAGCATAAAATGCACCGCTAAAGAAGAGTCATAACTACAAAATAAATTAAATGACATGTTTCGTAACATTTCCCTGAAAATTTTACTTTATGGTCAACAAATTCAAATACTTCTTAGGCAATAAACAACATCGTGAAATAAGTGAATCTGCAAGATTGATGTTTGAATTGAGACACTAAATAGTTTATAATATTCAATATTATGAAAAACAATAAATGCATTACTTTAAGATTATCTAATAGCAGGAAAGTTCTTAAACATCATATGTTATCAAAAAAAATCTGATTGTAAAGGGTCCGCCAGATAACCTTTTTTTGAAAATGCTATAAAAAAAACTACTGAATATTTTCTCAAATTTCTTTTTTTATTTGAAAGTACAATCCTTCCGGTTACACTAAAAAAAGACATGTACTATTATTAAGAAATTTTTTTCCTAAATTCAAGTAAAAAAAATTTCGAAGTTTTAGTAATTTTTTCTAAGTTTAAGTAAATTTTTACAAAAATCTATTAAAAATTAATTAATATGAGTAAAAATAAAAAGTTCATATCCCCAAAAATATTGCATAAAAATACACAATAAATTTCTTACATTTTAGGAAATGTTTACTGACTTAAAGGAAATATTTACTAAGAGTAGAAAAATGATTATAAACTGAAGAAAATTTTATGTTAAGGACTAGTAAATTTCGTCTTAAATCAAAAAATCAACTTTAGGAAATGAATTACTCCTGATTACTTCATGAAATTTGACTTACTTAAGAGATGTAAAAAGGTATACTAAATTTTAGGAAAATATTTACCAGTTTTAAGTATTTTTTCTTTAAAGTATAGAATATATATTTAGTTTGCATTAAGCAAAAAATCTAAGCAAATTTTTCATATTTTCGAGGAATATTTGAACTTGAAATTTATTTTTCTGTAAATAAAATAAAATTTTAAAACTCAATAATTTCAATGCTTATTCAAGCTGGAAGGAATTTATGTGTATGTATGGTGAATTTTAATTAAGAATATAATATGAAGATATAATAAATAACATATCATTTGGTATAGAATTTAATAAAAAAATAAAAATAAGTACCAGAATTAAGGACAAAAAAAGGAAAATTTACTAAATTTGAGATCAAAGACGAAAAAAATTTTTTTTAAAGCTCCGAATTTTATGGAAAATTTTAGGAAAATTTTACTTAAATATGAATATATAATTACTTTAAACTAGTTCAATAATGAATTAGAAATTTAGTAAATATTTTACTGGTTTCAAGTAAAAACAGCTTTGGCGCCATACGACAAACTTTTTTATTCAAATTTAGAAAATTTTCCAAAGTTTTAGTTAACTTTTTTTTGAGTGTAGTAATGAAAAATAATTTCATTTAACGGTGTCCTACGGTGTCAAATCACAGCTCCGAGTTGGTCAAACGACATCAGGTCTGCGGCTAATAATGCGATCTTCAAAAACAGGGAGCAAAACACGAGGAATACGCAATTTTCGCACACATTTTGCAACATTACCATGATATTTAAAGTATTGTCGCAATATTTCCCAGCATTGTTCAAGCGTATACACAACCATATTCGTTCAGCGGAAGGATAAAACTAATTATCTGTCAAATCAGAGATGAGATAAGTGCTACCATTCACGAAATAAGCACTAGTTGAAAAAAACGTTAGATGGCGGACCCTTTATAAACTTTTCAGCCCTTGCTTTTTGTAAATACCATAGCTGAATTTAGACAGATTTTACATGCATCACTTTTTGTTGTTAAGCATCAAACTTAAATTTTAAATTGTGCACCATAAGTGTTGGTAAATTGTGCTGCATGAAGGTGTATAACTAATTTTGGTTGCCTACAAGTGTCTTAGAACAGAATTTTTTTAGTAGGGATACTTATTTCACTTAGTTTTCGGTATCGGTAGCTACATAGTAAATGCTGGTTAAAGCTTAAACATATATATGTACATTCAAGTCGCTTTAGATGTAGGTGAATAAATTGGCATTATTATGATCTCCGTTAAAGTTTAGACTTTTATTGATCTCTTTAAGTAGCTCGTTTTGACACAAACCATTGATCAAACCCATGTAATTCAAATGGGTTTTTTTTGTGTCAAAAACTGAAAGAGTTTGATAAAAGACTATTAAAGTCCTCTCTTATTAATTTCACCTCATTCATAAAAAACTTTTTTAATAAAGACTGCGGAATAAAATATTCCACTGTTGATAATATGGAAAGTAAAATTAATTAACCAAATTCTTTTGTCGAAAAATGCTTATGGTACTCGTTACTCACTTTAACTGCACTAGAGCTTAAAATAATAGAGCTGGGTCCAACTCGTTCATTCGTTCATTTTTGCCACAAACCTTGCATCAAACCCATTTAAATTACATGGGTTTGATCATAGGTTTGTGGCAAAAATGAACGAGTGAACGAGTTGGACCCAGCTCTATTAAATAATCGTACATAACCCGTTTTATTTACATAACAAATAGGTATGTACTTATGTACTCGATGTGTACGTCGGTGAATGATATATAGGATCCGGCATAACCGAATATGGCACTTTTAATCGTTTTGTTAATATTAATGTCAGCCTAGTTTTTAAGAAAAACAATAAAAATATATTAAAATAAACAAAGAGCTAGATATTAAATTCACATTTTCAAAGCGACTGCAACTATGCTTGAGAAGAGTATCATGCACAAATGTTCGATATCAAAAAAATCCATTTCCTATGAATAATAATCGTCTTGTAAATGTTTTTTTTTAAATAGCTTAAAATTAATTTAAATTAATAATAATATGCTGTAATAATAACTGTGTTTGTATATCCTTAAGTTTATTACTCAAAACTTTATACATTTCAATTTTGTAATAATGACTCCCAAATGATAACATCAAATGTTTTTACACTTCTAACAAAGTATTTGCGAAATTGTTTTGCTTCTTTTGTGATAAGTAAGCAAAACCAGATACGAAACACAATTATTGTACAGGCCAAATAGTTACAGGTAAGAAAGAAGTTTCGCATATGCTACTATTTACCCAACAACTACTACATTTTATCTCCCAGAGGCATAACATAAAAGTTCAATTACGAAAATTTCATTTCATGAAATGTTCTTTAATTACATTATTAGACCTTGTCAAAGTAATTTTGTAGCAACATGAAATAATTCTATTGTAGTATAGTACATAGAAACAACACAAACATACTTTCACAAAACAAAAATATAAAAAAATGAACTAATACGCAATTTAAGCAATTTATTAGTAGAACATGTAACAAATGTATAAATCTGTAGTTGTGTCTTTATATTCATGTTTGAAGATGTAAAAACATATACATATATATATTTTTTTTAATCAATCCTTACGCCTAGTTTTTATTACAAAAATAATGATGTTGCTTGTGCTATACAATCTCTGATTCCCAAAAATATTTATAAGTTACACGCACTCACACACACAATACAAGCAAACAAGCATATTAAAATAGTTTCATTAATTAGTACAAAGCTCATGTTACAAAAAATAAATATGTAGGTATGTATTTGTTTTACAGAGACAATATACTACATGTTTACGTATGAATGGAATTTATCATTTGAAAAAAAACAAATATCTAATTTTTCTAAATTTATAAGATTATTCTTTTTCCATAAAATACGATTATATTGTAAGCAATTCTTTTAATTTAAATATACATACATACATATATATATAATAGGAATGCCAAACTGGAAATTCCGGAATACCCAGATTGTTTGGGCCTACCAAAACATGAATCTCGGAATGTTTTACGTATCTCATCACAAAATGCGGACGGACGAAATATTGGACGACTTGATTTTTGTGAAAAACTGCTTGAGGCAATGATTTTGATGGATAAAACAAATCAAATCAAAAGCAACTTTATGTATTCAATTCTTTTGATTTTATTTTTTAAATATTATTAAACACTTACCAAAAATTGTAAAAGGTATAAATGTATAGGTTTTTCATTACGTGTATAATTTTTACAATATGAATATGCAAATCATAAAGTATATATGTACACATGTACATATATTCTGGGTCCTTATGAATAGTGAAGACGAACAAACGATGTCCGTCTGTCCGTCCGTCCGTCGGTTTTCCAAAGCTCTTAGGAAATCTAGAGACTGCGGTCTTAAACTGGAGTGTAGAACTTAGTCCAAAATAGATTTGTGTTGAAAATCAGCAAAATCAAGCAGACGTTTTGAGAGCTGGGAAACTTAAAATTGATTTTGCCATATAAAAGTCAATAACTAGCTAAAACTAGTTTTTTTTAAACTTTGTAAACTTTATCTTATGACACTAAAAATAAAAGAAAATAAAAAATAAATAAAAAGACGTTTTCAGGATTGGAACACTTTAACTTTTTTGTTATATGAAAATAACCTACTAAAACAAAATTTTACTTTTTCCCTTTAAATTAAACATATCTTACATACTTAAAAAAAATTGGTGTAAGATATCAGAAAAATTTAAAAGGATGACTCCAAGGGTTGGAAAACTTACAAAAGTAACCATGTTTAATTATTATTTTCTTTTTCCTTATATATTACATAAATTTTATATTTTGGAAAGAAAAATTTGGTATAAAAAACTAGAAAAATAAAAACCACAGCTGGAAAATTGGAACTGTTTTTTTAAGCAACTATATAAAACAGTTTTTTTCCTTTTGTCTTTGTTTATTTAACATATCTTATATATATTTTAAAGAACTAGATCGGTATAAGGAATCAGCAAAATCTAAAAGGATGATTAAAGGGTCAGAAAATTTAATTGTTTTTTGTATCCACAAATAACCATGTCAAACTTTATTTATACTTTACTTTACTTTACTTTTACTTTACTTTATATTTTAGAAAGAAATAAATTAGAACTAAAAACCTGAAAAATCAAAACTACAGTTCCAGGATTGGTAATTGAGAAAAAAAGAAATTTTAGAAAAAATATCCAAAAACTATTTTTTAGTGCCGCGATATATACCATTTGCAATGGGATGATTAAAATAAGACACTAAACATTTTAGCAACATTAAAAATTATTAAACTCAACAGTCGTTAAGCAGCTCTGGGTCGGGAAACATCTCTCGCGGCATCGTAATTATTTCTTAAGTGCGGCCAGGCTTGTGTGTGTTGTTTGGCCTTCGAGAGTTTTTCGTCTCGCTCGCACTGGTTGACTGATGTGCCACGGATAACCGCATAATCTTGCGGTTTTTTGTGGAATTTCTTTAACAACCACGTTGCCTACTTCCTATGTGAAGGCATAGGTCATGTACAGTCAGTCACAAAACCTTATAAAATACTGTTAATACCATCTTGGGCATACGGTCTACGTTACTCCGCCCATATTTGTGCAACACCATATTATGCAAATTTACTTTGCATTAATATGCTTAATAAATAAATAAATAAATATTAAACTCAAGTAAATACAAATTAAGTTAGTGTGTGCCATGTGTCCAAAAAAGCGTAACCACTAAATCTTTATTGATTTAAACAGTTTCCAGTCATGTTTAATTCCATAAAATTTTCTGACTAAGACTATTTTAGTGTTCTTAAATATTAGCATGGTTTTTTAACATCTCGAAAGCAAGTAAATAAGCCCCAATTTTTATTTGGTATTGTATTGACGTGAAGTCCATGCTGACAACTACAATAAGGGTGAATGTAAAATATTTCTTCAACACAGAGTGTAGAATAAAATATTCAACCATATCGAAAATATAATATTTTAATTGAATTCCGAGAGGTCACTTACTAAAAATTGCAATAGAACAAAAAATTATACATTTTTTTCAGAAAAAATATATGATACATATTGAAGTATGTGTCTGTATTAGAGTTTCTATGCGGGAAAAATAATCCCGGGAATTAGTTTTTTCCAAATCTGGGGAATTTAATATTTAAGATTTAGAAATTCGCATTTTTTACATTGGTGTTGGTTGTTTTTCTACTTAAAAATAACGATGCATAATATAAGCATGAAAGCAGATGTAATAGAGGTCTTCGAGGTGACTCCAACGACTTCAAGTGTTACGAAATATTTTCAACCAAAAAAGTCTTTTATAGGATAAAGTATCTAGATTGGCAGATTTAGATGGAATTTCCATCCATGCCATAACTCAAAGCTTATAATTCATTTGATTTTGTTTTGTTTTTGTTTAATATTGGTGTTCATGAAATGAACGAACAATGTTGTTGTGATGTATGGCTGTGTATCGGCGTATCTGTGTGTCTGTACGAGTTTACGTACAAAGCAAACATATGGACCTACTACTTTGATTTAGTTTTTTCTGCTTGTTACCTATATTTTAGGAAAAACGGTTCAGCCGCTTAGAAGATATCACATCTTATCTAGATATATTCTGTTGAATCTGTGTATTTTTGACTCTGTAGCTCCTAAACGGCGAGACCCGATTTTAATCTGGTTTTTTCGTTTGAAATGTGACTTTTCTTTTCAGGTCCAGCCATTTGGTCTGTATGTCGGAGGTTCATAAAATGTTTGATTTTTGTTTATAATTTAAAGGTGTGTTTTTTCATAAGAATATATTTTTAATTGAGGTCATTTATTTATATTCATATATTTTTGAAATTCCCAGGAATTCCCGTGAATAAAACATTTTACTTCTCGATTCCCGGGAATTAGAAATAAGAAACTCTAATCTGTATATTACATATACATACGTACGTCAGTGAAGGTTATATAAGATTCGGCACCACCGAATATAGCACTCTTACTTGTTTCATTTTGTAATACTAATTTTATTCGAACTGAAATATAAAGTAAGCTTATTTAACAAAAAAAGCAAAAATTAATTCTAGGTAGTTACTTTCCATGGCAAAATAAAATCTAAATATTCCAGTTCTGAAACCGTCTGCTCGAGTTAGCTGATTTTCAATACAAATTTATTCTGGACAATTTCATACACACCACTCAAAGACCGAAGTCTGAAGCTCTTCTGGGAACTTCGGAAAACTAATTTGAGGTACACCAGACGGACGGACGGACGGACAGACGGAAACACTTATTCATTATACCTATTCATAAAGACCCAGAATATATATATATATATATACATATATATGTATATACTTTATGGTTCGCATATTAATATTATGGAAATATAAAAAATAAAAAATATAAACCCTTTTACCATTTTTTGGTAAAAGGTCTAAAAATTAAATGGAGTTCGAATAAACGTAAATAATATATCATAAACATGCATTTAAGAAAAATACTTAACAATAAATTTTCATTTCTGAATATCCCAAACATGTTAAAAATAAGTATTTCACTAAAATATTGTGTAATTAAAGCTGAATTTACTTTATTCTCTTTGAAATAAGCAAAATACTTGAAAATCTCTAAACTTTTGTTTGTTTGTCATGATTATTAATACTTTAATTTACTGATGGCTTTTTCTACATGACATTATAGAGAACTTAGTTCAACAAAGCAATATAATAGTTATTATGACTTCTTTTGTATATTGCATAGTTTATTAAAATGAGGTTTTTCATTTTCATACAAAAAGGGACCATTTTGCAAGGATTATGTTGCATGAAGTAAGAAATTTTAATTTATTTTTAAATTAAAAGGATTTATCCAAAATTTCTTTTAAAAAGGCAATTTCATAAGGTAATTGCAATGTTAGCAAAACTATTTGGGAAAAAATAGAAAAAAAGTGTTTTTTTTATAATTTTTTATGGCATAACACCTTAATAAAACCATACGGATCAATATGCATAGAGAGTGTTACTAAAGGTTAATCTTAAGACAAACATATCGCTTCAAAAATGAAAACCACCATGCGCTAGATATTTCAAATTTTAGAGAAGAAGTATTATTTAACAAATTAACACTAAAGTTAGGTCACAGGTACTTTATATTATATCAGACAAAGAACTCTCAATTACCTCATGCCAAATTTTTAATAAGTCATGTATATCATTTAATTTGTTTTTGACAGCAATTAATAGAGGGAATTCTATGTGCTTAGTAAACATTGTTTTTTTGCGAAATAAAAAATCATAAACAAAACCTAAGCTTGATAAATACTATGTGAACTCCTTGTCGGCAATTTCAATTGTAAAAAATGTGATAGAATAAATTTTCTTAACTAAAACTTTAGAAAATTTTCTAAATTTGAATAAAAAAAGTTGTCGTATGGCACCAAAGCTGATTTTTACTTGAAACCAGTAAAATATTTACTAAATTTCTAGTTCATTATTGAACTAGTTTAAAGTAATTATATATTCATATTTAAGTAAAATTTTCCTAAAATTTTCCATAAAATTCGGAGCTTTAAAAAAAATTTTTTTCGTCTTTGATCTCAAATTTAGTAAATTTTCCTTTTTTTTTGTCTTTAATTCTGGTACTTATTTTTATTTTTTATTAAATTCTATACCAAATGATATGTTATTTATTATATCTTCATACTATATTCTTAATTAAAATTCACCATACATACACATAAATTCCTTGAGAGGATACAAGTATTGAACCAGCAACCTTCTGATTGATAGGCAAGCACTCTAATTAATTGCCTACCAAGGCAGCTTGAATAAGCATTGAAATTATTGAGTTTTAAAATTTAATTTTATTTATAGAAAAATAAATTTCAAGTTCAAATATTCCTCGAAAATATGAAAAATTTACTTAGATTAAATATATATTCTATACTTTAAAGAAAAAATACTTAAAACTGGTAAATATTTTCCTAAAATTTAGTATACCTTTTTACATCTCTTAAGTAAGTCAAATTTCATGAATTAATCAGGAGTAATTCATTTCCTAAAGTTGATTTTTTGATTTAAGACGAAATTTACTAATATTTAATATAAAATTTCCTTCAGTTTATAACAATTTTCGTACTCTTAGTAAATATTTCCTTTAATTCAGTAAACCTTTCCTAAAATGTGAGAAATTTATTGTGTATTTTTATGAACTATTTTTGAGGATATGAACTTTTTATTTTTACTAATTTTAAGTAATTTTTACTAGATTTTTGTAAAAACTTACTTAAACTTAGAAAAAATTACTTAAACTTATAAATTTTTTTACTTGAATTTAGGAAAAAAGTTCTTAATAATAGTACATGTCTTTTTTTTTAGTGTAAGCTCAAAAAATGCTATTCTGAATGGCCAGTTGATACCTCTACACCAAAAACAATCCTCCCATGGTTAAAATATATTTTTTTTTTAAAGAACAAACACAACCCGCAAAGCGATTAGCTTGTCTGCGGAAAACACCCAGGGAATCTAATCTACGACCTCTGGACTGGGAGTCTAGCATCGCTACCACTCAGCCCCAGGGGCTCCCTCACTTGTATGAGAAAGCCTTTCGCAAGATGTCTATAAAGCTTGCTTTCAATTTACCATAACTGCAATCGTGTGGCAACTTTGTAGCAGTATTTGGTGTTGTTCAGCCACAATTTTATCGAGTTTTTGTAGCCATTAAGTAGCCCGTTATGAAAATTGGATCCACTCCAATACTCCAAAGACCAAACACAAGGCTAAATAGTGTGTTTCTCAGGATGAATCACCACCAAATAAGCCAGGTGGGTATGTCAGCAAATAAGGTCATGGCGGCATTTACTACATTTAAGAGCGTAAGAAAGTCACTGGAAAAAGTTATGTCAATTTATCGGGTCGATTGGCCAACTTTTTGGCAGAGAAAAAGTTCTTCCACCGGAACAATTGAAAATTTCCATATATGGAACTCTTATACGAATTGATAGCCCAATACGCCATTTTTGTCAAGCTTTACAACGAGTGACAATTTCTTATTCTTAAACCCGAAGAAATGGTTAGGAAGAATTATCAGATTTGATGACCTTGAAAAATCTGATTTTTTGAAAGGATTAAAAAATTTTAGGAAACGCTGGACAAAGTGGGAAATGCTCAAAAAATTAATGATTTTTTTATCAACAAATCTGTGTTTCATTAAAAAAAAACACATACTTATTGGCCCGCCTGCTTTATGAGGCAACTTTTGCAGCAACTTTGGTTGTTAAGTTGGTGTCTGAAATATTTTTAATTGCAATTATTTCACCCAAGCTAAAATTCTGCAAAGCTGATTAACAGCTATTGTATTCATATTGATTTAAAAAAAAATTAATATCATTTGCTTTTAAAATAGTTTCAAAGCCATATGCCCATAAAATTTAATATACCATAGATAGTTAAAAACCATAAATTCCCCACAACAATTGTCCATCTATATTAGCCATGATTAGAAAATATTGAATTTCCACTTCCACTTAAAATTTTTGTTTAGTTAAAAATTTCATATTTTACACAATATAATCCGGTCAAAATAATATCGTCATTCAAATCGTGTACTTACGGAATATGTGAGTGTAGGTCGACAGGTTTTCTCAAACCGAATGTATACATACGATTATCTGTGCTTAAAAGCGACAACAGCATAAGTTGACTTAAGACGAAATTGACCAGACCCCAAGTTGTATGGACCATTCTGAGTTATAACACTTCATTTAAAGCAGATCAGCCACTTTTACATGGGGAGGTCAATGAGACATTTACTTGTCATTATTCGTTACTTAACTTTTTTTAATTGTTAAAAGTGCAATAATAATTTTTCTAAACAGCATCTTATATAGGATCCGAACTGGCAACCACCGGTGTGACATGCTAGCACACTACCTACTCGAACACAGGAGCACTCATATTTCAAAAGTATAAATACCACTTAATCATATGTTAATATCTAAATATAGATACAGAACTGGTTTCAGAGCGATTTGGCAGTCTCGTTGAAAGGAACAATTAACATTATATTTATACTATGTGATATAACTTGTTCATTGCCGTCGAAAAAGCGCTCTTCGTTATGTTTTATTTGGCTTCTAGTGGACTTAACAACTAGAAAGGATTTTAAATATAGTAGATAATATACTGGATCTTATTCACTACTGCACTCCGACATCATACTTCAATAGAAACTTTCAAATTGAGTTGACAGAACTGTTTTCCCCACCGAAAAGGGGGAGAGTTGGTTGAAATTTAGTATTTTATAACTAGAGTTATCTGTCATTAAAAGGGCTATACACAGGCCAAGGTTCTATGGGATTTCAAACAGAGATATTATTACTGAAAGCCAATGTGCAATTAAGTCTCTCATAGGTGTGTATATCACATGTCTTCTTGTCTAAGAATATTGTTGAGGTTTGGATGGACGCGCGCAATAATTAAATATTTTATTAAACTAGGTGCGTGGACAGGGGCTATTTCAAGCAACATAGTTTCGGATGACGTGTCAAAGAGGGGAACCCTACTAAGAGAGACCGATATCAACAATTTCTGTGGTCGCCCACTCTCACCCTGCCGGAGACATTACGATGTTTCCTTTCTTGAATTAACTCAAATCAGATAGTTTCGTGAGCCCACTTGTGAAACATCGAAAACAATCTGAACTCGCCTAAACTCCCATGGAACAAAAATCTCATAAGTTTCAATAGGAAGCACTTGAAGAACCTTGTGACCATGTTGACCGGTCACTATGCCTTTGGAACCCATGCTAAACGCAAAGGTATCCCGCGTAATGACAAGTGCTACAGTTGCAATTATGAGAAAGAGGAGAAAAATATCCCGCATCTCCTCTGTTTTTGACTCGCTCTGGAGGATCTCCCTCTGCACTTTCTTGGCAGAACATTCTTCGGTAGCCTATCCTAGCTATAGGAAGTTCAGCTAAAAAATATGAGCAATTATTTAAGAATAGTGTTTTTTACAGCTTCTGACTCAATATTCTCTCTATCTACCTGTGAACTTACGGGCAGCACAAAGGGATCATTGCACCCAACTGAGCTGGACTCTAGTTTTCCGCTTTTCCTTACCAGCACCAAATGTTTCTTTCAAGAGTGGCATGACGGAATCACTGAATCGGTAATGGGAAATATGAAATTATGAATAAAGTTTGTTCAGCCAAGGGAACAATATATAAATATGTTTTATGATTCGCTCAGAAATTTGCAATTAACCCAGTAAGAAAATAACCATGAAACATATAATTACCTATTAGTATGTTGGTGGATTAATTTAAACAGCATTTACGCGGAATGTATTTCCTATTTTTAGTTACACTATTACGTTTGAGTCTTATTTCAGCAAATTTTCTGCGGAATAGTAAAAAATTCTAAAAACAAACCTTCATATTTACGCGACTGTAACGATGATTAGTATAAAGACATAAACAAAACAATATTGTCCTAAGCCTTGACAAAAAGTCCAATGAAATCTTTAGTAAGCGTCAAACTACATTAAAAACGAAATAATCATAAAATATGGTGTTAGTTATTCGTTAGTACAGTAGTAAACTTTGCTTTGAATAAACATTCATACGTTAACAGTAGTTTTTCTCGAAACTATGTTTTTCTACTTACGATGTTATAGCTCGTAACCACAGAAATGTGTACCTATGTGTGTATGCATGTACATATATAAACATATATGTACATATGTGTGTGTTCTTATCCTTGTGCCTTTTCCTAAACATGCATACGCGTATGTGTTGTTGTTGTTGTTGTTTACTAAATCAATTTTATATCTCTGTTTATAGTCAAATACAAGAACACAGAGATTCGCATTAACATTTAATTTAACGATAATTACATTTATCCCTTTTTTGTGGCCATATTTATTCATAAACATGTTAATATCAAACGTAGATGGAATATTAAAATTACAGTGAAAAAACCGATTTTAAAACTTAATTTTTTTGAGTCATAAAATAATGTATGTATATAAAAACGTATGGTTTTCATTATTAGCATAATTGTCCATGAATGTGTTTCTGAATATTTCAAAATGTTATCATTAGCAGGCTTGAAGGCAAAATATTTAAAAGGCAATGTCATTAATTCTCAAACTTAATTCTCTAAACTTAAATAAACCATTGAAGAAATTACAAATGTGTCTAAAAATGAACAAAATTAAAGATTTGTTATAAAAAAATTAGAATTACACCAAGGAAGTGCTAGCTAGTGATATACCCTAGACCTGGCTATGCATGATTAGAGTTTCAAGGGAAAATTTCAGCAAGATTTATACACTGGCTTATAAGATCCTAGCTTTCAAACATAAAAAAATAAAATCTGATTATATATGGATGTGATATTCCGAAAAGAGGCAACAACTACTGACTGGGAGATAGTTAGGTGGGTTTTCTCTACTATCTTTGAAAATAGTCATTTCCATGAGTACGTTGAGGAACTAAAATAGATAATCCTAAAGCAACTTCAAATACTCTAGAAACTAAAATTATTATTCTAAAATAATTTTGATAACTTATTGTATTAGCATCCATGGTTATTTGGTTGGAACGAATATTATTGCTCAACATCCGCTTATATTTTTTTTAATTGACTCGTATTAAAATTGAATACGAGAAATGGCTTTTTGTTGTCTACAAAATTGTTTATTTGCTGACAAAAATTAAATTTAAGTTTAAATAGATATGATTCATAATTCTTCATTTAAGGTTCACGGTTAAAATAAAGTTATACCACTCTATCAGTGTATGTATATATTAGAGCCCTGCGTAAAAATTTTTTAAATGTAAATACGTCTTGCTTTTTAAATTTTTTACCGTGGCATGTATTATTTATAATATAATAATACATATAACTAAAATAACAGCAAATGTTGTCGTATAATAAACGAATCACGATGGATGTAGTGATGTTCGTTTATACAAGTGATGTCGTAAACAATTTTTGTGCGTAACAAATACTCCAAATACACAAAAGAAGTAGTGTATTCACTTTTGATTCGTGTGTGACTGTTATTTTACATATTGTACGTTTGATCGTGCGTGTAAAATGTAGATGATAATTTATTATTTGTGTGTTAAGGGAGTTTTTTTTAAAGAAAGCTTACACAACCAATGTCAATGTATGTGTGCGTTTGTATACGCGCTCATGAGTAGGAAAAAGCAATCATGACAAATTGTTTCGTCGCGAAGTATTTGCTTCTTTCCTTCTATACCCACAATAACTGAAACAAATGTCTTACAAACAGTTTTGTTCAGTGTTTATTTTTGAAGACTTCGCTACAGTAAAGTAGTAGTAATAGTCTTGAAAGTTCTTTGAAATGGTGTTATGTAGGGCTGTAGTATGTATGTTTAGCTATTCTTGTTAGTTGTCCATGTTTTTAATACGTCCTAAACGAAGGGTGAAAGACAATATAAAATCGCGGAAGACATATTCACGACAGCTCAAATAAATTGTTGACATTTTGTCGCTTTAAAGCTTTTAGCGCTGCCTGGCTGTCGACGTAGAAGATTACCTTCTCACCTTCAGCTACATTCTTGGCCACCAGCTCCGTGGCTCTAAGTATCGCCAAGATCTCAGCCTGGAAAATATTACATTCACTTGGCAGTCTGAAAGAACTACGAATGTTCGTTCCCAAGATATAGATACCAGCCCCTGTGTCTTCCCCTATTTTCGATCCGTCTGTAAAGACTGCACTACCCTCATTCAGCCTATCACATTTGACCCAATAGACCCTATCCGGAATTACCATTAAGGGTGTCCTACCAAAATCGATCTCAGCGACCTTATAGTCCGTAAACCCAGGGGTTACGGATTCCTGGTCAATGAAATCGATTTTATTTAAGATTGATGTGTGACCTGATATTCTTGTCCTCATCAAACCTATTTTCACGAGTATAAGGAGACTTCTAGCCACCGTTCCCATCACAAAGTCCTCTATAGGAAGTAGATGCAGAATGAGGTCTAAGGCAGCCTGAGGTGTGCTCCTCTGAGCATCTGTGATGCCCGTCCAGGCACATCTCTGAACCTCAGCTAGTAATCTCCTGTGACTTTCCTTCCTCAATGCCTCCCACCTTACCATACAACCATAGGAAATAATCGGCCTGACAACCGATGTGTCAATACAGTTAACTACTTTCGGTTGCAAACCCCAGTTCCTTCCAATATAGTTCCTGCATGCGTAGTAGGCATTGAGTTCTTTGTTTAGCCTTTCCTGCGTGTTTATTTTCTAAGAAAGCTTCCTATCTAGGAAAACACCCATGGATTTAACCCCTCTGCTAGTCTCAGCACCACCCCTCCCATCCTGGGTAGTATAAAGCTTTCTACTTTGTACTTCGTAGTAAGGAGGACTAGCTTGGTTTTCTCTGAGTTGACTCCTAGTCCTTTACTTCTGGCCCAAGAGGGTAGATCACCCAACGCCGACTGCATGATTTCACTGATAGTGGTAAAGAACTTTCCCGTTCCCAGCAAAACCACGTCATCTTCATATGCAACTATCTTCCGTCCACTCCTGTCAAAATGCTTAGGAATTGCGTTCATTGCCAACAATCACAAGAGAGGTGACAAAACTCCTCCTTGTGGTGTACCTCTTGTCACTAATCTCCTCTTTCCATACTCGAGTTGATGATTCTGCTCTTAAGTATGATAATTACCCACTCCACTAGAAAGTTGTGAACCCTAAGAAACTCCAGCGACTCCCTAATATTCTCTATATTTATGTTGTTAAAGGCTCCCTCAATGTCTAAGAATGCAGCCAGTGTGTAATCCTTGCACTGCAGTCCTTTCTCTATAACACCAACCACGTCATGAAGCGCATTCTCAACAGATCTGCCTTTACGATAGGCATGTTTAGCGCCACTTATGTATTTATTGCCCTTATTGCATTTTCCTATGTCTCTATGTCGTCCACTGCTCCTTCCAATCTCGGTTCCGACAAGTAGTTAAAGTTAATCTCCATCGTTGCCTCTTCCCCTACTTTCCTAAAGCCAGGAAATTGAGTGTCTATCAAAACAGAAAGTGTGTCAGACCTGCATTCCGTCCATGTGCCATCCATTCTTTGAATATTCCCAGGAGCCCTAGGACCTTTTGAGAATACCCGCCGAAACCTAGATAACTCGATAAACGGAATCAATTTCCTCACAGTATTCCCTCCATGAGGCTCCTTTTGCCCTTTTGAGACCATCCTTGTACTTATTATACAATACTTTATGATTGTTCCAGTCCTCAATCCTTCCTGTGAGTTTCGCCCTATTGAACAATCTTCTAACCGAGTATCTCAGATCTTTTAGATCATTGGTCCACCACGAAGGCTACTTTCTTTTACCCGGAAAAACCACTTGACATGACTGTTCAAAACAATCCCTACAAGTTTAAGAGAATATTCCACCTTCTCTTCCCCTCTTTTTCATTCGTTTAAAAGAAGATTATTTTAAAGCAAACCTAGCCAAATAAAATTTTGAATTTTAATTGCACTTGCATTCTTTTACAGATAACTTATGGTGCCCTTAAAATAATACCACACAGAAAAAAATATTGTTGATTTTTTTTAATTAAGTAATTGATTGGTTAGAAAAAAATATATTTTTGATAAAAAAATTTTAATAATATATGTTTATTTTAATTGAGTTTACTTCACTATCAAAAAAGTGTTGTCAACAGAGCTTAACTCAGAATACTATGAAATGGTAAATAGTTATTACATATTAATTGCAAGTAAATAGTATAACTTCAGTTTTCATGTGTGAAAATCGAGCAGTTTTATCTAGTATGCCACATTGTTTTAAAAAAATATGTTCAATTAAAATACCCAATTAAAAAAAAGCAAAAAATATACTTTACTTAAAAAAAGTTTTTTAATCATTCTAATTTTGACGTACTTTGAAAAAAAAACAGAATATTAAAATAAAAAAATATATTAATTTTTTTCCTCACTTCTCAACAAGGAAATAATAATAAGAAATAAAAGCTCATGGACCAAATATGGATGTTAAGTTAGTACATTGGTGGTATGCGGTATTCCATGCAAATCGTCTTGCGTAAGTATGTTTATGTGTGTATGTATGCAAAATATAGTTGCCTTTCTTTAAAATCCAATCATAAAATATACAAACACAATTCAAAGAAAAGCTACGATATTTAGTATTTACATTTGTGCAAGACTATCTAACACCGACTACGGCTATTATGCTTTTGTGTACCATTCGAACATCAAAATCAATACGATACATAGTTTAGTTTTTTGGTACATAGACAAATATTTCTATTTTAGAAATTTTTTACGTACACAGAAAAAGTATTCACCAATTAATATTTTCAATTAAGAATTTAATTAATTCAATTAAATTCTTAGTTGTGTTAATTAATTTGAGTGTAAAAACTTAATTGATATTATCAAATTGTTTATGGGTGAAAATTTAATTAATTTTTTAATTGATATTACAAATATTTTAATTAATATTAGAGAATTATTAAAATTACTTTTTTGTGTGTACATATGTACATACTTATGTATGTATATGTACATACTATTATTTTTTGTATTATTATACTTTTTGATTTATTCTATAGTTCAATTACTATTTTAATTGGATCTTTAAAGATATTTGAATTAAATTTTAATTGAATCTTTAAAAAACCATCAACTAAATTTTAATTTAATGTAATATTTTTTTAATTGAAAAAAATTTAAAAAAAATGCAATTCAAATGATTGAGTTAATACTACAATTTCCGTGATTCTTTGAAAACTAGTTAATATTTTAGTTGAATTTTTGTTTATTTTTAAATGAATATTGTTTTTACTTTTTTCTGTGCATCCTAAGCATCGTAATGTAAAATCCTTACGTACATTTACATATAGACACTTGAAAGTTGCAAAGATGGTGTAATTTTATGCACACTACTACAACAATCAAAACTAAAGTTTAAAAAAAATTTAATTAAAGGGTATTCTAACAGTTAATGTAAGTTTTACTATGTATGTAATTTTGAAAACTTGCTGTACGTTGGAAATCGGTAGAGGCAAATTCTTGGCATTTTAAAAACGCTTCAACTAAAAAATCGACAACCAAAAACGAAAAAAAAACACCAAAACTGAAAAAAATCGCTAAAACTAATATCCTCATTTATAAAAATTATTAAAGCTTTACGAGGGCTTTTTAAGAAATTTTTTTTATGAAAATGTGTTTTGTAAACCCTTTATAAAGCCTGCTTATATTTATTACGTTTTAAATGTTTGAATAAAAATTTTAATTGCTTAAAAAATATAAAATTGCATTAATGTAACATGCATCAAAATCGCTAAAACCATTCCTAATTTTAGAATGTTAAATTTGCAAATAAACTACTTTCAAGTTAAAAGAAGTTAAAATTGCAACAAAAATTGCCACAAATAAAAAGGGTGTTTTTTTAAGCCCGATATAACTTGAAATTGTAAAAAATAACACAAAAAATTAAATTGTAATCAAATTTTTTTTATTCGAAAGATCAATACGTGACATTAACATTTGAAAATGATTTCGGGCATATGGGCACCGCAGCTGTTCTTGACGAAGCGCATTCTGAACGTCTAATTTTGGGCCACTTTTTCGAGCACTGCTGGCCGTATGTCACGAATAACACGAACAATGCTGGCCTCCAAGGCGTCAATTGTTGCTGGTTTATCAGCATAAACCAGTGACTTCACGTAGCCCTACAGGAAATAATCGAGAGGTGTCAAATCGCACGACCTTGGAGGCCAATTGACAGGTCCATTTCTCGAAACCAAGTTATCGCCAAATTTTGATTTCAATAAGTCGATGGTTGCGTTCGCCGTATGGCACGTAGCGCCATCCTGTTGAAACCACATCTCCTCCGGATCGATGTCATCCATATTTTCAAACAAAAAATCATTGATCATGGTGTGGTAACGATCTCCATTGACCGTAACGTGAGCTCCGGCCTCATTTTTGAAGAAATAAGGTCCGATGATGCCACCAGCGTGAAAACCGCACCAAACGGCGCATTTTTCTGTATGTAATGGAGTCTGTAGGGTCTCTTGTGGATTGGTCTCACTCCATATGCGGCAATTTTGCTTATTTTCCACGTAGTGGACGGACAGAGCCCCAATTGCTGCGACCGACGACGAATCGATAAATTTGGATCTTCTTCCACACTTTCGTTTACAGCGGCGATATTCTCTTCACTACGCACATTCCTTCGACGTGTTGGTGTTATTGCATCCTCTAGAGAGTATGTGGTACGAAATCTATCCACAGTTCGACGAATGGCTTGTTCAGATGGACGATTATGTACGCCATAAAAATGACGAAGTTGCGCGAATCGACGACTGATTTTCAAAGTAAATTTGGATAATTTCGTAGCGTTGTTCAAGCGTGAGTCTATATTCATGATGATTTGTCAGAGTATATATGTTTTATCAAAATTTAATTTTTTGTGTTACTTTTTACAATTTAAAGTTCTATCTAGGTTAAAAAAACACCCTTTACAATATATATTTTTATTTTACTTAAAGAACTCTACACATACATATTTCATATAAAATTTACTTAAATATTTTTCTGATAAATTCTTTTTTTATGACACAGCAAACTTGCTTAAATTCGTGCAGCTTGAGTTATATATTGTTGAATGTTATATTTGTTGCGTTTTGTTAAGAAATTTATGCCTTGAATTTTAATAAGGAAATACCATATTTCATTAGCTTCATGAATTGTGCACATTATGTGAGACAAATAAGGGTACAATTAATGATGGTAATAACAAAGAAAATACTTTTAAAAGATTAGAAAGTAGAGAAAAAATACCTACTCTATTCACATTTACATTGCAGAATGTTGTGTTAATTTTTAATCGAAAAAAAGCATGCGATGTTCTCTGTATTTTCGCAAAAAGTGTTTATCAAAACTAAAGTGACAAATTCTTCCTTCTTAACAGGGTTCCTTAAATTCGTCCTTGGCAGCCTACTAAAAATTTTCTTATACTTGCTTGCATCATGCAAAAACGTATTTTTTTTTAATTCAAATTTATTTAATTCATTTAAGTTCCGTGCCTACCAGTCGTGTATTTCATTTAACAATTTTAAAAAATTTATTGTTGGCAACAGCGAATTAAACGAAAACCGCTGTATATTAATGCAACTTTTTCCACAATAATTAACAACTGGATTAAAAAAAATATAAATAAATAAAAAATTATAATAACACAGAATGCAATACAAATGTTAGAAAACTTTTGCATTTGTTTTGCAATTCACACGCATTTTAAGCTTAACCGAATGCATTGTGCAATGCCTTTCAAGTGGATATTTTTTCTTTCGTATTTTCATCAATTAAAATACTTGAAATTCATTCGTACATAAAATATGAAAATTTATAAAGTAAAGAACATTTTTTTATATTGATTTTTCCAAGTAAAAAGATGCAATTAAATGCACTCAACGTTGAATGTTTAATAATGATAATTTTGTTTTGTATTATTAAAATCAACAAATTTAACACACGCGCAGAGGTGGGGAGAGTAAAACAATAATTTTGCAATAGGAGGAGGAAGGAAATAAATAAGAAACATTAGCTACAAAAATATCCTTTCAGAAGCAGCCAAACTGACTGATAATAAAATTAAGCTAAAAAAATTATGAATTCATCACAACATTTTTCATTCAATTCATTTGTAGGTTTTGAAACTGCATCCCAAATTTCAACAATGTTCATCAATATCAGCACTTTTTATTTTCAACTAAGAAAATCTGAACAATTTCCATTGAGATACAAACTCTTCTTTACTATATGTTAAATTTGGAAAATAAAATAAAAAAGTTTTTAAACTTATTTTCGAACACTTTATATTTGACATTTTTATCTTTTTCGAATTTTGCTTATGAACGTGTTAATAGAATTATTTCTTAATTCACTTATGCCGAGTACAAATTGTGGCATTTTTTGACTTGAATACATTAACGTTAAATCAAATTCATGTTGATTCGATATCTTTGTAGTTAATGAGTAGAAAACATTCAGCTAAGATCATCCGATGATATTAAATTTATCACTGCCAATCCAAACGAAAATATTAAACAGGCTGCTGAACATGCCACTACCTCCCATCCCCAAAATGGGTTTAATAGAATTTATGCTACGGAAAATGAGCATCTTGTATGTGAAAAAAGGAGAGCTTTATGAGAATAGCAAGAGACTTAAAGACTGTACTAAATGACTCAAAGAAATGCTATCGTCGGAAAAACTCCATTACTGGAAAAATATTTAGAAATTTTCAATGTCACGTAAGCATCTAATTAATCTTTATAGCGTGCTATTAGAAATCTTAAAAGACCCGTTGATTGGAAGTCACCACTGCGCACTTTGACCGGAGGCTGGGCAAGAAGCTATAGTGAGAAAGGTAACTTATTTTCGGAGAATTTAAAATCCCTATTTAGCAGAAGAAAAAAAAACACATGTGCTGGTGTTGTTGATTTGCCAAGTGTAGTTGCTCTACCCCCTCGACCAATAAAATCTAAGATGCGTGATGTTCAAAAACTAATTGCTATACTCAACCCGAATTCCAGGTATTGATGGAATTAGTAACCAAATGCTAATGAAGTTGCCTTGTATTGCAATTAGAATCCTGTTATTAATTTTTAATGCCATTTTACGACTGAAGTACTATACACACAATGAAAACTTGCCAAGATCAAAATGATTTCAAAGCCAGGCAAAAATCTTACCAAGCCTGTGTCATATACCCCTATAAGCTTTCAACAATCTGAAAGCTTTTCGAAAAGCTGTTCATGACTAAATTGTCCAAACTTTTAGCTAATAATGGTTTTATCCCGGACCATCAATTTGGCTTTCGAAGTCAGCATAGCACCATTGAACAAACGCATAGACTGGTCCAAGTTGTAAGAAGAACATTTGAAGAAAAGAAGTATTGTTCTGCTCTTTTTATTGATGTTTCTCAGGCATTTGATAAAGTTTTTCACGAAGACCTATTTTTAAAATTGAAGACATCTGCTAATTAAAATTCAAAAACTTTTGGAAAGTTATATCATTGATAGGAAGTTTATTGTTATGGACTTCATGAGTGTTCCTGAGTCTATATCTTCTGGTGTGCTACAGGGTAGTAATCTAGGTCCAGTATTGTAATTAATATATACTTGTGATATGCTTGTGAGCAATAATATCCACACCTTTATATTTGGCAATGATACAATCTGTATGAGTATGCACGAAAACCCTGATGTGGCATCCCGTAATATCCAGGAACATTTTACCTAGCTTAAAATATGGTTGAAAATTAAAGTAAATGGACAAAAGTGTGTCCATATAACGTTTACCCTAGGAAGAGATACTTGTATCTCCATTCGAATCAACAATAAAAATATTCTTCAACATTCCCAAGTAAAATACCTTGGTATACACCTTGATCAAAGGCTTACATGAAAACATCATATTGACTCTAAGCTAACTCAGATGAAACATAAGTTAACTCAAATACATTGGTTGATTGATAGAAATTCAACACTCAGCCTGGATTGCAAACTTTTACTATACAAGTTACTTTTGAAGCCAATACGGTGTTACGGAATTTAGTTATGGAGTATTGCTTCAGCTTTCAATGTAGATAGAATCCAACGAAAGCAAAATAAAATTTTAAAGTTAATAACATCTGCTCAATAGCACATTAAAAATTTAAACTTACATAGTGATTTAAATATGCCACCAGTGACTGAAGAAATTGCAAAATACACAGGAAAATAATTAGAAGAACTCTAGTCCCTTCCTAATCCCCTTGCTCTTAACATCTTGAATTTTACTGGACACACCTACTTAAGAAAGAGCACACCACTGCTCTAATACGCAACATTCCATATGAAACTTCTTGAAAATATTTTCGTACTTAATACGAAATTTATGTATTATTAATTACTATCACTATGTTCAAGCTTATGTGTTTAAAGTTCTATTTGTCTTTAAGAGCTTAAACACAATAATTTTTTGACGTTCTACCATACATTGACTTGTTTTGTTAAGCATCTCAAATAATAAATTTTAAAATTAAACTCATCGATTAACACGTAAATGGAGTATGTTCAGTGCGTTTTTGATAACTCTGGTAATTTTGTGTGTAAATTGAGAGCCGTTAAAAAATTATTAGTAACACAATAAGGGTTTTCATGAGAACTCTTAAAATTGCCATTTGTGCAATTGGACAAACTTGCGAGACTGGTTTCATGAAACCCCTTTTAACCTTTTGTGCAAACAACTTATGCAAATTTGAAACAAACGTCAAAAAATTAATTAAATAACAATAAAATAATATAATTTAAAGCAGTTTTTAATAAAAAAAAACATATTTATTAAAAAAAATGTGTGTGTGTCTAAAAGTGCCTAAAGAAGTCCAAAAAAGCAAGAAGTTGATGTTAACAAAATGCAAAATTGCACAGCTTAAGTTTACGACTCAAAATTATTGGGCAAACTTAACAGGTTTGTGTAAATAAATTTCTATACAATTTTTGACATTTTATTTACGAGAGTGTAAAAATGCACAATTGCACAGTTTGCGAGAGTTTTGAACAGTCTCACGAAAACCCTTAATATAGTATGTCTTATGGTTCCTATTGGAACACAATAATTGCTTAAAAATATACCATTACTTACAAAAATATTTGTTTTTTAAAAATAATAAAGCAAATTAAAAACAGTTGTACGATATTTTCTTACAAACACAATAATTTATTGATAAAACGGCAACCTTAAACATCTCAAATATAATGTGAAGAGTTGAGTTTAGTTCTTAGAAAACTCGTCTTAAAAATGTTTAAAAACAATAGTGCGAACATGGTATAAAACAATTTATGCTAGGAACACAACTGGAACTAACGACGAATTTTCGTCATAAAAAATAAAACACATTTGTGCATATGCAAATGAACACAACACCGCCGTACAACGAAATTCGTCGTGCGTGACGAACTCTGAGATAGATTTATTTCTATTTTGTAAGCCGATGAACGACGAAAAAACAAAATTGAGAGAAAACTCTCTATCTCTCTCTCTGTTTTTGTACAAACAACAACCAACTTTATCAAATATGAGAGACGAATTCGGTGAGTAAATTCGTCGTTATTGTGCTTCACACGACCAATTTACGCAGCGAATGGTTATCGACGAATTCGTCGACGTGGACGAAATTTGTCGTTCGTCCCAATTGTGTTCCTTGCATTAAATGTGTAAAATAACAATGCAATAAAATGTCAAATTCGCCGCAAATATTTTAAAACGTTTACATTTATTTCCCACTGTTATCTTTTATAGTGGCGCACGATTAAATTAATATGCTGTTTGTGGCCGGTGGCGGCTGTTCTGGTTCCCTAGTTTGTCCGCTGGTGTGTCCTCTGGTGTATTCTCTAGTTTGTGCTTATGGCAAAAACAATACAAAAACAAATTGAACAATCGTTCTCAATGTTCTTGTTTTGTTTTCATGTCACTCACTTCAAAGAATGAAACGAAACAAAATCAATCAATTTGTTCCGTTTATTTTCGTACTCTATTTTTAAGTACAAAGAAATCCAAACAAAAATAAATTTATAACTGTAATAGTGTCGATTATTTTTGTAACGGAAATCACGTCCTAACTCGCGCCATACATAGCAGTAGCTATAAAAAATAAAAAAATGGAAATAGCTTTATTTCATGCTATTTCAGTATCAAATTAAAATTTTTCCAACTTTAAAAATAACTTCAACATGATTTTTAACTTTGTTCAACAGCAACGGAACATTAAATCAACGAAAAATTAATATAATTCGAAAGAAAAAAATGTATTCGAAAGTTACTGTTAATCATGTTGAATTCACATGAAAACCATATAAAGCAAAATCACTGCAAAAAAATATTACATTAATCTTGTTTTCATGAAATTTAATTTCAAATGTTTCTGTATGAAGATGTATAATTAAAACAAGTAGGAGTGCTATATTCGGTTGTGCCGAATCTTATATACCCTTTACCAAAGTGCGTTTATGTAGTATAGAGATACATACATAAGCACATAGATATCTCGGTATTTTTCGATTAAATATGTTTTTTTTTTATCAGCAATAAGTTGAATATAGAAGCCTTACTTTAAAAAAAAATACAAGTTTTCAGGAGAGCACAAAAGAAACGGTTCATCTCTTCATATTTCGGTGTTTGGATAAAAGTTCATATGCAATTATTAAGGAAATGATTACATCTGTGTATATTAGTAGTAAGTTTAATTATGAAGCCCATTTATTGATTTACGAGTTTGGTACATTAAGATTAATTTTAATTCTTGATACTTGATCAATAAGTTACTCGTTTGTTGCACTTATAGCTAAACAAACAAATAATGTCTTTATATCCAAAATATCAAATGAAAACAATATTTAATATTCCACTTGACATGAGATTCAATCTAATGTTCGCTTAAGCTTCGAACTTAGTAAACTATGTAACTTTTTTTATTTAATAATCTTATATTTTGCAAAATTGTTAATTTTCTCAATATAAACATCCCATTGGAAAAGGTATATATAGTGGTATTATGTAAACGTTTATTCCTAAACAATTTTTTTGAATTTCTTGTGCTAACTATACAGTTAGGACTGTAATTTAGCGATAAATTTTATTTCCATCTCCATTTACTAAAAATAAATTCTTCGTGCGACTCTGACTTGCGCACGAAGGGTTCCGTAGTAATACCATATGAATTTTAGCCTATATAAAATATAATTTTGTCATTTCTTTCGTTTTTTTTTTGGTTTTGTCGGTTTTTTAATTTGGTGCTTATTTTAGTTTTGGTGCTATTTTTCCTTTTACCGATTTTTTTTGGCTTTTTGGCATTTTTTATTTAATTGGGCAATTTTTTTTTAGTTTTGGTGCTTTTTTCCCGTTTTTGGCATTATTTTTAATTTGGTGCTTTGTTTTAGTTAATTTGATTTTTTTCTTGTTTTAGCGATTTTTTTAGGTTCTTGGCATTATTTTTAATTTGGTACTTTTCTATTATGGCGATTTTTATTTATTTTGCTGATTTTTTTGATTTTGGCGATTTTTTTCATATAGGCAATTTTTTTTTTGGTTTTGGCGATTTTTTTTTTGGTTATTTGCGTTTTTATTTTATTGTAGCAATTATTTTTAGTTTTGACACTTTTTTCTTGTTTCGGCGATTTTTTCGGCTTTTAACGTTTTTTTAATTTTGGCGATTTTTTTTCACTTATTGTTGTAGCCTATATAAAAATACACTAATCTTAAAAATTGTAAGTGTCAATAGCAAAATTTTTCGGAGAATTTCCGACACACCAGTCCAAGAATGAAGTCTCTACCTGTTCTGGAAACTTCGGAAAACCGATTTTACGTACAGACAGACGGACAGACGGTCATCGCTGGTTCGTCTTCCCTATGCATAAAGATCCAGAATATATACTTTATGTGTAGCTTATTAATATTGTAGAAATAACAAACGGAATGACCAACCTATATATACCCTTTTACCATTTTTTGGTAAAGGGTATATTGTGTAGTAAGGCTATGGTCGGTCAATCTTTACAAATAAAAAAGTCAATATCAAGAGCGACTCTCGTATATTTGAAGTTAAAATAATTAAATAAACATTTCGAATTCATCACTATAGAAATTTAAATTTGTGCACTTTTTGAGGGTTTGATTAGAGTAAACGTATACAATACTTGCTAAATTATATCTTTAAAATAGAATGAGACAAAGAGAAGAGCATTACATTTCGACACAAAAACTATGAGAAAAATTAAAATACAAATAATGCTAGGAACACAATTGGGACGAACGACGAATTTCGTCCACGTCGACGAATTCGTCGATAAGCATTCGCTGCGTAAATTTGTCGTGTGAAGCACAATAACGACGAATTTACTCACCGAATTCGTCTCTCATATTTGATAAAGTTGGTTGTTGTTTGTACAAAAACAGAGAGAGAGATAGAGAATTTTCTCTCAATTTTGTTTTTTCGTCGTTCGTTGGCGTACAAAATAGAAATAAATCTATCTCAGAGTTTGTCACGCACGACGAATTTCGTTGTACGGCGGTGTTGTGTTCATTTTCACATGCACAAATGTATTTTATTTATTATGACGAAAGTTCGCACCGAAAAATTCGTTGTTCGTCCCAGTTGTGTTCCTATCATAAAACTATCATCACAAAAGCATAACTACGACTATTTGAAGCTTGTCGTTCTCTTATTAATATGTATTTGTATGCAAACACATTCCCATAAATGAAAAAATCAAAAAGCATAAACATGCTGCTGTGCAAGCAAATATGCATGCAAAAATATTAATGCATCTACGTACATACATATGGACGATAATGTATGCATTTGTATTTGAATGATTGTAGGTAAAGTAAGATAACATATGGTTTACAAAAGTATGTAACCATGCATAAGCAGACTCACTTATGCATCTATACATCAAACCCAGCTAACATATACATGTATATCCAAACACTTTTTATATATTATATAAAATACTTTATTTAATTAACGTTGTAATAATGGTCATAAGAATATTTTCTGTAAATTTCATAAGCTTTTACTGTTTTATTTTTTAATTTAATGCTTTTTTTCAACTAAAATAAGAAGTCTTAATATAAAAATTCATATTGAAAACAAAACCAATTCTCATCCTTTTTATTGTTGTTCATTTAGAAGACCCAAAAAAATATATTTATCTCTTCGTCAAAAGCAAAACAAATATACGTTCTAAACAAATTTTTAGTTCGAATTTCGCGATATTTTTAAACCTTTAAAGTGCAAACATTTGCCCAAGAAAGTGTAACCCGCAGATAGCAGTGCGATTGTAGAGCAACTTTATGTTTTTCTTACCCGAGTGCTTTAAATACCTCAAGAAAATTATGCACATTATACCTTGTCAACTACCACATCTGCAGAAGCTTTTACTGTATTGTTTTCGCTTGTGACGATTGTTCGTGTTATCCTTATAATAAGTTTTGAAGAACGAGGAATCCGTTATTTATTACTGGCCTCATGTCACATACAAACTTTGCTATTAGGGTTCCGTACAGTACGTAACAGGTTGTTTTCTCGAGAAACATAAGAGCAACGGACATGAAAGTTTTACAGAATATTCCAGTGAAAAAAATGGAAGTGATTCCAGTGGAACTACATTTTCATTGCTTCCAAAATAGCGATATTTTTAATTTGCCGGGAGTGAGCTAAAAACTATATAGAAGCTTAGTTTAGTCATACAAAACCTTGTAACTCCTCAATAGTGTTAGAAAATACTCACCAGAATTTTAAAAAAATTATTTGATTAAAGAAATTTATGAACTATTTTTTGTCTAAAATTTAAAAGTTATTTGATTAAATTTACATGAAAACACTGTTTCGGGCTTAAATTAGTATAAAAAAAAAGAATTGTTAAAAAAGGCAACTATTTACCATTTTTCCTAGATGAAAATATTATCATAGAACACAAAAAAGGGAATTTTTCTTAATATCGCTTCCAATTCAGTGACCAGGCATCGAAGAAGAGAACTTCTTGCAATGACAACCCTATGTAAAAATCATTAGATCCGATCGAAATTTTTACAACTTCCGCATCGCAAACTCTACATTTTCATGACTTTTTTGGAGTCTCTTTTTTACTGGGATGTAAAACTTTGGCTGCTACAACAACAAGTATATGACTGTTAAAAACTAAAGGGTGTTCTAAGGCAAGTAACGAAAAATTCTAATGTAATATACAAACAATTCTATAAGTATATGTGTATGTACACTTTGAAATCAAAGGATATTCTACCAGTTAATCTAATTTTGATAACTTGCTGTATCTTGTAAATCCTTAGAACCAAACTCTCAAAATTTTGAAAAAAGCTTAAACTAAAAAAACGAAAATAGCACCAAAACTAAAAAAATTCTAAAACTAATAGAAACCGATAAGAACCAACAAAAATCACTATATCAAAAAAAAACTCGACAAACCCTTCAAAACCTAAAATGGGAAAAGACTAAGAAAAAGCGCCAAAACTAAAAAAAGCGCCCAAACTAAAAATAAATGCTCAAAGTAAAATAAATCGGCAAGAACCAAGAAAAATCACCACAGCTAAAAACGCCAACAGGCGAAAATTTTATTCATAACTTAAGGGAAATCCCAGGAATTCCGCAAAATTTCCAATCCCGTAATCCAAAAAACATATCGAGGGAATTCCCGGCTATTTTTGCAGTCACAAAAACTGGCACTCTTGCAGTTCTTTGGTAGATACGTTTTTATTAAGTTTCAGTTTTCAATAATGCTAGATTCCATCACATCATATATTAGTTAAATATGAAAACGTTAAACAATTGTCTGAATGAAGGTTTTTCGTTAGTTTTTCACGGTTACGCTATTTCGGATAAATGTTTGCCAAGTTGACCGAACCTTTAATCTCTGGAACTTCCTTAATAAAGTTAATAAACTACTAAAATTAAAGCTATTTACTTATGTTTATTTTTTTGAGTACTCATTGTGATTCTCTGATAGTAATGTCATTATACTTTTTCAATTCAAAACTAGACCTATTTCAAATTGCTGAAAAATTTATTTTTGTTTATGTTATTTGAATATCTAATTTCTTTTGGAACAAAACCTTAACTTGACTTTTGATCTAATATAAATTTATATAAGTATATATAAGTTACTTCAATTAGTATGGTCTCACAAAACTAGCGTCATTTACATAAAAAGGAATAGTTTTAAAAAATCTATTAAACTTGAAAATTACTTTTCTGAAAAAAATTCTATATTAGACTTAAGCACTGTTTTCTTGCTGCCACATATATATTAAATATATTTTAAATTGTTTATTGGGTGCAGCTAGAAATAAACCTTTATTTTTGCACATGTGTAATTGTAATAATACATGCGTGTATTTCATTTTTATATCTACATCCTACATACTTACATATGGTTTGTGTATGCATTACAAAGGAATTGTAAACACTAAAAACAGGAGGAGACACTTTGTCTAATAATCTAATAAATTCATACAAGTTGATAGAGGAAAATTGCATCTGAACGATTACTTTTTAGAAACAACAACAAAATGCAAAAATACATCCTCATGTAGTACGTTGATAAGGCTACACCGTGAAGAGAAAATGTTAATTTAACAATTCTGCTATAACAAAGGAAAGAAACAAAGGAAGAATTCATGGGTAAATGTTTTGATTCGGATTAATGAAAGATGAATATTTATACGAATGCAATAAAACTACTTCTCATTGCTTGTATTGTTTTTTTTTTATTTGAGGAATGAGTGTACCTTTAAATTTATTATCTTCATTGGAAGTATTTTACTCAAAAAAAAATCTTTGCTGAGGAGTTACTGAGGAAAAAAAATACCATCAGTAACAGACCCAAAAATACTTCGCAAACAAATAAAAAACCACGTGAAGACGAGGCCTTATGTTAAAGATAATGTGTGAGCCACCGGTGTTACATGGCAGTTAAAATGATAATGGAGTGGTGTAGCAGGCTTCGAAAACAGCATGGTGTTACGTTCTTCTGATGTTAGTCATAATAGTGCAATTCGCTCCATAAAATTTATCAAGTCTAATACATTTGATTTACAGAGCGATACGAACTTTACCCTAATGATTCATAAATAATCAAAGATTTTAATTTAAATACAAAAAAACCCTAGTGAGCAACTTTAGCACAAAACATTAAACAACAAAATACACTGTTCAATTAAAACTGTACAGTGACTTTTGTTAAAAGAAAGACATTTTTCGTTGGTTATAAACAGTATTTGTGAAAGAATCTTTATTTAAATACCGTAATCATACTAGTAACTTTTTTTAAAGAGAACTAACACTCATTGTGAATGCCTTCTACTATTAAGAGGTGTAACCTTCTTTTGATAAGCGATACTGATTTAAAAAATACCCAGCAAAAATATTCGTCTACCTGAGAGCAGTTTGGTAAGGGAGATAGAGCACAACTTTCGCTTACCAACCTGCTTTAGCATCCCATGATTTTTGTTCGTGATGACCCATTTGGTAGCTCTCAAGTTATAAGCTTCTGAATCCATATAGGATGTGCAGAAATAACCCCATACTTCATGCCATTTTCATATGTATATATGTATATAATTAAAAAACTTTGCTCTTAAGATCAGAATTTTTAAATCTACTCTTAGATTAACTTCCAATACTTTATTTTGTTTTAATATTTATTGGTATATTAGAAATACGATATCAAATACTTTTTATTCGCGCGCTTAATCAGGAGTCGATCCCAGGATCTCCGTATGTTAGGCTAGAATACTACGCACCCAACTATCGAACCACATATTTAGTTTCGTAGACAATTCAATTAAAAAATAAAATATAAAAACTTTAAGTAAAAATTTCATTCGCATCCAAATTTTTTATCCAGGTAAGCGAGAGAGGATGCACAAAAGACAAAGCTTTGAAAATGTGAGTATGAGTATGAGTAGCCTACTTCGACGGTTGTGTTTAATTTCGTCATTCGCTTACGTTACTGCATCCTCGTAAGGCAGATTGGATGTACTGTGTGCTTTTACACGCTTCCGCAGCGCTTCTTTTTGTCTTAGTGCTTACTTGTACCAAATTTATTTTTGCTGGGTAGAGAATACAGGTGGTGAAAGAAGAGAAAGGGAGAGGAAAGCTTCATTACAAGGTTTTGGATATAGGAAGAACTAAGAAGAAGTTACAAGCAAGGTGATGTGTTTGTTTAAAAAGAATAATCTAGTTATAATATTATTTGCGATTATGTTAGAAATTCGCTGATGCATAGCCTTATTTATCTGCCTGTAAAAATTAAAAAAATCATGTAAGACCAAGAAATGTTATTTAAAAATCTCATAAAAAATACCGTGTTTTCGGAACGTTGCATGTAGAGGCTAAAAGCGGTCATCTCGCGGATTAATTTAAAATGAGAAATTAAACTATCGTGAAAAAGTACTCGCATAAAGTGCACAAAATCACTATGGAAAAAATTAATGTCATATAAGTAACAGTGCTTTCGTAATGACACGTTAAATTTGAAATTTGAAATTTAATTTAAGTTACTTTGAAAAAGTAATTAATCTAACCATGCAAACACCAAGTTCAGGTCAAAGTGAAATAGTAGTTAAGTAATGGCGGAGGACTACGTATTTTGGGAATTTAAAACCGGGAAAAACATGTCGTCGTCCGTCATTAAAACAAAAATGATTGCAACCCTAATACGAATGGGGGATTTTGGGGATTTTCATGCTGAGATTTTCTTGGATATGTGTGTATGTATGGAAGATTGATTCTTTCTGTGTATGTATGTATGTGTACATACACTTGTGTGTACAGCGGTTGTTGTTGTTATGGTAGAGAAACGTTGTGCTTACAGTGGATGGATGAAAGTGGGGGTGTTTGTGTGTGTGTGTTTGTATGTGTGTGCGTTTTTTAATTTCGTTGTATGTTTGCTGGTGTCCGCTACTTTTGTTGTAGTGGTAGACAAATAATATACCCCTGTAGGAAATATCGATGGTGGAAATGTACTGACGCGCTTTTGACTTGCCACCAGTACTACTGTCTAATTATCACCCATACAATACTTTGTACTATAGACATTTAGCATGTGTCATTTAAACCCTACAAATAACACTGAAAAAATTAAGTAGGTATTGACTACGAAGTTCTTATGGGAAAGTGGAGACATACCAACCAAACAGTTAGTTAATGATACATTTTTATAATTTAATGTATATATATATTGACAAGTTATTTTCAATTCCACCACAAATATACCATATCTGTTTTCTATCCTCCTTTTATACTGACGGATAGAAGAAAACTTATTATATCAAAGTTATCACTAGAATTTTACTGTTGATACAAAGACACTTGCTCCCAGTCTGACTGCAGGGTAGTGACAAGGGATCTGTGTATGTAGTGATTGTTATTTGATAGACTTCGGTTTGCTGTTTTGACTTATCGTTGCTATGCATATGTAGGGTGGATTATTGTATGTATCCATTTATGTTTGTGATCTCTGTGGAAATAATCTAATAGCTGCAGAGAGTGGCAACCCTGTTGTGAATGGCAGTGGATAGGGAATGTATTTGGTAATCTACGTGTATGTTGTTGGATTCATGTATTCGATCGTATATATTTTTGCTTTGAAGAATATCATTGCTTGTGTGAATTACATCAGCACTTGTTCATACATATTTACAAGTGAATGTATATATTTTTTCAAGGCTATTGGCGTTGCTATTCTTATGGAGATAGAAAATATTGAGTTGCCATAGGTTTTATACGTACAAGTGAATTTCAGATGTTAAATGTTTTGAATTCAGTCAGGTTGATAGGAAGAGCTTTTGAATAGGGGTAATGATATTTTCATTTCAGTATAATTTACTTTAATGTAGCAATTATAGGAAATTTCTTTTGGAAAAATACAGCAAAAACTTCTAAAAGCACCTACTGTCACATGTCACGATTTTTCTCATACCTTGTATTACAAACTGATGCTAGCGATTTTGTTCTGGGTGTTGCTGTGTATATGAACTTCATCATATATCGTAATACCAACAGAGAATTTTGGAAATTAGTATGTGTGTGTGTGAGTATATATATGTGTGTGTGTATGAATTTCATCATGGATCGTAATAAATAAGATTTGATGACTACTACGCAATTCTCATATAGAGTATATAAGTAGAAAAAATAATGTAGGTTGTCATCAGTCTGCTCTGATATCTCAACAAATGACAACCTATTTTTCCCAACCAAAATTTCTAAAGTGATTGAAATCCAAAAACTATAAAAGTGCTAGAACTAACTACTGTTTCTTAAACAAGTTTATAGTGTATAAAAAATTATTAAATAAATTGTTTATAACTGAAATAAATTGTTTATAAATAAAATAATAAAATAAAATAAACAAATAAATAAATAAAATGAATACCACAAGTTGTACCATCTGCAATAATGTCTTTATGACTCAAACAAAACTAAATCAGCATATGGAAACGCACTCCTATGCTAACCAATCAAACACTGTCCTTGGAACTAGTAAGCTAAATCTTCAAAACAAATATTGTGAGGATTGTGATGAGACGATCCCATCAAATGGTTATATGGCTCATTTCAGAACCACAAAACACAAAAACAGATTGGTGATTTTCTGACTAAAAGAGTAAGTAACTTCAATGGGAGGATCGATCCTCCTCAACAAAAATGTAGGTGTCTTATTTCCGGAGTAGTTTCTGAAATCTGGCAAGAGCTCCATAGTAGAACAACTCAATGAATGTAGTAGGATACATACTACATTTAAATTTAATATGGAGCTCACATGTGATATTATGAAGGTGATGAATGATGAGATGAATGTTTCTCAACTTGTAGAAGCAGATAGAAGATATATACAAGAGACAGACGGAGGAGCTAAGAGCCAAAATGGAAGAATTTCAAAAGAGGGATAGCGGATGGACTTTGACTTCAACAAATTTCCTTGAAGTTAATATAAACAAGACGTCCATAATAAGAGGATCTAGCTTTATTCCTCTCCCCAAAAATATTGCAGTGAAATGTGCATACATAAATGTCGAGAACAATGATTATTACTGCTTTAAATGGTCGCTAATTGCTGCTTTGTACACAAATAGCAGTCTAAATCGAAGACAACGGAAAAACTGTAGAAATTACAATATTGCAAACATTTCTGATGAGAATATTAATATAGGAGCAATTGTATTAAATTTTGAAGGCCTAGAGTTTCCACTACCATTGAAGCAGATAAAACAATTCGAGAATCAAAATGATATGAGCATAAATTTATTTGGTCACAATTTTTTTTATTTTTTTTTTTTTTTAATACATGTATTTATTTATTGTATCTTCAAATATGAACTAACAATAAGTATTCAAATCTTAAATCTAAAAATATAATTATTAGGACCGACCACTGTCGGACATAAACTTGTTAATAGTTATAAATAATACATAAGTAGAGATAATCAAAAAAGAAAAAAATTTATAAAAAAGTATTAAAAAAGTATTTTCAAGAAATCCCATCTGGCGTGTTGAGTAATAGAGCCCTTGTGTCCCTCTTTTTTAAGCGGATGTGTCCAGTTTGGTCACAATGGAACATCGCTTATAGGACCATACTACATAACAAAAGAAGAAAAACACATTCATATTAATCTCTTATTGCTCCAGAAAATCGAGAACTTCCACTATGTGCTCATCAAAGATATATCAAAGTAAAGCGGCCCATACACTAAAACAGCATGCATGCGCAATGAAGTGTTTGTGCCAGCGGTTGGGTCGTGTATGGGCATTTTGTGTGATTGTTCGTTTTGCTGTAGTGATGTCAAATAGAGTTTGATATTTTGCTGATGGTACAAGCTTGCGCTGGTATTGTGTATAGTGAAGTTAGCTCATTTGACTAAAGTTGTGAAGCAGTAAATATTCATTTAAAAATTGTAATTTGTTTAAAAAAAATTTTTTTCAATGGAAAATGGAATTTGAGCACTTTAGTTGTACATAGCTGCTAATATTTACAAAATATCAATAAAACTTTAAGCAAACAACTGTGTCACTATTCAGAACCACCCTTCTTTAATTTTTTAAAAAGTGAATATTGTACCAGCTTGCTGGTATGCTATGTGGGTCGAGCATGATTGCTCAATAGCTTGATTGCTCAATAGCTTGATTGCGCGTGCATGCTCTTGTAGTGTATAGGCCGCTTAAGTTTCATTTGCGAATATATGCAAAATATGTTCCCTATTTAAAAAGTTACTTCTTATTATTTTATATTAATTTACATATTATTTTATCTTTCTCTCTTCTTTAGACTTCTTCGTTCCAGCATTACTATGCATGATCACAAGATTTATGTCTGTAATACCTGCCTATATCATACACACGATGATTATGTGTATAATAAACATAAACATTTTTATGGTAAAATAGTGATCAGGATGCCCGAAGATGGATCTACTATCCAGTTTAAGAACTATTACAAGCAGCTAGATGTACCATTTTTTTCGAGTCTATTTTAGAAAAACTCCATGATCCTGTAAGTAAAAGCACTACAAATGTACAGAAACACCATGCGCGTGCATTCGGCTATTTTATTAATTGTAGTTTTAAGAGGGAAAATAATTTATATAGACATTATTTTGGGGAAGATTTTGCAAATGTATTCATCAAAAAAATGGTTGAAGGTTGTACAGATATCTATTTAAATTATTCACTAAAAGTAAAGAAAATGTTCATGACCCCAATAGAAATAGCTCAATAATAATAATGCAAAAAATTGTCATATATTTAAGAAAATATTAAATAACGATAAAGTCAGAGATCATGGTCATCTTACGGGCAATTATCGTGGGGCAGCTCATAGCGAATGTAATTTAAATTATAAAACACCTCAGTTTATACCGGTTATTTTCCATAGTCTTTCTGCATATGATATGCACCTATTTTTCAAAGAACTTTTTACTATAAAAAATGCCACAATAAAAGTGATTCCCCAGAACATAGAACGTTATATTTCTCTTTAAATTTTTATCAGATTAGATGAAAAACATGGATTCGAAATAAGATTTATAGACTCGTTTAGATTTATTGCTTCGAGTTTGGATACGTTAGCGAAAAATCTTGATAGCAATGATCTTAGTGGGAATCCAAATGTTCTCCTGGGAAAATTCATCCACGGTTTTTTTGGCCATTTTTGATTGAGTAGATTTCCTCGGAAACGGCTCGATGGAGTTTTAGCACGGTTGTCTCATTTTGTTCTCCTAAGTGTCCACTTTAAGAGTATATGACCCTTTGGCATGACAGTTGAACTGTTATTCTGGGAAAATTCATCCACGATTTTAATTTTGTTATACCTTTAAATTTCCAAAATCGTTGCTAGCCTGCTGATATATTTTTAAAAATACCTACGATTTTTCCCCATTTTTTCCCGGTTTTTTAATTCCCAAAATCGACGCTATTTCGTCGACGCTATCTTGGCACACTTTAATTATAAATCTAGATAACCAAGAAAAGAACTTAGCTGTGCCATTTACCATACCTCCTAACATAATGCAATGTACCTTTTAGTGTCCACGAATATTTTAATTGCGCGTATGGTATTGTTTGGTACTCCAGTAAAAATTTTTAGAAATTGAAGTGTTTATAAATTAATATTTGCATAGGTACTTTACATAATAATAAAAAATATCTGTACTTGCTTTGCAAAACGATCCGTGTGTGGGATAATTTGTTTAACAGAAAGAAGTGGGTTGGTATTTTTTCGGATCACGGTATGATTAAAACGGAACTTTTTTAACTTATTAATGGTGCATGCCGGTGTCTTTTTGTTTAGCAAAATATGTATGAGCGCATGATATGCATATACATACTGCATACATATACATGTATACATATGTATTTGTATGTATGTGTATGTATTAAAACTAATAAGACGGAAAATGATAGCTACGAAAGAAAGTAGTTTTGCTCGTATTGCTCTTCAGATATTAAAAATTTTAAATATTAAACCTAATGACAAATGATACCAAATGTTAATTTATTTTAAACTTTTTATATTCTTAGGGCCAATTTCACTAACTCTATTTAAATATCGATTCATATTTAATTGTCGATTTTCATTAATTTTTGTACGGAAGAATGACTTTTAAATATGGATTGATATTTAAATAAGTTGGTGAAATTGGCTCTTACTGATTGACAATTTCAAAAAATTGCATTAAGGAATGTTTGATTCATTTTAAATGTCAAGTACATGTGGCGCCTCTACCTTATAAAGTACGTGCATAAATTTATTACAAAAATTTTAACAGAAAATCATAAAAAGCTCGTTGGAAACACTTTGAAGTGATTTACTTAAACCTACTTGATTTAAAGTCAGTGGAAACATACTAAAAGACACATTACATACACATGTATGTATGTATAAGAAAATATTTTGTAAGAAAATTTAAATTGCATTCGCTAATGAAATGATAACTTTTTGTCTCAACTTCTGTTATGATGTTATTACATATATTAATTTATTTATATATCGCACACTAAATCGGAAACAGTCACAACTCAAAATGATCAAAGTGGTTTTGTTTTTAACCGACTTCAAAACTTATTTTATTATTTTATTTTGGTGTCTAAGAGGTTATAGCTTCCCATTGGTCCCATTTTTTTTAAAATGGGCGGGGACACACCCATAATTTTTTTAATTTGATTTTACGATATTCTACTTATTTGATTGATGCAAAACCTAAAAACACAATTTTAAAGTTAAAAAAATTGGCGGGGCTACGCCCATTAAAATATTTTACTGTATTTCACGGGGTTATACTTAACCGATTTTTACGAAACTTACCACACACCTTGAGCTCTAAAATAAACACAATCTTCTTTTAAAAAAATAGGCGAAATCACTCTCATTAAAATTTAATATTATATTCCACAAGCTTCTATTTCACTGATTTTTACTAAGCTTGGCACACACCCTTAACTTAAATATAGGCAAAATCTTGAGATCAGAAAAGTGGGTGAGGCACACCTATTAAATTTAAGTATAATATTTCACGTGCTTGTACTTATTCAATATTGACGAAACTTGGCACAAACATTGAACTCTTAAAAATATACAATCTTGTTTTAAAAAAAGTGGGCCTAGCCACCCTCCTTGAAATTTATTACCATATTTCACGTGTTTTTCTTAATTGATCCTTACGAAACTTTGCACCCATGTGAAAAAGTAGGCGGGGATACGCCCGTATTAGTTTACTATTAAATTATATGTACACATGTAGTGTTGTGTAGTTCATGAACGAACTAGTTCAAATGAACTATTCAATACTTTCAACTAAGTGAACTAGTTCAATCTTTTTACGCTCTCTAGATCATTAGTTAAATTTTTGAACTATGACACAAAACACAATATGAACTAAGAGAAGCTGTGTTCAATGATTTCTTCGCTATTTTACTCTGTGCTTTTACACCCTTTCTGACCACGGTTACCAGACTTAAAACTTAATGTGTTTTACATTCTAATGACAACACGGTTACCAGATGTGAAAAAATTTCATACAAATATCTTGTTTAGCCAGCTATTGAGAGAAGAATTAAATATCATTTTTCCATCAAGTTATGTGTAAATTGAAAACTTTAATCTTGTTTTCTGGCAAACTAGTTTTTTTAGTTATGACGTTCTTTGAATAATGGGCGATATGTATATATATACACATATACATATACACACATACATATATACATATATATCTATATATATATATATATATATATATATATGTATGTATGTATGTGTATATGTATGTATATATATATATATATATATATATATATATATATATATATATATATATATATATATACATGTATATTTACTTAGCACTACACAATTATGCAGCTTTGATTGACCAAAAATACTACTCTGTAGTATACAATTTTTTTTGGAATTCAAATATTTTCAACTGAATTAAAAATTGCAGTGATTTTTAAATATATATTTTATTAAATAAAAATGTCCAGCAAAAAACACAGCGATATATGGCTTCATTTCAAAAAAGATGGGATTGATCGTGCCAAGTGCAATTATTGCCAAACGTCGCTAAGCATCGCTGGTGGATCCCTTGGTAACTTAAACCGCCATTTAAGAGTTAAGCACCCGGTCATTCCAAGGTCTCTACAACGGCAAGTAGATATAAATTTGGAATTCAATTTATTATCAGCAGAGGTTGAAAGGCCAATAAGTTTTAAGCCTTCGACAAGCTCACAACAACCGAGCAGCTCACAACCGTCTACCAGCTCGCAAGTAAGTTTTCAGCAGCAATCAATTTCACAATTTGTACGAAAGCCGCCACCAATTAAAAAAGTGCAGAAAATTTACACGCTGGTGCTCAAATTTGTTGCAAGGGCCCACTAACTTCAAACAACACTATAGGTAACATATGTAAAAATATTTTATTTAACTAGATCTTTATTATTTTTAGCTTTTAAGTGCTTATTTTTAAAGTCAGTTTAATTTTTTTAAGTTTTATTTTATAAACCTGTTAATAGAACAAATCTCTAGTGTCAGCAACATTTCTAAAGTCTTCGTGAAGAATTTAAAATATCGTTATGCTTGTTTTTATGTAACATAATTGAGTCATAAAAGCAAAGACAATTGATTAACCATAAAACAATTGCTTAACCATAAGAAGAAGTGAAATTTTTAAATACAAAATAAATAAAACAAATAAATAAATTCATACTATGTAAAATACATATAAGATTATTTTTATTCATAAATAAAATCATAATCTTTAAAAAACAATAAAGTTTATTCACGTTTTCTTTTTGAATTTTGCAACAAAAATTCCCAACGAATATTGTGCATATTACGTTAGTCACTTCAAAGTCAAACATCTGAAGTCCTATGACAAATGTTGATAAGCTGTTACCATTGCAACATTGGCGGCTTTCTTTACCGGTATCATCTTAAGTGCTGTTATTGCATGTATAATTGCAAATTTCTGGAAACGTATCATTGTGGTATCACATTCTAAACCATTCAACATAGTGAAAGACTCAAAGAGAACGCATTTATAACTGGCCTCCAAGTGCACATCTATCAACGACAGCATTCACCACGAGCATCCGTTTGCTTCTCACCTACAAATGCATACATACATACATACATACACACTATTCATATTCAAATAGCAAATAAACATATATGAACATTTTTGCAGGTTTTTGTGGAGAAAACATCCATCACGAGTTATGTTGTATGCTTTTAAAGTTTCAACATTCGGTTTGTTTTATTGTTGCTGTTTCTGGTGGCGTTTGGTTTGATAGTTGTTTGAGTAGTTTTCGGTTGCATAGTTATTTTAATAACTTCTTATTGATGTTTATAATTGTTGTGCTTTTTTGTACAGTGCAGTGTTTTAGCTAAAACTGTTTTTAAACTTTAATAATTATTTAAAGGGTGTTCTGTGTAATTTGCGAGAGCAAAAGAGTATTATGTACATAAACATCAAAATATATTTAGTTACATATCAACTTTAGTTGTTTTTCAAACAAAACAAAAATAATGTTTTTTATAAACGTTAGGGTTAAGAGCGTTAGTTAGATCTTTTAATTAGGTCTACATTTAGCAAAAGATTGGAACAAATCGAACAGCATGGATCTTAATTACAAGCAAGTTTTTTTCTACACCCCTATTATATGCAGATGTGTTGGAAAAAATAGTATGAGAGAGGTCCAGGATTTTTATTATTTATCTTAATGTTCTTAGCCTTAGATTGCCAAGTAATCCTTGAAATCTGATAATGATTTGAAACCGATAAGCGTTTTCTCCACAACTAATTTACACAGTTGGATTTTTGGATTTGTGATATTTTTTAAGTTCTTTTTGTTCACAGTTGGGCTTTTGGTTTTCGTTTGAAATTCACTTTTCTTCGATTGATAACCAGATTTAAACTCTAACGGCCCTATGTTTAAGCAAAAATTGACATAAATGGCAAAATTGAACATGATCTTAAAAAGGTTTTCCATGAAACTTCACATTGAAAATCATGAATGCGACCATTTTTAATGTAAAATTGCATAGAAGAACTTGTTAACATCTAATTAAATTTCGTCACTTATGCTAACTTCATGCCAATTTTTGCTTATACATAGGGCCGTAAATGAATAATAATAAGCAAAATGTGAGGATGATTTTCAAACCCCTGTTAAATGGTACCATACTCAGCAGAGTTCCCGTACTTTTTATTTCTAAATATATTGTCTTTTTGCCTTCAAACATTTGCAATACGAAGCTAAATCTATTGACGTAGGAATCATAAAAATCGACTGACACATTTGGCCTCTAGAGCGCGACTAAATATCACACGTAAAAAGGCTGATATACACAATACTCTAGCAGTTGAGCAGTCAAGAAAAAATGAGGAGTGGCTTAAGGCACAGATAAAAATTATCCAATCGTGCCCAAATTTTTTGCTTGCATATTAATTATTAATAAAATAATTATTTGATTAAAATGAAACTATTGGAGGTCCAGTTTTAAAATTAAAATTAGAATATTTCGATATATTTTCATTTAACTTTATAGCAGAGTGTTTTGAGTGAATGTTGGTAGTTTTTTGCTTCAAAATTTTAATTATAAATTGTGCTTTTTTGAGAATTATATACATATATACTGGATTTTCTTCATTTTATGTATTGGCACTACTCGTAATATGATACGACTCAATTTGTTTGTTTGTTTTGTTTGGCGCTATTGTATTACTTGAATATGTTAATATGATTAATAAACTATAACTATTGGTACCACCAAGAATTTTTTTTTTAAATAATTCCCAAATAATTCGTAAAATTTTTTAATTTTTTTCTTAATTTTGTTTTAGAAAACAAAAGAGATAAAAAAAAAACTCTAATATATAATTGAAATTCCATTTGTTGCTTAAAAAGCATTTCTTGCAAAATTTTAATACATATTTTATACGAAATGTGTCTTTCGTTCGATGCAATTACAGAAAAGCACGTATACCAGATTATAAACTTTTTCCTAGATTTTATTAAGAAATACCAAAGTGAAATGTTGTTTTTCAACAAAATAACAAAATATTTATTTGCTCCTATATTTGTCAATTTTAAGGTCAAACCGCCAGCACATTTAAAGTGAAGCGAATTAAATGCAACTGACAGTTGCAATTTTACCAAACCTGTCAAACTTAATCCTAAAATGCCGTAAAATGTTGCACAAATAAACACGATCAACAGCAAATACACATTACAAATGCACACTTCAGAAGCAGTGGTAAAAAATTTATAAACATGTAATTTATTTAACCTCAAGAAAGTAAAAAAAATCCATGATAACAACAGCAGAAGAAACTTAACAAGGAAGAAATAAAGAAACATGAAATTGAAATCAATTGTGTAGCAAAAATATATAAGTTAAAACAAAAAACCTTAACACTTCTTACAGCTCTCTGAATTCGCTGTCAAATAAAGGAAGAACAATGCGGTTACAAAAATTATCAAACCCAGAAAAAGAATGAAAAAACTGTTGTTTCTCAAATAAATGTATACAAAAGAAAACAGACACATATTTTCAAATAAGCATCAGCATGGAAGTACATTTTAAAAACTAATATGTAGGAACTGTATCATCCTTCAAAAAAAAAAGGATACAGCTAGCAAAATACAATGTTTGGAAGAAAATAAAAAAATGCATCGACCATGAGCATATGCACATACATGTGTATGTCTGTATGTATAGCTGAAAAAATTTCTATTGTAGACATGTTATTTCTCATTTGTATTGTTGCCAATGTTCCAATTGAAAGTTTTGTATAATACCAAATAACACCAAAGTTAAACATTTTGATGGGTTTGAACTGTCATTGGCAATACCAAAATTCAATTGGTGTGTAATGAAAAAATTTTATTTGTGCTTCTGAGTGGTAGTAGTTATTGTTTTTAAAACAATATAAAAAATTACAGAAGTGGAATTTTTACAAACTACCCTACAAGAAATGAATGACTTTTTTTTTTTTTTTTTTTTTTTTAATACATGTATTTATTTATTGTATCTTCAAATATGAACTAACAATAAGTATTCAAATCTTAAATCTAAAATATAATTATTAGGACTGACCACTGTCGGACATAAACTTGTTCATAGTTATAAATAATACATAAGTAGTGATAATCCATAAAAGAAAAAAAATGTATAAAAAATATAAAAAAAAATATTTTCAAGAAATCCCATCTGGAGTGTTGAGTAATAAAGCCCTTGTGTCCCTCTTTTTTAAGCGGATGTGTCCAGTAAAGTTCAAAATATTACGAGCAAGTGGATTAATATGTGACTCGAGTTTTGTTAAATATTTGCCTGCGTATTTTGCAATTCCTTCAATCACTAGTTGCATATTTAAATCACGATGTATATTTGAATTCTTAATGTACCATGGAGCAGATGTTATTAACCTTAAAATTTTAGAATCTGAATCAGTACCCCATAACATACCGTAACACAATATTGGCTTCAAAAGCGACTTTTATATTAAAAGTTTGCAGTCCAGGCTAAGTGTTGGATTTCTGCCAATCAACCAATGTATTTGAGATAACTTAAGTTTCATCTAAGTTAGCTTAAAGTCAATATGATGTTTCCATGTAAGCCTTCGATCAAGGTATATACCAAGGTATTTTACTTGGGAATGTTGAGGAATATTTTGATTGTTGATTCGAAAGTGGGAATAAGTATCTCTTCTTAGGTAAAGGACACACTTTAGTTCATTTACCTTAATTCTCCATATGTGCAACCACATTTCCAATTGTGTAATATATTCTTGTAGATATCGGGAAGCCTCGTGAGGGTTTTCATGCATACTTAGGCAGGCTGTATGATCGGCAAACGTAGATGTATGGAAATTGCTGCTGAAAGGCATATCACAAGTATAAATCAAATACAAAACCGGCCCAGTATGCTCCCCTGTGGTACACCGGATGACATAGATTCGGCTACACTCACAACCGTGAACTTTCGGTTAGTAATGTAACTTTCTAATAGATTCAGTAAATTTATTAGTAGATATGATTTCAATTTTAAAATAAGGCCTTCATGCCACACTTTATCAAATGCCTGAGAAACGTCAATAAAGAGAGTAGAACAATACTTCTTTTCTTCAAATGTTCTTCTTATAACTTGAATCAATTTATGAATTTGTTCAATGGTGCTATGCTGACTTCTAAAACCAAATTGATGGTCTGGGATGCACCCACTATCAGTTAAAGTTGGGGACAATTTTGTCATGAGCAGCTTTTCGAAGAGTTTTGACATAGTTGACAGCAAACTTATTGGTCTATATGACTCAGCTTTAGTAAGATCTTTGCACGGCTTTGGAATCATTTCCAAATATTATTGCAATATGCGGCAAGTTCATCAGCATCTTGTTACTAATTCCATCAATACCTGGAGCTTTCTTTAGATTGAGTTCAGCAATTACTTCATGTACATCACGCATCTTAAACTTTAAGGCTCGAGGGGGTAGAGCAACTACACTCGGCAAATCAGCAACACCAGTACATGTATTTGGGGTAAATACGGATTTTAAATGCTCAGCAAATATTTTACATTTTCCGTATCAATTATTGCCCAACCTCCGGTAAAAGTGCGCAGAGGTGGCTTTAACTCAACGGGTATTTTAAGCTTTCTACAAATATTAATTAGATGTTGGTGTGACATCAACACCTTCCAAATAATTTTTAAGAAATGCAGTTTTTTCAGATGCAAGCAACTCTTGAAGTCATTTAGAAAATTCTTTAAGTCTGAGTTTATATTGGGGTGATCTGTGCTGTTGCCATTCCCTTCTAGCTTTTCTTTTTTCACGTACGAGATGTTCAACGTTTGTAGAATAAATTTTATTGAACCCAGTATGCGGATGGGATGTAGTGGCATGTTCAGAAGCTTGTTGATTATTCTCGTTAAGATTTGCAATGTTCGATTCAATATCATTGGGTGTTCTTAGCGTAATATTTTCCGTGCAATGACTACAAAGATATTTTTTGAATCCCAGCCAATTAACACGATTGGTCATCTTCATATATGGGTGAGGTAAGTCACTTCTTAGTGGGTTACAAATTGTAACGATAGTGGGGCAGTGATCGGAGGAGAGATCTAGAGAAGTTTCAACATTCATTAAATCCCTAGAAATATTTTTCATTACGCCAAAATCAATAACATCCGGAATTTTTCGTACGTCAGTAGGCCAATAAGTGGGCTCCCCACTCGAAATAACATCTAAGCCCATTTTTGAAATTGTATTAAACAAAGCTCGACCTCAAGGTGTTACAAGGCGCAACCCCCAGTACGTATGCTTTGCATTGTAGTCTCCAGCTGCCACGAAACAAGATCCAAGCGATTTGTATAACTTCTCATACTGATCTTCGGTAACTGAAAATCTGGGAGGTGAGTAAATTGATGATATCACGAAATTAGAACAAAAATTTTCTTCAAAAATATTCGTAGCTTGCATATATTCTTCACTAACGTTGTCAAGGATATAGTGCTTGAGTCTTGACTTAATTAGAATTGCAGATCCACCGCATGCTCTCCCTCTAGGGTCCTTTGTATCATACATAGTGTAGCCATTTATTTTGAAAAAGCTTCTCGAAGTCAAATGTGTCTAAGAGACCAACATTATATCAATATTTTTTTCCGTAAGGAAGTGCTCAAGTTCATTTTTATGTTGGCGAATGCCGTTTGCGTTCCAGAAACATATTTTTAACGTGTTCATGGCTTGTTAATTAATGCTTGAAGCAGAGTATTCTGCATTCTCAGCATTTCTTGCATCATGGTAGTCATATTTGTTGTAAAATTATTTATAGTTTGCACCAAATTGTCAATAGTAGCTTCAAGGCGACTAAAGTTAAAGCTTGAATGACTGAAACACACAAAAAAAATTTTCACAAACACATTTGCACTATTACATTAAATTTAATAATAACAGTCAATTGACTAGTCATTTGATCAGTATTGGTGACGGATTTATTTAATAATTATAATTTCTCTATTCTATTTCTCTATTTTTTTCCCAGCATTTTTCTTGATTTCTTTTTTATGTTGCTATCCCTTTGATCGCCTTTGTAACCCGTTCGTCAATCAACTCTAGAAAAGTCACGGCAAAGAGTGAATCCCGTATTAAAGTGGAACATGTAAGGTTCAAATTACAAAACTTTTAAAACGACGGGTTTTATTTAAAAAACAAGTACAATGCAAGTTTAACATTTGTTCGCACTAGTAATCCAAAATTATTATTTAACTTATTCAGTAAAATGTTTAACCTGTAAAGGATCCCTGATTATTTGCATTAGCAACAGTGAATTGCGCATAGGATCCAGCTGAACACCGCAATAGTCAATTTAAATTTAAAAAGATATTTTACTGAACAAGTAAAATAGTTGCTAATAAAAGTTATTAAACTTAAATTGTAACAATTTCAAAATGAAAAAAACCCTAAAAATACAATTCATTCGGTCTGTGAAAACTAAAATTTATAAAAGTTTTAAAAAAGATAAGTAAAATAGTGAATAGAAAAATTTACAAAGTTTATAAATATATATATATATATATATATATATATATATATATATATATATATATATATAAATATATATATATATATATATTTATTTATAGCAAGGTGCGTTCGTGGTGAAAATATGCGAAGAGGACTAGATGCCGCTTATGTTACTTTGCATTTTTACTTATTTATATTTTTCGTTGTAAATATTTCCTTTGTTTTTGTATTTTTAAGTTACTTTTCATAATAAAAACTTAATTAAAATAATATAAAAATTTTATTTATTGTCAGTGTATCAGTCACGTATTATTGCTCAATTATAGTTTATACTTATATTAGTTAATTATGATTAGTCAAACTTGTATTTATGCTATAATTGATTAGTAAAAAGCGGATAAGTGAGCATTTCTAATATATGTATGTCGTTAAAGAGAGATGCAACATCACACGTTCACAAAAGTTTTCGTCACATTTTTCATTTTGCCCCTAATAATGTGATAGAAGCTTTGTTCTAAATAATGATCAATATATCCTACATTACTACCAAACAAATGACTGGTCTTTTAACTGATACTATTCTTGTACGGCAAATAAATTGAAAATGTGTATAAATAAAAAAACTAAAATATTTAGATTAATGCCCTAATTCAGTTTGACGATTGTATCGTCTTGTCTATGAACGAAAAAAATGTCGCAGTTGTGATTTTTTAAAACAATTATTATTTATTGTATATGCTTGAAGGTTCGTGTATTTGCTTTATGATTTTATTCCAAACATTATTTCTATAGCATATTTTTTCATATATTTTTCAAACTCTTGTATAATACTTTAATTTAATTTTTATGTTTTAAAAACATGGCAATAATATTTTTATTTTTCATTATCAAAGACAATAATCATTATTGAAGAAAATAATTTAGAGAACTCAAACACAAGACCTCAAAAGTATTTTCAAACAAAAACGTTCTAGGTTTTCTTTCTGAATTAGGGCATACAATTTTCTCATGGCCTAACAACTAAAAATAATAGAAGCCGAAAACTTTTTATGTCTTTCACTTGAGAAGTCTTCTTGCTACATATCACTGATTTAATTTCGAGCCGTTATACTTGAACAACCCTCGTATCTGTACATTGCACTAATTTGTTAACGCAGCAGCAACCAGTTCATTCACTTGGTGGCCTGCTTAATTCTTTGCGTTGACAAATTGTGCTATAGCAATATTTCGTAATTGGGTCAAAAGATAAATAATATTAAAGAAATAGGTTAGCAAGTTAGCATAAAAATATTAAATGTTAAGCATGATTTTAATGTTGAAATATATTAAATTATGACTTAGTTTTGTATAAATAGTTCATTTTAAAAAAACAAGAGTGTAGTTGTAATTAGAGAGTTGGTAGTTGTAATTAGCTGAAGACAGTTAAAGTTATAGAGCTATACATGCGATTCCCAAGGGATCGTCCAGGATTAAATTTGTGAATTAGAAAATAAGATACTTGTACTAGTTGCTAGTTTAAAAAAGTTTTTAATAAACCAATAAATATATATATTAAAGAAAGATCTATATTTAAACTAAACGCAACCTTCCTACCACAGCCTTTTTTATTGAAAACGCATATATATATATATATATATATATATATTTTCGTAAGCCTCTTTCGTAGTGACTGCGTGAGCTAAAGGTACAGACAAATATTGTTTTCCATTATGTAGCCACACTACTACCACTGGGTAGACACATTGCTATTATTACTATATTTTTGAATTCCAGGAGCCAAAAAAATAACACTGCCCAACAAAATTAAAAAAAAATGAAATGCTAGTAGAACCACTATACAATTTTGATGTGTTGTAAAAAATGGTAAACATTTTAAATTCTGTAGAGGGTTTTTTATTTTTTAGTAAAATTTTCAATATTATGAGACATGTCACTACTCATGTTATCATAACTAAATTTTGTTAAATTCGATTAGCAAAAATTATTATTTATATAAACTTTCATCTGTTTTTATATTGTGTTTCAATTATTATTTTGCGTAAAAATCGCAAAGTTTGTTGTTAGAAAAGATCATGAAAAATTGATTCTGGCTTGCACATCGTTTTCACATGTTTTCTTGTGGGATCGCATGTTAAAACACATACTACACCTGTTTAAGTTGAAATACAGAAAATAAAAATTAATAGTATGTGTTCTAACAAACTCGTAATCTTTTCACTTCTTAACAGTCTTGTAAAAAGGATACGAGATTTTTGGCCAAAAGTGAAATCGAAAAAATCTAAAAGTTTATAATCGTCCATTTAAAAATTGTTTTCATTTAAATTCGGATGCTAGAACACATACTATTTATTATTGTTTTCTGTGTTTCACGTGTTTTAACATGTGATTCCACAAGAAAACATGTGAAAACGATGTGGAAGCCAGAACATGCACAATAGTAATTCGATATTATCATATTTATGGTTGAAATATTTCTGAAAGCACATTTTTTGCCCTTTAAAATTTAAATTAATATTTTTATAAAGTTCTGCAAGATGGTTTTTTTTTCTTTTTTTGTGCCAGTTGTTGTAAGAAAGTTCAAGTGACGAAGACGTAGGCACTGCTCACTCACCTCCTACTTTATGCACAGCCTTTCAAAAACTATTATTATTTTATGAATTCTCACATAGTTTTTGAAAGTCTGTGCATAAAGTAGGAGGTGTGTGACTGTTTAAAATTTGTGGTTGAAGTCTACTGATGATTTGGTTCAAGCGCCAATGGAATACGTATATAGACATGCTAAACCACCAGCAAATAAATTTCAATTATTGTAGTATTTACACTTCTGACAATATTTCAAATAAATTTCATTAAAGATAAAATATTATAATAAAATATTTAAAAAAATACATAAATATCAAGATTCACTATTTGGGTGTACATTTAAAAACTTTTAAATAAATCTCATGATTCATTGTTTCGTCCCTATTGCTGGTGTTGTACTTGTGGCTCTTAAGTGTCATTTATATGTACATTTATTTTCAACGTATCGACATGCATAATCTACACATGTTTTTGTGGTTTAATTAAATGTTTTAATTAGTGACAACACCTACCACTAAATGATTGATGTTTGGCAACAGAAACGTTTTAAATAAACAATAAATTGTCTGACACCTCATTCATTATGGAGCGGCGCAATCATTATTTAGCCAAAAACCTAATCTGAAAACGATGAAAATGTCAAGATAAATAATGAGCAAATTTAAGTAAATGCTGTCGTTGCTCATTGTATTTAAATAGTTTACTAACACGAAAAATATACAAACATATAAATAAACAATATTAAGCAAAATGTTAGAAGACCCCTGTTGGCCATGTCAACATAATACAAACATAGTTAAAAACAGCCCGAACTTACTAACGAAACGTGTTAAAGGTGTTTTGCAACTCAAATCACTAAAGTTCGTTCGCCTTTAAAACGTTGTAGGGAAATTTATTCAAGTTTATTATATAATGAAGAAAATTATATTTGAAATATATACATACATATTAAAAAAAACCCGTGCGTAGTGTTTTCTTTACTGAAAACCGATCTATATACCATGTTTTTCATAAGCATTGACACAAAACTTTCACCACGTATGAAGTGAATATTGATGTACCTCCGGGTGATTCAGATAATCTTATCATTTTCGCAATGTTTCACTTGACTTAAATAAATCTACGAAAAGTATTCAAAATGATGTAAAAGCTGTGAGAATGAAAGCTTTTTTGAAAAATTTGCAGTCAGCTCTAGAGGTGAGTGTTCAGTATTTGGCGTAATAACCGAAGTGGCGATAGTATATTCAAATTATTATTATACAGCTCATGCTGGAAAAAGTATTTTATTGGAAACATTTTTTAATGTGTTTGTATTATGCTAGTTGCATATATTATACCACACCGAATAACACTTATTCGCAATTATTCATACTATCTAAAGTGATGAAAAGTATGGTTAACTTTCAACATATAAAGTATCTGGAGTTCAACAGTTTACTGAGCGGTCACCAGTACACGAGTAACTTACCTTAGTTCGTTCTTTGCGCGACCTGCTAACCCTAATTTCAGAAAATTGGTATTTCTCAATTCACCATTTCAGAAAAGTGGTGGCGACGGTGGTAGCTTCTCTTATAAATAAATACGGTCCTTGGCATGAAGTTAGCATAACTGACGAAATTTAATTAGGTGTTAACGAGTTTCTCCATACAATTTGACATTAAAAATGGTCGCATTACCTAATTTTAACCCAGCTCTAAGTCCTAGCATGATTTTTAATGTGAACTTTCGTGGCAAAACTATTTAAGATCATGTTCAATTTTAGAATGTATGCTAACTTCATGCCAATTTTTGCTTATTCATAGGGCCCATAAACTGTATCTCATCAGACGTGGTCAAAGTTAACTAAGGAGTACCGTAAAATTCTGTTCATTCTCATATTTTTTTTTTATGCAAGTGACCTTCAAAATAGTTTTTGAAAGTCCTTCAAATAGTGACCTTCAAATAGTTTTTGAAAGTCTGAGGTTTGTGACTGTTCAAAATATATGGTTGAAGTGTACTGATGATTTGGTAAAGCACCAATAAAATATATAGACAATGCTTAACAATCAAAAAATAAATTTCAATTATGTTGTATAATGTACATATATTTTATTAAAAACTATAAAGTACTAAAATAAGTACTTTACCATAATGATGCATATTATTTACGGGACAATATCTTCCATCTATAATTGAAATCAATTTATTAAATAATGAAATGTTATATGAAAAGTATTGAATTAAGATATTTAAGTGAAATATGAATGTACAAACATGGTCATACAACATTGGCAAATATTATATTTTATTCTTTTGTTGTATATTAGCACAATAGGGCATAGAAATCCAAAAATTCCATTTTTCCTCTTGGTTTTTAATAACTTTCTAAACGACTTTCGTTGAAACAAATAATGAAATGCTTTTTTACAGTTTTTGTTATGTCTCACAAGAATTCTCTTTGCCATTCGTCACATGTTGATTAGAAAAAGTGACACATCAGTTGTAACATGCCACTAAAAAATTGACTTTTTTTCCAAGTATGTTTTGAAAGCGAGGGTCCAATTATAAATTAGTTTACAAAAAAAAATGTGTATTGCTTAACAGAAAGCAAAGGAATTTGTTTAATAAAAATGTCAAGCTAAGACAAAAATTCAATTTGATATAAAAAAATGTGTATTAAGCAATAAAAGTTATTCTTCATTTTGTTATTAAGATAAGAAAAAAACAAAATCATGATTGGGCACATGTATGTAGTAGATTTATGCACACATATAACACAACTGCAAAGAATGTTAATAGTATTTTATATTAAAAATTATACTTTTTGAAGGAAATTCTTCCACTTAAATAAATTTGAAAGATAAAACTTAAAAAGTGAAAATAAAAAATTGGCGATTTTCTTTGGTAAATTAAGTTTTGTACATTCCCTTTCAGACATGTTTGTTATTTTTAAATTAGCTGTAACTTCACTAAAAGCTCGTTCATAATTGTGCAAAGATTTTAACAATAAACCGTAACCACTAAATACCAATGAAAAACATTTTGTTTCAGATACTTGCTTAAGTTAAAAAGTTTCAAATAATGCTGCGCTGTATTGAATTGTCTACTAGCTATGTGTCAAAAAGGTTTTTCATAGGTATTTAGTGGAAATTTTTTTTGTTCGGATGTTTGCACAAGTGTGAAAACGTACCTTAAGGAAATAATTTTTATTTATTTTCTTAAAATTTTTCTATGCAATAAATTTAAATTTTAATATGTTCGACACAGTAATAAATGCTCTTTACGAATATTAGAGCATAAGATATCAAAATCAATTATTTGCCTCTATTGAAATTTCGTAAATTTTAAATTTGACGCTCTTAAGAGGAACAAGTTCTATATATATTCATACATATTGTATATCAAAAACTACCACGAGATTACTATGTTACTTGATTGGAAGAGAGAAGCGGAGTTTCTTATATTATTTATATTTTAAGAAACGTTTGATACTGCTAAATAAGTCACGGTAGTAGGTTTTAGGTCGGTTCTCGTGAGCCGCGTACAAAGGAAAGAGAATAAGAGATCCGTCAGGTTCAATATATTTGCAGAACTAAAACTAAATTAGCATGGAAAAGTTAAGGTTTTTAATTTGAAAATGCTTTGTTCATTGATCAATAAAACATTGAGCATCTTTGTGATGTCAGATTTAAAGAAAGCAAGTATGACGAGCATTTCTCTTATGTGGAATAGGTATGCTATCATATCTCTTATTGTGAAGAGTTCAACTTGAAATATTTGTTCCGTATAACTAACATTGATTAAGTGCTTCAAGTCCTATAAGCACTAAAATTGATTTCCCCTTAAACAATTTTATTTAAATAGTTTTAAATTGAAATCACTCTTTCATGAAAATTAGTTTCTTATAGATTTAAATAGAAAGAAAGTTTTGTTAGCATAAAGTAAACATTTAATTATTTAATATTCACAAGGACATGTTGCAATAATTTTTCTTATGACATATTTATAATTGCCTCATTTTTGAGTATATTGTTTAGGAAAATATCCATGAATACTTTTTATTTAAATTAATTTTAAGAAAATGGTTTCTTTACATTTTTATTAATATTTAAAATTTGTATGTAAATATGAAATAATTTTTTCCCTTTAAGGTTTTTTTTTTCAATTTAATCTACATATGGGTAATTCCAGAAAAAGGTCAACCAAAAAAAATTTTTTTTTGCTCAAAAATTTTTGTTTTGTTTTGTTTTAAATAATAAAGCATAAAGTTCTATACTTTACAAAAGTAAAAGCGTTTTTAATTTGTGAATTTTTTTTAGCAAAATATGGGAATTTTAAAAGATATATTTTCTTTGTTGAATCTTATTTTTGCGATTACTTAAAGTAATTTGTATTATTTTTCTTTTTTTGTAATTTCCAAATTTACTACTAATAACAACCTATACGCATTAGCAGAAAAAAGAAGAATGGAGCTTTAATAAGGGAAGTTGTTTGAGGTTGCTTCCACCTATAGCTTAATGTCACATACGTCGCATAAAATCAATATTTATTAACTTTTTTCGCAGTAAACAAGCGTTTGTTATCGTTTTATTATTTTTAATTAAAGTTTATACAATATTAGAAAGGTTGCTGCGTTTAATTCTCATGGGAAAAAAATGTCGCGTCTGCCTTGTAGCGTCCGTATTTGTAATTTAACCATTTAAAAAAAATTAAAACAAAATTTTCATGTTTCATAAATCTACACATAAAAGATCTTCTTTCACCTTCATTTCTAAATTTAGAAAAAAAAATTCTTCATAAAATTTTGCTGAATTATGAATATTTCTATAAGTGTACAAAAATAACTTCTATTTTTGTCGCGTCCGTTTCTTGCTGACATTTGCTTATATCTTTTTAGTATGTTATTGATATCGCCCAGAATTTTTTCTTAAATATACTACTCCTTCACTACTTTAAAACACTCAAGATATATATTTGGATCTTTCCATGCCGTTCTTGTTATTTGCTCAAATAAAAGTGTACGAATGTTGCGTCCATCTCCAGGGAATTGCCCATATATTAATATTTACATATCGTCATCTTAAAGATCTAATAGCGTATATATTTGTACCAATAAAAATTTATTTGGTGGTGGTTAAGCATGTCTATATACGCAATTCATTAGCGCTTGAACCAAATCATCAGTAGACTTTAAATACAAATTTTAAAGAGCCAGAAACCTCTTACTTTATGCACAGACTTTCTAAAACTATATGAGAATTAATAAAATAATAATACTCTTGAAAATCACAAAAGAAAAAATTAGCTTAGTAGGTCATGAAAATGATACAAAACCCAGCAAATAGTTTAAAATTTGTTTTTGAAGTCTACTGATGATTTGGTTCAAGCGCCAATGAAATGCGTTTATAGACATGCTTAACCACCAGCAAATAAATTAAAATTATTGTATGTGCACTTCTGACAATGAGTCAAATAATAAGTTTCTTTAAAGAAAAATAGATATATCAAAAATGACGATAAAAGTTTAATTTTGTTGCATAGTGTAATTTAAACAAATATTAAAAAATTGTTTTTGCTTAAACCAGTAAACGAAACTATAACTGTTATTCTTCAATGTATATAATATTAATGAGTATAAATAAATTTTTATTTATTCAGACTAATTGGTACTGCTAATAGGTTATATGGTTTCATATTTTTATAATTCCAAATAACCTAAGTGAAATAACATAAGATGTATTTAGAAAAGCAAAATTTTCTGAACCGTTATAAATTTCTGGTTTCATATTAATCAAAATGTGTAACTTTCTTTACAATATTGCAAATAGTTTAAATTTTATAAAAATTTTTCCCTCTCCTGTAAACTTTTGAAAACTGCAGTTAGGTTATTTCTTCTTTAAGGTGACGATATGTATGTATATTGATATTTTTTTGTTTATAGTTTTCCTTTAGCAAGTTTCGTTCAATTGAAAAATAAATTAAGGCACTGCAAGAAATATTTATTTGAATTGTAAGAAAATTGTATTGGCAAAACTATCGGACCCAACTAAAGTATTATCCATAGACCTATGGTCTGACAAGGTTATAACATGTTAAATATATTTCACATTCCACGGCGTTCTCAGAAATTGAGCCTATCTTACGGGTCAATACATCGTATTTTGATTTGCACCTCCGTCATAACAAGGTCTAGAGGTTCAGTTAACCGACTGTAACGGAATGTAACTGCAATGATAGTAAGCAGCTAATCGATACTGTTATGTGAAAAGTTACGAAAATGGTTATAGAGATGTAAACGGAATATAGAAAGCTGTACATTACTCTTCACATAACAATATCGATCAGCAGTTTCCTAACGTTGCAGTTACATTCCATTACAGTCGGCTAAAGGCTCAGTTAAGGCTCAGTTAGTTGAAAGCAATGGAATGTAGCTGCAACGTAGGAAACAGCTAATCGATAATTTAATATGAAAAGTAAGTTACTTTACATTACACCTCTATAAGCATTTTCATTACTTTTCACATAACAATATCGATCAGCTTTGCCGACTATAATTTAATATAACTGCAACGTAGGAAACAGCTGATTGATATTTTGTCTGAAAAATAGGTTACGTTACATTACATCTCTATAACCATTTTCATTACTTTTCACATAATAATATCGATCAGCTGTTTCCTACTATTGCAGTTACTTTACATTACAGTCGGCTAACTGAGCATTAACATACATCTCTTTTTGATGCTCGAGCGTATGTTTATGTCTCTTTTATATCTATCTTTTTCTTTTTCATTATGAAACCACAAGAAATACATTCTGTCTTTAAGTTGGAAGTATATAAGACGCGTAAGTGCGCGCGCGAGCTGTAGGCATCTGTCAAAAAAAATTGAAATAGTGTTTTTGCATACAACAAGTTACATACAAAACTCTTTGACGCATTTGCCGCAAGAAACTGATTAATTTTCAACTTTTTAACGCCTTGTATTGTTTTGACAAATAATCAACCGACAATAAATAAAAAAAATTAAAAAAATTTGATTCATAGAGTGAAAACTTATTTAAGAATTTACACAGTAGACAGTATTGGATAAAAAAAGGATTTGAAAATTTGGAACATTATCAATGTTAAAACAAGTAAAAAAAGCTGATAGAAATGGCGTTTATAACGCGTGTTGTGTAACTTACAATTTTTCATGTGGCAAAGGTTTCAAACGGACGATACTTGTAGAAGAACTGACGCGTGTTATGAACTTCTACCTTTAATGTATTAAAGTACCCGTATTTGCAATAATTGATATTGTCCACTAAAGTTTGCTTGTGTGTATATTATATTGGTATATGCCACAATATATTGGATAAAATCAAAAGTCTTTTGATTTATATTGCGCAACAAGCAATATTCTGTAATGTGTTGACAACATTGTAAAATTATTTTCAAGTACATCACTAACCATTATTTTTCTACTTCATAAATTCCTCAATTAAAAATTATTTAATTTGTTTAGGATTTTGGTAGCTAGTACGCATCACGAAAAATCTATTTAAAGTTTCAGTTTTTTGGGCAAACATTTGCCCAAAAAAGTGTAACCACTTAATACTAATGAAAACCCTTTTAATTCAGACACTAGTTTATTAAGTTAAACAGTTTGCCATAATGTTGGATTCTATAATATTGCCTATTAGCTATGTTTGAAGCTGTTTATCTTAATAAATACGTGTCTGAATAAAAACTTTTTGCATTAGTATTTAGTGGTTACGTTTTTTTGTGCAAATTTTATTAAATGTGGCCGTACCTTTAAACACATAAACATATGCATAAAAAGGAAATTATTTCAATTAATGAACTTTTAATAAAAAAATTAATTGCTAAAGAAAATAAATTTAAAATCTTAGAGAAACGACCAGTACAGTAGTCCAAAATTCTGCCAAATAATTTTGAATAACTTCATAAAATAATTTCAAGGTCGATACGGGTATCAATCATGAAAATATTTCTTTATTGTAGTTTTTAAACATTATTCAGTAAAATTTTTGACTATTGAAATCGTTTTTTCCTTATATTTTTTTTTGTGACCTTTAATTATTTCGGATGCAAAACGTGAAACAATTTTTGATTGATTCCAGCAAATTATTGACTCAAATCCCTTATTTACTTGTTTCCTTCTTAATACGTATGTATGTCAGTTACGGTTGAAAATAATGGCTGCATTGAAATCAGCTGCAGTAATATTTAAAAAGAAATTTTTGTTAACTTATTTTTCTGATATATTTTTCAGTGTATATTAAAACATTTTTAATAATTTACTACACAAAATTTTTACGCATACACAGTATTAAATATTTATTATATTTATTTTTTTCATAACTTGCACTTGACTTGTACATTTATGTCTCTTAGCCATAAATATTTTTCCATCAAAAGCATTTTACTAGCAACTTGTAAATTTATCGAAGAGTTAAAATGAAGTGTATATTTCATTGAAAATTATGATGAATGTAAATAGTTCTGTTAGAATGGGAAGTTCATACGGCTCTAGTTCTAAGTCATGATGTTCTTGGTATTCATGATGATGACGATGTTGATGATGATGCTAACAATGTTGAAGCCTTTGATGTAAGGCCTTTCTCTGTTGCACACTACATGAAGCACATACATAAATATATACATTTCTTCTTCGAATCTACAATACACACTTACATTTGTGCTGAAATTCTTTTGAGAATTTATAAAAATTTATTGAATTGGAAATTATTTGTACATTTACTGTTATATACAACTTTTTATTAGTACATCCAAGGATCTAAGCATATTTTGTAATTGTTGTTAAGTTTTGAAAATGCTCTTTTTTTTGTAATGTGGTCCCTTAAGTGCGAGTATGATCTGTTGAAAATTGTTGAAAAGGAAATTTTTCATACATTGAATTTCAGTTAACAGGGTAAGTTTAAGTCTTGTTTGAAATTGGAAACTTTTTCAATGAATTTATGCAATAAGTTTAAGGCTTATCGCCCAAACTTACTTTATACTTATGCTATGTTTTACCATAAGTCTGAAAATTATATAGTTTACTTTAGCAACTATGGATGTATGCATTTTTAATTCTATTTAGTATTGAATAAATTTAAGTTTTAAGTAAACAGTAATGTATAAGACAATAGATATTCCTCATATAATTTTATCGATGTAAGTATTAAAACAAATTATTATAGGTTTACTAGTTTTATATTTGAAGTTTTTTTTTGCATATTTTCGTACTTTGTTCCTAAACAACATATTGAAAAAAGTACATCCATTGAAAAAAATTTTCAAGCCGCTCCCAATGATGTATTAAACTTTACCATTCGTACTATCAGTAATGCGTTATTACGTAAAAACTACGATTTTTTAAGCAGGTGCTACTTAAATTAAAATAAGTTGTAATATTTTTTTAAATATTATTTGGTTTGAGTCTTTCGTGTATGTTCTGGCTTCCACATCGTTTTCACAAGTTTTCTTGTGGGTTCGCATGTTAAAACACATGCTACACCTGTTTTAGTTGAAATTTAGAGAATAAAAATTAATAGTATGCGCTCTAGCATCCGAATTTTGATGAAAAAAATTTTAAATGGACGATTTCAAACTTGTAGATTTTTTCGGTTTCACTTTTGGCAAAAAAACTCGTATTCTTTTCACAAGACTGTTAACAAGTGAAAAGATTACGAGTTTTTTTTTGTCCTGAAAATGCTATAAATTATACTAATGAAAGAGATAACCAAAAATTTCACATTTGGAGAAATTTTCATTAGTAAAAAAATTGCTGTTTTAATTAAAATTAAATAATTTTTGTTTAAAAAGGAATTAAAATTCTTTGAAGGAAATGGTAATAATACTGAAAGTCTTAAGATATTATATAATGATCTTTTGACTATTAAACCAACATCCATAGTAAGTGGACGTGGTTTTCATTGATAGAATCATTTATTTATTCTGATTCTATACTAAAGTCCTTTTTTCAATATAGTATTTGATAAAACACATTTTTTAATAATATAATTTACTATTTTTGAGTTATATTAATGCACTTGGTCTTGCATTAATTTATAAAATATCGTCAGTTGCATGCTAAACTACGTAACTAATAAAAAATTCCCAATCTCATTTTAAATTCATTATATAATATCAATTTTTAAACCTTTGTGAAAGTAATGAGATGTATTAAAAATTAATATAAGAAATGGTACTTCAGTCACTTGAAAGTTTTTGTTTAGTTCTTATTTCTTCTATAAATTTAAAAAATTGTAGTTATATAATTTTTCATTTGAGCTAACGATATGTATGTATACACTATTATTATCTAAAGAACTGAAATTGCGTAATTTTTTTACTAACATGTTTATAAAACATTATTATTTAATAGATTTCATGATTTATAATTATCAATTTTTTAATTAGATTAAACTAAATTATAAATTTTCACTCTACTGAGAAATGAGAAAGTCTGGGAAAAGGAAAACTCTTAACAAAAGCGCTTTGAATATACATATGTATACTATTTATCTATCGAGTTAAAATAGAATGCAAAATTATATTGCAAAAATAAATTATAATAAATTTTTTTTTTTTAAAATACATGCACAAAAAAAGTAATATGAACAGTTTTATATTATTAATTAAAATCTTTTTAATATCAATTAAAAAATTAATTAAGTTTTCACCTATAGACAATTTGATAATATCAATTAAGTGTTTTCATTCAAATTAATTAATACAACTAAAAATTTAATTAAATCAATTAAATTCTTAATTTAAAACATTAATTAGCGAATACTTTTTTCTGTGTACCCACATTGGTGTCCCCATTAATTTTTTATGATCAAACACATATGTATGTCTGTATGTAGAAATGTTTATATTTATTTATAATGATTTTTTGCTATTACAAAAATAACAAGCTTAACAGCAATACTGGTCAACAGGTATTGTACACTCAGTTAAAATATAAAAAATACCGTTACCGTTAACTACACTGAAATTTTAAACATAATTTTCGTGGTAGCGAAACCACCATAAAGACATTTTAATAATTAAATATAATATTAAATTAGATTGTGAATCACATTTAAATATTCTGGTTTAAATACTACATTACATTATATTAGATTTCTACTTCTAGTAGGTAAAAATATTTAATGAAAAATCTATTATTTTAATATAGTTTTAAAATAAACCACTTAACAAAAAATACGTGAACATATTAGCTATCAAATTTTTTTTTTACAATTACTTCTTCATTACACTCACTCATATTTCCTTTACACTTCAATATAAAAGCTTTTATCGCACAGTAAAAAAAAAGTCACAAATGTGTGATGACAAAAAGACCGTTACGTATAAACCAAAAGCCAATTTAACCATTCATACATGTAACATCGCATCAAAAAAGCTTCCTTCTCCTTAAGAAGCAGCAAAAAGAATAAAAAATTAACTCGGCAAATGATGTAAAAAATTATTTCTTCTGGCTCAAAATGAACTTTCGTAGAAAATGTGTAAAATACAATGTTGTTCTGTGTAACAATATACACATGCAATGACATAAATTTTTCCATAAACTAAAAGACCTGCAGAATCATAAAGGAGAAATTCAATTCTTTGAAATATTATAAGGGAATAAAAGCACACTAACGCCAGCTGGTGGCTGAATATAAGATTGAATTAACATGGAATATGTATGTATGTAGAAAAGCACATTAATATACATAAGTATGCAGGCGCGGAATCAGGGGAAGGGAAAAATGGATATTTCCTCCCCCAAAAATTATAAAAATATTTTTTGTTTATTTCGCTAATAAATAATTTGCCTTTGTGCTAATAGCTATTGAAATAAAAAATCCCAATTATTTTCAAAGTGGATTAAATAAAAAACTGAATAACAGAAATTTAAAAAAAACTCGATATATCTATAAAATATGTGATATCTTCTAAATGGCTAGACTACTTTTCTTAAAACATAGCTCTCGATCAAGTCACCTTTCAAACAGAAAAAACTACATAGATAATATGGAGTATGTATATGTATGTAGCAAAATAAATTGTTACAATGTGCTCTTTTACATTTGGTAAATTGAAAGACAGACAGACGAAGTTTGTGGAAGAAGGGCGAAGATGAAGAGTGTGTAGTACACGACCCTCTGTACCGGACATTTTTTGTTTCTCTTTTCGACTTTATTTATTTATTGTTGCTTCACATGATTTTTCACATTTCAACGGTTGTATGGATACTTGATGTGTATTATCAAGGCATATGGTATGTATATGTATGTGTTTAAGTATCAAACGTGAAGAAGAAGTAAACAAACTACAAAATTTCTGTCTGTCTGTTAATGTCCAATATGTATGGGCAAGAGCAAAAGAAAATATGTTCGGCAAGAAATGTTTTAAATGTGAATTGGGACAAATTTATAAACATTAAAAAAATATCACCAAAGAATCCCCCCAAAGCTTGAGCTGGATCCGCGCCTGTAAGTGTGTATGTGTGTATATGACTATATGTTAAAAGTGTGCGAAAGAATTCTTACCATGTGATGTTACTAACATATCCCTTGATATCAAATGAACATCAAATAATATTTTAAACATGATTATCACCTTCAACAATTACTAAGAGAATCAACGACAGCATTTCATAAGAAGTATGTTGCAAATCAGCCATGAAATTTGTAAATAATTATTTTTCAGTAGTAGTTTACCAACAACCTTGTTTATTTTAATAGAATAAGTTCAATTCTAGAATCACTATTCGATATACTAAGTACGAGCACACTCAGGAAAAATTTTGATTCTTGAAAGTAAAAACAATGCTCTCCGCAAAAACATTTTTTTATAAACGCACAATGCTGTCTATTCTGAAATACGCGTCGACTTGGTGAAACTTACATAGAAAACAAAAACAAAACTGTGTAAATGTAAAAAGTTTGTTTTTGTTTCTCATACAAAATTAACCGTTTTTGAAAGAAAGAGAAACGCGTTGATATTCTCACGTTATTTCATTTATGAAATGCATGACAAACAAAAACAATTTTTAAAAATTTGTTTTTGTTTGAATGTAAAGTTTCACTTCTTCGACGCGTTTTCCAGAATAGCCCCCAAAAATTATATTTTTTATTACTTATCTTAATTTTTTAATGCATTATTTTCATGGACGTTACTGCAGGTGACCCACTGTACTAAAAGATGCTAAAGTTTATAATTGCAGTATCTTTTTTGATAAAATAGTGTAGAATATAAAAAATACCTTGAATGATTCAATAAATCTAAGTAAAAGAAGAAATTTTTTACATCTCTGATATATTTCCACAACTCACTCACGGTTAAGTTCTTGAATTGTTTTAATACTCAAGTATAGATATGTTTTTTGGGTTGGAAACATATGTACATGAATGTGGAAACAACTTCAAATAATAATCCTTGAAGTTAAACCTAATTAGTTTCTAAATATTACATGAAAGAAATACAAAAATACTTTTTTTATTCAAGAATTCTATAGTTTTGTGCTGGGAATCCTAGTTTAAGCTCAACACCAACTTCCAAAGAAGTTAAGGCTACTTTAAATTACAAAACCAGAAAACCACGAGCAACTTCGAAATAAAATATTAACTAAAAGTTATTATTTAAAATAAACTAATTTTTAATTAATTAAAGTTAATTAAATTTTGATTAAAAAAAGTAACTATATAACACATTTTTCAGTTTAACGAATAGGTGTGATATTAAAGTAATATATGTACATACGTTAAACCAATCTTTTACTGTCTATCTTAAAAAATTACTCGTTGAAAATTTCATTTAAAATAATTCAAGTACTTGCAATTTTATTTATTAATGACAAATATTTGCTTTCTTTGCAACGTTAATTTCTTATATTTTCAATTACATTAAAATGAATCAAGTTTTTCCTGCAAAATTCCAAGAATCTGTTTGTTACAATATCCTTCAGTCAAAATATCATATTCGATGCTTAAGTTTGAGACAAAAAGCAAAAAATAAAATTTGAGACAGTTATCTGCAACAGTATCTGAACGGATTTCACTTTGATGTTTGAATTTTTTTATGTTATGCATTAATTCATTCTTTTTAACGTACGTAATATGATGAATAAAACAGAAAATAATGAAAAAATATATCAAATGGAAAGAAGCAACTAAATGCGTACAAAACATAAAGGTAAAAAGTATCCTTGGGGCATTGAATCAAATTACGCAACATTACATTGCAAACTTTGTTTTTTATTTGTAAATATTTATTTGTCAAGAAAAAGTACAAAAAAACTAAAAAAGAAATGGAACTGTTTGTCAATTACAAAGAAAAGCAAACAAATACTGACAGCAAAATTAAATGCGTAAGGAAAATGATTTAGGTTTTATAAGTTTTCTAAATTATAAGAACAAATTTGTTAATGTAACTGTTCGCTTTAATGAAATAGTAAAATCATTTACTTAGTTCTGTATACAAAAACAATTAATTAAAAACTAGAGCTAGGTCCAACTAGTTCATTCGCTCTCACAGGTTCTAATTTCAGACGTCCAATACATTGAAATGGCCATTTTAATTACTGGATGGTTCGAATTTACGAGATTCTACTGTACCAGAAAAAGTTAAAGTTTTCCAGGTCTGGAGCTCTGTTTTTTATTTTTATAATTTGTATACCAAACTATTTCTTTCTAAACAATAAAGTACAAATAATTTGCAAACAAAAAAAATTGTTTGACCTACTACCTACTAGAACCATAATTTTCTTTTTCTAATTCTTTACACTTATTTATTTCTTTCTAATGCAATGCAATACATATATTTAATTACCAAAGAGATGATTAGTTTTATATACTAGAAAAAGGTTTATTTAATAATAATAATTAAACTGCACATTGGTCAGACAACAATATAAACACATATAATTGAATTTATTTAGTTACTTTAATTCAATATCCAAAAAAAAGTTAAATTTTTCCAGCTATGGAGCTGTCCGTCTGTCCGTCTGTCCGTCACACGGTATTTTCTCCTGAACCGTAAGAGATACGAACTTTGGACAGAGTATGTAGAATCTTGGCCACTACAACAACAAATACATGAGAATTAAAAATTAAAGGGTGCTCCAAATCCAGCGTCGAAAGATGTTAAAATTTTATGTAATATACATACAATTGTATGTACACGTGTATATTGACACTTGAAATTTGTAAAATTAGTGTATTTTTATATAGACTACAAGAGAAACATTAAAATATTAAAACATTTAAATTAAAGGGTGGTCCATCATTTAATGCAGTTTTGACTATGTAATTTTGACAACTTGCTATATCTTGGAAACCGTAGGAGGTAAACTCTTGAAATTTTCAAAAAAAGCCGAAAAAAATCGCCAAAACCTGAAAAAAATCGACAAAATTAAAAAAAAAATTCTAGCACTAAAATAAATCGCCAAATTCAAAAAAATCGTTTAAATAAAATAAATCGCCAAAATGAAAAAACAACGCCAAAAACCGAATAAATTGCCAAACGCGAAAAATGCGTCAAAACCAAAATAATAAATAAAATAAAAAATAAAAAAAATCACCAAAATGAAAAAAAATCGCCAAAATTAAAAAAATTGCCAAATTTAAAAAAAAATCGCCAAAATTTAAAATAAACGCCAAAAACCGAAAAAAAATCCTCAAAACAAAAAAAGTTCCAAAACTACGAAAATCGCCAAAACCAAAAAAAAATCACCTATATGAAAAAAACGCCAAAATTAAAAAAATCGCCATAATAAAAAATCGCCAAAATAAAAAAACACCAAAAAAACGCCAAAACGTTAAAAAAGTGCCAAAACTCAGGGAGCGCCAATAAATTCTAAAAACCCCAAACTAAAAAAACGCTTAAAACCGAAAAAACCTAAAAACAAAAAAATGCCAAACCTATAGTTTATATTGGCTAAAGTTCGTATTGAATTACATATCGCGTGCCCGTAAGGAAATCTTCGTGCGCGGGTCAAAGTCGCACTTCACTGAATTTATTCTTATTAAGTTTGTGTTCGTCAAATCGACGATTGATCTCTGTGCATCTTGCACTTAAATTACTGAAAATTCCAACCAAACTAAGTTTATTTTTTAGTTTTAAGTGTCTGTTTGGTGATTGTAGTAAATTACTGAAATAATATTTCATTTAAAATACTTCCTTTTGTGATTTTTTTTACTACTTTAAAAAAAAGTAAAAAAAAACTTGAAGTTAATTTTTTTTGTTTATTACTTTTAAGTTGCATTGATCGATTCGACGAAGAAAGTGCTAATAGGTATAAAAATAAGAAAGTGAGTCTAGGGTTAAGAATATAAGATATGCTTAATTTATAGAAAAAAGGAAAAATTTGATTTAGTAAGTTACTTTTGTTTAAAAAAAAGTTAAAATATTCCAACCCTGGAAACGTCTTTTTTATTTTTTTATTATTTTTGTTTTTTTTTTGAAATACCAATTTTATTTGTGATGAAGTATAAAATAAGTTTAGTTGATAAAAAAATTATATTTATAATTAGTTTTCGGTAGTTGCTTTTGCAAAAAAGATAAAAATAACTTTTATCGAAAAAGTACAGTCCTAACTAAAAAATTAATTAAAGAACATGTTCATGTTTCATTTCCTTGAAACCGCTCCTTTGTGCTGAATAATTTCGAAAAAATTCTTTAGGAATAAACGTTTTCATAATACCGCCACATACAACTTTCCCAATGAGTTTTTTAAATTGAAACACTTAAAAATTTTGCAACATCAAAAATTATTAAATGAAACAAGTTAGTTTACTTGGTATGGAGGTACAATACAAAAATTATCAATGTGGTTATTAAAAAAAGAAGAGAGAAGTTTGAAGTTCGAAGCTTTGGCGAACATTCGGTTATTTTTTAGATTTAAAAACATATGTTGAACAATTTTGTTTCGAAATTTCTTCACTTTGGTGAGCATTCGTTTTTATCGAATTTCAGGTCAAGTAGGATATTATATGTTGTTTTCATTGGATAGTTTTGATATAATGGCGTTATTTATTTTTATAGCTATGAGTGCAACAAACGAGTATCAAAAATTAAAATTACTCTTAATGCAGCAAACTCGTATCTCAATAAATGCGCTTCATAATTAAACTAAAAAATATTAGTATATTATTACTATTATTTATAATTGCAGTTGAATTTTTATTAAAACACCGAAGTGTAAAGAGATGAACCGTGTTTTTTTTTTTGCTATCCTGAAAACTTGTATTTTTTAAGGTACTAGGTTGAGAAAATAAGGCACTGATATTCAAATCATTGGTAACATAAAAAAAAATATATTTATTCGCAATCCTAAAGCAAAAAATTATAAATTTTTTTACAAAGCAAATATGATTGTATGTATGTGCTTATGTATGTATCTTTATACTACATAGACGCACTGTGGTAAAGGGTATATAAGATTCGGCACAGAAGAATATAGCACTCTTATTTGTTTTTTATTTCTTTTCAATTTTGATTTAAAAATCTAGTTCAGCCATAAACATGTAGTTATTTATTGTATCTTCAAATATGAACTAACAATAAGTATTCAAATCTTAAATCTAAAATAGTATTATTAGGACCGACCACTGTCGGACATAGACTTAGTGATAGTTATAACCGAATAAGCAGTCAAAAAATTAAAATTCAAGCACTAGAAATTCAACTGGAACCAAAGTTCAAGCATTTTTTCAAGTAATTTTCATGTTTGAAAATATTTTCAAATAAAAAATCAAACAACATACATATACATATGTTCAAGCCTTGTTAAATACAAAATGTATTTATTATTAAAACTGAAATTGTTTAGCAAATATCAAAAATAATTAAATAGAATTGAATTTGGACAACAAATGTGATTAAAATCGTGAAATAGCGGAGGCAGATGTGCCGAAAAACATTATTAAAAACAAAGGAATTAAATTTTTCTTTCTATTTTAAAAGCCTTGTTTTTGCTACTTGAAATACACTTGAATTCAGTTGTAATACAAGGTAAAATTACAGTATAATTCAAGGCTTGAATTGAACTTTAATACAATTGAAATGTCTGAATTGAATTCATGTTCCCATTTCACTGGAGAGTGCTATTGAAATAAAGTGTAAATCAAGCACAATTCAACCCTTGACAATTGAATGTGACACTTGAATAACAGTTGTTTTAAACTTGATGTCAAGCGAAATTGCTTATTGGGAAGTAATGCATAAGTAGTGATAATCAAAAAAAGGAGAAAAAAAGTATTTTCAAGAAATCCCATCTGGAGTGTTTAGTATTAGAGCCCTTGTGTCCCTCTTTTTTAAGCGGATGTGTCCAGTAAAGTTCAAAATATTAGAAACAAGCTGCTTAGGATGTGACTCGAGTTTTGTTAAATATTTGCCAGCGTATTTTGCAATTTCATCAATCACTAGTTGAATATTTAAATAACGATGTATATTTGAGTTCTTAATGTACCATGGAGCAGATGTTATTAATCTTAAAATTTTAGAATCTGAATCAGTACCCCATAACATACCGTAACAACATATTGGCTTCAAAAGCGACTTTTATATTAAAAGTTTGCAGTCCAGGCTAAGTGTTGGATTTCTGCCAATCAACCAATGTATTTGAATAACTTAAGTTTCATCTAAGTTAGCTTAAAGTCAATACGATGTTTCCATGTAAGCCTTCGATCAAGGTATATACCAAGGTATTTCAATTGGGAATGTAGAGGAATATTTTGATTGCTCATTCAAAAGTGGGAACAAGTATCTCTTCTTAGGGTAAACGTTATATGGACACACTTTAGTTCATTTACCTTAATTCTCCATATGTGCAACCACATTTCCAATTGTGTAATATGTTGTTGTAGATATCGGGAAGCCTCGTGAGGGTTTTCATGCATACTTAGGCAGGCTGTATGATCGGCAAACGTAGATGTATGGATATTGCTGCTGAAAGGCATATCACGAGTATAAATCAAATACAAAACCGGCCCCAGCATGCTCCCCTGTGGTACACCGGATGACATAGTTTCGGCCACACTCACAACCGTGAACTTTCGGTTAGTAATGTAACTTTCTAATAGATTCAGTAAATTTACTAGTAGATATGATTTCAATTTTAAAATAAGGCCTTCATGCCACACTTTATCAAATGCCCGAGAAACGTCAATATAGAGAGTAGAACAATACTTCTTTTCTGCAAATGTTCTTCTTATAAATTGAACCAATCTATGAGTTTGTTCAATGGTGCTATCCTGACTTCTAAAACCAAATTGATGGTCTGGGATGCACCCACTATCAGTTAAAATTGGGGACAAATTTGTCATGAGCAGATTTTCGAAGAGTTTTGACATAGTTGACAGCAAACTTATTGGTATATATGACTCAGCTTTAGCAAGATCTTTACCCGGCTTTGGAATCATTTTGACTTTTGCAAGCTTCCAGAGTTGTGGATAATATTCCAGTCGTAATATGGCATTAAAAATAAAAAGCAGGATTCTTATTGCAATATGCGGCAAGTTCATCAGCATCTTGTTACTAATTCATTCAATACCTGCTGCTTTCTTTGGCTTAAGTTCAGCAATTACTTTATGTACATCATGCATTTTAAACTTTAATGCTCGAGGGGGTAGAGCAACTACACTCAGCAAATCAGCAACACCAGTACATGTATTTGGAGTATCTACGGATTTTAAATGCTCAACAAATATTTTACATTTTTCCGTATCACTTCTTGCCCAACCTCCGGTAAAAGTGCGCAGAGGTGGCTTAAACTCAACGGGTATTTTAAGCTTTCTAGCAGCTACAAATAGTAATTAGATTTTTGTGTGACATCGAGACCTTCCAAATAATTTTTAAGAGATGCAGTTTTTTCAGATGCAAGCAACTCTTGAAGTCGTGTAGAACATTCTTTAAGTCTGAGCTTATGTGGGGTGATCTATGCTATTGCCATTCCCTTCTAGCTCTTCTTTTTTCACACACGAGATGTTCAATATTCCTGGAATAAATTTTATTAAACCCAGACTGCGGATGGGCGGCAGTGGCATGTTCAGCAGCCTGTTTAATAATTTCGTTAAGATTGGCAATGCTAGTTTCAATATCATTGGGTGTTCTTAGCGTAATATTTTCCGATCAATGACTACTAATATATTTTTTGAATCATAGCCAATTAACACGATTGATCATCTTTATATACGGGTGAGGTAAGTCACTTCTTAAAGAGTTACAGATTGTAACGATAGTGGGGGAGTGATCGGAGGAGAGATCTAGAGAAGTTTCAACGTTAATTAAATCTCTAGGAATATTTTTCATGACGCCAAAACCAATACATCCGGAATTTTTTATACGTCAGTAGGCCAGTAACTGGCCTCCCCACTTGAAATAACATCTAAGCCCATTTTTGAAATTGTATTAAACAAAGCTCGACCTCTAGGTGTTTCAAGGCGTGATCCCCAGTACGCATGTTTTGCATTGTAGTCTCCAGCTGACACGAAACAAGATCCAAGCGATTTGTAAAACTTCTTAAACTGATCTTCGGTAACTGAAAATCTGGCAGGTGAGTAAATTGATGATATCACGAAATTAGAACAAACATTTTCTACAAAAATATTCGTAGCTTGCTAATATTCTTTTCGAACGTTGTCAAGGATATAGTGCTAGAGTCTTGACTTAATTAAAATTGCATATCCACCGCATATTCTCTCCCTCTAGGGTCCTTTGTATTATATATAATGTAGCCATTAATTTTGAAAAAGCTTCTCAAAGTCAAATGTGTCTCAGGGACCAACATTATATCAATATTTTTTTCCGTAAGGAAGTGCTCAAGTTCATTTTTATGTTGGCGAATGCCGTTTGCGTTCCAAAAACATATTTTTAACATGTTCATGGCTTGTTAGTTAATGCTTGAAGCAGTGTTTTCTGCACTCGTAGCATTTTTTGCATCATGCTAGTCATATTTTTTTAAAAATTATTTATAGTTTGCACTAAATTATTAATGGTAGCTTCAAGGCGATTAAAACTAAAGTTTGAGTTTGTATTTGTTGAAATATTTGGCGGGGAAACATTTTGTGAGGGAATATAATTTGTTTTAGCAGCATCGGCATACAATACGCGGGAAGTAACTGGTTGGTTCATTTGCGCAAAAGTGGAGGAGTAAGCGTTTGCTGATTGAGATGGAGCTAATTTAGGTTTTTGCACCATAGTCTGTTTGACAAAAGAGTACACAGGACAACCTATGTAGTTAGTGGTGTGATTACCTCCACAATTACTGCATTTTTTATCACTTATTGCAACTAGCAGTGCCGTGTAATTCACCGCACAACACACAAACGGTGGGTAATTTACAGTATGTTTTTGTATGGCCATATTCTTGGCAATTATGGCACTGTACAAGACCTGATCGCTTATGTGGCTCCTCAACTGTAATTTTTCTGTATAAGAGGAATCTTAGGCAAGAAATTGGGTGCGTCTCATTTTTTTTTCAGCTGTATATCATTCGGCTCCAGTTTAACACGAAATAGAGGCTGGGGGATCTTCTCCCTGTTGATTATGTTGGTAAAATTTTTTACTTTAAATCATTGTGTGATGAGTGCGTCTTTTACTACTTCGGGATTAACATAAGAGTCAATGCCCTTCAATATGATCTGCATACCTTTGGCACTCTTAAGCTGGTACGTATAAAAAATTGTTTTATTTTTTTCGAATTCAGTCACTTATTTTCGGAAATCTTTTTTTTCGTATATTTGCATTTTAGTTTCGTCAATGTTACCACGCTTTATTGGAATAACATGAAATCTGTTTTCACCAATGGCCGAGACTAATTTTTTAATAAGGGCGTTAGAATTTTTTTCTCTCAAATATATAGGTGGTGGCTTAAAAGACTTTTGCAATGATGCAGCGGGCTTGTTGTCGGTGACTTTCAATAATGAAAAACGATTTTTACGATTGGAAGATGATGTGATATTATCCCTAGAGATCTTTGGAGCAGATGAAATTTTTGAACAATTCGGGCTTTGCCCACACTTTACCACGGTTATGTATCTGTCCATTCCGACTTGTACCTTGGGCTTTGAGTTACTATTGTCTGTACTGATAACTTTATTGAGTGATGAACACGAGCCTGAATGGGATGATATTACTGACTTATATGAAGAAGTACTAGGCAACTGTAATGTTAATGAATCACTATTTGGCATTGGACAAAGCGAAATTAATCGCTGACGAAAAATTGGCTTTGCCGTTAAAAAAAGACTTTCATTAGATTTATTATTTCTACTGTTTTCATTTGGAGCTTCAGAACTCACAGTAAAATAGGCATTTCTGCCATTAGAACTCACCTCACAATTTTTTGTATTTGAGGTACTCATATAGAGTATTCCTGAAGGGCACTTTATTTGTGTTTTTTTCGTTTGCGGTCCTCCTTTTTGTTTTTTTTATTTCTACTTTGTAAAAATATTAGCAAAGCCCATAAAGCTTATTTATTAAAGTCAGTATGTACCTATTACAAATAATATGTACTACGAAAATTTTTTTTGTATAATTTTTTGTTTGTTTAGTAAGAATGTATGAAAAATTCCGCTAATCGACTATTCACTATGAAGGTACAACGAGAACTCAACCATAAACATGGGCACTCATTATTTCTACGAGGCTTTGTGATATGTTACTTATTATGCTCTCATCATGTTTCAAATCGATGTTCATACGTCGACAGCTTGCAACAAGTTCTTATTAATTTTTAGTAAATTAAGATAATATATAAAATATATTTCTAAAGAAGAAGCATATTCCATTTGATTTCTTTAAATTATTCCCTTCTGCTGAAAAAAGTTAGCATAATACGGCGATGTAAGTAAAAGGCAAAGAATGGGATGTTTGATTTGAGACAATACACAGTTTTATAGTTTTAAGTTTTAATAATACCGGAATGTATGAAATAAGTTAGCTTAGTTGGTGTTGAGGTATTTTAGGATTATTAAATAGTAGCACAGTTTTTGAACATCATATGTTATCAACAAAACTAAGATTGTATTAACTTTTACACCTTTGTAATAGTTTGTGTGATTTAACAAGCGTCATTTTTTGTTGTTGAAGATCAAAATAACACGCACATAGAAAAAAATTTGCCTGCAATAAAATATCAAAAATCAATTAAAAATTTTATTGAGTTAATGAAACTTTTAACTAAATTAAATATATAAATTGAATCAATAAAATATTTAATTGATTTTTGGTTTTGTTTTTAATAAAACGTGTTTATAACATTTTTTCTGTGTAAAATGGAGCACTATGAGCCGTTTTTGTAAATTGCGCTGCCAAAACATAGACACATAAAAGGTACGTGAGCCCCCTTTTAACAATTACTCCAATATATGTGTACATATTAAACATTTACTACAACAATGTAATAACTCAAAAAAAACTCGTTGTACAGAAAACGAGTATAAGGTTTTCAATTTACGAGTACAAACAACTTAAAGAAAAAAGAAAATTTTATTTGTATCTCAAATATTCAGTATATACGATATTTGTGTGAAATTTTTGAACATTGATATTAGGGTTATTTGTGGCTTATTAATTCGAAAGTTTTAATATTTTAGTTATGAAGTTATTGAAGCAAATGAGCGATATTTATGTGCATGTTTATATGTGTGTACAGGTTACATTTCAAAATTAACTAACAAGTACCCCTTTTAATAAACTTTATTCCCTTTGTGAATGGAAAAGACAAAAACCTTACATTTGTGCAAAAAAAATATACATATAGTATATAAAAAAAAACACAAAAGCAACATTCGTAAAGAGAAAGTAATAGCAACTACAAAAAGAAAATTATTATGTTAAGAAAATGTAGACAGAATAATCTGCAATGGAATGAGTAAATATGAAATATGAATTCACTTACGAATCACAGAGAGCCCAAGGCCATTATGCCACATGTATGCAGACCAACTAGCATACGTACACATTTTTAAGGCTAAAAAATCAACGAGGACACAAATAATACACACAAAGATACTTATAAATATTGGATTTATGTATATGTTTTATTTTTCTTATTTTTTTTAAATACACTTACAACTGCATTACAAAAAAAAAAAAAAAAAAACAAAATGCCAGCATCAAAATCGACATCAGCAATGACATCAACAACAGCATCAATCGTTGCTTGTAAGTACGCGAACTATGGGCAAAAAAAACTTGTTGTTTCTATACAAAATAAATGTAGGTCTTTATAACTTTTTTATGAATGCAATACGAAAAAAATGAAGAAAAATCTATTTGTATGAGTTTTAAGTTCATAAATACAGTGAATATGAATTCCAATGTATACGAAAGTTTTAAAAAAGTAAAAACTAATATGTTCGAATAATGTCCTTTACTAGCCTCGACACATTAGACAGATGCTTTGTTCAATTGTTATGTATTCTTTATTTATATTTGATTATAAATTAATAATTATAGTATATAATATATATTAATATTAATACACAGAAAAAGTACTACATGTCTCAGCTACGTAAAACGTATGTATTTCATTCCGCTGCCATGTGACTTGTTTGTAAAACCTTTTCTCTGATTCAGATAAATAAAAATAATTAATTTAAATCATAGATTGTAACTTATTCTGGTCCTTTGAGATGTGTTTAACTGCCATTTTATATACCTAGCATAGCTGTTAAGTAATGATTATTAATAGTTCTGATTAGTAATTTGATTACTTTTTTTGAAAGGAGAAGTCATGATTACATTACGATTAATATCAGTTTCACACGAATACTAATTGATTACGATTACTAATAATAGAAAAGTAAACTGAATTACTTGAAATTACTTAGAATAATCCAAACGAATCAAAAGTAATTAAAAAATAATCCGATTACTTTTAATATTTTTGATTATTTATTAATAATCAAAAGTAATCTTTATTATTTTTTTATTATTTTTTTAATTTCAAGTAGTTCAGATTACCTTTCGACTATTAATAATAGTTATCAATTATTTATCAGAAATTCTTCTAAAGGGGATTATATAATCAGTACAATTCTTTTTAAAATGTAATCTAATTGATTGCTAATCGTAATCGAAATTTAACAGCTATGATACCTAGTAAACCTAAAGTTTTTTCTTATTCCTCATAGCAGTCATACTGAAACTACAATAATGCAGAGTCAGTGTTTAAAATTCAAAAGTACCTTAAAAATCATACGCTTTAAAAAAAGCTACTCAAAGAAAAATTTGTCTACTCAATACCAGCAAAGGTCGCTCAGAAGCTGTAAGCTGTAATTAGCAGTTACAATTTTCTTGGCAACACATAATTTTTACTCTGTAATAGTTATTTATTTATTGTAAACTTTACATTTGATCACAACTGTTCTGTGCTTTATATTCTAGCATCAAGTAAAACTACATAAAAATGAGAAATTGTCCAAAAAACACATAAATAAAAGTAGTCAAAATACGAAAAACACATGGGACAAACTACCAGTATTGGGTTGGGTAAAAAGCCAAAAGAATATTTTTATAATGTTCGCACTGTTACTTGCAGGTATCGTAACACTGTGAGTAATTTTTTAAGTCATGGAAATATAACCAAATACCAAAAAAAAACTGATAGAATACCAAAAATTTTTAGTATATAAAATTAAAAAAAAATCATCATCAAGATCCAAATCGCAAAAAATTCTATTTTTTACCTTTCTTCCTCGGGCAGCAAACCGTTCATAATGCATGGAAACAATTAACTAGAAAAATTTTCAATAAAAAAATTTTAAGATCATATGAACTTCCTAGGTATGATTCTTAACACCGTTTAAATAGCGCTTAAGTAGCCGCTAAATTAAAAATTTTTCAATTTCATTGCTTTTTGTCTTTACTTCAACATTGAGATACTACGAGTATGCTATCACAAAAATTATAAAAAATATATTTGTATCATGTTTATAATGTTGGTGGCACTCTATTAAGTTGTGGATCCAAATCGTTAATTGTCTGAATCTGACCCAGAATTATAACTTAGGGTGTCCACAGGCACATTGCTGTGAGACTGCCCTCTATCATCAGCTTTTTCTTCTTCAAATACTTCATTAACATCACACAGGGTGATCTTGATCTACACCAACATACCTTATAGGACGTATGCAAAGCTTTTAACTGTTGTCTTAAAAAGAGGGCATGGTAACGCCCATAAGAAAACAACCTTGCGCTTCATCTACTTCGGCTTAGTATATTTAAATCTACTGTATACGTAGCTCCTATTAGCTATTTCCGACAAAATTAACATGAATGATAAGCGCTGCTCATCACAAAATCTTGATTTTAAATAAGTGGGTGGGCTGTCTTCCACAAAATTTAAAGCTAAAATTTGTGCCAGAGAGCTGACATTTTATACACAAATAAGTTTAAATGAGCAAATAATTCTAAAAATATTAAAACCCAAAATTTTTATTCAGGAGGCGAGGGCATGCCCTTAAATCCATAAATCGCTCTAGAGCAGCTACGTCCAGCCCATATGATCAATGTGAAAACTTTTATATCAGCAAAAAAAAATTTAAAAAATTCGAAATTTCAATCAGAGAGCGGGGACACGTCCTTTAAACTCAAAAATAAGAAAAACCTGGCAAAACCTGGTTTTACCTTACAAATTTATTTACTAATTTATTTTCAATTAATAGTAAATAAATTTACAAATAGTATTCAACTATAGGAACTAGCTGCAGTGAACTTACAAGTTGTTTTTGCTGAAACCAACTTTATACCATTTGAATTGGTTTTAAGTTAATTTTATCAAATGCAACTTTCTTTTCGCAGTGCTGCCAAGTTAAAATGACGGAAAGCAGCTGATAATGTTTATGTCAGTAAATAATAATAAATACCAATTCATACATTCTCAACTTAAAAATGGATGCAGACGCAATAATAATCAGCAGAAATATTTTCATTGACCTCTAGGAAGTGAAAATAGACGATATGACTGACATCGATCTGTCGATAAAAAATTTTAATTTTTTGAAGTATATATGCATTTTTCATATACAATAACCTGATTTCCAAGCACTTCTTCAGTTTGTATAACTACTCGTTGTTCCATAATTTAAAATCATTTTATAGCGCATTGTGAAATATCTGAGTTTTTCATACAAACAAAAACAGTTAAACAAATTGTCAAATAAATATTATAAAAAGCAGAAAAAATACAACAACAAATGCAAGCTTTTTGGCAAGAGATTGATATTATTTTTAAGCAAACTTATTATACAGTCTGTGAGTTAAAACCTGAATTTAAAAAAATTGTAGTATGAATTCAAAATCAGCTGTTTATGGTTTTAACGCTAAAACCAGGTTTTGACTTTAGTGTGAAAACACTATAAGGCGTTCGAACACGATCGATTTTATTTAACGAGGGCAACAATTTGCTGTTTTGAAATGTGCTCATGACTTTAAACATATATCTTAATCTTCTCTTATGCACAAATAGGCCTAGTTTAGCTATGCACTGAAAATCAGAAAACCCAGAAATTAAAACGCAAGCTATTCTATTGGAACTTTGAATGCAGTGGTAATTACGCAAAGCTTTTATCTTGCGTTTTAAAAACTGGGCGTGTTTACGTCTATAAAACTCTAACCTTCCGTTTTATTTTATTCTTCTAAGCTTACTTTGGTTGGGTTTTGGTTGGGTTACGTGGCACGCAGGCATTCAAGTAAAATCTAGATGATTCCTATTTGAAAGGACTACTGCACTCAATGTCAACCTATATAAAATCGTATCTAAGTAATCTGATACGGTGATAGTTACTAGATCCAACCTGTTGCGTTGAGATATCTTAAAGGGTCATTCAACCCAATCTCAGATAGATCTGCAAGATCGCCAAGTACACGACTTCCTAAGAATTTGTGTCTCGAGAGATACAAAGCTGGACACTCGAAAAGAAAGTGGAATATTGTATCTTCTTTGCTTTCTTCTCGACAACTCCAGCGGAATTCATTATAGGACAGGCCTATTGTACTAGCATGTCTGATAACCTTCCAGTGCCCCGTCATGAGTGCAACGAGTCTTGGGATTTCCCTACGGCTTCTATTTGGTAATTGTATTGAGCGCTTTTCATTGTAGTAAGGAAACATTTTCTTATCAACCTTGCACGTGGCTATAGTGCTCATGGCTACCTATTTGGTAGCTATGCCGTTTGAACTGCCCGACTAGAATAGACTCAGTGATATATGATCTTAGGGATAAAAGCGCCGCCTGGCTGTCGATAAAGATACAAACTTTGCCATGTACCTTCCTATCAATCAGCACTTTAGCCGCTTCCCTTAGCCAAAATTTCAGCCTGAAATACAGTGGCTTCGTTAGGGAGACAAAAGGATCATTCTATATCAAGATCTCCTTAAAATACTCGATAGCCGATACCGAAGACCATTCTTCATTCATCAGTGTAAATTCTGACGTCATATTCTTTTACCATTGTGCCTCCCTTCCACTCCCGTCTGGATGGAATCAGAACTTTAAACACCTTGTCAAAGTCCAGATGAGGCATCATGTAATCAGTAGATTTCTTCAGCGATGGGGGTAGTTGATCCAGGATTCTAGCATGGCCATAAGACCTTGATCTCCACCACCCAGATGCCGCTTATCTTGCCGCACTGCTTGAGGATACCGCCAAGCGGATCTTTGTACTCTATAAATTTGATCTACCACGTATTTCTTACTTATGGCAGGCCACCTTACCACAGAGCCGTAAGTCAGTATGTTATAAGGCTGAGTTCACATCTGGAAATTCGTGTGTGCCATCTGCCAGAAAAAGTTTCCAATCCTGTTGGATTCTATAAACTTGCCAGTTAGTATGAAACTGTTGAACCTAACAAATTCGTGTCTGAATCAAACAGTTTTTCATTAATAATTAGTAGTTACGTTTTTTTACGGATGTGTGGCATATGACATATAGATGTAAACCTGGCCTTAGACACCGTTTGCCGGGCTCGGCTGGTATTAAATAAATATAATTTACAAAATGCTTCTCAATTTCATATCACAACATTAACGAAATAAAAATAAATTTTGTGCATTTATTTTCTGTACAGAAACTACACTTACCCATAGCCAACTTTCAATACATTTTCTCACACATATTTGTAATGATATCCTTGAAGGATGGTATCAAAAAATAACATGATTCAATCTTTCATTCATACTCGAACGTCTTTTTTTGTTGTATAAAATAAATTTCCCCACTACCAAGTTATGCTTGACCAGTATCAAAGTATTTCGTGTTTTTCATGCATCATCTCCATTATTTATGTTGCACTTAAGTTACTTTCATTTTGGATATTATTTTTTTAGTGCATTGACTATAAAAACGAAAATTTTTTTCCTGTTTTTGTTTTTAATACTTGAAGCTGTTGTGAACTGCTGTCTGCTTGTAAACACAAGTTTTAACATTTTGCTGTTGAAACATGTTCAATTATTTTTGTGTTAAAATTTAAGATTTCTTCTTAGTTAAGTTTGGACATGTATTTAAAATCCATAAAAAATTATAATTTTAAAGAAATGTCTCCGATTAATACTTCTTATTTAAGAGTGTAATATACTATAAACATAGTTTTCTAGCAGTATTGAAGTTAAATTTATAACTGAAAGGCACATCGGTGTCTTAAAAACAGTTTTTTAATCGAAAAATTTAAGAAATATGTATGTATGTATTTATATGAAGCACTTATCAAATATTATATATCAACTTTAATTTTAAATAAAAGTTTGGGCTGCTTTTAAGGTTGTGATAGAACAGTTAAACGAAGCGCCATTGCGAGACTTAGTTACAGATGTAATAGCTGATTAGGAGGTGGCAATAAATACACACTCTTGCGATATTAATAAATTGTCGCAGATCTTTGGCGTTAAAGTTAAATCTGTAAATTATAGCGGCATGGAATCAGTTTTTAGCAAATTACGCAATCATTTTATAAACTAAAGTATAATCAAAACCACAATTTTATTAATTAAAGTATAATCAAAACCACAACTTTATTAATTAAAGTATAATCAAAATCATAATTTTCTTACTTTGAATTTGACGTTTATTTGAAATAAAATTCGAATTTGAATAAGAAAGTCTTTCATTTACGCATCGGATTGACTTTCGCATCGCAATACATAATAAGCCTCCTGAACTAAAAAAAGGTTACGTTTTAACTTAACTTAACAACGCACAGTTAATCGATAATATTGAAAGGAGTATGCTTACCCTATAACGAGTATACTTACAAGAGCAAATGTTTAATAAAATTTTTTATTTCACATCCCAGCTACAATATTGACCTCATAACTTTGAATAGTTGTAAACGATCACATTCACATCTGTCAAATTATGCGTAATTTATTTATTATATTCTGTCAAATCACTATCGATGCATATAGTGTTCAACAATACGTGGAAATAATAAAATTGTTGTCTGGAAAGGTATTTGCTGTTCACGCAACATTCGCCCTATTTAAATGTTTCGCTCTATTTAAATTCGCGAGCGCTAGAGAACGACGATTGCCAACATTTTTTGGTTTCAACCTAAAGACGCTAGATTATGTACAAGCTATTGAAAGGCCTGGTCATTTCACGAGGAGATGATGGTAAATGAAAATTTTGTATGCGTACTGTACAATATCATCAAAGAACTAAAAATTTTTGATGATGACACACTTTAGTTTAAATTTACGGATAAAAACCGATTAATAAAAATTATACTATATATATACACTTTTTCATTTGGACAAAAAAATTTCGGTATTGTTCGCTATTTTCCATACACCAAGAGAAAAAATGGCACCATACGTGCACTGTTGCCAGAATTGACGATTTCACTGCATTTTGACGATTTTTACCTCTCAAAATGCACTAGTGACGATTTTAGGTCCAGAAATTACGATTTTTCTAAATTTAATTTCCAGAATAATACAAAAGTATATACATAACATAATTATATGTGTTTACGCTGCAAAAGTTCTTTCAAATTCAAATCTGCGAAATCGATGTAGAAGAAATAATGAATAATTGTATACCTACAATTTTACATTGAACTATGTGACCAGATACTTAAAAGATTTGATTTTGAAAGTCAATATAAATATTTAAACATAATTCATCCAAACCTAATATTAAATGGCGAATCCAACTCTATTCTGGACATTGCAAAGACTTTTCCAAATTTCTTAAACGAAAATGATAGGGAATTGCAATTTTTAGATTTTAAAACTATTTTTGAAGGAAAGGAAACAAACTTTACAGAATTTTGGAAAAAATATCCGAAATGAAAAGATGTGATTCAAGTCTGGCTTTCCCAATTTTAACAAATTTTATTCGCAATATAATGATTTTACCACATTCATCGGCAAATGTTGAAAGGATAGTTAGGTGAATTTAAATGAAACCAAAGTTCGTAATCATACAAAAAAAATTTTATATTTTTGATTTGACGATTTTTTGACGATTTTGTAAAATGAGTTGACGATTTTGATGATTTTTTTTTACAGAAATCTGTAGTTTTTGACGATTTCACCTCTAGAAGTTCTGACAACAGTGCATACGTGCCCAAACCGATCACATTTATTGTCGAAAGTGTATCAAAAACTAACAACAACGAAGTATTGAATGTGATGATCAGCGCTATAAATAATCAAAAGTTTATAACTCAGGAACCAATTAATTGTCACTTCCTAGACATCTCTGTTCAGGTTGACTACTAGAGTTGTTAAAAACAGTGACCACGGAACCAAAAAATTTTATTTCCCAGCTAAAAAAATATGTATGGAGCATATATGATATCCCATATATGGTTCGGATCAGAAAAATGAGGGTATATGGGCAAATATGATTATATATATTCATACATTTTCATACATGTATGTGTAAATTCCCTCCACAGTATGCAAAGTTGATATTCATACACTCTTGATTGAAAAAGCGCACTGCTGTGCAATAAATTAAATTACTAAAATAAAATTTTTTAGACTTGAGAGAGAGGTTGTATTTAATGAAACATTTGTTTGGACAAATAATTCAAAACGAACTAAAAGTCATTTCATTCTTCAAAAGGTGAATCAATTATTTAAAAAACACATAAATCATATTCGTACATAATATTTTGCTTAAGAAATCAGATTAAAAACTAATGCAATTAATTATAAAAGAAAAGATAATCAGTCTAACAATAGTTTTTAATACAGTAATATGAACTTTGTTTCTTATCTAGAGAATTTTGTTATTTTCTATAAAATTAATGACTGGATTATCCTTTTGATTATTTGATATATTAAATGGGGCCACAATGTATAAAATCATACAAGAATGGTTTTTTTGTAACAAAAATTTTTCTTTTTGAAACGTCGAGGGTACGCATATAAACTTTGCATACCGTATGCATTTTCTAATGGATTTCCAAATCAGCAGTGATAAAACTCCAAGTTTTTTTGATTGCAAAAACGATCTTATGTGAGATATCATGTATGCATACATTCTTATATGGCTCCATATATAAAATCTTATATTTATATATGGATCCACATAGAAGAGCTTCATAATTAAATTTTCACATATGAGCTCATATGTTATAATACATTTCATATATTAGTTCATATATAATAGTTTTGCCATGTATAATCCCATATATTTCCATACATGAATTCATACATATTCATATATAGTTATATACATTCATATATTAAAAATATATGGACCTGTATAATTTTTTTAACTGGGTATACATATATAAGTAAAACAAGTGCAGAAGTACTTTGCGCCGATCCATCAAGCGTTGGACATACATTATATAATAATAATAATAGAATAAACATGCAAAGATATTAAGATATTTTCATATCTTAGAATTAAAAAACAATTTTTTTGAGCTTTAGGTCAGTTTATACTAAATTTATTGGTTCAATATTTCGTTAACCTATCAAAAAAACGAGAAACAATATAAATCCTGAAGAAGTTAACCGAAGGTTAACGAAATATTGAACCAATAAATTTAGTATAAACTGACCTAAAGCTCAAAAAAATTGTTTTTTAATTTAACTTAAAAAAAGGTCGAAAAATTAGATAAAAATATTTGTTCATATCTTAGAATATATAATTTCTCTGTCACGTAGTCCACACATTCCCTTTGGCTTAATAATAAGTTATATTCAAAGCAGGACAATAAGAAGAAAACTAATATTTATGTATAATTGAAAACCTATCAACATGTTCCTGGTTGGACATGAGCAAGGTCACTTTTTTATAATAAAACAAACAAAAATATAAAATATATATGTATGTAAATATAAAAAATCCAACACTTGAAGAAAATGTGTTTTTGTGTTTTTCTGTTTAAGCTTCTAAAAAATTCAATCTATAAAAGAATTTTGTACAGCTATATTTTATTCTTCTTGTTTTATACTCTCGTAAAAAACAAGTTGTTGCTGCTTGTTGAATCAAGTTGTATGTACTTCAACTGTCCATTTTGTTCGTTTATTTGACAGGGATAGCGTACATATCTGATAACTTTGTGCTGATTAAAGACAAGTTGGAAAAAAAGACACAAAACCTGGTACCATAACAAACAGGCAACAACAATAACAAAATGTTTAAGAAAAACCTGTCTTAAAATATAAAATAGCAAAAAAAGCGCTTAAAAGCCAAAAAGAATAAGCCTTATGCAGCGAAAAGGTATTTTGCCGAATGAAAAAACATGATATCAACTTGTAAAACAGAGAGCACAGTGGGCTTGCACACCATTTATAAAATTTTACATAAGAATACCGAATTATATTGACGTTTAGTCAATATAAAATTTCTAAAATTACTCGTTTTTTAACATTTAAAATTAAGACCCATCTATCACATCCGCATAAGTCGTTCCTTCCTTCGTTCTCTATTTTTACCTTATATCCATTGAACATACACGTATAAAAAAGGTTTAACTTTTGTTATTTGAAAGTAGATTATTTAATATTAAAAAAACGAAACGGAAATCAAAATATCCTGCGAACTACTCATCATTACGACCAGACATTATTAAAATATATAATAATTAATATGGGAAATAATTTAAACTTCGAAAATATATATCGAGGGCTTATATTCAAAAAGTGCTATCTAGCTGCAATTCTTGAATATTTTAGTACAAAAATAAAACTGTTATTTTCTCTAAGTCCAAGAGCAATAACTGTATTTGATTAACATTAGTAGAATTAAGATGTTTTCTCTAAATGGTATTATTCATCAAAATTTAGTTATTAGCCCTTGCACTTTGAGAAAACAATAGTTTTTTTTGCTCTTCTAAAATATTCAAGCCTTGCAGATAGCACTTTTTGAATATAAACCCTCGATATTATGTAACGGGTTGCTAGTTAGTTGATAGTGGTTTCAAAACTATCGGTCTGGAAAAGCTGTTAGCGGTTAAATATCTGTAATTCAAAGTACTATTTAACAAGTGAAATTTTTTAACAACCGAACAACGCGTAAAAATAGTTAAAACTTATTAAAAACCAGTTTTTGGGAAGATTATGATTTTCATAATCGAACTATTGTACGAGGAATTTGTTTGAAGAAGTTGACAATGCTACAGATGTAGTCAGGCTTGTGTATCATGGCAATGTGCACAATGCGAACATTTCACTTCTTTAACGAAAATACAAGGAAACGTCACCGTCAATTCAAAAGGCTATGACCGTATAATAATCGAATTTTTTCAGTCTCCAACTGAAGTTTATGAACTGGACGATATGTGGTTTCAACAGAACGGTGTCACAAGCACAAAACACAACCAATTTTGGCTTTATTGCATGGAAACCTTCTAGAAGGCTTAAATTCACGTTTTCGGGACAACAATTTCCCATCAATATCACGCAATTTGAAAACCAACAATCGTGAGTTATCGTTGATATACCGCCCGAAATGTGCGAACAAGTGGCCGAAAACTTCTTCAAAAGTATCGACTGCTGCAGCCAATCTAGGAGAGGCCATTTAAAAGACATTATATTTCGTAGGTTATAGCAAGGTCTAAGCATTATAAGGAAATAAAAGTTCCAAACATCGAAATCATAACTTAATGTGTATTTTTTTTTTTAATTTTAATCTGAAACCGAAAAATTTATAACCCCTTATAATTGTTTTAACTCGAGGATTTTTTCTGTAGCAATAACGGTTAAAAATTTTTTTTGGATATAGAAAACTTAAGCCATATTATGACCCTAGTATTATTCGGGGTCTAATTTATTATCTGATATTGAACACTATCATGGTTTCAATTGGTATTGGCCGTATGTGTAAAAGTATGCAGTATGGTAAAAAAAAGTATTTTCTCTCATTTATTGGTCTGTGTTTCATGAAAAAGCTTAACAATGATATTAAAAACAACGAAACTATGCATCAGAATTACTTGAATATTCCTCTGCAGAGTTTCTGTGGCAAGATACAGAGTTTTATAGAAAATAAAACCTTGAATTGAAAAAAAAATCAATGATTAATTTAAAATTTAATCCTCACAAAAATTAAATATGAAAAAAAGGTAAATTTCCTTTCCAAAATTTCGGCCATCAAAAGTAGTGAGATAAAAATTTTGACCAAGTTCGTGTTTGGTACAATACCCATCAATGCAATATGGCATGCATTATATAAATTTGTAATCGTAAGGGTGTTACAAAATTTCTAGATAATCTGCTTACTTGACAATATTTTTCCCGATATAAAGAAATTAACAAATATACATTATTTTCTCCTTTCTTAGAAGAGTAAAAATATTGGCACCTTACCATTGTGTCATAATTAAGACCGTCGGAGAAGTGAAACTTAGCATTAAAACATAAACAAATTTTCAAAAATTGTTTTTGTTTGCCATACATTTCTTAACTTAAATAAGCGTGAGAATTGCAACGCGTTTCTCTTTCTTTTAAAAACGGATAATTTTGTATGAGAAACATAAACAAATATTTTACATTTACACAATGTTTTTTCCACGCGTATTTCAGAATAGCCACCAATTTGATCAGTAGTCGTAATTATGGAGTTTAATTGTTATCAAGTTCCTTCAAATCAGTCTAGAAAAAAGCAAAGAAACACCGAAAAATTGAAAAAATAGTCAAAATAAAAAGGTATGTGCATTAGACTGGTCGCATCTTTTATGGGATTTTTTATTTATTTTTTAATTTAATTGTTAGCGCTGCTTAAAATATGAGGTTGGATGTAAGAAATCATGTCCTAATTTTTCAGCTAAGTCCGACTGTGCCTAGTCGTGCCTAGTGGGGCCCAAAGTTTCCCATTTTATAAAAAAACATCTATTCAATCAGATAAATGTGCTTCAAATATAAATTTAATTTATTAATGGTTTTCTAATCTAATATTGCCAACCTTAATGAAAATATTAAACAGGCTACTGAACATGATATTACCTTCCATTCGCAGACTGGTTTTAAAAGAATTTATTCTATGGACATTGAACATCTCGTATGTGAAAAAATAAGATCTAGAAGGTAATGGCAACAACGCAGATCTCCCCAACAAACTGCATCTCTTAAAAATTATCTGGAAGGTCTGGATGTCACACCAGCATCTAATTACTCTTTGTGGCGCGCTGCTAGAAAGCTTAAAATACCAGTTGAGTTTAAATCACCTTTGCGCACATCTACCGGAGGTTGGGCCAGAAGCGATACTGAAAAAGGTAACATATTTGCTGAACATTTGAAATCCGTATTTACTGGTGTTTTTAATTTGGAGAGTGTAGTTGCTCTACCCCCTCGACCCATCAAGCGTTAACTTCAAAAACTAATTGTTGAATTCAACCCGATGAAAACTCCAGGGGGTATACTCTGTAATTCGAAACGAAAGAAAATGCTTTCGAATTTACATGTTATAAGCATACAAATTCGAAAGCATTTGCACTCGTTTTGAATTACGCAGTAGACCCCCAGGTATTGATGGAATTAGTAACAATATCCTAATAAACTTGCTTCATATTGCAATCAGAATCCTGTTATTCATTTATAATACCATTTTACGACTGGAGTATTATCCACACAACTGGAAACTTGCCAAGATAAAAATGATTCCAAAGCTAAGCAAAGACCTTACCATGGCTGAGTCAAACAAGCCAATAAGCTTACTGTCAACAAAGTCAAAGCTCTTTGAAAACATTCTCCTGATAAAATTTTCCCCAATTCTAACTGATAATGGGTGCATCCCGGACCATAAATTTGGTTTTAGAAGTCAGCATAGCACCATTGAACAAACTCATAGATTGGTGCAATTTATCAGAAAAACATTTGAGGAAAAGAAGTATTGTTCTGCCGTGTTTATTGATGTTTCTCAGACATTTGATAAAGTGTGGCATGAAGGCCTGATTTTGAAATTGAAGACATATTTACCAATAAACATTCTAAATCTTTTGGAAAGTTACATTATTGTCTTCACTCTTGTGGAAGGAGACTTTATGAGTATGCCTGTAACTACCCAGTAAAAAAAGAGACTCCAAAAAAGTCATGAAAATGTAGAGTTTACGATGCGGAAGTAGTTCAAATTTCGATCCGATCTAATGATTTTTACATAGGGTTGTCATTGCAAGAAGTTCTCTTTTTCGATGCCTGGTCACTGAATTGGAAGCCATATTAAGAAAAATTCCTTTTTTTGTGTTCTATGATAATATTTTCATCTATGAAAAATGGTATATAGTTGCCTTTTTTAACAATTCGTTTCTTTTTATACGAATTTAAGCCCGAAACAGTGTTTTCATGTAAATTTAAGCAAATAACTTTTAAATTTTAGACTAAAAATAGTTCATAAATTTCTTTAAAAAAATATTTTTTTTTTTAATTCTGGTGAGTATTTTCTAACACTATGGAGGAGTTACAAGGTTTTGTGTGACTAAAATAAGCTTCTACATGGTTTTTTGCTCACTCTCGGCAAATTAAAAATATCGCTTTTTTGGAAGCAATTAAAATGTAATTCCGCTAGAATGACTTCCATTTTTTTTCACTGGGTATCTCATCCGGGCCAGCTTTGTATTTGATATATACTTGTGATATGCCTATGGGTAATAATACACTTGCCGATGATACAGCCTACCTTAGTATAAACGAAAACCCTCACGAGGTATACCGATATCTTCAGGAACATATTACCCAGCTGGAACTTTGTTTAAACTTATGGAGAATAAAGGTAAACGAACAGACGTGTGCTCAGGTAACATTTGCCCTACGAAAAGATAATTGTTCCCTCATTACGATCAATAATCAAATTATTCCTGAACATTTACATGTGAAATATCTTGGTATACACCTTGATCGAAGACTGACATGGAAACAACATATTGACTCAAACCTAACACAAATGAAACTAAAGTTAACTCAAGTACATTGGCTGATTGGTAGAAATTCAAGTCTCAGTCTAGATTGCAAATTTTTTATATACAAGTCGCTTTTGAAACCTATATACTATATATATATATATATATATATATATGTTACGGAATTGAACTATGGGGCATTGCTTCAGCTTCCAATGTCGAGAAAATCCAACGAAGGCAAAACAAAATTTTAATGTTAATAACACCGGCTCCATGGTACATTAAAAATTCAAATATACACTAGTGATTGAAGAAATTGCAAAATACGCAGGCAAATGTTTAACAAAACTTGAGTCACATTCTAATCCGCTTGCTCGTAATATTTTGAACTTTACTGGATACATCCGCTGTTTTTTATAATATGGGGAGCTTTCGGCCCTACTAGGAACGACTAGGCACCGTCGGATTGAACTGAAAAATTAGGACATGATTTCTTATACCAAACCTCATATTTTAAGCAGCGCAAATAATCAAATTTAGAAAAAAAAAAATAATTGCGACCAGTCTAATGTACATACGTATGTGTAAAGGCCAAATTATAACCAGGTAGCGTTATTACGGAGCTTAACCAATTTTTAAAGTTTCCTTAAAAAATGTCTAATGGAACTTTAGCATCTAGTGCTAGATATCAAATTAATTTAAATGCAAACAAAACTTTGTTAATAATGTAAAATTGATTCATATTGAATTAATTCACCAATTTGTTTTAGCTGCCATAATAAGGGATGAAACGATACGAGTAAATACAAGTAAATACTCGATACTTTTTCTTAGAAACCAAGTACTTTTGGTATCGATACTCTACTACCGAGTACCAAGTAGGTATCGGTAAAAAGTACTCGTATCGGTCAAATATACTCATTCCTTATTGGCTACAAAAAAGTTCAACATGACGCCAGTTTAACAGAATCTTATTTGTTCGTGTTAAATGTAAATTTATATATATAATATATGTATGCATATTAGAGTAAGTTCGTGAAAATGGGACCACCCTAATCAAATATTTTATAAAAAAAACGATAAATTTGCGAGCTACAACATTTTTTTAAAGCGTGCGTTATTGCGGGAACAAAATGAATTTGGACAAACATTTAAAATCTCATCTCTACTATATCTTCTGCTCCAGTCCAGCCAAACGTAGCGATTTTTCCACTTTGTTTGGCATCTAAGTTATTGATTTGGCGACATGTCGATTTTGCTGGCTATAAATTAATTTATTGGCGATTTTTATGGCTATGTTTATAAAAAAATTTAACTTTAAAATTTTTCTTATTCAGAAAAATTAATTTGTTGAAGGAGTATTTTCATAAATAAATTCTACCAAAACTCATCTGCAAGAAATTTAAACAATTAATTTATTCTTATAATAATCGTTTCCGAAATCTGAAGATTTTGTCGACTAGTCATTAAGAATTCTTTACGAATTAGGAGCAGTTGATTTGGTGGATATTTAGTTTTGTTTTCACTACTTTAAATCATGTGAAAAGCTTGGCCGATACAAGTAAGTATCGATGCTTTTTATTCGATACTGAGTATGTATCGATACTTCTGAACCGATGCCGTAGCAAGTAAAAGTATCGATACCTTAGTGGTATCGTTTCATCCCTAGCCATAATAACGCCAACCTTATAGCCTGTTTGGAGAACGCGACTCGTCTATAATAATCGCTAACATGTTAGCTTTACTTTGTTTTTCTGGGTTTTAGAACACGAGTGTTGACAATTTTTGTTAAAAAACGTAACTGATGTCCGTTTATTTTGGTTTGTACAAAGCGATTTGACTCACAATAAACGTCAAGGAAGACGACTAAAAAATTTTAGTCGTTTGAAACAAAAAAGCTAAATAAATAAGCAAATAAATTTAAATAATTAATATAAATTTTAAAATATTGATCGTGCTAAGCGACGCATTATCAATGAAGCCAAAGAGGTCGATGGAAGTTGTGATAAGCTGTATATAAATTAATGTAAAACCTTTTGAATGATTTTATTATTTCATTTTACAGTACGTTTGGTGCATTACCGTACATGTGGCCAATGTGCCAGCTACAAAATGGCATGCTTTGAAATCAGCATAGCATCAGCGAGCATACTAATGTTGATAAACAAAAGGTAATAAATACTGACTTAGCTTTACCTTGGAAAGGTTGTAAAATGTTAATAGGAAAATTCTTTATGCAACTTCATTTTTCCAACAAAAAAAACCGAAATGAATATCTTTAATGCGTTACGTTTTTAGCTTAGAGAATTTATAAATTTATACTCATTTTTTCTCGGAACAAGTTTTTTGAGTTATGATGTTGTTTGAGTAAATGAACAATATGTAGGCCTACATGAGCTAAAAAATATTTAACTGGTTTACAGATATTCATCAAAACAAAAATAGTTTGTACTCACAAAAATAGTTTGTACCCACACTACTAAAAGTTACAATTGCAATTCATTAAGTGAACTCGACTTTCAAGATTTTCAAAATATATAATTTTATACGAAAAAATCCAAGTCTTATCAAGACTTTAAAATACTGTTCTACTACACCAAGCCAAAGGAGAAGACCTACGAAGAATTTGAGAGCACCAAAGACCTTCCAAAGAAAGTGTTTTGTTCGCAAAATCAGTAGTAAACGTCTGGTACCTGTTTGTCAAAAGACTTTCCTATCAATTCTTGGAATCAAACAATCGATACTAAACTATATTATGAAGACATTTCATACAGAAGGAAAGCCACCTACAGAAAAAAGTGGTGGACATCATAAAACTTACAAATATGAGGCGAAGAAATCAGTTGTTGTAACTTTTTTGGAATCTTTAACATGTGTTGAGTCACATTATTGTCGAGCACAGTCTAAAAGGCTTTATCTTTCAAGCGATTTAAGTATAAATAAACTATTTAAATTATATAATGAAAAAATATCGCACGAACTAAAAGTAAAGAAAAGTTATTTTCGTTCAATATATAATACAAAATTCAATCTTCCAAGAGTGGACGTGTGCTCTACGTGTACGGAGTTGTATGAAAGAATTAAAAGATGTGAAGATGAAATTTTAAAACAAACTTATATAACAGAAAAACGAATATATACGCTAAAATATAAAGAGTTTTACAAATTTTTAAAAGACTAAAATCCTGAAATTTTAATTCTTAGTTTTGACTGTCAAAAAAATCAAGTTCTTCCAAAAGCTTATGATCAGGCAGCGCATTACAGTAGACAACTTTGCTCTCAAAATTTTACTATTGTTCAAAGACCGTCTACTACAAAACTCAACCGGAATAATGTTTTCATTTATACATGAACTGAAAACCAATTTTCGAAAAATTCAAATTTAATTGCATCAGCTGCTTAACATCGATTAAAAAACAAAGTTTACTGAAAATATTACCACTTTACGCCTAGTAACAGATGGCTGCGGTGGGCAAAATAAAAACTCTGTTGTAATTGGGATGTTAACAAAATGGTTTTTGCAAGCTCCTCCTTCATTGAAAAAAATTGAATTTATTTTTCCTATTGTCGGTCATTCGTATTTACCCGCTGATAAACACATAAGAAAAATTTAAAACATCTTATTTCCTGAAGAGCATGAACATTTTTTAGAAGAATTCGGCACCGTCCACAGAATTATTGATGTTTGCCCAATAAATGACTGTAAAGAATCAAGCAAAGAATTTTTACTCCCAGCTGGAAAATGGCAATTTAAATTTAAAACAAAAACATTTTTTCTCAGAAAAACAAATCAGGGACAAGTTTTAATTACAGGTGAAGAAAATTACAGGAATCATTGCAATCAGAACCATTAATTTGGGAAATGGCAACCAGTACAGATACAACCATACTCTGTAAAAATCAATTTGCAGAAGATTAACGATATTAATAATCTATTGAAAAAAAACTTTGGGGAGTACTGCTCTGAGCTTATAACCGAAGCTCCATTATTAAAAATTTTAATTTTTTTCTATTTCTAATGTTATCATTTTATTGTGAATTTTGTTTTTTTCAGAAAAGAAAATGTCATTAGCCAAGTTTCAGATATGAATTTTAAAACTACTTTTTTCATGTACATTATCCATAATAAATACCCGTTATAATATTTGCTGAATAACAAATAAATCTGTATTAGTTATCTCAGATCAAATGAAAAAATGCTAAATCCAAATATGATCACTTAAAAAACAGAAATGCCCATTTGGTTAGACCAAACATAGTTATGCACAATATTTTTATCAGTGCCACAAGTAAACCACTACGTGAATTTGGATGCAACTTGCACTATATTTTTATCTTTTTATAATTTACTGAATAGCAAAACAAGAAATCAATTAAATTGAATATTATTACAGTTACAGGTTATTACCCTTTTTTTAAAAAAAGTAAAAAAGTGGAGCTTACCGCCGTTGATTATATACCTCTCATTTAATCATATAAAAAATATACGCATGATACTCGAGATATATAATAATCATTCGCCACCATTTATATATATGTACATATTTCCATGGACAAGAAAATGAGTGCATGTGTGTGGCGGTTTGAAAACCTGTTTTATGTATGTGTGTAAATGAAATAGTCCTGTATATACGCATGAATAGCCGAGTCAGAAGGTATTAACACTAGTGCGTATGATTGCAACTCATACAGAGCCTATAAGTTTTAGTTGTTGTCGTTTGTGCAGCATAATTTAAAAAATATTTTTAAACATTGGATGGATGTTTATAGTTAAACGCATTTGCTTCAAAAGTAACCCAGCAAAAAAATAATCGAGATTTAAAAGCTATTGCTTGTTAAAAAAAAGTATCTTTTGCATTTTTATAGCTTCTTTTCTGTTTTATGTATTTTTTCTATTGTAGTTTCTTATGTGCCATCCATAATAATATCTCGGAAGGTGTAGTTTAATATAACACAAAGATAAGCGCTTGGGAAGCGCGGAGAAGCAGGATGCAATAACGTAAGCGAATGACGAAATTTAACACAAACACTACTTCGGCTGTTTATATTCAAATTCTCAAAGTTTACCTGCATACAAATGTGGGTGCGAATGAAATTTTTACTTGCAATTTTTATTTTTTATTTTTTAATTGAATTGTCTACAAAAATAAATATGTGTTTCGGTAGCTTAGTGGGTAGTGTTCTAGGCTAACATAATGAAATTCTGGGATCGACTCCTGATTCAACGTGTGAACAAAAAGTAACAAAAAGTAAATAAATAAAAAGCAAATTTTTTAATTATATACATATGAAAAAGACATGCTTCCAGGTAGACAAATGTTTTTGCTGAATTCAGGTCACTCCGGCAGGCGTGAAAGGTGCCTAGGTGCTTCTTGCGGAGCACAATTTTTTGCTGGGTGTGTTTGCAAATTTTGTTTTTAGCATTCATAGTTGTTTCACGGTCAATGCTCAAAGAGTACTTAAAACGATGCTTTTGTCATTCCCTGTTGCGTACTCTAATTTTGAAATCAGAACTTTTTTTTATCAATAAGAGAGTATTAGAATTTAGTTGACTTTTTATATGCTTCCAAAGCATGGTTGCCAGAAATGCAGATTTATCTGGATTTTGCAGATTTTTACCCTCCAAAAGGACGAAATCCAGATTTGAAGATTTTTGGCCTAAAAACGCAGATTTTTCAACTCCAATTATAGTGAATTTTTTTATATTTTTCCTATTACTGTTACTAGATTTTGTTTCTTTTATTTGTGAACGACTCACAGTTTAGAGAGTTAAAATTTTTGAACTTAGAAGAAGACATCATTAAAGAAAAAGGAAAAGTAAATTTGGCAATCTTCTGGAATAGAATATCTGATATAAAACGAGCTTATGATTATGATTTTGCAGCTCTTAAGTTAAATTAATGTCTTTACCACATTCATTTGCAAATGTCGAAAGAATTTTGAGTCAAGTGAACTTGAATAAAACAAAACTTCGAAGTCTTTTGGATTTTTATGCAAGCAATTAAATCACTTTTTGTATAGTTATTTATATATCCGGTTTCATTTCTCATTCATTTGATATTGTTTGCACAAAACTATGCAGAATTTTTATTTGTTTGCTGGCATTTCGTTGTATGCATTTCGTTTCTCCTAAATAAAAACGGGTTTTCCACACAAAAGTTTACTTTGTAAAGTCTAAAGTTTGTAGGAGAGAAGAGAAAAGAGATCTTATTCTATATTATATATTTTTTCTTTAACAAACGTGTGGAAAAACTGTCAAACTCATCAGTACACTTCAACCAATGTCGCAAAATCGAAGATGTTATCTTGTAAAGATTTCGGCTTGAAGCTTTTAAGCTTTTTCTGCCGTATTCATAAAAAATAGTTTTAGTTTACAAAAGGTTTGCAAAACAAACTTTGTATGGAAATTTGTTTGTTAAACGTTTTGTAAACCAAAAAATTTTTTGTGAATATTACCTATTATGTTTGTTTACATAATTCTTAATAACACATTGATAGTCGTTCTATAAACATATGAAGTTTTTTGCCTTATTTCAAAATTTTTTTGGTTGAAATCTGGTGATGAGTTTCTTATGCAGAAACGAAATGCACATTCTTCGAACGTTTAAAAATAAAATGTGATTGAAAGTTATTGAAAAAAAATTAAAAAAAATACATTTTAAGCCGAGTTTAAATCTTATGAATATGGGTTAATGAGAAAATATTTATATTACACATTTACATACATCAATATTTATGTAAATTTTTTAATAATATATAGAAAAGTTGTTTTAAAAATAGCTTTGAAGATTTTTTGAAGATTTTAAAAATAAAATGCAGATTTTGAAGATTTTTCCGTGAAAAATTGTTAAATTTTGCAGATTTTAGACTTAGAAATTCTGGCAACACTGGTCCAAAGTAATCACTTTGTTGCTATTTTAACATATAAACTTTATAACAGCTACTAAAAACATTTAAATAATTCTCTTAAGTTCGAACAGCATCACACTGTATCTTATAAATGCAGGATTACAGATATAAAAATTCATAAGTTTGCTTTAAGCAATGTTTGTGTTGATGACAATATTGTTGATGTTCTTTTTTATTTATATTTTCATTTCTAATATATTGTATATTTTCTTTTTTATTTATATGTTTGGATCTGTGTACTCTTTTAATTTTTTTTCTCATACAAAGGGACAAAATAAAACAACATACATATATGTACATACATACGTTCGTATCTATATTCTATATATTTTGGATATTTGTGTAAGAACAACTACTTTAAGAAAATTGCACATTAAATGTACTCATGACTTATTCATGCGATATAACTTAAAACCATTTCTGAAAATTTGTACAAACATATTTTGTAAAATATAAAAAATACTTAATTTAAGTTTAACAAAGAGATCCGAAAGTACGATTATATTTAAGGCAACAACAAAACCTAAACAACTTGTCTACTTGAGCTTATTTTAACAATTCATACGTACATTCCATTATGAGTTTCTATAATAGAAAGCATATTTCTTATTTCGTTTGAATTATGTATTTGCTTACTTTTTTCATTTCATTTTCCCATTTTGCTATTAAAAAGTGAAAAGGCAAACGAAACCTACATATATACAGTGTGTATTACACACGTTACGTTATCTGTTTTAAAAACTACCAACCATTTCATTATGTTCTTACACCTGTTTATGTATTTGGTTTATTTATTCCACCTTTTTCTTCTAGTCTTCTAAATAAACATAAACATATTCTAGTTGATAGCTTAAATAAGGACGTAACTTAAAAATTTTTAATTTGAAAATATCAAGTGTAAACTAAAAATATTTTTTAATTTAATTTTAAAATTTTTTTTACAACTAGAGTCCATTATATGGTGGTATGTGAAATATATATTTGGCATATAAGTCTATTTTTTATAATCACATTAAACTCCTTTTTCTCTCTTCATTCCTTAATGCTTAATTTTTATTCACATCTACTGAAGTAGTTTTGTTTACCAAAACTCAAAAACAAAACCTAAGTATAAAATATATATGTAGTCAAAAAAAGAAGAGCTTTTTCTGCACATTTAAATGCTAAATCTTTCATAAAATAGTACCTTTTTGTTTGGATTACTCATTCCCTTGTAAATAAATTTCATACATAATATTAGCTATTGTTTTTTCCTATGAAAATCTTCTTTTCTTCAGACAATTTCATTCAGAGCAATAGTCCTTATCATTTTTAGTATATTTATTTGTTTGTTTTAAGATTGAAACTGAGTAAAGTCTCGTGAATGAATATTTATTACCAGAATTACTTAAGTTTGTTCTAAAATAACTTTAGTCTTTTGTTTTGTTGCCAATGCTACTTTGTTTTTTTTTCTCGCATAAATATGAAAAATTTTGATACTAGAAAAAGTTTATGACATACATAATTCTCTTCTTTAGTAATAGAAATTTTAAAATAGAATATTTAATTTGTAAATTATTGTCTACAGTTCTAAATAATCCGAACGGCTGGCTGTTCCGTTCAACTATGTGTTGTCAGAATATTTACAACAAACTTTGATGTTATTTGTTCATTAATAATTATCACATGTAATTTAACTTAAAAAAAGCGTTACGAACTTTAGCCCGTTCAAATAAAATCATAAATATAGAAACAAATTAAGTTCGAAAAATAATAATTAAAAATTAATCCGAAATTAATTTAAAAAAATATTTCAAAGGTCTAAGTAATCACTAATACTTAACACATTTATATTTTTATTACTTTTTGTTCAGCTTTTATTAACATTTTTGAGAAATATTTTTGTTGAAACATTTTGAAATTCATACGACAAAGAAATAAGTATTTATGAGCAAATTTTAGGGTTCTGTGAAAAAATAACTAGTTTTAATAAGTGTTTAAGCAGGTTGAAGAAATTTTACCTACATATATTATACTTTATTATGAGATTTCCCAGAATGGGAATGAAAAAATCCCGGGTTTCCCCGGAAAAGCTAATTTTCTAAATTAAGCATACTGAGTCCTAATTTACATTATGCAAGTCTTATTGCTATTATCAAATCAAAATTTTTGAAATTTCGATTGTTTTAGTAATGTAAGCATTCGTTTTAAATAAAATGCAATATTTTATATAATAGTTTTTAAGCAAAATTTCAATAAATTTTAAATGAATTCTAGAAAATAGAGTTTATAGTTATTACACCGCAAGAGATCAAATGCATTGACGAATATTACCGGGTATAAATGTTATTATAAGGACCCTAATAATTTGATTAAGAACTTGCCTTGATTATTTCTATTTAACATAGAATTATTTACTTTAGGAAACGATTGAATCACTGCAATCATTGATACTTATACAAAAGTATTACAAGTTGTTGTGTTATAGTCTTCAAACGACACTCATGGCTGTTTCTGATTGTACACACAAAAACGTAATATGAATGATTTTGTAATATCAATTAAAATATTTGTAATATCAATTGAAAAATTAATTAAATTTTCACCTATAAACAATTTGATAATATCAATTAAGTTTTTCCACTCAAATTAATTAATAGAATTAAAAATTTAATTGGATCTATTAAATTATGAATTGAAAATATTAAGTGGTGAATACTTTTTCCTGTATAATACAAGTATTAATATTGGTGAATACTTTTTTCTGTATAATACAAGTATTAATGCTTTTGACGAAGATGCCCTCTGATCTAATTTATGTTTAAAACATTTCAAATAACATTAAAAACATCATGTCAGAGTTTAGTTTTTCACAGAAGTACGAATACTAATACTTCACTGAGAGAAAAACTTTTGTAAATACAAACATATTATGTTCTACTAAGCAGCGTACATTTTTATATATTAAATGATTAACATAATCAGTGCAATGAAATTTTCTAGTTTAAACAATAAAATGACTTTAGTTACTCTTAAATTTTTTTAACGAACTATTTCATTGCATCTAAAAAATTATTCATGTATATAATGACAGTATTTCACTAATGAGATGTAACTATAATTTTTTGATGATATAGTATCATTGTGATCATTATCATAATTTTAATACAGTCATTGTATTTTATTAATTATTTAACTTACGTGTGTATATTGGAACAAAAATCAAAAAAAATTGTTGTATATATAATTGGCTTTCCCGGCCATTATTTGAACTTGAAACTCATCGCGTGGTAGTTAACGCGATCATTAGGCACAGCAACCTAAAATATTATTTAGGTACACACTAAATACATACATACATATATACCATCATTAATGAAATATTAATTCAGTATTTAATCGATATAATTAATTCAACATTATTTAATTTTTTGAAAAGTTATAACTCAAAACTAAAAAAAGGATTCAAACCTTTGACTACAAAGGATTCAAACCTTTGACTACAAGGGTAGCACACCACCTACTAGCCAGCAGCAGGAAGTTTTCTTCATTGTAGTTACGAAAATATTTCATTAAAGTTGCAACGAATTTATAATTTTCATAACCTTAAATTAAATTTAGTTTGGTTTTATGTCACCTAATTAATTTTAGATATGTTTTCGTGTGAATTCTACATAAAAATGTGTATTTAAGTATTTCATTACCCGAATAAAAATTATTTCGTAACATTAATGATACCAGAAAATGTAAAATATTAATCACTTGAAAGGTTTCATTCTATTAATGAAATTTGCATCAATATAATGTAATGTTTCATTTTATTAATGAAATTTGTGATTGTATTAATGGAAAGGGTTCAACGTAATGGGTTCATTCCTGTTATGAAGTGTTTTGCCTTAAGTGTTGTATTATAGTCTGAAACGGCCTTTACTTAATTCGTCTTGGATGTAATTTTCTAATCAAACAATAAGTTTTCTCATAGATAGAAATAGTATGATATAAGTTTTACGGAATTCTTATGAAATTTCACTTCACATTTTTATTTTTCATTAAAAAAAATTGTGTGGACATTTTAATAATTGTTTATCGGCATCGAAGAAACTTATTCTTTCTTACAGTTGCATTTGAAGCAAAAAATTTAGAATGTGTTTTTGTTTCAAATGAAATCATTAAAATTAAAGAAATTCCTTCAACATCAGTTAACAAGGTTTCAGTGTTTAAACAGACGATAAAAAAAAGTATCAACTTTAAAATATAACTTAAACAATTTCATTGTGTAAATTTAGTTATACAATCACTCAAACAAATTTTTGTAATATCCCTGCAGGAAATGGAACTAACACAAGACTAGTCACGTGATCGGTAACCAAGTGATATGGACCAGTTCGATTTCTACCACTTCCTATAAAGCGGACCAGTCACTTTTATATGGCGATTTTCAAGGATGGTGTTAGTTAATGCTTTCTATGCACCTTATAACTTGACACTGAACTATCTCAAGGGGACCTAATCGGCGTGGAATAATAAAAATTATTTAAAAATGTCATTCCGACACTTAACTGTAACTGTGACAACTTATAATTTTTTTTATTGTTACAAATGCAATTATAATTTATTTTTAAACAGATATTTTTTGGGGTCTTGAACTGACAACCTCCGGCATGACAGGCCTTTGCACTACCCACTCGATCACAGAGTAATGAGGGCAGCTTGGAGAGAACAATGGACATTATGTTTATACTGTTTGATATGTCACCACATGGAACTTGTTCAGTGCCTTTTACTATAATAGTTACTAGGCCAAATCCCAATTAAACTGACAAAAGATCACAACTTTACATTACGACAATGGTGAATATATAACCATTTGCAGGATATGTCCTTTTTCAACCATACACTACTCCTTACTTTGGTAACACCCTTTTTCTCAAGTCATAGGAGTTTTGAAGGGGTATTCAAAATGCGATTTAAAATTTTAATATTAAAGTAAAACAGGATTATAATTCAAATTTCTTATAATAAATTTTACTGTTATTTTAGCCATTTTATAAATATGTATGCCATAAAAGTCTATCTGCCTTATTCATAAAAAATATTTCTGTGTAATAAGAGGTTTATGCAACAAATTTTCTATGGAAATTTGATTAATAAACCTTTTATAAAATCGAAATATTTTTTATGAACTAGGCCCTATATATTTATGAAATAAATTGTATTTTTAATTTCCCATTTTCCCGGTAATATTAGGTAGACTTTTTCTGGAAATTATTGATTCCCACAACTTAAAGCAAATGACAAATGTGTGCCCAAAATTGTAACCACTAAATATAAATGAAAAAAATTTGTATTCACAAAACTGTTTATTAAGTTAAACAGTTTCAAATAGTACTGGATTCTGACACTGCTTATATATATCATATAAGGATTGAAATTAGCATTTATTAAGCTCAGTGGTAGCAGTCTGGGTCCTATCTTGTATTTAATATATACTTGTGATACACCTGTAAGTAAGAATATCTACACCTCTACATTTGCCGATGATACACCCTGTAAGAGTGTGCTCGAAAACCCTTATGTAGCATCCCGCAATCTTCAGGAACATATTGCTCAGCTGGAAATATGGTTGAACTTATAGAGAATTAAAGTCAATGAACAAAAGTGTGTCCATATAACGTTTAGAAGAGATACTTGCTCCCCTATTCGAATCAATAATAATAACATTCCCACGTGAAAAAACTTGGTATACACCTTGATCGAAGGCTTACTACATGGAAACATCATATTGACTCTAAGTTAACTCAGATGAAATTTAAATTAACTCAAATATATTGGTTGATTGGCAGAAATTCCAGACTTAGCCTAGACTGCAAACTTTTACTATACAAGTCGCTTTTGAAGCCAATTTTGTGCTGTAGAATTCAGTTATGGGGCACTATTTCAGCTTCCAATGTAGAGAGAATCCAACGAAGGCAAAACAAAATTTTACGGTTAATAACATCGGCTCCATGGTACATCAAAAATTCTAATATACATCGTGATTTAAATATTCCACTAGTGATTGAAGAAATTGCAAAATACGTAGGCAAATATTTAGCAAAACTTGAATCACATCCTAATCCTCTTGCTCCTAATATTTTGAACTTTACTGGGCACATCCGCCACGGGCTCTTATACTCAACACTCATTACTCTAGACTACTTGAAAATACTTTTTCCCCCTCTTCTGGCTAGCACTACTTATGTATGTATTATTAATAACTATTAACAACTTTATGTCCAACATATTTGAAGATACAATAAATAAATATATGTACTAACAAAAAAAAAAAAATAATAAGCTCCGTGGGGTCAGAAGGAAGGCCACCGAAGGCTTTTAGTCACTTTGAATTGTATCAATATACTTCTGTCATCATTCATTACACCCTCCATGCTACAAATGCTGAATTGACTTATTTCGATAGAAATGTGTGACTTGAGTAAAATCACATAAAAACCAAAGCATATATATAACCTCATTGTATAACTGCTAATATATGCACAAAAAAAAGTAAATAACTTACGCTTTCACTTCTTGATGAGTCTGCAGCAGCTGTTGTTGGTCTTACGCTACTACGAGTAGTAGAATTACCCAAAGGCTTTGTAGGGCATACTCTATTGGCCGGCTGATGAGTAATAGAATGATGTGGACATGAGGCATTCGTAGAGGATATGGGGTTGCTCATAATTGATGGAGTTGTTGTACCAGCCATTATGTTGGGCATGTTAAAAGGAACGAAATATAATTGATTGCTAGCTGTCATTGATGCCGCTGAAGGTGCATGAGGAGTGGTAGGTGCAAATGGTGGAACTGGTGTGTGTAGTGGTGGTGGTGGTACCGGAAATGTCATAACAGGTGGTGGCACATTTAATTGTTGATTGACATGATTTAACGATTGACAATGACAGTGATGGTGGTTGTGATGTTGATGTGAACAATTTAATTGGTTTGTTCTATGCTGTTGACGCACTTGTTGCTCCTGATCCATATTCAGTTTACACTGTAGACAAACTCTGCCAGGGCCAGATGTTGTATTACTTTGGGTGACGATATAAGGAGCAGCACTGGCACGCACTTGGCTACTCAGTGTGGATAATTTTGGAGCCTTGGGTCCATTCCAACACTGACATGTACATGGCAATAAGCCTAAATAGCTCATCCCCAGAGATTCAGATTCACTTACGTTAGCAGCAGATGCAGTTTTGAGGCTGTTGTTAAAAATGAAATTATTTTGACTTTTCTACCGTTTTGGCGAAAACCTCCTAAAACGAGAATGTAAAATATCGTATAAATAATTTATTTTAATTTGTTTAGGAAAATTTTCTCTCAATTTAAAACAATGCCAGATTAGAAGGAACCAAATTTTCAACTGACTGCTTCTTAATTTAATTGCATTATCTATTTAATGCATTTTTTATTTAAAAGTGTATTTTAATTTTTTTTGTGGTTACCTTACCTTACAAAAAGATACATGTGAAAAAAAGCCAAGTTTCTCTACAAAATTTCGGCCATCAATAGTAGTGAGATACAAATTTTGAACAAGTTCGTGATTGGCACAATACCTAACACTGAAATATGATATGCATCATAAAAATTAGTAATCGTAATTGTGTCATATAATTTGAGACAATCTGCCTATTTGACAACATTTTTCCTTATATAAAGAAGTGAACAAATATACATTATTCTCTCCTTTGTTTAGAAAAGTTAAAATATTAATCAGAAATAATTCATAGTTAGGCTTAAGTCCAGTAAGTTCAATTCTTATTGAATGAAATATTTTTATTAATTAATGTGAGTTTCTAAAGAAGAGAAGAAAAATTAAACTTAGACTTTAAGCTGGGGGAAATACCGATACTTTTCTGTGCAGCCACGCACTTCATCAGCACCCTAGTCTATCTACTTGGGTAGAGATTCTTATTAACATCAGCTATTTAACTTAAATGTACAATGAACGGAATATGAGAAACGATTGTTGTGTATACAATTGATTTACCTTTGGTAAACACATTTATAAGTATCACTATTAATTTTCTGTTTTTTCCAATTTTTCATTTTTCTATTTAGGTTAGCACGAAATTATTTTACTCTACCTCAGTATGTTTAACTATTCTTACTTATCTTTTTACGATCATCACATTAATTATTTTTACTTATTCGATGTACCATCGGTACATGCATGCAAGTATTATTGTAGTGGTCTATGTTACTTGTTGTTGCATTCTACAGTTTTATTTTGGTTATTCCAGCGTTCTGAAACTGTGATAACCAAGTGAACAGTGATTGCCAAGTGAACATATTTTTGTCACGTGCCCATGATGTATTAAGTGAGAAATTTTTTTAGATATTTTAATTGAACTGTAGTGAATTTTAATCAGAAATAATTCATAGTTAGGCTTAAGTCCAGTAATTTCAATTCTTATTGAATGAAATATTTTTATTAATTAATGTGAGTTTCTAAAGAAGAGAAGAAAAAAAGAATTGAAATTACTGGACTTAAGCCTAACTATGAATTATTTCTGATTAAAATTCACTACAGTTCAATTAAAATATCTAAAAAAATTTCTCACTTAAAAGTAAAAATATTTAGAAGATTGTCTAGAATTATATGACACCCTTACAATTACTAATTTATATAATGCATAGCATATTTAAGTGAAAGGTATTGTGCCAAATACAAACTTGGCCAAAATTTTTATCTCACTAATTTTTATGGCCAAAATTTGCGAAAACAACTTGGACTTTTTCACATTTATGTTTTGGTGAGGATCTTTTTTTTAAACTTAAAATTTGTATTTATAATGACTACGCCAGTTTAAAAGGGCAGAGTTACATTTAATAATGGGTTAGAGTGTGATGAGAGCACTATTGTGTCATTATAACGCAGTAAAAAAAGAGACTCCAAAAAAGTCATGAAAATGTAGAGTTTACGATGCGGAAGTAGTGCAAATTTTGATCCGATCTAATGATTTTTACATAGGGTTGTCATTGCAAGAAGTTCTTTCTTTCGATGCCTGGTCACTGAATTGAAAGCGATATTAAGAAAAATTCCCTTTTTTGTGTTCTATGATAATATTTTATTCTAGGAAAAATGGTAAATAATTGCCTTTTTTAACAATTCGTTTCTTTTTATACGAATTTAAGCCCGAAACAGTGTTTTCATGTAAATTTAAGTAAATATATTTTAAATTTTAGACTAAAAATAGTTCATAAATTTCTTTAAAAAAATAAATTTTTTTTAATTCTATGGAGGAGTTACAAGGTTTTGTGTGACTAAAATAAGCTTCTACATGGTTTTTCGCTCACTCTCGGCAAATTAAAAATATCGATTTTTTGGAAGCAATGAAAATGTACTTCCCCTAGAATGACATTCATTTTTTTCAATGGGAAGGACCCAATAAAGTACGAAATTGTAAAATAGTAATCTGTGTGGAAATATGTAAAATGTAGCGTAAATTTTAGTGGGAGTGATCCCGCCAATTTTTCTTATGTAGTGTTAAAAACTCAAAATTGAAGACTAGTATAAGTGCAATGTGTATGTAAAGAGTAAATGGAGCACTCGTTTCTTGTGTTTTAATTTTTTCTGGTTGGTAACTTACATAAGCCAATTTGTTTCAGGATTTTAAATTTTTCTTGGTGATCTCTGACTTAGACTTATTTTTGCATCGAATTTAAGCCCTCTGGGGCAAATTCTAATTTTAGATGTTAGGGCTGTTACACCTCACCACCATTCCATTAAGCTTAAGATTTTGTTTTCATCGTCAACTTTTTAATATCATAGTTTCAAGGCTTACATACGTCCATAAAAGTTTCCATAAAATGACTTCAGTTAAAATCTGTATATTGGTTAAAATGTTTGGGTTTTTAGATTTTTCTAGTTGGTTTCTCAGCTTAGCCTACTTGCGTATCAAATTTCAACTCTCCAGCGCAAATTAATATTCTTATTTTTATTAATTTATTAATTATTAATTTTTTAGCTAGTGCTTATCTTTCCTGTTCAGTTTCGTTGGAAACGAATTATAGTAAATACATAAATCTTACATTTAAATGTGCTGGCCCGAAGTACATGAAATAGGGAAGCCTAAATTGTTTGGACGTGGTAACGCTCATTTTTTTCAACAAAAATGTATAACCTTGTATCATTGCAAAATTTATGGCAATTTTAAATAAAATCTTCTGAGTTAAAGGCCTTAGATATATTTTTTAATTCTGAGCTTTATTAGCCCCGCTCCTTGGTTACCATTTTTGAGTTTTCCGATTTTTTTGGATGATACCTTACCTGGTTCTATTTGTGTCTGTAATTTTAGCTCTCTCTAGCTATAGCGAAGAGCGATCAGTGAGTCATTGAGTATGTCTTAAAATATACACTTTTTGCAGCTCCATATCTCAAAAAGTTTTCATTCTAAATGATAGCATTATGCTTGTTTTGGAAAGATGTTTGTTTGAGGCTTTCAAACTTATTATATTTGTACATTTTGATTCTCAATATAGTAATAAAAGTCTTACTATAAACATACGAAAGTTGTTAGCTAAATTCTAACGTTTTTTGGTTTAAAATCTACTGATGAATTCCAAGAGCAGTAACGAAATGCTATGTTCAATTGTTTAACCATAAAAATATTTAAGTGCAGATAAATTTTCATAAACAATACAACTATTTCCATTAAAATGAATAATGTATGTATTTTTAATTAATATTTAATAAAACTTTTCATTATCTGAATGATTGATTTTTTATTCAGCTTAGCTAAAATTTTTTTAAATTTAAAAAGAATCGAAACCCAATTCAGCTGAATGAAAACATTATTCCAATAAAATACAATATACATATTATTTAAATAATCCGAGGAAATCAGTTTATAAATTAAATATCGTCTGTAAAAGAGATGAGCAATAAATATAAAATAAGAAAAAACATATTCGTTTTAATACCAACCACGGTAAACATGTGCTTTTTTGCAAATGTACAAAGGTACATCTCTATGCATGAACTTGTATGAACTTCCACCACTACCACAACTTTTGATTGCGGCTAGCACTCTTTTTTTGCACCCTTCACAAAAAATGGTAATTGTATAAACATATCTACATGTTTGTCATTCCGTGTGTAATTTTCAAAATACGAGTATTCATATGTGACATCATAAAGTATACATATATATATATATATATATATATATATATATATATATATATATATATATTCTGGGTCCTTATCAATAAGCCATGTTCCCCTGTTTGTCTATCTGTACACGAAATCAGGCTTTTTAAGCCCCAAAAAAGCACGTAGGTCCTGGTATGATGTATACGATTTTTTCCTTAACAGATTGGTAACAAAAATCAGCAGAACCATACAGATAGTTCCAGGGCTGGAAAATACAACTCTGGTTTTTCTATATTAAGGTAAATAATAATTAATAAAACCAATATTTATTCAGAAGGCAAAAGTTGTTTTACCCTCAATTATATTACTTTTTTTCAACTACAAATTCCTGCACACAGTGATCGCTTGGTGGGAAAAAGAAAATTAAAAAATCTGCGTGATTTTGATCAAAACCTCCTCTGAAGCTCCTCAGCTCGTATACTTCTGAAGGCAAAGCGTTGCGAACAAACACACTACGATCTTATAATTATATATACATTTAAGGTTTAAAGGTGGGCAAAATATCGAAACGAGAAAAACAAAAATTTAAAGACCTTAGACTTAAGATAAGGGTAAAATAAATTGTTTTAAATTATTTTTTTTATCAATTAAAAACATTTAACGCTGCAAAATTTAGAAGAGTGTTCCAGTGTTAGAAAATTTTTACTTTTTATGGTATACGCAAATAACTAGCTAAAAATTAATTTGTTTTTCTTTATTAACTAAGCATATTTTATACTTCAAAAATATCTTCAGCCAATAATTTATTTATAAATAGCCAATTTTTATATAGTATGCAAAGTATGGGCTCTCCTCCTTGCTTTAACTAAGATTGTGGTATGTTGCTTATTGTGCTCCTAGTGCAACCAAATAACTCAAAGAGTATAATTTTTGGTTCAATATTTCAAAATTGATGATATCGTGTTGAAAACACGTAACGCAGTTGTTATTAATTTTTATAAATGGAAAATAGCATTAAATATATAGCTAAAGAACATTCCTATATAAAAAATAAATAAATAAATAAAAAAGTTAGCATAAGGTTAGCAAAAGTGGCAAAATTTAGCTCGATCTTAAAGAATTTTGTCATGAAACTTCACGCTAAAAATCAAGCTAAGACTTAGTAGAGGATTAAAACTAATAGTGCGATAACTTTTAATGTCAAATTGTATAGAGGAACTTTTTAACACACACAATATTCAATTTTGTCACTTATGCTAACTTCGTGCCAGTTTTTGTTCATACACATGGCTGAAAATTGTTACCTTAGTTATCTAATTTCGTATTTGTATGCGGGTACAATACTAAAGTTATCTTAAGAGCATCACAGAGAAACATGGTTTTTGAACATCATAAATTTGTAAAAAAAATTCCTATCGTATTAGATTGTCAATCCCTGCAATAGTGTTTGTTGCTCTTTGTAAATCACGTACTAAAATTTAGATTTATTTTAAGATTAAAGTTTTTTAAGATAAAGAAAAAAACGGGTTTAAAAAAGTTGTATATTCCCTGCAGAAAATCGAACTGACACAATACTAGTCACGTGACCGGTCCCCAAGTGATAGGAACTAGTCCGACTTCTAACAGTTCTTATGAAGCGGACCAGTCACTTTTACATGGGGATGGCCTAGGGCGGGGTTAATTGATACTTTGTATGCACCTTCTGACTTGTCACTGAGCTATCACATAGGGACCTATTCGGTGTAGATTAATATAAATTTTTTATAAATAAAATTCCGACATTTAACTGTAGCAATGAAAACTTTTAATTTTTTTAATGTTACAAATGCAATTATAATTTATTTTTAAACAGAAAATTTTTTGAAATTCGAACCGACAACGTCGTGCATGACAGGCGTGCACACTACCCACTCAACCACAGGTTTACTCATATTTCAAAGTATAAATACCAAATAAGCTGAGGTAAATATCTCAGTATAGTTACGGGACTGGTTCCGGAGTCACATTGGAGGGAGCATTTAACATTATATTTGCACTATTTGATAGGTGCATGTATTCAACCATATTGAAAATGTTTGGTGCCGTTTAATACAATGCTAGACCGAATCCAAATTAAATTGGCTTAAGATCAAGACGATACATCACCAAAATGGTGAATATGTAACCATTTATACGATATCTTCACAAAAACATAAATCTAAAAAAAGGCCAAGTTCCTTTCCAAAATTTCGACCATCAAAAGTAGTGAGATACAAATTTTGACCATTGCATTATATAAATTTGTAATCGCAAGGGTGTTATATAATTTCTAGATAATCTGCTTACTTGACAACACTTTTCCCGATATAAAGAAACGAACAAATATACATTATTTTCTCCTTTCTTAGAAGAGTAAAAATATTGCCAAGTTAGCACATTATCTAGAAATTATATAACGCCCTTACGATTACAAATTTATATAATGCAATGGTCAAAATTTGTATCTCACTACTTTTGATGGCGGAAATTTTGGAAAGGAACTTGGCCTTTTTTCACATTTATGTTTTTGTAAGGAACTGACTACTTTTTGGAAGGTTTTCTCAATAAAGCCTTTAAAACTTTAAATTTATAGTCCGTTATAGTTCTATTTACAATGTCTGCTCCAGTTCAAAAGGCAGAGTTACATAAAATATTGGGTTATAGGGTGATACGTGCGCAATTGTGTTCTAATAAGGACCAAATAATTTGATAATTTTTTAAGAGTCATCTGAGTAGAAATATGTAAAATATAATGTAAATTTTAGTGTAGTAAAGTCTGCTCAGATAGAGTCCTTTAGAAAACGCAAAATTAAATGCTAGCATGAGTGATTTTAAATTTAATTTTAAATTTATCTAGTTGGTAACTTACATAAGCCTATTTTTTTTGCAAAATTTCAGTTCTCTTCCGTATAATATTTCAATACAAATTTGATAAACGTGGCTCTACTTCCCTAATTTAACAATCGGTGCTTTTAGAGTAATTCCTTTAACTTAAATTCTTAGTTTTGAGCTTAAAGTGCGTGTCCATGCCCTTCAATTGAAAATTCCAGGATTTAAAATCTTTCTTGGTGATCTCTAATTTAGATTTATTTGTGTATTGAATTTAAGCACTCTAGTGCAAATTCTAGCTTAAAATGTTATGGCCGTTACCCCTAGCCTCCGTCACTTTTTTAAACTCAAGATTTTGTTATGAACAGCACTCAATTATCATCGTACTATTTTTAAGATGATAGCTTTTAGTTAAAGGTTCAGTTAAAACCTTAGAAATCTTATATTTCTAATTTCTTCAATATTGTTTCCGTTATTACGCCGATCGAGTGGAATGGAGTATTAAATGGCTTGGTTTTTCTTTTGAGTACGGATACTATTAATTTAATAGATCTCTTTTAAACTGATAACTAATATTTTCTGAGTATGGGAGGCTTAGCGCCCTTGAATCCTATCCTAGCCACTTTATTGGGGGAAGCTTATATACATTACCTCTTACCTTTTTACAGTAAAAAATTATCGTGGCCTCTGCCACTCCTGGTTAAAATATTTGGGTTTTCAGATTTTTCTATTTGGTTTCTCATCTTGACCTACTTGCGTATCAAACTGCAGCTCTCTAGCGAAAATTTAATTATTTAATTCTTATGGGCGTATTGCCGCCCACTTTTTTTAAATAACTTTTTGACACTGCCAATCATTTTCATCAATCAATCAATCAATCAAGTTTCATTGGAAACTGATATTAATATTTAAATAAATAGTATATTTAAGTACATGAAATAGGAGGTTTAAATTATATGGGCGTGTTAACTTCCACTTTTTTCAACGAAATTTTATAACTTTGCATTATTCCAACATTTGTGACAAATTTCAATAAAATCGCTTGAGATAAACTTTTTAAATTTGCTCTTTTAATTGTGTGCTTTATTGGAATTGCTCTGCCCTCCTGGTTAAAATCTCCGGGTTTTCATATTTTTCTAGTTAGTTGCTAATCTAGACCTACTTGCTTATTAAATTTTAGCTAACTAGCTTATATTTTATTTATTTTGTTCTTATCGGCGGGATAACGCCCACTTTTTTAATCTCAATACCTGCTGTAGCCATTAATTAGTTTCTTTCCTGTCGAGTTTCGTTGAAAACGTATAGTAATAAATATATAAATATGTAGTATATTCAAATATGCTGACCGGAAGTATATGAAATAGGAGGCTTATATTGTATGGGAGTGTTAACGCTCACTTTTTCAACGAAAAATTATAGCCTTATACTATTGCAACATGTATGCCAAATTTTAATAAGATCGCTTGAGTTAAACGCCTTAGAAATGTTTTTTTATTCTTAGCCTTATGGGCGTAGCCCTGAACCCTTGGTTAAAATTTTCATGTTTTCAGATTTTTTTTAGGTGAGTACTCACTTAGTTCTACTTGTGTACCAAATTTCAGCTCACTGGCGCAAATTTAAATTTTTATGGGCGTAACCCCGCCCCCCCGGTTAAAATTTTAAGGTTTTCAGATTTTTCTAGTTCATTGCTCACCTAGATCTACTCGTGTAACAAATTTCAGCTTTCTAGCTATAGCGGAAGTGCTTCAGAGGTCAGTGGTCAGTGGTCAGTAAGTATGTCTTAAAATATGCACTTTTTGCACCTCCATATCTCCGGAACATAAGAATTAAAAAATAAGGGGTGTTCCAAAACGACCAAAGAAAAATGCTAAAATCCCATGTAATATACATACAATTGTATGTACATATTTATATTGACACTTGAAATTTATAAAATTAGTGTATTTTTATATAGACTACAACAATTAAGATTAAAATATTAAAAAATTCAAATTAAAGGGTGGTCCATCAGTTAATGCAACTTGGACTATGTAATTTTGACAACTTGCTATATCTTGGAAACCGTAAGATGTGAACTCTTGAAGTTTTCAAAAACGGTAAAACTATACAAGTAAGAGTGCTATATTCGGCTGTGCCGAATCTCATATACCCTTTACCAAAGTGCGTTTATGTAGTATAGAGATACATACATAAGCACAGAGATATGTAGGTACATATTAATTTTGTGAAAAAATTCATAATTTTTGCTCTAGTGCAATTTTTATTCAGTGACCTCTCGGTATTTTTTGATTATATATGTTTTTTTATATTAGCAATAAGTTGAATATCGATGCCTTACTTTATAAAAAAATACACGTTTTCAGGAGAGCAAAAAAAGAAACGGTTCATCTCTTCATACTTCGGTGTTTGGATAAAAGTTCATATGCAATTATTAAGGAATTGATTACATCTATATATATTAGTAGTAAGTTTAATTATGAAGCGCATTTATTGAGATACGAGTTTGGTGTATTAAGAGTAATTTTAATTCTTGATACTTGATGAATAAGTTACTCGTTTGTTGCACTTATAGCTGAACAAACAAATAATGGCGTTATATAAAAACTATCCAATGCAAACAATATTTAATATCCCACTTGACATGAGATTCGATCTAATGTTCGCTAAAACTTAGAACTTCGAAAATAGTTTTAGTTTTGTACCTCCATACCAAGTAAACTATGTAAGTTTTTTATTTAATAATCTTTGATTTTGCAAAATTGTTAATTTCCTCAATTTAAACATCCAATTGCAAAAGGTTTATATCGCGGTATTATGTAAACGTTTATTCCTAAAGAATTTGTTCTGCACAAAGAAACGGTTTCAGGGAAATGAATCGGAACATATTCTCTAATTAATTTTATAGTTAGGACTGTAATTTAGAGATAAATTTTATTTCCATCTCCATTTAGTAAAAATAAATTCAGTACAGCGCTACTCTGAGTTGCGCACGAAGGGTTTTGTAGTAATACTATATGAACTTTAGCCTATATAAAATATAATTTTGGCATTTCTTTAGTTTTTGGGTTTTTTTTCGGTTTCAAGCGTTTTTTAATATGGTTTTTTAGTTTTGCCGTTTTTTTTAATTTAGTGCTTTTTTAGTATTACCGATTTTTTTTTGGTGTTTGCCATTTTTTTAATTGGGCGATTTTTTTTAGTTTTGGTGCTTTTTGCTCGTTTTACCGATTTTTTTTTAAGTTTTTGGTGTTTTTTTAATTTGGCTGTTTTTTGACATTTTGGTTTTTTCATTTTAGTGATTTATATAAGTGCCTTATTTTTTCAATTAAGTGTTTTTTTGTTTTTGTGATTTTTTTTCTAGTTTTGGCTTTTTTTAATTTGGTGCATTTTTAGTTTTGGTGCATTTTTCTCGATTTTAGGTTTTAGGCATTATTTTTAATTTGGTGCTTTTTTTCTCGTTTTAGCAATTTTTTTAGGTTTTTGGCACTATTTTGAATTTAGTGCTTTTTTAATTTTGGCGTTTTTTTAATTTGGTGATTTTTTTCATAAAGGCATTTTTTTGGTTTTGGCGATTTTTCGGTTTTTGGCGTTTTTATTTCATTGGGGCAATTTTTTTAGTTTTGACACTTTTTCACGTTTTGGCAATTTTTTCGGTTTTTGGCGTTTAATTTAATTTTGGCGATTATTTTTATTAGGCGATTTTTTTTGTTATGCTGACTTTTTTAGTTATGCTGATTTTTTCAGTTCTTGGCTTTCTTTTGATTATTTAGATTTTTTGGAATTTGGCGATTTTTTTAATTTTGGCAATTTTTTTGTTTTGGCGATTTTATTTGGTTTTATGCGTTTTTTTCATTATGGCTTTTTTAATATTTTGCGTTTTTTTTTGGTGATTTTTTCGGTTTCTTGCGTTTTTTTTATTTTAACGATTTGTTTCGTTTTGGCATTTTTTTTAATTTTTGGCGATTTTAAAATTTGCGGTTCTTAGCTTTCTTTTATTTATTTCGATTTTTTGATTTCGGCGACTTTTTTTCTCATTTTGACGATTTTTTAAATTTTAGGCGATTTTTTTCGGTTTTCTGCTTTTTTTCATTTTGGCGATTTTATTTTTTGTTTTAACGTTTTTTTTTTAATTTTAACTCTTACGGTTTCCAAGACATAGCAATTTGTCAAAATTACATAGTCAAAATTGCATTACCTGATGGACCACCCTTTAATTAAAATTTTTTTAATTTTAGTGTAATTAACAATATATAAAAATACACTAATTTTACAAATTTCAAGTTTCAATATACATATGTGCATACATACATACATACATACATACTCTGATCGGTCACAATATGTCTCTTTAAACGGCTTTGACTCTAGTATTGGTAGTGTCACTTCTGGTGTTCCCCAAGGCTCAGTTTTAGGTCCAATATTTTTTCTTATCTACCTTAATGACTGTGTCTCATTTCTAAGTAACAATTTTTGTCAATCTTTCGTGTTTGCTGACGATATCTTTCTATTGTTTACCGATGATGGTAGTGTCAGGAATTTTGAGGCTTGCTTGAACGACCATTTAAACACCATATCCATACAAACTCCCTTGAGATAAATCCGCGTAAAACGAAGGCTTTAAATTTTTTCTTATCTAATCGCTATCTCCCTCCTCAACCGCGAGTTTTTACAAATGGACAGCCTATTGATTTCGTGATAAGCTCTCGGTGTTATATTAGATAGTAAACTTAATTTTAACGAACACATAAATTCTATAGCAAACAAAAGTTGCCAGACTTTGAGGAGACTTTATGCATTGAGAGCATATACACCTAATAAGATTTCGCTTAGCTAATTCCCTTATCTTGTCTCGTATTAACTATTGCCTCGAAGTCTTTTCTGGTACTTATATAACTTAAATATTATTAAAGGAATTGTTAAAAAGATAATTCGGTATGTGTTTAATATTGGAATTCAGGAACACGGTCGTACTCATGATCTCATACCCGTATTCTTAAAATGTAAATTTGATGACTATTTGAGTGTACGACCGTTACTTCATTTTTTTAAAATTATGAAATCCGGACGACCTTTATTACTTGCAAATGAATTTTCTTTCACCAACTCTACACGCAATACTCAAATCTCTGTTCCTCTTGGACATCTTTCAATTTCCGATCGATCATTTGTTAAAAGAACCCATCATGTATGGAGTCCACTTCCAAATGATCTTAAACTGTTTTCTCATTCTTATCCTAGTTACAGGAAGAAACTGTTAACTTATTTTAATGTAACTCGGTCTTAGCTGCTATTTATGTTACTGCATACTAGTTTTCTTTTATCTGAAGGACATTTCTCACATGCAAGTTATCTTTGGCTATAGGAAATCTCTGTTTTTGTAACAACCCTTTTTTTATCCACATTTTTCCTTAAATACTCATATGGCTGGGGAGCCAAACCTAATCATAACAATTTAAATAAAATAATTTATCTTCATATTATAAACTTGTTTATATGATGCTTATTCATCCTTGTAAATACTTACATAGTTATATTTTCTCCTTACAATACATTTTATATTGGCCATGAAGGCTTACATTGTATTGATATTACTAAACAAATAAATAAATAAATAAATTGTATGTATATTAAATGGGATTTTAAAATTTTTCATCACTCGTTTTGGACCACCCTTTAATATTTAACTTTTATTTATTTGTTGTTGTAGCGACCACAGTTCCACATACCCTTTTACCAATTTTTGGTAAAGGGTATAAAAATCCGAAAATTACAAAATCGACAAACCGAAAAAAATCGCCAAAATCTGTAAAAAATCGCCAAAAATTTAAAAAAAAATCGCCAAAACGAAGAAAAAATTTCTAGCACTAAAATAAATCGCCAAATTCGAAGAAATCACCCAAATGAAAATAGTCGCCAAAATGAAAAAAAACGCCAAAAACCGAAAAAATAGCCAAAACCAAAATAATTGTTTATGTAAAAAAAATCTCCAAAATGAAAAACAAAATCTCCAAAATTAAAAAAAAGCGCCAAAATTAAAAACAAAGCAAAAAAACGAAAAAATCTTCAAAACGAGAAAAAAAATGCCAAAATTAAAAAAATCGCCAAAACTAAAAAACTTCAAAAACCAAAAAAAAAACATCGACAAAACGAGAAAAAAAGCCAAAACTCAGAAAGCCCCAATAAATTCAAAAAAACCCAAAATTAAAAAAAAACGTTTAAAACCGAAAATAACCTAAAAACGAAAAAAATGCCAAAACTATAGTTTATATTGGCTAAAGTTCGTATTGAATTACATATCTCGTGTCCGTACGGAACCCTTCGTGCGCGGGTCAAAGTCGCGCTTCATCGAATTTATTTATACATAAATAGAAATCTTATATTTCTAATTTCTTCAAAATTGTTTCCGTTATTACGCCGATCGAGTGGAATGGAGTATTCAATGGCTTGGTTTTTCTTTTTTTTAATAGATCTCTTTTAAACTGATAACTAATATTTTCTGAGTATGGGAGTCTTAGCGCCCTTGAATCCTATCCTAGCCACTTTATTGGGGGAACCTTATATACATAGCTTGTACTCATTAGGTTCCATTCTTTATTCTGTTGAAAACATTATTTAAATCGTACAGGCTGTTACCTCTTAAAAATATACATAAACATACAAAAAGAAAAGTATTCACCAACATTAATTGGAATTAAGAATTTAATTGATTGAATTAACTTTTTAATTGTATTAATTAATTTGAGTGGATAAACTTAATTGAGGTTATCTAAATGTTTATAGGTGAAATTGTAACTAGTTTTTTAATTGTTATTACAAATATTTAAATTGATATAACAAAATTATTCATATTAATTTTTTTTTGTATGAACCTTTTAGCTTTATAATATTAGTACAGATACACACAGAAATAATTGTGATAAAAACATATTTTTGAAACAGACTGTAAAGTTTAAAGGAATAATAGTAAATTATTTTAATGAAGAAAAGATTTATTTTTCATTTTATTCAACATTTACGGATTTTTGTTTTTATTTTTACGCAGGTCTATGGGAGGTCGTCCTATATAAGTAAAAATATTATATAATTTTTTATTTAAATAATTTATATTACTGCTAATATCCCAATTAAAATCTGATTCAATAAATTGCAATCGAACAAATAATAAATAATCAAGGTTCTTTTCACGAAGCCAACATGTATGCACGTTTGTATGCAGGTTTATAATCCATATGTGCGCGGGTGTAGAGTATGCAAGATTCGGCACAGCCGACTAAATCACTCTTACTTGTTTTTTCACTCCAACAACCATCAACAAAAATAAGAAAGAAAATATACCAGTTTGTTCGTTGGCCTTAATTAAATTTAAATATTTTATCACTGAAAAATTGCTTTTTACAAGAAGGGTAAAAAAAGTAGACGAGGAAAAATAAAAAGAACTATGGCAACTATGCAAGTACAAATATGATACATGCGAACACAAAAATTGCTAAAGAATATATTCCGGCATACAAAACTTGTATATGGAACTTTTGTTTACTTTGGACAGTAACATGTTTGTTGCTGTTGCCTGCGCTTTTGTTGTTGTTCACTTACCACACTTCACATTCAATTGAGTTGAATAATTGCCACATGCTTTATGACCAACAGTTTTTGACACTTTTTCATTTGGTTTTTGTTTTTTTTTTTTTCAAATGAAGAGAAGGGACGAAAAGGAAGAAAAACATAGACACGCGCACCCATTTGTTGTAACACAAAAACCATGAAATGGATAAAGGGTTAATGCTACAAAAATCTTTTGCTTAAATTATGCTGATAAAGTTGTTTAATCCCAAAAAAGCAGGTATGGTCGAAAAAGTTTAAAAAAAGGATAAGCCGTAGTGTAAAAATCGATTAAAAAATTAAGCAGTACATAATAATATATAAAATTTTCTTTTAAATTTTGAAGCGATTTAAAATATGTACTTAATGTAAACTGCTGCTAATTGTACAAGTACATATGTATTTATATGGTTAGTTACCTACTTGGACTAGCCCCATGAGTACGTAACACATACATGGATATAACAATCTTTGATTTAACTCAATCTGAACTATTTTAAATATTTTACTATTTATTTTTAAAGTCCCTTACCTTTTTTATGTTTTATTTATTATTATAATCTCAAAAATTAGAACCACTATATTCCGGGGATGATTATAGTTTTCAAAATGTTCTTATGTGTTTTTGTCTTTTAGTAAAATTTCAGAAAATAATTTAACTGGTTGTTTAGATATAAAATAATTTTTATTAATGTCTTTAAGGACAAAATGCATACACCCTGCGAAAAATTTCATAAAAGGTAATTGGATTTGGAATTAGGCATTTTTGGTGGAAGTTCTTCCCCACTGGATTACCAACCTAGTGATTTTAAAAAGGCGTGATCATGATACAATTATACTAGGTACGACTACAACAAACATACAACAAACAAAGATATGTATTTTGTTGGTATAAACAAATGAAAAATTGTCAGAAAAAACTGTCTTTTGTTTATAAAAATAACAATTACAGGGTATCTAAAGTAGAATTTAAGACGCGGCATTCCTGCATGTTTATAGTTACTCAGTGTTGCCAATCTGGGTGTAGTTAGACAGTGTGTAATTTCTACTCACATGTGTAGGCCACGTAATTAAATTCTTGTATAATCTGTGTTTAATTCTACTTAAGGTTCTATTTTTATTTATTTTTGTTTTAATTTAAACCTACACAATAGATGTGTAGTGTAATTTTCTTCAATGTGTAATTGGAGACGCATTTTCGCATCTTGTAAACAAATTTAGACAATTATCTGCAATGTATACAGTAACAGGCTGGGCTTGTGCATGTACCTAGTATAATTGTATCATGGGCGTGATACTAAAATAATCGATTCTTAAGAAGTAACAACTTTTTTTTGTTTGGAAACTTGTTTTAATCTAAAAAAAGTATTCTCCTCATTTAGCAACTTGTACATAATTTTTTTTAAATTTTAGGTAATGTGATTTGAAAGCAAGTAATGAAATTTGGTAATCAGAAAACAAGGTCATTATATGACAAGTATTTCTGATGGTAATGTGCAATTTTTTGCTGGGTATTTAAGAGAACACTTTCGTGCTTATTTTTTTTTAAATACTGTTCCACACTTTTTAAACATAGATTCAGAAATTGATTCCTCGAGTTCTAAGTGAAGAGCGTTTAGTACGTTAGAATTGTAATTTACATATAAATTAAAGTATTTGTTTGTAGGTTATTAAACAAAAAGAGCAAAATCGTGCAAAAATTGTGAAGAGGGGGAAAGCAAATTATTAAAAAAAAAACAAAAATATTTGGGAGGACGTCATTACTTTTGTTAACAAAACTCGTAATTCTAACCTAAACATAACCTCAAATAAATGGTTTTTATACACTTTACCCTAAAATTCTAAAAGGGTATATATAGGTTTGTCATTCCGTTTGTATGTTCCACAATATTAATAAGGGATACACAAAGTAATATATTCTGGGTCTTTATGCATAGGGAAGACGAACAAGCGATAATAAGCGTCTGCCCGTCTGTCCGTCTGTCAATCTGTCCGTATGTCTGTTCGTGAAATCGGTTTTTCAAAGCTCCCAGCAAAGCTAGATACTTCGCTTTTAGACAAGGGTCTCAGAAATATTTCCGAAATATTTGGTATTGAAAATCAGCAAAATCGAGTGGATGGTTTCAGAGCTGGAAAACTCAAACTTTATTTTGCCATACAAAATAACTACCGAAAACTAGGGTTTATTATTTTTTATTAAATAAATTTATTTTATACTTTAGTATGAATTAAATTTGTATTTCAAATTAAAAAAAAAAGCTATTTCTAGGGTTGGAAAACTTTAACTTTTTTCCTTATACAAAAGTAACTTACTAAAACAAATTTTTCCTTTTTTTCTATAAATTAAACATATCTTATATTCACAAAAGAAAGAGATTGATATAAAAAATTAGAAAAATCAAAAAAGATGATTCCAGGGTTGGAAAACCATTTTTGTGATATAAAATATTGAACACCGAAAACAAATTTCTATTTTTTTTATTAAATAAACTTTTTATATACTTCAGTGCAAATAAAATTTGTATTTCAAATTAAAAAAAACTTTAAAAATTCAAAAGTCCTTTTCAGAATTGGAAAACTTTAACTTTTTTCTTATACAAAAGTGACTATAAATTAAACATATCTTATATTCTTCAAATAAAGAAATTGGTGTAAAAAATCAGAAAAATTAAAAAGCATGATTCCAGATTTGGAAAAATAAGTTTTGTATATAAAAGTAAATAGGTCTAATTATTATTTTTTTTTGTTTCAGAATTATTTATGCTTTATTGTGTAGAAAGAAATCTTTAGGCATAAAAATTATTAAAATAAAAAACTTAGCTCCAGACCTGGACAATTTCAAATTTTTCTGGTACATAGACTAATTATATAAACCTAATTATTTCCTTGGTAATTAAGTACATATATTGCACATTTTAGAAATAAAAAATTAGTATTAAATATAAGAAATTATAGCTCTAATATGAAATATATGAAATGTATTATAACATATGAGTTCATATATGAAAATTTAATTATGAAGCTCTTCATATGTGGATCCATATATAAATATAAGATTTTATATGTGGAGCCATATAAGAATGTATACATACATGATATCTCACATAAGATCGTTTTTGCAATCAAAAAAGCTTGGAATCTTATCACTGCTGAATTGGAAATCCATTACGAAATGCATACGGTATGCAAAGTTTATATGCATACCCTCAACGTTTAAAAAAGAAAAACTTTTTGTTACAAAAAAACCATTCTTGTATGATTTTATACATTGCGGCCCCATTTAATATATCAAATAATCAAAAGGATAATCCAGTCATTAATTTTATAGAAAATAACAAAATTCTCTAGATTGCATTACTTTTCAATCTGATTTCTTAAGCTAAATGAATATGATTTATGTATTTTTTAAATAACTGATTCACCTTTCGATGACTGAAATGACTTTAAGTTCGTTTTGAATTATTTGTCCAAACAAATGTTTCATTAAATACAACCTCTCTCTCAAGTCTAAGAAAATTTAATTTTAGTAATTTAATTTATTGCACAGCAGTGCGCTTTTTGAATCAAGAGTGTATGAATATGAACTTTACATACTGTGGAGAGAATTTACACATAAATGTATGAAAATGTATGGATATATATAATCATATATGCTTATATAGAAATTAAATTTATGGCTAAAGAAAATAAATTAAAGTAAATTTTCTGATTCATTTCCCTGAAACCGAACCTTTCTGCTAAACAAATTCGAAAATATACTTTAGGAATAAACGTTTACATAATAACGCGATATACACCTTTTGCACTGGGATATTTAAATTGAGACACTTAACACTTTTGCAAAATCAAAGATTATTGAATAAAACAATAATGGTGTGGAGGTTCAATACTAAAACTTTTTTGTATGGTTATTAAAAAAAAAGAGAGAAGTTTAAAGTTCGAAGCTTTAGCGAACATTAGATTTTTTAGACTTGCGAACAAATATTGAACAATTTGGTTTTGAAATTTCTTCGCTTTAAGCTGTCTTTACATGGTAATACAATGTATTACGACATGTCAACAAATGCTTATATCATACAAAATCTTATCATGTAAACGCAAAATGTATCGAGTAGGAGAGAAAACGGATAGAAAATTTGACAAGCGGTCGGTAAATGTTTTGTTTTCTAAACCATTTTAGAAACTTAAGTATTTTCATCACACCAGAGGTGTACTTTAATGTAAACATTAGCAGCACTAATGGTATTTATTTAAGGTGTTAACACTTTTGCCGAAGCAAAAAATCAAGTCAGGATATTTTCATGTTGTATTTGTAAGTATTGTACAACTGCAACCATCAAGTAGCTGATGGTACAAGCAAAACCAAACAAACAATAAACAAATCTATATGAAACAATTATATTTTGTAGTAAAATTACATTAAAATAATAAAAAGTTTTCTCCAATATTCAGTTTTATTAGTACACATTTTTTTGAGCAATTCTCCATTTTTTTTTATCTAGGCGCACGGTAGTGCGCCAGGCCAAGTTCCGGCCAATGCACGCAGTGTGTATATATATTTAGAGGAAGTCATTCGAGCTGTTTTTACCCCCTCATAACTTTGTTCCCCGCAATCGCTAAATTATAAAATTTAAACCATTTAAACTTTCAAGCTAGAATTTGCACTAGAGAGCTTAAATTCAATACACAAATAAATCTAAATTAGAGATCACCAAGAAAGATTTTAAATCCTGGAAGTTTCAATTGGGGGAATGGACACGCACCTTAAGCTCAAAATTAAGAATTTAAGTTAAAGGATTTACGAACAAATCTGAAAGCACCGTTTGTTAAATTAGGGAAGTTTATAAAATTTTTATGTAAATATTAAACGGAAGAGAACTGAAATTTTGCAAAAAAAAATAAACTTAGGTAAGTTACCAACTAGATAAATTTAAAACACAAGCTACTGTTTTGAAACCTTGCATGCACATTTCACTCATGCTAGCATTTAATTTCGCGTTTTCTAAAGGGCTTTGTCTGAGCAGACTTTAATACACTAAAATTTACACTTTATTTTACATAATTCTACTCAGATGAATCTTAAAAAATTGATCAAATTACTCAGTCCTTATTATGACACAATTGTGCACATATCACCCTATAACCCAATATTTTATGTAACTCTGCCTTTTGAACTGGCGCAAACATTATGAATAGAACTAATTACAAAAGACTAGAAATTTAAAGTTTAAAAAGCTTTTTTAAGAAAACCTTCCAAAAAGTAGTCAGATCCTCACAAAAACATAAATGTGAAAAAAGTCAAGTTCCTTTCCAAAATTTCGGCCTTCAAAAGTAGTGAGATACAAATTTTTACCAAGTTCGTGTTTGGTACAATACCTATCACTGCAATAGGTATGCATTATATAAATTTGTAATCGTTGCCAAATTCGAAAAAATCGCCCAAATGAAAAAAATCGCCAAAATGAAAAAATAACGCCAAAATGCGAAATAAAATCGCCAAAACGCGAAAAATGCGCCAAAACTAAAATAATTGTTTATGTGAAAAAAAATCGCCAAGACGAAAAAAATCGCCAAAATTAAAAAAACGCCAAAAACCGGAAAAAATCCTCAAAACGAGGAAAAAATGCCAAAATCAAAAAAATCGCCAAAACTAAAAAAACATCAAAACCAAAAAGATTTGCTGATTTTGCTGATTTTCAATAGCAAAATTTTTCGGAAAATTTCTGACACACCAGTCCAAGGACGAAGTCTTTAGCTATTCTGGGAGCTTCGGAAGACCGATTTCACGTACAGACAGACGGACAGACGGTCATCGCTTGTTCGTGTTCCCTATGCATAAGGATCCAGAATACATATACATACTTTATGTGTCGCTTGTTAATATTGTTTAAATTACACGCAGAATGACAAACCTATATAAACCCTTTTAGCATTTTTTGGTAAAGGCTTATGCCCTTTACCAAAAAACAATATTTAAAAATCCCACTTGACGTAAGATTCGTTAAAAACGAATGCTCACTAAAGCTGTCTTAACACGGTAATACAAAGTATTACGACTTTGTAGAATGAAAATATTATGAAATTCTCTCCGTATTTAAAAATAAATTCAGTGAAGTGCTACTTTGACCCGCGCACGAAGGGTTCCGTACGGACACGAGATATGTAATTCAATACGAACTTTAGCCAATATAAACTATAGTTTTGGCATTTTTTTCGTTTTTGGGTTTTTTTTCGGTTTTAAGCTTTTTTTAATTTTAGGGTTATTTGAATTTACTGGCGCTTTCTGAGTTTTGGCACTTTTTTGCCATTAACCCTGAGTCATGCAGGTTGGGTCATGATGACCCACATGCTCTTAAATTGCTGTGTAACTTTTTTCAACGTTTTGCTACGTTCCCAAATTTCTCAGTAGCTGGAGTGTCTCGTTTTTGCAAGTTGTTTATTATTTCGTTGATGATTGAATGGGAGGGGGATTAGTTGACCGGCAACTAAGAAAAGGTAAATATGATCCAACCTTGCCGCCGGTTTAGTATATACATATATATAGTATATATGTAGTACATATAGTACCTTTTTACCCTTTTTAATATATAATTAACGTGATGAATTTAGTAATTATTTTTTGTTTTTTTTTGTTTTAGATTTTAATTTTATGGCATTAGATTGGAGTTCCTTATATTTTTAGGTTCGTTTATTGTTTTTTTTTAATTAATAAATTAAAAAAATTAAAACAGTTTAAATATGTTTTTTCTGCATATAACAAATAGCTAACACACAAACAAGTGATATGAATGATTTTGTAATATTAATTAAAATATTTGTAGTATTAATTAAAAATTTAATTAAATTTTTACCTATAAACAATTTGATAATCAAGTTCTTCCACTCAAATTAATTAATACAATTAAAAATTTAATTAATACAATTAAATTCTTAATTGAAAATATTAATTGGTGAACACCTTTTTCTGTGAAGAGAGTCATGTATATATTGCTCACATAGACGTTTATAAAATTTTGAAAATTATGCAAAATACAATGTCAAAAAAAACTAGGGTCATATTTCCCCACCTGACTGTGGGTGTTTTTTTTATCACCTGCCCAACGCTGGGTTAATTCGTAATTCGTAAGAAACAATTATTCAAATATACTATTCTAATCTTTAGTGTAGAAAGTTTAATGAGTGCTAAACGGCTTTCATATGATGGAAGGTTAGTATCTCTATTGCACAGAATACTGTGGGGGGGGGGGGGGGGTAAAATCAATTGTTTTTGAACGGACTCAATTTTCTTTATATGTACTTCATATTTTGAGTCCCAAACGACAAAGGCATAATCCCAAGTCGGTCTTACTTGGGAGGTATATAACTGCTTAGTAGCATAGAGATCATCATTTCCCAGTGCTTAATATAACCTAATACTCATTTGGCTTTATTCACAGTTTCACAAAGTGTGTGTGCGTTAAAACTTAGTTTATTATCTAGAGTACTTCAAGATCTAAGAATGTATCAACTTTTTCAAGAGTAGGTTCTTTTATCGTATAATTAGAGAGTAATGGATTGCTCTGTAAAATAACACGTCTTTGCATTTTTTAAAATTGAGATCTATCAAGTTTACCATACACCATCGGTTGAAGTTATTTAAATCTATTTCTAATAAGGTAGAAAGGTAGGGGTTATTCATGCCAAGAAATAACTTTACGTCGTCAGCATACATTAATACTTTGAATGTGCGATGCAAAAAAGTAAATCATTAATAAATAATAAATGTAATAATGGGCCTAGGCGTGGGCGTGTGGCGTGTCCCTGCCCACTTTTTTCTAAATGGGATCAATGGGAAGCTAAACCCCCTCAGACAACAAAAAAAAATTTACAATCAGTCACAAATGTACCGAGTTATGAAGTTACACAACTAAAAAAATAGAGACGAATTCTTCACCTCCTTTTTTTGAAGTCGGTTAAAAATGATTTTAGTTTAGTCTTCATTCCACATACATTTTGGTAAGAAACAAACTTAGATGATGACTCAGCAGCTTTTTTTGGAATACTTTTACTATTTATTTTTTACATTTAGTTTTTTGAATGATGATCGCAGGCTGGGGGTAGGCTTGCATTATTGCTATCGTTATATGCAACACTCTCTAACTATTGTGTGTTTTGGCCAGAAGCTTGGATTAACTAAGCGGTCGGGTATATATAAAAATTATTCTGTAATACAAAATTTCTGAAAATACATAAAAAATATTTAAGACTTTCTATGAAAGTTTTTTCCGAGGTTAGTATCCTTAAAATTCACATAGTACGCTCTGCCTCAATATGTACTAATTACATGGTTGTACTCGTATCATATCATAATATATTTTCATAGCGTTAATATACCGATTTTCACCTTGCTGCTTATAGAAAATGTACACCCGCATATGTTTATGTATGTATATGTTTTGCTAAATAGTTTTCACACGCAATCAGTTAATAATTTTACAATTAATTATGTACATATCTTTAACTTAAAGCAAAATACTTTAACTATCAGAAATTTAAAATCATATTTTTTGGTTACATACAAAAAGCAAATTACTTGATAAAATCTTAAAATCCTAACTGATCATAAAACTTTAAATTTTAGCAACATTTAGGCAGATCATTTTACATTTGAGGTAACGATATGAAGATATTTTATTTAGTTGAAATGGTGATGTTGCTGACTTTTCAACTACAGGTTATACAAGTCTTAAATTCATAAAAAGAAATAAATAAATATAATATAAAATATACATAATTTTGCCTCATGCTATAATCAGTGTACTCTTCAATAAATATATCCAGGATAACAAACTATGAATAAAATTTATATACATATATGTATGTACATATATCGAAAACAATTGCAAGGAGTGTTTTATAAAACAAGTAATGAAAAATGTTTCGACTATGAAAGTCCCACGGCCAGGTCGATCTTCAAGGACTCCCAAAAACATCGAACTGATTGAAAGCAGTTTACGTGAAAGTCCGTGACTTTCAATAGGGAAAGGAGCTGCCTCACTGCGACTCCCAAGAGTGGTTATTCATGAATCTTTAAAAAAGTATCTGAAGTTCCATAATTTCAAAATTCAAATCGTTCAAGAACTGAAAAAAAGTGACTTTGATTAACGCAAAAATTTTTTTGTGAAACGATGTTGGAACGTTTTTGCACTGTAAGTCCCATTGTTTTGGGGCGATGAGGCTCATTTGCACCTATACGGCTACTTCATCAAGAAATACTGCAACTTTCAATTGGAACACCAAAAACCATTGCATGAAAGGGAAAGATTTGTCGAGAAATCTTCTCAATTGAACCAAGTTTACTGCAACACAGTGTGTTCAACTCGACGGAAGACATCTGGATATACTTCTTAAAAAATTAAATGCGCATTTCGATTCTATCGCGCAATGCTCTTAATAAAACTTTGTGTTAATCATTACATTTTTCATTAAAGTTTAAAAAAATGAATCTGCTACTAGACACCCTTTATAAGACCCAATCAGCTTTATCATAATTATATCATTTCACATAGAAATTGCCGGATGTGAATTTGTTTGCTTTCAAAAAACTTCATACGATTTATGAAAGATTTGTTTGTCAGGTGCAAATATGTGAGCTTTTAATTTTCATGAAATTGATGATATGACATTAAAATCCACGTGAAAGAAAACTTTTTTTTCAGAAATTCCCGCTTATGGAATCCATGATAAATAAAGCTAAATAATAACTTCCTTTCAATATAAAGTAAAAACAGGGTTAAGGGTTTTTTTTTGAGAATGGTCAAAAGTCTAGCAAACTGTGCAGTTATGTATTTTTACACTCTCGTAACTAAAATTTCAAGAACTGTAAGGAAATTTATTTACACAAACCTAATAAATTTGCCCAATAATTTTGACTCGTAAGCTTAAGTTGCGCAATTGTGCATTTTTCAAATAAAAACTTCTTGTTTTTTTGGCTTTCTTTAGGCATTTTTAGACACACACGCAGTTTCTTATTTTTAAAGATATATATACAGATATATATATATATATATATACATATATATATATATACCAGGCAGAAAGAGACAATCAATCAATCACGACGTTGCTACGATTGTCTGCGGGTACAACTAACATCAGTACAACATTCGTTTACCAATATTTTAATGTACTCATCACATTAAAATGATAAAGCCGAATGACCGTGATCCGACTCTTGTTTTCAATGTTGTCACAATACAATAAATACAAATTGTCACAATTGAAATTTTCCAACTTAAGTACAATTTTTCTATTTATGGTGCTAAAACAGTAAAGAATTATTGTAAACATGGTATTTTGGGAACTATAGTAAAATGTTTCTTTTTCCGGTGTTGTAGCGGTATAGAATTATTGTAAACGGGGATTTGGGACACTAACGTCGAATTTTTGTATATAAAGTGTTGTAGTGGTATAGCATTATTAAGAACGCGGTATTTGTAAACCTTAAGTCATATTTTTGTGTTTACACTACTGTGGTCATATACAAATTTTGGAAGAGTCGTAATTTTGTATTTACAGTGTTGTGGTGGTACATAATTTTTGGGCAAAATCACAATTTCTGCCTGGGTATATATGTATATAAATATCTTGCTTGATATTTTCTTATTTTGTTTTTATTAAATGAACTTTTTTTTGAAAGTTTGTTTCATATTAAGATAAGGTACTTGCGCAAAAGTTCAAAGAGAGCTTCATGAAACAAGTTTCGCGAGATTGTCAAATTGCATAAATGGCCATTTTAAGAGTTCTCATGAAACCCTTATTATTTATTAAAAACAAAAACAAATTTTCTCATTTCATGTTTGTTTTCAATACAAGTTATCGAGTGAACATTTTCTCAACTCTTCCATCTATTTAGACAAATTTGCATTTGTTTTGTATTGAATTTAAATCATTCAATTTTTTTCAAGTAAAACTTATGTATTTTTTCTTTGAAAACGATTTCGATTTATTGGGAGAAAAAAGTAATTTGAAACGAAAGACTGTCAATTTATGTGTACGACCATAAATAATTTTAACAGCTTAAATTAAATATTTTGGCATCTTTTATTCAGATTATACAACAATATATAAATTCGAATCGGATCGGGTCAATATTTGTTTCCCCAACCTTTCAGCCTCTTCTGACCTAAGCTAAATTTACAGAGTTGCACAGTTGTTACTTTCTTGTGCACACTTTTGATAATATTTTAATTAAAAAATTAAAAGAAAAGCTTCGAAGAGAGTTTTGCAAACAACATGGTTTAAATTTTTTTCATTAGGATTTTAATTTCAGCATATATGTCTTGAAAACAAAGTTAAGCATTTCTTTTAATCAAAAAAAAATAATTAGATATAAACACAAAAACTAAACTACAGCATGTAACAATTCTAGAGTTACTTGGGCTATTATTTTGTAATAAAATAAAACTTATCCGTAATTGCACTTTAATAAAGAATTTGCAGGCCCAAGAAAACCTTTTTCGATTAATGTACGTTCAAAATCATGTTCACATGAAAGTAATTTTTATGAGAAGGCTATTAGAGCAAAGAAGAATAAAAAAGAGAACTTACTAGGATTTTGTAAAATTCCATAACCACTTTAATATATTAATTGTATACCTTCATTTAAGATTGGACTCATCCAGTAAATGTTTACTATTTCCCAGTGCGCTTGATAGTACTATTGAAACCGATAGCATAAAAACCAGTTAGTTAAGCAAGCCTTATCGTGGATTTCTTACCCGAAACGCCTTTTCGGAGATTACATTAGAGTAAGAATAATATCTTAAGAATTAATTGTATTAATACATCAGGAGCTTCAGATATGTATAGATTATTTGCTGGATTTTGTATAAGTTTCTAAGCCTACTACGCTTATTTTTCTTTTGTGATTTTCAAATATATTATTATTTGTGAATTCTAAATTAGTTTTTTAAAGTTGTACATAAATTCTCAAGTTCGCTAAAAATCAAACTTTTGAAAAATTTAACTGAAAAGTGGAACTTTTAGCTATTTGATTTGTTTCCAATAAAAAAAGACAGCTGCTTGGTTTGTTTTCAATAACAAAACGATAACATTGGTTGCTATGACACCTAAAAACGGCACTATTTCTAGTTCGAACCGACAACAAGTATTTTTTTAGTCGGTTTCAAGTACAATTCCGATAAGATTGGTTTCTATGAAAACCCTGATTCTTTTACAATTTATAAAAGTGCATTAATATGTTAAAATATAATATTATTATTGTTTTTCAACATAAAATTCTTACACCAAATAAAAATATGGTTATATTTAATTGTATGATTAAATATGAATAATTTGATCAATGTTATGGTTTTTTTTTATCAAAACTACGGTAGCATTTCAACAATGTAAGACAAGAAAATGCTGTATTTTCATTTTCACAATCATGTTATGGTCAACCCAGCCGTGTTTTTCATTTGGGATAAAAAAAATATTTGTGCTATACATGTTCAGTTATCATTTAATTTAGAACTTTGTTTGAACCGGGTTTTTAAAGCAGCAAGTTTTTATATAAATATGTACATATTTGTTTTTTTATTGCTAATGACTTAGTGGTTGATTGTTGTGGAATTTAAGTTTGTCTATACCAAAATTTTTATTGTTTTTTTTTTTATTATTGTTTTAATATAAATTCTCAAAATAAAAACTTTATTTATGTGCAAAAACAAACAGTTAAGTACTTGACTGTTGAAAGTTATATTAATTAAAAACAGTAGGACAATTAAGAATACAATATCGATCAAAATTTCAAAATATTTCAATAGAGTTAAAATAGAAATATTTTTAAATTTCTTCGAATATCGAATGCCATTATATTCCTCAGGAAATTATCTGCTCATAAAAAAGAATTAACCAATGTGACAAAGATTTATTCCATATCAAAGACTGTCATGTAAAGCATGGTATTATTTTTCAAAAATAAAAAAAAATATTTTCTGAAAAAAGCTATAAATTATTTTCCTCAATTTGCTTTGCAACCTATCAAATTGTTAAACAGATGCTTTTAATCTTTCTGAAAATATTTTCAAAATGAATGGGTCTTTGTACTGACCGTCACCTTTTATACAACTATGCAACTTGTATCGTAGCACACTTTTGCTTTTTTTAAGAATGGGGCATTACAAAAAACACAACAAATTCGAAGCCGTAAACATAAACAGTTATAAAAACAAACTGCAATACATGCAAACACATACACACACATACACGCATATTAATTTCCATACAATGACTGCATATGGAATACAAATATTGCACTCACACTTTCGCTCTCAGCACGAGGAAGAAAAATATAACAACAATTTGTATCGAATATTCTCAGCAAATGTCACCAACGGAAGTGAGTAAAAGGCAAAATGTACACGAAACGATTAAATACTTATTTTGTTCGCTTAACGGCAAATACGAATTGAAACAAAAAACAAAAATTAACCGACGTAAAACACTTGATGCGCAAGATTTCTATTTATTTATTTATTTACACCAATTTTTCACTAATTATTTTGTAAACACGTTTTGCCTGCATATAAACGGGAGTTTCTTGGTAATCACCGTACTATACGTATAAAACACCGCCTTGTAACGTCAATTCAAAACTAAAAACAATCTTTTGATGACTGCTTATGCGTTGAAACGGACGCAAGGGTATCATAATACTACCACTACAATCACCACTATAAGCTAGAGTAAAATGAAATATAATATTAAATAAAAAAATAATCAAGTATAAAAAAGTAAACACGAACACGGATTGTGCAGAAGAATAATGCAAACGCATACACGCACTCACTCATACATACAAACTGTAACAATTATCCAACAAATAGTAACCCCAATGTACATAAATAAGCAATAGCCCAACAATGTGTATTGAAGGAAAAATAGAAAAAAAGTAACGCTACAACAATGAGCGCACGATGCACAGCAGAATGTTGCATAGAAGCAAAGGAAAACCTGCAAAAAGTTGACATTAGTATGTGGCTAAAACACTCGTTAGCAAACACACACCCATTATTTGGAGCCACAATCTATTGCCGCCGTGTCACATTGATAACTTGAGCCGGTTATAATAAAGCAAAATTAAAAAAAAAACATTTTGGCAAACAATTGCTTTGACAGAGAGTTGCACACAACTTTACACAAAGTTATTTCAAATCGAAAACTTTTCTCATGCATAATTTTCACTGCTCGTGTGGCTGTGTGTGTTTGTGTCTTACTGTATGTTATAAAATTCCGCCTCTTTATTCTAAAGAGTAAAATATCATTTATGAGATGCTTTTGCTTAAAATACAAACACACACTAACATGAATATGAAAAATATTTAAAGCATTTTTTTAAATCTTTTTATTCATGGATTTATGAGCAGATCCCCTGCAAGTTAAGCACTCTCATTCTTTCAAGTGTTTTTAATATGCTAATTTTCCACTACTAGATTTTCTAAAAACGTCACAGGGTTTTCTGAGAGTAGCAAAGTTTGAATTTAACTTGAATAACTCTCGTTTTAAACAAAAGGCAATGTGTAAGTGCATTGAAATGTTTGCACTATGGCTTTATTACACCCTTTACCAAAAAATGGTAAAAGGGTATATATAGGTTTGTCATTCCGTTTGTAATTTCTACAATATTAATAAGCGACACATAAAGTATATTATTCTGGATCCTTATGCATAAGAAAGACGAACAAGCCATGCCCGTCTGTCCGTCTGTCTGTACGTGAAATCGGTTTTCTTAAGCTCCCAGAATAGCTAGATACTTCGTTCTTGGACTGGTGTGTCAGAAATTTTCCGAAAAATTTTGCTATTGAAAATCAGCAAAATCGGGCAGACGGTTTCAGAGCTGGTAAACTCAAACTCTATTTTCCCATACAAAATAACTACCGAAAACTAGTTTTTATTAATTTTTTATTAAATTAACTTATTTTATACTTCGGTATGAATAAAATTGGTATTTATAATTTAAAAATGTAACAAATTAAAAAGGCATTTCCAGGGTCTGAAAACTTTAACTTTTTTTTACTGATAATTAAACATATTTCATGTTTTATGAAGAAGACTATTTTCTCAGGGTCTGAAATTTGGACAGAGTATGTAGAACTTTGGTCGCTACAACAACAAATATATAAAAGTTAAATATTAAAGGGTGTTCCAAAACGAGTGACGAAAACTTTTAAAATCTCATGTAATATACATGTAATTATATGTGTGTATGTACATATGTATATTGACACTTGAAATTTGTAAAATTAGTGTATTTTTATATAGTGTTAATTAAAGTAAAATTAAAAAAATTTTAATTAAAGGGTGGTCCATCAGTAAATGCAATTTTGACTATGTAATTTTGACAAATTGCTATATCTTGGAGACCGTAAGAGTTAAACTCTGGAAATTTTTAAAAACGGTAAAATTAAAAAATCCGCAAATTTTAAAATCGCCAAAAATTTAAAAAAATTGCCAAAACAAAAAAAATCGACAAAATGAAAAAAACGCATAAAACCAAAAAAAAATCGCCAAAAATTTAAAATAAATCGCCAAAATAAGAAAAAAATCGCCGAAATTAAAAAAAGCGAAGCAATTACAAGAAAGCCAAGAAACGCAAATTTTAAAATCGCCAAAAAATTAAAAAAATCGCCAAACGAAAAAATTCGCTAAAATGAAAAAAAACCCAAGAAACCAAAATAAAAAAAACGTAATGAATGAAAACGCCATAATGAAAAAACGCATAAAACCAAATAAAATCGCCAAAATGAGAAAAGAATCGAAAAAATACAAAAAATCTAAATAATTAAAAGAAAGCCAAGAACTGAAAAAATCAGCATAACTAAAAAAATCGCCTAATAAAAAAAATTTCGCCAAAAATTAAAATAAAAACGCCAAAAACCGAAAAAATCGCCAAAACCAAAAAAAATTGCCTTTGTGAAAAAAATCGCCAAAATAAAAAAAGCCAAAATTAAAAAAAGCACTAAATTAAAAATAATGCCAAACCCCTAAAAAATCGCTAATACGAGAAAAAAATCAAGAAAACTAAAAAAGCACCAAATTAAAAAAAAAACTAAACCCGAAAAAATCACAAACAAACACTAAATTGACAAAAAAAATAAACCACTTAAATAAATCACTAATATGAAGAAACCAAAATGTCAAAAAACAGCCAAATTAAAAATAACACCAAAACTTAAAAAAATCGCTAAAACGAGCAAAAAGCACAAAAATTAAAAAAAATCGCATAATAAAAAAATGCCAAAAACCTAAAAAAAATCGATAATACGAGAAAAAACACCAAAACTAAAAAAGCATAAATTAAAATAAACGCCAAAAACGTAAAAAACGGCAAAACTAAAAAAACCATATTAAAAAAACGATTGAAACAGAAAAAAAAACAAAAAACAAAAGAAATGCCAAAATTATTTTTTATATACGCTAAAGTTCATATAGTATTACTACGGAACCCTTCGTGCGCAACTCAGAGTAGCACTTTACTGAATTTATTTTTACTAAATGGAGATGGAAATAAAATGTATCTCTAAATTACAGTCCCAACTATAAAATTAATTAAAGAATATGTTCCGATTCATTTCCCTGAAACCGTTCCTTTGTGCAGAACAAATTCTTTAGGGATAAACGTTTACATAATATTGCAATATATACCTTTTGAAATGGTATGTTTAAATTGAGGAAATTAACAATTTTGCAAAATCAAAGATTATTAAATAAAAAACTTACATAGTTTACTTGGTATGGAGGTACAATACTAAAACTATTTTCGAAGTTCTAAGCTTTAGCGAACATAAGATCGAATCTCATGTCAAGTGGGATATTAAATATTGTTTTAATTTGATAGTTTGGATATAACGACATTATTTGTTTGTTCAGCTATAAGTGCAACAAACGAGTAACACATTCATCAAGTATCAAGAATTAAAATTACTCTTAATACACCAAACTCGTATCTCAATAAATGCGCTTCATAATTAAACTTACTACTAAGATATATCGATGTAATCAATTCCTTAATAATTGCATATGAACTTTTATCGAAACACCGAAATATAAAGAGATGGACAGTTTCTTTTTTGCTCTCCTGAAAACTTGTATTTTTTTTATAAAGTAAGGCATCGATATTCAACTTATTGCTAATATAAAAAAAACATATATAATCGAAAAATACCGAGAGGTCACTTATTAAAAATTGCACTAGAGCAAAAATTATGAATTTTTTCACAAAGTTAATACGTACCTACATATCTCTGTGCTTATGTATGTATCTCTATAGTACATAAACGCACTTTGGTAAGATTCGGTATAAGATTCGGCACAGCCAAATATAGCACTCTTACTTGTTTTTTTTCTAATTTTTTAAAGAAAGATTTAATTCGTTAATTTAGTTTTATACATATAAGTATAAAGACCTGAATTTATTTTTTAAATAGAGCTTCATACGTTCTAGAACGTACTAGAAAAACGTAACATCTCTCCGCTGCAATATAACAATAAAAAATTTAACTAACTGTCATGTTAAATAACTATAGAAAAACTTACTGCTCTACCAATATTTAAAATTGCTTCGCACCTTGCACTCAAAATATTCCGTACAAAACTTGAATTGGTATAAACAATAGATAATGGGTATGAAAAATATATAAGGACCTATTTTTAGACCTACCGAATACACATACAAAATTTCATGAAAATCGGGTAAAAAGTTTCCGAGGAGTTCAATTACAAAGACGTTACAAAGACATTTTTTATATACCGTAAATTTTAAGGACATATGTACTTTTTAATCACATCATAGTCAATCAAATAGTCTATGTAAAATTTTTTTGTTGTTACTGCCTTTCGTATTTTATGTTACGATATATATTGATTGATGTTTAATTTAAATTGTTATATTTTCATGCTTTTTATATTCTCCTTATAGGAACTAATGGATCTAATAATAAAATAATAATAATATTTTCAAGAAATATATTAATAGGAATATTTATGATATGAATATTACAGATTTAAAATACTGGTTTAGATTTGTTACAGGACCATTGTGCAGCTGAGAGCATTTAAATATGTCTGCACAATTCTGCAAGTTAATAATAAGAAACCCTGCACTAAGAACTAAAAAAGCATTGAGAAAATTAAGCTAAGCAGTCTAAGAAATCACTTCTAATAATAATTCAAAATTTCTTAAAATTGGCTTACATTAACGTATGATGCTACAATTCTCGATGTATTGTAATACATTTGTTGTTGTTAATAAAAAAATATATAAATTAATAATTCTAGAAATTGTTTGAACATATTGTTACATAAAATCAAAACTCACTATCTAACAACAAACTTGAAATCTACTATACCAATAGAATATACCAAATACCAAATCTGCGTGAACAAATGTATCGATTTTATAAATATATCTAAAACACCTCAATATTCTTCATTTTAAAATTGTTTCCTCCTTCTGTAAAATTATGAAATAGTTAGTTTGTGAATAATTTAAAAATTTGTTCCAAGTCTTGGTTGGTTAATTTTCTTGTCTGCTTGCTACACTCAAAATAAAAATCAATCCATCCGTACTTAAATCAATCCAAAGCGGTGTCATAAGTACGGTAGGTATGGATTTACTCATATCAAGTACAAAAGGCTTAATTCAAGTACGGACAATTCTAGAGCTAAACACTTAATTTTATCCATATTTAATCCCGATTCCGTAATTGAAATAAGTCCAAGACCAGATTGGTTTCAGGAAATCTGAGATAGAATTAATTTCAAAATATGCTTGATTCAAGAATTTCTTACTTGATTTAATGCGAATCCGTACTTTAAATGCTATTGAATTAATCTAAAAATGGGGTTAATTTAATCCCGAGTCCGTACATGAAATAATCCAAAGAAGAGATTCATTTAAGAAAAAATTAGATTGAATTAATCTCAAAATGCGCCTGTTTTAAGAAATGCTAACTTGATTTATTGAATAAAAAGATTAAATATAATTTTTAATTAACTTTTTATTGAATTTATATGGTAATAACAATTAATTTAATGCAAAAGACCAAAAGCGAGTCTGATTTCCTTTACGTCGGTCTGTTACATGTATCACTAACAGTGTTGCCAGAAAATTATGATGGAAGAATGCTAAATTAGTCCAAAATTTCTGTTTTATGGAAGAAAAAAATGCTAGATTTTAAATTTATATAGGTTATTTTTAGCAGTTTGTTGAATGCTTTTTTACTAAATAATAATAGGCACTTGGTCTGCAAAATACTACCTCATTGTCATCAATTAATAATTTATCTGTTTTGCTACACAGCTAAAGCCCACGTTTCTAAGCTGATTACACTTATAATCGTCATCACTCCAAAAGTACAACCCCATCAGTGCTCTAAGCGAAACTATGTCATTAAAAAGCTAGGGGTTCTTGGTCACCTAGAGCGATAACATATTTCTGAGTCCGGTCTTACAGCGAGTTGAGCAAAAGAAAATAATTATCAATGAGAACTAATGAGTCATCCGTATCCATAAAGTTTTCGTACCTATTAATATTTTTTACCTAATATGTGCATATGTATGTATATTTATATAATATAAAAACACTACAGATTAAAATATACTTTTATATATAAATCTTTCACGGACATTTTCATAAGCTTAACAAGGTGTGTATTTTTTTCATTATTTTCAAAGCCGGGAGCAGAAGAAATTATCATAATGGTTTCACAGACGTCAATTTCTGTTGAGCAACTTTTAAGCTTACTAAAGATGAAATAAAAAATAATGAAACTGGGGGCTATCATATTTTTCTCTCCTGACTATGAACTAAAAAGTTGCTCAACTAAAATTGCCGTGTTTGAAAAGGGACTTGTTAAAAACAATACGCACATTCGATAGCAAAAAAACTTATATTTTTACCTACTCTTTAAACAGAAACAGCTTCGTAATCCTATCCCCTCAGAATCTTTAGCAGTTTGAAGCCGTCCTTTAAAATCACTTTTTATCTTATTTATTTATTAATTTACATTTTAATATTGATATTATAGTTTTATTTTGTTCCCTTTTAATTATTAAAAACACTTTTGCAAACGGAAAAAATCAACTGCCTAGTCCTTTACATAAAACCTTTTAATAAAACATTTTCCGTTAAGAATTACAATTACTATTTATATTTTAAGATATCGATTTTTTCATTTTATTGAATTTCAGTCACGAGCACAGTACTTAATTTGAAATTTGTTGGTTTAAAGTTTTTTTATTCTTCTTTTCATATGTGTTATAAATAAAGTACACACAGTCGTACTTTAAATTAGTTTTTTACTCAATTTAAGAACTTTGTACTTGATTTAAATTTTTTTACACAATTTAAGGTATCTAGGCGCATGGCAGTGTGCCAGGCCAAGTTTCGGCCAATGCACGCAGGGTGTATATTTACAGGAAGCCATTCGAGCTTTGTTCCCCGCATTCGTAAAATTATAAAATTTAAACCATAATTAGAATAAATTCATGTAACCTCATATGCAAAGTTTGAAAGGTTCCGGAGATATGGAGGTGCAAAAAGTGCATATTTTAAAACATACTCACTGACCACTGACCACTGACCACTGACACACTCATCAAATTGATGAAGCACTTCCGCTATAGCTAGAAAGCTGAAATTTATTACACGAGTAGATCTAGGTGAGCAATGAACTAGAAAAATCTGAAAAACTTAAAATTTTAACCAGGGGGGCGGGGTTACGCATATAAAAATTTAAATTTGCGCTAGTGAGCTGAAATTTCCTACACAAGTAGAACTAAGTGAGCACTCACTATATACAAATCTGAAAACCCGAAAATTTTAACCATGGGTGCGGGGCTACGGCTATAAGGTTAAGAAATAAAAACATTTCTAAGGCGTTTAACTCAAGCGATTTTATTAAAATTTTTCACACATGTTGCAATAATACAAGGCTCTAAATTTTTATAGAAAAAAGTGGGCATTAACACTCCCATACAATTTAAGCCTCCTATATAAAGTGTTTCGGGTCAGCACATTTAAATGTACTATTTATGTATTTACTTCTATCCGTTCCCAACAAAACTAAACAGGAAAGATAACAGTTAGCATAATAAAAATTTTGGGTTAAAAAAGTAGGCGGGAACGCGCCCATAAGACCAAAAATTCAAATTTGTACTAGTGAGCTGAAATTTGATAAACGAGTAGTTATAGATTAGCAAATTACTAGAAAAATCTGAACACCCAAAAATTTTACCTAGGAGGGCGGGGTTGCGCCCATTAATCTCAGAATTTAAAAAAAACAAATTTAAGGCGTTAAACTCAAGCAATTTCATTGAAATTTGGCATACATGTAGCAATAGTACAAGGGTATAAATTTTCGTTGAAAAATAAAGCACACAATTAAAAGAGCAAATTTAAAATGTTTATCTCAAGCGATTTTATTGAAATTTGGCACAAACGTTGGAATAATGCAAAGTTATAAAATTTCGTTGAAAAAACTGGGTTTTAAAACGTCGATACAATTTCAATCTCTTATTTCATGTACTTCGGATCAGCATATTTAAATATACTATTTATTTAAATATTAATATCAGTTTCCAATGAAACTTGACACGTATGATTGGCACTGGCAAAAAATGTATTTAAAAAAAAGCGGGCGGGAATACGCCCATAAGAATTAAATAATTAAATTTTCGCTAGAGAGCTGAAGTTTGATACGCAAGTAGGTCAAGATGAGAAACCAAATAGAAAAATCTAAAAGTAGAAATATTTTAACGAGGAGTGACAGGGCACACGATAATTTTGTCGTGAAGCTTTTAACTGAAGCTTTAACTAAAAGCTATCATCATAAAAATGGTACAATAATATTTGAGCGCTGCCCATAACAAAATCTTGAGTTTAAAAAAGATACGGAGATTGGGGGCCAAAACATTTCAAGCTAGAATTTGCACTTGATAGCTTAAATTCAATACGCAAATAAATCTAAGAGATCACCAAGAAAGATTTAAAATCCTGGAAGTTTCAATTGGGGAGCATGGACACACATTTTAAGCTCAAAATTAAGAATTTAAGTTAAAGGATTTACGAACAGGAAAAATCTGAACAAACCGATTGTTAAATTAGAGAAGTTATAAAATTTTTATCAAAATATTATACGGTAGAGAACTGAAATATTTAAAAAAAATAGGCTTATGTAAGTTACCAACTAGATAAATTTAAAACACAGCCTAATGTATTGAAAATTTGCATGCACATTTTACTCATGATAGCATATAATTTCGCGTTTTCTAAAGGACTTCGTCTGAGCAGACTTTACTAGACTAAAATCTACACTATATTTTACATATTTCCACTCAGATGACTCTTAAAAAATTAATCAAATATTTCGGTCCTTATTATGACACAATGGTGCACAGATCACCCCATAGCCAATTATTTTATGTAACTCTGCCCTTTTGAACTGGCGCAGACATTATGAATAGAACTATACCAGACTAGAAATTTAAAGCTTAAAAAGCTTTATTAAGAAACCCTTCCAAAAAGTCGTCAGATCCTCACAAAAACATAAATGTGATAAAGCCCAAGTTATTTTCCAAAATTTCTACCATTAAAAGTAGTGAGATAAAAATGTTGACCAAGTTCGTGTTTGGTACAATACCTATCACTGTATAGTATGCATTATAGTATGCATTATATACATTTGTAATCGTAAAGGCCCAACTATAATATGAATAAGCTGGCTTAAGCTAATGCCAGAATTGAACGATAAGTCTGTCAAATACTTAAGCAATTCAGATGTGACTTTTAGGTGGCCACAATGTACTTAAGTATTCTTTAGCCACAGCTGCACATATACGTATTGTAGTAATTTTGTTTCTTCTTAAAACTAATAAATAAATGCAATTCAATCAAATTAACTTGTTGGAATATCCTAATCTATTAAAAATTCACGTATAATTATATCCTACACTTTATTACTTGGTTTATTTGTTTTGCATACTAAAAAGTACAACAATGATCATACATAAATAAACTCATGTGTATGTGTGTATTGTAAAATAAAGAATGAAAATATAAGTTTTGCTTTGTTTTCTGAGTTTAAAATAAGAAACAATAAAAAAATATTTAAAATCAATGAATATTTTCTGATGCTGTTTGCTTGAGTTTAAAAAAATACACAAACCGTGTTTTCCGTACGGAATATGCGTTCAGTTTGGCACTTAGCTTAAGCAAATGACATTTGACGAAACTTGACGAAAAGTTCCATAAGTACATTATAGTTTTCCACATACGTTTTATATGTAACCGCACAGTTGCTTAAGTTCGCTTATTCACATTATAGTTGGGCCTTTAGGGTGTTATATAATTTCTAGATAATGTGCTGACTTGGTAATATTTTTACTCTTCTAAGAAAGGAGAAAATAATGTATATTTGTTCATTTCTTAATATCGGGACAAATGTTGTCAAGTAAGCACATTATCTAGAAATTATATAACACCCTTATGATTACAAATTTATATAATGCATACTATGTTACAGTGACAGGTATTGTACCAAACACGAACTTGGTCAACATTTTTATCTCACTACTTTTAATGGCCGAAATTTTGGAAAGGAACTTGGCCTTTTTTCACATTTATGTTTTTGTGAGGATTCATGCTCAATTTACGAAACTTGAGGATTGGTTTTATAAAGTGATTCCCTTTTCGGTTTGTTGTAAGTAAATGTTAGTTCTATTCGTACTTAAATTTTTAAGTATGATTCGTACTAGAAGTAAGTAGAAAAAACTTAAATTTAGTACGGCTTTTTTCTTTCTGTGTACTTATCGTGAAATTCACTTTTGATAGATAGATTTCATAGATACTTTTGATAGTTATACCTATATCTAATGTTGTCTAATCAAATATACATCGCTAAAAATTTTTAATTTTATTATATATTTTTAAAGAATTGTCAATATTTTATAAAAAGACATTCAAACATCTAGCTAAACACAAAAATTTATAAGGACATATATAACAGTCTCCGTAAAATGTGCACCACAAAATTCACAAAGAGCAGAACAATGTTATACTCTCTTTGCAGAAACTTGCTCTAACCCATACATGCATATTTTTTTATTTCTAGGCGGCACACAAATACGCACCCACACATACATGTATAACTATGTGTAGGTTTTCATTAAAACCCAAGCACCAGCATTGGCAAATGAATGCCAGCCAACACATGCAAAACAGAGGCGGAGCTTTAAACTGTTTACTCTGTCGGAAACAATAAAGGGGAGGTTCTTAATATTGAACTAGCACAAGCACAAATAATGAATAGTTTTATCGGTTGGCAAAAAAATAAATGTTTTACAAATAGGTATAGTAAGTAAAATTTATTTTGTATTTTAGCAAGCAAAAAATTTAATTAACTATAATTTGTTTCTTAGCCCCTTCTTTTCATATATAAATTCGCCAGCACTGAGTATTGTTTACATGTTGTTTATTCATAAACAAGGAGGTACATATAAAAAAAATATACACAACAACCTAGTTATTTATACGGTAGGGGATGGCCAAGTACTGAATACATTAGAGCGCCCAACTACCGTGGAAAGTTCATCATGATTGCATGATTTTGTTCTGCAAAACATGAACTGTACAACATCAGGTTTTTTTTTGTTGCCTTGTATAGTTATTTTTCCCTTCTACTATAAGACCCACATAACTTCTCTAGAAGAACAAGAATAAGAACTAACAGCGATACAAAAATACAACAGAGTAAAATACATTTGCAGTTAAGTTAAATGACAAAATGTATATTAAATAAATTTTTTTTTGAGTTTCTTCGATAAATCTGTAGAAATAAGTGAGAGTAAAATTACACGTGTTTGTTTCTTTTTGTTAATACATACTATTTCTAAGTATGGGTTATGTTTTTACTTTTTTTAATATTTTACCGGCGTCTGAAATGACAGTTTGATTTTTATCAATTAACATGTGTTTGACATTCTGTTTTTTTTTTGCTATTAGAGTATAGGGCAAGACTTTATTGTGATTTAATTGATATTTGTAACAGGAAATGTTGTAAAATAAAAATCAATGTCCTTTTTCAATTACGACACAGATTTTAAGAAATAAATATGCATAACTAAAGCTGAAGAATTAAGTATTAAATTCTTATATATCAAATTTTAAGGAAAGCTCGTTTAATATTAAGAGAACTTATTAATTGAACAGTTTAAAATGTAACTTAAATAACACTGCACAAAACTGATTTGGATGTCTAAATAAAAGTGGCCGATTCTTATGTATTTTTGTCTCCTGATTACGATGGCGTCAAACAAAACATAAATCACCTGGCAGCTGATAAAATGGCCGTCATTTAAAAAAGTGTTGCCAACTTAAAGTTTTATACATCTTATACCCTTTTAATATATATAAGCGGTTGAGGGAGTGCTTTTTGACAGCCTGCATATAAAAATATGTGCTGTGGACTGCATGACACTAACGTACCTTTTCACAATGTGTGCTTAAAAGATAACAAGGACTTTAACGGCAAGTTTTATATGAAGAACTGTCAGTTAAAGTTCAAGTTAACTCTTAACTATACATTGTGAAAAGGGACGTAAGTCTCTAAAAGTGCACCTGCAGAGTCCAAAGGCCAAATGCCGGCTGTGAATATTTTTAGCTTTTATAATGCGTTTTCTATTGAATTTCATTTTTCTTAAGATAGTGTAATCTGAGTAAAACCATAAAAAATTGGTATTTTTGTAAATAAATATGTCATCTTTCAATAGTTTTAATGTTTTTTTCATTAATCAACACTGTCAGGCCGACGTTAAATAAACGAGATTTCCTCCATGCCCCAGCACATATTGTCTTTTTCTCGTCGGTACACAGCAATTAAACTATGTTATTTCAATCTAAAAATTTTTAAAACTCCTTAAAACTTTTTTGTGGACTGTTGGTACTTTCCGTTTACAGCAGTAACGTCCTTATTTTTCAATTACTTGAAAAATAACCCAATTTTTGTTTTATATATTGACTAATTTGTTATCCAAATTATTAAATTTTAACTAAATTGGCATCCATTTGTAGTTCAAAATGTTTGCACATATTGGTACGTGCATATTTTTTAGTTTTAGCCATTTTTAATACATATTTTAACATCATTTAAAATATTTCAAAAAAGTTATACATAATTATTTTCATTAAAAACTTAGTTTAATTCAGGATTAATTTCTTAATTGAGTATAGATTGAGTATTTTTGTATATACGTGTGCATGTTTGTTTCTATGTATACACATATTTATGTTTATATGTATGTATATATATGTGTGTTTTTTTGCAGTACATTATAAACCAAACGAGTGGACATCAATCGATTTGTCTTGATCCCGGAATTATCACTGAAAACATGAAAGAAGTTGAAATTCAATATGGCGGCCAACAAATGCCATTTTGTAAATACGAAAAAAAAATAAAAAGTTCGCGAAGTATTTCAAAATGTGTATCATTCGATAGATATTTTAAAATCGTCTTCAGTTTATCTTATCATTTTTCATTTAGGATATTTAACGATTAAAAGTTAATCGCAGACGGTTTTTTTGATTTTTTTAATTACTACTTATTAACACACATTTTTAATTAAATGCATTATGATTTATCATTAGTAACAGCAGTTATGTAACTATTAATTTTCTGTTGTTAATGAAACCAACAGAAATTGTTTCATAATGGCTGGACCCAAGCAAGCAAAGATGAAATTAATGCCAACAAAATAACAACCAAGAATACACAGAAACAAATATAAAAAAAAATAAAAATTTCAAAAACCAAAGTTGTTCGATATAGAAAAATAATTTAATAAAATTCTATATTTGATTCAAAACATATTCCTATCAAAATTGCGAGCAATCATTAAAATGATTAATTGTATTTTCAGTATTTATACTGCATCTACGTGGCATGACCCGATATCTCACAGATTTTTTTACTACAGCACCTGTACCACCAACGGCACCCTTGCCATGTGCAGTTGAGAAAAAGTACCATTCCGCAGTAATGCCGAAATGCCTTTGCATAAAACAAAGATTGTAGAGCGAGAACTTATTTTTTTTTAAACTGAGAAGCAGCGCCATCTGAGAATATTTTCAATAAACTAAAATTTTCTAACTCATTTTTCAACAAACAAATGATTTCTTTGATAAAGGCATAAACCGCAAACTTGTCATGCTTAAGTACGTCCGAAGAAATTGCAAATGAGCACTGTTTGCTTTCTGGCAACCAAGCACATGCTGTAAAAATTGTTACTTGCTTTGGGTTCCAGTGGGCAGACTGTATTTCATCCTGATTAAGCGCTTAGTAGTTCTCTGCAAAATCAATATGTAAAACAAATTCACCAGCCTTCAAGTTTTGCTTTGCCTGCTTAAAAATTTCAGATTGAGATTTCTTAATAAATATACGATTTTTAAAAAGTTTCAAGTCCACAGAAAAAAAAGATTTGTAAATACAAATAATTTATTTGTGAATACAATTAAAATATTATTTAAAAAGGCACCTACAACGATTTTTGTAAATACAAACACACATTTGTAACATAAGAAAACAAAATCAACTCAATTATTTCCAATTAAAATATTGTGTTATTAACAATTGAGTTGTTAACAGAAAAAAATTATTTTTTAATGAATTTGTTTTTCACATTTTAACGTGTTGTTTCTTTGTTTGTATTTTTTTATATTTTTTTAGAGTTTTGTTTTTTGTTAAATTTTAAAGATGTTTAGATGCGTCGAACCGGCAATCTCTTGATTAATAGACTGATGTACTTACCACTCAGCTAAAGAGCAAATCGTTAGTAGATAAGCAAATAATGAATACACACAAAATGTGAGTTCTTCTGTTTCTTCTAATTGTGCGTATTCCCTTATGATATAATTTAACAAATAATTTTGTTGAGTAATTTAATTGACTAGAGAAATTTTAATTTGTTATATCAATAATGAATTTTTTGAGTTTTTACGCCATGTATAACATAAAATTTGGTTAGTTCAGTTTATTGAAAAAAATTTCTGTGTTTGTCATATCAACAACTTAATTTTTTATATTGACTAAATATATATTTCAATTTAAATTAACTATTAACAATTTGTTTTGTTGGTTGCATTTTGATGATATTTTTTTCTGTGTCCTTGTTCAAATTTTTCGTCACGGGTGGGACGATTTTAAACAGCAAATATATTATAAAAAATTTAAAATAAAAAAAATTGATATGCAAAATATTTCGTTTTCGGCTTCTACCTATAGTTTTAAAATTTCAAACAAATTGCTTTTGACATTGTTTAGTACAATAAACGTTTACTTGTTTTTCGTGACGGGTGGGACATTCGAAAACACAATATAAAAATACACAAAATCTTTCTAATTACATATATTTTATTGCTATTTCCTTTAATGGGCTGAAGGAAAATAAACCCAAGCACCTCTTCGAAACGTTCAAATGTCAAAAGCTTATGTAGAGCTGACATGGTGCATGGTGGTATTTTACTTTCACTGAGTAGCAACATCGAGACAGATAATTTGACTGGTTGATATAAAAAAATACATTAAAATTACCTATTTTTATTTATTTTAGAGTATTAAAATTTAATGTACAAGCTTTTATTTTTAAATAAATTTATTTTTTTGTACTAACGCTCACTTCTCATGAAATCAGCCAGTTATTGATTGAAACAATAAAATATATATTTTCAATAAACGTGAATACAATTCTATATATCATATATGCAGAAATCTTCATCACAGAAAATTCAATAACTTTTTTTTTATGAATCGTTGACTTTTGTATTCAAATATCGAAATAACTTTTTTCTGTGTATGCAAAGAGAACGAATATCTTATGGGCTTAGAAAAAATTAGAGGCAAAATTTAAAAATGCATTGATGTCGCAAGAAGTGACGGGTCGGTCTTTCGACCGAGAACATCGCTGCTGTGGGAAAAAAGTTTGACCAAAAATTAAGCAAATCCAACCACCTATATGTCTATCCGACTGTCAATCGTGAAAGGAATGAGTTTAAAATGTGAAACTTAGGACCATTATTACAACTTAAAAACAGTTAAAAGTAGGATTTTGTCAGACGTATAAAACGTTATTCATTATTATAAATTTAATATAATTTACCAGGTAGGATACATTTGCCTTTAACTTAGCGCTCACTTTAGGTTAAGCTAAAATTGTACTGATAGACA